>CM031235.1:585506794-586908005 GCA_018340775.1 Taxus wallichiana var. yunnanensis | reverse complement strand
GGAAGATTGAAATTGGAATTGTGAAATGTAAAGGAGATTCATTTTACTCTTTGTTTTGGAAAAGAAATGTAAAAGATATAATATGCATTGTATTTTGTATCTTAGGAATCAAATGGAGAAGAGAATATTGTAAAATTTGTATTGGAAAGGAATAAAGGATTGCATTAGTTTTCAAAATTGCACTGTGTATTGAATGTGTTTTATTATTATTGAAGATTGAAATTGTTGTTTGAAAAAGGAAGAATGCGTAGGAAGGAAGTATATTATTTTTGCATACTTGGAACTATATTAAAATTGAAATCAGGAATTATAATTTTAACTTGGAATTGAATGGTTAATCAAATCCAGTAGATGTATTAGACTAGTTTAGAAACTATTCACACATTTAAATGATAAAAATGGACATGCAGATTTAGAAGAAAAAGATCACTGTTATAAACTTCATTCTGGCAATTCATTTTAATAAAAATGTATAGTTCAGACCTGCACTCAATAATCAACTTAAAAATGTTATGGAATAGCATGCTAAGACACTAAGGAATTCAAATTGACCCTAACATTTAAGAAAGAACCTTCAAAACTTTCTAAAATCCAATTTGAAACTTGCACAGTCATTTTTCTGTCTATTGTTGGAAAAATACAACCTTGAATAAATTGAACAAATTTACTCTCCAAAAACACTCTAAAACCTCCCTAGACCAATCCTCCATGTCTGTTTGACATGTTGAGTGAAGGAGGAGATCTAATTTAACCAAATTGAGAAGTTGAAAACTGTCAGTTCACTAATTAAAACCTTGTAGATTGGTTTCTCAAAATTTACCCTTTAAATTTCATCAAAAAGTAAATTTTATGGTTCTTGTGCAAATAGGGCATCAAGAGCTTTCCAAAAAGTCCTTGTTTTCCCAAAACTGAGCTTTCTAGCTCAAGTTATGGCCATTTGAAGTTTTACTTCAAATTGGCATTCAAAAAAATAAAACAAATAAATCTAACTGTTAGAAAAATTTAAATTTTAACTTTGGAAAAATTTCCTAAAAATTCGCGGCCCCCATCCATGCAACCAATCGGGACCTACCATGTGGCACCTCGAAGGGGTGGACCGAATTTAAACTTATCCTTTTTGAAAATTTTGCCTTGGGAAAATTTTCCCATTTTTCCCGCAACCCCGCTAGCCCATGAGCCAATCACATGCTGACACATGGCACGGTGGAAGGGACCCTTTTGAATTTAAACTTTTTAAGTTTTGGACTTCGGAAAAATTTCCCAATTTTTCCCGCATCCCCGTTAACTTTTAATTCTTCTTTTGGCACAATTATCATTTTTCCTCCGCCGCCCGTAGCCAATCAGAGGCTGCCACATGTCCTCACAGGCAAAAGTAGGAGGCATGGCTTTTCCTTGTCCTTTTTCCCTTTTGAAACTCTTGGGAAAATTTTCCATTTTGGCCCCACGGCCCGCAACCAATGAGAAGGTGCCACGTGGCACTTTGGGGGTGGCAGCGGGTAGGGTGGAACCCCTTTGTTATTTTGGTTTTTGGCCTTTGGGAAAATTTTGAAAATTCTCCCCATGGCCTACAACTCCACTTTCCTCTCGGATTTCCTTCTTCCACTAGGTGTGCGGACCCACATGTCCCCTTTTCCCATTTTGCCTCCTTTCGGCGTAATTCGCCAATCTTCCCGCCACTTCACCAATCCCTTCCCTTTTCCACTTTGCACCAGGACTCGACACATGTCCTCTAAGGACCTACAAAGGCATGAAAGAATGTTTGCTTTTGAGCCTACACAATGGGAAAATTCCTAAGCCACCCCGTGACCCGCCAACCCGTTCAAGGCGCTTTCCCCATCTCTTGACACATGTCCCCTAGGGGAAATTTTGACCCTAAAACTCTGCCCGACCATATCTTGAGTTCTATAACGAGTTATGAGGACTTATTTATATCACCGGAAAGGTGAGAAAATTTCCAATCCATTTGGAATGGTTTGAGGAAATTTTGGAAGCATTAAGTATGATAAAAATCTAGTTGAATCTTTAAGCTCTGTTAGAGAGCGGGCATGGGGGTAAATTACTCCTAAACCTAACTAAAACATGTAACCCTAAAATGAACCTTGTGAACTTGAGATTAGTTAAACATATGTTGTAGTACTTTGGTCTTGTTCCAAAACTTGTTAGTGAAAACTGATGTCTTGTAACCTGGTTGTAGACACTTCAAAGCAAAAAAAAAATTATCCCCTAATTTTTCTAGGTAACCCTAGGTTGTTTCTTGGGTCTCAAGTGGTTGTTTAAATGAGCACTACATCACATAACACATATATCACCATCACTCTTTTTGCTTACACATCTTTTGTCTCATCCTTTACACTCCTCATACATTCCCATCATCATTTCCTATGACACACTCTCATGCTTCAGTTCACACTTGACTATTGAGGGCATATTACACACATGAACCTCATACACTGTACATTAGACACTACTACATCTTCCACGCTCGACACTACATTATACATCATTCTATTTCTCATACATACATATGCTCACTACACTATTATACATTTTACATTATCCTCATCTTCCACATCATATGTGCATTACACCTCCACACTCACAAAATCTCCACATCTTGCATTACACATTACACATTCCACACTACACACTACACACTACACACCTTCATAACACATCCTTCTTATCACTTTACCACATTACACATTTTACACTTAGGCACATTTACAACCACATCCTTCTAGCATTGCTTAGTCACACTACACATTACACATTACATACCTCGCACAACACACATTATACACGTACAATATCTTCCTCTTACAACTTCTATCACACACTAGGTGCATTACCCACTATACACATGATATTTTCTCATCACCAAATATAGTACACATATTACAAATTTTACTCATTCACTTCTATGCACTTTGCTCTCATTACCCTATGATGCACTTTAGTCCCTCGGTCCATACTTGATGTTAAGGGTTTACTAATCCAAAGGACCTCATCACTCTCACACATTTGATCAACCAATATTTTTATCATACTATGCAACATCTTTTGCCACCAAATTCTTCACACATGTTGTGATATGCACTCTTAGGTTATATCATCACCCCTTTCTACTATCCTATTCATAGATTTTGTGATATACTCTTTGTGCTAAATCATCACGCTTGCTAGCATCTTATTCACCCATCTAGTGATATACGCTTTAGGCTAAATCATCACACAACATTCATTCCTTATGGCACATACAATATCATCAACGCATTACCATCCCACAATCATCACTCTATTCATCAACTCTTTCTATATATGACACATCATTTTAGACCATTTCCTAATGACGCACTCTCATTTATGGTTCATTCTTGACTATTGAGGGGGCATAAATAAATGAACCTCATTGCATACATACACATCCACTCGGGGGGACATTGCTCATATTATTCACTTTGCATTCCATTCGCCTCATCCACAACATACTGTATATCTTGGTTGCATTTACTCTTGTGTACTTCTACTTACATGTTCACTTTATTACACATGCTAAATGGATATCTTGTATGTCATTATCTTTATCATACACACATTCACGTTCACTTGCTTTTCTAGTTGTGATTGCAGATTATACATAGCTATTACATGCAACATGGATGCTTGGCGTAGTACCTATTACCAGTCCCACAGAGGCTCCTGGGGAATTCACTTTCGTACACTACAGGTGTTATTATTTCATTTTGTACTTTGCACTTTACATTATCATATTATACATGCTTTGACATACTTTTTATATTTCTAACATGTTAATGGGTGCTTCATATGCAACATTTTTATACAAGGTTACTTCCTTCCATGGATATCGGTTACATTATTTTTCATTACCTGTCATTGTATGCTCTTGTTTGTGGGATTTTCCCTTTGTCTTGTGTGCACACTTGTCTGATTGAATCCATTACGGTCTTGATTTTCTTGCAAAATCATGATTGATGTCCCATGTTTACAACCCACTTTTCATGGTCTACATTGTCTTCTTGTGTGCTTACACATTGTCTGCATAGATTATATTTTATCTTTTACATGGGTGTTCTTTCTTGTACTAAAACTTATTTTCCTAGCCACTTGTTTGTGTATGCATTGGATTCTACCGAGCACATTCCCTTCCCTCGGCAGAGGCACGGCACAAAGATGACGGCGATAGGTCCTCCTTTTGGCCACATACTCCTTGGCGACGTCGTATGCACCCCAAATGAGGGGGAATCATATGGATGAATCAATCACCCCATAAATATTTATGCACAAAGCATGGTAATCTTGGTATAACATAGTTTGATTGCGGACGGGCTCATAATCAAACTTGAGTCCTTAGTACAATGTGGCCTTCCCTAAGTGTCGAGAATGGGGGATATTACATAGTTCTTTGACATGCCACAAAGGCTTTTGACAAGGTAGATAGTCCTTTATCAATGGGCATACACAGAAGATTTTGATAGGGAAAAGAGTCCTTTAGAATTGGGCATTTACACAACATATTTTATAGGGTAGAGTCCTTAGCACATGCACACCATCTGTAGTGGTGTTTTATACATAATGAGAAATAGTTAAAGGTTGGAGGATGACACCAGATAGTTTCTCCCTATAATTCTTCCATTACATTGGCGTGAGATCTCCAAAAAAATTACACACATTGACATCATCTACAGGATCCTTTCTACACCCTTTCCTCATCACGGATCAGGTGCACATGTTCCTTTTTCACATTTTTAGCATTTTCTTTTACATACTTCCTTACATGCTTTTTATACATATACATGCATATTTGACTACTTGATCATCTTCTCTTTTGCATATATGTCCATATGGGAAATAAGAAGTTAACACCACTCGACATCACACACATCGACATCTACACACACACATTTCGCCCTAGGTTCATTTTCATCACCTTTTACACTTTTACATCTTTAGTCTCCACGCTCCATCTTTTTATCACTCCATACTTTGTCTAGTCCCTCGGCACACTTTCTTCATCAATCTACATGGATATCAGGTACGCATATCTATCTACTTTATGTTACCGAGCATTCCGCTCACCAACATAAAGTGGGGGAAAATGTAGACACAAAATCATGCACTTTGGGTAATTATCTAGTCTCAATCACATACTACTATTCATATGGTTCCTAAGTAAGAAAAGTACTAATTAACCCATGTCTTTGGCCACCTTTCTTTTCTTTATGCTTCTGCTTTTAGTCTTGCACTCTTACTTGCTCGGTATACCTTTTACCTTTTGATATTTGTCATTCTAAACACTAGCACCTAGCCTTGGGATGCCAATGCCAGTGCCCCCGCCCCATCTGGATGCCATTTTCCTCTTTGTACTTTGGTCACACTTTTAGGTCCTTTCCAGACCATTTGAGCATCTTTTTGGTAGTCGGCATTTTTAGGGTTAATTATGAAATTTAAGCGAAGGAATCATATAAATATAAATTTGTGTGATCATAATACAAGACCAAGCACTAAGCACTACTTATCACCACTTAAGGTTACATCCATCAAGGAATCTAGAGCTCCATTTGAATCTATCTAGCTCCATCACAAAGGACAAAAGGTTGGTTCATCTATAACACACTTTATAGGAGGGGGTCTATTGTTTCTATGCACACATTATTTACATTCTACATCTAGCTACTTGCTTGTTACTTCAAGTGTGATACGCACAAGAGCAACCTAGGGCACAATTCTACACACACACACACACAAAATACATTTGGTCGATATGTAGTGCGGTGCTCGGTTGTAAGTCCACCATTGTGGCGGATGAGGATAGTCCAACCCCTCATTTTACATCTTTATTTTTAGGATTTGATGTCTACTTGAGGGTTTTGCAAGTTTTTTCTTTATTGCAAGTTTACAAACGACCTCGGTGATCTTACGGTGACATACAAGTGATCAAAGGTGAACAAGTGTGAACCTCTTGTGACACCTTAGAGGAATTTTTATGACCATTTACGTAGACCACGGTGCCCGAAACAAGACTAAGGCACCCACGGGCGTCCCATCCCTCTCTAGGCATCCCAATCCAGTCAAATCTATCAAATCTACATTTTTCCAAGCTTTTGTGTGATGGTCTTCCACTCTTGTTCATCCAGGTCATCACTATGACATAGTTAAAAAACTTCAACAAATTATCTAAGGATCTTCTAACCCTCTTTTCACTTAGGGTTTCATTATTTATTGCTTAGTTTTCTTTGGTATATTTATATATTTCATTATTATATTAATTTAATGCTACTATAACATCGATTAGGCTTAAATTTTACAATTTATCATAATCATAAACTTGTTGTAATATCAAAAAGTTCGAGCATCATGGTCGATCACTATATGGATTCCATAATACAAATTACGCTTATAAACTCTCGGTCTCTAGTTTTGGTTCTATCGGTCCATAATTTAGATTGTTATTCGATACTAATTGTTATAATTATAATTCGGAGGTCTTTGGCCTTGATTTTGGTATTGATTTAGGGCTTAGGCATAAACCTACTGAGAGTGAGGGTGACCAAGATCAAATGACTTAATGGAGGGATCGAGATTGTTATTCCTTTGGTTATTTACATTTCCATTGTTATTATTTATATTTCTAGTATTCACAACATTTGGCTTCTTAGGTTGATCAGTTACGCCATATTTTGTGACATCATGGTTCCGATTGAGGACCTTGGGTCCTTGATTGTTGTTTGAACTATTCTAAAAGTTTGAATTATTTTGGGTGGAGGTGACCAACATCCCGTTGGGGCCATATGTCTTATATCTTCTATCGATTTCCTCTTGCTTAATACGAAGCGTGCCTTCTAAAACTTCCTCATAACTCAAGAGGAAACTTCTGGACTTCTTATTTAGTCTCTCAATTAAGTGAATGGAGGAATAAGTCACAAAGTTTCATTTGATCCATGTTGGGAGAGCTTGTGGAAGAATAAAGGATTGGTTGTCACCTCCGAATGAAGTGGGCAATAGACTCATTGTGCTCTTACTTGATGTGCATGAATTCTCTAATACCTGTTGAGATGTGGAGCTGAATTGCTTCACAAATAGCTTATTTACAACATGCAGGTTTACATAGTAACCGGTGTCAGTCAGATGACCAGTGTTGGTAACCTAGTAGACCAATCAAGCATTGGTTGGGACAACCGGCATCGGTTGGGACAAGCCAACATCGGTTGGGGTAACCAACATCGGTTACCTGTGCATGAAATTTTTTATTTAGAACATAAAATTAGATCTAATCTTTGATTAAAAGGTGATCTAAGGGTTGTAATTACATAACTAAAGTGCCCTAAGTTTATATATACTTATATAAGCTGGAAAACTAGGGTTAGAACATAAAATTAAGAAGATTAAATGAATTGTAAGAAATAATTCTTAGAGAGAGCTAAGAGAAGATCGTAAGAGGAAAAGTATTGTACATTGTGTGAGGTGTGGAAGATTGTAGATCTTCAATTGTATATCCTCTAGAATAATATATTAGTTGTTTCTTGGTGGATGTAGCCCATACTGGGTGAACCACATTATATCCTTGTATTTTTTCTTCTGGTTTTATTTTCATGTTCATTGTTTGTATGCTTAGATCTAATTTATATCTGTACAACTTGTATGGTCTAACCCCAACAACTGGTATCAGATCTTTGTTTGAGGGTTTTGTGTGTTGATAGATTTACTCACAGAGGGATTTCTAATTGAGTGGGAGCACAACAATGGCAGAAGATAGCAAATACAAAGTGGAGAAGTTTGATGACTATAATTATCAATTATGGAAGATGCAGGTGGAGGATTATCTGTATCAGAGAGATTTATACTTACCATTGGATGAGAAGGCAAGGCCTACAAAGATGACTGATGAAGAATGGAAGATTCTTGATAGAAAGGCTCTAGGATCTATAAGATTGAGTCATCACAAGCATTTGTAGCTTCAAATATAACAAAATTAGCAACTACGGCAGATTTGATGAAAGCTTTAGATAATTTATATGAAAAACCAAGTGCATCAAATAAGGTTTATTTGATGAAGAAATTGTTTAATTCTAAAATTCTAGAAGGTGGATCTATGTCTAATCATTTGAATGATTTTTGTTCTATTATAAATCAATTAAAATCGGTTAATATCCTTTTGAGGATGAAGTGAAAGCATTGTTATTCTTGTGTTATTTTCCAGATAGTTGGGATAATTTGGTAATGGTTATTAGTAATACAACATCTTGCTACTAATATTTTGAAGTTTGATGATGTGATTGGTATAATCTTGAATGAAGAAATACATAGGAAAATTACATGAGAGTCATCATATGGAAATTCTTTGAATGTAGAAAGTAGGGGGAGACAAAAGGAGAAATCTAAGAGAAAGAATAATGGGAGATCAAAGTCAAAGAATGGCAGATCTAAATCCAGAGGTAGAGGAATAACCTGCTGAAATTGTGGAAAGAAAGGACATGCAAAGAAGGATTGTTGGTTCAAGGAAAACAAAGAGAATGTACCAGAGAAAGGTAAAGAGGCAAATGTTACATCTTTTGAGGTAATACAAGATGATATTATTCTCTCCTTGGATAATAAAATAGAATCATGGGTTTTAGATTCAAGAGCTTCTTTCCATGCTACCCCTAATAAGGGTTATTTCAGAAATTATGTCTAGGGTAATTTTGGGCATGTTTATTTAGGATATGATGAACCATACATGATTAATGGTAAAGGTGAAGTTAATATTAATTTTTAGAATGGAAATACATGGATATTGAAAGATGTGAGGCATGTGCCAATCCTCAGGAGAAATCTAATTTATGCAAGACAACTAGGTGAAGATGGTTGCATGGTTACATTCACAACTGATTCTTAGAAATTTTCCAAGGGAGCTCTTGTTGTTAAAAGATGAAATAGGTAGGAACATTATATTTTTCTACATGTATTACTGATTCCTTTTCTGTTTTATCTACTTCAGATTCAAATGCAAGCATGTGGCATAATCAGCTAGGCCATATGAGTAAAAAGGGAATGCAGATCTTAAAGGCTAAGGGTAAGTTATCATATTTGAAAGATGTAGATCTTGATTTATGTGAGCATTGCATATTTGGAAAGCAAAAGAAAGTGAGGTTTCTTAAAGTTGGGTCAACAAAGAAGGAGTAGAAATTAGAGCTTGTGTACTCATATGTGTGGGGACCAGCCCAAGTAGTTTTTCATGGAGGATTCTAATACTATGTAACTTTCATTTATGATGCCACAAGAAAGGTATGGGTTTATTGTATTAAGCGTAAATCTGGTATTTTTGATACTTTTAAAAGATGGAAAGCCCTTGTAGAAAATAAAACAAATTTAAAGTTAAAGTGCCTTAGATCTGACAATGGTGGTGAGTATTGTAGCAAGGTTTTCAATGATTATTGTTCAGTGAATGGAATACGCAGAGAAAGAACGGTTCCTAGAACTCCATAGGAAAATGGAGTGGCTGAAAGAATGAATAGAACTATCATGGAACGTGCAAGAAGCATGAGGATACATGTTGGTTTACCCTTGTAATTTTGGGTAGAAGTAGTAGATATACAATGGTATATTTAATTAATCGTGGGCCTTCAAGTGCACTGGATGGTGGAATACCAGAAGAAGCTTGGACTGGAAAAGAGGTAGATCTTTCTTTTCTTAGAGTATTTGGTTTAGAAGATTTTGTGCATGTTGATAAAGAAAATAGGAAGAAATTAGATGTTAAATCCAAGAGATGCACTTTCATTGGTTATGGTTCTGGTGATTTTGATTCTATTTTGAGATTTAGAAGATGCTAAGATTGTTAGGATTCGTAACATTGATTAGAATGAAAATAGAATGTACAGGGATCAAGTTTTGATACCCAAGAATGAACCGAGTGAAAATTTTGTTGAAGAAAATGCATTCTCAGATTTAAAACAATCACACACATGTGTACCAAGCATTGATACTACAGAACCGGTGTTGGTCATGGTAACCGTTGTCGGAAGAGTAAGATCGGATTTGGTTGGGTGAACCAACGTCATCTATAGGGGAATCGGCATCGACTACAAGTGACCAACATCGGTCACTATTAGAAATTGATACGAATGTGCAACAGGCATAGATTGAGCCCCATGCACCCCATTTCGTGAGAAGGTCCCAAAGGGTAAGTAAACCTCTAGAAATATTTACTCCTTTATTTTTTATTTATTATTGACTGATAGTGGTGAACCCGAGAGTTTTGAAGAAGCAATGCAACAAGATACCCACGTGGAGTGGGAGCATGGCATGAATGAGGAGATGGACTCCTTGGAAAAGAATTAGACATGGGATTTAGTCAAGTTGTTAGCATGTAAGAGATCATTGCAGAACAAATGGGTTTATAGGATCAAGGAGGAAGAGGGTGGATAGAAAAGATACAAATCAAGGCTT
The DNA here is from genome assembly GCA_018340775.1 of Taxus wallichiana var. yunnanensis. Lineage (NCBI taxonomy): Eukaryota > Viridiplantae > Streptophyta > Pinopsida > Cupressales > Taxaceae > Taxus > Taxus wallichiana. The sequence continues at coordinate 586,897,562 of CM031235.1, read as the reverse complement.
GTGGTAAAAGGATTTGCACAGAAAGCAGGTATTGACTTTGGTGAGATATTTTCTCTTGTAGTTAAGATGACTTCCATTCGTACTATTCTAAGTTTAGTTGCAGTATAATGTTTACATTTATAATAACTTTATGTTAATACGAATTTACTTCATGGTGATTTGGAGGAAGAGATTTATATGCAGAAATCGTTTGGGTATGAAGTCAAGGGTAAAGATAAATTTTTGTGTAGGTTGAAAAAGAGCTTGTATAAGTGAAGAAAGTCTGCAAGGAAATGTTATATGATGTTTGATAGTTTTATGCATGAGCATGGTTATATGAGATGCAAATCTGACCATTGTGTTTATTTCAAGAAGCTTGAAAATGGGAGCTATATTATTTTTTTACTGTATGTGGATGATATGCTTATTGTAGGATTTAGTATACAGGACATTGGTGAGCTTAAAGAAATCAGCTTACACATTTTCAATGAAGTATTTAGGATATGTAGAGAAAATACTTGGCATGCAAATTAACAGAGACAGGAAGAACATGAAATTGTATTTGTCTCAAGAAGATTATATCAATAAGGTGTTGAAAAGATTTAAAATGTAGGATGTAAAACCTGTAAGTACACCTATGGTTAGACACTTTAAATTGAGCAAAGATCAATGTCCTACATCACATGAGGAGGTTGAGTACATGGCATAGGTTCCATATGCTTTGGTAGTTGGAAGTCTTATGTATGTTATGGTTTATACTGACCAAACATTACATAAGCAGTGGGAGTTGTGAGTAGATTTATGGCCAATCCAGGTAAAGAGCATTGGAAAGCAGTCTAATGGATACTCAGATATTTAAGAGGGACTTCTAGCATGTAGTTATGCTATGGAGGATCAGATACTTATTTATGTGGATATGTTGATTTAGATATGGCTAGAGATTTGGATGGTAGGAGGAGCACCACTAGATATGTATTCACAATAGGTGGGATGATAATTAGCTAGATTTTGAGATTACATAAGGTTATGGCCTTGTCTACTACAGAGGCCGAGTATGTTGTAGCTACAGAGGCTAGCAAAGAGATGATATGGATGATTAGGTTCATGGAAGATTTGGGAAAGGAGAAAGAGGATTGCAGTTTGTATAGTGATAGTCAAAGTGCAATTCATCTAACAAAGAACTTAGCATTTCATTCAAGGATGAAACACATTCAATTGAGATATCACTTCATACGGTAGGTGTTGGAGGATGGGAAGTTGAAGTTGGAGAAAATTCATACAAATGAGAACCTTGTGGATATGCTAACAAAGTCATTGGAAAATGAGAAGTTAGAGCTACACTCCACTTTTGTTGGTCTTCAAGTTTGAGACTTGAAGAGGGAGAAACAAAGCCAAGGAAGAGGATCCAAGGATGGAGTTGTACGTTACAAGTGCAGCAATTTATCTCCAAGTGGGAGATTGTTGAGATGTGGAGCTGAATTGCTTCACAAATAGCTTATTTACAACTTGTAGGTTTACATAATAACTGGCATCAGTCGGATGACCAGCTTCAGTCACCTAGTAGACCAACCAGCATCAATTGGGACAAACCGACATCGGTTGGGGTAATCAGCATCATTACCTATGTGTGAAATGTTTTTATTTAGAACACGAGATTAGATCTAACCTTTGATTAAAAGGTGATCTAAGGGTTGTAATTACATAGCTAAAGTGCCCTAAGTTTGTATATGCTTATATAAGCTAGAAAACTAGGGTTAGAAGATAGAATTAAGAAGATTAAATGAATTGTAAGAAAGAATTCTTGGAGAGAGCTCAAAGAAGCTTGTAAGAGGAAAAGTATTGTACATCATGTGAGGTGTGGAAGATTGCAGATCTTCAATTGTATATCCTTTGGAATAATATATTGGTTGTTTCTTGGTGGACGTAGCCCACACTAGGTGAACCACATTATATCTTGTGTATTGTTTCTTCTAGTTTTATTTCCATGTTCATTATTTGTATGCTTAGATCTGATTTATATATGTACAACATGTATGGTCTAACCCCAACAAACCATATCATCAATAACTTGTTCATTTCAAAAGCCTTAATAAACTTGGATAAAATTTGTTTAAAAGAATGTATAGAGGCTTATGGTATCCTATAATACCAATCAAGAGCAATCCCTTCGAGATTCTTCGAACTATCTTTACAACATTTGTGTCCCAAGGAGTAAATCTCTAATGGCAGTAGCATATGCCTTGATATGGGCATTGGGATCTCCTTCTCCCTTAAAATTTGGAAGATTTGGCAAAGGTCATGGGAGCATGAAACCTCGTATGGTAAAGTCTAGAGGTTCTTTTAGATATTCAAAATAAGTACCCACCGCATAAGATTCGACCATTGAAGATCCTTGATGGGGAGGAGGAGGTGGAACAAGAGTTTGATAGGGCATGGTATAAGCATTGTTTGGGTCATAATGAATTCCTTATTACTATGTATAAGGACCAGGGAAAGAGTACTTATCCATCTGAGGTGACTTTGAATACATGTGAACATAAGGGGGAACAACACTAGGATATGGGCTAGTGGGCATGAAAATAAGGAACATCACATTTCCTGAAGGAATGACATTCGAGAACGCACTACGGTTGGCCCTTGTGTAGGATACACATAGGAAGAATGAGGGCCATTCCTAGTATGCCTAATCCTGTAAGGAGGTCATCAAGACTATGAATTCGCAAGTAGACATGTGATGGTGATTGTTGAATGGTTATAATTCTAATTATGAACATGATGGGAAGATTTTTTTGCCACGCACATTGTGTAGGTTGTGAAGCTTGGGAAATTTCTAACTCTTTGATTCTACCCACTAATTTTAAAATCACATCGTCAGGGAAAAGGTTGTGTAATTTTTTTAGGTGTATGTTGAACATTTTTCTGTTATGAGGGTATGTGATTCCCTATTATGAATTGATCATTTGTAGTAACCCCCTTTGGAAATGTGTTTTCCATTTTAAAGCGGGGTGTGGTAGCATTATTTTACATAAGGATATTTGTGTATCCTTATATCATGTCTAAATATCCCTCTAGAGTGTTAATATGGTTGCCACTTTGGGTAAGACGCTTCATGATTTCATCATTTTTGGAAAATAGGAAGAAAAGAAATCCACCGCATACTAATATGAGGTCTAGACAAGACCCATGGATAAAAACCATGTTCTCTTGTAAATGTCATGTTGTTAGAATTTGAGAACTTTAGTTGTGTACTATAGTTAGTTTGGTTGATCTCCTCAATACTTACTATTGAATTAGTGTTCAAGCCCTAATGAGGGGGTGTATGAGGAGATAGTAAAGTTTGATAGTAATCGTCAGCCCACCTAGACAATGAGGATGAGTGTTATATACTTACTTGGTTATAATAGGCTTCAAGACCTAATATAGGTTTGTCATATTCCTAACCCGACATATTCAGGGGGTGTATAAACACCGAATAATAATGAGAGAGGGGAAAGTGGATGAAAGAAAAGAAAATAAATATGATATGAAAAGGAACTAGTCCTTCAAGTCGGGTTGACTAATTTTGTACACTTGAAAATTAACACATGATTTCGGATGCCACGCGACCTCCGAGGTTGTGTCGGGATAGGAAAAATGTGATGGATGGGATGATAATGTGGTAGATGGATAGAGTGTAGGTGGGATAGATGGAAATGATAACAAGAATTCAATGCAATCAAAGGTTCTCAATTGGTAAAATGGGAATTTGTTCATTAAGAGAAATGATCACTTTTTTAACTTGTGTGAGAGTGATGCTACAATCAAGAATGATTGCGAAGACGTAGATCTCAATCAATATCTATGGAACCAAATAAAACTTGACTCAATTTAGGAACGCAAGGAATTATCCTTCGTCTTCAATGTATTCACTCGAAGAGGGTCATGAAGATATATGAGAAGACGTGTGGAAAGGACAAGTCAAGGGTTACGAGGTCTAAGTCATCTCTACCTGGATACCCCAATACTCTTCAGAAATGTTTGATTCTTTGTTGAGGGCAATGAGTTGGCCAATGATTGTAGGAGGCACAAGTATATCTCTAAAAATAAATGGCGCAAGCCTTGGTCAATATCAATTTGGTATCTTTTAATGTTTGGTTTCCTGATAAGTGGATCAAAGATTCAAATGTTTTGTTGTGGTGGACCCAAAATGGTCATGTGGGCACCAAATCTAAAGAACTAGGAACAAACAAGTAAGATAAAGTCCAAAGGGGCTAAGAATTAAGTTCAAGTAGCCTATGCCTCTAGGGAAATAGAAGTTGTGTTCTTTCTAATCTAAATTACTTTAATTCCTACCTTTAAATAAACAAAACAAATAAACTTGAATTAAATAAAAGATAGTTGATTTCCTCTTTTAATTAACTAAGTTTGATTTGCAAATATCTACTCAAAGCAAATAAAAACAAACTAATCTAATTGTTTTTGTATTTTCAATAAATCTTTAAAAGAAATAAATAAATGAATCTACTTTAACTTCTAATATATGTTTTTTTATTTTCTAGTTATTGGAAATTAAATAAAAGAAATCTACAGACAAAGAAACTAATTAAAATAAAAGAACCTACTTCTACACTAAATTAAATCAAACAGGGAATAGTTGAATGTGGTTATTCCTCTATTGTAGGATGTGAAGCTGGATCTAATTCAAAGGAATATTATTCTAATTTGTAATTATGGAAATCTAATTTCTTCTAATTGCTTCACCTCATAATCACGGGAAGAAAGAAGCTTCTTAGAAGCAATTTCCTTTTCCCCGAGACTTCCTGGTAAAACAAATTACACAAATAACGAATGATGAAAAATGAAAATGAAAAGTGTAGACACGAAATTTTCCTCAAGTTTATTTCCTTTCAAATCCATAGGGATAAGTAGGGAAGAAGCTATCGAGAGGAAGTTTTCTCGCACGCATACAAAATGGAAATGAAGAAATGAAACACACGGGTATTCTAAAATGAAGAAATGAAACACACGTGTATTCTAAAATGAAGAAATGAAGAAATTTGTGCATAGAACCTTCCTCCAAATTCTTTCCGATCAGATTCACAAGGATAAGTCAGAATAAGATATCAACAGAAGATTGAATATTGAGAATAAAGAAATTGTAAATTCTACCTCTTAAAATAAGTGAAAAGCTTCTATTAACTTTAACGACAATATTCTAAAATGAAAGATTTGAAGAAATTGGAAGTACAACCCCAACCTGGTTATTGTAGAACTGTTACAACTTCTAAGTGTGGCGATAATCCTTTTCTCTCCTCAGCTTCCTTTCCAGAGATAAGAGTCCAATTGATCCAGGAAATAGTGTTGGCTAGTTATAGAAGAAATCAAGAAGATGTCGAGCAGATTGGTGCGAGTAACTATTCACAAATGCAAGTAGGAAGAAATAAAGCAATATATTGAGTTATTTGTGTACTTTTTGGAAAGATTTTGGCAAATTAATGGTGCAATTCAAATCAAAAATATCCAACCCATGATACGGGTAAAAACTTGGTTTTTATAGAAAAATGGCAGAGAAGTCTAACACACTTGGCAATCAAGAAGTGCCAAATCATTCAAAAGAGAGGCCATCAATATTCTAATAATAGTAAACAAAGAAGAGGAGTTCAATACGTATCTAAAAGCTATAAATCAAGAAAATGGTTAAGAAATGGGTGAGAAAGACACTCACAAACTTGAGACACATGCACGTAACACACCGTTTAGATTGCGGATAAATGCGCATGAAACCGCTTCGGTCTCACGCGAGCAACGATGGTTATGTAATCATGCGGTGGTTACAAGACTACCACGATGGTTTCAGAATCGCATGTCTAGGAAGACCAAAAATTACATAACCGCCATTGTGGTTGATTTACGCTTATGTAACCATTGCGATGGTTGTGTGACTTAAAGTCACAACAACCACAAAATGAGAAAAATATGGCTTGGAAAGATAGGAAAAATAAAGCAAAATAAGCATGCAATAAGAAAAGGGGAAAGGATTTTGACTTCATCGTTGTTCTAGAAAAGAGAAGATCGTCATTGGAGACTTTTACCATACCATTGATGTAGCACTTTGTGTAATTTTGGGTACATATAGTCTCTTATTCAAAAACACCAAAAACATCACAAAACACAAAAAGCCCCCAAAATCAAATAATCCCACGAAAGCAAATAAAAATTATAAAATCCCATAAAAAGGAGCTAAATGACACCTCACCACTCATTTACTAACCCTCACCCACTCACATTTAATTTTGTCCATCCCACCTACCCATGTGCATGCCCAATGCACTATGGACCCTATCATTACACCCATATGTGTCCCATTCCCCCATGCACTCCAAATCTATAAAATCACCCTCACCCACATCATTTGATCTCTCTTAACAACTCTTAGGCCCGAATCTTGGTGCACTAAAGATATACTTGAGTTTTCTTTCTCTTTTGCTCACATATCTCAATTTTGCAGGTCTTGAAGAAGTGAAAGTAAAACATAAAGGAATGATACAACTTGTTGCAATCTGTTTTAGCATAATTTCGACATCAGATGGGAATCAAAACTATGATTGGCTTGTGATCTATGTGTGATTTTTGATGAATCACAATTGTGATTGTCCTATGTGATCGAGTGAGGTATATTTTTCATTTTCATTTATTTTGTTGTCATATTAATTAATAAAATGTATTTTATCTCCTTAAAAGGGTTAGGTATTGACTAAGGTAGGTACCCTAACCACAAAAAAACTAACATTTTCCAAGCGTGCTTGTGTGCAGGTTTAGATTCAAATCGAAAGAGTTTTACCCACTTTATTCAATTAAAGAAACCACAAGTGTCTTTCTCTTCACAATAACAATATAAGCCCATTTTGTTCTAGTATCATTGAGTTGGATTTTTTCATATTAGCTAATCCATCTTGTAGGTGATCTAAATATAGGCGTACACTCACTTTACTATTTACTAATGCTTGTTAGATAACCTTTCAATGTCACATTATTGCATTCTCTAATTGCTCCCATGAACCCATGCAACTACATTGTTTAGTCACCTCCATTATAACTTAGTTTTCCAAATTCAGCCATATAATTGTGTTGTTTAGACACTTTCACTCCTCATGTTTTCAAATGTAAGACTATACCATTTAAAATTGTACCATACATACTTACACACATACCAACACCTACTACTAGGTTTCTAGGGAATACACATGAAGATGGTGTTCATGTACATGTCTCAAAGGTAAATTGTAGGTCCTTTAGCAAGGTTGTTCAATATTCATGCACTCCTCTTACTTGTGTCATTCTTCGAATTGCCAACTTCTATTTGATTCCATTTAGGAAGGTATACATACAATTAACATGTGGTCTACAATATCCTTCACAAGATTTACTAGGGTAGGGTCTTCATGTTGTGTTTTAGGCTATCATCCTAATAGGATTTAGCCATTTGCAATCCTAACAAAGTGTTTTATATTAGTTTTCCATTTGACATAGATGATCATAAGTATATCCTAGACTTGTAATCTTATTTACTCTATGTTATTTAGTGCCAACATGTACTAATACAAGTAAGATCCTTCTTACAACTTTCGTTCTCTATACTACGGGGTTGATTACACGTATGAGCAATCCACATAAGAAAATTACTTGTAGATCATTCTTTCAATTAATTTATTTCCTTCCCAGTTCTTTAATGTTTAGTAAATCACAAAAATGAACACAATTATCATTCCATGCATGATAATGTTATAAAATGACATTTCAATTTTAGTTAATAGATACATCTACACCCTTATCAACATATAACCTGCAATTAGTATTACACCCACGTCATAGTACCCATTTCATAACACCCCAATGTGATGACATTTTCATATTCTTTACATAAATCAAAATTACATTTCCATTAATAACAATAATAAAGGTTTATCCTTTTCAAATACATTACATTCAAAGATTACATGCTACTACAAAACCACAAAATAATGCTAATGAATCCTTTTGTCTAGGGTACTTGTAACCAAAAACATGGTCAACCCAAGAAGTTGACATGGTAATCTCCTACAATCTAACATGTTCCACGTATGCATATTTTCCATTCACAATGATATCAAACTCTTTGCATGTAGTTATAGAGGGTAAGGAATACATCTTCAGTTTAATTGCATTTTCAACTTTATAGAGAGAGGGAGAAGAGAGAGAAAACATAATATTGCCCATACGAAAATTTCTCAATGAAAGTAACAATTAGAGGTTCTAATTAGTCAAGTGGAGGTGTCCTAAAGTCTCTCAACAATTATTAAGCTTTAAGGGTTTCCCACGATAGTTTTCCAGTTATTTTTACAAATTTATAAAAGTGACCAATTTAGCCAAAGTGGCTATGAAACTGAGTTCAAAAGCTAACATCCAAGAATCAAACATGCATTTCGTTAATTCCCATCCACTCCCTTATATGTATAGAAACCCTCAAATAAATGAAATTTATTTCTAACAACCAAGGTTTAATATGTGACTACCTTTCTAGAGAATATTATTGTAAATGCACCAATTCATTCTTGTTGTAGGACATTAAATGGTCTATAAAATGCACTTGAAAAACTATCTCCCAAAGTAGTTTTATCAAAACCAAAGGTTGGTTTCAATTTTCATGGCAAAATACTAGAGGTATATGATGGTATATTTCATTTTCATAACATGGATCCCTAAACCACGAGCCAAAACTAAAATGAATTTCTAACTTTTGGCACTTCTCCCATAGTGTGAAATAACCAATTGGGCTCAGAAAAACATTACATTAAATGATCATATGATCATCTAAAGTTTTTTTAAGGGTTAATGTGACATTCTATGTCACTAGGGAACATAGTCAAACATCTCCGTTGTGGGAGTCAACGAGGTGTTTTGCACGTTGTTTTCAAACGTCTTTATTAAATTTTGCAAGGTTTCGGAGGTAAAGTTTTTATACAAAAATCTAGCATTCAACTTGCAACTAGAGGCTACATTTTACAAATTTACTCATTTAGGTTTTCAATTTGTCTCGAGTTACATTCTGTGAGCAAGGTCAACATTCCAAAATAGTCATTCTAGTTATGCGGATCCAAAATTAACTTTCACTAGGTTGGGCACTAAGGCCAATTTTATTTAAATAATCACACCCATCATTTGATTTTAATTTTGATAAAATTATAAAGGAAAAACTAACAATATGAGAATCATGCTAGAAAAGGGAAGAAAACCATGCATGTTCTTTTTCTTTCCCAATGAGCATTTCTAACACCCACACTATGTGGAAATCTTTAATCATTGCATCCACATGCCATGATAAACTCTTGTGCACCCCATAATTCTATTTTATTTCCTCCAAGGTCATATTCTTCTCCCTTTGCATCATAGTTCCTCCAATAAAAACCCAAAAATGGTAAGTCTCATGCTATACTGGGCTTGCATACCATAATTACAACCCCGACAAGCGAGATCTCCAATCTTCGGGTTAAAGACAATGTTAAAATCCCCAAATCTTAGCTCCTTCCTACCTTGAAATGTTTCCTTTGATGGATCAACAACAACCTTTATAATATTGGAGACCCAACCTGCTCTTTTATCCTCCCAAGTTAGTGGTGAAAATGTGTTCAACTTAAATACTAGCATGTGCCCAATGTTCGAAGAAAAGTCATGTATGAACATCAGAGAATTGTTATGCATCTACCAATACTAAGACACATTTCCATGGTCATCACCACAACCTAAGCGTTGTTTACCAAACTACATTCCTAAAGTGCATGAATGGAGATGGATCGTCCTTTGACTTGCATTCTATTGTTATCATCTTCAATTAAACAGTGTATATAAACATTTTCATCCTCTATTCTTGACTAAATCTCTACATTTCAAACATGTTAAAAATTGTATTATGAAGAAAGTAGTTTGTGGCAAGATGGGTTCTCTAACATTAATGTGAGAGTGGATTTGTTTTCTCTTAGAAAGGGATTTCTTATAAATGCATAACTACAATTCTTTGAAGGTATACGGAAGAATCTAGTGTAGTACATAAAATGTGTAGCACCTCCTTCAACATTTTTGTAATTTTTCTTTCTTTTTTCTAGGAATACATGCAACATTTTAGTCCATGTGTTTGATTATTAGAGACAAATTACTCCTTTAGCAACTATAAGGGAGCATAAAAATGTGAAGTCAAAATTGAAACCTACTAGAGGCGTCTTGCTCCATGTAGTGCTTTGATAGGTTGAGGATAAGCGGCAATGAACTTGATTTGACATGAGCATGGAGAAGGGTTAACATTAGGCAATGGAAAAAATTCTCAAACTTTATCTTGGCATGAGTATGGAGAGAGATTGGAAAGGTTTGTGGAGTTTAACTCAGACCTGTAAAATGTAGTTCCTTCAACACTTTGAATTGTCTCCTCCCAATAAATTCATTATCGACAACAAATCTAACCAAAATCACATTCTATTATGTTTAATGGGTCATCATACTTAGTGGCTTATCTTCCCAACCGCCACCATATCCCAACACTCCACCAAAATCTACAACCAAACCTCCCTTAACCCCTCCGACTACTTCACTTTATCCATTTAGTCTCCTTATTTATTTATTTATTTTGTTATAGTTTAAAATCTTAAATTTGTAACTTATTTCATACAAGTTATCAAATTATCATTTCTTTTCCAAAACTCTCCTTTTATATCATTGATATTTATTTTATATATATATATATATATATATATATATATATATATCCTATTATCATTATTATTATTCCAAAATCACAAATTAAATGTGTCAATGTGTCCAACCATCCCAACACATGAGAATACATAGATACCATGACTAGTGCCTAGTGAGACATTCACAATTTTGATTAACATTCGACAAAAAGTCTCTACAATGATTATATAGGTTGATCCACAAAAAAATGCCTACAATGTAACTATTAACAAAGAATGTCGATATAGGGAAAACATATGAGATTATAAACCGTCAACTCAAGACCTCATATTGGCCCAATTCTCCTTGGTGGCCCTATTTATCTATTTACCGTCGACCCAAATCGATGAATCAAGTACCCTTAATCAACTGATATTAAGTGGAATGCCCATATATAGATGGGGGTGGGGCCATTACTATATAGGGTAGTTGTGTATTGGCGGGGGATGGGAATTCTCTAGAATTGGGGAGTGGCTAAGTGACAATAAACTAGATTTGGTTTGTTTAGTTTCCCCACCGAGAGAGAGGTACGAGACTATCTACCTTCATCTACTTTGTGACCGCCTTAGCACATTGGTGTCCCCAAAATTTCACTTAGAAATTTTGGGATACCCCTTTGAAATTTTGGTCTTCTTGCCTTGTGAAGATTTGTGGTCATGTTGTTTGTGTCCCTTGAATAAGACTTAGTTGTTTAGATTATTTCCTTAACTCATTTGGATTACAGGATTTCTCTGGATTTCTTTAGGAGGTTGTAAGAGGTTGCTTGGTCATATTTGCAAAATACCCACTTGCCCAAAATTGCTCAAAATTCATAAAAGCTAAGTATTTAGCCTATTAAGCATTCAATTTTTCAAGTTACTTTACTTCATGATTTGTAGTAAGTTGTCATTCAAAACCCAATTTACATTGCCTCACATTTGGTGGGTTTACTTAGTTGTTTTACTTCTTAAAAAAGAGTTAAGTAAAGCAGTTGGAAAACCCCGCAAACTCGAGACACTTAGCTTTTCGGTATTTTCAACCAAATCTAATTTTCTAAACAAAGCTCAATCAAAACTCCGAAAACCAAGACCTTAGTCTTGCAGGTTTTTTAAACTACTTTACTCCTTAAAACAAAGCCAAGTAGTTAAGTAAAGCTAAGTCTAAACCCTACAAATCATGACCCAATCGAGTTTTGCGATCACTCGTTACTTCACAAACAAAATACAAGCAAATTCATTCACTAAACCCACCTTAAAATAAATGGTGATGTAGTACTTTTACCCTATGTAATGAATGATGTGGATCATTTAAAAACAAAATTAGTTCCATGTCATTTTTATGCATCATAATCACTCAAGTGAAGTAATCACCTCTGTAAATCATAAGCAACCTCAAGATGGCGATTAAAGAGATTTCGAGTGATTCAAAATTGACTCATTTGTGGGGAAGGTATGTTCTTTGTTCCCCTTATTTTATTTCAAGTTTTTGCATGTCATTTACATAGTTTTTGTTGACTTATTTTTACCTATCATTCATTTGAGCAATATCTCCTTTTCTGTTGAATCTGTTTTCCCATGGAATCTTTAGGAGTTAAGTTAAATTTTTCACAATAGGTTTTTGGAATGCATTCCCATGTTATCTACATGTTTTTTCTATGTGGAAAAATTCATGAATTTCATCGTAAGTACCCTGGTTTTTCCCTAGCTTGTTTGGAAAACTAAACTACTTTTGTTTCCCATGCATTTCACGGGGATCTAAGCCTACGTAACTTGAAACCTAATACTTACGGGGTTCCAAGCTGCTCTTACTCTCCAATACATTTAGGGAAACTGATCCCTTATTACTTCCCCCAATGCCTCACGAGTTTCCTAACTACTTGTGTTGTATGATTTGCAGAGATTAAAACGCCCTTACACAACTCAAAACCTACTCTATGCGGAGTTTTTAGATATTATTACTTACCTATATTTTGTGGGTTTATGACCCCTCACTACTTCCCCATGCTTTTTTCACTTTCAAAAGACTATTACTTCCACCATGATTTACATGGAATTAACCCTCTATTGTTGAAGACTTTTTTTAGCAGATTTTCCAAGCACTACTATTATTGCATGTTCATTGTGGGGAACCAATCACCTCTTACTTAGGAAGTCTTTGTAAAGAAGGTTTTCAAGGGATTCTTGCTTCTCAAGTTTTGCATTAAACCAAACTCCTCTATTGACTTGCTTCTAAATTTAAATAGATGCACCCTGCAAACCACACTTCATTATGGAAACAAGTTGTCTTATTAGCTTGCTACTTTAAGCTTAGAGCTTCACTTGAAAATAACTATTTTGTACTTTAATGACTAGATTAGCTCTAGATATGCTCATAGACTTGAAGTTACTTGTAAAATATCAATAGTATGACTTGAATCCTATATCTTAAGCAGGGACAATTGTTAACATCTCAGTAGTTGGCATACATTGTTACTTGAAGGAAGCACTGCAAATGTCTGAGGCAAGGGAAAAGTCACCAGAAGTAGAAGAGGTTGCCATTATCTAGGAGGATCCCAATCTTTAGTTGAAGAAACCTCAAATTCTAAAATGAGAAAAGGAAAATCTAAAGCTAGATCAGTTGGTGAACACAAGGAGATAAGATGAAGTATAAATATAAGGGTTATCTGTTGAATCTTGTGTTATATCTAAGCTTGTTGAAATCAAGTGACACAGACATGGGACATGTATCTACAACTAAAATTATAGAAAGATCTAAAGCAAGTAAGGAAGACACCTTTGATGCGGGCCCTGACCAACAATGGATTAATACAAGCATCTAAATTTCCTAGTGTTGCTTCCCTTGATCACTGAATTTGTTTTGGAATGTGCCAAGTTCTATGATCCTCTAGCAAGGTCAGTAAAAGATACATCAGGAAATCTAGTGGTAAGACTTGATACTCAATTTTTCAATTATTTCTTGAAGACCCCTACGAAGGAAAAGGTGTTGGATGTGAATATGGAAAAGGCCATTAAGAAATGGGAGGATAACCCTAGTGACTATATTAGAATCATGAATTTGAACTATTTGAAGAAACCTAAGAAGGCCTCCAAGGTTTCCCAAAACCATTATAAGGTTAGATCTTATCCAGAAGAAGCATATGACATAACTCAGTTGTTATGTAGGATCAATGGAGGGAAAATGCTAAGAATTTCTTCACATGGATGTATTATTTTATCAAAACAATTGAGGCCAACAAGGCCAATGCATTGATCAACTAGGCTAAAATCATAAGTGACAATATTGATCGTCAGCTAAGAGGGGTTAGATAGTCTTTCAATTTTAAGATGACCTCTTATTGGTGTATATTACAACATTGAATGGAACATTTTCCAGGTTACATAGTAAAAGGATCTTAGTGGCAGACCCTATCTATGAATATTATCCCCAATTATTATTATCTGAGTATTTCAAGAAATACGGAAGGTAAATGACTTCTTCTTTTATGAAATCATTTGCAAGCTCAATACTGAGATGAAGAAAAGAGGGTGACCAATGCAGCATGGGACACAGTTTCCTAGTATGGATGTATCTTTATTCAATTTTCCAATTTCATATCTCAGGGTTTGTGGTTTCGGGCACACCTCTCAAGCTCCAAGATACCCAAATGATAAATGGATATTGATGGAATTGTGTAGGTAGTTGATTGAAACTACATGATCTACAATCAAAATTCACATAGTAGTTTATAGCTTTTTAATCATCATTGGTAATTATCATTGTGCTAGCATTCATAAGGCTAGGAATATTTCAAAAGAGATGTTCCATCATTATGAACAAGAGTATTTGAACAGAAAAAAATTTTGAATGTAGGGCACACAAAAATACCATTTCCTTGGACTATATGCACCTCCCGCACTAGAATATTTCTGGATAGATTGTAGGGATGAATTTGAAGTTAGAAGAAGAGACTACATCAGGATGATAGTCCAAAATTATTAGTTTTGGCCTAGCAAAAATTCCTAAAATCTCCATGATGATGGGAATGTAATTTTTATTCTTACAATCAAATGGGAGGAGATAATGCTCCACTCCCATCCATGAGGAATAATGTTAAGAAGGTTGAAGAAAGAACATCAAGGGTCTTGGTTTACACTTCAAATTGGCTCCTTGAAAGAGGTTATTGTCTAGAGGAATCTGTAATGAAACAAATGAGTCAAAAGAGCACCAAAAGGAAGGAAGGACCAAGTGAGAGTAACAAAGGACCAAAGAGGTCACCAAGAAGCCCAGAACAGTGAGGAAGACTAAACACCCATCATCCACACAAGCATCAATTCTTGAAGTCACTACTAATGAATTTATTCTTTCATTAACACAAGTTGTTTCTTCATCCTCTACTATGCAAGTTCCCACTACTGAGGTGGAAGTTAGCTTACCACCACTAAATCCTGCTTCATTCATTCTTCCCTCAATAAGGGTAGACACTCCACCTCCCCATCCTCCTCCTTTCTCTCCACCAATAAATCCTCCTCCTCCATCAGATGATCAGTCTAGCACTCAACATGAGGAGGGACATGATGTTTTTGGATAACCCTTCACCTCATGAAGTTTCACAAACACAAGAGAAGGGAGAAGCTAAAGTAGTTGCTATAGAAATGGAGGGTATGGAAGAAGGGGAGATTGGAAAGAACATGATGAACATACACATTTGGAGGATGTACAAGAGTCCCCTATGCATCGAAGAAGCGGATGAAGGAAAATAAGTTGAATTAGATACAAGCAACAAGAATCCTAAGGAAAAAGAAATTGAAAATCAATTGATAACTCAAAAAATGGAAGAATTGGAGAAAGTGTTGTTATAAGGTATGTAATAAAACACAGTCAAGAAATAGTTGTACATGGATGTACATCGAAGATGGTAGTTCATTCCCATTTCTTTAGGACAAGACTTCTCATCATGG
The DNA here is from genome assembly GCA_018340775.1 of Taxus wallichiana var. yunnanensis. Lineage (NCBI taxonomy): Eukaryota > Viridiplantae > Streptophyta > Pinopsida > Cupressales > Taxaceae > Taxus > Taxus wallichiana. The sequence continues at coordinate 586,881,927 of CM031235.1, read as the reverse complement.
TTGGCATTACAGACACTTCCAAACACAAAGGGAATAATAAATCTGGAAGAAATGGATCTGTAGTTACTTAAAGTCTTAATAAAAGAGGGAAGAGATCCAAAGCTGCTAAAGTAAATTCAAAGATAATAATGGAATCATCAGGGAAGAAGTTTACTGAAGTATCCACTCCAGCAATGGGCAAGGAAAAAAGTGAATTAACTGAAGAAGATATAAATGTGACAAGAGTGCCTCTAGGAGAAGTGACTATTGAAGGGTTGAAACAAGACACTCAGACTTTGATAGATACTCTTTTCCTCAAGCTTGATAAAGAGAAGGCTGAAAAGGCTAAACTAAATGAGCAGATCTCTAAATTGTGTGAAATTATTGCAAAATTTTCCAAGTATTCTTCTCATCCTATGTTCTCGAGAGAAGTTGGTTAATCCTCAAATCATCACAGAAGTGGAAGAAATGGGAGATAAAGCTAAAGTTATGGATGAGTGGATTAAACTAATCAATGACAAGGAAAAAGAAAAATATTCAAAAGTGCTAGTTGGATTGAGATATTGCCAAGGAAAGTTTGATCAATTGAAGAGTTTGAAATTGGAAATAGACAATGAATGTGGGATTGTTGAACTACAATTGGAGAGTCTTGAGAAAATAAATTCATTGCCAGAGAAGGTGTTGATTGAAGAGAAAATGGTACCAGAAGGATCAGTGAAGAAGGGTAAGCAAGAAGAGTTGAACCTTCTTTTCACATGAAGCTACTCAGAAGAATGATGGAAGAAATGAAGATGCTAGAAGAAGAGGTAGAATAAATTCTAGATAATTTGGATGATTGTATCTATTTTATCACAAGATACACAATTTCTAAGCCAACAAGTACTATGGAAGAATTTCTTTAGCTCCTCAAGCAAGAAATGGATAAATCCACCACTACTTTCACCTCGATTCAATGGAGAGAATTGGAAAAGCTTCACCAAGATGTTAAGAATCTTGGGGCACACCTAGTAAAAGTAAGAGGCTTTAACAAAATTTTAGCAAAGGAACTACTCATATATGAAACAAAAAATGCACACTATTGATAAAGCTGATGAAAAAGAAATACAATATATGTTGGATCAACATGCTATATACTGGGAGAAAAATAAGGAGGAGGCTGAGGAGAAAAGTAACGATGATGTTGAGGAGAAAAGTGATGATGAGGCTAAAGAGACAAACAAGAATGATATTGAGGTTCTTTAATTAATCTTCTTCTTATTATTAATATTATTATTTCGACATTGTAATTTAATAATCAAGTAAAATTGTAAAACTTAAGTAATTTGGTTAAAATCCATTACTTTAATTTATTTTGAAAAATTCAATTACTTAGTAATAGGTGACACAACATGCAAAGTAGTTGAGGTTGTTTTAAATTATAGAACATTTGAATATCATGTGTGCCAAGCAAAGAGAAATTTAGGAGAGAAATTCTCAACTTCTTGCAGTTTTGTAGCTAGGCACGTGTGGAAATATAATTAATGTCTTCTATTTGTACTACCTTTCTAAATTCTATAAATAGAGAGGAGGCCTACGGGCTAAAGGATCGGAATTTTTTTGCAATCAACTACTATAATTTTTGAATTGGAGATTTCAAACTTTGTGTTGAGTTTATCTTATTTTCATTTTGTAAACTGGTTGTACTTGAATAAAAAGGTGGATTTCTGTAAAACTTTGTGTCTGAGAAGTCTTGCTATGCATTTTGTGAATATTTATGGTAAACTTTGTGTTATCTTGAAGTTTAATCTGAATGCATTTCTTTTCATTTGCTGAAAATTATGGAAATTATTGAATGTTTATTTATTTTGTACGGATATAATAAGCTCTGTGATCTACTTATTATGAAGTATGTCTCTTTCCCGTATTGCTGATAGTATCTGTATTTTCTTTTTGCTTCTCTTTGATGTAACTTTCCCAAACACAACTGCTTACTTGTTGTAGAATTGTTTAGTTATAGTTCATGAGCTTTGTGATTAAAGTAATACCCATAAAATAATCTTTAGTTTGTAAATAGGTTGTTATAATAAATAAATATTTTACACATGAGCTTAATCGTTAAATGAAGGGGATTTATACCATGACTACCTAGGTTTATGTGTATAGCCAAGCATAAAATATAGCCAACATACATGCAACGCATAGAAAGTCGAGGGATCGTACTACCTACCCAACCCACCCCTCGTTTTGAGGGCATTCATGTGCTTACCATCACCCTCCTTCACCGAGTGAGTGCCCATATATAGATAGAGACAAGGGCCCTCAATTTATGCCCCATATCTATATAGGTATGGGAAATCAAGTGGTTCACTATGATATTCTCACCCCTCACCCTCCAAATATAGATATAGATATATGGGCAGGTGAGTGTAGATATAGAGATCGGGGCCCTCGACTAATCTCTCAATTGATTGGTTCATTTCACTACACTATGCTCATCCCTCACCCTCCGGATCTCTAGTCTATTAAGGGGATGGATGAGTGAAGATATAGATATTGGGGGCCCTCCCCTCTAGAATTCAGATATAGGGGTAGGGGAGTGGTTCATTACGCTCACATATCACCCTCTATCTTCATTGACAATTTTATAGATATGGAGACTCGACAAGTAGGTCGGTCCTCTCCTTATTCCTCTCCCCAAGCCCCTTATCCATAGACAACCCCCTCTCCCCCACCCATGTAGAGAAGAGATAGGGGTCAATGGATATGGATATATAGATAGTCTCCTAACCCATATAGTTGGATATGTAGATCGTGAGACTAAAATGGATGCCCCACCCCCATATATAGATAGGGTCTCTAGCTATAGGCCATCCCAATCGGTATTAGGGTGATGAATTGGGGGTGATGACCCGATGGTGGATCTATCTAATATCTAGGTCATATCTCATAAAATATATAGAGAGGGGCTTCCCTATATATATAATTGACGTTCCCCCTATATTTTATCTAGATGATGGCCATATAAGCCACCCCATATAGAGTTCAAGGCCACCGCTAGATTGACCTAGATCTTCTACTCATTCAAGGCATAGCCAACCAATATAAGAATCTTATATGGTTGTATCATGTCTAGTCTAACCTAGTCTACAATAGATGGTGATGGTGATGGTATGTGCACCTTCACAACCCCCTATCCTATCCTATCCTATCCTATCTATATACGGGTCATGTATGTGTCAATTATCTATATTATACTCTATATATTTTTGAATTGGATTTAGATCGATTCAAGAGATGGGAGGGCTTGGTTTTGATCTAATACCACTTCCTCATTTCCTTCATTATTTTATGTAGAAATAACGAGAATAGGTTCTAGCGATAGCTAGTTTCTCTTTTCCCCACCAACATAACAAGAAAGAGCTACCGGTCAGGAGGCTACTTACCTTCGTTGTCTTCGCTAATAAGCGACCTTCGAATCACATTCGATGATTGGGTACGAAGGATCATGACACTATATAAAATAAAACAAAAGAAAAAAAAGGGCACCAACATTGTGACCACTGGTCGGGAGTCCATTCTCGATGGGAAAGACCTTCTAGGTAGAGGATGGGGAAATCGATGACATAGATCCTTTGCCTTTGACTAATTTTTTTGTGACTTAACGCTTTATGATTATATAGTTTTTTTACGTGTAAGATCCTTTTTTGTTTCCCATACATTTGATTGAGTTTGAACTAAAGTCATGATTCCATACAAACTACTATTTTTTGTGAATAGTTATACTATATGGGAGTTATTTCATCAAAAATAAATAAGTACCCAAGTAGAAAAGTACCCCACAAAATGTAATTATGCCGAAAGGTGTTTTCACAAATGGAAAGTTCTAGTGGGTTTCTAACAACAATAAGAGATATAAACGGAGGGCAGGAAGGGGCAGAGAGGACATTTAAGGCGGATGAAATGGAGTCATCGATTGTAAAGAAAAATTTTATGTGAGTACTTTATTTCGCACTCAATACATATGCGATTTCAATTCAAAGGTCTTGATGATTCACATTTTTTTCCGATTTATAAAAACTCGCAAAATATCATGTGATGTTAGTCAAAAATGATCATGATTCATAGATTTTTTCCGATTTAAAATAAATCCTACGGAATCTCCCTAGTTATCAATAAAAATCTATACATTTTTGTAATTATTACATTGAAAAGGCGTGCATATAATTGGAAATCTTGTAGCCTAACAACCACATGTCGAGAAATAGACAATGAGGAATACACACTTTGGAGGGATTCGATCTACGTGAAGTTATCTATTGTTAATATCAAACCCTAATCATTATATCAACAAAAAATAGAAAACCTTAATTGCAGAGGATAAAGGAAGGGCGGTGGAATGCAGGAGTACACCTTGTTAGAGGACCTAGTGGTTAAGAGGTATGGTAAGGATGTTTTCTTGGTGGTTGAGTGATATGTCCGTATTCGCAATCATTCGAGTGATCCATGCGTGCACGCCAAGGAGAAGGAATTTATCATCGACGCCTATAGACATAGAAACCATGCATTTCGTAGGAAGGTCGTGTTGTGGGTAGGTTTAGGGTCACACATGTAACCTAGTTTAAGCTTTACAAGGAGAAAATATTTTCATGTTTTAACCTACTTTTTGGGAAGGGTGTGTTTTTTCTTAGAGTATGGTTTTGTTTAGCGCTTGTGAATTTCCTAGAACGTGTCATTGATTTTCTATTCGACCACTAGGTGTAGGGTCAGATGTGCCCTTCATTTTTTGTAAGTTTTAATGTATTACCAATATAAATACATGTTATACAGTTATGGTTTTATTTAAACATCACTCTCAAGATATTATTTGGATTTTTGGTATGGATGTTGTAGAAATCGACATGTTTTATATATTTTCTTTACATAATGTTGTTTTATTTCATTACATTTTATAGAATCTCCCACACTTTTTTTTTGTGGTCTCAACTCAAGAAGCTTCTGCTTCCTCAATTTTTAGATTTGTTTGATAATAATCAAATGACATATAAAAATGATTTTTTATTTCCTTTTTGAAGTGTGATGTGAAAGGTTTTAATTTTGTAAGAAAAAATGTGAAATATGCCCAAATTGCTAAATAGAGAAGCTTCAAAAAGAAGAAATTATTCACATTGATAGAGTTATTACACAACAAACAAAACATGCAAATGAGAAAATCATATATAAATTGATTAAATACATTCAAATGATTTCTAAAAAATTGTTGCAAATTTTTTCACAAAACGAATATTGTATTTTTTCAATCTCTCGATTCTCTTTCTTTCTTCACAAATGTTGTTGGTTTTACTTTGTATGGGTGTACCCTTTTGATTTGGTGTACTCTATTTTATGTTTTCTTCTCTACTCTATTTTAAAATTGTTATTTTGTGTTCTTCTTCCTATTTTATTGGCTTTAACTACTACTACTTCAACTAAATCATTCCTCTTATATTTAACTTGTGTCCAACTACCAAACATCAAACAATGTTGATTAAAACAATTGAATGGATTCTAAAGTTTTGGAGACACCGGATGTATACACGTAATTAGTTCTATTTGATTTAGAAATTTATTGATGTTGTTTATTTGTCATATAATTTGAATAAGATTTCAATTTTCAAGAGGGCCGAGAGATCTTATTTATTTATCACAATGTTTGAAAAATATATGGCTTATCAAAAGTCTAAAAATGGTTATGTTCAAGCCTACATATGAACAAACTATGCATGTGTTGATTGTGGTGGAGGCTTTCCATTTAGTAACAAGAAACTATGCATTTTTGTCATTTTAAGATGATGTCATGATTCATATAGGGAATACTATGAAAGTTTATATATCATGCAAGATGGAAAATCCTTTATCTAAGTAGCTATGAGCTACCACTATATTGTATTTTTTATGCCAAAGGCGTATACCAAAGTGAAGTAGAACCCCTGTAGCCTGATAATCGATAGTGGGAACCACAATGGAGAGGAGGTACAGACGACATTGAACTATGGGTTCGTGTGAACCGTCAATCAAGTGGTCAGTAACTTGTTGATTCTCGACACACTCACGCTTATCATATAACCAACATACCATTTTTTATTTTCTCATTTTCAATTACTTTTTTAGTTTCAGTGTTCGAGCTTGAACAATTCATTTTCCATGTTGACACCAATGACATTTATGTTGCAGCCCATGTGAGAGATAAAGAAGGTCTTGATGGTCTCCTTCATTTAATAGTTGTTCATGATCCACAAGGCATAGGAAGGGGATGGATCAAGGTTCAATTGGTAAAAATATTGATATGGTCCGAGTGGAAGCCCGTCTTGAAGAGACGGTCAAGAATGACCGTGAAGAATTTATGTATCTTTTCCCATTCTAACTCCAATGTATCCCGCAACCCGATGTCAAAGAGGAATCCCAACCCGCCCTTTTCATCCCCCAACCTTGATTACATGTACACCTTCCACTACAGTTCCAAATTATAGCATAATTAGCGACCACATGTAGACACAAAATCACGCACATATTACTATTTTATTATGCCATTAAGTATTTTATTACATGCATGGATCTTAAGAAAGAAAAGTATTCACTAGTGACACAATCCCTTGTTCATCCACTTAATTTGATTGTTTTTATTATCTTTCTCTCGCACATTTGTCATTTCTGTACCCATCTCAGGTCAGGTCATAGGGATCCCTATCTATATATATTTTCACATCTATCATCATTTATCCCAAAACACCAATGCCCACTTTGAACACTAGCGCCAAGCGCCCCGTCCATCAGTAGGTGCTTTTTTCCCCTATGTTCTTGTTACACATTTTGACATTTGTGGTCGGCCTTTTTGTTTTTCTTATCCTATCCAAAACTCATAGTCACTTTTCATGTCACTAGTGTCAAAATTCAAACAAGAGATTCATATACACACAACATACATACTATTATTCCGTGACAACTCTAAGGGGAAAATTCATCTACATACTATCACTTCCATCAAAGGGACTACATTTTTGGGTTGCATACATTACATAGGAAGGGGATGTTTGGGATTCCATATCACACATTTGCATCTTATCTAGCTATAGCCCGTTATCTTAGCTTCATTTGCGTGAGGTCAACCTAAGGAAACTATTTCACACACAAACACAAAGAACTACATGGAGTCTGGAATGAAGAGCAACGCTCGGTTATAAGTTCACTCATCGGGTGACCGTCGGGGTCAGTCTGACTTCACATTTTGTATATTTCATTCCAATTTGATGTGTTTGTGAGCTTGTATAGGTAGCTAGGGTTTGTTTTTCAAGTTACAGGTACCCTCAATGATTAAAGAGTGAATGATTGTGGCAATCTGACAAAAATTTGCAGCAAAACCCTAACGACATAGGAAAAAATAGATTTTGAGATTCTGTGCAATCACCGATGCCCAAGAACAGTCACCAATGCCTATGCACCCTTTTCCAACACTGGGAACCCCTGCCCGACATTATTCTCAAGTCCTAGATTTCACAGAGAGAGGTTGTGACCTGTTTGTAGCTTATTTAGCACTTTACACAACCCAGATCATTTTTAAATCACATAGGAATCAACTAAGTAATTTATTTCTCCTATTTACTTATAGTTTTATATTGCTCAAGTGCTTGGCACATGTATCCTTATTGTATTTGATCATATCAGTTACTCGCAATTAGATTTAATTAGGTTTTATTAAATCATTTGGTGAACCCACTCTTCTTCAAACTTCTTGCCCTAGGATCCCAAAAACCCTCATGGCTAAGAAGAGGTCCTCATCTCCCAAGCATAATATTCCGATACATGCTTGTAACCTATTTTTGATGATGCTTCTATAGAATCTGAATTTCATGACCTCTACCGCAATCCTCACTGTGATTCCTCTGTCCTCCAAAAACTTCTTGCTTTCTAATATACCCTTCTTGTTGGCCTTGACACCCCTAACATTTACATAGTATCCCCTGAAAAAAGCTTTACTTCATGTTCTCCCTCATCTTCTGTAGTCACTCATGTTGTTGCACCTTATTCTCCTCCTCTTATAACACGTGATATTATTACTATAAATGCTTTGATTGATCATGTTCTTGTTTGTGATAATATGGATACCAATAATATTACTTCTAATGTTGAAAATGTAAATGTGCATGATGTCATTTCTATTACTAGTCAAGATGAATGTAAATTTGTATCTCCTACTCTTTCTACTTCTGAAAATGCTTCTAATGATTGCAATGATAAATATGATATTAGTACTCCTACCACTTCTTTGTATGTTGATGATAGTCTTGATGAAATACTTTCTTGTGAAAATATGACTGATAGTGATGTTGATTATGTTTCTGATCATGAACATGTTAGTGATGATATTACTTCTCTTAAGACTGTTGAATGTGAATTTACTACTCCTCTTTCTTCTACTTCTGAAGTTGTTTCTCATGATGATTCCACTCCTACCATTAGCACACCTCTTATCATGTCTCCTAAGCCTACATCTAGCATTCTCATAGAGCCTCCATGTTCCTCTCCTCTTCCACCTCCTTTCTCCTCTTTCTACATCCAATCATCCTTCTCATGTACCCATGATTACTCACAATGGCAAGATTCAACCCCTAAATATGCCTCTCACTTCACCAACCATTCCTTAACATGATATTATATCCCTCATGCATGTTGTTGGCACTTTACAATCTCAAGTTCATACACTCACCCTCGAAAGTAAAGACTATTATGCTTTCATTAACAATAATTCTTTGTGTGGCAATTCTATCCCTAAAAAGATTCACAATTCCGATTTCCCAAAATACTTCATCATGCCTACTTTCTCTTGTTACGATGGTACTGACAATCCTTATTTACATCTTAATCATTATTGCTTTTCCACGTCTACTTATTCTAATGATCATTTGTTACTTAAAGCATTTCGTCATAGTCTTTTTATCATGCTTTCCAATGGTATACTCATTTTCCTTATGGATCCATTAATACCTATTATGATATGGAGGATGCATTTCATAGAAAAATTATTTCTAAAAATTATTTACATCAAGGAAATAATGAACTCATTATAGATTACATTTTACACTTCAATTATTGCATGCATTAGTTATTATTTCAACTTGTTGATTTTGAAATGTAATTTATTTTTGTCGTGGCTTAATTCCTCCCCGAAAGATAAAGTTATTATATGATATATGTGAATCAATTTCTCATTTGTGTTATAAAGTTATTGATCTCCAAAACATCTCATTATGGATAATGTCTTAGCAACTTCTTCTACTCCTCCTATGCCTTCTAGGTCTTCCCCTCTTTCATCTACTGACCCTTGTGCATGATATCCATCTCTGTCTCCGCTTAAGCATCTTCTTTCCTCCACCGCATTGGCATTCACCTAAGTCTTCTTCATCCCCTACTCGTGAACCATTGCACTTCTCACATAATGCAAAACCACATGATGTTCTATCGAACTTTACTTGATAAATAACTCATCTGTTTACCTTCTACTCAACATCATCCACCTCACCACTTACAACGTTAGCATGACCGTCCTTTCTATAATTTCCACCGCATCAATGGCCATTGTAATGACTATTATGCTCTCCATGATCGATTACAACAAGTTAGAAGACAAAGGTGTCATTTCTTTCCGCTCTAGCTCTCATGAGCACTCTCTCTCTTATTCCCCCATAAGCAATCTTCTCGCCACTATTCACTTGTCTCCTTCACCTCAATCTAAAGTAGTCATTCGCCCACCTCCTAAGGTCATTATCCATCTGTGTCCTCCATCTAATCCACTTATGGTTACATCATCGTATTCCTCTCATATTACTATAATACCTCGTTGTTTTCTTAAGCCCCTCACTTCCGCACTTCCTCCCACCACACCTTCTATTCTTGGTTCCATTCCATCTGGCATCTAATTTGACACTTAATCGCATACTGATGTTGCTTCACATGTTCCATCCATGCCTTGCACCCTCTTAATATCTGGTAGATGACATCCATTTTCCATTTTATTACCCTATGACACACTCTTGTGCTACGGTTCACACTTGACTGTTAAGGGAATACTATATCCATGAACCTCTCCTTTCACAACTCATGATCTATGCTTAATGACGTATCTTTTCTAAGCATCTCTTTACACATGACAAAGCATGATTTCCGATGACGCACTCTTATTTTATGGTTCATTCTTGATTGTTAAGGGGGCATTTATAAATGAACCTCATTCTCACACTAGGGTAAATTACTCTTCTTCCCCTCTCATCCTCATCACACACAATTACAAACATTATTTCACACCTCATCATTATTCATTTATCAACACATCATTATTACTACTTTTACTTATCTATCACATTACATCACATACATTCATTTCTATCTCTCATATGATCTACCACTCATTATCACATACATTCTTTATCTAGTTTACTACTTTTCTACTCTTTCCACATAATACTACATTCCAACATTCATCAATCAAAAACATCCATTTCAACAATGTCATACAATTTATCAATTTACACAATACAAATCATAATCATCACATAGAATACAATGGACATCGACAACAAATACAACATCAACATTCATCTATACATATTTATTCAAAAATCATAAGTTTCATAATACAATCGCTGGAGGGCAAGCCCTCATGCCTCAATACATTGTATACAATACATCATATATCATCATCACCATCACTATCTACAATCACAGGAGCTCTAGAACTAGATGCTTCACCACTTGCTCTACATCGCCTATCTAGGCCTTTATGCATCTCCATTAACTCCTACCACAACATGATCTATAGTCTCGCTTTGATATCGACCCGTAGCTCCACATATTGTGCAAAAATATCTTGATCTATACCTCCTCTACCTATGGCTTCTCTCTCTCGCTCTGCCAAGACGAGCCTCCTCGTGCTCGCTCAATAACACGATGCATGTGGTTGCTGCCATATCCACTAACTTGAACAAATGGGCATGACCACCACAATAACATCAACCCACTCTAGCATACCTCCTCCCACAGCACATCTAGGGGCATGTTTCATGTCAACATATGTATCGAAGTGTACATATTGATGACCATTAAGTATCACCTGTAATCCCACAACCACCATTAGTTATTACACATCTTTACACGCATACATTACATCAATCAAGTAACATTAAACAAATAATATAGAAATAATACTTATGCTCCTCTTGCCGTTGCTACATCTTCTACCTCGGAGTAGGTGTCGCCCTCTACCCCTTCAACTACCAATCCACCTGGTCACATCCACCATTACTAGAAACAACACCACCCATCAATGTTTCACCCACCACTCATTATGTCCTCGGGTGCACCCCCGCATCGTTAACCTTTATAGGCTCTATTATCGCATCCGCCTCCTCTGGACCAAGATGCACTAGATGTGCTCATGTCGATTGGCCTCGCACCCTGCTCATCTCGTCACTCTAATAGATCTCAACCATATATTTAGCTCGAGGGCACATCCTGGCCATGTCAAATTGTCTCATTACTCGATCACCTTGGAATAAATCAATCACCCCTAGGAAGTGATCCTCTAACCACATGGTGCGCCGAATGCACCGTAAATCCACACCATCCTCAAACTAACCTCCATAGTCTTGATATGGCTCCATATAACGGCCCCAAGACCCATCTGATCAATCATCGACCTATGGGTGGTCATATCCATCCTCTTTCCATTGGTGCCAACCCGCCTCACTACAAATATCACGAGCCTAGACCACTCAACTCATGGCCCATTGAGTGGCCTCAATATCACATTATGCTCATAGGCCCATATGTGCAATAAATTTATGGCTCCTAGTCTACCCCCATGATCCTCCCAAATAAATCTATAAAAATCTTCATACATGTGGGCTAATACACACCGTTCCCATGCATATCTAGTGTCATGATCCTCTATCCTACGACAAATATCATGTATCATATAAAATATCCTAACTCCACCACCCTCCACTGCCACCAATGAAGCTAGAATCACTATAATAAGTGGAAGGCATAGTTCATGATTCGACTTAGTGATTTAACGAGACATGAAGAAGCTATAGAGCTCAAGATGAGCTTCTACACCCCTTAGTCATAACGAAACAAAGCAGCAATAATAATAGAACCAAGAAGTTGTAAATCCACAAATATACTTAATCATTCAAGTAAGGTCCATGATTATACAAGATCAAAAGTAGAGTAAAAACATGCTAGATAATACAGAAGGAGATCTTAATGTAAACATGATGGTAACCTTATCATATTCATTCATAGTCTTTCTACAAAGTATCAGAGAGGTAGACCATAGTCATGCGCCATCTCTGGATTCATACATGTATTCTCACAAAACAAAAATTTCATTCCCCATTTTCCCATTACATCCTTACTGGAATCCTTTACCCATTTTCATCCCATAGTTCTCATCAGTAATTTTCTGAGAGCTCCACTACCTTACTTCTCTCTCTTCTTTGCCAAGGGTGCACGTATAAATAGGCATCTGAGCTCTAACAAACTCCTCTCTGCAACCTCAGATCTAGCCCCAAGTGTCAAGGTGTGGGTCACCCAGGTGCATGCCTCTCCATGTCATGATTGTCTTTTTGGATCTTTTATCATCATGAGGTATATTCCTTCAGGACACCCTGTCGCCAGGCTGGAACCTTATCCAAATGGAACACGTTCTTCATGTGTTCTACCCAAAAGGCCAAAAATGGCTAAGTCCGAATTGTTCTTCATGTGGCGCGCGCACTGGGTTCTCAAGAAGCCTTTTGAATACTGCCTTGTGTGCCTTCACACTTTGCACTTCCTCCGGCCATGCGCGCCTACGTGCCCTTAAGATTTGGAAGCTATAATAGGGGCCCAACATTACCCCACACTTCACCTATTCTCCACCCTCGGGAACCTTCTCAAAGAATGTAGTACAAAAAGAATGCAAGGCCTTGCCTTGGAAAAGAATGGGGGAAAGAATAAAGAAATGGGGAGAGAAAGAATAGGGAAATTTTCCTAAAAAGAAGAAGAAGGGAAAATTTTGTTGTAGGTCGGCCTCCAGTGTACTCCAAGCATTGACTTCCTCCTGCTTTAGTGCAGATGTCACCAACCAAGGTGCTCACCTCGTCGAAGGTTAACCCTTCCCCTTGTGTGGTAATGGTTTCCACCATAGTCTCCAGTTCTTTAGTGTGATCTTCAGGGCATCCATCTTCCTCGTGATGACCTTGTAGAGCTCTTTTAGCTGGGTTTTGATTGAGACTCACCGGTTCTCAATGGCTTTGGATTTCTTTTCCACTTGGCTATGATCCTTTCTCACTCGGCTCTATTGCCCTTATTCTTTTCTCTGAATTCCTTACAGCTCGGCCTCATCACTAGCAAGTAGTATGCTTGTCACTTTGTCTTGATCCATGTAGTGGTCGTAGGTGACCCCCGTGGTTTGTGTAGCTATTCTTACATCGGCAAGCACCTTGTTGTATTCAGCCATGAGCGTGACGACCTTCAACTTGTCTTCCTTCTCCAAGCGCAGCTACCTCCTCTGCCGACTCCAATGCCAAAGGCTGCCTTTCCATGGTGAGGATCGAGTCAAGTCCTCTAGGCATTCAGGGAGGATCTATACTTTTTGCATGGGAGGGCTAAGGTCAGGTGCTTTGTGATAATTACTTGGGAGATGAGTTCCACCTTCTTGGAAACTTCACGCACTTTAGCCTTCTCTTCTTGAAGCTCCCTCTGTAGTTGAGCATTGATTAATTTCTCAAGGTTGAGATCCTTCATTAGCTTCACTACTTCCTCCTTCCTCTTCTCCAATAGGTCCTCCAAGACTCTAACCCTGTCATTCCCTTGAAGAGCCTAGCCTCGATTTCCATGGAGACTTTGTTGAGCACGTTACACACTTGCTCATCGATAGTTGTTGCGTGTTTACAATGGGGTTGTCCCCCTTTCCTTCGGACAACTTTAATACCACTCCTTGGTTAATCTTGAACTCAGGCTCATCGAGGTGGGAGTCGAATGCCCATGATAGCATCTTCCTTGTTCGTGGGTATCCACCCTCAGGGTCAAAGGATTCCATGGTGGTGAGCTCCTTGGTGGGCATGGTACTTTGGAAACATGTGCATGTGCAAAACTTTGTTGGGGTCATCAATGTAACCCATCATTGTTCTTCCCCCTTCCCGTGCATTTACTTCCCATGCGCATGCCCTTGGGAATAGTTACTGAGAGAGTTGGGCCTTTTGTGCTACTTCCACTCTTCTCCCTTTGTTCTTTTTGAATTCTTGAGCACTGAGCTCCGCTGCTGCCTCCAACTCCTCTTGACCAAGGCATTGATTATCTTCTCTGCCTCCCTTGTTGCCTTTTCATTCACCTCCTCCTGAGTGAGCTTGGGCATATCTGGCTCCTTGGTACTAGCCCCTTCGCTCCTCTCTTCGCTCCGTGCCTTCCTCCCTTTGGGTGCCCTTCCTCCTTACAAAGATGAAGGCATCATTTGTATCCTCTGCTTCCTCTCCCTCTAAGTCATGGACATCAATTGGCTCTTGATCCACCTCAACTCTTCCCCTTCAACATCATCCTTTTCACCTATATAGGCGTTTGGGTCATCTGTATCTTCAGACCCTTGTTCCTCCATTCCTTGTTCTTCTTCCCTTAGAAAAATCCGGAGTCGGGGATGTTGTCTTTTCTTCATCTGAAGGTTCTTCAGGGGATGGTGGCTTTGCAGGCTCGGGGTCTTCTCCTGACCACCATTCTCCTCTTCTTCGGACGTAGGTACTCGGCCCTGCAGTATCTACATTTTGCCTTTCCACCACTCTTTGTTCTTCCTCTTCTTCTTCTTTCTCCTTGTGCTTTGGCGTTGGCTTCTTCCTTCCCATGGGGTCATCGGGATGGATATTTCATTCTCTACGTATGTGCCCTTCTCAAACTTTGGCCTTATGTGTAGGTAGATTCTAGTAGTAGTGCTCTCAGCAATCGGTAAGGTCAATGGCCTTATGATGTGCACACGTCTGTGACACGTACCTTTCAACATACGTGTGCTTCCCCAGGTAGACCAACTTCTTTCTCATTTCTCTGTGTTCACTTTCAAGGGTGGATAGGTCAAGTTTTAATTTCTTGACTCCTTATACCTATTCACTCCCACTTGGAAAAATTGGGTAGTAAATGAGAAGGGAGTTTGCACCAGGGACTCCAACTATGCCATCCACCAAGATGAATCTACCATGCAGAAGTGTTGGTATACCATGAACTCTAGCTTCTCCTTCAGTCACCATGGGGAGTTGTTAGGAATTCACCATTCAGCCCCGAATGCATTCCTAAGGCACGTGTACCATTTATCTAAGTGCGCCTTGTGCACCCCTATCATTGACTCACAAGTATACTTCTGGAACCTATCCGCGGGTGAAGGGTCTTCATCGGGGTACTCCCATATGAACTTATCAGATGCATCCAGCACCCGATCTTCTGAGAACACAATGGTAACAGGATGTTTCCAAACAAGATCTTTCCTCCATTCTCCACGTTGCTTATGATCTCATCTGCTATGTACTGGGAGATGTTGTACATGGTGCCTTCCGTGACCTTTCTGTAGACATTCAACTAGGGCTTGCTCACCTGGGTCCACCTCTCTTGTCCATTCAGCTTGGAAATGAGGTGCGTGGCCATTTTCATCACCGGATCATTGATATCCATGATGTCGTAGTACCTTGATCCCTTCTTATAATCCTGGGATGCAATGGTTTCTTTAATTGCCTCCTCATCCTGGAGGTCATCTATGATCGCGTCCCCTTTATAGCTTAGGCCTGTAAAGTGTGAGATTAACTGGGGAGTTATGCACATTTTGTGCCTGTGAAAGTAGAAGAAATCTTCATGTATACGCGTCATTAACCATTGGTATAGGCGCTCGGGCTTCCCAAAGTATGGAAACTCGTAAAGCTGGAGAAGCCCTACCTTCTCCATTTTCACCTTGACTACGTCATTGTAGATTGGCATCCCATCAGGTGTTCATTTGTTTGTGGGGTGCACCAGCTCTCCAGTGCCATTTCCTTCGTGATTATACTGACCGGTGATTGTAATCGATCACGGTCATCTATCTGATGTGGGACTCCCACTCTTGCCCTAGAAAAACCCCATCGGGTATTGCATCTCTGAGTACCATTCCTCATTGGTATCAAAGGGATTTCTTCTTCTTTCTTCTTTCCTTTTCCCTTACCCTTTCCCTTCTTGGATTGTACTATAGGCTTATCAATTGGTTTTGTGGCCATCATTTTACCCTTTGCTTTCATTCCCTAGTTACTTTCGAGTTGTCTGAGAGTTTTCTTCATGTGCCCCGTGCCCTAGAGCACAAACCCTAATCTCTGATTTTCCTCCTTCGATCACGGTGCTCTTTCACAATGTTCCTCACACCCATGAATCACTTCTACTCTGGTTTGTAGATCTAATGGACGATTGTGCGTGAGTTTTTGAGATTTTCCTTCACACGAGTTAGCTCTGAAACCCTAGCTCTTGAAAGAAAATCATTCTCCTTGTTTTTGCAAAGTAAAATAATGAACTTGCCCATCCTTGTATTTATAGCTTTTCCCACTTTTATGCATTAAAGGCTAGGCTACCTACCACCGTATGACAATATTTAATGTGGCATTTTCAAACAAACCGACTTGCTTTTGCTTTTCCTTTGCGCCCAATTTTGAAAATTTTTTCACCCATGCCCAATCCTTGCGTGAAAATTTTTTTCACCCGCCCAATCCTTGTGTGAAAATTTTTCCAACCTTTAGCAGCGTGCAGACAATCCATCTTGATAGAAGACTCTTGCATGCATGTATTACCAGTGCCAAAGGCACCTCTTCCATCCTTATGATTCTTGCTTTCACCTACCTCATGTTTTTGCTTTCTCCTTTGTACGTGGATTTCCAATGTAACCTTATTTTGCCACCCATCTGCCTTCTTTTCTCCTAATGCATCTTTTCAACAGGGCCGATTGAATGGTCTACCAACCCAATCCTCCTGTAGAATAACTTCATGCCTCTTTTTATCACCTCACCCCACACTAAATCGATGTGCGGTCCTCTGCGCATTCATAAGTCAAAAAGTAATAAGGTTACCGGTGCCCAAGGTGCAAAACAAAACAACAACGTGAAAGGGAAAAACAAGAAAGGAAAAGCATAAAAGGAAATGCTAAACTAACTGGAAAGAACTACCTTATTTACAAACACCAAGAAGCATTATTTATAGTAGGGCTTCAGCCTACTCCCATTGAAGTGTCAGGTAATTTTGTTCCATCCAGTGCTTGTAACGCACATGCGCCCGAATCAAGGATGTATGAAATTACATAAGGACCCAACCAATGCACCTTCAACTTTCCAGGATGGCGTAGAAATTTTGAATCATATAGCAATACCATCTGGCCAACCTCAAACTATTTGTTCTTAATGTGGCGGTCATGCCATGCCTTTTTCTTAGCTTTTTCAGTTGTTTGGCTCCATCTTGCTAGTGAGCGCCTTTCATCCAACTTTATCAATTCATCAATTCTCTCTTCCAGTGCTTGTTCATCATCCAACCCTCCTGCGTGCTATACGTAGAGATGGTAACATGAATTCCACTGGAAAAACTACTTCCATGCCAAACACTAGTTGAAATGGTGTGGCCTTGTTCAACCTTTTATATGTTGTTCTGTATGCCCAAAGAACTGTTGATACTTTGTCATCCCAATCCTGCCTACCCACATCACATATCTTAGTCAATGTGTGACTAAGGATTTTGTTGAATGCCTCTGTAGTCCCATTTTCCTGAGGGTGATAAGGGGTAGTCTTGTGATGGGCTACCATGAATTCTACCAATAGAATCCTGATTGTTTCATTTAAGAAGTGAGTGCCCCTATCACTTGTTAAACTTAATGGGCACCCATACCTGCTTGATAATGTTCTCCCACAAAAATCTAGCAGTCGTGGCTGTGGTGCAATCCTTAGTGGGCGCGGCCTCTGCCCACCTTGTTAGATAATCAGTACAGGTAATGATATACCATGAGTTAGTCCTCGCGTAGCTGGTGAGATTGGTCGACAAAATCTATTGCCCACTTTTCAAAAGGTTCACGCGTGTTGGTGATGGGGTGCAAGGGCATCTCATCCCTTTTCCCAGGTTTTCCAAGGCACTGGCAGTGGTCACAGGCCTTGCAAAACTCAATACAATCCTGGTGAATCATCTCCCACCATAGTCCAGTGACTAGGATCTTGTGCGGTTGCATTCCCTGCATAGTGTCCTCGGCAATCCCACCATGGGCTTCTTCTATTATAGCTACGCGCTCATGTTCTAATACACACCGGTGCAAAACCTCATCATGGCCCATTTTATACAAATCCCCATTGATCAACATGAAGGGTGTGGCGCGTATGGCTAACCTTTTCCTCTCTAGAGCATTCATCCCTCGGGTGCCACACCTTCCTTGAGAAAAATGAAATGTCTTCTAATTCTGAGGGCGTGCGCATGCAACTTGAATAGTTGTGCATCGGCATGGTTTCCTCGATACTTTGTGCGTCCTCTCCGAATCAATCCTTGATAAATGATCGGCCCACAATTGTTCTTTCCCGGTTTTACCACCACTTTGAATTCAAATTCTTGAAATAAAAGTACCCAACGACATATGCGCCCTTGCAACACTACTTTGTTTACTAGATACTTCAAGGCCATATGGTCAGTGTAGAATATGAAGGGAGTTGCTAGTAGATATTGTCTAAATTTGTGGAGCACGTAGATCATTGACAATGCCTCACGCTCGGTCATTGTATAATTTTGTTCTACTGGTGTCAACTTCTACTTGCAAAACACAAGGGATGATCAACAATCCCCTCTCCTGGTTGAGCAAGAATGGCTCCCATTGTTGTACCAGAGGCATCCACGTGGACATGGAAAGGTTTATCCCAGGATGGGAATCGTAGAATAGGTGCGGTGATAAGCCTTTCTTTTAGAGTGTCAAATGCCCTCTGTTGCCTCTCCCCACTGAAAGGCACTCTTATGTGTCGAGAAATATTTCCAAAGGTGCGGTGATCTTGGCGTATCCCTTAATGAACTTTCTGTAGTACCCAGTGTGTCAAGAAATCCACACATGGTGCTTTGGCTGGTAGGCTCCCCTAACCCCACAATAACTATAACTTTCATGGGATCCACCAGTAAGCCCTCTTTACATATGATATGCCCCAATAACGTTCCAAAAGGAGTTGCAAAGATACATTTCTTGATGTTGAGGGAGATCCTCAACTGCCGACATCTCTCAAACATCAACCTTAAGTTATCACAATGGTCCCTGACTAATCCATACACTATCCAATCATCCAAATATACCTGAAGGAACTTGTGGATGAAGTCCTTAAATGCTTGTACCACTATGTGTGAAAATACAGTGGGTGCATTCTTCAGCCCAAAGGGCATGACCATGTATGCAAAGCTTCCCCACTCGGTGGTGAAAGTTGTCTTTTCTTGGTCTTCCTTGGCAATCCTTACTTGGTGATATCCGAGAATCCATCCGTAAAGGAATAGACCTCGCCCAACAACTCCTTCCAAAATCTCTTCAGTAAAGGGGGTGGGAAAAGGATCTATGATGCAAACAACATTCAATTCTCTGTAATCCACACATATCCTAATCCACCCATCCTTCTTTATGTTAATCACCATTGGACTTATCCATTCTGATTCCTCCAGCCTCAATGATACCGGATGTTATCATTTTGTCTAGCTCTTCTTTAACCCTTACGCGCATGTTGGGATTCATCCTGTAAGGCCTCTTCTACCTGGGCGCGCACCATCTTTCAACTTTATCCTCATTTCCCCAATGAATGGTGGATGCCTTTCAACTCATGGTATCCACGTGGGAATAAATCCTCAAATTTCACAAGAGATCGATGATCTTTGATACTTCCTTGTCGACCAGTAGTCCCCAATGATAGCTTCCTTGGGCTCCTCTTCGAGCCGATGTTAACTTTCTTGGTTTTGAGTGGTTCATGATATGCGCATGCGCACATGCATCCGCACTATCAACTACTTTTGCATGCTCCAACCGAATGGTTGACATTTAGGCTCTCCATCTCCTCTCCATCAACAACGTATACCATCTTTCCTTTCTCCTTTTCAGCACACATGCGTGTCGAATTGTATGTCTTCTGGTTCCTCCTCTTGAACCGCGCTTCTAAGCTAGGTCCACCAAGTAAGTTTACTAATCTATCTTCCACCATGGTGCAATCCCCTAGAGTGAGGTGCTTGATAGTCTGCAATGCCTCATCAACTGGTTGCTTGGTACTTTGGTACTCGAATGTGTGAACCAAGTCAGCCACTAATTCTGCCAACTTCCCTGTTTGGTGGCGTGTTTCAGAATGGATGTACCAAGTGTGTGCACAACCTTGTAGTGTCGAATACAGCTTGTGCACCCAAAGGGAGGGTGGTAAAGCTTCGCATGCCTTCTCCCCAGACCCTCTCACATGCTGGATGTGGGAAGAGGTGGGTCCATTGCCATTGTAATCCTTGATAGCGGTGGGTATGTTGCTTTTGAGAATCAGACAGTGAGCGCAATTCTAACTTCATGCCACTCCAACAAGTTTTCACTATGCGTGGCCCACCACCTTGTTGTTGTGCCTATCAAAACATAACCTAACATACTTCATCACTCATCCTCCCTCCATTGAGCTTCCATTTCTCTCAAAAAGACCTCAGGGTATGCATCCCCAGAATACTTGGTTATTGCCTTTCCTCCTCAGGCACTAAACTATACATGCCATTGTTACCTTGGTTATTGATCCTTTCAGATGTCACCCAATCAATTCATAAGTCCCATGCCCAATTATCACATGCTATATTGGTAGTATCACTGATAGATTGAGCATCATCAAACTGGATGACTCCTTCTGTAGGGTGGATGGTCTCTGGATCTCTTATGGAGCGCACATATATTCTATCTCAGGACCTCCTCTCAAGGGGTTTAGTATAGGGGGTGGACTTCCCATCAACCAAGTGGTATAACTACCCTCTCTTCCTTGTTTTCAAAGCTTATGTACCCCTTGTTAAATCGAAGGTCTGCATTATTCTTATAACACCATGGGTGCACCCAAGTAGAGCTGGGAAATTATCTACCTCGGCAAGTGCCAAGACTTCAAAATCCCCAGTGAACCTAGTCCCTGAATGGTAATGGTCGCATCCTTCAAGACACCTATGGGCATTGCCTTTGTCTTATTTTCCATATACAACACATTTGAAGATGGTTGTAATGCAGGTCTTCCCATTTGATGTCAGGCATCAGAGTGAGAACATTAACCTCTGCACTGTGTCAATGAGGATGTTGCTAAGCAACCATCCATCCACTACTACGTTCAAGGTAATCTCTTTGTCATAATCAAGGTTGTGAGGTGGGAGGTTTGCATGCGTAGGATCTACCTTTGTTTCTCCCCGGTGTGTGGACACCTTTTCTCTCAACCATGCCCCTAGTAGGGGAATAATATTCTCCTACCTCAGTAGTTTACACACCTCCTTAACCTCATCCAAGTCATCCCTTGGTGCTTCTACTGGTCTCCTTTGCTCATCTTTTCTAGTTTCTCTTTTAAGCATTGGATCTCCCCTTGTAAGCTTTGAATTACGTCCATGGTTTCCTGGTAGACTTCTTTTTGGTGAGCCGGGTTTGGATACTTCCCATGTACTACTTCTTCTCTCGAAACTAGAGGTCTCTGCCTAGGTGCTTCCTTTTGCGTGTGGATTCCACCCTTGTTGTTACCATAACAGGCTCTAGTTTTGATTCACGTATTACTCGCGGGAAGCCATTGTGCATCAGCCTTCTTAATACTCACCATGGCAGTGCCCTTATCCTTTCGGTATTGCTGACTCATATGTTCGTATAACTCTGGGCACTCTTCGTACTTATGTTTTTTTCCACACCAGGAGCATTGTAGAAGATCTGGACATTCACGCTTATAATGGTCTGTGGCTCCACAATTAAAACATGTCCCGCGGGAACTCACTTCTTCCTCCGTGGTTACCATGACCATGAAATCCTCCATGAAACCCTCTTCCACGCGCATCTCCATCTCTGCGCTCTTCATACCCACGTCATCTCCTTTGGAACTACTGGCAATGCTAGTCTGGTGCACACCAAGATCAATTAGCCTCATGAATCTGGTCAATCAATCTACAATCCTTGGTGTCATGTGTGGTTGAGGTACATATCTTGCAATAACAAGATACATTTTTTGATCATGCGTGCTGCAACAGGGGCACCTACTTGCATCATGGTCCTCGTGACATATTTCATAGTTTACTGCTATGATGCATACCACCTTCTAAGTACATACCCCACCATTATCCTTTGTGTGCCCTTCTACATTACAATCCATGCACCACATCCCTCCATGAATCTCTGGAACTGTGTTGGTAGATAATTTCTCCAATTTCTTAGCCATGGCAGCAATAATCGAGCCTCAGAAATGGGCTAACACTAGTGTCAACACTACCAACTGCCTCAGCGCATAAAGTAGCTTCCAACGCTTCGTGCGGGTCCGTGAATGTTTTATGAGATAAAGCCCTCCTAAAGGGTGTGATCAATCCTCGAAAAACCATTGAGCATGTTGTGAAGGGTGGATATCATAAGATAGTTTAGACAAAAGAGTTTTAAAATGTGCATCATATTCCCGCATGCTCTCTGCCATGCCCTGTTGGATTTCTTTGAGAGAGCTGATGCTCTTTGTTCAAACTCAGGTATGTGGAATTCCACCAAGAATGCATTTCTCAACGTGGTATAATCCACAACTTGATCGATGAGGGTCATACTTTCTATACCAACTATGTGCATGCGTCCTTGCAAGGTCATCACAAATTGACTAGCCTTTCGATCCTGGGTCGTGATTCCCTTTCGCGTGCCATAGCAGCTCGCACTTATGCACATGCTCTGTGGCATCTTCTATCCCACTGTAATCTGGTAAGTGTAGAGACATCTTGAAAAAGACTTGAGGAGGTGGCTGAGGCCCTTGTCCTCCGATCCAGTCCCTTGGTTTCCTCCGGTGTTTCCTCCTCCACCGGATCCACTAGATCCTGAGCCACCAGCTCCACCACTTCCACCTCCAGATCCTCTGTGTTAGGTATAGGGCCTGTGTTTGTCATGTCAAATGCTCCCATCATCCCACTAAATTGCATTGATAGTTTGTGAACTAGTACCACTCCCAGTCATATTTCCTCCACCACTTCCTAACGTGCTTCCAAAACCAGTTGTATATGTGCCTTGTCCAAACATTCCACCAAATACTGGAATAGTGTGTGAAGCCATAGAAGTCCCAAACGAGAAGTTGTATCTTCTAGGTGCACCGATCGGTTGCTTCCACTGATATCAAATGGATCAACTATACTTTTCCCTCATTTGAACAAACCAAGTGCCAAGGTTTGGTCACTAGGTGGGGTCAGATGTGCCAATGACTCTTCTTTCTCTATGTGATGGACTCTCATCAGAAGCCACAAGGTTTTCTCTCCCGCGTGCTTACCAAGATGGGGTACCATAGACTATTTGGGTTCCACATCCTCGCGTGAACCTCAACTCCTTTCCACCATGTCTAGCTCCATAACCCACTTGTAATCCCATGTTATCTATCGATCTCCTTTTCACGTGCTGTTATACTTGAGCCATCTCTCCTCCCTTTCTTTTCAGTCGTCAGATCAACCATCCTTCCCCAACCTGGCTTCCTCACCTAGCGCTCAGGGTGGTTTAGCCGGCCATAGGAAATGCCTCTAAACCCATGGTTACCATCAAGATTTTGATCGCAAGGGAATACACATAGAAATGATCCCCTAGGCTCTCGCAAGAACTCAAACTCAAGCAATTTCTGGATAGGAATACGTGGAAATGGTGTATTCAGAGTGTAGCTAGTCAATACTCCCTTCCACCAATGATCTATAGCATGGGTCCATGTTAGATCAACATCTTGCAAGTTCTGATATGTTTCTTGGGTCCAAGGGTGTGACTTATAATACCACCCCGATCTAGATGTATAAGCCGAGAGCCATTCAAATAACTCTACTGGGAAACAATAGAAGAAGGTTTTGTACAACTCATGATAAAGAGTGTCCTCCACCCATCTTCGTGTGTATAAACCAGTCAGTACTAAATCTCTGAGTGAATTCATCCTCCGTGCTTTTAAACCAATCTTCAACACCTTCAAGTGTTAAGCGCTCGCCATCACTTTTTGCATAGATCATGATGTATGCCATGTTCCACTACAACTTTGAAAAGAGGTCCGGAAATGGAACCAAGATGTAGTCATTTTTACACCCCACCAAGAACAAGGGAACCTCATGCGTGCTGGCCTATCACCCGGCGGGCGCTGGGCACTCACCGAGGGTGCATGCGAGAGGGAGCCGAGTCTCTCTTTTATGTGAGTCTAGTGGAAGGCATAGTTCATGATTCTGACTTAGTGATTTAACAGACATGAAGAAGCTATAGAGCTCAGGATGGCTTCTACACCCCTTCAGTCATAACAGAAACAAAGTGCACAATAGAAATAATAGAACCAAGAAGTTGTAAATCCACAAATATACTTAACCATTCAAGTAAGGTCCATGATTATACAAGATCAAAAGTAGAGTAAAAACATGCAGATAATATAGAAGGAGATCTTAATGTAAACATGATGGTAACCTTATCATATTCATTCATAGTCTTGCTACAAAGTATCACAGAGAGGCAGACCATAGTCATGCGCCATATCTGGATCCATACATGTATTCTCACAAAATAAAATTTACATTCCCCATTTTCCCATTACATCCTTACTGGAATCCTTTACCCATTTTCATCCCATAGTTCTCATGAGTAATTTGTAGAGCTCGCTACCTTACTTCTCTCTCTATTCTTTGCCAAGGGTGCACGTATAAATAGGCATCTGAGCTCTAACAAACTCCTCTCTAGCCTCAGATCTGGCCCCAAGTGTCAAGGTGTGGGTCACCAGGGCACATGCCTCTCCATGTCATGATTGTCTTTTTGGATCTTCCTATCGCAAGGTATATTCCTTCAGGACACCTGTCGCCAAGCTGGAACCTTATCCAAATGGAACACGTTCTTCATGTGTTCTTCCCAAAAGGCCAAAAATGGCTAAGTCCGAATTGTTCTTCGCGTGGCGTGCATGCCACCAGGTTCTCAAGAAGCCTTTTGAATACTTGCCTTGTGCGCCTTCACTTGTGCTTCCTCCGGCCATGCGCGCTACTATAATAGGGGTGCCCTTAAGATTTGGAAGCTATCATTTCTCTACTCCTTACCCTTTCAACGAAAGGGGGACATATAATCAAGATCATTTTATAATCCCTCTCAGGATACAACACAATCAATCAACTTTCGCTAATACATTACTATCACAATTTTCTCTGATCATATTCAAACAAAAGTACAAACATTGTATACAATTATTGAATACTTTATATTATTTCAAATCTATCCCCAAATGACCTAATCTGAGGGCAAAGCAAAAACCTCTCTATGAGTAATCTACTGAGTACATACTATTTCAAGCAAAAATCTTCTATCAATCAAATCAAAATCAATCAATCGGTATAATAAGCACATTTACTATCTCTCCCAGATGACCTAACTTGGGAGCCACATTACATTATTATCACTTCCAAATGACCTAACTTGGAATCCATCCAACACTATTCAAATTGGAACACTTGTTCCCATAGAATTGGGGGCAATGAGACGTCATTGCCTTTTCTATACTGCTCCTATGTGAGTCCTTCAATCGAGAACTAAATCGGAACTAAATTTGGTCTCTATTTATCTACAATGGTTGGACCTTTTAGGGATACAATCATAGATGGAGAGTAAAACTAGACCTCTCTCCCCAACACTCTTCCTCTAGCGGTAGGACACCCAAATCCTCCCATTTACAAACAAAATCGGGTTGGGAATTGATCACTCCCTACCTCTTCAATCTCCTTTGGCAATAATTCAAAATCTCCAAATCATTTCAACTATTTCTCCAAGTGCTCCTTACAATAGTTTGCTATCTCCACTTACGCCACATGGGTCAAAGCATTGATCCATGGTTCACCACGCTACAAGTTTCTACATTCTACATGCACTTTGCAACATGGCTTCTCTAGACTTTTTGCAAGTATGTTCCTTACTTCCTTTACACTACTTGAATTTCATTCAAATAACATAAAGGGGGAAAATGTAGACACAAAATCACACACATATTACTATTTTACTATGCCATCAAGTATGTTGTTATATGCATGGATCTTAAGTAAGAAAAGTATTCATTGGTGACATAATCCCTTTTCCATCCACTTGCTTTGATTGTTTCTATTGTCTTTCTTTCTCACATCTATCATTCTCGGACCTGACTTTGGTCGGGTCATAGAGATCCCTATCTTTTTGTATTTTCACATCTATTGTCATTTATCTTAGGATGCCAACGCCCACTCGAACACTAGCACCCAAGCGCTCCGTCCATTCTAGGCGCTTCGTCCTCTTTGTCCTCATTACACATTTTGATATTTGTGGTCGACCTTTTGGTTTTCTTATCCTTATCCCGAACTCATAGTCAGCCTTTTGTGTCACTAGTATCAAAATTCAAACAAGAGATTCATATATATAAACAACATACATACAATTATTTTGGCTAGAAACTATAAGGGAAAACTCATCTACATACTATCGCTTCCATCAAAAGGATTACATTTTTGGGTTGCATACACTGCATAAGAAGGGGAAATTATAAATTCTATACAACACATCTACATCGTATCTAGTTATATCTCATTATCTTGGTGTCATTGGCGTGAGGGAAACTTAAGGACACTATTTCACACACAAGCACAAATAACTACTTGGAGTTTGGAATGTAGTGCATTGCTAAGTCATAAGTTCACTCATTTAAGTGATTGTCGGGGATAGTCCAACTTCACATTTTACATATTTCATTCTAATTTGATGTGTTTTTGAGCTTGTGCAAGTAACTATGGTTTGTTTTGCGGAGTTACAGTGCAAATCGACAATTAAAGAGTGAATAACGGGTGATTAACAAAAAGTTACGGTGAAACCCTAACGACATAGTAAAAAATAGATTATGAGATTTTGGAGATTTTGCGTGATCACCAAGCACCCATGAATAGTCACCAATGCTCAGGCGCCCTTGTTCAACACTGGGCGCCCCTGTCTGACATTATTCTCAAGTCCCAAATTTCACAAGGAGTTGTTGCGACACTATTTGTAGCTTGTCCAATGCTTTACACAACTCAGATTGTTTCCAGATCACACATGAATCATCTAAGTACTTTATTTCTCCTATTTATTTATAGTTCGTGTTGCTCAAGTGTTTGACATCTATATCCTTATTGTACTTGATCATATCGATTTACTCGTAATTAGATTTATTTAGATTTTTATTAAATTACCACACATATATTAGGAATAATTATCCATTAAAAACAAATATACTCATTTTATTGTGAAATTGAGTTTTAACAACGAACTCTGATGGAGAATTTCATTGTGAAATGAAAGAAATAAAAATATCATTCGTGTGAAAACTGAAAAACAGAAGGGCATATCATTAAGTTTGGAAAATGTCATTTTATTGTTAATGATCTAGCTGAGCACATGGGAGGCCTGATAGGGACAAATATGAAAAGTACCCTGTCATTGGTAACATTTCAATGTCTCATTTAATTAATTACACCAATAGATCCACCTTTCACTCGTATGACCAACCATTAGAGGGGCTCAATTATCGATATTTATTAGACCATCCCTTACTTCTTTGTAATTAATCAAGTTTATAACTAAAACAGGGCACTACAAAGTGTTGTAAGAAACAATTATTATGGTTGGGTTTCGAACGTGGAACCTATTGGATTTTACCTAATTTTTTTGGGATCTTTTGGGCACAAATTTCACTCATGCAAAGAATGTGAGTGACATCGAAATGATAAAGTGGAATTTAGATAGTAAATATTATCTCGATAATAAATATTTGAGATGTGGAATAGGTGTGGGACACCAGTTGGTTTCAAACATGGAACCTATTGAATCTTCCCCATTTTTTTATTTTGGCTCCTTTAAGTGCATATTGCACTTATGCAAATAATGTGAGTCATAAGGAGACGATAAAGTTGAGCGTATGTAGCATATATTATTTGGATAAGATCTATTTGAGTCATGGTATAGGTGTGGGACATGCAAGGATTTAATTCCCCCTGGCTGAAAGTAAGTTATGACATGACATACCTAGCTATTTTTACTTGCTACAACTCTAAGACAATGATTCCAAATAAAACATGACATATTCATATATTACTCCTTAAATTGCATCATTTCAACATGTTTATCAATACTTGTTAAGTGTTGATTCGAATATTGGTATGTCTTGTCCAATGTTGACTTATGTTTGCATAGAAAAACCCCTCCTTGTAACCTATGGAAGGGCTCAATTATCGATGATCATTCGTGCCTCCCGTGATTTCCTGCACCGCATTGCACAAGCCTAAAACTAAAAAGGGTTTCTACAAAGTGGTACAAGAAATGAGCATTGTGGTTGGATTTTAATCTCGTAATCTATATGATTTCCAACATTTTTTTATATTGGCTTCTTTAAGCACAAATTGCACTTATACAAATAATGTGAGTGATCTTTGAGACAATAAAGACGAGCTCATATATTATTTGAATAGGAAATATCCGAGCCATGGAATAGGTGTGGGACATGAAAGAATTTAATTCCCACCTACTCAAAAGTATTTTTGACATGACATACCTATATGTTTTACTTAATGTAACTCTGTGGCAATGATTCCAAACAAAACAATAAATATTTGTATATTATTCCTTAAATTGCATCATTTTAGTCTGCTTTTTTAAATACTTGTCAAGTGTTGATTCAAATATTTGTATGTATTATCCAACATTGACTTATTCTTACATGGAAAAAACCCCTTCTTGTAAATTAGAGAGCAATTTGCACTAAAGAATGTTTTGCCTTCTATTGAATGAAGGGTTCTTGTTTCTAACAAGATCCACAACTGAGGTGAAGGGTTGCACATACGATGAAGCACGAATGAAATCGAGTCATTCACATAGGTCTTATGTGCCTTTTAAGCCATCCACACTAAGAATTTTGTCGAGGCCTATAGGCGGTCAAATCAGTTGATATGACCTTGATTATTTTTAATGGTTTGGGTGTTGGTTGAAAGATCAAGTGTTTATAATAGGCAAGCTCATCTTTTAGAACTGAATTCATATCTATTACACTTAATACAACACACAACCACATGCATTATTTAATGTAGGGTTACAAGGTATGATTGTTTATTTTCGGTATGTACATGCCAATATTATTTAAAGTAAAATGTGGCGGTAAAGTAAAAGCTTATTGTGCCCCTTATGCATAACCGACCGTAATTTTACGTAACAAAATCTAGCTAACCATAAGAATTTGTGGCTTCGAGCATGTCATTGACTAGTGTTTTTCATAGATGGAGGTAGTGGAGAGTTAGGATTGGCGTGTATGTCGAGGAAAAATCTGATACATTTTCTATTTTTAGCCCTTAAAGACATCCCTTTTCTATTACTCTCTAATATTTGTAATATATTATAGAGAAGTGTGATATGTTGTAGCTACCATATTTGTAAAGTGTTTGGACTCTAGGAGACAAAGTAGCATCAGATAAAAGAAAGTAAAGTAAGGAGAAAAGATAATGTCAAATGAAATTCAACACTTTTAATGTGTGTTGGAGGTAGAGGCATTGCATAGTTCATCTTCCATCACCGTCGTATTAAATCTATAATTGGTGATTCACTTTTAAAATGGGGTAGTTTAAGAATCTACGAGTGAGATTATTTAAGCGAACTATTTACATCATTATTTTCTCTCACCTTCTCATCTCTTGGAGGATTTAAAAAAATCAAAGAGGGTTTTGATCTTCTAACCATCTATAGATGTGCATCTCTATTTTTCATTAACAAATAGAAATGTGCCAAGCTCATAATCATTTGAAGCTCCATGAGAACGTCTTTATGGGGTAGTTAACCTCCTCAAATAATAAGATTTATAACAATTTCGTTTATGTTAAAGCATTTTACCCTATGTAGTAACAAGATTGCCATTTTTTTTACTGAAGGGTGGGACAATTTCCCTCAAAATAAAACCTAGAAGTGATGGCACTTTGTTGTCTCATCAACATACAAACATGCGGGATAATATCGCCGCGGTATCAACCAACTTGTCACAAAAATGGCAGAAAGTGAATTTTAATGCCCATTTATTGGCTCTTTTAAAATGTATTTGCACATAACTACCATGCCAAAAGGATTATCATTTCAAGAAGGGGGCACTAAAATTTAAGGAATTTTCCTTTCTTGAAGTCAATCTTCCTCGACAAAGTTTGTACATATTTTTTTGCCTTTGGCTATGGTTTTCTAAATGATTATTTTTTAAAAAGGGCTATTTTCTTTTCTCAAGTATATTTATGCAACTCAATTATCTTTGTGCCTATTTTTTGTTTTATTAAAAAATTAGTTTTTTTTTTTAAATTCTCTTTTTTGCGATCATAGACTCACATGTCATATCACATTAGAATTTTCTTTTAATGGAAAGTTAAAAATATATAAAAAGTAAATTTTTTGTCTTATATGTATATATCAATACGCTCCTTCACATCATCCTCCTCAACATGGAAAAAACATGATATGAATAATGACGACATAAATTTGACACCATTTTGTGGTTTTGGTGATAAAATCTTTGTAAAATTTTTAAATCAACATCTCATACGTTTTGTGTATTTTAATTAAATGGGTTGACTTCGACAATGTGTAGGATAGTGTAAAAGATGTTGCTTAGTCATCCACCAAGGTGTAGGATAGTGTAAATTTTTTTGTCTTATATGTATATATCAATACGCTCCTTCACATCATCCACCTCAACATGGAAAAAACATGATATGAATAATGAGGGCATAAATTTGACACCATTTTGTGGTTTTGGTGATAAAATCTTTGTAAAATTTTCAAATCAACATCTCATACATTTTGTGGATTTTAATTAAATGGGTTGTAGTTCGACAATGATGTGTAGGATAGTGTAAAAGATGTTGCTTAATCAATATCTTAAGAGATTATAAGTAATAACAAATGAGATCGATAATGTGGTGCGGGGAATTTGTCGAAATGGAAACCCTTTAGTTATTGGTAGCTATAAGTCTAGGAATTATAAGTACTTAACCTACATAAGCTTTATATTTAATCACAATTTTATTTTTAGATTTTAAAATGTTTGCTTATTTTTATATAGATTTATACACAAGATATATTGGTATATGTATGTATCTTGTATGCCAACCAACTCAATGCCCTGGAGGAAAAAGTTCAACATGTTGAGAACAAGAAAACCAACTAGCTTTCCATTCACAAGGATGTGCTTGATTTCATTGAAATCCATGTCAAGCAGATTGTGATGTTAGTGGTATCCTGGGGCAGCCGGAAGAATGGAAGAATCAAGAAGAAGATTGTTGCTAAGAGCAGTCAGGATGAGGATTTGCAAACTGCCATCAACCTCTATAAGGCCCTGAAAATTGCTCAGAAAGTTTTTAACAAGTCTCTTAATTAGTATTTGCTTCTGTTTTGGTGTGGCGTTTTTGTTGTTTTATGTCCATCTGTTGGGATTTTTGTAGGTAGTATTTTGCCTTTGTCTTTATCATATTCTCCAATTCTTTTTAGGCTTTTATTGTTGGGCGTGGCCCTGACTTATCAAAAAAACCACTATGCTTTAATTGTCTCTCTTGGCTTTTGAACCTTTTTGTACTATAGGGTATGGTCCCTTCAAAACCATTTACCAATAATAATAATAATAAATATTGATATATGTATGCATTGTATATTAAAAATTAACACACTTTTGCATGTGCTCTTATCGAATGAAGGGTTCCTCGATTAATGTTCATTGACTGTTATGATCCTCATGTGCGGATTTCACTAATGCCTCGAGGTTTTGGTGTAATGGTTCGTTACATTTGGTATCAAAGCGACCACCCAAGTTCGAGTCCGGCGACGGTAGCTACGTCGGCATTGTAGTGTTCGCCCGGGGCTCGTATAGGGAAAGACGTGGTCCCGCTATATGGGCGCAAATCTAGCCCGGGGTTCGAACTGCAAAAGCGTGGTGGGATGTTATGATCCTCATGTGCAAATTTCACTAATGCCTCGAGGTTTTGGTGTAATGATTCATTACATTTGGTATCAGAGTGACCACCCAGGTTTGAGTCCAGGCATAGGTAGCTACGCCTGACATTCAAAGACATTGCGGTGTTCGCATGGGGCTCGTATAAGGCAGGGCGTGGTCCCGCTATACGGGCACAAATCTAGCCTAGGGTCCGGGCTACGGAAGCGTGGTGGGATGTTATGATCCTCATGTGTGGATTTCACTAACGCCTCGAGGTTTTGGTGTAATGGTTCGTTACATTGACACATGGTTGATAAGGATCCACCTACACAAGGTATTCACATAATGTCGATATTGGTGGCTAAAAGGGTGACAAATGGACTAGAGAAAATGCCATTTTTAAATGTTGAAGTGTACCATTTACAACAAAATCTCATCATACTATTTTTCAATCTTTCAAGACTAACACACACACATTCACCATGGAACCATTTCACTTCTTCATCATCACAATCATCATCTTCATCAAAAGGAGGGGATGACAAGTGTAGCTATCAATGTCGCTTCATCGAGAGGAGATAATGACTCCTTAAACCAATTTGGATATTCATACACTAAAATCTCAACTAATGTTTTGAGCCCATTGATTTTATGAAAAAAATTCCACTAGTTTTTTTCTAATTTACAATGTTTGAAAATATAATTAACATCGACAAAAAACCATGCATTTGAAGCATAAACAACGTTAACAAACCATTTTTCCTTTGAACCCATTTTGTTTCTTTTGTTGATTTATGCCCACTTTTGGCTTGGAGGTTAGGCTTGATGACAATGATGTGATCTATGTTCTCTAGGTACAACACAACATATTTTACGTTTTCCTATCTAATTTTCTATTTTCACTGTATTTGGTCCTGGAATTAATTTATGTTCAATTTGGAGAAAGAAGGTGCGAAATGAGCTAGATACAATAGTAGGCAAGGGTAACAAGCTTCCCTATCTACAAGGACCACTAAAGGAGACTCTACAAATGCATCCACATGGTCCTTCTTCTTTGTGGACTCCAATATGGTTAAGTTTGACGTACACAAGTATATGCTAGCTTCATATCTACAGGAAATGGTTTAGGAGACTCTACAAATCTTTCGAGGGTGAGAAGAATGTGGATACCAAGGTCGATTCACCAATTCTCCCCCTTAGGCATGGGTCATCACGGTTCCTCAATAGCCTATGAAGAGTTCGAATTTGGAACCGTGTACGACATTTCATTGTGTTGCCTCCTCTACTAGGCATGTGCATTGTGTTAATGATTATGCTTTCCAGTGGGAATGTTGGCAACCCCATTCGTATCATCACATGGATTGGTTTAGGTCCTCCATTTGTTTTTTGAGATAACATTCCTCTGTTTTGCATGGGATTGTTAGAATAGAGAATTGTTGTCAATATTCCTACATTTTCCATGCTATCCACCATGCAAAAATAGTCGGGGATGACGATGTCGAAGTTCTCGGGCTTGCACTTCCACATATCTTCTACGTGGGCCTTATCTTGTACTACACTTACACCTCACATAACATCGACGTCGATGCTAAGAGTTCATACTTTGTCCTTCCTGCTAGAACAAGACTGCATTGCCACATGATTTCCATCGTGAGCTCCCACAACAATACACGCCTTCTCATTTCTAATTAACAACCAATCTAATTGTTTTTCTATTTTAAAAGTCTCATTAGAACTTTTTAAATTCTAGATCAAGAAAATTTACAACACTTGATGACAAGGTTAAAAAAGACATGCAAACTTCACTATATGCAAGCTTCCCTATATGCAAACTTCCTTATATCATTTTATGGTTCCATCAATCTCTCTCTCTAGTTCATGTTCTCCTTTATCAAATTCCGCTAACAAATTTATTGCCTTCAAATTCAACCCTTCACACCTCCTCCACTCTTCGATCTTACGCGATCAACTTGTGAGGATATTTGGATTTAGTATGAAAACGACTTGAAGGTGGACAAATTAAATGAGTTATTTGAATAAACAAGGCTTGAAAAGATCGTGGGTTTTGTGCTCAAGATTCACAATAGAAGATTTGATATTGAAAAGAGTCTGAATTTATTTTAATGTCTCAGCTTTTAGTCCCATAAACTCTTCAGTTTCATCCACGTTATTAAAATCATTCATTCATTTCGGCGTTCACATTACACTCCTAGTAGGTAGTTTTAGGAATTTCTGACATACCGAAATTAGGTGTTTAGAATCGAAGCATCGTCCTTATCAAGCTCGGCTGAATTTTAACTCCCGAAGAGCACCGGATGCAGGCCTCTAGCCTCCAACACCATTTTCTACATTTTCACCGACAAGACCACGCATACTTTTCATACATAATATCCATAAAACCATCGCTCACATTGACAACTCCCTTGCAACTAATAACAACTTTCCTGCTATGTTCTTGTACGCGCGCTTTCTTTTTCAAAACACCCATTTCAATTTAAACCAATTTTCAAGAAGATTTTTCCTGCTTCCTGCCGGGCTTCATTTTTGGCTTTTAATCCTGGAAATTTCAGCTGGAACGGCGAAATCTATGCAGAAAGTAAACTTTCCTCTTCTGCATGTAAGTTGCTTCTTATTTCACTTGTTTTACTTCATATCTTTTTATTTCCGCGAATAACAGGAAACCCTTGCTTCCAGGGTTTACGTTCTACTAAATAAAACGATATTTCTTTTTCTTTTTCCTTTATTATTTGCTCCTCTGGATTATTTTTATTTATTTGGTTGTTCATCTTACTTTGCCTCTACGTTTTGTTGCCACTTAGTAGTCTCGATTATATAAGTACAGAAATTAATGCCAAAGGTAGAAATGTGTTCCTTCTATGTTCATTCAGTATTGTATTGACATTTAAAAAAATGGAATCGTCTTGTTTTTTTTTAAATTTTTAAACGATACAATTTTATTGAAAAAAGGCCAGGAAGGGATCATTGTCCAAAATCAAGTCGTGGAGTGTGGGAACAGCTGATAAATCAGTTCACGATGACACCTAAGCTCTGGTACATGTTATTTGTTTCGGCGTTTCTGATATTAAACTATTCTATAAAGAACAGATCATCAGAGTACATTCTTATAAACCTTAGAAGTGCAATGATTATTTAAAATTCTAATTAGGTTCATTAGATCCAATGACGTATAGGACCAAAAATGTGACACCCGTCTCTACAGCCCAAATGAACTGAAATTTAGGACAGTGTCGCTTCCTTACGAGGGGTTGCTTTTTTGTTGACATGGATTGCAATCTCTGTTGCAAGGAATTCTCACATTGATTTCACCCTTAATGTCTTTACATACCTGACCTGAATGTTGACTGTCACAATATATTCCTTTGAGAGCCCTTTTGGTGGACTTAGAAGTACCTCCTATATCCTAAGACAGGTATTTGAATAGGAAAATAGCACGGGGATGGAATGAGAAGAGGGGATGTGTCCCTTTAGAACATTTTTGTAAGCGAAACACACAATGTAAAGGCCGTTACAGGATATCAAGGAAAGCTAATTGGGAAAGAGGATAGATGGTGAAAAGCTTAAAGCGGTGGATTTTCTAAAAATCACTGTTCCTTCCCCATACCATAAGAAATGCTTGTGTGCTTTGTGGGCGCCCTTGCCTTGTGTTTACTCATGGAAAATAGCCATCAAAGTGACGGCTTGAGTATTAAAATACTCCCATGTCTTGAAAAATCCCACAAAAAAAAAAATCTAGATATCAAGAATAACAAATCAGAATAGCATTCCAAGCCATTAAGCAACCCTTGTGCACCTGAGGAGAATGACATCATGCAAGGCACACCTTACCTATACCTGGCTAACATGCAAGCTGCCACAAATAAAGTACAAGGATCCTTAGAAAAAGACACATACTAACTTTTTAGAAACATGTTAAAATCTACTAAGAGCCAAGACTCTCTTGGTCCTCAGCAACACCACAGTGCTTAATTTGTACCATGCTCTTGTGGAATACTTTACATAGTAAAAACATGGCACACTGCAAGTTTTGGAAACATGGATCGTAATGTTAATATCTTTCACAAGTTTCAAAGAAGTTTGCATTGGAAATATATTTGTAAAGCCATGGAATTAACTCAATTCACCTCTTTTTATCCTGATTATGGTTCATGAAGGTAGATCCAAATGTAGAACAAAGACATTCTACAGTCTATTTGTTAAAAAAATGGCGTTTGTTGTATTTTCTACTGAGAATAACCTATGCAAAAGATACATGTCCCTCTGTAAAAAGAAATTTTCTCTGTCGACTTTATTAACTTCATCAAGCCACGAGGTTCCCACGATGGTGTATTGTGTATTAGAATGTAAGGCTCATTAATAAGGATGTCATGAGTTATTTAACTAAAAGATAGTTGTAACCGGTTGTGTTGGTTCGAAAATGCGTCGCGTGGACGAGATCTATGGATAGGCGAGCCAACAAAGTGTTGCAGGGGCTTAGCCCCTCTTTGAGGCAAAAAATGGCTGGTTTATTGCTATTTCTACTAAGCAGAACCTATGCAAGTCTCACAGATTCGCCTTCGGGGTTGGGATCTCATCCGGTAGAGTGTTTCAGCTGCGAAAAGAAAGGAATGAAAGAAGGAAAAGAGAAAGAAGCAGATCCGAAGGAAGAAAAGAAATGAATTCCAAAGCAGAAAGGTCAGAAGATTTATGTTTTTAGTTTGGTAGTAAACAGAGCCAAACCTACTTGCATAAATAAACAAAGCAATATTGATAAACAAATGACGGAAAAGTAGATATGAATCCAGCAGATTAAACACATACGAGATCTAACGTAAGAAAGATCTAATGTATAACACAACTATTGAGCACAAAGTCTGAATAATTGTATTACTGTTCTTTTCTGTTACAAGAAAGCTCAAAGTCTTTCTCTCCTCACTTCTATTTCTATCTAAAAATGTTCACCCTTTTGAATACAACAAGTATTCCAATATTTATAGAAGAGAGGAGAAGGAAAGAAGGCAAAAAGGAGCCAACAAATATTTACAAAGATATTTTTAAAAGTCAACAATTGACTTGGGCAAGTTTTGGATGGCAACATCCCATGGTGCTGCAACATGGATGAAGTCATTGTGTATGCCAACATGCTTTTAAATATCTTACAAAAATGATCAACGGATCCCAAGAAGAAACCACTCTTTAGTGTAAAAGGGCGCACTTTTCATCGTGTTTGCGCTCTGGCGCACCTATCAAAGCATGTCGACGGGAACTTATCGGCGCCCTTTGGCCCACTGCAGTTCAAAGCATGTCAGCAAAGAACTTAGCAGGTGCCCTTTGGAAATGGGCGCACTTATCGGCATGTCGCGAGGAACTTATCGGCGCCCTTTGGCGCATTCTTCAAACATGTCGACGGGAACTTATCGGCGCCCTTTGGCGCACTCTTGACATGTCGACAGCAACTTATCGGCGCCCTTCTCGAAAAGGCTGCAAATTGCCCTTGACGATTTTGCGGGATAACAGTAGCTCTTTCTGGGGACTATCTTTGAGTGAAACTCGGGGGTAGAGAATCCCAGTTCACACGTGCCTATCCATTGGGTACGGAGTCAAAAACAAGGGGGACCGGAGGGAGAACGAAAGAAACACACGACAAAAGCAAACACACGACAAAAGCAAACACACAACGAAAATAAACTGTACAAAGAAGAGAGCAAGCTCTACTTCCTGAAGATCTTGAGATGTTGCCCGCTATAGGGAAGCGGGAGTTCAGCTCCATCCAGATACGAGAGATAGAAACTATTCTCTCCATTGAGTTGCTTGATTTTGAAGGGCCCTCTCCATAGGGAATCAAATTTTCCGTGCATGCCCTTTGGTTCTCTTCGCTTGTCCCAAAGAAGGACGAGATCTCCTACTTGAAAATTCCTCTGCTTGGCTTTCTTATCAAAAAGCCTCTTTACTTGATTCTGATGTTCAGTGATCCTGTCGACCACCCTTACTCTCTTTTCTTCAAGTTCTGCAAGATACATGATTCTCTTTTCTAGAGAATTCTGAAAAGTTTCATCTTCGATTACTTGTGCCAAGCGTAGAGCAGGAAGTTCCGCGGAAATGGGAAGTTCGGCATCAGTGCCATATAACACTTGAAAAGGTGACATGCCGAGAGATCTCTTGGGAGTAATGCGGTCCGCCCACAAAGCGTCGTACAAAGACTTGTGCCACATCCGCTGATTTTCATCTACTAATTTCCGTATGATGGTCACCAAGTTCTTATTACTGGATTCCGCCTGACCATTTCCCTGAGGGTAATAATCCGAGGCATGTGCTAAAGTTATTCCATATTCATAGCAAAAACTAATAACTTCTCGGGAGGAGAAGTTAGAAGCATTATCAGCAACGATTTTGTTTGGAACGCCGAACCTGACAATGATATTTTCTTTGATAAAACTACACACCGCCTCAGAAGTGGCGTGCTTGACAGGTATGGCTTCCACCCACTTGGTGAAGTAATCCGTTGCTGTAAGGACATAGCTATGTCCGGCACTCGATTGAGGATTGAGTGCGCCAATAAAATCGATTCCCCATTGCCTGAATGGTTCATTGATGATGACCGGCCTAAGGGGAAGGGCAGCCAACTTGGGCTTGCCGACGAATTGCTGACAGGGTTCACACTTTGCCACCCAGGTAGCCGCATCTTGAAAAAGCGTTGGCCAATAGTACCTAGCTCGGATGATCTTGTGTGCTGTCACGGAAGAAGAAAAATGACCTCCACAGCTGAATTGTGAAAACTTTCCAGCAGTTTTACTTGCTGGGGCTTGTCGACACATCGCGCAGAAGACACAAGTCATCCGCGCTTATATAAACCATCGTCCGAGATGACATATCGCCGCTCCGAGCTTTATAGTACGCTTTTCCTTCGCGAGTTAGGTGCATGGGGCATTCGCCGTAGGTAAGGAAGAAAGCAATGTCGGAGTACCACTCGTCGTTGCTAGTTCTGATAAATAAAACCGAGAGGCAGAGAATCGGGTTCCTCCTAAGGGCTTTGCTCTTTGTCGGTATAATTCTCTCTTTCATCGGGATTTTCGAATCCTTGTTCTCGCCATTAGGTGACATGTGCCTTTGCCCTTACCCGGCTTGGTTGGTTTAATATCCGAGTCATATTCCACGGACCTTTGCGATCGATTCCCTCTCAAGCTTCCTAACTCCTGCTGAGTTAGAATTGATTTCACTGCGGTGTCGGGAACCAGCACCACCGTATGCGAGTTCAGAATGTAATACCTGAAATTCTTCACCGCTTTGACAACGGCAAAGGCATGCTTTTCCAATTGAGTCATTTTCAATTCGTGAGGCTTGAGAGGAGAACTCATGAATGCGATTGGAGATTCAATATCCTCCGAGTTCTTTTGCATTAGGATTGCAGACACAGTATGTTCGGAGGCGTAACTATACATAATGAAGTTCTTGGAGAAATCCGGACATACCAGGACCGGTGCATGAGCAACAGAAGTTTTTATCTCTTCAAACGACCTTTTCCCCTCTTCACTCCATCTGAAAGTGGGTGACCCTTTCATCATGTTTAGTATGTGGCGGGTCTTCTCAGCAAAATCAGGGACAAAACGCCTAAGAAAGTTCACCTTTCCGAAGAAAGAATGAACACCATTCTTGCTTGTAGGCAGAGTAAGGCTTTGGATAGCCTTAACTCTTTCGGCATCAATCTTCGTTCCTTCTTTGCTAACCACATGGCCTAGCAATTTCCCTTCTGTAACCCCAAAAACAGACTTTTTTGGGTTAAGGGAAATTCCATGTTCTCGGACTGCCAAGATGCTTGCTCCAGTGACCACAATGATCACTTCGTTGTTTAGAGAACACGGTTAAGTCATCTAGATAAACTACTGATGACTTTTCCCATCATGCCTTTAAATGCGAAATCCATGGCCCGCTGAAAAGTGGCACCAGCGTTAGTTAGGCCGAAAGGCATCCTGTTATAGGCAAATGTACCCCATGGAGTAGTGAATGCTGTTTTGAATTGATCTTCAGGCGAGACTTCAATCTGATTGTAGCCTGAAAAACCATCAAGCATAGACAGCATTTCTGATCCAGTTACTGCTTGCAGAACTTGATCCATTATCGGGAGAGGGTAGTTGTCTTTCAGTGAAGCTTGATTCAAGTTTCGGAAGTCCACGCATATGCGTATCTCACCGTTTTTCTTGCGTACTGGCACAATGTTCGCCACCCAAGTGCTGTGATGAATAGGGAAGATGATTCTCGCATCCAGCATCTTCTGAATTTCGGCTTGAATGGTGCCCGAAATCTTGGGATTATAGTGCCTTTGCTTCTGGCGAAAGGCTTTGGCATCTTCTTTCAGCGGTATATCATGCTGAACGTCCTTTGGCTTGAAGGACTTTAAATCGGCATAGGACCATGCCAATACATCCATATATCTTTTCAGCAACTTGACAAATTTCCGCTTTTCTTCTGGCGTGCAACATTTCCCGATGTTCACGAATTGCGGGTGTGCCTCAGAACCTATATTGACTGGTTCTGTCTCTGGAGATGAGTCAGGATCATCTCGCCTCTTCTTTTTCACAAAACGATCATGTCTGTCAAACAGGCGCTCCAGAGAAACCAGGCCCTTTGGGATTTTATTTCCTTTAAGCTGACAAATGCCATCGTTCTCCTTTGTTTCGTGGTTTTGACCGTTGATTGATTCACGGCATGTAGAGGTGGATCCTTCGAAATACAACTCGTCAAAATTTTCTGATTTTTCCAGAAAGGCAATGAGGTGATTATCATCGTTGAATACCGCCAATCTTGAGAGTTATGCAGCGCGGCAGGCGGAAAACCACTTCAATGGTGTATTTGCTCGTTTTCAAACCCGGGTGCGGGAGCATGAGAGATGCTGAAACAGCCAACGAATCAGCCATGTCGTTTTGGGCTCTTGGAATTGCCTCTATTGAAAAAGCGTCAAATTCCTCAATGCTGTCCCATACTGCATTACGGTAGTGCCTGAGCCTTTCATTTTTCACTTGGTAAATCCTTCCGACACGATTCTGACAACTAGCTCAAGATCACCTTGGACTTTCAAATTTTTAATTCCTCTTTCCTTTGCGGCTTGCATACCGAGCAAGAGAGATTCATACTCAGCAGTATTGTTAGTGTTGAAAAACTGCAATTTGAAAGAAAGAGGAATGACTTCTTCCTCAGGAGATATCAGCACAACCCCAGCGCCACATCCACTAGTTGCGCAACTGCCATCAAATTGCAAGGTCCAGATCTTATTGAGATCCTTTTCTTGAACGAAAACGTCCTTTGTATCCGCCTTGGTGGACAAGAAGTAGTTCCCCATCCCTGATGATTCAAAAAGGATTTGGGCTTTGGGGTCTTCAGAGCTAGTGACCAAGTATTTCTTTTGGGATTCCGGCTCCAAAGTTTGCATTACGCCTTTGACTGGAATTCTAGCTTTGGACCAGTCCATGTGAATTTC
The DNA here is from genome assembly GCA_018340775.1 of Taxus wallichiana var. yunnanensis. Taxonomy (NCBI): domain Eukaryota; kingdom Viridiplantae; phylum Streptophyta; class Pinopsida; order Cupressales; family Taxaceae; genus Taxus; species Taxus wallichiana. Next base: position 586,840,305 of record CM031235.1, on the reverse strand, counting down.
TCCACCAACTTCGCTGCAAAAGCTCCTTCCCAGCAGAATTCCATAGGCTGCCGGAATGTCAGCGACAAGGACGGTCATTTTTACTCTTTTATCCGGGAAGGCCGCAAACGCAAATTGCGCGTCTTTGATTTGGCCAATCAATGGCACTTGCTTGGTTTCCAATGAGTAGCATCTGCCGAAAGGTTTGGTAAGAGTGAGGCCCAAAGCATGGGCGACTTTCGCCGGCATGACGTTATCGGAAGCTCCGGAATCAATTATACAGTTGCTCAACTTATGGCCATTGATTAGGAGGGAGAGATAGAAAGGTTCTATCTTGCCTGATGCGGATGTTGAAGCAACATTTATATGGGATTCAGGGGGAGTGGAAAGGATTCCTTTAGGGGAAGCCTGATTAGATATAACAGCTTGACTTTGGATATACTTAGTCAATCTTATAAGCTGTTCGGGGTTTGACTGAAGATACTCAGCTTCAGACATCTGGATCTTGGTCTTTTTTGCATGATCTATTATATCGAATGCGGCCAAGGGTTGCGTTGGTAAAGGAATGAGTCCTTCACTTCGCGATGGTGGAACAGGGTTACTGATCTTGATAGGAATATGTGGGGGTTGATTCGGAGGAGAGATGGGCGGGAAAGACTTCTTTGCAAAAGACTTAACAGGGAATTGAGTAGGAAGAGGATTACCTCTTCTAGCAATGGTTGGAGGCGCGTTTGACACGACCTTCTCCTTCTGCACATGGGCAGCAACTTCCGCTTCCTTTCCTTGCGAGCGGGTAAAAACAGCATAGGATTGTCCGCTTGCATAGCCCTGAGTACTCTCTTCTTCATCAGATTCATCCTCATCAAATTCCATGTATCCAATAGTGGAGTCGCCAGTCGGCTCACCGACATCTTGATCATCTTCGTCTTGAGGCGAAGGTTCTTCATAGTACTGCTCTTCCTCTTCTATTTCGGCCAAAGCATTGACCGGAGGAGCTTCAAGCGCCAACCGTGGAGCGGTTGCAGGTAAGCGCGGCCTTTGTGAAGCATTGTTAGGAACAAAATTCCTCCGCGGGGCATCCCGGTACGAGGAACTAGGAGAGGCCTGGGCCAGCTGCTTCTTTAATGCGAGCAGATCATTCGCCATCTTTTGGAATGCTGGATCAGACGAAGTAGTAGGCGAGGGATCTGAAGATTTGGACTTGGAAGATTCCTTTTTTAACTCGCCAGATATTATCAAATTGTCTTCTATCCGGATGGCAGCAGCCTGAGCGAGAGGTAGAGTAGCTACTCGCTCTTGAAGGAGCAAGAAGCTGACTTTTGAGCTCATGGCGTTCACGAAGAAACACTTCTGATTCTCCGGTGTTGGAAGCATGGCAGTAGGGACACGGTTGATTAATGCATTGAACCGGGCGACAAAATCGCGCATGGTCTCATTTGCCTCCTTCTTCAGGTGAGTGATTCGTGATAGCAACGCAAATGCATCCTCTGAAGGCTTGTATCTGTCTTCAAAAGCTTCCCGCAAGGTAGCCCAACTGGTGATAGATCCGGCTGGCAAATGCTGAAACCACTCGGTGCGGGCCCTTGTAGAGTTTCCAGAAAAAGGCGAACCGACACATCTTCGTGAGTCACGTCCAAAATACTGCATGACATAATGAAAGCAGATATGTGGGAATCCGTGCTTTGATTTCCGCTCCCGTCAAATTTAGGAAAATTCTTTCGGTTCCCATGAGGGAGCGCGTGAACTGGATGTGGCAGTGCGAGAGGACCCATAGCATTTCCCCATGGTACTGCCATTTGAAAGGCTGGAAAAAGCACACGAACTGGGAGGGTGGTTCCACTGAGCAGCAAGAAAGCACTACAAAGGGATGTAGATGCTCCTTGTAAAAGACTTTTTCTTCGTGGAGGTGAGACACTCCTGGATGACCACCTAGCCGAGCTTAACGCTGAAAAACGTGCCGGTGTTACGCTGAAATTGTGCCTTTGAAGCAGATCGAAAGTAGGATCAACTTCTCCACGGGCTCTCCTGCTGCGCGTAAAAGGTTCACTCGCCAGTGTACCTTTCAGATCTGCAATATTACGGCGCAGATTTAAACTTTATTTTTGGGTGTACTTGCTGATTTTCTGGTTTTTCTGTCAAAAACCAGCAGCATGCACTTTTCTGAATATTTAAAAACTATCCTCTTCGAAAAACCGATTGCGGTTAATGACAAATAATAACGAGGATAAGATGGCAGGGAAGATAGTAAGCTGATTTTCAGATCTGATCTTTACTTTTTCAAAGGGTTTTAAACTTTTTGGAAAATAGTCAAAAATCCAGATCTACGGAAAAATAATGATTTTGATAAAAACTCAGCGAACTAAAGATCTGTAACTAGGCCCGATCTATGACTCTCAGAAGGAAATTTTTCGATTTGAGCACTTTTGCAAATTTTTCGGATTTTTATAAAAAAATTCAGGTTTGCAAATGGGCAGCAATCTTTTGATTTTTCTGATTTTTTTTTTTATATCTTGCTATCCAGCATAGATCTGACAGATCTGTCCGTTCCCCAGCGGAGTCGCCAAAAACTGTTGGTCCGAAAATCTGTCGCGTGGACAGATCTATGGATAGACGAGCCAACAGTGTTGCAGGGCTTAGCCCCTCTTTGAGACAGCAAAGCGAAACTGGTTTATTGCTATTTCTACTAGCAGGAACCTATGCAAGTCTCACAGATTCCGCCTTCGGGGGTTGGGATCTCATCCCGGTAGAGTGTTTCAGGCTGCGAAAAGAAAGGAATGAAAGAAGGAAAAGAGAAAGAACAGATCCGAAGGAAGAAAAGAAATGAATTCCAAAGCAGAAAGGTCAGAAGATTTATGTTTTTAGTTTGGTAGTAAACAGAGCCAAACCTACTTGCATAAATAAACAAAGCAATACTGATAAACAAATGACGGAAAAGTAGATATGAATCCAACAGATTAAACACATACAGATCTAACGTAAGAAAGATCTAATGTATAACACAGCTATTGAGCACAAAGTCTGAATAATTGTATTACTGTTCTTTTCTGTTACAAGAAAGCTCAAAGTCTTTCTCTCCTCACTTCTATTTCTATCTAAAAAATGTTCACCCTTTTGAATACAACAAGTATTCCAATATTTATAGAAGAGAGGAGAAGGAAAGAAGGCAAAAAGGAGCCAACAAATATTTACAAAGATATTTTTAAAAGTCAACAATTGACTTGGGCAAGTTTTTGGATGGCAACATCCCATGGTGCAACATGGATGAAGTCATTGTGTATGCCAACATGCTTTTTAAATATCTTACAAAAATGATCAACGGATCCCAAGAAGAAACCACTCTTTAGTGTAAAAGGGCGCACTTTTCATCGTGTCTGCGCTCTGGCGCACCTATCAGCATGTCGACAGGAACTTATCAGCGCCCTTTGGCGCACCGTTCAGCATGTCAACAGCAACTTAGCAGCGCCCTTTGGAAATGGGCGCACTTATCAGCATGTCGACAGGAACTTATCAGCGCCCTTTGGCGCATTCTTCAGCATGTCGACAGGAACTTATCAGCGCCCTTTGGCGCACTCTTCAGCATGTCGACAGCAACTTATCAGCGCCCTTTTCAGAAAAGACTGCAAATTGCCCTTGACGATTTTGCGGGATAACAAAGTTGTAACAATATCAACCGCTTTGTAACTGCATCATTCATAACATAATGACGGACGCACTATTTCCATAGTGTGCATTACACTTTCTCTTCATTTCTTCCTTGTGCACATTTTCCAACATTGATATCGAGCACGAGGTACTTGAAGGACTCATAGTTCGAAATATAATAGTCTCGAGTTCGTGCAATCCTCCTGGCACGGTTTGCTTCTGATACAGTTTGTGTAAAAGGCTAAATGAAAATACAGTCAAGGATGAGTTTCTACTGCCACCGCCTTACTAAAAGACACTTGTGAACACGATCGAGGGCAAAACAAAGACTGCAGAAAAATTATGAGTTTTCATTGGAGAGTTTCAGTTTCAAAAGGACATTAATACCAGTCGCGAATCACTGAAGAAAAATTGTAAAAGGGCATGAATTTGCAAATAAATACAGTCTCGAAAATCACCCAAGATGTTTTAAAAAGACATAAAAACCATTAAACGCCAAGGAAAAATTGAAGAAATCTGAACCATTTCCGCCATTGCAGCAAGGGAAAATTACAAATCGTGAATCTGAAAAATTTCTCTGGAGATTAACACATTCAATTTAGATAATCGAGGCAAAGGTAAAACAAAGAACAATTGTGATTTTTGGATTGCTTTGAAAGGGACATCCTGCCTGCAAACTAGGGCACGGGATAACTACTTCAAAAGGGAATTTTGAAGGTACAGGTCGAAAGGTACACCAGTCATTTTAATCTTGCACAATTAAATTGTACATGACTGTGACATTGAACAAATTCAGACATTGAAAATTCTTGCATTAATTTCCAAAATCAGAATACAGAATTGTATTTCTTTCTGTTGACTTTATTTCCGTACCTGAAGTATAGACTATCACCTTTCATTTTGCTGCATTAATTTGCGGTTCGGAAGTTAAAATTTGAGTGAAAAATGAATGACGAAGTCACTATTTCTACCCTCATAGACAATATAAGGTCCCTCATCAGACAGCCCACAAAAATCAATGCTACAATGAATGTCAAAGATGCCAAAGCTATTTTATTAAAAAATTTGCCTTCTACATACAACAAGGGAAAGTTCAAAAACAAACCAAATGGGTGAAAAATTTCGCTGATGAAGACTATGTATTTTAAAGAAGCCCAACACTTTGAAGACAAGAAAGAATCTAGTGTAAGAAAAACTCAACATGGATGGCTGCCCAGATAGTTCGGGAGTCTGTGGATCTTGGGAATTTACCCTTATGAGGGTCATGAGACAACTTGATGGAACACCGTGGGAGTAGCTCGGTATTCGAGAACTTGGGAATTTAGCTCGGGAACTACACCTTTACGAGGGTCAGGGAGGTAGCTTGATGGAGTTTCATCTGGTTAAAACACCGTGTTCAAAGCGGTGTTTTTAAAACTGTTGAATCGAAACCAACCGGTTCATTGTTTTTTGGCACAAACCGTCATTAAAACCGGACCGGTGGACCGGTTGAGACTCAAACTGGTCCAACCGGTTTGGTTCCGCTTTGAACCGGCCAAGCCATTTTGCTATAAACACCTTTGTTTCAGAATCTCATATATGATATATGTATTGTGTATTGGACTTGGAGTTCGTGCCATTTTGCTATAAACACCTTTCTTACATGTTATATAGTATATAAATGAGCAAACTTTGCATATTTTGTGTGAAATTGTTGGAATCATGGTTTCTAATCTGTGAAGCTAGGAAATGGCTAGGGGGCACGTTTCAGCCCAGAACGTTTCCGAAATGTGAAACGGGGGGGAAACGCCACCGAAATGTTTCCACCACTTTTTCGAATTTTTAAGCATCATAACTTAAAAAAAAATAAAAAATAACTTCATTTAATGAACCTAAACCTAATCTACCTACCTAGACTTGCTAAAGACACTTCCTAAAAGCTATATAATGACATCTTGGGTCCATTCTAAATCACACTCTCATTTTTCTCTTGCTAAATTCAGTTTTCACTAAACTAACATTTAGCATTGTATATGTGAATCATTGAAATTGTAACCATGTTGAATGATGACTCTTTAGAAGTTCAAATTTCAATGAATACAAAATATTTTGAGTGCTTTATCAATTATCTCTTATGGTCTACAATTATAAAATGAGTACTATGCATATATATATTTTTATAATATATTGTACGGACATTTCTTGTAACGTTTTGTATCTAAGGTTGTTTGAAAATTGCCATTTCCATGGTTCATACCTGCATTTCCGTTTCCATTTCCATTTCTTGGCAACATAGTTTCTAATCTTTCAAATATATTGTTTTCATTCAAAATGTAAATTTTAATGTGTTTTTTAGTAAACTGGATCATAAAGTTTGAACTGGTCTGATTCCGGTCCGGTTTCGGTCCTGTCCAACCCTCGACCGGTTCCGAGTCCGGTTTTGATTTTTAAAACATTGGTTCAAAGAGGAAGCTTATGAAGAATGCGTGACTCTGCTTAGCTCTATTATTTTAATCTTTTGTGAATATGTTTGTTTTTGCTTTCTATAGTGTAAGCCTTAAGAGGGAGTTTTAGAATGTAAGACTTATTAATAAGGACACCATTAGTTATTTAACTAAAAGATGGTCGTAACCGGTTGTAACTATATCAACCGCTTTGTAACTTTGTCCAAAATTGCACCCCCATGCAATTTTGAACAACTCATCTAAGTTGGGACTTCGACACTTTTTGTTGGGAAAGCCGCGAAACACTAAGTCTTCCGCGGAATGTGTGAATGTAGTGTTCCACTTGTTCTCCTAACCTGCAGAACAAAGGAATTGGAGCTCAAGACTTGGGCGGATTTTTGATGGAGTTAGTGCTTCGCGAAGGTTGAAGTTAGATGTTAGACCTTTGCGGCATTAAGGAAGTCAATCTTCCACAAATATCAAATCAATATTTCGCGGGTCAAGGCAAACTCGTAACACCGCGGAGTTCACGCTACGCACAAAGTTGGAAAATAGGCGAAGGACAAGATCTGTAGAGCGAGGGAACGGTAAAGATTTAGTGCTTCGCGGTTATGAAATACAATGTTACGTGGACTTGGAAAATACGAAATTCTGCAGAGTTGGTCAATTCCACGAAACAAAGGTTATAGTTCACTTTGGAGAAGCCATGATGTAGGGAAAAGTGCTAGGAGGCACCACGCGGTAAAAGCAAGCAAGCTCGAATATGGCCAAGGTTAGAAGTGTGGAACGAGAATTATGTGTTCCGCGGGTTCTCATGGGACAAGGACATCGTTGCGGGGCTAAAGTCGCAATGCAAAGAAATGAAACACCTCGACACATGGATAAGGAAGTTAAGTGCGGAGTAAAGGCTGCGAAAGTTCAAAAACCGGATATAGCTGTGGAGAGCACAAAGAATGTCGCAGAACAAGATCAAGAGGGCCGCGGGTAGTATAGTGCATTGCAGAGTTTGAGTGTTGCTTGCGGATCTTGGCGGAGGTCAGAAACAAAGGTCACAAAACATGTAAAGCGGCTAAATGAAGGAAAAGTCGCGGACCAAAGCAAAATCATCTAAAATCCGCAAGGCATGGAAAAGTTGCTCTGTTTTGAACTAGACGCTCAACCACCTCAACGACCATAATTTAATGAAGTATGGGCGTCGTCCTCCGCACTGGTGATTTGATGGCGTGTAATTGGAGCAATGTCAGGCGCTTCTTCTCTCCTCCCCTCTTCTTCTCTCTCCTTTGTTCTATAAATGCAACTTCAAAACTCATTGTAAAGGATCCTCTCCCAACTATAAAGTCACCATGTCAAAATGGTGACCAAACTTTCACAAGTTGCAGACCTCGGATTTGAATTGTAATGCGTCTAGTGCCTTCCACCATTGATGTAATGGATTGTGCATCCTTTAAGCAATAAAATCTTGTCGTTGTGGCTCGTTTCTGCCCTATGCTCGCGTTTATTGTGTTCTTGCCTCTCCATTTGTTTCTGGTATGTTGTGTGTGGATTATATTCGTAGGTTTCCATTTCTGTGTGTCTATAATGCGTGGAATGGAAGGGTCGATGCAGGGTTGGTCTGTGGCATGTGTCTGCCCTCTCCTCTTTGTGTTTCCTTTTGTTCTTCCCCTCATGGAGAGTGATCCCCTTCTTTTTGGTGCTATCACCTCCTTCCTTAGCTTAGGTTTCATTTCTTGCATTCTCTCTAACCCTGGTCCCTTGGATGCTTAGATTAGGATTAGTTAGTTAGCTTAGTTTAGGAGTAGTGTTAGCTCTAGGTTAGATAGGTAGAGGAAGGTGACCTTCTCGGAGGATGGTCTCAACAGTCAATTCCCACATTGAGAGATCATCCCATGTTTCACTGAGGTGCTGAACCTAGTTTCAATAGGGTGCAACTTCAAGTGTTAACAATAACTACATCATTCATAATATAATGACGAACACACTAGTTCCATAGTGTGCATTCCGCTTTCTCTTCATTTCTTCCTTGTGCACATTTTCCAACATTGCGTACCAGTTGGAATGAACAACCTACATTTAGAACATTAGACTTGCACAAATGCCTTGTGTGTATTGTAAATATAAGCGTATAAGTGGTTCATAGTGGCTATTGTGGATATCAATAAAGAACATGAATGTTATTTAGGAAAAACTAATAACTGCTTATGTGCTGAACTCTGATATCAGTTGACAACTTTAAAGTTTAAATGAGACCCAATTCCAACTATTTTGGCAGAAAAGATGAGTCCTTAGCAAACTGGCTAGTATTGCCCTAATTGTTACACTTTTGGGTAGTCACAGTTTTCTTTGGAGCAGAGGAATGGTAATTGATTAACGCCCACTTGAAATGAATATTAATGCCCTCCAAAATACCAGAGAGCTATGCCTATAGTCATACTCTGCCTTCTAAGTAAATTGGATGATTTGAGAATGCACATTTCAGTAGTTACATGAAAGGTAAAAGTATGGCAGAAAAGATGAGTCCTTAGCAACCTGGCTAGTATTACCCTAATTGTTACACTTTTGGTTAGTTGCAGTTTTCTTTGGAGCAGAGGATTGGTAATTAATTAACGCCCACTTTAAATGAATATTAATGCCCTCCAAAATACCAGAGAGCTATGCCTATAGTCATACTCTGTCTTCTAAGTACATTGGATGATTTGAGAATGCACATTTCAGTAGTTACATGAAAGGTAAAAGTAATGAGAATTGCCAAGAATGACATGAGTGTGCACTGTGCACCGAGTTCTATAAATGCTGAGATGCCCGATCTCTGACTTTATGGTTATTCGTGGGGAATGGTGTGAAACACCATGGAACATGTAGTGCACTGCCTCCTTTGTTTATTTGGCTAGGATATTTCACAAATATGTTTTGGAATCTTGTGTTAGCAGTTGTCTTTTCTGTTCTATCACATTGTATGGCAGCATGGGATCTTTACGGTTTAAAATTATTCCATATGGATAATTGATTAACTATAAATACCTTTAGCAATGGTAGGGAATCAATAAGTTGTGATTTTAAAAAGATCTGTCTTTATCAAGCTGTCTTTTTCCCAAAAATTGTAGCGAGAAGCTGTGTTCTCAAAAAATCTGCATTTCCTTTTCAAAAATAGCAATTTTTGAAAAGCCCTCAATTATTTTAGGGAAAATTGCTTGACAGTGAAGAAATCCTGATCATGCTATTGTTTGAAGTATATGTTTGAAATATTTGCTTTTGTATTTAAAATTTTAATTTTGTGCATTTTTAAGCTTGCATATTTTTTCCTGATTTGTTTTTGATTATTTCTTTTTGGACCTTTGCCAACTATGTGCCAATGAAGACTTTTCCAGCACTGATCAATATCTTAGAAGGCATGAACAATGGATATTCTTTGCATGACTACACATTCTTGTGTGCTTCCAAGCTTCACTTGTTATATCATTTGTTTCTCTTTAATTGCCATCTCTGACTTTTTTGTTGAAGTTTGTTAATATGTTCTGTTAAAATCAATTCTTTTGTCTGGTGTGTCGTCTGTATTTACAGTAGATTAGATTTCTTGGATTTGAATGATCATATACCTTGCCTCTCTATTGTCAAGATCTCATATATAATTCTTATATTCACGGATGAATTGATAAACCTGGCATTATCATCTCAGCATTCTTGGGATGCCTGTTTATGCCATATTCACGACAAGCATCTTAGATTCAATTATAATCTTTATGCATGGTGCATAAGCATTTATTTTGATAAGAAGATAATCTATATTTGTGATTAGCTCAATCTATGACATTGTCTGAGCTGATGACAGTCTCAATGTCAATGGATTGAGGGTGCTTTTAACATCCTTTCTTTCCCAACCATGAAGGCATTGCATCTTCAGACGTGGATTGGTCAATGTTTTTATTAGTGATTTCTTTTTCACATCCACTGTAGGCCGCAATCATAAAAGAAAATAATGATATGATGTTTTAGTTCAACCCTATCAAAACTCTGTTCGTGTATGCAAATCATTGGACTGAAAAGGTGCCGGTGTTCAAGAAGTCACTGATCCCAAAGGCGAATTGTAGGACCATGGAGAAAGTAGAGTAGTGAGGTAAATTGAAAATACGAAATGTTTGTAAGTGTCTTTCTTCTGGTACTGGACATTTCCATTTAGTTTGGAAAGTCTTCTATATTATATGGAAGACTATTAGATACACAACAAAAGTGAACTGGTTTTGATAAATAGAAGTTTCCAAGAACTGGATCTGGAATCAAGGGGTAGTTTGAAGAAAGAGGCAAAATCTTGGTAGATGATAGGGATGATTATATCCTTTATAAAAGCGTTTATAAAAGGTATTGATTTCAGGCATCCAAAAGTGTACCATATCAAAATCAATTTTCTAGTTCTGTAAACTCTTCTGTGACCAATAAGAAGATTTCATGGGCAGAACAGCTATAATGCTATTTAATGTTCTTATATTTATATTTATAGTACTTATAATAATTTGGAAAGCCTTCTTTTAGGTTTGTTGTTCAGTTTGCATTCATATCTAAGTTTCATCCAGATCACTGCAATTAATTGTTAAGAATGAGGCTTATATGCTTTGTTTGTACAACTTATTAAGTTCATTCCTTTTGAATATACACTGCTTCTGAGAGTTAAATATAATCTGACATCTATGGGAGGGCAAGAATGTTTAATCTTGTCCTCTGCATATTCTCAGGTCTATTTGTGATCGGCATGGTCGTGTGAAGAGAGATAGATAAGGTAAAAGTTTTCTGGTACCATATTTTGTTGCTTCCTGTAACATGGTCCATTTTTGTATGGTAGATGCGAGGCGCTTCGACTTGTCAGGAGCTTTGCTACTATAAGATAGAGAGAGTGAGAGGGAGGGAGAAAGAGGGTGGAAAACTGGGTATTTTAAAGGAACCTCTTGCACAACCTTGGGAGAGAGCTTAATTACATGAGCAAGAAGCAGTAGGTCAAAATGGTTAACTCCTTCATTTTTGAATTTATCATATCTGAGGAGCTTCTCGGAAAAAGGAGGGAGCGATGGAGCTTTCTGTGCTTCGCTTTCACCAAAGATTGTTCTCTTGGTTTGCCCTGTAGCATCTAGCTTTGGCCCCACTCTGTTATTGAATAAGAACTTTAGGGTGCAGTTATAATGGGGGTCTAGTTTGAATTTTGTAATCTTGTAGATAGTCATCACATGGGGTAATGTTAACTATTCTTTGAATTTTCCCATGCAAATTACTTAACACGTTCTATTACTTGCTGCAGCCAAAAGCTATTAAGGAAGGTTATTTATCTTAGCGACAATGAGTGGCGAGCCAGTCGAACAATATATGTTGGTAACCTGCCGGGTGATATTAGAGAACGGGAAGTCGAAGATCTGTTTTATAAGGTGCCCCTTCTTCCTCTCCGTGTTTGATTAAATTCATGTGTTCATTTGCATATTTTCATATGAGAAATTATGGTGTGCCCTTGTTTATAAGGAGTTAATGACAGAAACATTAGGGCTTCTCAACTAAGAGAGGGAAACTTTCTATTGCTTTCCGCTGGAGTTATCTGTTTTATGTTCTTCTTTGCGTTTAGGTTTTGAGAATAATGAGAAATACAATTCCTAATTTCTTTTGCAATTTGCAATTGGATAGAAAAGAAATTGTCCTATAGAATGTCTAAAGCAATAAAGTAAGTTTGATGCAGTTGCTTGATATTTATTTATTGTAGTTCTTGTTTATATTGATTGGGAGTTCTGTTACCAGTATCTTAGTCTATATGGACCAAAGGAGTTCAAACTGTATATATCATTTCTATGCATGTTGATGCAGTTGCTTGATATTTATTTATTGTAGTTCTTGTTTATTTTGATTGGGAGTTCTGTTACCAGGATCTTAGTCTATATGGACCAAAGGAGTTCAAACTGTATATATCATTTCTATGCATGTTCTGTATATGGCCCATGGTCATTTATTATGTACAATTCACTGTTAAGTATATTTTCAGCCTTGTTCTGAGATAGTTTGATACTTATTTACTAAGTCACAAGTTTCGAGTTCGAGTTCATGTTCGACGAGCATAAGGTTTGGTTCAAGTTTGCCAATGTATTAAGCTCAAAAAGATGTCTTTAAGTTTGAATAATAGAATATTTTATCATTTTAATTTTCTAAAAAAATGCATAAATATGTTAAGAAGAATAGGGTAGAGAGATCTTTCAGCTCTCTACATGATATATGTATATATGCACATTTATAAAATAGTAAAAAAGCATATCAAAAACTTTTCATGTAAAAATAATGGATGAAATTTGAGTTCATGTTTGACAAGAATAAAGTTCAGAAAGTTCGAACATTTTCCATAAGATTCGGCGTACCTTGTGACATAGTTTATTTATCAATCTCTTACATGATTCAAGTCGTGATTTGACACCTTATTTCATATGCTTAGGAATGAGTTATTTCTTCTAGTTACAACTTACAAGAGATTCTTCTAATCATAAAATTTGTCAATATCTTGTATCGATAAAGTTTTTTTTCACATTCAAATTTCATCATATATTATTGGATTATGATAGAACAACTTAATAGAAACTGATAGATCCAGTTGTTGACCGAATTGGAATGAAAATGTACCATGCTAGTGAAACAAAGTACAAATAGCCTTCGAGAAACTTATGTTTTAAAGTGGATTGTTGTGATAAGTTTTATTTGAAACATTAAAAACATTTTATTAATTTTCACATGGATGCATAGTATACACTTTAGCAAAAGTGACTAATAGACCTAAGAATTGTGTTTAGAACTTGTGGAAGTGTTTGTAGAAAAGTAAAACCATTCTAGTTCCTCAGATAGCATTGAGGCTATGAGGCTATTAAAATTTACCTTGTCCCATTTTCTAATCAGTATGCATTTTAGAGTTCCAAAGGTAAATGTCACTAGCTGCCTTTTATATGCTACATTAATGTGAGTTTTGGAACATTTTGTTTCACAAGCACTTTGGATTTATCCATGTTGGCCTCTATGACAGCCAGCTAATGCAATTTAGTTGTTTTTGGGACTCTGTTTGTGCTGAGACTAAAAGTGAATGCCCCACTCCGTCACACCTGGTCAGTGAGGATGTGGGCCCCATTTTGGCCGAATGACGTGTCACATCCAACTTCTACTCGGACGACATATCTCGTTACGAGCACAATTGCGGGTTATCCAATTTGAATTCCTCCTTGCTTTAGAGAAGTTGAGCAATTTTAAAATTCCATGTAGCTTACCAAACTTCTTTGGGAAATCTTTGTATTTGGTTACATTGTAAAGTGGCTGTCATGAAATAATTAAGGTTGTCGTCAAACGTTGTTTGAATGTGTAATTCCTTGCTGGTGTAGTTCCTCCTATTCATTACCACGCAATCAATACCGTTCTCGGAGTTGCTTTTATGATTGTTTTTATTTCGCAATTAAGAAAGCACAATAGTATTACAACGAGCAATTTACAAATAACAACAATTAAAGCGGATTAAAATAATAAAATAAAATAAAATAAATGTTAAATAAAACAGGGGCTTTGAAACAAGGTTTATGTCAGCTATTATAGTTGTAAGTGCTACGATAGATATGTATGCAAAACATGGAAGCAAATGCATGAATGGGTGTAGAATTGACTCCTCAACCACTCCTCGCAACCTAGGTATGCTCGGCTTGACAAACTTCGGGAGTATACACAAGTTTGAAATGGTGGATGTGGCTTGAATTTCTTATCAAATGCATCGGTGCCGGTGAGAAGCCAAATTCCAACCTTGCACGCATCCTCCTAATTAATGCCAATTTATTGAACTTTACATTAGGTATGGGCGTCCATTCAAGCATAGTGGAAAGAGGGTCTTGACAAATGTTGTTAGAAGCCTGTGTAGAATAATTGCATAAGGCTCCCTGCATTGTTGTCATGCACCTTTGGAGAGAAATGGGGATTACGTGTCTGCAATGTTGAGGACACAACTCTTTGGGAAATGATCTACATTACATGATGCATAGATGCTCAACTTTGGGGACGTGATGGTGAAGTCGTGAAATTTGGAACAGGCTCAAAGATATGCATTCTCTTGGAACTCCATGATTGTAGGACATGCTCAAAATGGGTTTGTTAAAAGGACCATGGAATCTTTCAAGCAATGTGATGGCGGGTGTAAAGCTAAGGTTCCACTGCCTTTGCAAGCATCCTCCCTGCTACATACATCTCCCAAGACATTTTCTCCAACTTTGCATAGATGTTCACGTGTATGCGGGTGTGAGTTATCTCCTATACAAAAAGCATGCACCATTTTTGGCCTGTAATCCAACTACACACAGTTATCTTTTTAATTCCTCCATCCTTCATCAAATTCCTTACCGTTTGAACCTCACCTAACTTGCACGCTCTCGCATGCATGTTTGAGAGAAGAACATAAGTCGCTGACATTTTGAGGATCCGACTCAAAAAGAAGAATTGTTGTAAAGCAATCACATCCACATATCCACCATAGGTTTTATTGGGAGTTTTAAAGCCAAATTCCTAAATCTTTGCTAGCCTTTCCCGATCTGTGCTAAACTCGGAGCTTTGGAACAAATTATGGACATCCATCAAAGAAAGAGGGAAAGCGGATTTTGTTGGATGATGGAGTTGTCACTCCCCTCACAAAGATGTATATAAAATGTGGAAACATACCGAAGGCACGAGAATTGTTTGACAATATGCCTTGGCGAAATGTGGTCTCTTGGAATGCGTGCATAACTACTTGGAGCACCCCTTGTACCCGCTTCTATTTCTCACAGGCATGTTTTCTCACTTACATCTAGCATGATTTTCACATTGATAGCCTTCCCTTCATAATGGTACCGAAAATTAAAAATCAAATGAAGAGTATGTTTTGGTTTTGTTAAAATGACTTTTGTTGCTCAAAATGTTAAAATATACTTTATTTTCTGCACAGCCAGAATGACCATTTTAAGAGTTAACCTTGCTCTCGGATCGTGTCTCAAGACGATGGAAAACTTAGATGGCAACCTCCTGATTAGTGAGTTGAACTCGATTTTTTGTTTAAACATGCCACTTAAACACCTTGCAAAAGCTATTAAAACACGTTTTATAACGATGTGCAAAACACCTCTCTAACTCCCGTAGCGGAGAAGTCAAGGTTTGACCGTGTTCCTTGGTGATGTGGAATGTCACATCAACCTTTAGAACAACTTCAAATGATCGTTTGATCATTTAATGTCATGTGTTTAGGAGCCCAATTGGCTATTTCGCAGCTTGGGACAATTGCCAAAAGTTGGAAATTCGTTTTGGTTTTGGCTTGCAGTTTAGGGATCCATCGGTTTAGGGATCCATGTTGGGAAACAAAATTCTACCACCACATACCTCTAGAGTTTCACCATGACAATCGTAACCAACCCTTAGTTTTGAGATACCCCTTTGGGAACTAGTTTTGCAAGTGGGCTTTCAGAGGCAACTCGTGGCTTGCATAGCAAGGTTGAATTGACGCATTTACAATAATCAACTCCAGAAAGGTAGTCGTAGTTTGAACCCTGGTTACCAAAACTGAGTTCCGTTGACTTCGAGGGTCTCCCTGTATATAGGGGAGTAGATGGGAATTGACACATTGTGTGTTCGAGTTTTGGACATTGATTTTCAAACTCAGTTTCATAGCCATTTAGGTTAAATTGGTTGCTTTTGTAAACTTGCAACAATAACGGGAAAACTGTCGTGGGACCCCCTTTAAGCCTAATAACTAATGGGAAACTTTGAACCTCTTTTCATTACTTGTATTGAGAAATTTGCTTGTGGGAAATATGGTGTTTTTCTCTCTTCTCTCTCTCTTTGTAAAGTTGAAAACGCAATTTAAACTGAATATGTATTTCTTACACTCTCTAACTACATGTAAAGAGTTTTGATATTGTTACGAATGGAAAACACGCAATCGTGAAATATGCTAGATTGTAGGAGATTGTCCATGCTGGCGTTTGTCGCTGACCCATGATTACATGGTTTACTGAGGTTGCGGGTAGCATGACGGTATAAAATGATTTATAATTGAGTGTTAAAGATGTATATGGTTTCTAACACGTTTGTTCTACTAAAATGGGAAAGTGTATTATTTTCATATTTAAATTTTACTTTTGTATGTTTTGTAAACTAAGAGAAGTTGATCACATTATGTTTGCAATGGAAATTGAGGTATGGGAATTCTATAGATAATATTTGAAACATTATAGAAAGATGAATTTGAAATCTTGTTATCAAAACTATTTGTACCGTTGTAATTTGGATGGTAATTGTACCAATTAGAATTGAAAGTAACAATTTGAAAATAGCGAATTTTACCTATTTGTTAATGATGTACTGACCTAGACAATCACCTAGTTGTCAAATGAAAAATAACTAGTATATGTATGTTTCCATTTTGGGTGGAAAACGACAATCAAATTTATAGTATGAAATAATAACTCTTGTTGTAAGGAATGGTTCCCTTGAACTTACCCTCGTGTCCTTGTTTCCATAGTAGGACTGAGTTCTTTAGTCAACTCTTAACCGTGTTACCACCTGTCACTATATTGTGATTTAGCTTTTGCTTACACCAAGCAAGTGGGTCTTACTTGTGTTTTCATGACCACCTCGTGAAAGGTAAACATTATACCTTGTGCATCCTTCGCACATGACCCATGCGAATGTCCCTTCATTGCCCTCATGGGCCAATTTGTCTTCTTCACAAGTAAGAAACTAAAAGAATTTGTTAATGTTACCAAGCTTACATTGTGAAAGAACACCCCCTTTCGTGTAGTTCTAGTATTGGACTCATTAATCACAATTTGATATACATCAGAGTCCCTAGACCTCGCATTAGGTTCTCGTGGGCAAGGATATGATGCCTACTTATCATTATTATGTTGGTGCCTACGATGATGTATGGGAAGTGGATATTCAAAACACGAACTCTCTAACTTGAAAATGAATCCCATGTAACTTGTGCATATCTTATAAATGCTTCCAACCAATTATTGAAATATGGAAGTTAATTGCAATAAAGAATGTATATAAATGATTAAAATGTGCTCCATGTGAGTAAATGTGTAAATTTCGAGATGAGGGCATATAACAGTAACTTGTGTACATTAAACGTGTCATAATCAATGAGGTAAAACAAAGGAATTCAATTGTATTAAAGATGTAAGAATTGTAGGTTATGCACCTCGTGGTCAAACCTTGGGGGTTTACCTAAGAAGGACAAATTGAGGTAGGATCCCCGTGTGTAAGGTGTCATAACGAAATGGAAAATTTACAAAATGAGAAGTAAGAATATTACATAATTATGTGTTTTAAACGATTCACAAGCTAATGATTAAGCAAGTAACCTAATGGAATAAAATGTAATCACTGATAGTTGTGTACATGGTGGATGATGTCCTTTCTTCTATCCTTGTTTTGTGGTTGTACTTTTATATCATTGTATTGTGTATGGTTCGTTGAGTAAATGTGGCATTAATGTGAATCTTGTGTTATCATGATTGTGTGTAAGTTTCCTCATGTTGGGGTGAGATTGCATCATTGTTATTGGAGGAATAAGGAGTATTGTGTGTTCTTGTTTTGGAGGAACCAAAGGAATTCAGGGCTAGTCTTAGCAGAGGCCTAAGTAGCTGATATGACACCCCTAGGGCAACCGGTATTGGTTTGAAATGTACCCGGCAGGTACGACCCGGATAGGTGCTGGAAATGGCCAATATACGGTCATACATGTTCTGAAATACGATTGGGTACATCTGTAGACGTACCCAGTTGTACCGGACCTGCCTGGCCGTATCCTGGCCCAAAACTGTGTTTTTTTTTATATTTTTTTTCTAGTTTAAATTTAATATATCATTACAACAGAAATTACAATTTTCACAACACCATTATTCTACAGAAGGTACCAAATACAAGCCATCATAAACATGGATAAAAATAGCATGTATGAGATAAATCATAAATGTAATAAACACCTCAACTAGATATGGTAGGGACAAATGAAATTATGAATTTATTAGTAGTGGTTATTTAGCTTGTTTTGTTTTTCATATGCATAATATGTGGTTAATTCCTATTTAGCAGGCTGGAATTTATATATTTTTTAATTTATATATATATTTTGTACGGCTGTATCCAATGCCGTATCCAGGGCCATTTGTTTTTGCCGTATTTGCGTATCGGATACTCTGTACTTGTACCTGTATCCAAAACGTATCGGCTACTTAGGTGGAGGCATAAGCACGTGTTATAATGGAGGGATAAGGGGCCTGTCAAAGTTGATGTGGTGTATTTCATCTTGGAGGAACCAAAGGCTAGCCAAGATTCCTTAGTGGAGCTATAAGTGGTAGTTGCAATCTAAGTCACCACATTCGGCGATTTTCAACCAAAAAATCGAAATTCGCCGAATCTTTAATACACACCAAAAAATCGTTGGGATTCGCGATTTAATTCGTCAGTTTTGTTTTTGATTTGCGATTTAGGGTTATATCGATACTCCCACGTAAACAACTTGTTGTAGCCTGTGAGAGCATACAGAACTTCCGTTAAAAATAATGTCGTGTTTTTGTATCGCGATTTAGGGTTGTTTTCGCGGATTTAAGTTTGAAGTCAAAAATAATGGAACCGGAAATTTAAGACCGTCTTCCATGCTTTACTCGCTAAATTTAAGACTTTTGGCAGGCATCGCATGATTCGCAGGAGTGTTGGAGCTGAGAAATCTGTCTTCCATGCTCAAGTCTTGATTTTTTCGTTCTTTAAAAATAAATAGCCACAATTAAATATGGTTTATTCTTTCTTTCTTGTTGAGCTTATTACATGTGACTTAAATAAATATATGCTATTAAATATAGCAATCACTTTATTCTTTAATAAAAAATGTTTAATAGTAACAGTATATTATTCAGTAAATTATTATGTAATAATTATGAATATATAATAAATAATAATACATTAGTAAAAATACAGAATAGTAAATAAATTGGTATAGTAATAAAGTCACTTATATAAATATATGGGATTAAATATGTCAATAACTAGTAAGTATTAGTAATATTTAATAATAAATGTTTAATAGTAACTATATATTATTCAGTAAATTATTAAGTAATAATTATGAATATATAATAATAAGTAATAATATATTAGTAAATACAAAATAGTAAATAAATTGGTATAGTAATTTATTATTAGTACAATAAATTAATAAGTTAAATTAATTAATAATAATAAATTAGTAAATCTCTTAGTTGAATTTAATCACGAATTTTATTTCGAATTTTTTAGTGACGATTTTTTCCGAATTTTATACTCCACGAATTCGAATGTGGTGACTTAGGTTGCAATGATGATCTCTCCCCATTGCAAGCCTTGTAGGTAGGCTTGGTAGTGTGAGTCGTCTTTACTTTTGGTGTCAACCATGTTCTTATCCCGTCATATGAGTGGGACCATGTTTGTGTAAGTGTATCATGTGATGTTGAGTTATTCTAAGTGAGCCCAAGTGATGTTGTAAAACAAGAAAAGAAATAATCTTTTTTTTAACCATTGGTTTATTTTGGCTTATGTTTTGGTCCTACATGTGTGGGCGTTACAAAAAGTTTTACTTTGGGATGACTCTTTTGGAATCATTGACTTATTTTTCTAATGCAAAAGATAGATTAAAATGCTATCTAAAAAACACACGTAGTCTGATTGTAATTGAGTTCTGGTTTTCCAATCGACAGCTTGGATGGGTGGCTTTTGTTACCAGATTTTCTATTGAGAGCTTGATTAGAGTATTACCTTGGATTCATAATGGATTCCACCTCGTAGATGTTTTGGTATATGTTTCGTTAATAGCTTTATTTTTCTTGTTTTCTTTGGCTTTTTGAGCAGTATGGGCCCATTGTTGACATTGATCTTAAAGTCCCTCCTCGGCCTCCCGGCTATTGTTTCATAGAGGTATGTCAATTATCTCTTTTTGAACATTCTACTTTTTCCATTTCTTATTGTGGGAGATCATATTTGGACTGCAATGAATCACTTATTAGTATTACGGTGGGGTCTTCAAAGATGATATTCTTGTTTTGACATTAGTTTGATTTTTCCTACAATTTTGAGATGTTTTTATATGCGGATGGTTTCTGCATATTATCTGTATTATAATTATAGTTTGAGGATGCTCGAGATGCAGAAGATGCAATTCATGGCCGTGATGGATATAGTTTTGATGGGCATCACTTAAGGGTGAGAAGGAACATATTTAAGGCATTTAGTTAAAATGCAATGGTTTTATTTTTATTTGCTATAATTGAATGAGAGTCCACTACTTTCTCCGTTGTTCTTTATACTGAGTGTGTTTGTATGCGTGCAATGTACTTTTTCATATGCAGGTTGAGCTGGCCCATGGAGGTAAGGGACTTCCTTCATCAGGAGATCGCTACGGCAGCTACAGTACTGGTGGTGGTGGTGGCCGTGGCAGTGGCGGTGGCGGTGGCGGCATGCGTGGTGGAGTCTCTAAGCGGTCTGAATTTCGCGGTACATTGGGGATTTATTGTATTGTTTTAGATGTCTTTATATTTGAAAATCTAGATTTGAATTGTATGTTGGGGGACCATCACCGCCTCAAATTTTAAAAAATAAACGTATATTTTTAACTATATTTGGTCTTGTCTTCCTGCTGTAAATATTTATTTCATTTTGTGTGATAAGTTCTATGCACTTGCCTTGTTTAGGACTTCGATCTTTTAATGAATAATAAACATGAATTGCAGTTATTGTAAATGGCCTTCCTTCCTCAGCATCCTGGCAAGACCTGAAGGTGATTCATAGAAAAATGGTTCTTAAATTAACATGTTTTACAGTTTTTTTATTATATTTATTCTGGTACTTTGATGTTTTTGTATCCAGGATCACATGCGTCGAGCTGGAGATGTTTGTTTTGCTCAAGTTTTCCGTGATGGCAATGGTATTGATTGTATATTATTGTGTATGGATTATTTGGGGCTTGCATGTGGCTATTTTATGTTATTTTAATGGATTATTCTTTTAGAATGCAGCCTTTTGATGGCCTTTCTGAAATCTTGTAGAAATTGCCTTTTTAAGGTTTTACTAAAAACATAGATAATTCCTTCATATGGAAGTGTGAGCCCTTTCCAGAATAGAATGGTGGTGCTAAATGAAATGCTTGCGATGAAATAGTATGTATTCTGAAGAGATGACTGCAGTATCCAGCATTATAGTTTTAGCTTATGGATGTGGATGATAGGGAACGCTTTGGGATGAAATGCATGGTGAATTTTCCCTACACTTCCTACAGCACATACATTTTGTTTATCTCCCAAAAAGCAAAATGTTTGGCAGTTGTCATCAGACAATGTTCTATGATAACCAATTGCTATTGCAATTATTCAGCTTAGAATTGATATTAAGATGTTTTGTGACAATATTTGTTGATCTCAAGGTCTTTCAACTTTGGATTAATGGTATAATTTTTAATATTGATAACTTTCATCCCTGTACTGGGGCAGTTGTGTTCATGTTATCTTTTGAATGAGAAATAGAAGAGCATAGCTAGAAATTTGCAATCACAGCCATCTTCTAACTTTGTAAATGATGCCCTCACCGGTCTGTAGTAGTTTGGAGAATAATTGGATTCGCATTCACATGTTATGGAGGAACAAGTTTGTACTGTATTTCCAGGTGACTCCTATTGATTATTCACACCTAGTTCAGCAGTTTTCTCTTATACTGATAATTCACTCCTTTTCTAGTGTTTTCCCCTGTTTCTTTCTAA
This sequence comes from Taxus wallichiana var. yunnanensis, assembly GCA_018340775.1. Taxonomy (NCBI): domain Eukaryota; kingdom Viridiplantae; phylum Streptophyta; class Pinopsida; order Cupressales; family Taxaceae; genus Taxus; species Taxus wallichiana. The sequence goes on along the minus strand of CM031235.1, from coordinate 586,818,465 downwards.
TGACTAGCGAATTCATCATTATCATTGTAATATTGGCATGGTCTGAGTCTCTTCCTGTTGAACTCTCAAATGCCTAGCTCTCCTGTTGTTCCTTTGTGAGAGATATTTTTGATCCCATTCACCATTTTTCTGATTTAGATTGGATCTGGATGGTTTCAAAATTCAAATAATGAATGAAGCATCTTCCCTTTCTTGGACTGATCCGTATATGGATTGGGAATCTGGTGGACACACTAAATTGCAGAAATTTAACGTGTCATAGGCAGAATTGTAGCATAAAATAATATTGCAGAACTGTAGCAAAATGATTCACTGATGAATAGAAATAAAATATACACACAGAGAGAATAAAAGAATTTATGGCATCACTGATATGGGAGGTATGTCGGGCTTTCTCTGAGAAGAGATGCAAACAGTTATCTCTAAGAAGAGATGTGAGCCACTTCTCCCTTGCTAGTACAAAAGGAAGATAGTGATATTTGAGAAAAGACGAGGAACTACAACTCTCTGTTTTGCATGTTACAAAATGGTAGCAATCTCCGTGAGGAGATGAAAGGCTACAAGACTCCCCGTCTTATTACAAGTCTTTAGTTTTACGGTTACCATTGGGTGCTTATGCCTTTATATCTAATTTAGTTTTACGGTTACCATTGTGATTTGACTTGGAATGTGAACATTCATGTCACAAGTGCTCCTCCAAGGAGTTGAGAGGTTTTTTCATGACCAAAACTCATAAAATAACAAAAATACAATTTTATTACTTTTTAGGTGTTTTCTATGATTTTGTATTTTATATGTTTGAGCCCCTCCGGAGCGAAATTTGGGGATCAAACATGGGGACATTTTGTGGAGGAGTTTGACCCAAGGAAGGTGCCGAACTAATATTTTGGTATTTAACCATGCAAAGACTGTCCCAAACTGCCACCTTGATCATACACCAACCTTGGATAGTTTTTCTAACTTTGAAGTTTATCATTGAGTGGTTTAATAATCCGTAAACTGCTATTTTAACATCATGGGGGCTTCCTTTTTCTGTCTTACATTTTCAAAGGTTTGCTCTCAGGACTGTGCCAAATACTTTTCTAAAATCAGCAAAGAAAGTGTTTTGATAGCCTGAAGAGTGGTTTCAATTTCTCTTCATTTGAGGCAAATGTTTTTAAGGAATCTTTTTGAATTTTTTTTTAACTGTAGGTTTTAATAGTTACTATTTGTATGTCTTAGATTCCTCTTGACTATGGTTGTCATCAAACAACATCACTTTAATTTCTAATCCCAATGCCTTAACCTCTTTTCTTGTGAAGATATCTTTTTGTGTTGGCTTAGCCTGTTTATTTTGAGGTCCTTTTGGTTGTTTTAGTTTAACAAACATGTAATAGTCAAATGCATCATTTAGTAGTTCTTATGGTGCTTACTGTTAATTTTGGATGGTTCATGCATCTCTTTTGACCTTTTGCTTTTGATTGAAGAGTATTTTGGATAGATGTTTTAATTTATTTCATTTGGGAGCAAATGTTCTTTTTAATTTATTTTTTCTAATAAAAAGAGCATTTCAACAGTATAAGTTGCTGCTGAAAATTGTAATGTTTTATCATTCATTTCAAGCAAGTGCATTATGACCTAAACATTACAGGTCGGATGATAGACAAGATATCTTTGTACTTATAAATTTTAAATGTTTTTTCTGTATTTGTTAATCTTCCTTTTTTTTTTCCATTTTGTACTTATATATTTTAAATGTTATTTCTGTATTTGTTAATCTTCCCTTTTTCCATTTTTTTGTTGTTAATTCTAGGTCTTTCTATAGCAGGGTGAAATGGGTTCGAGGGATCCTAACATTTTGAGTTAGAGTTGAATAAGAGTACAACAAGACATTAACTCTTGTACTAGATAAAAAAACGTTGGTAAGAGTAATTCGTATATATATAAGGTTAGTAGGGTTGGTGTGAAGGCTTAGCAATGATTATATGGAGAACAACAGAAAAAATAGTGGATTATTATTGAGGTCTGAGGCTAGCTATATTAGATTGAGATATTATCTAAGCCACATAACACGTGGATACAGCCCTGGAAAGTGGAAACGTAGGATAAGAATAAAATAATAAATTAAAGTCCAAAATGGTAAAACCATAGATTATACATATTTGATAATACAGATATTCAAACCATAAACTCATTACATATACATGATAATAGATACTAATAAGTTAATAACTACTACATCTCATAACCATAATCAAAATCATCAAGGTCGCTGCCACTGCCACTGTGCTCATCTTCCTCCTCCAGCTCCCCTAGTCCAAGATCTGCATCTGCTGATGTTGCAGATGATCCCTCATTAGGATGACCAATACCATTATTAAAACTAAAAGTGGCAAGCTCTAGAATCGGTTCATTAAGATTTAAGTTGGCTCATACCAACTCAAAGGTTTTGCTGAAGTCCATATCATTAAGAAATACATCCCACATCCTTAGCCTTCCCCTCAATCTGTTGTCCCTTGTCCTGTATATAAGACAGTTTTTGTGCACATACACCAGTGTCTCTCCTCTAGATTGCTCAAGCCAGCTTTTCTTCAAAGTCTGCACATTCTTGTATTTGCGTAAGTTCCTCTTTCAACAAGAGGATGAAGTAACCTGAGAGAAGAGCGTCATGGCTAACTGCTATAAAATAGTGCATGCTGCTCCATGCATTGCCTACCAAGAATAGGGCTTCTTAAACCCACTATCTTTGACCGCATCATAGCTTCCGAATCTCCTAGTGGAAGTGGAAAACTTTACAAAGCCCTCCACCACCTCGTCAAGGGTGGTTCTATCCTGAAATAACCTGCTCAATGCAATTTTCCTCCCATCTAAAATCTCCTTGTCCATGTGAGGAGGTAATCTACTAGAAGGTCCAACATTGAGCCACTACTCACTATGGTACTTGGGATTCAACAAGTATGTCGAGCAATGCAAAGATGTGTGCTTCTTCCCCCACTATTCACAAGAATATCTCATATAGTGGCAAACAAGATCTCTGCGGATGTCCTTTACTCAGGACACTCATTCACAAAGATAATTTCCTTTAACTCAATCCGGAGTTCCATCCTGCATAACAACTCTCCCTATATGGGCGGGTCTATATGCAGTCTGCAACAAAGAAATATTATGGTTCATGATCTTGATGCGAAGATCTACCCTCTCCCTCCGTCAATCATCCTTGACCTTCTATGAAGCATTTATATCCTGTTTTCCCTAAAAAGTTCAATAAGTAAAATAACTATGGTTGCAAGAGCAGTTTTTACTTCCCTCAATCTCTTAAGCATGATGAATTAAGATGCAAACAGAGTTTATGCAATCTTTAACAATGATAGATTTGTGTATTCTTTGTAGATTGTGAGGGCACGGGCATGGTTTTGTACAAAATTGTGGATATGGTGTGTATCATCAATTATTTTTGCCATCCATGACATCGGAAGCAATAGATGTGATGTTGTCAAGAATGTGGACTTTAGCTTAACAAGAGTCCACCCATGCAACCTTCAAAGTCAATACAACGGATTACACTAAAAACACACACTTCTCATTAAATTTTCAAGCCTTCATGACATTTTCAGAGTCTCTCTCATTTCTACAAACTCTAAGCCTCTCAAGGCTCTACAAAAATTTCTCACGCAGACTCTCTAAGTGACCCTAGACACTCTAAACTCCCCAACTCTGCTAACTTTCAGTCTTTGTAGAGTTCTACTCTTGAAAATAGAGTCTAAATACAATTTGGCAGCATGAATTTACACCCCAAGCAACAAGTTTTTAACACCAATTCAAGCTCCCTTTTATAGACTTAGAGGAACGTTTTGGAGCGCTCTTGAGCTTTGTGATCTCCCTCAAAACCAATAAATAAGGTTGGTTTTGAATCCTTGTGTTTTTGTGGCTCGTGATCTCAAGGATTTTCATTAAATTAGAATTAGGCTCTCTATGTTGTTTTTGGCTCAAGGTAACCACCTCAATTAATTTTCAGCACCCATGTCCCCCGTAATTGCATGCTATAGTGTCTGCTTTTCAAAATTTGAAATATATGTGCCTCATGTGTAGTGAAACAACTCACAAAGACTTTAGGCAGGAATTCCTCCACACACATGACCAATTGCACCAAATTGAGTCCAATGATCCCAAATTCGCGTTAAATGGTGCTCACATGTGGAAGTTATGGTTTCTTGAATTTCTCCTTTTCATTGCCTTCTCTATGAACAATTATTACCGTGACCTTTGTTTGATTGAAACATGTGGCGCCCAAACCCTATCCGTGATTTAGACAAGTGTCAAGATCATGGGCCCCTTGTATTCATAGACTCAATGACCGGACTCGTAATTTTATTTACCATCACCAAATTGTGTTTGCCTTTGTTTAGCATTATGACCAAGGTAATGTTTCGGCCTACATTTTGCCAAACAGAGGCCGAGTTTGAATGTGCCACTTGGTGCTCTCACATCCAACCTAGGCTATGTGGGAAGTTGGCATCCGAACTTGACATGTGTATGGGTTGCAATCGTGCCGCTTGGCGCCTTAATACGAGCACACACACTATATTGACTATGCATGCTCAATGTTTTATGCAGGCTGCCGTAGACTTTAACACTGCGACCAAACACATAAAGCGACCTCAAGTTTTAAAGAGTTAAACGACCTCATGAGCTTCGGTATTTTAAGTGACTCCCCAAGGATTAATTAAAACCTCTTTAAGTGCTCCGCTAAACTTAGAAACATTAGGGCTTGCTAACATTATAATTTAGGGCTTCCCAAGTCTGTGACTAAGTGCTCCACCAATATCGAGACTCAAGGCCCCACCATGACTTCTAAAAGAAGCTGCGACCTTGCAATGCCAAGAACGAATACAAGGGAAACACTTAAAGCAAAAAAACATTTTTGTGGGCGATGCAAGATTAAGCCCCCTGTCTTCCACTCTCCCTACCTAGCCATTCTAGACAACCCTATATATCCCAATCCTCACCTAGTGCTCACTGGAAAGTCTGGAATCCATGAATCAAGGAATCACTTGGGATCTCCGAATCTTAGGATGGCTGCCCCAACCCCACTCTTGATTACTTGAGACTTGCGTTGCTCTGCATCGACTCCCAAGGTTTTAAAATTTGAGGTCTTGCTTAAATGGATAGAGTAAGTGACAAAGCCACTCTTTTGGCCATTGAGGTTTATGATCATGATGTCCCTTTTCAACACATCATGTACCTTCTTATATCTCTATGGTTTTCTTTCATTTACAGATCCTCTACTGTTTGTTTGTGCTCTCTCTTGCCTCTTTGATGGGATTACAACCACCATAGCCCGACCTTCTCCTCCAAAATCTCCTCTCTTCCAGCCTCTTCTTGGTCTCTGGATCACTCTTCTCTGTTGTGTGAGCTTGGACTCACCATATCCTGAACAACTCCTCCAATGTGCTCCACAATCTCTGATTCTTGTAGTCTTAAACCCACCTTTGCTTGTCCTTCTCCTTTAAAAAGTCTACTTGAGTTTGTCTTGTGCTCATCCAATCTGTCATTGGGCTCCATACCCATCTGCATTCACACAAATGCATCCCTCTTTTTACTCCTTTGGCTGCAATCTCCATTGCCTCTATTCCTGCACACAAACCAATCACAAGAACAATAAAATCAGAATTATGGGACTCAGCAAGCCCTTCAAGTGTTCCTCCAATCTCCTTGACCTTCTCTTTTGACCTCTTTCAACTTCTTACTCTCTGCATTGCATTCTCCCTTTCACCATCTTCAAGCACACTCAATAACACTTTCCTCTTCTCTGAAATGTGTTCCCTCTTCATGCATCGTACTGAGGTGAAACCATCCTCTACCTTCCTGAAACGTTCTCTCTTCCTTTTATGCAGTGGACTGAAATAAGTCCATCCCTCTCCTTGTCAACTTTTGTATCAATTGCCTTAGAAGCAATAATTGTCTCAATTTCATAATGAGCTCCAACAGATGACGACTCCTCGTCCACACTCAACATCTCTGTTTCTCTCCTCTTTCCCCTCTTAAAACATCATTATTTGACCCTTTTCACAACATACTTTCTCTTCTTCGTTTGGACTATTGAAACAAAATAAATCAGACTCAGTAATTAACTCTGGCAAGTGTCCTTCTCCATCTCTTTATGCACTTTTCTAGTTATCTTTATCCATTTCCTCTTTTATCCATGACTCAATAATTAGCTCTGCAAGTGTCCTTCTCCATCTCTTTATGCACTTTTCTAGTTATCTTTATCCATTTCCTCTTTTATCCATGTCACATGAGTGACACTCTTCCTTTGCCATGTCCAAGGGTTCTTTGGATCAGCTGCCATTTCTCCTTCTCCATATGCCTCTAATGCTTGCAGAGACAATTCTTCAATTTCTCTTCCTTCCCTTGTTGTTTTCCTGGTTTCTAAACCTGCACCTACATTATAGACACTATTAGATTTAAAAATGTGGGACACAATAAAGGTGCCTTTTAATGCTCCCTTCGGTGACACCTCAGTCTCCTTCTTCACCCTTCCTTTCTCCTCTCTCTAATCTCTTCTTCATCTCTTTCCTCTTCCTTTCCTCCTCACTCCTTTGCTTGACACCTATCAGGGCTCTCTTGCTCAAAATACAGCTCTGCTCCGATCCCTACATCCTCTAAAGGGTCTTGTTGTCAAAATTTCACCCCCAGGGTAAATTTCGATAACATGCATCAGAGTTTTGCAGTTCCAGGCAAGTAGATTGAAACAGGAAAAATCACGAAAAATGGCTAAGTCCTAGTCCTAGGAGCAGTCGGGACATTTGGGACATCTAGGCGCGGATCGGCCGAAAAGCCTCCAGGCGGCCCGTGAAGCAAAGGGACATCTGGGCCACAGGTACGCGCGGGACGCGAAATGCCCGAATCGGCCGAAAGAAGGAAAAATTTGCCCAAGTCTTCATCGGGACAAACGGGACACAAGTACGCTGAAGTACGCGAACCGGCCGGATCGGCCGAAATGAGAACAAACAGTCTGGAAGCAAAAGGGACATCTGGGCCAGAAGTACGCGAATCGGCCGGATCGGGCGAACCGGAAGAATTTGTCCCACGAAGCACTGGGACATTTGGGACAAATGGGCCTTGAAGCCGCCGGTTCGGCTAAAAGAAGAAAGTTAAATCTTGGGACATCGGGCGCAGGACGCGAGGGACGCGGATAGCCGAAAAAGTCGAGAGCCAATCAGATGGCGCCACGTGTCATCGGCAAATGAGGGACGAGGAAGCCCATTTCGGGCGGATCGGAGGTTTTTGTCCCAAGCAGCACTGGGACATCCGGGACATAAAGACGCGAAGGGCGCGAAAAGCCGGCAAACCCGCGGACCAACCAAATCATGACACGTGTCACAAAGGAAATGATCAAAAAGTCAAAGGGCGAGTTTTGAAGGATCAGCCCGAACCAATGGGATAGTGCCACGTGTCCCAGCTAGGGCCCACAAGGAAATTTCAAAAGAGAGCCCGCCGAGAGGTGGAGGAGAGAGAGTTGCTCAGCGAATCAGAACCTGCCACGTGTCATCCAGGTGGCAGAGCGCGGGAAGAAATTTAAAAATCCGTTTCCTGTTTTGTGCCCTAAATCTTCGGATCGCCATAACTTTCGATCCAGAGCTCGGATTGGCACGTTCTTTATATCAATGGAAAGCTGGTAAAATTCTCTACACGATTCCGGGGTCAATCTTGCATTTTGGTTCAGTTTGGAGAGAGAAAATCAAGAAACGCCTCTGGCGCGAAATAACAAGCAGAAGTAATGCTTCAACAAACAACTTTAATGCAGCAGACAGTTCGCCGCTTCTGTTGGACAGCCCGCCGTTTTGCCAGGATCCGCCGCTTCTGTCATAATGAGATGAACTGAATGCAACCTGGAGGTGGTTGGAGTAGATTTGGCTTCCCCCTCTCTCTTTCCTCTCTCATTCTTTCTATATATTGTAAAGAGGAGCTTCTTTTCAAAGGTCGAACATTTTCTGTTTTGCTCCTCCCTTCTTCTCCTATCAGGCGAATTTGTGGAGTTCGAACCTCTCATTTGAAACTGTAATATGACTCTGCCTCTTGGCATTCTGCAGTGTATTGTATCAATCTTTGGAGCAAGTAATACATGTCTGTGGATGATTCTCAACCCTCTCTGTGTTCATCTTGCATCCTCCTGGTCTTTCACTACAAGTTTTGTTATCTGTGCATGATCTTATATCACATTTGAATGGTCTGTGTTTACTGGCAAGATAGGTGTTCTTCATTCCTCGGTGCATCACCTCTATTAGTTTAGATTTATTTTTATGCATCTTCTTACCCTGTCTCCTTGGCAGATTAGATTAGGTTTTGAGAAAACCCTCTGCATATTTTGTGTGCATCTGAACAGAGGAATAGGAACCAGCCTTCTCTGGAGAATTCTTTCTCATTTTTCAAGTCCCACACTTAGAGAAAGGATTCAATGTTATGCAATCACACTGGATGCCAAAGTGATCAACCTAGAAACCTGATCTGCATCCAGGGGTGCTGTGATTTTGCATCAAGTGAGTCTTCCCACCGATTTACCATCATCTCTTTCCTCTTCTTTTCCTCCTCCTCACTCCTTTTCGACACACCTATCGTGGCTCTCTTGCTCAAAATACAGCTCTGCTCCGATCTCTTCAACCTCTAAAGGGTCTTCCTACTGATTTACCATCATCTCCATGGCTACTGCCACTAAGTCTGCAACATCTACCTCCCCTTTCTTGTCCATGTCCCATATAGTTGGAACAAACTTCTTCATTGTCCTTCACCGGGTGCCCTCAATTCACAAGTGCTCCACTCTCATTGTCTTGATGTACAACTCTCTTTGCCTTCTTTACAACTTACCGCCTTTACCCTCAATCTTACTTCTCTGTTTCTTCTCCTCTTCATTCTCTCCTCCATTGTCAACTGAGCTCTCTTCACTCCTTCCCTCTTCAACAAGGTTCTCTTTACACCATTGTGGTATATCCACCTTCAATGCCACCTCTTTATCGCTTCCTCCTTGAACTTCTTCAATAATGCATTTAATTTACTCACCTCTTTCTCATCATCATTCTCCTTCTCATTGGCTGGTTTCTCCTTCTCTACTCTTGTTTTCTTGGGTCTCTCTCTCTCTGTTTAATGGGTATATCCCTTCCTCAATACCACCTCTTTATCACTTCCTCCTTGAACTTCTTCAACAATGCCTTTAATTCACTCACCTCTTCCTCATCATCTTTCTCCTTCTCATTGGCTGGTCTTTCCTTCTCAACTCTTGTTTCTTGGATCCCTTCTCTCTCTGTTTCATGGGATTCTTGGTCCCAAGGCTCTTGACCTCTTTGTTACTTGGTGGTTTCCTCTGCATGGCTTCACATCTTGCTATCAAATCTCTCAAATCCTCTTCCACTGCTGCTAGCTGCACGTATAAATCTTCTTCTTCATGACTCCTCTCTGAACCATTTTTCTTCAGCAATCTTTTAACCAACAACTCTTCTCTTATTGAAAGATGCTCACACTCTCAACTTCTACCCAAGTCTCTTCTCAGTTGGAAGTTGTTCCTCTCCTCTCAAGTCAAACTCTAACTTCTCAGTAATCCTAAGATTACTCACTTCAGCAGCTTCTTTCACAATGTCAGCAGTGTCCTCTCACTCTCTTTCTCTCAAAACCAACAACTTTCCACAACTTTTGACTCTCTCAATACCCAATCTCACTATCAGTTTCTCCCCTTTTCACAACTGTTGATGTTATTTCTCACCCTAATGCGGACTCTATCCACTCACAACAACTCTTCCCAATTAAACACTAATTCAACAGACTTTTCTCACTTGCGTCAACACACTCACTCATTTACAACTCTTATCACACAACTTAGACTCTTATTTCACATTCACTCACTCACTTATTCAACTCTTACAATATCTAGACTCTTACGTGAATCTTACTTCACATTCACTCCTAGCTTCTCACTTCTCTCTGCACCTTTGCTCACAAATCTCCCGAGAGCTTTGACCGAGTTCTGATACCACTTGATGCAGTCAAGGATGGGGTCTCAGCTTAAGAAGAGCCCACCCTTGCAGCCTTCAAAGTCAACACAACATATTACACCAAAAACACATACTTCTCATTAAATTTTCAAGCCTTCATTACATCTACAGACTTTGTGACTCCTTTTCAACAAACTCCCTAACACTGCAAACTCTCAGTCTTTGTAGAGTTCTACACTTGAAAATAGAGTGTAAATGCAGTTTGCCAGCATAAATTTACACTCCAGCCAAAAAGATCCTTAACACCAATGCAAGCTCCCTTTTATAGACTCAGAGGAACATTCTGGATTGCATTCAAGCTTTGTGATCTCCTTCAAAAACAATAAATGAAATTGGTTTTGAATCCTTATTTTCCCACAGCTCTGTGATCTCAAGGATTCTCATTAAATGGGAATTGAGCTCTGTATGTTGTTTGTTGGCTTGAGGTAACCACTTCAATTAATTTCCAGCTCCCGTGTCCCTTTTAATTGCATGCTTTAGTGTCCACCTTTCAAAATTTGAAATATATGTGCTGCCTGTGTAGTGAAACAGCCCCCAGAGACCTAAGGCACGAATTCCTCTTCGCACATGTGACTACTTGTACCAAATTGAGTCCCAATCAAAAGCTCTGTCTAAGATTTCCAGTGATCCCAACTTCGTGTTAAATGGTGACCCCATGTGTAAGTTATGGCTGTTTGAATTTCTCCATTGTTGCTGCCTTCTCGGTGAACAATTATCCCTATGACCCATGTGTGATTGAGACAGGTGGTGCCCGAATCTTATCTGTGATTAAGACAAGTGTCAAGATCATGGGCCCCTTGTATTCATGAACTCAATGACTGTCCTGTGATTTTATTCACTGTCACCTAAAGTCCCCCGCATCTGCTTTTATTTAGCACTGCAACTAAGGTAACATTTGGGCCCCACATTCTGCCAAATGGGTTGAGTCTAAATGCGCCACTTGGTGCTCTTACATGCCCTCGTGTCCAACCTAAGCTTCGTGGGAAGTTGGTGTCTGAGTTTAAGATGTGCCACTTGACGCAATTGTGGCAATTGGCTCCTTCACATCTATTCGGGCTCACCCACACTATATTGACTTTGTGGGCTCAATGTTTTACGTGGGCTCCCATAGACCTTGAACACTGCGACCAAGCATATAAAGTGACCCCAAGCTTTGAAGAGTTAAGTGCTCTGCGAGCTTTAGTATTTAAAGTGACCCTGCGAGGATTAATTAAATCCTCCTTAAGTGCTAACATAAGAACTTGAAGGCTTGCTAACATTATAATTTAGGGCTCACCAATACTATACCTAAGTGCTCCATCAATATTGAGACTTAGGGCTCTGTTATGACTGCTTAACGAGGTTGTGACTCTGCAACACTGAGACCAAAAACAAGGAAAAGACAAAAAGCAAAGTGAAACATTTTATTGGGTGATGCAAGAATGCTCAAGACTTTGGATGCTCCTGCATCAAGTTGTAAGTAACAAATTCAATGAATGAACAATTCAAGGTGTCCAAAATACCTGCAGATATTTAGTCTCCACAACCATGCCAACAACCTTGGAAATAGGTGCATAAAAGCAACACCTACTTCTTCAATGACCTTAATGAACAAGCCACCCATGTAGTTGTTTAGAGTTTATAATATAATGTTTGAATGGCCATACTAGTCCTAGTATAGGCTTAGCAATAAAGTCACTTTATGACTTTAGTTTGCTTTAGCAAAAAAATGTAAACATGACAAATGCTTGCCTAAGTCATTTTAGGGTTGGGGATTGTTTCATCCATGTATTAGGCTTTGTGTTGTTGCTTGCCTATAAAGTGAAGACTGCTCCTTCAGTATCACATTTAAGCAGTATTTTACTATTTGCTCTGTCAAGTCATCTTGTATTCTTGCTTGGTTTCTTTGTGTGTGTTATGTTTTTGTGATATGGTACTAGTAACTAGAGCCATGGTGATGAGAAATAGTGGGTAAAGGCCTAAGGAGTGTCAGATCAGTGATGGACCGAAGGATTGGTTAACCACAGACAGTTCGACAGAAAGGACCGAAAAAATCTGTACAACAGAAGTGGTTAGGATTTTTTTAATCCAAAAAAATAATAGTTAGGGTTCTTCTAATCCATGCATTAGAAATCCATACCATATCCCAGAAGTATGTACCTTTTTATGGAATTGTGATTTTCAAATTTTCCGAAAATTCCAGATTGCAGATTTTCTGCATTTTTTAGTGATTTTCTATATTTTCAGCAATTTTCTTTATTTTTCGGTGTTTTCAGCACATATAGGGTGTTTCAACAGATTTAATAGCTTTGGGAAAGTATTAGGGTTCTCTATTTTTCTTCTTCCTGTATTTGTAGTTTTGGGGAGGAAAGAGCAGATCCATAGCCATAACTGTCTATTTCAGCAAATTTATTAGCAGATTGTTCTTTAGAAAATGGCTAGTTTGTCCAATATAATGTTAGCCATTATTGAGTACACCTGATTAGATCAGATTGTTTTGTGGAAGGAAACCCTACTTGCAACAATGGGAAAAGACCAGGACAACTTTGAGCCAAATACAGAAGCAATGATGCGCCAGGAATTTGGAAGCAGCTGAAGGAGTTGCATGAAATCTTTGATAAATGTAGAGCCTTCTTCCTTAAGAATATACTGTTTTTATTATTAAATGAAAGTGAGTTTTTACAAGATCATTTGGTAAAGATGAAGGATATTAGAGAACAGTTAAATGCCATTGCACGGAAAATGAAAGAAGATATGGTGATAATCTTTCTAAAGAGTTAACCAACATAGGGTTCCATTTGATGGACAAGCTTGGAGAGCTAAGGAGTTCCTTTAGTTGATTCATGTAGACATTTGTGGGCAAATGAAGGTGACATCAATCTCTAGTGCTAGGTGTTTTTTGCTATTTGTAGATGACATTTTTCAAGAAAAATGTGGGTGTATTCTCTAAAGCAAAAATCAGATGCAGTTGATGAGTTCAAAAGTTCAAGGTCATGGTAGAGAAACAACTAGGAAATTGTATCAAAATCCTTAGCTAAGAGAATGGAAGTGAATTTCTCTATAAATTTCCTTGATTTTTGTACTAAAGAGGGCTTCCATAGGCAGTACACCACACCCTACACTCCATGACAAAATGGAGTGGTTGAGAGGTGGGATTGTACCATTATGGAGATGGCTAGGTGTATGTTAGAGAAGAAGTTTGTCATAAATATTGGATGGAAGCAATACCCACATCAATGTATTTGCTCAATCAGTCTCCAACAAATGTGGTACACAAGAAAACTCCAGAAGAAACACGGTCTCAATGAAAACCTGAAATAAGTCGTGTCAATGTTTTTGGTTCATCTGTATATGCATGGGTTCCTGATGAAAAACAATCCAAACTAGATAGAAAATGCAAGAAACTGATGCTTACTGTGTACAACGACCACTGTAAAGCTTATAAGTCAGTTGATTACGAATCTAACAAAGGATGCTTAAGTTGAGATGTTGTAATTCATGAGAATTAACAGCCATTCTGGATAATGATTGGACAAAAATCAGATCAGAAAGTTACAAAAATACAGTGATATGAAAGAGTTTCCAAGCTGCTGAGTAAGAATGCTGAGAAAATTTCAGCCAAGGTGCAGATGCTAGTTCCCCAGATCAGCAAGCACCTGTGCTGATTTGAAAAGGAAGGAACAAAGGATGAGACCAAAATGGCGGTACAACACCTATGGTGATGTTCGGGAAGTTTCGCTTCCTTATATTAGAGAGGAAGGAAGGCCCAAAAATGTAAAACATCTGATGTGGAAAATTATGCTTTGATGGCTAACCTTCAACATTCTTTTGAACCTGAAGTATATGAAGAGGCCAAAGGAAAACCAGAATGGGAGAAGGCTATGCAAGCTGAACATGAAACTTTGATGAAGAACTGAACACGGGTTTTAGAAGAGTGACCTGTTGGGAAGAAACCCATTGGCTGCAAATGGGTATATAAGGTCAAGTATAAAGCAGATGGCACACTTGACAAACATAAAGCAAGGCTGGTTGCAAAGGGCTTTGCACAAAAGATAGGGATTGATTATGACGAGGCAGTTGCTTCTACTGCAAAAACGAAAACAACCCAATTGGTTTCAGCCATGACAGAACAATTTGGCTGGCAAGTACATAAGATGGACTTGGTGTTAGAAGATGATAGAGAGAGAATGAAGAGAAATTGAAGGCACACATTGGGTTTATTGTGTTCATCTTTAATTATGCTAAATATGAGTTGCAATATAGTTGGGACAGTTAACAAATAATCATTAGTTAATAAGTAACTAATGTAAAACAACTATACATGAAATATATTTAATACCCCCTTGGGACAGTTAACAAATAATCATTAGTTAATAAATAACTAATGTAAAACAACTATACATGAAATATATTTAATACCCCCTTCCCTCTTAATGACTAAACCAGAGACAACTCCAAGGTTGTCTTGAAATTTTACAAACAAGATGTGACCAAGAGATTTAGTCATTAGATCTACAGGATGCTCCTCAGAGGCACTAAAGTAAAGAGAAATGACACCAAAATCAACCAACTGTTGAATATAGCGATGATGAATCTCAATGTGTTTAGTGCGAGCATGATATACTGGATTCTTTACCAACTTCAATACACTTTGATTTTTTTGGAAAATAGAAAGTGCAGTAGGTGAAAGTCAATCAATATATGATGTAGCCAATTTGCTTCACAAATGACATTGACGACTGCCTTGTAGTCTGCTTCGGTGGAAGATATAGCTACAATGCGCCAAAGTTTGCTCTGCCATGAAGAACTCTTGAACTAAAAGTAAAGATGTACCTGTTGGAAGATCTCCGAGTATCCATTGATCCTCCCCATTAGAGTCTATATAACCTGTCAATCTGAAAGTTTTTAGCCTTTGATATAGGATGCCAAAGTAAAGAGTTCCGTAGACATATCGTAGAACTCATTTTGCTGCTGTCCAATGAATGATCTTTGGTTTAGAAAAAAACCGAGAAAAATAGCTAACAAAACATAGGTCCAACCGTGTGGATGTAAGATATATCAGGCTGCCCACCAACTGCCTGTAGAGTGATTTATCAACTAGTGATGAATCATCATGGGCTGATAACTTCAGCCCGACCTTCAATAGGTGTAGAAGAAGGATTGCAACCGGACAACACAAACTTTTGCAAAAGATTCGTAGCATACTTGACTTGAGCTATAAAAATCAGATGGTCATGTTGCCAAAATTCTACACCTAAGCAATAGTGTAGGAGGCCTAGATCAGTCATGTCAAAAGTAACACAAATTTGATTTCACTTGTTGAATAGCAGTTGCCCCACTACCCTATGATGGAAAGATTGTCAACATAGACAATAAGTATCACAATGTCATCACCATCACTTTTGACATAAAGATTTGGATTAGAAAGACTTCTTCTAAATCCAAAATCTTGTAGATGTTGATCAATTTTTATATACTAGGGCTTTGAAGCCGACTTAAGCTCGTACAAGGACTTAATTAGCTTACAAACTTGGTGATTATGTCTAGGCACTCGAAAATCTTAAGGCTGCACCATATAGACCTCCTCATCTAGATCTCCATTTAGGAAGGTGCTGTTTCCATCCATCTGAAAAACTTCCCAACCAAACTGAGCTGCAATGGAAAAAAGCAACAGAAAAGTGGCCATCTTCATTGTAGGAGCAACAGTCTCCTTATAGTCTATACCTTCCAGTTGGGAGAAAACATTCTGCAAAAAGACGAGCCTTGTACATATCCAAACTATCATCAACTTTGCATTTGACTCTGTATACCCATTTGCAACCAATATGTTGATTCCCTGGAGGTAATTTTACCAATTTCCAAGTATTGTTCTTCATCGGGCATCATATTTTACCACATGATAGTCTCCCATTCAGGTTTGCCTTTTGCTTTAGAATATCTTTGTGGTTCATGCTTAGTGAAAAGATCAAAAGAGAGCAAAATGAACATGCTTTGAATCAACAACCTTCTTACTAGTTCTCTGAGGCCATGCGTTTGATTGAGGCATTTCATTCTCCCGCACATCTTGGATAGTGGAGTAAAACCACTTAAGGCCTCCGCCGCACTTGCTAGTCCGATGTTGGTTTAACTTCTGCTTGATTTGGGACCAACTCAAGTTGGCATCTCTTATAGACAAGTGTATTAGAGATATCGGCCACGGTGCCAAAGGTTGCTATAATGGAGTCTGTGATGGAGTACAAGATGAACTAGATTCTTCATCTTGTAAACGAACCACAATAGTATCAAAAATTGTTTGCTGGTTACAACCAAAGAATGATTCTATTTCCTTAACATCTACATCTCAACTAACAATTAGCTTGTTAATTGAAATATCAATATATATTTATAGGCCTTGGATTGGTCACTATAGCCAACAAAGAAATATCTTGTACTTTTAGAATCTAGTTTACTCCTCTTTCTATTAGGTACCAAAGTATACATCGTTGAATCAAAGACACGAAAAGTTGATACCTCAGGTTTGACTTTGGACCAAGCTTCCTCGGATGTGCCATCCTGCAAATCTTTGCAAGGGCTCCGATTAAGGATACATACTGTCGTGGTTACTACTTCTCCCTAGTATTTGTTCAACACTCCTCTATTATGCATCATGCACTGAGCTATCTCCATGATAGTTCTATTTCGCTTTTCAACCACCCCATTCTACCGTGGAGTATATGGGGCTGTTAATTGAAGATGAATACCTTCCTTGTTGCAATACTCCTTGAATTGCAAGGAAGTGGACCCGCCCCATTATCGGATCTCAATGTTTTGATCTGTCTGCTTGTCTAATATTCTACCAATGCTTTGAACTTTTCAAAGAAAACACACTTTTTTTTCAAGAAGTAGACCCACATCTTCATGGAGAAATCATCTGCCAGCATCAAAAATGCCTTGCACCGAGGATTGTAGATGATCTCCAAGATGGTTTGCAAATATTTGCATGAGCAATATCGAAGAACCCCTTTGCATGCCAAGCACCTTCAGTCAGAAACGGTTTCTACTTCTGCTTGCCAACCAAACAACTTGCATAAATATCTTGTTTTTTCTAGATAAACGACAAACTAAGACCCATGTTGGTTCAGCTGAGTTTGGCTAATGATTTAATGAAATTAAATCTAATGTAAGGACACTGTTGATCAGATAGATAAAATAGTAAATAAGCAAGATCAAGCAAAGGAAATGCAAGCAAGAGCGATAAATGGGGTTTTGAGAATGACTCAACTTGCCACCGTAGGTCAGGACTGATTCTGGGCTGGTGAATGATCTGGACAGGTGTATATTTGATGCAGGAGCATCCATACAGAAACATTCAATCGCAAAACTCTTGTTGCTTGGAGTCTATGTGAGTTGTAGGAAGCTTTAGAGGTTCAAGTGGAGTCATATGAGGCATTTCAAGCTGGCAGTGGAGATGAGAAATGTAAATTGTCCTCCTTTTGTGCTTTCCCGCAAGTAGGGACATTTGAAAATTCAAAAATATGTAATGAACACATGGATTGTGAAAGGTGTTCTAAGTATGGTAGGGGTTATTAAGTGTTTATTAAGGTGCTTTGAGTGTCTTGTTAGGTGATAATAGGCTTGTAGTGAGTTATTGGGTGCTTGTACATCAGTTAGTTGCTTGAAATAATGTGCAAGGGGCAGTTATAAGCCTCATAGAGGGAAGTTGAAGAGTCACTAGAGAGGCCAATCATAATGTGAGTCTTAGGAGGTCAGTTACATGGTTGGTAGTTGGTGCATGCATGGGAGTTCGAGTTTAGGAAGGAGTTGGTGAATTGGAAAACTCATTCCTCGTAGTAGGAGGAAGGAAAAAAGTGGAAGAAGCTTAACATTTTGTAAGAGATGCCATGAATATGAATACAAGTTCTATCATGTGAGAAAACTTAGCTTGATACGGTATCAGACCTTTGAATGTTTATGAATCTGGTTGCTTGTTGTAGTTGATCATTTTCTAAGGGATAATAAAGATGTGTTTGAACTCATAGAAAGAACTGTATAGAAGTCTATACAGTGCCTCCCTGTTCTGATTGTATGAAGGAGGTTAACTTGCATGATCACGACTGTGTTCACTTTTGCAAGTGCATCTTAAGGAATTTTATTTAACTTCTTGTTCCGGTGTAGAAAGCTATGGAGAGTCATTTTCAAGATTTGAATAGATGTTTAGCATGATGGTTGATTGCATGTTTGAATCTCTTCGTGACATTGATTGTGAATGAGACTGTATACATGATTTAGTTGTAACTGTACATGATTAGTGAATATTGTGTTTCCCCATGAAAGTGATGACTGTGACTTCTTGGTCAAACATTGTGGTGAAGAATGCATTTGGATCCTAGAAGGAAACTTCATTGAAAAGTTTGTGAGTTGTTTTGTTAAGCAAGAGGGTTTGGAGGGTTGTGAACTGTGTGTTTCTACAGGCAAGATAGTGAATAAGTGATTGGAAGGAGGTTTTCAGGTGTTGATAAGCTCCCATTGGTAAGCCTAACCCTTGAACAACTTCAAAACAGACCTCGTGCAAAAATTTCGTGGCTTGAATCAATGATTGGAGAAAGTTATTCAAAAAATACCCTTCTCGGGTTCATAGAGAGGGTTTCTACAGTCAGAGCTAGGGTTTGTCTTTTGGAATGCCTTATCAACTCATTTTGACTTGAAAACTTCAAGATATCATGCCAAGGACCAATAGAAATAGATAATGAAGGAGTTTTGGAAAACTAAGGGTTAAAACACCTGATTTTGATGACAGTCTAGGGACAACTTGTTACATACAATATAGACCTAGTTTGAAGAACCATTCTTACAAAGGAACTACACTTTTGACTGGGAGTTGGATAGTGAAACTTCTAGGGAAGGAGTAAGAGCTTAATGGGTGCTAGAATATGTGTTGGTTATCCCTTGAAATCCCCACAAATTGAGATAAGCCAGACAGTAGTCTGAGGTAGACCTAGTAAGGGTTTGAAGGCAAAATTAAAAAAGGTGAAGTATGAGGAGTTGCACAAAGAGTTAGACCTTGAGAGTTTACATGCATATCAGAGGTGTGGGAAGACAACATCCGAAGGTGATAGATAGTCTTTGGTGGGTAGCCCTAGAAGCTTGTTTGCATGAGTGGAGCAGCTATTCTGTTTTAAGGGGCATATAGGGGCAGTTTTGTGGAAAAGGAGGGTAGTGTGAAGTTTTTGAAGGTTTGAATGCATTTCTTCATTGGATCTAACAATATTGTGAGTGTATGAATAGGGGTTGAGACTTGAGAAGCCTCAAGAAAGCCTAACCACAAGGTGTATGCTTGTTCAAGAGCTAGTACAAAGAGACCAAGAGCAAAAGGGAGAACCAGTAAGGTAAAGACCAGAGCAAGTGAAGTGGCATGAGATAGACTTTGTTTAGGGAGTTGCATTGACATTGGATGAGCTGTGAAGAGCAGGGCATTTTACCTATGAAGCCATTTAAAGGGTGATGTAGTGTTAGTTAGCCAAGATCGAGCAAATTTAGCACAATTTAGCCTTCTTTAGGCTTGTGTTTGGATCCTATTATGCAAAGACAAAGTGGAGTTATTGTTTGCATTCTCTTGAAAGTTGATATATAGGCATTTTATACATTTTCTCTACATCAATTTTGGGTGTATAAGCTTTGATTTTGAAACTGGCACATGACGATCTCAAGGACATAGAGTGCTTGGGAGAGGACATGACCGCAGGCAGCGGCGTACGTGCTGCACCTTTGGCGTCTGTTTTGGGCACTAGTGTCATACGTATGACAAATCTGTATCTGATTCTTTTTGTGTTGCTTCCTGTCGCTTTTTCTCGCTGTAGGTTGAATCAAATTTCTTTGTACCTCCGCTCGTTGCACTGTTCCTACAAAACAAACCCTAGCTACTCTCACAAGACTCGAGCACACATTAGATTGAATAAAAAATGCAAATGAGAGAGTCAGATTGACCCCAACAGTCACCCGATGTGATCTTGTTGCTGAGCGCTACACTACATTTTAGACTCCATGTAGTTCTTGTGGTGTGTGATTGAAATCGTGTCCCTTGAGCTAGGTTGCCCTAGTGCCAGTCACACAAAGAATAGTGGGCTACAACTACTTTGTCCCAATGCAAAATGTGTTGTATGGAATTCAGAATAGCCTCCTCTATGCAGTGAATAATGCAACCCAAAATGCAGTCCCTTGTGTTGCTCTTTATCTGTGGTAGTTATAGAAAATGATAGCCCAATTTGCTCCTTAGAATAGTTAGTAGGTTGTATATATATATATGAGTTCTTTGTTTGAATTTCGGCACATAGTGACACCAAAAGCCGACCTAGGTTGTGGAAAGGAGATAATTAAAGACCCAAAACCAAAGCAAACTTACAAAGGAGAAAACCAAGCAAATAGGAAAGAAGCGCCTAGAAGGACATTAGCGCATGAGCACTCTTGTCGTCTGCAAGTGATCTTGTCTCTACAACAAGCAAACATAATCGGAACAAAAGATAGGAATAGGGATCCTGTGACTTGACCAAAAATGCAAATGCCGGATAAAAGACGTAAGCGGAGCCAAACAAAGCAAGAAAAGGACCAAAAAGGTGTCACTTTAGTGCTAGTTACTATACTTGAAATCATGTATATAACATACTTAGAAGCATAATGTAAACGTAATAAGCGCATATTTTAGTGACTACATTTGATCCCCCTTTATTTTGGATGAATTGCAAGTAGTATAAAGGATATAAGAGGAGTGTGCACGAAGTGAGCCGAAGGAGTCCTATCTGGATCGCGCCGATAATAAGAAAAACAACGTGGCGACAATGGATCAACATTTTGATCCATGTTGGGTGAACTTTGTTATCACAAAGGAGATATTGGATATGAACTTGCCAAGGAGATATAGGAGACTTTGAAACTTGGAGATTGAAGGAGAGATCGAGAGTGATCAATTCCCGAATCAACGTATCTTCTAAGGATTTGAGCGTCCTAGTGCTAAACTAAGGATTTGAGCGTCCTGGCGCTAAACTAAGGGTTTGAGCATCCTGGCGCTAGAGAAAGAGTATTGGGAGAGCGATCTGTTTTGCTTTCCACCATGACGCTTTCTTGAAAATAGGTTCTACATTGCTGAGATGACAATATGAACCCATTTTTCAACTTGCCTATTAGGCCCGAAAACCCCCAGTAAAGTGGTATAGGAAAGGCAATGACGTCTCATTGCCCCTACTTTATAATGTAAGGGTGTAACTGCTTGGTAAATTGAAACAAAGCCTAATATATTGGATTGGCTCCCAAGTTAGGTCATCTAGGAGGAAAAATTGATACTTGGAATAAAATTTGAAACTGGTAGTATTGATTTGGAAAATAGTATTTTTTTGAACTTGATTGTATTTGAAATTGCTTTCAAGGATTGATTTTCCCCAGTTAGGTCATTTGAGGAAAAATTGTGAGAATCGTGAAAATGTGGATTCATTGCTACTTGGAATAGATTGGAAATTTGCATTTTGGAACATAACCTTCGTAGAATTTGAATATTTTCTTTGATTGCTTGGAATATAGGATGATTACATATAATATTTGAACAAATTGCTTGGATTGTCAAAGGAGGGGTAATAGGATACCTTGAATATTCGCCCCCTTTTGGCAAAGAAGGAGAGGCCAATCATTGAGCCTTAAGCCGAAAGAAATGAGATAAATTGCCTTGGAGATAAATGCGGAATAATATAGCAAAGAGTGTAATGTGAGAGTATCACAAGACCAAACCCAAGGAGGCATGTGAGGAAATATTTAGTACGGAAGATATTAGAAATACGGTTCTAATGCTGTTGACAGTGTGAATAACGGACAAATGATGCCAAAGATATGAAAGAAACAATACATAGGAATTAGTTGTGAGTAGTGTTGATGATGTAGGGTGTACCACGACTTATACACGGTGTTGGGCGGAACATTGATGGGTGCTTATTATATCCGGTTGTAGATGCGGCCGGAGGGCAACTAGGTGGACAGGATAGGAGGTGGAGAGGCGGTGAGAGCGCAGTGTAGTTGCCCTCGAGGAGGATGCCATAACGGCGATAGTTGCACAACGTAAGTAGAATTGATTGTATTGTTGTGATTTGAGAGATTTCGATATTGGTATTTACGATGAGTTGATACTAATAAAGATTGCATAATTGTAGGTGATGAGTATTGGCGATTGATTATAGATACATTGATATGCACGTTGACGCGCAATGCGCCCCTAGATGTCTTAGGAGGGGAGTTTGGGTGGAGGGAGTTGAGCATATTGTTGGCGAGCATGCCTATTTGTTCGATCCAAAGTGCCCATACTCCGGAGGAGGACAATGACTAGAGTAGCGCTACATGTACCGTTTTGCAATCCGATTAAGATGAGGCGAGGACAGAGTTAGCATGAGCGCGAGGCGGTTGGAGAGGGTGGCCTCGCACAAAGCATGTTTGAGAGATATGTGGAGGCCAGGGCCATATGCGGAGGCCATGGCAAGGCAACAAACTTACGAGCGAGACTAGAGGAGTAGTAATCACAAGTGTAGCGTCGGAGATCAAGTGGGGGTGCATCTAGTTCTAGGGTAGTTATAGCCTCCAAAGTAGTGAGGATGATGTATGATGTATATAGAGGGCTTGGACCCTAGATTTTTGTATTGTAAAACATTTTGAGATATATATATGATGATGATGACGATGAATGACGATAGTTTTGTTGATGATGTGGTCTCGAGTTATATTAAATTGATTAGCTTATGTGCTTGTATTTTGATGTTTTAATGAGTGATGAGAATAATAACATCGATATTAGGAATGCGATACTAGATAAAACAATATAGATAGGCATGCATGTTGAATATGGATTGGCACTTTGATAAAGATAGGTAATAAATAATTGATCATGTGCGAATAATCATACTAGTAGAGGATAAGCATGAAAGCGTATAGTATGAAATGAATGTATGGCCTCTAGTGAGAGAGAAGGCGACATATGCACAAGTGACTTGACGGATGTGATATCTCGAGTATAGGTGCCATAAGATAAATTCGAAGTGATGCAACAACACTTGAAGGATGTGAATCTAAGAATGATGAGTGATGCTCCTTTGGGACCCTTTGGGGGGGTCGAACAAGAAGTGGGGTAGATGACTTGTGCATAGTCGTAGAAGGAGACAAGATGATAGGAAGAGGACGAGAGGTAGTCAAAGTCACAACAGCCGGTGTGCGGCGTCGCGACACATGAGAATGGGATCTATCAACATGGCGTGTGCGTGATAGGAAATGACACCTCGGTCCTCAAGCAACTGAAGACGATCATGAAGAACATAACAATCATTGTCACGATGACCATTGATCATATGAAAATTACGAGAATGGCTTGGTTATTGATTATGTCGTAATCGATGAGGAGGATTATGCTCATTAGAAGGTAAACGAATGAACCTCTAATCAAGCAAGGTGTGTAGAGCATCATGTGGCTTAGTAGAATGTGAAAAGTATAATGAGGTGGAGGCTTATGCAAGGGTGGAGAATGTTCATGAGTGTATTTAGGAGGAGATGGTGATCGTGAAGGTGGTGTAATAGGTGGAAGAGAAGAAGTGCTAGGTGGGGTAGGAGTAGAAGAACTAGAAGCATGCACAATAATATGATCATTAAGCAATTCTTTTTCTAATGCTATAACGTTGAAGTAAAGAAGAGTAAAAGATGCACTTGTGTCATATGGTAACTTATCTTTCAAAGGCGAATTAAGTCACAACAAAAGATATATTGCATTTCTAGATCAATAGGCTGAAAAAGTAAATGATGCATGCAAGATTTGAAACGTAAAATATAATCCTGAATTGGTTCATTCTTTCCTTGATGCAAAGAAGGTAAACGCTCAAATGTAACTTTAGGACCATTATTAGAAATAAAGCGTCTAAGAAATGCCTCTTCCATATCAAGATAAGTACTAATAGATCCACTAGGCAAATGATGAAACCAATGAGAAGCAATATCAGTAAGACTACTAGGAAAAGCTTTGAGTAACAATCTATCATTAGAGAATGAAGCCATAACTAATCTAAAAGCCTTAAGATGCAAATAAGGATTACCCATCCCATCAAAAAGTGAAAAAGTAGGCATAGTAAAACCCTTAGGAAGGCTGAATTGTAAATCTTCTTAGGAATGGGATTGCCATGAAGGGAATTATTATCAAGTACTAGCATAGTAGGCCCTACTTTCAAGAGTAAGAGTATGGAGCTTATTTTGCAAATCACCAACAACATGCATAAGAGAAAGAACTTCTTGGGGAGGGATGGCATACACATTGAGGGGCTCATTAAGGGGTTGGATTTTTCCATTATAAGTAGCCATAGGGACACTATTAGGTTGGAAGTCAACTTTAGGATCAGCAAGAGGGTAACTAGTAGTAGGAATGGAAGGAGCCTCAATAGGAAGGGAGGTTTGCACACATTTATCAACAAGCTCAACCAAAGGGGAGGACAAGCAACATGCAAATTTTCCTTAACATCATCATCATTTTGTACATTATCTTTAGAAACATCAACAATAGTAATACATGCATCATGACTAAAATCAGATTATAACACATTATGAGAAGCAATAGGAACATCAGCAATAGGAGCACAAGCAATAGAAGGAGCCATGCATGCAAGAGAAGAAGAAAGATAAGTCTCTTTAGGCACAATGGTCAATGGACAAGTAGAAGGTGGAGGGGATGGAGAAGGATCTGAAATAGGAAGATCAGCCTCAACATGATTAGCCCCAAGGATTTGTGCATATGTAAGGGGAGGAGAAGAAGGAGGGCTAGGGCCATAGATGATAGAATTGACAACATCAATAGATTCAAGAGAAAGAGAATCATCATTAAAAAGGCCTTCTTCACTTGAAAAATCAACTAGATCTTCAACACATGTCTCATTAGTAGCAATAGACTCACGATCATACTCACAAGCACTAGTGGTCTCTATAGGGGGTAACAATACAACATCAGGACTAGGGTTATAAAGCTTGGTAAACACATGGGGTATGGTCGGATTGTAAGTAGGGGTAATATGAGACTTGCGATAGAAAGCGGCTTCATCCTCAACATTGGTGAAATAAGGTTGAATACCAGTCATAGGAATGGAGTCATACTTAGGAGAACTAGACTTGGATTGACGGTTTCACAACATCTTTTGGTAGGCCATGAGGAATATACAAAAATAAAGGAGCCTAGAGCAATCTAGGGTTCAATCAATAAACGGGTTCACCAAATGATTTATGAAATTAAATCTAATGTAAGGACATTGTTGAGTAGATAGATAAAACAATAAATAAGCAAGATCAAGCAAAGGAAATGCAAGTAAGAGTGATAGATAGGGTTTTGAGGATGACCCAACTTGCCACCATAGGTCAGGACTGATTTTGGGCTGGTGAATGATCCGGATAGGTGTATTTTGGTTTGTATAATCTTTGATCTTCAAGCCCGACATGTGACGATATCGGGGACAAGAGTGCTTGGGAAAGGACAACCGTTGGGCGCGACATACGTTACGGCGCTAGTGTTTGCGTAATGAGATCTGGATCGATTCTTCCCATGTCGCTTTTATCTTGTTGTAGGTCGTATCATCATGTTCGCCGTACTTTGCTCTGTCGCACATGTTCCTGCAAAACAAACCATAACTACCTGCACAAGACTCAAGCACACATTAGATTGAATGAAAAATGTAAATAAGAGAGTTAGAATGACCCCGACGGGCACCCCAATGTGATCTTGTTCTTTGAGCGCTGCACTACATTTTAGACTCCATGTAGTTCTTGTGGTGTGTGATTGAAATTGTGTCCCTTGAGCTAGGTTGCCCTAGTGTTAGTCGCACAAAGAGATAACAGGCTACAACTACTTTGTCCCAATGCAAAATGTGTGGTATGGAATTAGAATAGCCTCCCCTATGTAGTGAATAATGCAGCCCAAAATGCAGTCCCTTGTGTTGCTCTTTGTATGTGGTAGATATAGAAAATGATATCCCAATTTGCCCCTTATAATAGTTAGTAGGTTGTGTATATATATGAGTTCTTTGTTTGAATTTTGGCACATAGTGACACCAAAAGTCGACCTAGGTCGTGAAAAGGAGATAAGAAAAGACCCAAAGCCAAAACAAATTGACAAAGGAGAAAACCAAGAAAATAGGACAAAAGTGCCTAGAAGGACATTAGCGCTGGCGCACTGCTCTTGTGTATGCGGGCGCTCTTGTCTGCAGCAAACAAACAAAAATAGAACAAAAGACATGAACAAGGATCCCTGTGACTTGACCAAAAAGATG
Source organism: Taxus wallichiana var. yunnanensis (assembly GCA_018340775.1). Lineage (NCBI taxonomy): Eukaryota > Viridiplantae > Streptophyta > Pinopsida > Cupressales > Taxaceae > Taxus > Taxus wallichiana. The sequence goes on along the minus strand of CM031235.1, from coordinate 586,792,169 downwards.
CAAATGCCAGATAAAAGACATAAGCAAAGCCAAACAAAGCAAGAAAAGGACCAAAGAGGTGTCACCAATGCCTAGTTTCCATACTTAGAAATCATGTATATAACAACATACTAGAGGCGTAATGTAATAGTAATAAGTGCATATTTTAGTGAATACAACTAGGTAATCGAAGGTTGAAATGTTCAAATCTCTCATGCCACACAATACTATTATTAGCCTCCACAACTAATGCATGCAAGTTGGTGTGGCGGGGTCAACAAGCCTTCGTCAATTAAGATCTAGAGTACGAAGTATACATGTACCAACAACTGCAGGGATTTCAAGTTCCACGGAAGGAACATATGGTTTGCAGGTGATGAAACCTCTTTATGGGCTAAAGCAGAATCCTAGGCATGGTACATCAAAATTGGTAGGTATTTGGGAGAACATGGATTCAAAAGAAATCCTTCTGACCCCAATCACTACATTAAAAGCGAGAATGGTGATGTGGTGATTCTAGTGGTATATGTTGATGACATCATCATCACTGGTAGTTAGGTCAAAGCTATTGAAAAGGTGAAATCTAATTTGTGTTCTGCTTTTGACATGACAGATCTAGGCCTCTTACATTACATTATTGTTTAGGTGTAGAAGATTGGCAAATTGATAAACATATTTTCACTCAAACAAAACATGCAACAAGTTTGTTAGACAGATTCGGGATGACTGATTGTAAAATTTCATCTACACCTATGGAGGCAGGGCTGAAACTTTCAGCCAAAACTGATTCAAAGGCTGTAAATGAATGTTTTAAGGCAACTAGTTTGTAGCTCGATCTATCTTACAGCCACTATGTCTGACTTGTGCTATGCAGTCAGCTATATCTCCCGATTTACGACAACTCCAAAGACCAAACAGTTTTTAGTGGCAAAGAGGGTGCTATGATATGTGAAGGGAACATTAGACTTTGGCATTCTATATGGTAAGAGTAAGGAGATTCAGTTGTGTGGCTATTCAAACTCGGATTGGGCAGGAACCGTGGATGATAGGACTTCTTCAACAGGTTGTGTGTTCAATCTAGGAACAAGGCCAATGTCTTGAATCAGGAAGAAACAACATGCAATTTCACTTTCCTCTACAGAAGCAAAATATAGAGCAGCAGTAAAAGGGGCATGTGAAGCAGTTTGGCTTAGAAGAGCACTTGCATATTTATAAGTTGCTCAGACTGAGCCTACAATACAGTTTTGTGATAACTAGGGAGTTCTCAAGCTGGAAAAGAATCCCATCTTTCATGAGTGAACAAAACATGTTGACGTACATTGTCACTTCATTCAACAACTCATAGAAGATGGAGAAGTTGAGCTGCAATATTGTCCAACCCAGGACCAAACTGCAGACATTCTCACCAAGTCTCTTGGTCCAGATAAATATGTAAAATTTAGAGATAAACTTGGTGTATTTTCTAGATTGACCATTAAGAGGATGTTAGAGTTTATAACATGAAGTTATAATGGTCATACTAGTCTTAGTGATAGGCTTAGTAATAAAGTCATTTTATGACTTTAGTTTGCTTTAGCAAATAATGTAAACATGACATAATGTTCACTTAAGGCATATAAGGGCTAGGGTTTGTGTCACCTATGCATTAGTGCTTGTATTGTTGCTTTCCTATAAAGCGATGGCTGCTCTTTGAATAACACATCTAAGCAGTATTTTCTCTCTTTCAAGTTCTCTCGTGTTCTTGCTTGGTTTATTTGTGTGCATGTGTGTTAGGTTTTCGAGATAGGAATTAGCATCCTTGTATTTTCCAAGAGCATCCATGGCTTTCCAATACACTGCAATAGATTCAATTGCCAAATTTAATGATTGAATAATGCAAGTTATCCAAAATACCTGTGGATGTTAAGTCTCGACAATAGTGGCATCACCCTTGGAAATAGCTGCAATATCCTTGTATCTTCCAAGAGCATCCATTGCTTTTGAGAACACTCATCCACTATTTGATGACACCATGAAAATATTAGGGGATGGCATGCTGTATCCGTCTAACCAACAGTATGTTTCTAAACTTCTCTGAACTAGGAGGTACATACGCAATTGGAGCTTGATCAGTTAGAGCTCCACACATATTAATAAATAAAGGAGAGTGTGCAACAATAAATGAAAGGAAATTGAGATAGAAATAGGACCCGATGGTAAGAAGATCCATCTCATCCCATAACTCTGCTTGAAAGATCGTCTGTTGGAGAACTAGGGGCACACTTCTTCCTTGCTGTTATTGCTGGTCTGCTGTCAAATTTAGTCCCACTCCCACTTTTGTTGGATGACTTCCTCAAAAATGAAATAGGGGCTTGAAAGATTTTGTCCATTGGACCACTAGGGGCACACTTCTTCCTTGCTGCTATTGCTGGTCCGCTGTCAATTTCAGCCCCACTCCTACTTTTGTTGGATGACTTCCTCAAAAATGAAAGAGGATCCTCATCTCTATATGTTTGGCATGACGCTGCCATGTTTACCTCACCAACAGCATCCTCTTCAGCCATGCTTTTTCTTTGGCCCATACAAATGTCTAGACATTCTCCAATCCCTCTTTTAAGGCCCAACAAATGGCCCTTGATGTGGAAGTAGGTACTCTAGATTCAACCATGCAAAATGAGCATGTCCAATAGCAATTTCCACCACCCTTATTTCTGGGCACTGGTCTTTAGGTTACATATTCCAGAGTGAATATTTACTGTCTTGATTAACTTATCTTCCTGTTCGATCTTTATTTCCACCACTAGCGGCTACACTTGCAGCAGACAGAGCACTGACATCAGCAGCCATAATGCTTGGAAATGGAGTGGAAGGAAACACCAACACGAACATTGCTCCCCTTCTTTTAAGCAGCAGCCCATGACGACTGAGCCATGCTTTCAGCGGAAGAACACTCAGTCTTTAGGTTACATATTTCAGAGTGGATATTTACTGTCTTGATTAACTTATCTTCGTGTTCGATCTTTATTTCCACCACTGGCAGCTACACTTGTGGCAGATGGAGCACTGACATCAGCTGCCATAACACTTGCATGTGTAGTGGAGGGCAACACCAACACGAACATTGCTCCCCTTCTTTTAAGCAGCAACTCATGATGACTGAGCCATGCTTTCAGTGGAAGAACACTCAGCTGCAATAAAACTCAGGCATTTCAGAAAATGAAAGATTTCCCTTCTACCAAACGCCAAGAATCTTGAAGATAAGTCAATCTCCACACTGCAGCCTCCTTGCTTGAACGGGGACTGATTACTGGGCCAAACGGTGCCTTTAAAGACAAACAAACGCTAAATTTTGCTTTTGAGCACAGATTTTTGAGCTCATGTGTTGAACATGCAGAGACATGTGAGTTTTATATGTTGGATACACATCTGACACAGGGAAGTTATTCAAGGCGTGTTGGACACATGAGACCCATGAATCCCACGTATCCATGTGCCTGGCACACGGATATAAGATACGAGGGGGCAGTGCAGCATATACTATTTCTTAGGATATTGTAGATGTTGTAATAACGTCAAATTGCTAATACAAATGCCCGGTTTCTTCGAGGTGCTTGTGAGCTTTGTAGGCCCCCTTGCCTTGTAATTATTGCCAATGTAACTGCTGTCGCCCAAAAGTTGCACCCTGATAGATTATGGTGTGTATTCTCTCTCCTGTTGACAAAATTGGAACACCTCAAGGCTGTGGTAACCTATGTCTGAAGTGAACCTCCAGAGAGGGCTGGTTCCTTTGTGAATCACCTAAAAATGAAAACTTTGACAAGGAATGCGGGAAATGGGAAATAGGGGTGATACACCAAAAGTTTGATACTTGCATGTAACTCTGCACACAGAGAACTTAAAGATCCACACACCTGCACAACTCTGAACTATTTTGCAAAATTAATTCAAGGATTTAGGAAAAGACAATGGTAGAGGGAATGAATTCCACACTAGAGAAAATACAAACACAATGAACAATCTGAAAACAACGATATGAGAGGGCAAAAAATGAAGCTTTATTTTATTCAGAGGTGCAAGTACAAAGGCTGAAGATGCATATGCAAATCAGCTTCCAAGTATATCTTTTTTACAATAAAATCAGCCCATATAGACTGCTCCAAACAAGAATAGACTGTTGGAATCCCATAATAGACTGCTGTTCCTTTTTTAATTTTTAATTCCTTCTACCCTGCTGGCGCATGGGAACAATAGTTGCTATTTTTATTTATTTATTTCCCTTCTACCCTGCTGGCGCATGGGAAAGGAATTGACTTTTAATTATAAAAATACATTCTATCCTTGGCTGGGACAGCAGTTCTATTTTCATCTAATTCTATTCTTGGCGCAATCAATTGTAGTTTGACTTTTATTTATTTAATTCCTGCTATCTTTGGCGCATGGAGCAGCAGTCTATTTTTATCCTCCAAACTTATCACCTCAGTCAACCGCAGTTTGACTCATGCAAGGTCTGTAGTCTATTTTTATTTAATTAATTCCATGCACCTGTTGCGCCAGAAATAGGACTGCAACTTTTTATTTTATTATTTAATTCATTTGCACCTCTACAACTTTTGGTGCAGACCTCTTGGCTTATAATATGGTAACATTTTGGCAACATCACGGGATTTTTTTCCCTTCTAAACAAGGAGATTAGTGGTCTTCTGCATCCATTGGGCTATGGAGTCACATTCGTCTTTAACAATTGTTGCACACAAGTTTGGAAATCTTGTATCCTCGAATAACACAACTGAAATGCCCTCTCCAACAGAAGGAAAAGATGTGCATGCAAGCACTTTATTGAAAGAAACAACTAACTATGAAAACTGGAAAAACAATGTGCATGCAAACACTTATTATGCAAGAAACAAACCTAGCCTACTCCTAATCTAAACAAAGAGAAATGAAAGCTAGACAAAACCACATACTGGTTGGGAGAAATAACTTCTTTTTCTTAGAAAGTGTGGCCATGAGATCAATTTTGCAACTAGATCACATGGTATAAGTGAAGACATGGTTTGCACCATTGATTTGCTCAAAATATCAGCCAAGAGAAGAATAAACACCTCTGTAGGATCTGTACTTTGTCTTTGTAGATGTTGGGGCTGATATTTGACAATTTGAAGCTCTTTCGTATGCTTTGAATTAAGCACAACTGATGACAACTCCTTCTGTGGCTCTAAGCTGGCTAAATACCTGATTGGACATGGTATTCTCATAGCTGATAAACTGATTTTTCTGATCTGCCCCTCTTCTTTGTGTGCAACATCATCATTTGGAGTACTTGAGGCACTTTCCTGATCATATTGGATGCTTGTAGACTGATTTGAAACGTTTTCTACTTCATCTTTTGCAAACAACCTCATATTTGACTCTTTTTCAAGCTCAAAAGAAGGTTTAATAACAAGAGAATCTTTATTGAGGAAGATAGATGATGGGTTTGGAATACTTACAATTTCAATTGGCTCTTCCTCATCATCAAAATCTTCTAAGTCTAATAAAACCTCATCCTCTTTATTGTTCATGCTTGAGGAAAACTCCTTTTGAATTTGAATTTCTTTGCTGATTTCCTCCTTTGTATGACTGTTTGCAAGCTGATTTGAACTGTGTTTTACTTCTTCCTCATTCTTATCATTTAGCAAATAGTCTGATAGTTTAAAATCATCCTCCTTATCATGATGCAACTCTAACTGATCTATTTCCTCGTCTAAAGATAAACTTGTCGATCCTTTACAATCTTCTACAAAGCAATGAGGATCATTACGTCCAACCAAAACATGTTGCTCACCTGATAATCCTTCTTCATCTTTACTCTGAAATTGATCTTCATCCAACTCTAATTTGCGTTCTTGACAACTCTTCTCGGCATGGTTAGAACATTGTCATCTTCTATATCGAGAATCATACCAATCAACAACTTTAATTGAATTATTTCCTTCACTAGAAGATGATATAGGCTCAAAATTGCTGATCTGATCCTTAGAAACATTCATATGCTCCTTCAAAACATTATCTTTACTTTGTATCTCAAGAGATTTGAGAAAACTTTGTCTAACCTTTGCTTATTGGTCATATTCCTCCTGTTGCTCTGTAATTTCAACCACTTTGTCTAACCGTGAAATTTGTTTGTCCTCAAATTGTAAGCTCCATTTTGTTAGATTTTGCCTGAGAACTTCTTCACTTGGCTGCTCTTCCAAACTGATTTGCTGATTAGTTTCATTCCAAAATGGATTTGGGAATATGAGGGGAGGGGTGGGTTGGGTTGTTAACTGATTTTGCAATGGTTGAGATGATTGGAGAGGTGTAAGATCTTGTGGAGGAGAATGAATGGAAGGAGAGGCTTTAAGAAAGCTAGGAACTTGAAATTTGGGTTGAGATTGTGTGGGTTGGGAAGTAGGAATGGGAGGGCTATAGGATGATAGTGAGGAATTACCCCATTGACAGGGTTTTCAACACTATATTGGTAAGCTTCCATTTCTTCATTCCACTCGATATTTGTGGTAACAATCCAGACATAAAGTCTAACTTCTCTTGAGGGCTATACCCCGTGGCATAGGACTGGCCCATGGGTAAGGTACCTTGAATCCAAGCTTGGTTGCCTTGATGGTACTTGTTGCCCTCATCTGTACCATTTTTACTTCCATGTGTTGTACTTGCATTTGAAAATCATCATTAGGCATGGAATTGTTTCCATAATCTGCATATTCTTGCTCTTGAAAAACACCATGATTAACGGGATAACCATATGGATTAGTAAGGTTTGGATCATGGGCATATTCATTATGATAGGGCTTATAATACTAATTTGGAGGAGGATTTTGGAAAAAAAGAGGTGGAGGGGAGTAATAATGCTCTTGGGACTAGGAATTCCAATGAGTTGAAGTCATGATTGCACAACCTTATAAAAAGATGGAAAGATGGAGGAAATGATCTGCTGATTGAGAAAAAGGGATCTTTGGGCCAATGGAATCACCAGATGTTGAATATTTGTGTATGCGAAACACGATATTTGCTAAGAATGGCATCAACTTTAGCAATTTTTTTTGTACAGTTCCACTAGGCATGCGAAAGCTGTTGTCACCCAAAAGTTGCACCCTGATAGAGAATGGTGTGTACTCTCTCTCCCGTTGACAATATTGGAACACCTTAAGGGTGTGGGTAACCTATGTTTGAGGTGAACCTTCAGAAAGGGCTGGTTCCCTTGTGAATCACCTAAAAAACGAAAACTTTGACAAGGAAAAGGAAAAAGAATGCAGGAAATGGGAAATATGGGTGATACACCAAAAGTTTGATACTTGCATGTAACTCTGCACACAGAGAACTTAAATATCCACACACTTGCACAACTCTGAATTATTTTGCAAAATTAATTCAAGGATTTAGGAAAAGACAATGGTAGAGGGAATGAATTCCACACTAGAGAAAATACAAAAACAATCAACAATCTAAAAACAATGATATGAAAGGGCAAAAAACAAAGCTTTATTTTATTCAAAGGTGTAAGTACAAAGGCTGAGGATGCATATGCAAATCAACTTCCAAGTATATCTATTTTTTTACAATAAAATCAGCCTATATAAACTGCTCCAAAACAAGAATAGACTGTTGGAATCCCAAAATAGACTGCTGTTCCTTTTTTAATTTCTAATTCCTTCTACCCTCTTGGCGCATGGGAACAATAGTTGCTATTTTTATTTATTTATTTCCCTTCTACCCTGCTGGCGCATGGGAAAGGAATTGACTTTTAATTATAAAAAATACATTCTATCCTTGGCTGGGACAACAGTTCTATTTTCATCTAATTCTATTCTTGGCGCAATCAATTGTAGTTTGACTTTTATTTATTTAATTCCTGCTATCTTTGGTATGCAGAGCAGTTGTCTATTTTTATCCTCCAAACTTATCACCTCAGTCAACCGCAGTTTGACTCATGCAAGGTCTGTAGTCTATTTTTATTTAATTAATTCCATGCACCTCTTGTGCCAGAAATAGGACTGCACCTCTTTTATTTTATTGTTTAATTCATTTGTGCCTCCATGCAAAGTCAACTTTTGGCAGACCTCTTTGGCTTAAAATACTGTTCTGATAACTCTTCTAAAGTTACAAGCTTGTTCTAAAAAAGTGGTGTATTCCTTGTTGAGGATTGAGTTCTCCTATAATATTGGTGTCACTCAGATTTCACCCTGAAATCTGTGACTACCCTATCCGAAATTTTTCGTACTTTTAAAATAATGGGTCGTTTGTTGTTTTTATTGCCTGAAAGTTCTTGTATTGCGTCAAGATAATCCCAAAGAGCCATATTAGCCCTTTTCGCCAAATACCCAGATGCCCAAAATTGTTTTATTCTGTCGTCGGGATTTGTCTGCGGGAAATTTGTATTTAATTATTTTGAGCCCCGTATGAGGCTATTTGCGCTCTGTTTTAACTCTATTATGAGTGAATATGTTATTATTCCTATGTGCCAGAAGGATTTTAACTTATTTTAAGTTTTGGGCTTTATTTGTAACTTTTGGCAATTTTTCGTGTTTTTGTGGTGTCCCGTTTTGTTTTCTGTGAAATTTCTCTGGAGCAATTCCTTCGCCCGATTTTTGGCCTGGAGCAGCTGGAAAACATACACGCACATTATGCCCGGAGGAAGTCGCCATCGGAGGTCTGGATCACTGGGAAAAAGTGAAGTCGTGCACAGAAAAGCCCCTGCGGGGATGGGCGCATTTTTGGAAAACAAAGGATTTAAGCTGCGATGGGAAAAATATAAGCCACAGGCAGGGTGGGAATTTTATACCTGCCTGGCAGGGTACTTTTTCCCGTGTTATAAAAGTCACTTAAGCTGCAGTGGGAAAGTTAGAGGTCGCAGGCGGTGGGAATTTATTGCCTGCCTTGCAGGGTAAAAATTCCCATGGTGAAATAAAAGAAAAGTGACTTAAGTGAAATCACGGGATTTTATTGCCTGCCTTGCAGGGTAAATAATCCCATTGTCAAAGTCAAATCACTTAAGTGGATCATGGGATTTCCGGGGCTGCCTTGCAGGTAAAAATCCCATTGTCAGAAATTCTTAAAAATAGAATTCTATTATGCAAAAAAGTGCGACCCACCTTGGGTGAATAATAATGCATTAAATAAATATTTGTTAATATTTATTCACCCAATTTGGCACCTGGGCTTGTGGAAAAGTCAACAAAAGCAAAGGGAGTAAATCAATTGGAAATAGAATTCTAAAATTAAATAAATTTAATTTATTTAATGCAGCCCCTTTTGAGAAGGAATTAATACTTTTTAAAGTATTAAATGATTATATTAATTCCTATTTTTAGTGGCTATGGTCAAAGCACACTGTGAAGCTTAAGTGAAGTGATGTGTGAAGGATTAAATTGGATTAATTTAATTTATTGGATGGCTGTCCTTAAACATGCTATTTTTAAAAGAGAAGAGCATGATTTTTAATTAATTAATTGCCTTTAATTGTTAGGGCAATTATTAATTATAGAATTGTGAAGGTTATATAAGCATGGGCAGCCATATGGGTGAATTATTTGATTCACAGGTAAAGAATTGCAGCCAAGAGGAAAAGTGCGCCCCATTTGAAGAAGGATTTTGCTCAGGCAAGGTGGAAACAAGGCTAAAAGCTTCCAAATTTGGCGCATGCTTTGAAGAAAGTTGATCTTTGTCTGCATAATTGTTTGCACGGAGTGTGAGGAACTCGGGTGTTTTTGAAAGGATTCATGCTCTCTTTATGTGCAAATTAAACACCATTTTTGGGGCAGCGAGGCTTGAAAAGTGCAGATTTTTACAATTAAAATTCACTATTCATGCTCCGGTGGCCATTTTTGTCTGAATAAATTGCAGGAATTCATTACAGGTGCTTTACAAAGGAAAAAGAGTTTTTATCAATGTCCAATACATTGCATATATCCTCCGAATCTGAAGAATTGTCCAGATCTGCACTAGTATTGAAGAATTCCAGTTAAATAAGAAGAAAAAGAATTGTTCAGACAAAGATAGACAAAGCTATGGCGAAGAAAGATGAAAAAGAAAGCACAACGGAGTCATGCATTGCTTCTAAATTTGCAGATATTGGAAACACGGATCTAGGCTTGGAACCTCTTGCTGAATTGATGGAAAGACTTCACTCATGCGTGCAGGAGAAACTTCACTCATGCGTGCAGATAAAAAGCAGTGAAATTATTCGAGTTGCAGCTTTTCCATCCATAGCCCAGTTGCCAAAGTTTGTTATGCAGGTGCAGATCCATATCCAGATGCAGATGTAGATGCGGATGCAAATCCATATGTAGATCCAGATCCAGATCTCATAGTTGCAAAAGCTTCCGGCACAAAGGCTTCATCCTCTTGTTTCGAATGCAGCCTGTGAAGAAGACAGTGCGTGGAAAATTCCTTCCAAGATCTTGTGCATGTGCTCTCATCTTCCAGTTGAAGCTTTCATTGAATTTTCATTCACCCTGAGTGCTTTCCAGAATTTTTAATTGCTCATATGCAATTAAAAATAAGGATGATGAGTTATCTACGGCCAACCTTGCACTGATGCATGTACAACAGAAGAACTGCAAAAGCTTCAAAGATAAAAGAGAAAACAATGCGAAGGCAAAATTCCTGCTTGCTTCTAATTCTAACTGCTTGCAATTCCAGCTTGTTTCCAGATCCAGCCGCTTCAAGATCCGACTAATTCCAACTTGTTTCAGATCCAGTTTGAATCAGCTGCATGCAGACATGAAAAAGGACAAAGTTAGCTTTCCTCTTCCTTCTTCTTTCCTTCGACAAAGTAATTGAGTGATCAATTAAATTATACAACTTAAGTGATTGGTTTAAAAGCCATTACTTGAAGAAGTCAACTACTTGGAGATAGGTGGCAAGCATGCAAAATAGAAGGTTCTATTTTCAGTTGTAAATCATACATGTCATGCAAAGAGGAATTCCAGGAGGGAGATTGCCAGTTGTTTCTTTTCCGACTTCCACATGTGCCAGTTCAACTCAAAGCTTCCTACTTGTAATTGCCCCTCTACATTCTATAAGTAGAGGAAGAACCTTCGGGTTAACCATAAATCAGAATTTGTAAGCAAGCAATCTTGTGTTCTAGACTTTGTGCTGAACCCCTGAGAGCAACTTGGAGCAAAGGAATACAAAGGAGCAGATTTTCGGAGAACTTTGTGTCACGGTGTACTGTGTTTCTTGCTTTGAATCTTAGATCTCTTGATAAACTTTGTGTTATTTTAGATTTGGATCTAGAGCTTCCTTTGCTTTATAATTCTGTGTGTTCATATCTATTAAGTTTCTTCTATGTGCATGCAATTAGCTCTGTTATCTACTAATTGGGATGCACATCTTCCCCATTTCTTCTCTGTATTTCCTTTACTTCTTTCTTCTATAATTTTCCTTTCTTAAACAGTTGCTTACTTGCTGCAAAACTTCTTAGTTATGGTTCATGAACTAAGTGGTTAAAGTAAAACCCCCTGATAGATAATAACACATTTATATTGACAAATCTGACACGGGAGCCTCACCGGTTAAATGAGGGAGATTTATCTCATGACTGCCTAGGTTTGATGCTATGCAGAAAATCTAGCCAACAAATATCTAGCAATAACAAATTTCAAACTTTAGGGAGGTAGAGCCTGATTTCGTCGTAAACACTCTGGTTATTTATCAGAGATTCATGTAAAATGAAGCTAAGTTTCATGCGTACATATGGCGAGTTTACTGTTGGTTAAAACTAGAAGGGACAATCAGTTCATGCTCAATCTCCACTGTCTGTATTTGCAAGATCGCAATATTGTTAGGAGGTCATTGAGTTCTAGCTATTTGTTCTTATCCGTAGATAAGGAGGCTGCAATATGTATGTAGAAAGGAACAAGGATGCTGTATATGCTTATTTCATCAAATCATTCGATTAACTGTTGATTTGATTAGCTTTCATTTTGCTTGTAGTATTCTGTTCAAATATGGTGTAACAATGATGTGTTGGCAATTCATCAACTCACATTTTTCACAGTTTAGCTTTAGCAAATAAAAAGCATTTGCTGGACAGACAGACCTGTTTGCTTTCACAAAATGTCCAGTTTCTCCATAAATGTGCTAACAGGAACGATGGCCATTGAAAATAATCAATATACTGGGATTGCTATTATTTGCAATAAGTCCCTAGTTTGCTAATATGTGCAATGGAGTCCTGAATATTGCTGTTATGGTTATGCTAGATTATATTGATATCTGGTATATTTTGTTGCTGCTTAGGTACAACTGGAATTGTGGACTACACTAATTATGAGGACATGAAATACGCTGTAAGTTAGATTCATTCTAGACTAGACTCTGTTAGTAGTATATCGTAGGTACATTTTATTTATGGTATGGTAAGTAAATATTCCTTTGTAGTTAATTCTTGTTTAACATGGATGAAATTTAAATGTTTTGCAGATCCGAAAGCTTGATGATTCTGAATTCAGAAATCCATTTTCTAGGTCTTATATACGGGTATACATATCTTTTGTTTTCATCAATTAGGAAATTTCTGACAACACCACATTCAGGAAATTGAATACCATAATATCACATTTATGTGACCTTTATGTTATTTTTAATGTTTATAATATTATATGGATCAGGTCAAGAGTTACGAGTCTAACAGAAGTGTCTCAAGAAGCCGAAGCCGCAGTTACACTCGAAGCAGGAGCAGGGGCAGGTCAAGGAGCCTGAGCCAAAGCCGAAGTAGATCACGGAGCCGAAGCCGAAGTCTTATCAGCAGCCGGAGCAGGAGCCATAGGTCTTGTCTAAAGAATGCAATGGCCACATCATAGTATACTAAGTACAAATTTATTTTACTCATATTCTTGAATGAATAAAATCTTTTACTGTGTTGCAGCAAGTCACCAAGAAGTAGGTCACATCCTCGGTCGCGTTCCAGGTCTTTGTCATCACATTCACACTCTCCTTCTCGTCCACAATCATTGTCCAGGTTATTCCTTTTAGTTCAAAAATGGTTCTTTATATGTTTTGTCTAGAAGCATATTTTTTTAATCTTTTTGGTTGTGAACTGCAGATCCAGGTCAAGGTCCAGGTCCGGGACCCCTTCAGGATCGGTATGTGTCATTTCAGAGTGCTTCTCATTTTGAATATAATGATCATTTGCTATTATTAATACTTGCTTTATTAATCTAATGGATTAATTTTACTTGTTCTTAGACTCGGAACCTCGCCAGAGCCAGAGCCTTTCACGATCTCCTTCACCTACGGTACTAGGCCTTAAATTGTCTTTTTTATTTATTTATAGCAATAAGCACTTCAAAATTGTCTTGTATTGTGACATTTTTAATTTTTGGCATAATCCTTGAAATTTCAATCGAGAAATATTTGTTATTACTCAACTCTTTCAGGAAGATCAGATCGAAGCCCATCTCCTGCTTCAAGTGGTGATTAAAGCTAGCTAAGCAGTAGCTGGAGTGCAATTTTATGTTTAAAATTTTATGAGAGGACCCTTATGTTTTTCAAAAGGAGACAATTCAGAATTTGTTGTCATAAGAATAACTGCAATATATATAGAAGTTTTTTCTTCACACTGGTATTTGTGACTAATAGTTTTGGAAAGTTGCACGTCTCTTCTCATATATCTTGGAAGAGCGTGACAAGCTGACATTTTCGAACTGTGTTTGATTGTTAATGTTGAGTTGACTTAGTGAGTAGGATGGCATCTCTTACATGATACGGTGTCCAATTTTCAGTACTCTTAACATCACGCTCCAAAGTTGAAACTATCAAAACATGTTTGGGTGGCATTAGGATGCCCATTTTGTTTGGCTGAACAAGCAATTAGGAACTTAGTGCCTGTGAATGCCATTATGATTTCTTTTTGACACACATGATGTGATTTGAAAGATTAATTAATTGGTGTCTTCCTGATTCTTAGATGATAAAGCTTGCAATTTTTATTATTGGATAATATTTATGTTTTGATTTGACACAACTCGAAACAAATCATCTCTCTTTTCAATTTTGGGAATGTTCAACCGAGATACGTTTTCTCTCCTATTTACTGTCTGTCTTCTGCTATATATTGTTCATTCTGGAATAATCTCTCTTTGGTATTTAGGTTGGATCGATGTTTGTACTTTGCTTGGTATATCTTGTAAAGAAAAAAATTGCATTATTTTGTTTCTTTTAACAGATGTTTGTTATAAATTTAGGAGTAGGTATTATGGAGCAGCAGTTCTAATTACTGATTTTCATGTTCTAAAATAATGTCAAATATATATATATATATATATATATATATATATATATATATATATTCCTAAATATTAGTTTTGGTTTTTAATGGCAAATAATTGACTGTGTGCATGACATATATTTTGACTGCAAATTAACGTTTAATCTAGCATTAAAAAGAGGCTCATGCTTTCTTTTCACCCAAGCGAACGTGTACTTTATTGAAAGGCCATCGCCATCTGTTTATACATACGCAGGACATGAATGCTAAGATTGTTTAAACTTATTCGAGATAGCTTTCCTATCAAAAAAATTGGAGAGTTAAGGTGGTGTCATTTGCCTGCTTTTCTTGGCGAGTGATGTAATGCTAATAAATGTCTAACATTATCAGAGAGTTTATATTTCAAACTCTTAAATTTATCGAATGTTTAGAAAGAGGCAATTAAGATATATATATATATTTTTTCGAGTCTATAAATCTCGAGTATTTATCTTTTTGTGTAAATCTTGTTTGGGTGATGTTAAATTGATGAATGATTATTGTATAGAGTTATTTATGCGCCCCATCTTTAGTTTATGAATATTTTTATGATTAAAAAATCTGTTTTAAATTTGACTAAACAAAGAGCAGTTTAAGAATCTGAAATTTAATTTTTAGTTTATATAATATATTTTTGTTAAATTCGATATGGGTCTAGGGATAATTTGGTACATTTTCAAGATGTTCTCACACAATACATACATACTTATAATAGTAATGTAAAGTTAGAATAACTATTAAATATTCAAACTGCATATGCGATGGAAGGCCAATAGTCAACCTATTACAATGATAATTCAATGAGCCAACTTTTGCCTATATCTTACAGCTTCTTATGTTTATAAGTCACAAGGTTTGAAAGAAATCTTTATTTTAGAGATATTAGCTCAAATTAGGCAAACAATAAGTCTAGTTAAGATAAAAAAAAATATGCACACAATTGCATTACTTCAAAATGCTCTTTAAGTGCAACATAGAAAAATTGTGTAGACAAGTCTCTTGTACGGGTCTTGACAATTAGGAATGTTTGGCATTTGTGTAAAATTGAGAATAAAAAAACAATGATTATATGACTCCAACCAAAGATGATACTTCACAATGTATACTTTATCAAATCTCCAATGTACAAAGAGTATCACAATGGTATAGCAAATTGATTTGCTAGATGCCTTTATGTCAATGATTATCAAATAGTAGTAAGTGTTTATATTATTTGAACCTAAAGGCTTGAATCAATTGAAATTTGAATTTACAAT
Organism: Taxus wallichiana var. yunnanensis; assembly: GCA_018340775.1. Classification (NCBI taxonomy): domain Eukaryota; kingdom Viridiplantae; phylum Streptophyta; class Pinopsida; order Cupressales; family Taxaceae; genus Taxus; species Taxus wallichiana. The sequence continues at coordinate 586,776,668 of CM031235.1, read as the reverse complement.
TAAACTATGAAAATAAAAAAATAAAAATGATATTTTGAAAGTACATTTGTAATGATTGGGGGCATTTATAAAATGAGAAAATAGACAATAGAGTGTGTGAGTGAAAGATTGATCCAACCTAATTTTGTGTGAAAGATGATTGTAAAGAAGACGATTAGATATTATCTCGGAAGGGTGTCAACAAGTTTTGTAAATTTGGTTTCCTAATATGCTATTTAGGACAAAATTGAAAGGGAGCGTTAGAACCAATATTGATCTTGTTTGGGGTGCCATTTGTATACACTTAATTTTTCACATTTATTACCGACCTTGGCTCTTCGCAAACACTATTGGTGTAATGGCTGCCTTGGAGCAATGTCCTTAGGGACATCGTCGAGAGCAGGAGTAATAAAAATGGTTACATGCTTTTATACCTTTACACTTATTTTTTTCAACCTCTCTACATCATCTTACTAGCCTCATATAGTCATGTCCATATCTATATTCAACTCACATATACCTTCGCCATGCCACCCTTCAACATCTCTGCATCTCTCTCCATAATCTACGCCTTCCTTTAGGACCCCTTGATAGAACAATGCTTATAACCAATGTTATCTACCACGGTCAATGTTGTCTAGGTTGCAATTTCACACCGACGACATCAAACATGGTCGATAACTTTGGCTAACAATGACTACAATGCCCAATTAGGTTGTTATATATACTTGACATTTGAGTGCTCATATCATCATCCTCGTCACTCTTTTGGTCTATTGGCACTCACTAATTTGCCTTGATAGCCTTAGAGGTCTTGAAGTTGATATATTTATCTTTTGGAGTCTACACTTGGAGTATTAGGTACTTAGGATTCCCAAGAATAGGAGTTGCATTTACTATGGTTTGTTGAACCTTTGGAGTCTTCAACATATAACTATTATAGGAATTTTCTTATTTGTTTGTGATCCTCCACATCAATTATCTCATAAAGCATTGTTGACCTTATGGGGAAGTTAATGTCCCAACGGTGTCTGCAATTAGGTAAGTATCTCTAACCTCTCTTTTCCTTTATGTTATTTTAGATTTGGATGTTTGTTTGATGTGGTCATGCATATATTAGAGTAGAGCAGTATATTCTTGATCTATTGCATTATTTATCTATCTTTACAACCCTAGCATAAAAATTTATATCTTGTTACAATCTGATTACAACCTTGTTATTATCAATTTACTATCGAGATCTGGATAGACAATGCTACCCTATTTTATATCTAGGCTCTAGAACCCTACATATATAGAGTGTGTGCTATCACCTTCCTAGTTCACGATCTTTTGCAACCTACAACCCTAAGGTGTGCATCTTTAGCATGGCCCCTCTCATTATCCTAGTCTAGATTACCCATTACCGATAGACAAAGAGGATATTCTATTAGGCCATTCTTTATTTGCACAATTTGGTAAACCCGACGTGAATCGAACATACAACCTTGATTGAGTCACATTCACGTTTCCTTTTAATCTCCAATCCGTTCAAAATTTTCCTAAATCCTTTCAAATCCTTCCTAAACCCTTTCAAAACCTTCTTAAAAATCATCGTAAATCTTCCCTAAATGACTTCTAACCTTTCCTAAAATATTTCAACATGGAGTATCTCTTTGAGTATTAAAATTCTCAACAATTTTTTTTTCCCAAACTAACAATTGGGATTCCTCCCTTAAGTTTGTCCCCTTCTACAAAGATTCCAATATGGTTGTCACCAATGCAAAGAAATAGGCCAAAGTAGACAATAGAAGGAATACTCTATCCAATACCGACAATAGAATCCAAGAGGAAGAATTTGAGCAAGAGGAAGAAAAGAACATAGAATATGTCTATGTTCCCGCTATGCCGAGAATTCATCCTAGCCTACCCTAATTTTGCTCGTTAACCTCCACGAAGTCATTGCGACCCATATGAGGCGTCTGATACAATGTTGCTTGGGCCAATTTTTCCAATACCAATCCTTCTCATTCAATGGGTGCTAACACAAATGCACCTCTGCAAAATAATCCCACCCAAAATCCTAATCAAAATTCTTCTCAAAATTCTCCTTCTAACGATCCAACTCATCTTACTTTTCAATCTTATTTTTCAACTCGTTAACCAAATGAGTGGGCAACAAGCTAGTGCTAACGACCAATTTCTTCAAATGAATGCAAACTTTCCTTGCATGCATAATATACCTCAAAAAATAAATATGATATGCCTAATTAGTTTCCTTCCCCACCTCCTCTTGTAGATCCTAAGGTGATTCTAATTGCACAACCTCCTATAACCAACAAGGTGGTCCAATCTATTCGAGAGGGAATCTTTGGCTCCTTATATAGTCACTATGGGCATTAGAGGTATCATCCCTTCCCTTATTTATGATGAGGCAAGGTCTCTTGTGTCCCTAAAGACATCGAGGACACCATGATTTGTACATGTTCTATCATTTAACAACATGTACATGAGGTTATTGAGGATGTTTACAACTACCTTGTACACCTCTTTTGACCTCATCCATTTGTCCCCTTTTCCTACATTTTACTTTCCTACACTTTGCTTCTTACACTACTCGGTCACAATCTTAGATTAGATAGATTGATTATTCTAACATTTTGACTACCCGTTACATCCATAGTTTACGACATGACAATTAGTCGATGATCTCAACTACCCCTTACAATACTTTATAATCTAGTTGTTGACAGATGATTAGCTCACATATGTCGAATACCCCTTTACAACATTTTTACTTACAATTTACCTCTTATAGTATATCTCAAGGTGACTCCAATTTCACAACCTGCCATCACCAACAAGGTACTACAATCTATTCAGAGGGAATATTTGGCTCCATATATAGCCACTATGGATATTACAGGTATCACCCCTCCCTTTACTAATGACAGGTAAGATCTCCCCATTCCTCCAATACATCGAGGACACCATGATTTGAACATGTTATAAAATTTAGTGAAAGTTACATGAGGTTATTGATGACATTTGCAATTATCTTGCACACCGCTTTTGAACTCATCTACTTGTCCCCATTTTCTACATTTTACTTTCTTGCACTTTACTTCTTACACTACTCGATTCTGACCTTAGATTAGATAGATTGGCTAGTTTGACATTTTAGATACCTCTTACATCCATAGTTTAAGACATGACATTTAGCCTGATGATTTGAACTACCACTTACACTACTATACAATCTAGTTGTACAAACTGGTTAGCTCACATATGTTGACTACCTTTTACAACCCTTTTTCTTTACAATTTGAGACTCCTTGTGAAATCCTTTGAATTTTCTTTTTCGTTTCTTTCTTTCTTGATCTTTTAGTATGTTGCTTATCCATTCAAAACTTTTTTACTTACAATTTACACACTCCTCATGTCATTTTCAAACCCAAAACATATTTGCAACTAGAGAAGTTTTTTTAACACAATATACGCTTACTACACGAGCAAAAACAACAAGTTTTCTTTCACAACACCGCACAAGTATGACTCAACACATAAATTACCATATTGATTACAATTATTTATTTCATCCATCTTACATAGTCTAACTTATTTTGATTCATTATAAGTTAACCATGATCAAACAATTTTAAATAATAAAAAGTGAGGTCATGTGCAACTAAAGCACACCACAATACTACTTTCGCACGGGCATATTTTATACTAGACAATTAGCCTTCTATATTTTGTGTCAAGAGGCACAAGGTCACCCATAGGGGTTGTCTTAGATAACATTCACACTTACACAAGCACCTAGGATAACTACACAAGGCTTGATCTTGCACGAGGGCATGTAGTGCAACACTTGGATTGGTTTGACTAGGTTGACCACTAAGAGTATTCCAACCTCACCACACACATGATTTTCCTTTTGGTTTGCTAATGCTTTGATGAAGGGTATTATAGGTTTATAGGGTTTCCACTTTATTGCGGGTGATACAAGTCATCTCAAGGTTGTGTGAACAAGAGCGACATATAGCGAAGGGAATTTATAGGAAAGAAAAGTGTACACGAAGTTTTAGATCCCAAGCGCAAAGGGTCAAAGACTATACAATTTTAGCGAAATATACAAATCTAGGTTTGGACCCTACATCATTTATGTAGTCTTGCCCCTACTTAATTTCCAATTCTAAAATTTACAACAAAGCAAGCTGTAGTTTTTGGATACCTTTTCCACTTATCTACACATCCAAATCTTATTTGTTCTAACCTATAAGACTACGTATTCATTTACTCTTGTGTATTTGATCCATATTTTACCGTTTATCAATCATTACAAGTATTAATGAATTATTCTATTTATGAATGGTTAATTATAAATTGATTAGATCATAATAATCCTTTGTCAATTATTTTATGCTTTCACAATCCACAAAATGAGATGATTTTTTTGGATATAAGTAGGTGTGAGATTTTTTTATCACACATAATTTTATCCGAAAAAATCATCTCATAATCCCTTATTACAAACCCTTGCATCCTATTTAGTGTTGTGCACTTTCCATAACATAAAATTAATTAGGTTGTAAACACGCGGGAGTCTACCCAAATTTTGAGATGCGACCTACACCTTAGTTACTTAGACTAAGTGGGATATTAAGCTCATTAAGAGATAGGTTCTCTTTTAGTATCATCTTGGACAAACATCAAATTATCCTTTACACAAGTCATGAGTAGTCTACTTGACGTATATTTTAGCACTTAATTTGTAAGAATAATTATTATATAAAGAGAAATATTCTGGTTGAGTTTTAAAGAGCTATTCAAATTGCATTTTGACTAAGTGTTTTAATACCTATCATGTAACTTAATATACATGTTTACCCTTTAATAATTACAATTACAAACTACTCTTGAATAAATGATTCATCTAGATGCGACACACTCATGCAACTATAGGAAATCAAACATTTCATTAATCGATTAAGGATACTAAGGGTATTTCATTGTCTTATTAAGGATACTAAGGGTACCACTACTCATTTTAAAATAATAACATTACAATTTCTCTTTTCAAATGAAAGATACAAATTAAACTTGAATGCGAACACAATACTTGAATGACCTCAATCATTTAAATATCCATCATAACACCTAAATCTTGTCAACAACAAGGGTCAACCCGAAGTTGACATGGATTCAACCCTTTCCCTATTAGCTATGAAATCATACATTATAAAATTTTCCCATCCCCAAAATATTCAAAGTCATTTACACATTCAAATAAGGAATATGGATAAAGGGTTTATCATTTTCACACACAATTTCTCATTTCCGCTATATTTTCAAGTTCACAAGAGAGAAGAGAGAGGGAGAGAAAATCCCATCAATCCTTTCCACACAATTTCCATACTTTATTCATGTTTCTGATTGAGAGAAAGAAGGGGAGTTGAACTTCTACACACAAGCTTTCATTTTAATTACAAATCTAGAGAAGGTCAAGATGGGGAAATAACATTCTTCATGCACTCATGATTTTAATTTACGATTTTGTGAGAGATGTTAAGATAGGTTAATTATAGATACTAAACATATTCAGGACATTGGTTATTCAAAAATCAACAAGGGTATAACATAACATCAATATTTGGGTTAACAGGACTTAGTCACACTATAGCTCAAAATAGATCAATCGACTAGGGAATGGCCTCGAAAAGGAATAATAAAGTACCCAATCACGAAATTTATCACTTCCAACCCATTATCATATATAGTGAGAATCGAGAGAAATTGATGGGGCTGAAATATGATAAGTGACACTCATTTTGGAGGTAGCATTATAGAGGGAATTAATGAAAATCAAAAGTTTACACTTACACATCGTAAGCCAAAGTGGCCACGAAAATGGCAAGGAAAAAGTGCTTCCCAAGGAGACAAGGTGGCGAATATGTATCACAATTATCAATGCAAGGATGAAGAGGGTTGAGGTGGTAGGATGCAATTTATCGTCCCCTAAATAGTAATTATAGGGTGATTCCAAATTGTTTTGCAACATTGAGACGTCGCCTCTTGCAACCAAATCATCAAATTGGCTAAGAAAATGTGTCAAATAAATTCCATATTTGCCAATTATAAGGTTCCAATGCCATTTCTAGAGCTATAGATACCAAGGAAAAAGATCAAGTTGAAAAACTATGGAGCGAAGGTAAGGACACTTAATATGTGTCGACTCCAAACTAAGTTTATAATTCAAGAGAGTTGTTTTAAAGTGGTTAAAATCTAGTTTTATTCAACTCTCATTCACTCGACTACGAGAATATGGTCCAAATTTCACATTAGAGTACCATTTCATTTTGTATTGAGGTAAGTATGCGGTAGACTAATGAGTCCGATGGTGGTATTCTACGGGCAAGTCACCATTGGCTAATGTTTGTTTCATTGTAACATATCATTTTGTATCCATACAAATAAGATACACTTGAAACTAGACTTCAATAATGTCAAACAACGAAGAAGGAAGCAATGAACTAGAGAGGGAAGAAGAATCCATGTCCGGAAAGAGTCAAAGTGAGCTTGGATGCTTCCGCCCTTCTCCTCGCCACAAAAATCATTGACCACCTCATCCTTTGAGTTCTCATTTTAACATAGGATAAGTAGTTGCATGTAAATATTACAGAGTTGGACAAATTTTAGAAGCTCCTCCACAAAAGAATTGTTTGTGAAAATTCCACCACCAATGAAATTTGTGAGGCCACAATATCCATTTTCAAATATTGTTTGAATGTCCATACCCGGCTTTAAAGCTCTTATCTTCTCATAGGCTAGGAATATGCAAGCAACGGTTGTGGCGTTGGATTTAAACCTACCAACGACGTTTGTTAAAATGACTCTAAAGTATTTCCAACAAACTCATTTAACTAAAAATATCCAATCATAAAATTCCATTAGACCACATTTGTGAGACACTTTGTCAAACATTCCTTGAGCCTTGCACATGCTTCCACATTTGTATGTATATCTATTAGTGAACCTGCAAGACAAAAATCCACTCTCCAATGCTTGGTGAATGTCCTTACCCTATTTTAAAACACCAAGCTCCTCCATCTCTACCTAACAACCCAACCCAACCCACGTTCCCACCAACTGAGATGCCAACCTTTTGTTCTGTAAAAGACTTGTCATAGGTAAGATAAGGTTCCAAATGTAAATGACGTTCATTTTTCCACGGATGAGCTCTCCTTGGCAATTTCCACAAAAAAACTTTCCCCCAACAAGACACGAAAAAAGAAAGAAAGAAACTAAAACACTAATCAATTTTATGCCTTATTATCATTATTTTATTAATTTTCCATTGTTTTATTATGTTTACTTTACTTTTATCTTATTATACATTTCCTTTATTTATTTTTTGTTTTATTATGGCGGAGGCGTTTCCCTGTGAGAAGGGCCTTGCTGATTTTGACATCGGTCAAAATTTTGAGTTTCAAAATGTGCATTGAAATCTGACGGTGGTCAATTCATGGACATATGTCTGTATTTCCTTCCTAAAATGGCTGGAACACTGGTATTTTGTGACTGTATGTCCGTGTCTTTACTTGTGCCGTTGAAAAGAGACTCTTCCAATTTCATTTTGTGTTTAATGCCTTGTGAATGTCCCCTTGTACCACTGTTATTCACATGAGAACTGTGAATAATGTAATTTTATTCATCCTTGAACCCTCTTCAACCTCAGTTAGTGCCCTAATTCAGGGCTTCCTTCCTCAACCTCAGTTATTACGTTGAAATCCCCTTCAACCACCAATGTACAAGCCAACTCCATCAAATAACACCCAAAAATTTCCATATATGCCATATTTGTGGGCTTATAATATACTATAGCTTCACAAATGATATTGATATCTCCTTTGCAATATCGTTATATACATATGGATTTTGTATGGAACTTCCTTGCATCTTATGAGAATGTGTTTTGTATACAAAACTGATATTAAGTTTTAGAATCTAATAACAAACATTCTTATGTAATTTATGTATGACGGTGTCAATGGATGAATGCAAATGTACGAGGGATGTAAATATGGTTTTTTACTTGAGTATTAAGCAGGGAAATGTGTAAGTTGAACCTTAGTACCACACTTGGTATATTTCATATGAATAGAGTATTGGTAGTCAGTAACTAAAGGTGAAGTTATTGGGGCAATAATATTAAAAGTAAATGGTAAAAGGTTAAAAAATAAACCACCCCCACCTAATATTTTCATATTGAACTTCAATGGAGCTTTAAAGGGCAACCCTAGCATGATTGGGGCAGGGTGTTTAATCTAAGATTTTGATGGAACTGTGATTGTGCCCACCTTTTATCTTTTGTACCTAGAGGGGCCAACAGGTGATTGGGCTAGTGGATGGACTAAAAATGGAAAAAACCCCTAATATAATAGTCATAGTGGTGGAAGGAGACTCCCAATTAGTTAATAATGCCATGATAAAGGGTAGTGCTCCCAGATGGGAGCTTGAAACTATTCTTAAAGAGGTTAGAGATCTGATTCCAAGATTCAAGTTGATTGGACACTTGCTATAGGGAGGTTAATGAATATATCCTCGCTAACAAAGGATGGATACAAGATCCATTAAGCTCATTGTTTAGTACAAAAGTGGATGAATGGGAGGGCCTATAAGACGTCTTACCACAAGACTTAACAATCCAAATTCTTATACATCCCTTTAATGTAAAAGTAGGCCATAATCTCCTCATAAAGATGTGCCCTCATAAGCTCAATATTGGGTTTTCAAATGTCACCTCAAATCCTCCAAAAGATGGCATATAAGTGTGTGATATCAGGGTAATTATTTCTAGTAAATTTCCCATGCACATTTTGTTTGCATTTCAGTCTCGATTGTTTTAAGGATGAAATTCAAAAAACTATCGAAATTAATATCTTGGAAAAGATCTATGGATCCTGTTCTTGGCATGTTTTCTAATCAGATGGATCCCTCGGGACCAACCGGTTGGTTAGTATGGCTTTGGAATGGAGAATTCGAGACTCGACGTTTATTACATCTACAGAATCAAGCCCACAAGCCCTAATGTCCTGGCGCATATAATCCTAGATAAGGACAGAGGAATTATGGAGTATATGTGGATTGAAAATAATCAATGGATGATGCTCTGGAACCAACCCAGAGATTAATGTGAGGTCTATGGCCTCTGCGGTGCTTATGGAAGTTGTCTTGCAAAAATATTGAAACTTGTAGGCGTGTGTAAGGGTTTTACCGTGCTAATGACCACGCTTTGGAGTGAAAAGAATGGTGGTCTAGTGGTTGCGCTTTGCGCTTCACCGTCAATGACAACACCATCGATCGTTTCCTACTGTTGAGAGATAAGTTGTTTCTAGATGAAAAATCTATACAAATTTCGGACACAAGTTACAATGGTCAACAATTTGTCTCAAGAATTGCTCCCTGCACGTTAGATGGGAATAGAGCCTAGTCTTTGATTGTTTGAGGGACATGACCTTCCACCCGAGTTAAGGGCCGACTTGCTCCTTCATCGACATGGATTATAAATTTTGGTGCCTCGCACCACATGGGTTCTTTGCATGTTGATTTTTCCAACATCGAACCTTGTGGAGCGTCCCCAAATCACGATGGGTAATGACACGGCAGTTGTCGGTTTCGATAGTGGATTGGTAGAGATGGATGGGGAACATTTAACCAAGTGTTGAGTGTTCACGATATCTCTACTAATCTCCTATCGGTTTACCAAATTACTCACCTTGGTGAAGGAATGCAAGTGGAATTTGGTCCTAACTTGGTGATTATTCATGAGCTTAACAAAGACAATACAATGGCCGAGGAAAGGTTGATCACCGTTCACGATTATATACCTTTTCCCACTTTACTTCGATTCTACGCCCTTTGCCTTGCTCACTCATGCAAATAAGGTTAGTAAGCTATGACATGAGTGTTTCAGACATCTAAATTATCGCTACCTTGAACAATTGAGCCAAAAGCGAAATGGTCAACCTTGGTTACCCCGCGTCAAGTTTTCTAAGGGTCTTTGTGAGGGTTGTACCCTTAGAAAGAATCCCGAAAAGAACTTTGACAAAGGAAAATCTGGAGAGCTACTCGTTCCTTGGATCTTGTTCACCGTGATATTTTTGGTCCATTTCCTTCTCCTTCATTTAGTAGATATTTTTATGTGCTAACCTTCATTGATGCCTTTTCACGATATACTTGGGTATATTTTCTTAAGCTTAAGTCTGAAGTCTTTGAACATTTTCAGGACTTTAAGGCTCTTTTTGAGAAACAGGCGGAATGGTCTATCAAGGTTCTTCAAACCAACAATGGAGGTGAATATGTAAACAATAGGTTCATAGATTTCTATACTTTTGAAGATATCTCTTTGCATCATACAATTGCTTATAGCCCTTTGAAGAATGGAGTCACAAAAAGAAAGAAGCTGTACTCAAGAAGATGGCCACTTGTATGATTTACTCAAGTCTCTTCCTTTGCGGTATTGGGCGAAGCGGTGAATTGTGCAAATTACATTCAAAACCGTGTTCCACACAAAGCAGTAAGAGGGATGACACCCTTTGAATCCTAGTTTGGACGTAAGCCTGATGTTGAGCACTTTTGAGTCTTCGGATCTAAGGCTATGGCTTGGATTCCCAAAAAGAAACACAAGGATTTGGAACCACAATCCAAACCTTGTATCTTTGTAGGGTATCCTGATGGCGTGAAGGGATATCGATTGATGAATCCTACTTCTCATGAGTGTATATTGAGAGAAGTGTTAAGTTTGATGAGTCTTCTTCGACTTCTACTTCTCCACCTATTGAGGTTCTTCAGCTTGCTGATTTGGATTCTAACTCATTAGATGATGATATTGTTGAGCGTGCTCCTCTTCCTGATCCTCCCGACCATCAGACCTTTGAGTCTTCTGATTCTGACAGTAGTGATGATGAGGACTATGTCCCTTCTCACTCAAGTGAAGAATCTTCGACTCTCACTTGATCCTCTGGTCCTCTTTGGGCCAGGAAAACTTTGCAAAGTTCTGGAGATTTAGTTGGAGATACTTCGGATATGAGACGTACTCGCTCAGATTTTGTTGGACCCCACTCTTTCTTCACCTCTAATTCTGATCCACAGTCTTTCGGGAGGATTCTAGTATTCCTGAGTGGGATTCTGCCATGGATGAGGAGTATTCCTCTCTCATGAAGAACGATACTTGGGATCTCACCCCTCTTCTAAAAGGAAGAAAAATCGTTTGGTGTAAGTGGGTGTTCGAACAAAGTATGGAGTAGATGGAGACATTGAAAAGTTTAAAGCATGATTAGTAGCTAAGGGTTTCTCCTAGATAGCTGGGGTTGATTATACTGAAACCTTTGCTCGGTTGCGAAGATGACTTCTATTCGATGACCTAGCCATTATTACAAATACAGATGGAAAGTCCACCAAATGAACATTAAGAGTGCCTTCCTTCATGGGGACCTAGAGGAAGAGATCTATATGGAACAACCTTAGGGTTATGTCCATGATCCCTCCCTCGTACTATAAGTTAAAGAAGTCTCTTTATGGCCTCAAAAAGGCCCCTCGGGCTTGGTATGCCAAGATGGACTCCTTTTACTTACATCGGGGTTTACTAGGTGTCACTCGATCCAAATGTTTATATTCTACAAACAAGATGACTCCATACTCATTCTTGTTCTCTATGTTGATGACTTGTTGATCACAGGCAACTCTTCCTCTATTATTGATTATGTGAAGATCACCTTGGCCAACAAGTTTTCCATGACTGACTTAGGTCTACTTCATTACTTCCTTGGGATCCAGATTTCACAATCTAACTCGGGAATTTTGATTTCGCAACCTAAGTATGCTCTTGATTTGCTAGCTCATTTTCAGATGTCCGATTGCAAGTCTTCTCCTACTCCTTTTATTTATGGGGTTAAGTTGGTTTTGATTGCTCTACTCCCTTGGTTGATGGTACTCTTTATCTACAGTTGGTGGGGAACTTGATTTACTTGACTCACACTCGACTGGATTTATTGTATGTTATTGGGATCGTGTCCAGATTCATGTAGGAGCCACATGAGTTGCATTGGAAAGCAGCTAAACAGATCCTTCATTATGTTCGTGGCACTTATATTGATGGCATTCACTATCATGGAGGGGTAGATATCGACTTAATTGGGTTCACAGATTCTGATTGGGCCGGTGACTTAGATCATCAGAAATCTACTTCTGGCTATAGTTTCTCTCTTGGTTCGGGTCCTATTAGTTGGTCTAGCAAGAAGTAGAATGTAATTGCGATATCATCTACAGAGGCAGAATATAGAGGAGTAGTTAACGCTGCCACATAAGCTATTTGGCTACAGGGTATTCTGATAGAGTTTGGCATCCACTTTTGGCGGCCTACCATTATCTACTATGATAACACAAGCACTATCTCTATTTGTAGAAATCCAGTTCAACATCGTGAGACGAAGCACATTGAGATCCATATGCACTTCATATGAGAGCTTATTCATGATGGCATCATCGACATTCATACATTCAGACAGCTGATCAGATTGTAGATTTATTTACCAAGCCCTTCACTGAGATGAAGTTTCTTCACTTACGGTCTCTTCTTGGGGTGAGGTCTTCTACAGCTGCTCATCTTCTTTGGGCTAAGTAGTCCTTCTTTTCTTCTTCTTCTTCTTCTAGGAAGATTGTGTTTGTATATGGGCACCTTATCAGGCCTTTAGTTTCCAGGCCCCATTGACACATCTTTCTTAGTTGTTTAGGAGTGTCTTCTCTTTCTGTTTGACTCATCATAGCCACTACCCCAACTTCGATGAAGGGGGGGTGTTGGTGTGAGTTATCCTATGTGTCCTCCTCACATATTGGAGGGTCATCTCACATGGGTTAGGTTTAGGGTTAGGTTTAGGGTTTCTATTGAGTCATGCACTAGGGTTACTTAGCACCCTATATGTACCCTTTCACTATTCATTTATGAGCATGCCAAGACACTCCGTTGTCTTTTTCTTATGAGAAAGCTTTATTCTGTTATGTAAGTTATTTAGTTGTTGATTGATTCTTCCTTGTGATTACGTTGGAGCCATTGCAATTCAACTTGAGTGTAAACTTCATTGTGGTGCACAATTTTTGATATGATTCATCAACTCTTTCATGCACAAAACATCATTTCAATGGTAAGAGGTAAAAACACCATTACAAAGCGGGGAGGAGGTTCAAACTCCATTTTTGACCCTGGGGAAGAAAAGAAGGGAGGACAGAGCAGAAAGAATGAACAACTTGTTACAAATGAGCCAAAATCAGATTTTAACCATTGAGCGAGAATGGAAGAAAGGACAAAACGCGGGTAAATCTGATTTTAGATCTCCAACCACCAACAAGATTCATTAAAATGGCAAGGGCACCTCTGCAAATCCACTTCCTAATGCATTTGATCCCACAAGACAAGAAATTGCCCATACTTCATTAAATCTGGTAGATGGAAATCTGATTTTTACCTTTTCCAGTGCGGAGACGTTTTCCAATTTTCTCCCACGAATCTTCACCAAAATCCAAAATTGAGGGGTCTAATGTGTGGATAATTTCACCAGCTTTCCAATGATATAAAGAACATGAAAATTTGAGCTTTGGATCAAAATATATGGCCCTCTAAAGATTTAGGGAAAAAATGGCGAAAACAGAGTCAAAATTGGGTGGGGTCAAACTTTAAAATTTTCCCTTTTGGAAAATTTTCCCAAAGACTCCACGCCTCCGCCACTTTAAGACACGTGGCATCGCTCGGTTCAAACTTCACCTTTTTCCTTTTTATTTCACATTGGGAAAATTTCCCAAAATTTCCCCGTGCCCCGCTCTCCCGGTGACATGTGTCAGCTTCCGGTTTTGACCGTGGGCTTCAAAACACAATTTTCCCTCTTCGCTGCCGAGGAAACTTTTCAATAATCCCCACCGGCCTAAGCTCTGCGCTGATGTGGACATGTGGCACTTTTTCATCGCTTGGCGGGGGTGTGCCTCTATTTTTGGTGCCCTTTACAACTTTGGCAAAATTGCTTAAAACCTTTCGTTGCCCGACTCCCGCCGCTGACAAGACACGTGGCACATCTTCATTCAATGCGGGAGCCTTTGCAAATTTTCTCCATCCTCCTCCATGGGCCTGCGGGAGAATTTTTCCTTTGCACCTTTTAGCCAAAAGGGCTAAGTGCCAAAACTCCCCGAAGCCCACCACAGTTTTGAGACACAAGTCGACTTCTCATTGGCCGCAGAGGAACTGTCTAGGAAAATTTCCCCAAAAGCTCCATAGAGCCATAACTAAAAAATTTCAAGGAGTTAGGAGGAAAATTTTACCTTTTTGGAAAGGGGAATAAAAATCCTATATAATGAAGCTATTTCCAGAAACCTTTGAGTGTCTGAAATGTGTAAAATTTGATATTGAAGCACAAGGAAGGAAAGGATGAAGGCAAGTTAGCCAAAATAAAGAGGGGCTCATTTTGGATAAAAATTTGGTGACTCTCGGGGTCATTTGCACTCGCTAGATGAATGATCAGTGGCCTTTGAAACATCCATTGGGCATGGAGTTAAGCCTAATAACCAATTCTAATCTGAACTATGAAAATCTGACCTCTGAGCCACTTGGAAACCCATTAAAACTTGGAGTTGATCTTCACCAAAATGCCATTGAAATGCGTGCAAAGCAACCAAAACAACACCAAAAACTATGTATGAAACTAAAAATCATACATGCTCCAAATGGAACATGCAGAGTGTGCACAATCACTTCTTTTCTTTGAAAGAAAACCTACCTACACTACTCTAATTGGAAGTAAAGGTAAGGTAAAAAAACCCCTTATCTGGTTGTGCAAAATAGCTTCCTTTCTTCAAAATGGGCAGCCATGCAATTGATTTGGAGCTGACCATGGCTGTTAGGATGAGTGGAAAATCAACAAGAAGCTAGTCTTCTACCCAAATTAGCAAGTTTTCAGCTGAAATCAAATTGAATACCTCTTTTAGTTGCTCTGCATTTGGATTGAAGAGATATTGCAGCTGATCCTTGGTACTTTGTAGCTCATCCTCATGCTTAGAAGCAAGCATGGTGGTTTTGACTTCTCCTTTGGCTCAATGAAGCCAAATACGATTGGGCAAGGTCGATCTGTTTGATATGCCCATTGCTCAGATTTTCAACTCCAAGAATGGAGTCTTCTTGTGGACCTTCTTGAATGGATGGTGTGGAAGAAATGGTGAAAGCTGTTATATTGTTTTCCTTCTTCCTCTAATGAAGAACGTGGAAGATTAATATCTTCCAATCTTGGCTCCAAAAGGATGCTATAAAATGCGGTACATTGCAAATGAATGCTCTCCTTCATGTCGGTAGGTTCTTGTGTTTTTAAGATGAATGATGAAAGAGCAAAAGGTGTGATTTCAATTTGGTTCCTCTCCATCAAAATTGTTCTCCAAATCGGATAGATAAAGCTGCCTTATTCTTTGTGCTACTGCAAATGCTTAACCTCCTCCATGGTGTTCTTTTGATTTACAACTTGATCACCATGTTTATCTTCATTCTCAAAGGTGAAGTTTGAAAGATCAAACTCCTCTTCAACGTTGGAGCTTGAAGAGAATGAAGTATAAGGAAGAACTGAAGGTTCTTCTATAGCCTATTTTGTGCTCAAAGCTTTTGGATCTGCACTTTTCTCCTCCACAGCTGGAATGTGCTCCTCTTCTTTTAGATTTGGAGCAGCTTCTCCTTCCTCTGCTACTTGAAGACAATCTTTCTCTTGATTGAACTCTTCCTCTAGCATGAAGTTTGTCAAGTCAAACTCTTCAATCTACTACTCTAGAGGACAAGTTGGGGCTGCAAGATCTCTTTTAGAGCTTTCCTCTTCCATGGTTGATTGTGCAACTTCTATTGGATCAGCATCTTCTTCTAGCAGAGTGCCAACATGGACACTACACTCTGAGAAACTTGATGACTGATCTTCTTGCTTCTCTATTGCTATAAAATCATCCTTGGCCACCACTTGTTCTTCAACCTTTACCTCCTCTGTAGGCTTCACCAGCAAAGGAATTTTCTCAATCCCATATCTAAGAGCCAAGCTTACTAAGCTCTTAATCATTCCTTCTTTGCTTGGTTCTTCCTCTTGCTTGTTCTTCATGATGGTGGTTTTGCAATTTCTTCTTCCCCACATGGAATTGGGAATGCAAGAGGAGGGGTGGGTTGGAGTTCAATTGATTTTGCAATTTTTTGTGGTGGTGGAGGAGGTAGAAAATCTTGTTCCCTTGGAGTGGAAGGTATTTCTTTTAGCTCTTGTGGAGGGGATGACTGTATAGAAGGGAAAAGGACAGAAGAATTGAGATGGGGTGGAAGACTAGGGGATGGAGAAATGGAATAAAATTTTGGGACAGCAGATGGGAAGCTTGAAACTTGACATTGCTGAAATGAAACATTGGGAAAGAGGAAAAGAAAGAGTATGAGATGGTGTGCTTACCCGTTGGCAAGGTTGCTGAATACTCCTATCATACACCTATATTCCCTTAATCCACTTTACAAGTAATGGAAACATTACAATTATGAAGTCAAGCTTCTCTTGTGGGTGAAGTGTCTTGGAAAAGGGCCAACCCATGGATAAGGTGCCCTATAACCAATTCTGAAAGCCTTCATTTGAGATGTTGCTCTAGATTGCACCATGTTTGCCTCCATCTTTTGGATCTTCTCCAAAAAATCTACATTCTCTTCTTGACTGCCCTCACCATATGCATACTCTTGTGCTTGATATGCTTCAAAGCCAAACTGGCTTTGGATTTGCTGCTCATATGGGTATGCATGCTGATTTTAAATTTATTCAAAATGCTGATTTGAAGGAGTTGTAAAACATGTTGGAGGTGGAATGTACTTTTACTATTGTAAATGTGAATTCCATGATGGAAATGAAGTCATGATTGCACAACTTCATGGAATGGAAAGAATATGGAAGAGATGGAAAGAATAATGGATAAAAAATGAATGAAAATGAATGGAAAGAGGGTGTGCAACTTATGGGATGGGTTGTTTACCAAATGGAGTCTTTGTTAGTGCAAAATCACAAAGCACCCACGGATGTTGACTAGATTTCTAGGTTGATCATACTAGCATCCAGTGTGATTGCACAACATTGAATCCTTTCTTGAGTGTGGGACTCACAAAATAAGAAAGGAATCTCTAGAGAAGGCTGGTTCCTACTCCTAAACTACCTGCCACAAGCTATTCCAGTGCAGGAAAGCTAATCTAATCCTAATCTAACCATGCCAAGGAGACAGAGAGAGAGAGAGAAAAGGGAAAAAACAGAGCTTACACTAAAACGGTGATACACCAGAGAAGGAGAATGTTGAACATCTATCAAAACTGCCATGGGACAAAGAGAGGTGAGCAATGGGAAGGATGGACAGACGCATCATAGGCCCAAGGATAGATTTCACACAGAAAATGTCCCAAAACTCCATGAACATAGCTCCAAACCTGCAATGAACATTCAAACGTGCACAAATACCTGCAATGAAGAGAGGCAAGAAGAAAACAAGAAAAAAATGAGCAAGGATGGACAGATGCATCACAAAACACGTTTTTGTTGCTCCAGAAGTTTGACACAGAACATCATTTCAATAGTAAAAGGAAAAAAACACCATTACAGAGTAGGGGAGGAGGTTCGAACTCCATTTTCAACCCTAGAGAAGAAAAGAAGGGAGGGCAGAGCTGAAAAGATGAACAACTTAATAATGAGCCAAATCTGGCTTTTTACAATGCATGGGTCGAGCCCAGGAGAGAGAAACATGGGAAAATGTGCAAGCAGCCCAACCATTGACCAAAACACATTCTTCATTAAAATCGGTGGTTGAAACATCACTTCTGGCCATGCTGAAGAAGAATGCGACCCATGTGCATTAAAACTAGTTGTTGAAATGTCGGTTCTGGCCTTGTTGAAGAAGAATGCGACCCATGTGCATTAAAACTAGTTGTTGAAACATCGTTATGGCCTTACTGAAGAAGAATGCGACGCATGTGCATTAAAACTGGTTGTTAAAACGTCGGTTCTAGCATTACCACGTGTCGAGAGATGTTTCGACTTTCTCTCTCCAAACTGAACCAAAATGCAAGATTGACCCCGAGAATCGCATGTATGCGAGAATTTTGCCAGCTTTCTATTGATATAAAGAACGTGCAAATCCAAGCTATGGATCGAAAGATATGGCAATATGAAGATTTAGGGCAAAAACAGGCAAAAAACGGGTCGGCGGGAAAACATTTGAATTTTTCCCGCGCTCTACCACTTGGATGACACGTGTCAGGTGCTGATTGGATGAGCAATTCTCTCTCCTAGGCCTCCGCGGGTTTCCTTTGAAATTTTTATGTTTTTATAATTTTGGAAAATTTTCCATTTTTTCCCCGTGCCCCGCCACTTGGGACACGTGGCGGGCTCTGGTTGGAGGACAGGGGCGCGGGGTCATCCTTATCTTTTAATTCTTTTGCCCAAGACTTCGTCAAACTTTTATAAGTCTTTCCGGCTCCGAACTCCCCGCCTTAGGACACGTGGCATGTTACGATTCGTCTGCGAGCCTCCGGCTTTTCGCGTCCCTCGTGTCCCTTTGGCCCCCGGTATCCCAAACTACCTGGGACAAATTCCTCCGAACCACCCAATTCGGGCTTCCTTTTCCCTCTTTGCGGTGAAGACACGTGGCACATTTCCATTGGCTCTCGGCTCTTTCGGCTCTCCGCATCCCGCGCGTACTTTTGGCCCAGATGTCCCAAACGAAAGTTCCTGTTTGGCTGATCCAGGCGGTTTGCGTCCTCTGCGTACTTTTGTCCCAACCGCCTGGACTGCTCTGGAACAAATTTCTATCAACCGCCCGAAATGGGTGACTTATGGCAAACCGGCCGATCCGTTTCTTTCACGTACTTTTGTCCCAATGTCCCATTGCCAGAAACAAAGACTTAGGCAATTTTTTCCCTTTTTCGGCCGAATCGGCTTTTCGTGCCCCACGTGTCCGATGGCCCAGATGTCCCAATTACTCGTGGACCGCCTGGAGGATTTTCGGCGGTTCATACCCCGACGTCCCAAGTGTCCCAAGGACCGCTGGACTAGGACTTGGCCGATTTTCTCCATTTTACGCCCTAAGCTTGGTTTTTGCATTTCTTCCATTTTTTCGACCTGTTGGGATTTCTTCTTGGATGAGAGAGTTAGAGAGAAGCAGAGGGACCCCAAAAAACATGATTTTGGGCCTTGAATCAATCTATTTGCACAGGACTTGAATATTTCGATGAATGTTATCAAAATTTACCACTGGGGTGAATTTTGGATAACGATTTTAGCGACTTAAGCGAGGTCATCTCGCTCACTGCTAGATGAATGATTAGTAGCCTGAAGCAATCCATTGGGCATGGAGTCATGAGTAGTAGCCTAAAATTGATCTGAACTTTGAAAACCTCCCCTCGAGCCACTTGGAAACCCACTTTGAAATGGAGTCATTCTCACCAAAATGCCATTGAAATGGATGCGGGAGCAAAACCAGCACCACAAAACTATATACAGGCTGAAAATCATACATGCTCCAAATGGAACATACAGAGTGTGCACAAGCACTTCTTCTGCTGAAAGCAAACCTACCTACTCTATTCTAACTGGAAGCAAAGGCAAGCTAAACAAACCCCCGCAATTGCTTGTGAGAAATAGCTTCCCTTTCTCAAAAGTGGCAGCCATGTAATTGATTTGGAGCTGATCATGGCTGTTAGGATGAGTGGAAAATCAACAAGAAGATGGTCTTCCACCCAAATCATCAAGGTATCGGTGAAGGCAAATTCAATACCTCTTTTAGTTGTTTACGCATTTGGATTGAAGAGGTATGATGACAGCTGATCCTTGGTACTTTGTAGCTCATCCTCATGCTTAGAAGCAAGCATGATTTGGTTGTGGCTTCTCCTTTGGCTCCAATGAAGCCAAATACACGATTGGGAAAGGTCGATCCGTTGAGTATGCCCATAATTCTGATTTTTAACTCAAGAATGAAGTCTTCTTGTAGACCTTGAATGGATGGTGTGGAAGCAATGGTGAAATTCCTCTGTCCTTTCTCTTCCTCCAATGAAGAACATGAAAGATTAAAATCTTCCAATCTTGGTTCCAAAGAGCTGCTATAAGATGCAGGCTGCTACAAATGAATGTTCTCCTTCATGACAGCAGACTCAAGTGTTTGGAATGTGGATGATGAAAGAGAGAATGGTGGAAACTCAACCGGCTCTTCTCCATCAAAATAGTCCTCCAAATCTGACAGATAAACTGCCTCATGACTGTCCTGCTGCAAATGCTCAACTTCCTCCATGGTGTCCTCTTGATCTGCAACTTGATCACCATGGTTTCTTTCACCCTCCAACATTGAGTTTGAGAGATCAAACTCCTCTTGATACTAGAACTTGAGAGAGGTGAAGTAGAAAGAAGAACTGAAGGTTCTTCTATAACCTGCTTTGTGCTCAAAGCCTTTGGATCTGCACTTTTCTCCTCCACAACTAGAATGTGGTCCTCTCCTTTTGGATTTGGAGCAGTTTCTCCTTCCTCTGATGTTTGAAGACAATCTTGCTCTTGATTGAACTCTTCCTCCAGCATGAAGTTTGTCAAGTCAAACTCTTCGATCTGCTGCTCTAGAGGACAAGTTGGGACTGCAAGAACTTCTTCTTCTCGCTGTAATAAAATCAGTCCGACCACCATTTGTTCTCAACTCCAACCTCTTACGTAGGTTTAACCATCAAGGGATCTTTGTCATCCCAAATTTAAGAGCCCAACTCTTCGGACTTTGAATTTCTTCATCCTTGTTTGGCTCTTCTTTACATTGCTATCCTTCATGGCGATTTTGCAATTTCTTCTTCCCCACATGGAATTGGGAATGCAAGAGGAGAGATGGGTTGTAACTCAATTGATTTGGCAATTTTTCATGGTGGTGGAGGTAGAAACTCTTGTTTCTTTGGAGGATGGGGTATTTCTTTTAGCTCTTGTGGAGGGAATGACTGTTTGGAAGGAAAAAGGAAAGAAGAATTGAGGTGAGATGGAAGACTAGGGGGTGGAGAAATGGATTCAACACTTGGGACAGCAGATGGGGTTTGCAATTCCAAATGAGATGATGCTGCTTGAGTAACGGGAAGAGAAAGACCAGATGATGGTGTAGAACTTACCCATTGACAAGGTTGTTCAACAACAAGTGTATAGGCCTCTATTTCTGCTTGTCCATTGTGCAAGTTGGGGTAGCATCTTCATCATGAAGTCCAGCTTCTCCGAGGGTGAAGTGTCTTGGAAAAGGG
Organism: Taxus wallichiana var. yunnanensis; assembly: GCA_018340775.1. NCBI lineage: Eukaryota > Viridiplantae > Streptophyta > Pinopsida > Cupressales > Taxaceae > Taxus > Taxus wallichiana. Next base: position 586,755,376 of record CM031235.1, on the reverse strand, counting down.
CCTCCCCATGGACAAGGAGTCCTCTGACCAATTCGAAAGCTCTCATTTGAGTTGTTGCTCTAGAGCGCACCATCTTTACCTCCATCTTTTGGATTTTCTCCAACAGACCAACATCTTGCATCGATTGTCTTCATTATATGCATGCTCTTTCTCTTGGAAAGCTCCATAGCCAAACTGAATTTGGCATTGCTGCTCATATGGGCATGCATACTGATTTTGAATTTTTTCAAAATGCTGATTTGGAGGATTTAAAAAATATGTTGGAGGTGGGAAACATTCTTTGCTGTTGTAAATGTGAGTCCCATGATGGAAATGAAGTCATGATTGCACAACTTCATGGAATGGAAAAGAATTAAAGGGATGGAAAGAAGGATGGATGGGAATGGATGAAAAATGGGTGCAACTTGAAATGGGTTGCTTTGATCGGATGGAGTCGCGAGATGTGTTTGCAAGTGCCTCCAAAGGTTGAAATCCTCACGGGAACACACCAACCTGCAAAAGATGAAGTGGAAGACCTCTCGGTGTCCCCCTTTGGGCATGCCAAAAGCTGTTAGTGCAAAATCAAGACACCACGGATGTTGACCAGATTTCTAGGTTGATCATACTAGCATCCGAGTGTGATTGCACAACATTGAATCCTTTCTTGAGTGTGGGACTCGCAAAATGAGAAAGGAATCTCTAGAGAAGGCTGGTTCTGCTCCTAAACTACACCGCCACAAGCTATTCCGGTGCGGGAAAGCTAATCTAATCCTAATCTAACCATGCCAAGGAGACAGAGAGAGAGAGAAAAGGGAAAAAACAGAGCCTACACTAAAAAGGTGATACACCAGAGAAGGATAATGTTGAACATCTATCAAAACTACCATGGGACAAAGAGAGGTGAGCAATGGGAAGGATGGACAGACGCATCACAGGCCCAAGGATAGATTTCACACAGAAAATGTCCCAAAACTCCATGAACATAGCTCCAAACCTGTAATGAACATTCAAACGTGCACAAATACCTGCAATGAAGAGAGGTAAGAAGAAAACAAGCAAAAAAATGAGCAAGGATGGACAGATGCATCACAAAACACGTTTTTTGTTGCTCCAGAAGTTTACACAGAACATCATTTCAATAGTAAAAGGAAAAAAATGCCATTACAGAGTAGGGGAGGAGGTTCGAACTCCATTTTCAACCCTAGAGAAGAAAAGAAGGGAGGGCAGAGCTGAAAAGATGAACAACTTTGAATAATGAGCCAAATCTGGCTTTTTACAATGCATGGGTCAAGCCCAGGAGAGAGAAATGCGAGGAAAATGTGCAAGCAGCCCAACCATTGACCAAAACACATTCTTCATTAAAATCGGTGGTTGAAACATCACTTACGCCATTTGAAGAAGAATCGACCCATGTGCATTAAAGCTGGTTGTTGAAACATCGATTCTAGCCTATCTTGAAGAAGAATGCGACCCATGTGCATTAAAGCCCGGTTGTTGAAAGCGTCGGTTATGGCCTTCTTGAAGAAGAATGCGACCCATGTGCATTAAAACTGGTTGTTGAAACGTCAGTTCTGGCATTACCACGCGTCAGAGACATTTCCTGAATTTCTCTCTCCAAACTGAACCAAAATTCAAGATTGACCCCAGAATCATGTAGAGAATTTTTCCAGCTTTCCATTGATATAAAGAACGTGCAAATCCGAGCTCTGGATCGAAAGATATGGCAATATGAAGATTTAGGGCAAAAACAGCAAAAAAAAAGCGGGTCGGTGGGAAAACATTTGAATTTTTCTGTGCTCGCCACTTGGATGACACGTGTCGGGCACTGATTGGATGAGAAATTCTCTCTCCTAGGCCTCCCGTGGGTTTCCCTTTGAAATTTTGATGTTTTTATAATTTTGGAAAATTTTCCATTTTTTTCCGCGCCCCGCTACTTGGGACACGTGGCGGGCTCTGGTTTGGAGGACGGGGCGGGGTCATCCTTGTCTTTTAATTTTTGGCCCAAGACTTCGTCAAACTTTTCTAAGTCTTTCCCTGGCTCCAAACTCCCCCGCCTTAGGGCACGTGGCACATTCTGATTCGTCCGCGGGCCTCCCGACTTTTCGCGTCCCTCGCGTCCCTTTGGCCCATTGTCCCAAAGCGCACGGGACAAATTCCTCGAACCGCCCGATTCGGGCTTCCTTGTCCCTCTTTGCGGTGAAGACATGTGGCACATTTCCATTGGCTCTCGGCTCTTTCGGCTCTCCGCATCCCACGCGTACTTTTGGCCCAGATGTCCCAAATGAAAGTTCCCTGTTTCGGCCGATCCGGGCGGTTCGCATCCTCTGCGTACTTTTGTCCCAACTGTCCCAAAGCCTGGAACAAATTTCTCCGAACCGCCCAAAATGGACTGACTTGCGCCAAACCGGCCGATCCACGTCTTTTGCGTACTTTTGTCCCAACTGTCCCAGTGTCGAAATAAAGACTTAGGCAATTTTTTCCCTTTTTCGGCCAAATCGGCTTTCGCGCCCGCGCGTCCGATGGCCCAAATGTTCTAATTGCTACGTGGACCGCTGGAGGCTTTTCGGCCGGTTCGCACCCGACGTCCCAACTGTCCCAAGGACCGCCTGGACTAGGACTTAGCCGATTTTCTCCATTTTTCTGCCCCAAGCTTGGTTTTCTGCATTTCTTCCATTTTCTCGACCTGTTGGGATTTCTTCTTGGATGGGAGAGTTAGAGAGAAGCAGAGGGACCCCAAAAAACATGATTTTGGGCCTTGAATCAATCTATTTGCCCGGGACTTGAATATTCTGATGCATGTTATCAAAATTTACCTGGGGTGAATTTTGGATAACAGTCACTAGATGTGTTTGAAATTGCCTCCAAAGGCTAAAATATTCACAGGAACACATCAACCTACAAAAGATGAAGTGGAAGACCTCTAAGGTCCCACCGGCATGCCAAAATTTTTAGTGAAAATTCATAGCACCCCCAAAATGACCTATGGATCTACTTTTCTAAGGCAATGTCATTTGGTGTGAATGCACAACATTGAGCTTTCCCAAAGTGTGGGACCTTTGCAAATGGGGAAAGCTCTCCAGAGAAGGCTAGTTCCTCTTCCTAAACTACCTGCCACAAGCTATTCCAGTGCAGGCAAGCTAATATAATCCTAATCTAACTTCCAAGGAGATAGGGAGAGAAGGAAAACTGGAAAAAATAGAGCCTACACTAAAATGGTGATACACTAGAGAAGGAAAATGTTGAACATCTATCAAAACTACCATGGAACAAGAAGAGGTGAGCAATGGAAAGGATGGACAACTACATCAAAAACCAAGGATATATTTCACATAAAAATGTTCCAAAACTCCATGAACACAGCTCCAAAACCTATAATGAACATTCAAACATGCACAAATACCTGCAATGAAGAGAGGCAAGAAGAAAACAAACAAAAATGAGCAAGGATGGACAAATGCATCATAAAACACATTTTTATTGCTCTAGAAGTTTGCACAAAACATCATTTCACTAGTAAGAGGGAAAAAATACCATTACAGAGTAGGGGAGGAGGTTCAAACTCCATTTTTGACCCTGGGGAAGAAAAGAAGGGAGGGCAGAGTAGAAAGAATGAACAACTTGTTACAAATGAGCCAAAACTAGCTTTTAGCCATTGAACATAATGGAAGAAAGGAGAAACACAAGAAAATCTGATGTTTGATCTCCACCACCGATAAGATTCATTAAAATGGTAAGGGCACCTCTGTAAATCCACTTCCCAATGCATTCGAGCCCGCAAGACAAGAAATTGCCCATACCTCATTAAATCTGGTAGATGGAAATATGATTTTTTGCCTTTTCTAGTGCCAGAGACGTTTTTCCAATTTTATCCCATAAATATTCACCAAAATACAAAATTGAGGGGTCAACATGTGGATAATTTCACCATCTTTCCAATGATATAAAGAACGTGAAAATCCAAGCTCTAGATCAAAAGATATGGCCCTTTGAAGATTTAGGGAAAAAATGGCAAAAACAGAGTCAAAATTGGGTCGGGGGTCAAACTTTAAAATTTTCCCTTTTGGAAAATTTTCCCAAAAGACTCTGCGCCTCCGCTGCTTTGAGACACGTGGCATCACCTGGTTCATTTGAATGGATCACGGGCTCAAACTTCACCTTTTTCCTTTTGATTTCACATTGGGAAAATTTCCCAAAATTTCCCCGTGCCCCGCTCTCTCGGTGACACGTGTCGGCTTTTGGTTCGACCGCGGGCTTCAAAACACATTTTCCCTTTTCTCCCACCGAGGGAAACTTTTCCAACAATCCCCACCGTCCCGAGCTCCGCGTTGATGTGGACACGTGGCACTTTTTCATCGCTTGGCGGGTGTGCGCCTCTATTTTTTTGTGCCCTTTGTAACTTTGGCAAAATTTCTTAAAACCTTTCACCGCCCGACTTACGCCACTAACAGGACACATGGCGCATCTTCATTCAATGTGGGGCCTTTGCAAATTTTCTCCATCCTCCTCCATAGGCATGTGGGTGAACTTTTTCCTTTGTGCCTTTTAGTCAAAAGGGCTAAGTGCCAAAACTCCCCCTGACACCCACCGCCATTTGAGACACATGTCGGCTTCTCATTGGCCGCGGGCATGTCTAGGGAAAATTTCCCCAAAAAACTCTGCCGAGCCATAACTCAAAAATTACAAGGAGTTAGGAGGAAAATTTTACCTTTCTGGAAAGGGGAAGAAAAATCCTATCTGATGAAGCTATTTCCAGAAACCTTTGAGTGCCTAAAATGTATAAAATTTGATATTGAAACACAAAGAAGGAAAGGATGAAAGCAAGTTAGCCAAAATAAGATGGGGGCTCATTTTGGATAACACTTACCACGGAGCATCTGTTTGCACAAAACCCGACACTACACTCGCAATAGAAGTGGATCAAATGATTTCCATAAGCACAAACGTTGCCTTTCGAATCGCATACCGTGTAATTTTTCTAACATTCCATTGGATTCGGAAGTGGAAGCCATCGAGACTTTGTTCCTCTAGAGACCGTTTGTCTGACTTGTTGAACGGAAGCACAACTCGCGACTTACATTTACTAAGCAAACCATAGTCGATTTTTGAACTGTAGTGCCAACTATGGTTACATGGTAATGGAGACAAGTACTTGATGGTTTCAGGTGTGCACCGTTGCAACAGAGTTAAATTTTCATATCCATCCCTAATATGAAATTGAGGGTTGGACCACAATTTCTTTGTATGCTTACTCCACAATGGATTGCATTTATTCCCATCTAGATTCTTGTCGATTAATGTCATATTATTGTTGGAAACGAAATTTAATTTATTTGTTGGCATAAAGTATTCAAGTGGGTACCATATGTATTATTGATGGCCACTGATATTAATCACATGCTTCTGTTCTTCATAATCACATTCGAGCCACTATTCCTCCAAAAGGATGTTTGAACACATACCTCCCACATTTAAACAATTGACAAGCTCCACATGAAGAAGTGAGCCATAATATTAACTCTGTGAAGATTAGATTGAAATGATGAAAATGGAATGGATGAAGTGGCAGTGCTTCCATTTCCAGAATAGTACCAATGAAGAGAAAATAACATAGAAATCCAATTCCTTTATTTGAATGGAAAGATGAAGAGCAACTTAATATCACAAGAGAGCCCGACCATGACGAAAACTACAACAAAAATAATAGAGTGAATTCTCCAAGTTTGGTGTGTGGGCTTGCATTTACAAGTTAATTAGATGTTTAATGGACTATCGCTCATTAAATTCCACTTTAGAATCACACATTATCATAGACTTTTGATTTCCGTGTGGATTAAAGTTATATTTAGATAAGAGGAGGTTCAACGCATTAAAAAACTGTTTATTTTGGAGATGTTTGTAATTTTTATACTCAAAATAATATCAATGTCATTATGTGGGGTGGTTGATTTTGACACTTCTCATAATGTGGATAGGAAAGATTGAAGTTTGAGTGGATCCATTGAAATTTGTGGTGGCACTATCTCCACTTCTGACACAACAAATTGCTCCACATGAACATGTTGTCTCCCTGCTTCTTATACACCATATCGGTAAAAATACATTTGGAAACCATGTATGGCCATTTGTGACTTTATCAGACGGTTTTGTGAAAATACTGTAAGAGGAGTCATCGATGGTTGCAGTTTGGATTTAATCTCCAAGTTTTTTCTTTGTACGTTTTCTGGATGTGACCAGTTGAAGACAAAGAGATGATGTCATTCTTATAGTACTTCCTGACCCGCTTGACCAAGTATCATAGCTTATATGACTAACATTTTTAGTTTATTTTTGTATTAAAAAATGATGGTTACATTAAAGTAGTGGTATTTATAAATTTTGTTTACTGCCTCAAAAGAGATTTCTTTGATTTCCTTTATTGCTCGTACAATTACATGCATTTGATCAAGTCTATTAGTTTGTGGTTCATGTTATTTCTATTATTACGTCGAAGGCATTTGCACAATTTTAAGTGGCTTTCCTCTCTGACAATACAAATTAAATCTCAATGAATGTAATCTAATCCATGTGTGGTTGTTGATTTAAGCAACCTTAGTCATTGAAGATATGTCTTCTTGTTGTTTTGCATTCGTACATGCTCCTTGACATTTCCTTCTTGACAACCACGGTGCCCTACCATATTCATTGCAATCTCTACAGTTTTATTTTCTTAGAGAATTCTTTTGTCTTGCATACCCCCTTTCCACTATAAATTTACCCCTCCTAGCTAGCACTAACCACACAACGATTTGCATTTTTGTATTTGATTTGAGTGTACATTAATGTGAAGTATAACACAAATACCAAATATTATTTGGGTGTTTCGATTTAAGCCATGGAAAAGGTGTGGTGCATGAAGGTATTTAATTCTCAATTTTTTATTTCTGACTTTCCATTGTTGTCTTCATCTTATATAACAAATCAGACGTTGTCCAATCAAAAATATTTTAGTCATTCTCAGTTGGGTTACGGCCCTAGAGCCTATTGGATCTTCCCCATTTAATTACAAATCACACTCATGTGAATAACACAAGTGACATTTAGATGATAAAGTGGAACACAAATAAAGGATCTTATTTGGGTCTTATGATTTCAGCTCGATTGCCAAATAAATTCTACATGTCCCTCATATGACTAAAAGTTGTAGGGGCTCTATTATCCGACAAATGTTCATGCATCACCTTTTTCTTGCAATTAATCCTACATTTAATCAAGGTTAAAACTATAAAAGTATGGTACTCGGTAATACAAAAAAAAGCAGAATGGATTACGGCCTTGTAACCTATTCAATTTTGTCCATTTCTTATTTTGACCACTTCAGCCTCAAATTATAATCACATAAATAAATGATCCTCAATCTAAAACATTTACGATTTTCCTCATTTTTAGTTCATCCTCTTTGAACATATATTACACTCAAATAAATAATGTGACCAAGGTAGAGAAAATTCAGTAGAACACAATGCACTTCTCCTCCCTCATACCCCATCTTCTTTTCCCCCATCCTCTCCCTCTTATTCACTTCCTTAAGTTTTAATTCTTCGCTCTATCCCCTTTGGCATTCCCATTGTACATTTCACGTACAATTTCTAGTTATTAAAATCTACCAAAATTTAGGTTAAACACTCATGAATACAATTTCACAATGTTTTATAATAATAATAATAATTATGATTGCCATTATTATTATAATATATATACATGATAATGGGTTGTTAAATCACAAACGTAAGCCTACACCAAACATTAAATTGGGTTTTTTTCTAGGCATTAAAAAATTTATTTACAATGCCTCACACACGGGGTTAAAGTTGTAACATAAGTACCCATTACAACACTAACCCAAGGTGCCCAATAAGATACTATAAAATGAATTATCGAAGTCTCTATCAAACAAGACTTCAAGTTGGATTGATGTAGATACTTTACTTTTATTGGAACTCAATATTAAGTAAAGACAATCAAATATTACATCTAGTATACATACACACTAAGTCGGGGTGTCCAAGAGTGAGGTCAACAAGACTATAAACACGAGAGCACTACAACTAGTGACATCCTTTGGATTTAATTTTACTATTTAATTTTTTGATCTCTTACAAACTTTTATATTCATACTTTATAGACTCATTGCATCATCATATGGGTTTATTTCTACCATTTCTTTATTACTTGATTTTTGTTATGTTATTGTTACACCCTTAGTCCTTAGATTATATTGGATATGTATTTCCAACTTGTGGCATACATAATATCTTTTCTTGTCATATTTCATTAATTTATGCTTTCATATGTTTAGTAGGTCGACCTTGGTATTGGCCATACCATAGGAATAATATACATAGGTGGTAGCGAGGAGTAATTAATCATCATATTGAGTACTTGAGTCTTATTGTATATTTGGAGGTTGCCCCCTCAAAGTGGTTAAGCTACTCTAATTGCATATTGTGATCATATATATAAAATTTTGTGTTCTTTGTTGTTCTATTGCTTTTGATATTTAGATTTATCCAAGTAATTTCATTACAAGTGGTATTAGAGATTGATCTCGCCATAATTACATCAAAACCCTAATTGTGAAGGTTCACCTATATCTAAAAAATGGTATTGAAATTTTCAACACTTTTTTGTGGTGTTGCAAAATCATTCAAGTAAGATCCTCTCCAAATTTCTAACATTTTGGACTTGTTTTGCAAAATTTATATCAGTTTTAGTTTTTTTCATAAATTGGCTTCCTAGGTTGCAATTTTGGGAATTTTTTTAAGTTTCTTATATTTTTGGAAATCTTGCCAAAAATTAGCTAGGGTTTGTGTTATCTCTCAAAAGTGCACCCTGTAGAGAGATGACTACAAGTGTTCTAAGCTTGCTCTGGATCTCTCTCTTTTAGATACAATGGAAACACCTCATGTCTATGGGTATACCTATTATTGAGGTGAGTCTCGGTATCAAGGCCGGTTCCTTCTTGATGTATCCTAAACTGATTTTTGGGGTTTTGAGGGTAAAAAGATGACTGTAAATGAATTGAAAACTGGGGTGATACACCAAAATTGTTGAGGGCTTTGACTGAGTACATGCACAAATATCTAAGAATGGATTCTAGATGCACAAACCAATAGTTTTTAGCAAAATATTAAGGAAAAACACTTGATGTATTGAGGGAATGATTCATAAAAATACGATAAGATAAACATGCACACTAATATCATGCAAAAATTACTAAGTTTTGTAGCAAGGTAAGATAATCAATCAGGGAATTTTGATAGTATACACAAGGCTGCAAATAATTGGAAAGGCAGAAATCAATCTCTCATTCAAAAGACAAAACTGGAAAAATATGCTTCAACACTCCTGTGTCCAAAAGTCCTCCTTCATTCTTTGCCAATGCACACAATATATAGCAAAAATTATTCCTCCCACCCTTCCTAAAAATAGACTAAAAATTATACTCGCACATACATCCTATTTTTATTCTTTATTTATGAATAAAGAAAGGAATAAAATAAACATGCCAATACATTGAGGCATTAAAATCCTTCTTTACAAAAATACAACTAGTCAATTACAAGTTGACTATTCTATTTTAATAAAGTTGGATGAATAACTTTAGCTAAAAATAAGATTTCCTTCATGAGTAAGTTTTCTCTAATGCATTTAATCTCTGTCTTCTAGGCGATGATGTGACCTCTGCAACTTGACCCGTTTGTTATGATAAATTTAGCTCTTTAATCTTGTCCCCATGTACTCCATCTACTATGCAAGCTCGATATTGATATCATTACTGTTCTCATTGTGCATGGTAAAATAGTTCTCCTTAGCCACCTTTATGTGGGGACCACTTGAGTTTGAACCATCCCACTAAAATTCAATTCTTACAAGGTTTGGAAATATTGCATGAGTTTTTATTTCTATGAAATTCTAACCACGATTGAATATAATCAATACAAGACTTGAGTTAGGATGTAAAATCATTACAACCCTAATTATTTTTCATTTTCACAAGCTCTTCTTCGAGCTAGCAAAGCTTTGCAGAAATGTTTCCCTAAATGGTGGCCATTGGAAATGATTTTGAGCTTTGAGTTGTCGATTTTTATCCCTTTTATTTCTCTCGATCTCGTGGGTTTGAGCTCGTGGGCTGCCATTTCATGCAAGGTCTATTTTATTACGGTGGCCTTATTATCGATGAGTTTTGAACCTCTCTGTTTGATCTTTTTCGAGCATGATCTTGGGTCTTTCTTCGTTCTATTCTGCATAGACAATTGATTTGGGGCTCTATAATATTTTCAGTTCTCTCTTCCATTTCGCTCAAAATGAGCTATTTTAGATGGATCTTCTCAAGTGGTTCTTTTATTTTTTTCATTCTAGAGCTCATTTATCATGGTTTTTGAGATCGAAAGTTCTTCGATGATTTTGGTGAGTTCAATGAGTGCTCAGTTTAGATCTGAAAATGGCCATCATTCTGGTCTCTGGTGCTCCATTCAAACTCTATTTGTGGTCTTCATAAAACAAAACAAAAGGTGAGCTTTTGGTTCTACAAACTTGAAACTTTTCATTCTTTAACCTGTAACTTGTAACTGATACTTTGAAGTTGTTATATTTCTTTGCCTCCATGGTTGAATTGAGCTCAAAAGAAAATCTATGGATATCTTGCTTCTGTTCCACACTTGAGGGTTTCTATTGTCAATTTTAACTAGTAAGTTACAAAGTTTTATCTTTGATACTTCGATTAAAACCTGTTTTTTACCGATACCCATTAATGGGTTTTTTGATTATTGACGGATGTACTTTTTTTCTCGATTCATGGTTTGATATTTTGAACTTTGGATTTTCTCGGTTGCCAATATTATGTGAGTATGGATCTTTCCTTTGGTGAGTTATGATTTCTGGCTAAAGCTCTATTTTGAGCTCGAGACACGGAAAATGATTTGATCCTTTAATGCTCTGAAAAGGTGAACTCCATCTTGAAAGTTAATGGTCATGAATTTGTTGTTTTGACTACTGCTTGATATAAAAACTTCATTTATTATAACTTTGGGCACTATTTAGAAGGTTATTGAGCTCGATTTTATTGTTTGAGAAAATTTGTGTTGATTGTAGCTTTATTGGAAGGTAAAGCTATCTTTTTCTAGCTGAATTGGTGTTTAACCTTTAAAGGTATGAATCTAACATGGGGTTTTGGATTTTACGAGCTATTTTGTGGACTATAGAACTAGCCATCGATGATCTTCTTAGCTCTGTTTAATTTGATTTTACTTGATGACCTGTGTATTCACCCATTGTTTTTATGGATTTGAGAGCTTTGTCGAAGATTTTATATATTCTGAGTCTTTCTTCACTTGAGCCTCTGAATTCTTCTGTAGGGTTGCCATTACAAGGATTTTGAAGGTAGGATGTGTCGTTCTTTTCGAGCTATAAATTTTGAGTAATCCCTTCTCAACTGTACACCCTAAAATGTGAGGTGCTTAATTGCTTAGACCATTATATCGTGTCGTTTTGAATAGTATGCACATTTAGTTGTATCTTAACTTGCACATAGATTCCATCTTAATTTTGAAAACATTATGTAGCTTCAAAACTAGAGAATCTTGTGTTCTCTCACTCTGATTGTTGATGGCTTTGCAAAATCATGTTCACCTGTATTGGTCCTCTGAATTTATTGTAAATTGGTAACTCGAGACTGGTAATGATGTTTTGAAATGAAATTTCTTCTGCTAGCTGACTTCTTTGGAATTTGTATAAATCTTGCATACAATTTTTTGAGTTATTACTTGTGATTGTATCTTAAAACAAGATTGTTGTGTTAACAAGTTTTAATAATGCCTTGGACACACCTTTGTGACTCTTATGTATGAGCATACTGTAGATTCTCTTTGTACTACCTCATACCCCAACCTTTAATGGAAGCTTGAAAAGTAGTGAACATTTATGCCAGTTGTAATTTTACTTTTGAAATGTTGGACATTCAATTTCTTTGTGGATAGAGCTCAATTGGACATGTTTTAAAGATTTATCATATATCTTTGTAATTTTTTTAAATTTTGAGTAGAGTCTGTAGCCTCTCCTTCTGCATGGCTTTGAGGAATCTTTATTTTACTATCTTTGCTTCCTTTACAATGGAAATTTGAATGGTGCATTATTTTGATCATTTGTAACATGAAGTAACTTGTACTTGTCTGAATTTGTATCTTTGACTATACCATGTATTTTCTCCTTTCGTATTACTATTTGATTTATCTAAGCATGTACTAGCTTGAAATAACATGATGGAAAGATGTAAAATGTCCATTTTACATGGTGAAGCCCTATCAAAATTTTTCTCAGATTCCTTTTTCCTTTATGTTTTAGCTGTAACTTCTCTTATTCCATTGGTTAGAAAATGTAGCACTAAACTTGCATTTATTCTATGGATTGGTGCATGGACATTTTTGTACATTCAGCCTTTAGTTTGAATTGAAATAAATGTACTTTTTTGATTCAAGTTACAAAATGTATCATTTCTTTCTTCTTACTTGTATCTATACATTTAGATAAACTAGTTAGAAAATATTATGCTTTTTGGCCTCTATTTTAGTCCATAGTTTTCTCTCTCATGATTTACGAGTGAATGAGTCATGTATATTGCTACAAAATAGTGTTTTTATTTATGTCTTTGATCTTCGTGTAACTTATACATCATGATGCTTTAGGAGATACACTTGCACAAAATTGGATAGTATAGGAATATGAATCAACCTTGAGCTCGTGATTGAAAATATCTCTTTTTTCCTTTTTTTAGGTACAAAGTGCCATTTTCCAAGATGTGAGGATGAAGATGCGAGTAAAGTTGGAGCTAGAAATGCATCGGTGAAACGAAATAAACCCAAGGTGGTGCATTATTTTGATCTTTTACTGTAACATGAAGTAACTTGTACTTGTCTGAATCTGTATGTTTGACTATACCATGCATTTTCTCCTTTCTTTATTACTATTTGATTTATCTAAGCATGTACTAGCTTGAAATAACATTATGGAAAGATGTAAAATGTCCATTTTACATGGCGAAGCCCTGTCAAAATTTTCTCAGATTCCTTTTTCCATTATGTTTCAGTTGTAACTTCTCTTATTCCTATTGTTAGAAAATGTAGCACTAAACTTGCATTTCTTCTATGGATTGGTACATGCACATATTTATACATTCTTCCTTTAGTTAAGTTTGAAATAACTATGAACTGAAATGAATGTATTTTTTTGATTCAAGTTACAAAATGTATCATTTATTTCTTGTTATTTATATCTACACATTTAGATAAACTAGTTAGAAAATATTAGGCTTTTTGGCCTCTCTTTTATTCCATAGTTTTTCTCTCTCCTAATTTCTAAGTGAATGAGTCATGTATGTTGCTACTATAGAATAGTGATTTTATCAATTATTCCTTTGATCTTCATGTAATTTATACCTCTTGATGCTAGGAGATCCACTTGCACAAAATTGGATAGTATAGGAATATGGATCAACCCTAAGCTTGTGATTGAAAATAATCTTTCCTTTTTTTTTTAGGTATAGTGCCATTTGCTAAGAAGCGAGGATGAAGATGGAGCAAATATGGAGCTAGAAATGCATCAACCGAAATGAAAGAAACCCAAGGCAATGATGGGTTCTTTCATACTCCTTTACTTTATTTTTCATGCATATGTACCTCTTACTTCAGTAGTTGTAATTTACTTTTGAGTTACATCCCATGGCTTGTGTGGGAACATTTGAAATTCCTTATGAATAAAACATTGAATTCTAAAACTGAGTTGTGTATTTCTTTCTACATTTCATTTTTGTATATGGATTGTATAATGAATTAAACAACTCAATAACATAATTGAATGTATTTAATCATGAAGGAAAGAACTTTAAAATATACTTGTAACCTTAGTAATGAACTTTGATTATTGCTATAATCTACAACTATGATTGTTGTTCCAAAACTTAACACTTCATCTATTATGTATTTTCATGTCTTCATCAAGATTTACACATTTGTCCTTTGGGGCTTTTGTGTTCTTTTGTTGAAGATAATCATGAAATTACAGACTATGTGATCTATTACGTTTTGTAACACACACATAGCTACAAATTACATGTAGTCATTAATTAATCCAATAGAACAAATATTGAACTGAAAGAATATCCCCTAGCTTAGGTCACTTCACCAATGCCATCCATCATAATGAAGTTTTGAGTTGCCCATTTTTGCACAAGTGCAAAAATTATCAACATTTTAGTGATCATGGGGAAAGCTCTGCTAGCTTGTAGACTTGTGCCTTGCTCTTGTCCATTGGGCATGGAGTCCAAAGCATGTAATCAAAATCTTCCTTCTTAAAGGTCCAACCCTTCAAAAAAACTAAAACTGGGAAGGATCTGGTAAACTAGATCACGTGCATGAATGCACTTTATTGAATTGAAAAACATTACAATGTGCATGAAGCACTTATTGAAAGGAAATCTACTCTAACTAAACACTGTAGGATTTTCAATAATAGTGTTTGAGAAACATACCATTCATAGGAATGGGAAGTTCCTCTCCATTCAGCCTTGAAAGCTAAAAAGCATTGTGTTCTTTGCAAGCTAAAATCATGTAAGGACCACTCAAATTGTATTAAACTTTTGAATGATTTTCTTGGCTTTGCACGATCAACATCCCATTTCAACACAATGTCTCCTTCATTGAAGATTCTGAACTTAGCTTTCTTATCAAAAGTTTTCTTCATCTATTTCTGATTCTTTTCCATGTTCACATGAGCTTGATCTCTCAGCTCTTGTAATTCCATCAATTCTACATAACGAATCTGCAATGGTTCATTCTCAAGTAGCTCCATCTGATGTAGAAAATCTAATGCAGGTAACTCAACTAAAATAGGCATTCTTTCTTCTCTTCCATAAACAAAATCTTATATGGTGAATTTCCAACTGATCTTTTAGGAGTCACTTTATCAGCCCAAAGTGTTGAATTCAACATTAGATGCCAAGCTCTCTGGTTATCTTTGAGTGTTCTTTTGATGATCCTTAAAAGATTCTTGTTAGTACTTTCAGCTAACCCATTACCTTGTGGGTAATAATTAGATGATGCATACTTAAATAAATTTTGTGTTTGATAGCCCAATCTGTTACCTTTGCACCAAGAAATGCTAAGGCATTATCTAAAATGATAGTTTTTGGAACACCAAATATGCAAACTATACCTTCATAAAAGGATAGTATGAAGTTTCATTAGCATCTTTCAAAGCTATTGCTTCATTCCAGCATGTAAAAGTAATATGTAGTAGTCAAAATCCACTTGTGTCCTTTGTGAAAAGGTGGGTTTATCATGCCAATAAAGTCAAGACCCCACTTTCATGAAAGGTTGATCCACTAAAATAGGTGTAAGGGAAATGAAGCTAAAATGTTATTTTCCAACAAAGAAAGCACATTTCTTACACTTTTTGATCCATTCAAAATAGTCTTTGAATATGTTGGGCCAATAGTAACCATCTTTCATAATTTTTAAGTTGTCATGGTATGTCTTTGAAAAATGACCTCTAGCTGGGTCCTTCATGGAATTTGGATAATAATTGTTGAATTCTATCATAATCAACACATCATGCAACAAGATTCCATTTATATCTTTTTGAATAACACACCATCAATAAAAACATAAGGTATAACTTGTAACTTGAAATACCTTCATTTGTTCTTGTCCATACCTTCGGATAAGTGCCATGTTGTAGATAGTTAACTAAATCAGTCATCCATCTTGATTCTGAACTTCTTGAACAAGCTCAGGTTGTTGATTTTTCTTGTTACACCATGCTATTTGATTGTTGATACATAACTTCAACATGTTGTTTTGGATCTTTTGATTCTGCAACCTATTGTTTTTTCCATATCAGCAATTAGATGCTCACACAAACCTTTACCTGAACTATCTTCACAACACGGATATCAACATCATATTCCATGACTTTCATTATCCAGCCTGCTCTCTTCTCATTCAATTCTTTATTTAACAAGAAAAGCTTTTACACTTGGATGAGAAACAAGAACATGTATCTTATTGTTTGAAAGCATGTACTTAAAATTCTTTAGTCCTCTGACTACTAAAAGTACTTTTTTTCAAGAAATGTGTACCTTGTTTCGTAGTCATGCAAACTTTGTCCAAAGAAAGCAATTGGTTGCTCAATATTTTCATCATTAACCTGAGTTAATATGGCTGAGATTGTTTCAGCTCTCCTAAGTGCATACATTGTAAAATATTTATCAAAATTTGGATTTGCAAGAGTAGGAGCTTGAGAAATGGTTGTTTTAATTGCTTCAAACCCTTCTCTCCCTTTGTTGGTCCAAGAGAAAGTCTTCTCTTTCTTCAACATAGTTTCAATGGTTTAACCAATGCTGCAAAATCTGGAACAAATCTTCTAACAAAGTTGATTTTTCCCAGAAAACTCTGTAATGCCTTCTTGTGATGAGGCAATGATAGTTGTGATATGGATTCAATTTTGAAAGGGTCAATTGCTAAACCTTGTTTAGAAACAATATGACCAAGTAATTTACCTTGATGTACGAAAAGATAGAATTTTTGGGATTCAAAGATATTCCAAATTGTCTGCATAACTGAAAAGTATGCCTTAGATGTATTAGATGTTCATATGAATTTTTTTGAAAATATGGTAACATCATCCAAATAAACCAATATGCATTTATTTAATAAGCTGAAAATCCATGTCCATTACACGTTGAAACGTTGCACCAACATTTGAAAGGCCAAAAGGCATTCTTTTGTAAGCATAAGTACCCCACTTGGTGGTAAAAGTTGTTTTGTACCTATCTTCTTCTCGGACTAGAATCTGATTGTATCCACTATAACCATCCAGAAGAGATAGTCTATCAGAACAGAAACTATTCTTAAAATTTGATCCATATTGGGTAGTGGGTAATGATATTTTAGTGAAGCTTTATTAAGATCTCTAAAATCCACACATAATCTGATTTCTCCATTCTTTTTCCGAATAGGAACAAGATTGGCTACCCAACTTGAATGCTTAACTGGAAAAATAATACCTGATTCGATCAACTTAGATAACTCTTTTCTCATTAAAGGCTCTATCTTGGGATTTACAGGCCTTTTTTTTGCCTAACTGGCTTGGAATTTGGTTGTAATTCAATAGTATGTTGTGCCAAACTTGGATCAAACCCTTTTAGATCTTGGTATTTCCAAGTGAAAACATCCTTAAATTCCTTACAAAGATTGATAAAGGAAAGTTTCTCAGCTAAGGAACATACCTTTCGAGAAATAATTTTTTCCATCATCAACTGAGATCTCTTCATAATTATCTGCATGTGTTGACATCTTTGTTTTGTCTTTCCTTAACTGATCATCAGTGTTGAAGATGTCTTCTAATGTGACCAAACCTTGAGGTAGTTTATTCATCTTCAATTGAACAATTTGGTCACCATATAAGTGTTGCAATTTCTCTTGATTTATCTAGAAAATTCAGCTTCTTCTTTGCTAAAAACCTACAAATTTGTTCATCATTTTCAAAAAACCTGCCAATTCAAATCATTATCAGGTATAGAAGGCTGATAATCAGCTTTATGTGAGGCTGAATCTCATTGTTTTTAATCTGTTCCAACACTTCAAAACTAGCACCAATTATTGCAAGTCTATCTACATGCTTATTTTCTATTCTAGGAATGGACTGGATATTAATAACATTGAAATCTTCCATTAAGTTTGAAACTCTATGTCTATAAGACTTCATTAATGGATTCTTACAAACATTGAAATTTCTTACTTGATTGATAACCAACTCAAAATCACCAAAAATCTGTAACATGCTAATACCTCTCTTTCTAGCCCAAAGTAAGCCATGAATTAATGCTTCGTATTCAACTACATTACAAGTACATGAAAATTGGAGACTCAAAGATGAGAAATACCTTTCATTTGTGGGGAAGTGAGCATCAAACCTACTCCTTGTCCTTTCTTGTTCTTAGCTCCATCAAAATGAAGCTTCCAAATCCCTTCTGCTGCATTTTTATTTTGGACAACAAGGGAATTGGTGTGTTTTCCTCATGCAGGCAATACACACCAAAAAATGTTCTTCAACTTCTTTGAAAGGATCATGAGCATGTTCTTCATGTGTCTTTTCATCCATAAACAAATTAGAAACACCATCTAGTGCTGAAACATGAGTTATATTATCAAAATTAGACTAGTCTAAGGCTGCATAATTAGCTAATGCATTAGAAGCATGAGGCTTGATATGAAATATGGCCAATGGTTTAGAATTGATAGTAACTTTGGTCCCATAATGTGTAGTGAAGAACAAAAAGGACCAATAAGAAGAGATAACCTCCTATTTTTGTTGTGAAATCTCTAGATAAGCATATAACAAAGTAAGGAGGTAAATCTACAACAATAACATCTTACAAAATGGAAATGTTTGGACAAGCATGTAATGTTACCTAGATTTTGATGACACCAACTATATTAGTTGTAGTCCCATCAAGTTGTAGCACACTCTTCTCTGTAGGTTCATATACTGCAAGCCCAACTTTTTCTACAATTTCTTTTGGCATAACTGTGTTACTTGCACCACTATCAACCATGTAGTTATGAACAAGATGCTCTCCAATAATTAGAGACAAATAAAATGGTGGTGGTTTCTTGATATCATGAGCATTTAAAACCTTTTGAACCATCCATTTAACTTCTTTAATGTGGTCTTGTTCCATTGTTCCAAGGACCATATCTATTTTTTGAACTTCCTTTTCTTGTTGTTTTTGAAGAAATCTGCTGACTTAGCAAGTTCATGAGAAAGCAACTCTTGCTATCCTAGAATACTTAGAGCATCCCACATTGAGATATTAACATTATGCTTTTTCATTACATCAACAATGTTAAAAAAACAAAAATTTTAGAAACAAACTCTATTGTTTTAGCATAGGCTTTAGTGAAAACTGATTCTGCTTCAACTACTTTTGATATCTGAGGTATAAATAATCTTCTTGGATCAGTTGTAGCTATTTTTGTTTGTTCTTTACTAGCTGAAAACACCTGTTATTTTTTGTGGAACAGTAGAACTATTAGCTGATTTTTGGCTTGTAGTTGTTAGTTTTATCTGTGACTGTGGGAAGAACAAATGCCTATTTTTTTGTTTTGACTTTCTGGGCCTTTTCTTGAGCTCTAGTAGTAACTGCAATAAAATCATCTCACTAAAACTGACCAAGTTTTTTTAGGTGCTTTTTGAACATGAGTTTTTTTTGCCCACCCTCCATTTGAGGCATGAACAATGTCTCAGGTTGAGGTTGTGCAACAAGACTTATATTCAGGAAAGCATTTGGGAAACTTGTAGCTGAATGAGGTTGATTACAAGGTTGACACCATTATTTTTATAGCCATATTAACTGGGACTAAAGTGTTAGATGAACTAGGAGCCTTTGGGTCAAACTGCCTTTGTTGATAAGGCTGCCTATAATTTTGATTTCTGTTGATAAGGTTGCCTATTTTGTTGGTTTTGTTGATAAGGAGCTTGATAAGGCCTACTAGGTAATGCAAGTCTATTTTCAATCAAATTTAGCTTGTTTCCCATAGTCTACAAAGATTTAAACACATCATCTGATGGGGCTGCAATAATAGGTTCTATAATGGTGATAGGTTGTGGGATAGGTGCCAAATCTACTAAAAAAGGCATTGAAGGCCTTGGTGCTAACTTTTTCGGCTTGAATAAGACTATTTTTCAGCCTTTATAGCAATATCATAAGCTTTGGGAGAGTGTCACCTCCCATAGACTGAATCATAGTTGAAATATCACTTGTTTAGGCTCTAAGATAATAAAAAAAAAGCATGGTCAACTTGAGGCTTGACACTTGCTGGAATTCTTTCCCAAGTTCTGGAAAATGAATATTGAAACTAGCCATAAATTCATGAGGGGCTCTTTTAATTGTAGACAATTATTCTATGAGGGATAAATGATTTGAATTATCTTGAAATTGTTTCAGAAATTTACCACCTAACTCATCCCAAGTTCTTATGCTTCCAATCTCTAAATTTCTATACCATTGCAAGGCTTTCCCTTTAAAGGATGCAACTAAAAGTCTCAAAGCCACATCTTCATGAGTAATATTATGGACTACACATAGGGCTGCAACATCTTTGATGTGCTCTGTAGGTGTAACTTGATTTTCACCAGTGAATGAAGGTAAGATTTTCATGGCAGCATTAGGGATATCATGATAAACTGGAATTACTAATGGGCTGCCATTAGTAAAGGTCACAAAATTCCTAGGTGGTTGAATAGCCATTGGAAAAAACTAGGATCTGAATAGAGAAATTAATATGTGGTGAAGGAAGATTAGGAGGAGGGTTGTTAAAACTAGGCCTATTATAAGGTAGGGTGTTACAAACTCTTCTTCTTCTTCTTGCATAATTCAAAGGTAAAGAAATAAATTAGAAGGAATTCCTCTTACCGATGATCTTGTAGTCACTTTAGGCATGGAACATGCTAAAACTGGTCTGAAATCAGCCTTACGGAGTCACCAAATAAATATTTTAATCTTTAGAATAAATTCCTATGAGCTTGTTGATCCAAAAGTAACTTTTTTTGCTATGAATCTATTGTAAATTAAATTTTGTAATTACTCATAGATCGATTTCATGTCCCACCGGGCATGCCAAAAATTGTTATCTCTCAAAAGTGCACCTGTAGAGAGATGACTACAGGTGTTCTAAGCTTCTCTGGATCTCTCTCTTTCGTAGATACAATGGAAACACCTCAGGTCTGTGGGTATACCTATTGTTGAGGTGAGTCTCTAGTATCAAGTTGGTTCCTTCTTGATGTATCCTAAACTAAATTTTTTGGGGTTTTGAGGGTAAAAGATGATTGTAAATGAATTGAAAAACTGGGGTGATACACCAAACTTGTTTGAGGGCTTTGACTGAGTACATGCAAAATTGATATGAGAATGGATTCTAGATGCACAAACCAATAGTTTTCAGTAGAATATTAAGGAAAACACTTGATGTATTGAGGGAAAGATTCACAACAATATTGTTAAGATAAACATGCACACTAATATCATGCGAAATTACTAAATTTGCAACAAGGTAAGATGATTAATCAAGGAATTTGACATTCACAAGAAATTAATAAAGTATACACAAGACTTGTAAATAATTGGAAAGGTAGAAATCAATTCTCATTCAAAAGGAAAAACCTGAAAAAAATACTTCAACACTCTGTGTCCAAAAAGTCCTCCTTGTGCTTTGCCAATGCACACAATATATACAAAAATTATTCATCCCACCCTTCCTAAAAATAGACTAAAAATTGTACTCACCCATGCATCCTATTTTTATCCTTTATCATGAATAAATAAAGGAATAAAAAATAAACATGCTAATACAATGAGGCATTAATAGCCTTGTTTACAAAAATACAACTTAGTCAAACTGCTTAGTTGACTATTTCTATTTTTAATAAAGTTGGGTGAATAATTTGCTAATAATAAACTTTGCTTGATGAGAAAGTCTTCTCCAATGCATGCAATCTCTGTCTTCTAGTGATGATGTGACATTTAAAACTTGATCACTTGCATTTATCAAACAATAAATTTAGCACTTTAATCTTGTCCCCAAAAAATAAATCTACTTCAAGCTCGATGTGATAAAATTCTATTTCATTTGTATGGTAAAATAGTTCACCCATGCCACCTTTTGTGGGGACCAATGATGATGTTTGAAGCTTCTTCACTTAAAATTCAATTCTTACAAGGTTTGGAAATATTGCACAAATTTAGGTAATATGTCAATTATAAAATGAACCATTGCTTTGACAATGACCACTCCTTGGCCTTAGTTGATTTAGGTCCTCATTTGGTAATTATTTGATTTGAGGCTTTAGAAATTCAATTTGGCCTTTCATGGTATTGGATTACCCTTGGAATCATTATGTTCAATAGTTTTTGCATATCATAAGATTACGACCTTAGAAAAGGTCGAGGCATATAATAATGCATTTAATAACGACCTATTTGTCCCCTTCTCCACGGTGATCTAATGTTTAGCCATTTTTTGGTGATGGATTAACTCGACCTAATTAGGATTTCTTCACAAAGCATCGACATAAATAATTAATTTTAACCATTTTGAATTAATGAAATCAACACTTGAGTTAGGATAAAATCATTATAACCCTAATTGATTTTTTCATTTTTTCTTCTTTGAGCTAGTAATAGATTTCATGATTTGTGCTTGAAATTTTGGAAATTATTATTTTGACCATTGGCAATGATTTTGAGCTCGAGTTGTCATGGTTTTGGATTATCCCTTTTGATTTTTACGATTTGGCTTAACTTCTTACTTCTTTGATTCATTAGGGTTTCCATTATTGATGGAGTTCCATTTTTGATAATGGTTACATTGTCATTTTACTCATTTGAGTTTTGAACTTTTGTTGCTGATTGATGCTTTCGATCATGATTTGGGATTCTTTCTTCATTATATTCTTCATAAACAATCGGTTTAGGGTTTCTATAATATTTTTTAGCTCATTTGATTTTAACCATTTGAAAAACTGATCTATTTTAGCTTGGCTCATGATGGTTCATTTATTTTTATCAATTTCTTATTTCATTTCTGTGGATTTTCATGATGATCAAGATTTATTTCAATGATTTTTTGAGTTCAATGAGTGCTTAGTTTAGATCTAAAATTTGGCCACTTTTCATTTCATTTATTCATTGTCTTTGGTGCTTTTGAATTTGTTGTCTTGGTTTTTCAATTTTTCAAATTTTTCTTAATTTTGGATTTTTTTGATGATTCATTTAAAGCAAAATTGAAATTTTTCATTCTTTTTTTCATAGTAACTTGTTATTTTCTTTTGAATTTCATTATATTTTTTGTCTCCATTGTTGGTTGAGCTCAAAAAAAATCTATGGATTTTAAATTTTTCTTTTTGTTGAAATTTTTTTTTTTGAGGGTTTTTCGAAGTATTTTGATTTGAAGGTAGTTATGGTCGATACTTCATGTTAAAAAAGTTTTAAGATACCCATTATTATGGGTTTTCGAGTTTTATTTGATCATGGTTGTTTTTTTCAAATCATGAAGTTTGAGTTTTTACTTTAGTTTAATCTTGAGAGTTTTTCAATTCAATTTTTAATCCATTATTCTTAAAAAGTTGAAGTATGTTTTCTTTTTTTTCTTTGGTTTAACTTGGTTTTTTTTTTAGTTCTTGTCTTTGACATGCCATTTGTGATAACTCAGTCAAAATGATCTTCAGTATTATTGTTAGGGTTGTTTTTCCAGGTTTTCGATATTACATTTTTAGTCACAAAGTTTTTTGCTTTTTGTGTTTTGTTTCAAAAACAAGAAAGTTTGTTTGAAATTTCCATTAGATCTCTTAATATTCTTTTTAGACACCTCCATATTTTTTTTTCGATTACATAAAGCTCTATTTTGCTTATGAGACCTAGAAATGATTTGATCCTTTAATTTTCTTTAAAAAAGATGAACTTCAAATCCTAAAAGGGGTTTGATGGTCATGAATTTGAATTTTTTTTTTTACTTGAT
Organism: Taxus wallichiana var. yunnanensis; assembly: GCA_018340775.1. Taxonomy (NCBI): domain Eukaryota; kingdom Viridiplantae; phylum Streptophyta; class Pinopsida; order Cupressales; family Taxaceae; genus Taxus; species Taxus wallichiana. Next base: position 586,731,791 of record CM031235.1, on the reverse strand, counting down.
TTGCTATCTTCATATACTTTTTTAAGTACTCATTTGTATTTAGGCATATTGTAAGGTTCTAGCTCTAATTTTCATTTTTTGAGTAAATTTGTGATATAGCTTTTTATTAAATAAGGTAAATTCTTGATCTTTTAAAATGCATTATGTTTACCCTTCGGAGGTTGAATCTAACATGGGGTTTTGGCTTTTTGATATTTTGACTTTTTTTATTTATAACTAGCCATGATGATCTTCTAATTTCATTTCAGATTTTTACTTGATGACATTGTTTATTATATGTCACTTACACTTTTTTATGGATTTGAGATCTCAAGATTTCAAATATTTTATATATTCTGAGTCTTTGTTTCAAATCTAAAGCCTATGACTTTTTAGTGGCCTCATTTTTTTTTGAAAATTCAACATATATTAATTTTGAATAGGATTTGACAATTTTTTTTTTTTAAATTAATAAATCTGAAAATTTTTGAATAATTTCTCAAATGTATCCCTAAAATGATGAGGTGCTTAACTACGTTTGACCATTATATCATGTCATTTCGAATAGTATGCACATTTAGCTATATCTTAACTTGATCGCTATTTTGATTTTGAAAACATTATGTAACTTTAAAACTAGAGAATCTTTGTTCTCTTTCTTTTGATTTTGATGGCTTTGCAAAATCATGTTCATTTATTATTTTTATTTCTTGTAATTTTTAGTAATTCTATGTGACTTTATTTGATCATAATGATTGTTTCAAAATTTTGACTTTTATTTGTTCTTGTTTTGAAAATTTCTTTTGGAATTTGTATAAATCTTGCATACAAGTTTATGAGTTATTACTTGTGATTATATCTTAAAACAAGATTGTTTGTTAACAAGTTTTAATAATGCCTTGACACACCTTTGTGACTCTTCTATATATGAGCATAATAATATTTTTTCTGATTTTGTACTACCTCATAAATGCATTTTATTTTGTTCTTGATTTTTAAAATTGAAGCTTGAAAAGTAGTGAACATTTATGCCATTGTAATTTTACTTTTGAAATGTTGGACATTCAATTTCTTCTTTTTTTAGAGAGCTAAAATTTGGACATGTTTTAAATATTTATCATATATACTATAATCTGCAAATTTTGAGTAGATCTATTAGCCTGCTCCTAAATGTAGTTGACTTTGATCTTCTTCTTTGTTTTACTTATGATGCTTCTTTATAGATGAAATTTGAATGGTGCATTATTTTATGTTTTTCTTTTTAACATAATGTGAAACTTTACTTTGCATAATCTATATTTTTATTTTTACCATGCATATTTTTCTCCTTTATTATTACTATTTGATTTTTATCTAAGCATGTATTGGCTTGAAATAACATTATGGAAAGATGTAAATGTCTATTTTACATGGTGAAAGCCCCTGTAAAAATTTTTCTGATTCCTTTTTCCATTTTATGTTTCATTGTAACTTCTCTTATTCCTATTGTTAGAAATGTGTTGCAGCACTAAACTGCATTTCTTCTATGGATTAGTATAGGCACATATTTATACATTCAGCCTTTAGTCTAAAATGAAATAAATATGAACTGAAATGAATGTATTTTTTTATTCAAGTTACAAAATGTATCACTTCTTTCTTCTTACATGTATCTACACATTTAGATAAACTAGTTAGAAAATATTAGGCTTTTTGGCCTCTCTTTTATTCCATAGTTTTTCTCTCCTAATTTCTAAGTGAATGAGTCATGTATATGTTGTTACAGAATAGTGCTTTTATCAATTATGCCTTTGATCTTCATGTAACTTATACCTCTTGATGACAGAGATCCACTTGCACATGAAATTGGATAGTATAGGAATATGAATCAACCCTGAGCTTGTGATTGAAAATATTTCCTTTTCTTGTTTTTAGGTACAGTGCCATTTACTAAGAAGTGAGGATGAAGATGGAGTAAACTTGGAGCTATAAATGCATCAATTAGAATGAAAGAAACCCAAAGCAATGATGGTTCTTTCATACTCTACTTTATTTTTCTGCATATGTACCTCTTACTTCAGTAGATGTAATTTACTTTTGAGTTACATCCCATGGCTTGTGTGGGAACATTTGAAATTCCTTATGAATAAAACATTGAATTCTAAAACTAAGTTTTGTATTTATTTCTGCATTTTAGTTTTGTATATGGATTGTATAATGAATTAAACAACTGAATAACATAATTGAATGTATTTAATCATGAAGGAAAGAAATTTTAAAATACACTGTAATCCTTAGTAATGAAATTTGATCTATGTGATCTACAACTATGATTGTTGTTCCAAAACTTAACACTTCATCTATTATGTATTTTCAGTCTTCATCAATATTTCACATCTTTCCTTTGGGGATTTTGTGTTCTTTTGTTGAAGATAATCATGAAATTGCAGACTATGTGATCTGTTATGTTTTATAACAACACACATATATTTAACTAAAAGAATCTCCCTAGCTTAGGGTCACTTCACCAATGCCATCCATCATAACAAAGTTTCGAGTTGCCCATTTTTTCACGAGTGTAAAAATTGTCACGATTTGTTCTCTATGTTTCCATCTATTCGGAAAATAAATTTACGAAACCCTAAACCCTAATTTTTTACCCTAATCCTTGTATCCCGAGACCCAAACCCTACATAATGACTGGTATATCAACTCGAGGCCAAGGGAAAGGTCAAGCAACTCCAAGAATGAATCCAAATAAGGAAGATATGGATTTAAAATCTTCAAGTTTTGGAATATTTGAGGTAGTCAATCAACTTTAGGAAAGGGTTAATAACATGGTGAGTAAGAATGACCTCAACAATGAGCTTCATCTACTAGAAGGTAACCTTAATAGTGACATGAAGATGGGGTTTGAATCAATACGGAAGGAGATGATGCTCGCTCTTTTAAGCATGAATAATAACATGAATTCCCATTCAATTCACGGGGTTCCTCCAACAATACACATACAAATCCAAATCACACTAACCAAGGAGGATAATTTTACACATTCTAGTAGATCTTCTAACCAATGGTGTGGAATTATTCTGAAAGTGGAAATGCATAGTTTTGATGGAAAGGATCCACTTAGATCACATCAGGACAAAAGGTGATCATGAAATATTTATTTATTAAACCTGACCAATTTGTCTGGTATCATTGGTTTTGTACTCAAAGGAAGAAGAATGGTCTCAGTTTCACATGGAAAATTTTCTCTAAAGAGTTGTAATCTGAACTATAGTTCTAGTGTGTCGAGAATTACTTCACTAATTAGTAAATTTATGGAAAACATGATAAGTCAAGGATTATACTCGTTAATTCCAAAACCTATCCTTGTGCATGGATAATATTACGAGAAGAGTATTTGAATGACCTACTTCTTGGGGTCTTAAAGACCACATTGAGCATGAGGTGCACATGTTTAATCCACTCGAGGTTACTGATTTTATTATCATGGCATGTAGGGAATAAGAAAGATTTATTTCCACCGAAGGAAAACTTTCACTAATATCAAATACCATAGAACCTTGATGCCATCATACCCTTAGCCAATTAGACTGACACCTCAAAAAATTGAAGAAAAAAGAGTAAAAGGGTTATGTTTTAACTATGAAAAAAATATGGGCCAAGTCATAAATATCTTTGAGAAGAAATTGTTTTACATTGAAGGGACTGGTGAGGAGGAAGAAGATGAGGAAACATCAAGTGATGAAGTGGAAAAACTAGAGGAATAATCTAAAGAGCCCCAACCAACTATCTCATGTCATGCTCTATCTGGTATTAACACTCCACAAACCCTTTAGGTTTTGGGTTATCTTAAGAAGAAAAAGGTGATGATATTGATTGATTCGGGAGCACACATAATTTCATCAATAATAAGCTCAAAACAAGGCTAAATTTTTAATCTACCCCACACTTAAATTTCAAGTAATGATTGCTAGATGGTGGCACAATCCAATGTTTAGGTAAATGCCATACAATCAAACTTATGATGTGTGACTAAAAATGAAATCCACTATTTTTTTTTTTCACATGGGTGGAGCTGATATTGTATTAGGTGTTCATTGGCTCATAACTTTGGGCACCATAGAGATAAATTTCCAAGAGTTGTTCATGTGATTTAATTATGAAGGAAGAAAATTTGAACTTCAAGGACTACATGAAAAAACTCCTCAGGTGGTTAGCTCTCACCAAATGCAAAATATTCTTAAAAAGGGGGCTAAAGGATTTGTAGCACAATTGTTCTCCATGGAAGTTCAACCACCAATTATTGTAGCACATCCTGATATTTAGAAGGTTATTGATAAACATGCAGTTGTCTTCGAGGATCCTAGAGGATTACCTCCTAAAAGATATCATGATCATGTTATTCAGTTAATTCTAGGAAGCCAACCCCCAATATCAAGCCTTGTAGATACCAATGTGTGTAAAATAGTGAGATTGAGAAGATGGTTGAGGAAATGTTGGAAATGGGTATATTCATCATAGTGAGAGCTTATTCTAATCCAATGGTGATGGTGCATCGAAAGGATGGAAGGTGGCACATGTATCTAAACTAAAAGAACTTAACAAGTACACTATAAAAGATAAGTTTATTATTCCTATCATTGATGATTTGTTAGATGCATTGTATGGTGATATTTATTTTACACAACTAGATATTTGTTTAAGGTATCACCAAATTAGAGTTAAGGAAGAGGATATTCATAAGATAACCTTTAGAACTTGTTAGTGCAAATTCACAGCACCCCCAAAATGACCTTCAGATCTGCTTTTCTAAGGCAATGTCATTTGGTGTGAATGCACAACATTGAGCTCTCCAAAAGTGTGGGACCTTTGCAAATGGGGAAAGCTCTCCAGAGAAGTCTGGTTCCTCTTCCTGAACTACCTGCCATAAGCTATTCCAGTGCAGGAAAGCTAATCTAACCCTAATCTAACTTCCAAGGAGATAGGAGAGAGAGAAAAGAGAAAAAAATAAAAGCCTACACTAAAATGGTGATACACTAGAGAAGGAAAATGTTGAACATCTATCAAAACTGCCATGGAACAAGAAGAGGTGAGCAATGGGAAGGATGGACAAGTGCATCACAGGCCCAAGGATAGATTTCACATAGAAAATGTTCCAAAACTCCATGAACACAGCTCCAAACCTACAATGAACATTCAAACATGAAAAAATACCTAATGTAATGAAGAGGCAAGAAGAAAACAAGCAAAAACAAGCAAGGATGGACATATGCATCACAAAACATGTTTTTGTTGCTCTAGAAGTTTGCACAGAACATCATTTTAATGGTAAAAGGAAAAAATGCCATTACAGAGCATGGGAGGAGGTTCTAACTCCATTTTCAACCTTGGGGAAGAAAATAAGGGAGGGTAGAGTAGAAAAGATGAACAACCTTTACAAATGAGCCAAAACTAGCTTTTATCATGAAGCAAAATGAAGAAAAGTGAAAAAACACGGGAAAATTTGATTTGTAACTCCAACCACGACAAATCCTTCTAATTAGCCTACAAAATGATGGGTTCCCATGGAAAATCCCATACTTCAAAGTACATTTCTCTACAGATCCAAAAAATGACCCATACTTCATTTAATTTGGTGGTTGGGAACCATTTCTGTGTTTTTTGCATGCCAGGGACGTTTCTCCATTTTTCTCTAGAAAATCTCCATTAAAATACAAAATTGAACCCTCCATCATGTAGAGAATTTTACCAGCTTTCCAATGACACCAAGAATACAAAAATCTAAGCTCTGGATCAAAAGTTATGCCCCTCTGAAGATTTAGGGAAAAATTAGGGCAAAAATGGATTGGGGCCGAAACTTTAAAATATTTCCTTTTTGAATTTGGGAAAAATTCCCCAAAAATCCCCATGCCCCACCGCTCCACTGCTACTTGGTGATTCCCTATTCACCGATGGAAACATGGGCCCAAACTTCGCTTCTATCCTTTGATTTTTCATTGGTAAAATTTCCAAACTTTGCCCCACGCTCCGCTGTCCTGGTGACATGTGTCACTTCCTCATTGGTTGGCGGGGATGCACTTCCAATTTTTCCTTTGCACATTTTGTAATTTTGGCAAATTTTTCCAAAACCCTCCGCACCTCTCGACTTCCACCTCCGGCTGGACACGTGGCAGCCTCTTATTGGTCCGCGGGGATGCGCTTCCAATTTTTCTTTTCCACCTTGGTGGGCTTTCGGGTTAGATTTTTCCCTTGCGCCATTTTGACTACTTTGGAAAATTTCACCAAATTCTTCCACACCTTTGACCTCCACCGATGCATGGCACACTTTGATTTGTCACGGGCCTTAATAAATTTTTTCTTTCTTCATGGGCCCGTGGGTAAAACTTTCCCTTTGTGTCCCCCGACTTCCACCTCCAACTGCAGGACACATGGCGGCCTCCTATTGGTCCGCGGGCCCACGGGAAATTTTTTTCCTTTGTGCCCCACCCACTCTTTGGTGATTTTTCCAACTTACCTCCATTGACCTGCCATTCCGCCTTGCCACGTGGCACATTCCTATTGGTTGCGGGCCTTCCCAGGAAAATTTCCCTCAAAAACTCCATCGAGCCATAACTTGAGAAATACAAGGAGTTAGGAGGAAAATTTTACCTTTCTGGAAAGGTGAGGAAAAATCCTATCTAATGGGATCATTTCCAGAATATTTTGAGTACCTAAAGCATGCCAAAAATTCATTTAAGTGCCAACAAAGGAGAAGAAGGAGGAGTTAGCCAAAAATAAGCATGGGGCTTATTTTGGATAATAATTTGGCGACTCAGAGGGGTCATCTTTCTGCTAGATGAATGATCAGTAGCCTTTGAAGCATCCATTGGGCATGGAGTCATGAGTTATAGCCTGTAAACTAATTTGAACTTTGAAACTTCCTCTTTGAGCCACTTGGAAACCCACTGAACTAGAGTTGTTTCCACCAAGATGCCACTGAAATGGACTATACAAGAGCAAAACCAGCAGCACCAAAAACTATGTACAAAATTGAAAATCATACATGCTCCAAATGGAACATGTAGAGTGTGCAAAAGCACTTCTTCTACTGAAAGCAAACCTACCTACTCTGCTCTAACTGGAAGCAAAGGTGGGCTAAACAAACCCTACAATTGGTTGTGCAAAATAACTTCCTTTCTTCAAAATTGGCAGCCATGCAAATGATTTGGAGCTGAGTATGGCTGCTTGGATGAGTGGAAAATCAACAAGAAGCTGGTCTTCTACCCAAATTAGCAAGGTGTCAGCTGAAAGCAAATTGAATACCTCTTTTAGTTGCTCTACATTTGGATTGAAGAGGTATGACAGCTGATCCTTGGTACTTTGTAGCTCATCCTCATGCTTAGAAGCAAGCATGACTGGTTGTGACTTCTCCTTTAGCTCTAATGAATCCAAGTACCTTATTGGGCAAGGTCTGATCCGTTTGATATGCCCATAGCTCTGATTTTCAACTCCAAAAATGGAGTCTTCTTGTAGACCTTCTTGAATGGATGGTGTGGAAGAAGTGATGAAGTTCTTCTGTTGTTTTCCTTCCTTTTCCAGTGAAGAACATGGAAGATTAATATCTTCCAACATTGGTTCCAAAGAGCTGTCACAAAACACAGGCTGTTGTTTTTCAATGTTCTCCTTTGTGGCAACAGGCTCTTGATGTTGGAGAACGAATGGTGAAGAAGAAAATATTGTAGTTTCAGTTGGCTCTTCATCCAAACATTCTTCTAAGTCTGATGGCAAATCAAACTCTTCAATGTCCTACTTGCCCTAAGGTCTCTCCCTCTTATATGGTGACCTCCAAATCTACATTTTCTTCACCATGTGTAATTTCATTTTCAAACATGAAACTTGTCAATTCAAACTCATCCAAAAAATCAGATTTTTGGAGAGATGAAGTGGGAGAGAAACATAAAATTTCTTGTGCCTCTTGCTCAAAATTTGGACTTGTTTTGTTAAACTCCATAATGGATTCATCAATCAAATCAGCCCCTTCAAATGAAATAAAAATGTATCAATAATGCTTCCTTCTTCTGTTGTTGCAAAAACTGACTTGATCTCATCCATTTGCTCCTCTTCAATGGGATTTGGAGCTGGTTGTTCTTCCTCCTCTGCTTCTTGAAGACCATCTTGCTCTTGATTAAACTCTCCCTCTAGCATGAGGTTTGTCAAGTCAAACTCTTCAATCTACTACTCTAGAGGACAAGTTGGGACTGCAAGATCTTCTTCTTCCATGGCTGATTGTGCAACTCGAATTGGATCAACATTTCCTTCAAATAAAGTGCCAACATGGACACTACATTTTGAGCAAACTGATTGCTGATCTACTTCTTCTTTTTGCTCTTCTTCTGCTGCAACAAAATCAGTCCTAACCACCACTTGTTCAACTTTCACCTCCTCTGAAGGCTTAACCATCAAGGGGATCTTTGTTATCCCAAATTTGAGAGCCAAGCTTACCAAACTTTTGATCTTTTCATCCTTGTTTGGCTCTTCTTCTTTGCTATTGTTTTCCTTGACTAGCATTCTAATTTTTATCTTCCCAACATGGATTTGGGAATGCAAGAGGAGGGGTGGGTTGTGACTCAATTGATTTTGCAATTTTTGTGGTGTTGGAGGAGGTAGAAATTCTTATTTCTTTAGAGGGAATGGCTGTTTGGAAGGGAAAAGGATAGAAGAATTGAGATGGGGTGGAAGACTAGGGAATGGAGAAATGGAATTAACTCTTGGGGCAACATTGACTGGATTTAGAATTTGGCATTCCAAATGAGATGGTGCTACTTGAGGAATGGAAAGAGAAAAACTAGATGATGGTGTAGAACTTACCCATTGACAAGGTTGTTCAAAGCACCAAGTTTATAGGCCTCTATCTCTGCTGTCCATTGTGCAAGTTGGGGCAGCATCTCCATCATGAAGTCCAACTTCTCTTGAGGGCTGAAGTGTCTTGGAAAAGGGCCTCCCCATGGACAAGGAGTCCTACAACCAATTCTGAAAGCCTTCATTTGAGTTGTTGCTCTTGATTGCACCATTTTTGCCTCCATCTTTTGGATTTTCTCCACAAAATCAGCATCTTCCATTTGATTTTCTTCATTGCATGCATACCCTTTCTCTTGATATGCTTCACAACCAAACTGATTTTGGTATTGCTCATATGGGTAAGCATGCTGATCTTGAATTTGATCAAAATGCTGATTTGAAGGAGTTGTAAAACATGTTGGAGGTGAAATATATTGCTGTTATTGTAAATGTGAATTCCATGATGAAAATGAAGTCATGATTACACAACTTCATGTAATGAAAGAAGATGGAAGAGATGGAAAGAAGAATGGATGAAAATGGATGGAAAATAGGTCTACAACTCAGAGAATGAGTTATTTACTAGATGGAGTCACCAAATGTGCTTTTGAATATGCCTCTAAAGGTTGAATCCTTAACAAGAACACACCAACCTGTCAAAAATAAGGTGGAAGACCTCTAAGGTCCCACTGAGTGTGCCAAAACTGTTAGTAAAAATTCACAGAACCCCAAAATGACCTTCAGATCTGCTTTTCTAAGGCAATGTCATTTGGTGTGAATGCACAACATTGAGCTCTCCGAAGTGTGGGACCTTTGTAAATGGGGAAAGCTCTCCAGAGAAGGTTGGTTCCTCTTCCTAAACTACCTGCCACAAGCTATTCCAGTGCAGGAAAGATAATATAACCCTAATATAACTTCCAAGGAGATAGGGAGAGAGAGAAAAGAGAAAAAAATATAATCCTACACTAAAATGGTGATACACTAGAGAAGGAAAATGTTGAACATCTATCAAAACTGCCATGGAACAAGAAGAGGTGAGCAATGGGAAGGATGGAGAAGTGCATCACAGGCCCAAGGATAGATTTCACATAGAAAATGTTCCAAAACTCCATGAACATAGCTCCAAACCTGTAATGAACATTCAAACATGCACAAATACCTACAATGAAGAGAGGCAAGAAGAAAACAAGCAAAAATGAGCAAGGATGGACAAATGCATCACAAAACATTTTTTTGTTGCTCTAGAAGTTTGCACAGAACATCATTTTAATGGTAAAAGGAAAAAACACCATTACAAAGCATGGGAGGAGGTTCTAACTCCATTTTCAACCCTAGGGAAGAAAAGAAGGGAGGGCAGAGTAGAAAAGATGAACAACCTTTACAAATGAGCCAAAACTAGCTTTTATCACAAAGTAGAATGAAGAAAAGTGAAAAAATGCGGGAAAATTTGATTTGTAACTCCAACCACCAAAAATCCTTCTAATTATCCTAAAAATGATGGGTTCCCATGGAAAATCCCATACTTGAAGTACATTGCTCTACAGATCCAAAAACGACCCATACTTCATTTAATTTGGTGGTTGGGAACCATTTCTGTGTTTTTGCATGCCAGGGACGTTTCTCCATTTTCTCTAGAAAATATCCATCAAAATACAAAATTTAACCCTCCATCATGTAGATAATTTTACCAGATTTCCAATGACACCAAGAACGCAAAAATCGAGCTCTGGATCAAAAGTTATGCCCCTCTGAAGATTTAGGGCAAAATTAGGGCAAAAATGGATTGGCAGGCCGAAACTTTAAAATTTTCCCATTTTTTGAATTTGGGAAAATTTCCCCAAAAATCCTCGCACCCCACCACTCCACCTGCCATGTGGCACTTCCCTATTTGTTGATGGAAACGCAGGCCCAAACCTCGCTTCTATCCTTTGATTTTTCATTGGGAAAATTTCCCAACTTTGCCCGCGCTCCGTCGTCCGGTGACATGTGTCACTTCCTCATTGGTTGGTGGGGATGCGCTTCCAATTTTCCTTTGCACATTTTGTAATTTTTGAAATTTTTTCCAAAACCCTCCATGCCTATGACTTACGCCTTTGGTGGACACATGGCAGCCTCCTATTGGTCCGCGGGGATGCGCTTCTAATTTTTTCTTTTCCACCTTGGTGGGCTTTCGGGTTAGATTTTTCCCTTGCACCATTTTGACTACTTTGGAAAATTTCAACAAATTCTTCCGCACCTCCAACCTCCACCGATGCATGGCACACTTTGATTTGTCGTGGGCCTTAATCAATTTTCTTTCTTCCGCGGTCTCGCGGGAAAAATTTTCCCTTTACGCCCCTGACTTTCGCCTCCGACTAAACACGTGGCGAGTCTCCTATTGGTCCGCGGGCCCACGGGAAAATTTTTTTCCTTTGCACCCTACCAACTCTTTAGTGATTTTTCCAACTTACCTCCGTTGAACCGCCACTCCGCTTGCATGTGGTGCATTCCTATTGGTTGCGGGCTTTCCCAAGGAAATTTTCCTCAAAACTCCACCGAGCCATAACTTGAGAAATACAAGGAGTTAGGAGGAAATTTTACCTTTCTGGAAAGGTGAGGAAAAATCCTATACGATGGGATCATTTCAGAACCTTTTGAGTACTTGAAGCATGCCAAAAATTAATTTAAGTGCCAGGAAAGGAGAAGAAGGAGGAGTTAGCGAAAAATAAGCATGGGGCTTATTTTGGATAACAAAATTCATCAAAGGCATTATGAATTTATAGTGATGTCTTTTGGTCTTATTAATGCACCATCCACATTTTAGATTTTGATGAATTTTGTATTTTAGCCATTCCTATGGAAGTTTGTCTTGGCATTTTTTGATGATAGCCTAATCTACAAAAAATATCCGGAGAAAATTTTATATCATGTTAATACAGTCTTAGAAGACCTAGAAAAACATCAACTATATGCCAAGCCTTCAAAGTGTTCTTTTGGGGTACATTAAGTGGAATAATTGGCCCATATTGTATCTCATGAAGGTGTTAAGGCAGACCCTTACAAGATAAAATCCACAATGAAATGGGAAGTTCCTAAAACCCTCAAGCATTTATGAGGTTTCTCGGGGCTCACATGCTCCTATCATAGATTTGTAAAGAACTATGGCGGTAAAACAACACCACTCAAAACATTAATGAAAAAATAGTACTTTCATTGGAATGAGGAAGCTTTTAGTGAATTTGAAAAATTGAAGGAGGTGATGTGTACCACCCCAATATTGACAACCCCAAATTTCTCCAAGACCTTCATAGTTGAATGCAATGCTTCAGGAAATGGGATTGGGGAAATAGTCATGCAAAAAGGACATCCCATAACATTTAAGAATAAAAACTAACAGGAAATAATTTTTTGGAGCCCACTTATGAGAAGGAAATGATGGTAATCTTGCATGTAATCAAATAATTGAGACCATACTTGATGGGTAGACACTTCAAGGTAAAAAATGATCATCATAGTTTAAAATACATCTTGGAGAAATGACATCTTGAGAAGAGTAACAAAAATGGATCTCAAATATGTTGGGTTATGAATTTGAGATTATTTATAAGAAAGGAAATGCAAATGTGGTTTCGAAGCATTATCTAGGAGGGATGAGTCCATAAAATCATTGTTATGTTCCATCTCTATTTTAAAATAATTTTGGGAAGATCGAGAAAAGGAAAAATGGAAGAAAGATGCAAAGACCCACACTCGATTCAAAATCTCCAAAGAAGATCCAACCATATCTAAAAAATTTATATGGAAGGATGATACATTGTGGTACAAGGACAAGTTGTATTTGTGTAAGAACTCTACACTTAAACACCATGTTCTTTCAGAGCTTCATTCTTCTCCACTAGGTGGCCATTCTAGGTTCTTGAAAACTTATCATAGAGTTAAAGAAGATTTCTTTTGGGAGGGATTGAAAGGAGATGTTCAATTTTTTTGGCATAATATTTGGTGTGCCAATGTAATAAGGGCGAGACCATTAAGACATCGGGTTTACTACAAATCTTATCTATTCCTAATGAGATATGGGAAGAGGTATCTATGTATTTCGTCACATGATTGCCTGAATCAGAAGGGAAAAGTGTCATCATGGTCGTAGTGGATAGACTTACCGAGTATGCTCATTTTTGTGCCCTGTTTCATCCTTTCACAACTAGTACAGTTGCCATTTCCTTTATGGACACAGTGCAAAAGATCCATGACATGCCCAAAATTATAGTAAGTGATCACAATTCAATATTTATGAGAAATTTTTAGACCGAATTGTTCTCTTACTTGGGTACCCAATTGGCCCAAAGTTCATCTTATCATACCCATTCGAGATAGGCAAATGGAGGTGGTAAATAAATTTTTGGAGGGTTATACGTAATGCTTTATTTCAGATAAACAAGAACATTGGGTCAATGGTTACCACTTGCAGAATGGTGGTATAATACTTCATTTCATACTTCATCCAAAATGTCTCCATTTCTGACACTATACGGGTACCATCCTCCATCACTCATCTCTAACTTGAAGGTCAAACCTAAGGTGAGAGAAATCAAAGATCACATTCAACACCAACATGATGTACTCTCTAGCCTTAGAGAGAATTTAGAAATGGCATAAAACCACATGAAGCAAGAGGATGATCAACATTATAGTGAACAACATTTTGAAGTGGGAGGCTTTGTTTTTATACGATTTGCAACCATATAAGAAGTTATTCTTAAATTAATAGAAGAAGGATAACAATCTTGCACCTAAATACTATGGTCCTTACTAGGTTTTGTAGAAAATTGGTAGTGTGGAATATAAGTTGGAGTTCCCTCAAGGAAGTAAAATACATCCAATATTCTATGTTTCTTGCTTGAAGAAGGTCATTGGGCAACATGTTTCAACCCATTGAGTTCTTCCTAAACTAGATGATGAGGGAAGGATCATATTGGAACTTGAAGGGATCCTTCATACATGTACTAAAAAGACTAGGGATCAAAGTCGTTACGAGTATACGATCAAGTGGAAGAATATGAATAGTGAAGATGCAACATGGGAAGATGAAGCATTTCTATAGCAACATCCAGGATGGCCAACATTGGGGAAAATGTTTCTTCAAAGGGGAGGGGTATGCTACACCCTTAGTCCTATAGGTTATATTGGATATGTATTTCCAACTTGTGGCATGCAAAATATCTTTTCTTGTCATATGTCATTCATTTATGCTTTCATATGTTTAGTAGGTCAGCCTTGGTGTTGGCCATAGCATAGGAATAATATATATATAGGTGGTAGTAAGGAGTAGTTAATCATCATATTGAGCACTTGAGTCTTATTGTATGGTTTGGAGGTTTCCCCCTTGAAGTGGCTAAGTAATTCTACTTGCATATTGTGATCATATATCTACAATTTGGTGTTCTATTGCTGTTGATATTCAGATTTATCCAAGTAATTTCATTACAACTATTAATCCATTTATAGTCTCAAATTATTTTGGATAACATCACCTTTTATGCTTATGTTGAATCTATCATATGAAATACATTTACATATCTTATAATCTCTAGTGATATACAGTTTCTATAATACTCATTTCATTTGTTTTTAGCCTTCATTCCATATGAAGCATCATGTATTTCCCTAGTGACCAACATCCAAATTTATCCGTCATTGTATCACTCTTATATCTTTGAAGCTTTCACTAATCCCACTTTTTCTCTCACTTGAGGCACACTTAGGTCAAATATGTGATCACACTCTTTAATTTGAGTAGGTATCGTATAATTATTTCTAGCTTCTCTTTTATAGTTATTAGGTTTAAAAATATCTTGTGTTAGTCATCTTTTATACCCACTATACCAGACCTTACAAATATGCATGGAAGGATAATAATAAAAGCCAAAAGAAAGGTTAAAAGTCTGTGTTATCAAAGAAAAATTAAATAAAAGGCAAAAATTAAAGCTAATTATTTCAAGCAATAAAAGTCAATCACAAACAAAAAGGATGTGATATAATAATACTTGGCACATATGTTATCCTAGCTGAAAGATCAAACTCTATAGTTGGCAAATTACAGATCTTGAGGTCCTTTAGGGTGTGGTAGGGTTTTTGAATGGTGTAAGAGGTCTCATATCTATCATTTAGTGTTCCTACCTTCTCATGTTAGTACCTAATCCTTATAGTAGGCCTATAGCTCCATAGGAAAGGTCCCAAAGATTGGGGAAAATTTCATGGGAAGGTAAGATGCATTTTTAATATCATATGCTATCATATCTGAATTAGGTACATATATTTATATTTCACTAGTTGACCTAAATCAAACCTATCAGCTCAGGTTCCTTCTCACCTAGATGATGAAAACATTTAGGCGAATCCTTTTAATCAGAGTCTCTCATCTCCACTAAGGACATTGTATCTCCCTTATGACACATTAATTATTCCCCTTTCATGATCAATCATTTTAATCCCCTTGATTATATGTCCGATAGTGGACCATGAGTTTATATCATCTCTTATTATCTGACATTACATTACTTTTTATGTTAGAACCTTGACAATTGCAACGTAGATTTGTGAGAATAATTATAATACCTTTGGGAATTCCTCATAAATATTCACCTATTTTCGTTTGCTCCATATTTTTTTATCCTAATCACGAAATTCGAAGGTAGTGATTTACCCCTAAGAAGACCAATACAAGCGTCAATTGTGGTCCTATTCCTTTATGTGATTCCTTTTTATTATATCTTAGGTTTTCTTTGTCATTTTATTAGATTACATTTTGGTTTTACAAATCATCTTTCTATCATATCTTCTGTTTTCTTTTCCCATGTCTTATATTCCATTTAAAATTTATTATACCTTACACGTATTTTAATTTCTTTGATTACCTTCTTAATTTTATCGGTGTCTTACAATATTTTTCCAAAACTTATAATTTCTTTTATTTCTTTCTTATATATTATTAGGTTTTAAACATATCCTTTAATGCATATTATTGATTTATTTGATTACTTCCTTAGATGACATTAGATACCATATTACTTAACTTATTAAGACACTTTTTATTTACGAGATATTCCTATCTTTATCATTAAATCTCTATTTCAGAATTTATCTTATTTTTCTTTTTCACTTTTATAAGACATAGATGTTACCTATTTAAGTCATTATGTTAGTCACTATGCCATGTGGCAATCTGTTAAATTTGGGTGTGTTTCACACAACCTACCAAAGCAAACCAACTAGGTGTTGAATCCTTACAACAAACTAGTGTGTGAAACATGGCAGAAACGACAAAACAAATGAATAGTTGGATGAATTATTCAGTTAATCGTGTGTGTGCCACGTGTCTTGCATGTTTAGTTTGCACCTGTAAACCTTCAAATGGAAATAAATTTTGTTACGGGGCTCTAACACGTGCATGCTTGGGCTTGTTCGAAAGTTGTTGACGTGAGCTATACGTTGGACTTTTCAAATTCATATTTTAGTGGGATTTGGTAGGTGGAAAACAAGGAAACATCACTTAGGTCATTAATGCAAACATCTAATCAACCTAACCACCAAATTTTCTTCAGATCTTTCCTCTTTCCTTCTTCCACAAGCCAAATAGACATGGGGAGGAACATCGACAATATTACATGCAGATTTATAGGTATTTATTACTTCTTTGTTGGTGGTTGGAATTTTGAATATGAGTTTCCCTCTTCTTTCTCCTCCTCTTCTCTCCTTTTTCTTCTATAAATTGTAGAGCTATGCTCATTAAAATGGATCCCTCTTTGTTATAACGACACCATGCCAAAATGGTGGCTGAATTCCCATGAGTTCGGACCTTGAAATTGGTCTCTGTAATGTATTCTCACCTTTTGCCATGAATGTAAATGACTGTGCATCCTTCAAGAAATAAAATCAGGTTTAGTGGCACTTCAATTTTCCCTTTTCTCATTTCTATTGTGTCTTTCTTCTTTGTTCACATTTTTGGTGTGTTGCGCACATTTCCCACTTTCAGTTCCATTTTCATGTGTTGTCAATGCGCGGGAAAAATGAGTCTACGTGGTTCTTGTTCGTGGCACACTTATCTGCCCTCTCATCCATGTTTTTTCTCTTTCATTCCCTCATGGAGAGTGATCACCCTCTTTCTAGTGCTATCACCATCCCATTTAGCCTAGGATTTCCCTTGTGCATCTCCTTCTAACTATGGTCCCTTTGAATTTCAGTTTAGGATTAGATAGTTTCATTTATAGCATTATGAGTAGTTCTAGTGGTAGAAATAGGTAGGGGAACCGGCCTTCTCCAAAGGTATGTCTCAAGCACACAAGGTCCCACAACTTGGAGATAGTACCATGTTGCCTCAAAATCCCAGTTCATCTTGATATGGGATGGGTATAATTTTAAGCTCCAACATTTTTGGCACACCTGGTGGGACAATTTTGAAGAGCTATACATATTCATCTTAGCAAGTTTGATGTGTTATTATTGAGATCCAACATTTGGAGGCATATTTCAACACATCTGGCGACTCCCAACAACCATATTTATTGGTTTTAGTAGTTTGTGTGCCCTATCATTGAAGGAAAGAAAACATAGAAACCCACAACCTTGTGCACACATCAAAAGGTATAATAAAAGGTGAAGCTTTAACATGCATAAAGTGGTGTAAAATTTAACACACAACTTGGTAACATGCACAGGAGAGTGCCCCTTGTTATTTCATCTCGCCAATTTGGTGTGTTCTTAGTAGATATATAGCCTTTGGAGGTTATTCTAAGCACATATGTTGACTTCACTAATTCAATCAACCCATTGTTTCATTCGCAGACCTTCCCTTTCTTTATTTTATCCATCTCCTTTCTTTCCATCTTTCTATTTTCCCCTTTTATGAATTTTTGCAATCATGGATTCATTCCCTCACTGGAATCCCCACTTTCCACGAGAAAAACTAGGTCCCTCCATCCCCACATTTTCACAATCCTCTTCCAGATCAGTTTTATGAGCCCCATCATCATGAATATATGTATAACCCAAACCCCATTGATCTATATGGTTATCCTTCTAACCATAATGTTTTCCAAGAACAAGGTTATGCAGGTGATGGTGGAAAATTCATGCAAGATGTTGATTTTCAGAGGCATATTTAAGAAATGGAGATGAGCATGATGCATGTCAGAATTTTTAGTTCACTGAAGGCAACTAAGATTGGTTTTAGGAGGCCCTATCCATGGAACGGTCCTATACCAAACTTGTTTAACCTTTATACGATCTTTGAGTTTTATGGTTGAAATCACACCTCAGATTGAAGAGTGGGCTGAAGAAATGGAGGCTTACCAATCTAGTGTTGGGTGACCATGTGAATGAGAAAACCTTACGCTTTCATCTTACAGTCCTCCCATTCCTTCTTTACAACTTATGCCATCTCAGCCCATTGTCCAAGCTCCTAGTTTTCTGCCTGTTCCCCTTGAGGATTCCCTTTCTCCATCTGCTTCACTTCCATCTCACCTTCATTTCTCTGTTGTCATTCCTCCCATGTGATATTACATTCCTTTCATGCATGTTGCCTCCATTCCGATCCTCCCATCTTCTTATGAATACCCTCTATCTAACAATGATGTAAATGAATAACCCCTTACCCATGCATCATCCCCAACCGATATCCTAATGTTTGAAGATTGTAGAACTATTGAAGAATAGTATCACTCTAATTGGGAAGATGAGATTGCGATAGAGTGAGTAGTAGGGAAGTTTGTTTTAAAAGAAAGTTAGTTAGAATCGAGAGGGCACCATTTTGAAGGAGACAAAGTTGTTTGTAGAAGTAAAACAATGCGTGACCTATCCTACAAATAGTTTCCTTTAGGAGGAGAGTCTGCATAATGATACCATATGTGGAATTAGGCTTCAAAGAAATGGGTAAAACACAAAGATCAAGTTGTGTCGATCAGATACCTAACTAGTCTAGAGCCAAAAATAGAGTTTCTGTTGGTCATGCTCATTTTAGAGCATGAGGTAGAACTTTAACACGCCAAATATTAGAAACAACGCCTTCCAAATCCAAATACGAACAAATAACGAAGGTGTTTGTTTTGTTCATTATTGATACTTTGAGGAGAGTGAAAGACCATCTAATCTTGTTAGTATTGAGATGTTTGTTTTGTACATGGTCTTAATTTGTGAGGAAAGGAATCTACTTCTCCCTGCCTATTACAGGATTTGTGTAAGCCTCCTTGCCTCTAGTTAGTATAGGGTATTTTAGGTTTGATTTCATTAAAATAAGTGCTTGTGCACACTCTGCATGTTTCCCTTTTAAACATATATTATTTTAAAATTTTGTACATAGTGGTGTTTGGAGCGCTTCTTTACGGCGTTGTGTTCTTTCTTCCGCATGCTCTTGCACACCCTCTTTTGTTTCATCTAGGATGCCACCAATTTTTAGAATGATTAGTTTTCAACGGCTCACGTACTTTTTCCACTCTCATTAATCATAACATATTCACATGAGAGTAATAGTTTGTATAGAGTTCAAACAATTATTTAAGTGACTTCATGGGTGTTCTTCAAGTTGCAGATCAAAAATTCAAATTTCAGGCTGACTCCATGCCCAATATATGCTTCTAAGGATAATGGTCTCTTCATCTAGCAGGTAGATGGCCCAAAATTTGTTAAACTATTGTCAAAAATAACCCCCTAGTTATTTTAACAACTTACATCTTCATCCTAACTCTAAAATTTAAGCTCAAAATTTCAAGTTACACACACTTTGATGATTCCTCGGCAAAATTTGCGTAGTTGAAGTCCCCCGCATGCTCTCATACTCTTTTCCTACTTCTTCCTTGTGCTTTCCCCTCCCATCGATCTCTCATGTGTTTTATCGATGTGCTTCCTCCTTCCCCTTTATTCTTCTATATATTTCCATTTCACCTTCGCACCTACCTCGTGCACACTCACTTTCATTCTAGTAGTCCCGCACACCCTTGACTTGCCCTTGAAATTGGCTAATTCCCTCACATGCTTATTTTTCATTCTTCCCTGGCACATCTTGCCTTCACTTTTGTGCACTTAGTGTTTCCTTCTTTGCTTGTTTCATGCACTCCTTTCTCACCACCGCACGCTTCTAATTTGAATGCTTGTGCCCCATTCACATACTTGTATCCTTCTACATATATACACCTTCTTTCTCTTCCGCACGTGTTTCCATCACCCCTTGTCTTCTAAATCTTTAGCACTTCTTTTTTTTGCTCACTATTCCACATGGAAATATTTCAAACTTGAGTGTGTTTCACACAACCTACCAAAGCGCTCCAATGGGCACCAAATCCTTGCAAAAATCTAGTGTGCAATACATAGCAAAAATGATAAAAAAATGAGCAGTTGCTTGAATCCTTGATCAATCAGTGTGTGCCACGTGTCTTGCATGTTCGTTTGCACTATAGACCTTCAAATCACTATAAATTTTGCTACAATGCTCTAACACATGCGTTCCTAGGCTTGTTGGAAATCATTGACGTGGGCTATATGTTAAAATTTTCAATTTCAAATTTTATTGGGATTTGGTAGGTGGAAAAGAGGGAAACATAACTTAGTTCATTAATACAGACATCTAATCAACTCAACCACCATATTTTCTTTAGATATTTCCTCTTTCCTTCTTCCACAAGCCAAAACAGATATGGGGAGGCACATATGAAAACATTACAAGTGGATTTATAGGTATTTATTGCTTATTGTTGGTGGTTGGAAGTTTGAATATGGGTTTCCCTCTTCTTTCTCCTCCTCTTCTCTTATTTTTCTTCTATAAATGGTAGAGCTCTGGTCATTAGAATAGACTCCTCTTTGTTGTAATGACACCATGCAAAAATGGTGACTGAATTCCCATGATTTTCACAACTTGAAATTGGTCTATGTAATACATTCTCACCTTCTTCCATGAATGTAAATGACTGTACATCCTTCAAGTAATAAAATCAGGTCTTGTAGCACTTCTGTTTTCCCTTTTCTCATTTCTATCGTGTCTTGCTTCTATGTTTGTGTTTTACGGCATGATGTGCTGATTTTCCACTTGCAGGTTCCATTTTCATGTGTTGTCAATATGTGGGAAATCCAAGTCTACGTGGTTCTTTTCTATGGCACACTTATTCACCATCTCATCCATGTTTTATCTCTTTCCTTCCCCTTGTGGAGAGTAATCATCCTCTTTCGGTGCTATCACCCCCTTTTAGCCTAGGATTTCCCTTATGCATCTCCTTCTAACCCTGGTCCCTTGGAATGCCATTTTAGGATTAGATAGATTCATTTCCAGCATTAGGAGTAGTTTTATCGGTAGAATTTGGTAGAGGAACTGCCCTTCTCCTTAGGTATGTCTCAAGTGCGTAAGGTCCCATAACTTGGAGATAGTCCCATGTTTCCTCAAAATCCGGTTCATCCTTATCTACGGGACGGGTGCAATTTTGATCTCCAACAATCACATACCACCTCAATATAACCTCCTTATTCCTCAATATCCAACTCAACCCCATCAATCTTATCACATTCCCATTTCTCAACAACAAGCTTTATCTCCACCCATTCAGTCACAACCTATTGATTATATTCCCTCTTATCAACCTCTTCCACAAACACCTACTCATCCTCAATATTATCAAGCAACCTAATCCATCTACCTCATAGGTTCCTCAACCACATCCTCCAACTTCTCATTCCCACACAACCAAAAATCCCATGTAAACATTATTGAGAAGAATGGCTAGCCTTAAAGTCGCTACCTTGGGATCTAAGACCACCTTTTCATATGATAAAATCTATAATGAACCCATTAACCCATAAATTCTTATAAAACCTTATGATACACATTGGGAGCTTCCAAAGTTCTCTAAATTCAATAGCAAGGAGGATCCCTAACAATTTATTTATGCATTTAGGTATACATGTTATCTCATTGCTCATGATCAAGACCTTATGCTTCGCACCTTCCCCATGTCATTATCCGGTTCCGCGTTGGATTGGTACAATGAAATCCCATACTATTCATTATTTTCCTTTTCCTAACTTGTGCAACTATTGCTATAACACTTATCAATCAACATTACATTTAAGATCACGATCACCAACGTCTATGTCATTATACAAGTATGATGACAAGTATCCTATAGATTTCATCACATAATGAGATAGTATAATACACAAAATATCATTTTCCCTTCCACAAAATGAGCTTATTGAACTCTTATCACATTATTTTGTGAATCATATATCCTATACTCTTCAAATCTAGTCATTCCAAACCTTTAAAGAGGATTTTACTATGGCTTCAAACTTGAACTCCATGCCCTTGAGAAAGGCCATCTTAAACTCTAATCAAATAATCCCAAGTTCGAATCTACCAAGTCCTCCACACATGGTGACAAATCTAATAACAATTCCAACGCCATTATGTTTAAATCTTCCTTCACATCCACTTCTCACACAGAGCCTCCACAAAATTCTCCTAGACCACTTCCTAACTATACCCCTCTTGGAGAATCATATAGTTTAGTATTTGACAAGCTAATGGTGGTTTATATTATTCAACTTCCCCCATCGACCCATTGATGAATCCTGATCCAAACCCATGTGTTATCATGAGGGGCATTATTGTAAGTATCATCAAATCTAAGGTCATGACATTGAGAAGTATTGATAGTTTAAATATCTAATCCAACGATTTATAAATCAAGGTGATATCCAAGTGGACAATCCTAATGTTCCACCTAATCATCCCCTTGAGGACTTTAAACAAACCTTCCTTAATCATCCATCATCAAATAGAATTCTACCCCCACATCTTATGCATCTAATTCTCACACAATCAATACCATACATCATGATCCAACACCATCCCTTACACAAATAATATCTTCATCCATTACACCTATGTCTATTTCATACTTTTCTCCTGCACCCATCACTAACTCATCAACCTGAATCTATCTCTAATTCAGTTCCTACCCCTTCATCTCGTGACCTCGTTAATATCCACACCTATTTCTACACCTATCACATCTACACCGATTATATCTACAACTATAACACCCACCTAAAATTTAACCCTACCTACTACCCCATACATATATACCACATCTCCACCTATTACATTTATTCCTTCACCTACAACTACCCCAACACCTATCTTGACATATTTTCCACACAAACCTAAATATATCCCCACTTCCACATCAACCAAATCTATCACTATGACTATACCCACGTCAACATCCATACCTACCTCCACATCTATGCCAACCCTTGAAACATTTAATTCACAAACACCCCCATTCAACAAAATCATAAATAATATCCTTATCCCATCTACAAAATCAATCACTCTTACATAAAATAATCCTAAACCCATACAATCTGCAAGCCCTTTTGATTTTATCAAGCACATCATTCAAAAACCACTTCCACCTACAATATCCTCATCTATGACACAATTCACATCACATAGTTTTACTTCTACACACCCTCCAGTTGAAATATTCATCATTCATGCCAAAGGAAAAACCTCACAACCAAAGTATAATAACTTTGACATACCCATTTAAAAATCACTCATGCATCCACAAAAAATGTTGGATCTCCCTCCTCCCAAGATTAAACCTCCTAAGAAATATAATCTCACATCATCACTCCTAGGAGAGTCTCCTTCCATTTTAGCGTCAAGCTCTTCATCCAAGACCCCCATTATCAAAAAATAAAAAAATATCATCCTCCTTCCAAACCTGACCTTCCTCTAAAACCATCCACAATTTTTAAATCCGGATCCAAATCATCTAAGTCACCAACCATCAAAATTGAGACCAAGTCACAATCACCTCCTCCTTCTAACTCTAAGATAGAATCCAAGGTTCCCATGAATCCTCATCGAAGAAAACCATCCCTCTTACCTTCATCCACCATTCGCAAATCCGCTTCATCTATAACATCTTCTTCAAAAACCCCCATTGGATCTTATATTGAAATATTTCAACAAATCCTTCAATTATCCGTAGTCACTCTTCCTCTATCAAATATTTTGACCCATGTGGCCCAATACTATCATGGTTTGACCCTAACACCATTTTTACTTACCATCATACCCATGGACATGATATAGAACATTATAAGTCCCTTCAAACTCTCATCCATAATCTCATAGAAGAATATGACCTTCTCATCAATGAAGACCACCTTCTTCCTTCTATCTCATCCACATTCAAATCCAATCCTCCAATCAAATCCTCACCTCCTAAAGAATCTAGGTCAGTTTATCCATCTAAATTATATGTCACAATCCCTCCCCCAATCTCTACCTCTCCACGGGGAGGCCCCATCTATTCATTGATGCCATCTTCATTACCAATCATTCTCACCCTCATTCTCCCTAATCATCTATCCAATCAAAACCTAGAGTGGTAATCATTGATCCTTCCGACGAGCCTACCCCATCTCACTCGAAATATACTAATTCATCCATATATGTTTCCAAGTTGCCTAATTTGATGCACCATCTCTCACAGGGTGAGTATCCACCCCTTGCTCTTAAACCTCTCATGTCTCCTCCTTCATCTACACCTCCCATGCATATCGATATGTATCCTTTTTCATCCAATCACCCCATGGACATGGATGAAATTGCATCCATGCTCCCTAACATCTTTTAATCTCTACCATTATTGTAGATCAAGAATTTCCATGCTTGTTACCTATCCAAGTTAATGCACCAAACTAAACACAAAACCCTAAAAAAACTCAAATGAAATCGATACCTGATAGATTGGATAAGATCCAAAGACGTAGATGGAGAGAATGCCGATGGAGACAAGATGGGTGCACACGAGCAATCTTGTAAAGTAGATCCAAGAAACCTGCGATGCACAAATCCTTGGTAGAAAAAGATAACGTTAGATGATATATGGGTGAACTACCTGGAAAGTGGGTCCGGGAAGCAATGAGCTTCCTCGGCGGATGTCAGTTCACATTTTCAATCAAGAATAAAGACATACATGATAAAATATGTAAGCAAATATTTAGGTTTTTGATTAAAAACAACAGATAGAATGTAAAAACCCGCAGTAAACTGAAAGAAAGTAGGAAACTATAAAAACAAAGCTGAAATTGTGTTACCAGATTACGTATCTTTCTGCAGACTAATCAGAATTGATCGAGATAGTGATCGACATCATTTTTTTGGGTCAACATTGATCGGACGGTGATCAACATCATTTGTTTGGGTTGGCGTTGATCCGCAATGATCGGCATCAATTGGACACAGTGTAGTAGACAGAAGGCCAGAAAGTAAAAGAAGAAAGCAAACTAAGAAATGTGGATAAGACATAAGACCAGACATTCTGTAGATCGATCAGAAAGTAGATATTGAAGATGGAAAAATGGGATCTGAGGTAGAAATTGATGGATTCTAACCCAGAAACCGAAGAAAGACCCGATCAGTGCTGATTTGGATAAACAGGATTGATTAAAGACTAATCAGATTTGACCGAATTGGATCGGTGTTGATCGAAAGGAGATTACATAAACTAACAAAGAAGAATACCTGAAAAATGCTTGATTGATGATTGATGATGACCAGGGTAGTTGTAGATAAGTGGACAAAGTAACAATGCACCTCTCAGGGATTAAACTACACAAAAATCACTCTCTTCCTCTGATAATCTCTTTAATCGCTCAGAAAAAAGTAATCTCTAGGCAACTAGCTCTTGAATCTAACCAGAGAGGATCTCAGGTCATAAATTTATAATCGGTGCTATTCCAAAAATTGGCGCCACTCGGAAAAAATCGGTTTCGATCGAGAAACGATTGGCACCGATCAGGGAACAGACTCCCAAAGTGGCGAAAAGGAATGAATTGTGGGGATAATAATAATATCCCTCCCACTCAAATATGGGAAGAATCCGTTGCATGGTTCCAGGAGAGGAGAAATAGGTGGGATAGATGGATAATAATAGCATGGGAGGTTGGAAATTGATATGGGGTAGATAAGTAGTTGAAATAAATGTAAAAGATAGAATTACATGGTTAATGTTTAATTAACCATGGGTGAAATATAATGGGGTGGAATAAACTTAGGATAGGCCTTTAAATTAAATATTTAAGTAATACCCTAAGGGAGAAATGGTGATATAAAGGTGCCGCGGGTTACCCGAGAGGATAAACAAACCTGGGGACACTAAATTGGGTAACCAATTTTAGGTGTCTACATTTGCCCCTTTTTGTCGAGTAACTTGTGATAAGCAATGCCACAAGACAAAAACAAGGAGTTGGAAGAAATGAAGAACAATAATGATGTGGTCCCACTCAAACTAGGATGGGGTGGCCCCAAAATAGGTCAACCGATCCTGAGTTTTAAAAAGGTAGATGAGAAAGAAGGATGCCCCAGTGAGATGTCTAGGGTAGATTTGATCATTGATGATACAAAAAAAACCAAAAAAGGCAGCGACCTAAGGAACTCACATTGGTAGGGCAGACTAGACGGTCTTCATATGAGACAATGTAAGTGGCTACAGACTAGTGAGTTAAAGGTGACTGCAACATAGCAACAACTAAAGAGTGACACATTGGTAGGGACAACTAGACAACCTTCAAATGAGACGACGTTAGTGCCTACAGACCCGCTATCTTTAGGTTGCAAAAACGTGAGTTACCCATGTATAGGGAAGAACTTAGAATGGGTGATAACACCGAAAATATGTGTTGAAAGGTGAAAATAAGGTCATAACAATGATCAAATAAACAAGCCAAGCATCAACGCTTAGACAAGAAGGATGAAGTGACGGCCTTGAGAGGATAGCCACCGCAGAAATCGACATATGGCCACTATAGTGGAATTTGTAATAGAAATACTGCCAGACTAGGTAGAACATATGGGTGGCACATGTAAAATATATAATGATGAGATGCCCTAGGCGGGGAATAACAAGTAAAGCCAAGCCACGAGTGAGACGCACGTGAGGCTATGCAAGGTGATTAGGTACAAGTACCAAAAAGAAAGACGTAATGATGGTGGCAATGTGTGATGGGTGACACATGCGTAAGACAAGAGAACAAATGAGGACAAAGTGCATCCTGGTGGGACCAAAGGATGAAATATATCAAAATAACCCCGATCGGCGCCGATCAAAATAATCGACACCGACCACACTAAAAACCTATAAGTATAGAAAAGATGAACGGTAACGATTCATTTACACTGCGACGATTGATTTAGAAAGAGTCAAAAATTGAATTTGAGCAATATGGAAGCCTCGGAAGTGGTCAGAAGAGGAAGAGGACACGACCAGGGGTAAGTGAACCTTCCTTAGCTTCATACATTTATTGTTTTTTTTTTTTTTTTATGTTTTTTTGTAGTAGGAGGCAAGAGGGATTTTTGGCACTCTGCCTCATAATCGGCATCGATTGAAAAAATCAGCGCTGATTAGAAAGCGATCAGCGCTGATTGTAACACAATCGGCATTGATCGTCAAGTAAACGGTGCCGATTGGCATGAGTGGCACCGATTGAAAAAAGTGACATTTTTGAGCTTTGAGAAAGATTTTGATGAAAATTTAATGATGTGGATTTTGATAAATATGAAACTAATGACGATGTTTGATATCATGCAGGCACGAGAGGTCCTACACATGTGGGATGCTATTCCCGAGCTATTGGAGACCATATTGCTAGATGTGATAGATCTTTGAGTGGCATCATCTAGAGTTATCCAGACTAGGGGTTTCGTTATTATAGGTGGGTACCTCGAGATGTGGAGCTCATGTGAGCATTGGTGCAGTAGTGGGATAGCCAAACCTACACATTTTGGTTTCGGATGGGTGAGATGACCATCACCCATGAGGACATCTATAGGATCCTTAGGTTACCGATTATAGGGGACCTGATAGAGATCACCCCACGAGAGTAGCAGAGGAGGGCCCTGGTACGATTATATGGGGACAGGGCAGATGATGCAGAGATAGTGTCCGGGGCTATGAGGACTGACCTCACAGATCTGGCAAGATGGCTCCAAGAGCAGATTGATAGCCCTGATCTAGATGGCTATCTCGTACTATGCATTACCAGATTTCGGAGGTGGATGGTTCCCACTACTCCTTCTCGACTGTGTCTACGACATTCTAGAGTTCATGCAAGTGTTTGCATTTGTTGATGCCTTACTAGCATAGATATATCATGAGTTGTGGATGTATACCACAGGCAGGCGGACTGGGATAGATGTGAGTTTTGTGCTCCATTGTTGGGCATATGAGCATATATTAGTGATCAGGCCATCTGGGCTTCCATGGATGCTAGGAGCAGAGGGAGCCCTTGAGTATGGATTTCAACGATGGTGGGTAGACATGGCCCCAGGAGATACAGGGAGATCTACAGAGTGGTACTCAGAGAGATTCAAGACTCTAACACCAAAGACAGTGATATGGAGACCATACAGGGTCTATCCGATATGGGCCGAGATAGGACACCCATCCGGTAGAGCCGAGACGCAGCGGGGTAGTCGGGGCCACATGCCGGAGGTCTTACAACAAGTCTCATTCATACAAGTGATGAGGCGGTTTGGCGTGATTCGAGATCTTCCCGACCATATATACACCATGCGACGGGATATCGGGAGACAGACCTACCTATACTGATCCCAGTAGATCCACTCAGGGAGGCCCCACCTCCCACATATGATGATGATGACACAAGAGTGGATGAGGGCTATGAGGTGTGGTACCATGTGGAGCTGCCATGTCATCTCTCAACGGCTACGAGAGGCGGCGAGGAGGATCTAGTAGTAGCACTAGAGAGACTAGAGGGAGAGCATGCCACCCTGATATAGACACACCAGGTTACCCTCGAGGAGATCAGGACTTTGATAGAGGAGAGGGACACCCTAATACAAGAGAGAGACACCACTCATTAGGAGTGGGATACAACGATCCAACAGAGAGATCGATATCACAGGCACAGGGAGGCCCTCAGGGCCAAATATGGTGATACAGGCACCACCTCAGAGTCAGGGGCATAGGGTGCGGTAGCAGGAGGACCACCACTAGTAGTAGCACCATTGCGAGCACCCGGTATGGTGAGTCTGAGTACCTATTAGGCTCTCCTTGCCGAGGTGAGATATTATGAGGACACCCTGACACAGACATGCCCCGGATGTGCCTTGGTATGGAGCGAGGAGGACAATGACAACTACTGCTGGCGGTGCCTCGGAGGGTGTGAGCACCTAGAGGAGATCGAGGAGGTGGTAGGGCCATGGTAGCGGGCATCTCCAGCTTTGTAGGAGATGGTTAGGAGAGACAGCCGGACCTGAGGAGGGAGGAGGAGATAGTGTTTTCCACCTATCTGATTTTACCATATAGATGTGATATTTTGTAGAGATATACTGATGTAGCCTCGAGCTGAAGGCATTTTTTTGTGGATACGATGTATATGGCTTGATTGGAAGCCACACATTCTTTTGTACAAATAGATATATGTATATATATTCATCATTTTGTGTTATGTGATTGGATTCATGCATTTAATTTCGATAGATATGGATAGATGTTATGTAATTTTGATGGATATAGATGAATGTTATAGATGATAGATGAATAGATGTGATTTGATTGATTTTTCATGGATAAATGGTTGATTAAATTAACATGTTTAAGATGTCAATTCAATTAAATGATATAGATAGATGGATTCACATGTGTTTTTAATACATGATTTTTTGATGATATTATATGAGATGAATAAGATGAGCATAGATAGATGATAGACTTGATTGAGTAAATTAACATGTTAAATGTCAATTTAACTGGATGAACAAAAAATAAACATGAGAAATGTCTTTTGTAAAAGAAAGTGATGTAATGATATTATCCTTTAGAAATAAAAATCACTACACCTAGATAGGAAAAAGAATGATAAGTTAGGCCCCTAACCGACCATAAATAGAGACCTTGATGGTAAATCGAAAGACAATGCACATAAGGCCATAGACACGGATAAAATAAACCTGACACTAGTTAGTCGTAAACCAAATCTAGGAGGTAGATAAGGACGTCGAGATAAGTATACATCTTGTCAAAACACGTGAAGGATTAAATACGTGCCCATATGGGGAAAACAAGATCTCCATATGATCGAAAAGGTCTCATATCACAGCTTCATGATTTTTTTGTTTTTTCTTTTGATAGAAAA
This sequence comes from Taxus wallichiana var. yunnanensis, assembly GCA_018340775.1. Taxonomy (NCBI): domain Eukaryota; kingdom Viridiplantae; phylum Streptophyta; class Pinopsida; order Cupressales; family Taxaceae; genus Taxus; species Taxus wallichiana. Next base: position 586,701,812 of record CM031235.1, on the reverse strand, counting down.
TCAAACTGATCGATGCGGGAAGTTTGCTAGATATAGAAAGACTGATCGATATGGGAAGTCTTTCAGAGATGCTAAAAAGTGAAAAAACTAGCCAATAAAGGAAGTTTGTTACTGAAAAGGCTGAAAATTCCATAAAACAAACAACCGTCCTTCAAGGGAGCGGTCTGTATTTTGATTTTGATGATAGCCATCCTTCGAGGAATGGTCTATATTTTTCATTTTAGTTGATAAGGCATGGATAGCTGTCCTTCGAGGGATCAGTCTATCTTTTGGGACTAGGATAGCATCTCTTTTCCTTTTTTTTTTTGGAGCTTTGGAAGAAGCTGAGTTTAGACCAGATAGATTAGATAGATGGGAAGAAAATGTATATAAGCATGTACTCATGCCCCAAAGTTTTTTTGATCAAGATGAATACCTAGGGTGGATGAAGTAGTGATTAAGGTATTCCTACCATGAGAAGGAACAAATCCGTAAGGAAAATGCCATGAGTAGAGCCGCGGTACTCATATTTAAGGTATAAAAGACATAACATGGAGAACCACATAGTTTTGAATCACTATGAAATGCATGACTGGTTGCAGATGGATGAAAAGATTTGTTTTGTGACTAAGATTGTGTAAGATAGATTTTAATAGTAGAAGGGCCTTAGATGCAAAGCATTAAGAGGCTCCATTTCAGGTATACCATCCATGGAAGACAAGCGATAAGCCTCGGACCCATACTTATGAGTGATAACGTATGGTCCCATCTAGTTAGGAGCAAACTTACCACGTTGACTCCGTTCCAGAGTAGTGACATTTTGGTTTTCTTTAAGAACAAGATCACCAAATTAGAAGTCATGTAGCTACGAGATGCTTGTTATAAGCATGCTTAACACGTTCAAGATAGAATTGATGATGTTCAAGAGCGTTGAGGTGGCATTCATCTAACAATTCAAGTTGTGCTAGATGGTTTTGACGATATTCTTCATCAGAGACAAACTCTCTGAGAGAGACGCAAAGAGAGGGAATCTGGACTTCCAAAGGAAGGACAGCCTTAGACCCATAGACAAGGGAGAATGGAGTAGCACCAGTAGGGGTATGAATGCTAGTCTGATAAGACCAGAGAGTAAAAGGGATCTGTAAGTGCCAATCCCTCCCAGCTCGACTAGTTACCTTTGCGAGGATATTACTCAAAGTTTTATTGGAAGCCTCAGCTTGGCTGTTAGATTGTGGATAGTATGGAGAAGAAAATTTGAGTTTAATATTGAAAGTGTTGTAAAGGTTATGTAAATATTTGTTTTTAAATTACTTGACATTTTTTCAGAACGAGTTTATGAGGGACACCAAAGCGGACAGAGATGATGTCTTTGATAGACAAAATCAACAATAGGTTTAGCTTTGGTCGATGAAAGAGGAATAGCCTCCACCCATTTAGTGAAGTATTCTATGGCAATAATGATAGAGTGATGTCACTTTGTAAAGAATGTGGATTGATGAGGTCGACGAGATCAAGACCCCATTGTGAAAAAGGCCACAAATCCGCTGCGGGTGTAAGGCCTGACTAGGGATATGTGTGAGATTAGCGTGTTGTTGACACTTGACACATTTCTTGACATAGTCACAACAGTCTTGATTAAGAGAAGGCCAATAATAACCTAAACGTAGGATGCGCTTAGCTATGGCCAAACCACCAAAGTGTCCACCACAGATACCGTCATGGACCTCCTGAATGGCTTTAGATGATTCAGGGTTTTGAGGCACCGAAGAAAAATACCATCAAAGCCATGTTTGTAAAGGATTCCACCCAGAATAGTATAGTGGTTTACGCGTTGGATAAAATATCTTCTGCCATTGGAAGTTAGATCTGGAGGAAGCATTGAATGGGATAGATAATCAAAAATGTGTTGATACCACTCATCTTGAGTGTCGGTCGTGACAACATTGATTGAAGTCAACTGCCTAAGATGAGATGGTTGGTCTAAACACTGAACAACCACATAAAGTCGTGAGTCTTCAGTAAAAGGTGGAATAAGTGAGGCTAAAGAAGCCATCGTATCTGTGAATTAGTTTGCAGTGTGAGGAATAGCTGGATAGTAAATTTATCAAAAGATTGAAGCTGAAAGAGAATGATATCATGATATTTTTGAAGGATATCATTTTTGCACTAATAGACACCAATGACTTGATTAACGATGAGTTCAAAGTCACCGAAGATGTCGATATGGTGAGTGCCGAGATTAATGGCATTTTGAAGACCTAAAATGAGAGCTTCATATTCAGCCATATTATTGGTACATTCAAAGTTAAGCTTGTGTGCAACAGGGATGGGTGCACCCCAAGGAGGAATCATGATGAAACCTGCACCTCCCCCTTGCTGACACTTGGACCCATCAAAGAAGAGTTTTACTTTAAATGGAGATAGACCAAAATTGATTTGTTGGATGTACTCATCTGGGAATTGAGTGAGGGGGACTTGAGTGTCCGGAAGAGGAGTATCAGCTAATTGATCCGCAATGACCTGACCCTTGATAGATTTCTGTGAGATGAACTCGAGGTCAAACTTTGTCATGAGCATGAGCCAACGAGTGATACGATCATTGTGATAAGGTTTCACATGCATTGTCTTGAGTGGATTGACACTTGTAACAATGTAGGTTTTTTTATTAAGGAGGTAATGGCGAAGTTTAGAAGTTGCAAAGAAGAGAGCACAACATAGTTTTTCAGCTTTGGAATAACGTGTTTCATACTCATGAAGAGTGCGACTAATATAATAGACAACCTGTTCTTTACCATTAGCGTCCGATGCAAAATCATGGCTCCCGAGCAGCATGGTCGAGTCATAGAAATATAAAGATAGAATGGCTCTCCCTCGCGTGGAGGTGTAAGCACGGGTGGAGAAAGAAGATAAAATTTGAGATCATCAAAGGATTTTTGGCAACACTCATCCCATTCAAAATGAACATTTTTACGGAGGAGATGATGAAAAGGTTGGCAATGGTCCAAAAGCTGTGATATAAAATGACGCACTAATTGAAGGCATCCTTGAAGACCACGGAGCTGCTTTAAGTTGGAAGGGGAGGCATCTTGAGGATAGCCTTTATTTTTGTGGGATTGACTTCAATGCCCCTAATAGAAATGATAAATCCTAAGAGTTTACCAGTGAGAACACCAAACATGCATTTAGATGGATTTAGGTGAAGAAAAAAATGAATGAGTCTCTCAAAGAGAGGCACAAGGATGAGAAGATGATCCTGACGGTGTTTGGACTTACCAAGGAGGTCGTCAATGTAATATTCTATAGTTTTGTGTAAGAGGTCATGGAAGATGTAGGTCATTACACGTTGATAAGTTGCTCCTGCATTCTTAAGACCGAAGGGCATGATGCGATAAAAAAATTCCCCAAGGAGTTATGAAGGAAGTCTTATGCTGGTCCTCTGGTGTGATGAAAATTTGATTATACCTAGAGAAACCATCCATCAGAGAAAGCATCTCATGACTTGCAGTTAAATCCACGAGTTGATCAATATTAGGTAGAGAGAAATCGTCTTTCGAGACAAGTGAGATTAAGATCTCGGAAGTCGGTGCAAATTCAAATTTTCCCAGTAGCTTTGGTTACTGGTACTACATTTAAAACCCATTGTGGATAGTCAATGGGTTGGATGAAGTTGGCGGAAAGCAAGCGTTGCAACTCTTCTTTGACAAGTAGAGCTATACGAGGATGCATCTTACGTAGTTTTTGTTTAACTGGTTTGATGTCTAGAAGAGTAATGATATTGTGGACCACGATATTAGGATTGAGGCCTGGCATATCTTCATATGACCAAGAAAATGCTTGGCGATGGTGGGAAAGAAAGGTGGTGAAATCTCCTAACTCCTATGGGTTAAGAGATTGGCCAACCTTAATGATGCGAGGGTCTTTAGAAGTCCCTATATTAACATCGATAGTGGCTTCGTTGAGAAGTGTAGATGTGTCAAAAGGAATGGTTTTAGGAAGATAAGAATCCTCTACCCCCTGTTAGGCAATAAGAGATAAAATATGTGAAATAATCCCTTGGAGAATCACAACAGTAGAAACTAATATGTAGAAAATATTAAAGATCTCAAATAGAAGTGTAGAATAAATAACACAACACGAGAGAGACAATATTTAACATGGTTCACCCAATTTGGGATACGTCTACCAAGAATCACTTGCTCAGATTTTATTACAAGCATTCACTCTCTTAATACAATACCAGATCTGTTTGGAGCTATGCTCAACAAACTTTACAGAATTCACACCCAAATTCAAAGCACATCTACAATACATTTGCTTTTCTTTCTATCATATGCATAAGACCATATAAATAGACAATTGCTTAAGTAGTTTGATACAAAACCATGGGTATCAAAACAATGGGAAAAAAACCGTGGGTATCAAAATAATGGGTACCGAAAAACCATGGGCCCAAAAACAACCCATAACGGTTACCCATTACCCATGGGTTAATAAACCACCCATGAAAATTTTCTTCGGGGCTTCACCCCCAAACCCCATCGATCGGGGGCTCACCCCGAACCCCCTTGACCCACTCACCGGCGAGCGGGACCGCCGTAAAAATACTTGAGTGTAACACATAGAAGGTGTACCACACTCTAACATGAAAACAGGTTCCACAAACATAACACCCCGAGATAGGTAAGGACAGAATCATCATCCACACAATGGATAGTATTGATAGTGGGAGAGTTGTCTCCAACTATTTCAGGGAAGACTAATGGTATGGAAGTGGATTTGCCATTAGTCTTATAGGTCAGTGGACCTAAGGAAATGGTATTGACTAAAAAAAAAGTTAGGCGGGATGGAAATGGTGTCATCCACATCAAGTGATGCTTCCAACCTGACGAGAGAAGATGGTTCCTCAATAGAAAGAGGCTCATTGAGAATGGTGATGGTGGCTTTCGAGAGAGGTTTGAACCCTAAACCAAATTTTTGATGTGGTTTAAGAGTTGGAATGGACACGAGGTCATGCACACCCTATTCATACTTTCCCAGGCCAAAACCTTTCCAAGCGCATCGATATAGATAAGTTTTTGTGAACGTGGGATTCGTAGACAATCAAACCCTACCGAATAGGGTTTGGCCCTAAGAGGAGAACCCGGATGATAGTGAGGTGTATCAAGACCACCGTAGATGAAGTTAGTTTGTTGATTGGGTAGTCCAATGGTGATAATGCGACCAAGATATGACCGATATTCGGGTTTTTTATCGGCCTACCATACCCATTAGGTTTGAGATGGGTGTCAAAAGAGAGAAGAGAAATCTCTCCTAGCAAAAAAATGCTGCAATGTTTCTTCCAAATTTTGTAGATCTAGTAGTTTTGTTGCAGGTATGGAAGAGGATGAAGCCCCGTTAGGAGAACAAGCATTCTCCTTTGCAGGGACAGACCCTATGGTCATGTCTCACTGTGTGGATGGAAAAGGGTCTCCTGGATGAGTATAGTTTTTTCCCTCATACGATATTTTATGCATCGATGGAGGTTTGATGGGACGCAGTGCATTGTACGAATCCAGGAGCGTCGAGGATCATATTGTAGTGGAATTTCCCTTCAACAATGTAAAAAAGCTCGTGAAGCAAGTTTCTTGCCTACCCGAATGGGCAGGACCACAATTCCTAAAGTAACCACCAGCTGATCATTAAATGATCGAAGGGTGAAAGGTGGTGGGGACACTACGTTCTTTAGTAACTTAAGTTGCTCAAATGTGTGGGAGGAAATGACATTGAGTGCAGCACCACTGTCGATCATAGTGCGTTTTAACGTAGTGTTATTGATTTGAACTGTGATAAAGAGAGGAGCCTCTAAATCCTCAGAAGAAAGGGGAGGAATTTCATAATCCTCGAAGGAGATGGTGGTTGATGGTCTATTCAATCCAATAACCATCTCGAAAGGCTGGGGCTCATATGAATTCACTACGATACGACACATATTATCAATCGAGCACAGCGATCTTTGGGAAGATGATTGAATGAGGTCAAAAAGAGAAATTTTGAGTTTGGAACATAAGTGAGTTGTTTTATAACACTCTCATCAAATGACATGGGAATCGAGCTGAGGTGAAGCATGAATAGAGACCCAAGGTCTCGGGGCTAATCAAGAAGGAGGAATTCCTTCGAGGGTAGCAAAAATAATGACTTGTGGTTGAGAGGCTATAGAAGATGATGGATTATCATACTATTGTGCTCTAGTGGTGATACAAATTGTATCGATTTGAGAAGGTGGAAGATCATTCGAAGTGGAATTAATAGAATTAGAGGCCTGAGTAGACCGTTCAGGCTCAAATGTAGTTGGGATGATAGGAGACACTTTTTCCTCCTCTTCTTCTAGCAGAAGATCACTTTCTTCCAAGAGGTTGTTAACGACAAATTGAAGGGATTTACATCCCTCAGTGTCATGACATGAAGTGTGATGGTAAGCACACATCAAATCAGAGTTAAACCATGATGGTTTTACTCCTTTGGGATTATAGGGTTTGATCAGAGGAAGAGATATAGATGAAGATTGGATAAGTTGGTGAAGGATTTCAGTATAGAATCCGGTAGATGAAGATGAGGACAAGAGATGACGAAGACACCTCTTTAGCCTTAACAGATTGCGAGGTAAAAGAACCTGCATATCTAGTTTGACAGTATTTTTAGAGACTATTTTACTTTTCTGGACATTGGGAGAAGTAGCCTTAGGTGCTTGAGATGGAAGCAAGTGAGGCAAGATTTATTTTGGTGGAGGAGGAGCTCCTAAGATAGATTTTGAAGATGACAAAGATGTGACAAGTGTTTTGGTCTTCGGAGATGAAGAAGGCTACTTGGCGAAACAGAGGATGATTTAGATAAGACTGATTTAGATGGGGGAGGAGCTCCCAAAATAGATTTGATAGGAGGCACAAAGGGTGCTTTGGATTTTGGTGATGAAGATGATGGTTATGATAAAAGAGGTGACGCCTTTCCAGTGGGTAAATCCCCTTTACGAGGCACCGGTGAAGATGGTGTTGTAGAAGAAGACACCTTTTCAGTGGATAAATCCAATCTTTTATGAGGTGCAGAGAGGGATTTTTGAGGGAAAGCACCAAGAGTTTTGATGGTCCGAAATATTGGTTTTCCCTTTTCAGGGATGGTGACAACTTCGACCACATAAGGTGATTGTAACTATTTTGGAGGAAGTAAAGGAGATGATACTGATGATGTAACCTTAGGCTTAAACTCTAATTGTTTATGTCTGAGTCCAAGAGTCAAAAGTATAGGTGTCAATGCTATCTCTTTAGATGTTTCCTTAATAGGAAAGGAAGCACTGATGGTGGAAGAGATAGGTAATGAAGAAGTTGTCTCTTGTGAGGAGGGTACTTTAGATGTAGTAATTGTGGGTGTAATTACCATAGGAAAAGTGACTAGGAAGGGTTAAGATCGAAGATGCTTTGAAGGCATAAAATTTGGTATAACTATGGGTGCGTTAACCAAAGGCATGTTCACAAAAAAATGGGAGCGATGAAGTAGAAGTATCCGTAGTGGAAATTTGAAGGGATGTAAATGACTCAAGCACCAAAATAATATCTGATGATGAGACAGATGAAGATGACACTATCTCAGGTATAGGTGGAAGATCAGATGGCGAGGTAGAGGGAGAAGACTCTATTTCTAATAAAGGAAGACTCGAAGATGGACCATCTGAGGATGGTGGAATCTCGAAATCAAAGGAGTGGATGAGAGTTCTGATTTAGTCGCGTGTTTGTGGATGATTCCGAGTTAGAAGAAGAATTATTAGTAGAAATGAAGGCGATAGTATGGGTGTTTGGTTTTGAGACCCAAGCGTCATTGTTCGGGAATGATTTGGAAAAGGCTGCGTAAAAACATCAAGCGCTTGATTTGGTGGAGCATTTGGATTATCTAGAATGAGCTCACCCTTATCAATGAATTTTTTGATAAGATTTTGAAGGTCTGACATCGTTCAATATCATGGCCTTTACTTTTATGATAACAACAAAAGTCATTTTCACGATACTAGAATGGTCGTTCTTGGCTCTCATCAAAATTTCTAATTGGAGGAAGTTCAATCATGTGAACTTCCAACATTTTTTCTAAGATAGATGCATATGATTCCCCAACGAAGTAAAAGACCGAGATGACGAGGGTCATTTTTGAGAAGATGAAGAGTCTCTCCAAGGTGTTTGATTATAAGTGTTATCATCTCATGATGTTTTTAATATGATAGCATTTATGGACTCCCGATTCTTGTCTTTGTTATAAGAGGAAGGGTTTGATTTCGTAAACTGAGAAAAATATGGTTTAGACTTAGAACGAAGTTTTAGCTTCCCTTATTCAACGGCACGGGACTCAAGTTTACGTGCCATTGTAAAGGCTTCTTCAAATGTATGAAATGTTTGAATCCTTAAAGTGGAAGAAATATGATTGGCACAAGATCGAGTAAACAACTTGATTTTTTGAGATTGAGGGAGGGAGAAAGACAATTTATTTATTATTCCTCTCCAACGAGTGACAAAATCTGCAATAGACTCGTCATCGAATTGATGAATGTTATAAAGATCTATAATCAAGATCTTATGTGCGATGTTTATTGAGAAGTTTTCAACAAACATCTGAGCTAATTAAGAGAAAGAAAACAAGGAGTGTTGGGGTATGTTATTGTACCAGTCTAAAGCGGGCCCTGCTAAAGACATAGGAAAGGTACGGAGCATAAGCTCCTGATCCTAGACTATAAGGTAGCAAGCATGCTTGAATTCTCACAGGTGTTGTTGAGGATCCTCCGGCTATGAAATTTTGAGAACTTAGGAAGTTCCCATTGGGGAGGATAAGGCTTAAAAGCCATTGATGGATGAATCGGTTCATTACATACTTCTTCAAAAGAGTATGAAGGGTGAGCCCCTTTGGTGGAGGCTTCTAGGTCTACGATTTTCTTAAAAAGAAGTTGGATGACGTCAGATTGAGGAGGGGGCATGTTAGTATGTCCCGTATAAGAAGCGAATGGTATGTTTTGTTGAGGTTTTAATGGGGGATTCATCTACTGATTAACAGGATGATAACAGAATAACCGGGATTCAGGTGGCCTTTGGTGAGGTATTTGTTGTGAAGGATTCTAAATATAAGCAAGCTATGAGATGACTAATGGTTGAGAGAAAGGTGGTTGAATGAAAGATGGAACTGTGATTGGTGGGTTCCTACACTTACTAACTAAATCGGAATGGATTGAGGAATGTGGGTGTTGATTTGATTTGATATGGTAGGGAACAAACTCGAATGAAGCTTTTGATTGCCGGATTGGTTATTAGGAGTGCCGATGTTAAAGGATGGGTAAAGGTCACATCATCCTTTGGAGCATTAGAAGAAATACCAACTAGAGGACGAGGAGGAGGAACCGACCATAGGAGGGGTTTGATTCATAGAGAGATATTGACCCGAGAGATGTGATATACGGCATAGAAGAATTAACAACAATTTGTGGGAGCGTGGACACACTCATCATAGATAAAGAAGAGGGCCTCTCAAAAGTAGGTTGTGGAGTAGCCGAGGTAGCCGTGACACTAGGGATAGGCAAGGTCATTTGAGAACCAGTTGACATGGTTGGTGGAAGAGAAAAAGGAGGCATAGATGTGCCACCTTCTTTCATGGTTTGAGGTGAGAAAAATCATGCTAACTGCTCTATAAAATCCTGGGATGGCTCATGAGAATAATCATAAACTTGTTGGATCGGTGGTCCCTGATCAGATATGCGAGTAGATTTATGCACTAGGTAGTCCATAAGGGCTACCGGGTTGTGGTCAAGGAGTACCAAATTCGGGATCTTCGTGAGGAACATACTCTATATCGAAGTAGATGACACTCTCGGAGGACTGGGGAAGCTGGTCATGATGGGATCACTTTAGGATGATAGAAAGGATTATATGACCAAGATGGGGAACCAACTAACAATGGTCGAAGAAGACCGAGGGGTACCGAAACATCCACATTAGTGGTGGTCTCAGATGAAGAAGAGGCCAGTTGAGCCATTTTTCTAGATTGTGACCGGGTGATGACCATCATAAACAAGCAAAAACATAGAAAAAGATTGACCTAACTGATGCACAGACAATTCAAGCAATGTAGGTGATTATCTCTTTTAAATTTTCATGCCTTTTAAGAAAGAAAATGTTTGGGAAGGCTTTTTAGAACAGGGACTACTCAATTGGCCAAACTAAGGATGGTTTGGGGAATGTTTTGGTGAGGAGTCCTGAAGGCACTTCAGTAAAAGATTGGTACGTGGCTTGATATAGGGGCCTACCCCCGCACTTCACACACCGCTGCGATAAGGGAGTTGGGTGCTTTGCCAATAAATACCAGAACTTTCATGAATTTATAGCGCATCCTGAGTACTGTGTAGGCTCTTCCTCTTGGATGTCACTTCCAAGTAGGTGAGGCCAGGGAAGGAGTTTTTTTAAATGCTTTATACCTAGTGATTTTGGCTTTGTGTGCAAGGGTGAAAAATAAAAATCAAATAGTATCACTACCGATTTTGATCAATTTTCCAACCTATTTAGAAAACTAGATGAAGAACATACAACATAAATGAAAAAGAAAAATGTTCTTTTTAAGCACTAAAACCGAAGTGTTTGATTTCAATGAAGACAAGTCAAACAAGTTCTTTCCCAATGTGAATTCTTTTTAAGCACCGAAACCGAAGTGTTTGAGTGTGATAAAGAAAAAAACAAGTTCTTTTTAAGTTCTTAAAAGGAGAAAACACCACAAAAGAGAAATACCTGTAGATTTAGCTCTCTAAGGTGTGTGGACTTCAAAAAGCACGTTGTTGAGCTCTTCCCCTCAAACAATCCCGTGAACAAGCAAAGTTCTCCGCAAGACAAGGTTAAGCAAACACGCAAACAAATCCAGAAAGATACTAGTGGAAAGGAAATTTCTATTTAAGAAACTGGAAAACTTTCAAGAAAATGAAAATTTTACACAAAGAGATAAATCAAAAGTGCAGACTTTGAAATCAAATGAAAGATTTACTAATCTTAGAAATAGAAATGGGAATCTAGATATGCAAGAAATAAATAATTTTGATTTCGATTTTTATTACAAAAGAAACAAGACCAAAATAAAGAAAGGAAATGCTTAAGGAAAAGCGTGAAAATCGGTGAAGAAAAAGAACAAAAGCTCAAAACTAGAAAAGAAATGAACTTACCAATAGGGGACTTTGGTCGGGTCCCATCAAAGCGTGCTGTAATGTACTTCAATAATTTCCGTGCTTATTACCTATCCAATTTAATGCACCAAACTAAACACAAAAACCCTGAAAAAATCAAATGAAATTGATACCTGATAGATTGGATAAGATCCAAAGACGTAGATGGAAAGAATGCAGATGGAGATAAGATGGGCGCACTCGAGCAATCCCGCAAAGTAGATCCAAGAAACTCGTGATGCATAAATCCTTAGCTGAAAAGATAACGTTAGATAATATATGGGTGAACTGCCTAAAAGTGGGTCTAAGAAGCAATGAGCTTCCTTGATAGATGTCAGTTCATGTTTTCAATCAAGAATAAAGACATACATGATAAAAGATGTAAGCAAATATTTAGGTTTTCTGATTAAAAATAGTAGATAGAATGTAAAAACCACAACAGAAACTGAAAGAAAGTAGGAAACTGTAAAAACAAAGCTGAAATTGTGTTACCTGAATTATGTATCTTTCTACAGACTGATCGGCGTCATTTGTTTGGGTCAGCGTCGATTAGATAGAGATCGGCGTCATTTTTTGGGTCGGCCTCAATCATGCAAAGTGATTAACGTCGATTGGATACACGAGCAGAAGGCCAGAAAGTAAAAGAAGAAAGAAAACTAAGCAAAACGGATAAGACGTAAGACCAGATTACTGAAGATCAATAAGAAAGTAGAGATTGAAGATGGAAAAAGGGGATCGAGGTAGAAATTGATGGATTCTAACCCAAAAACCGAAGAAAGACCCGATCCGTGCCGATTTGGATAAACCGGCGTTGATTAAAGACTAATCAGATTTGACCGGACTGGATCGGTGTTGATCGAAAGGAGATTACAGAAACTAACAAAGAAGAATACCTGAAAAATGCTTGATTGATGATTGATGATGACCAGGGTAGTTGTGGAGACCCGCAAGAGCTGTAGATATGTAGACAGAGTAACAATGCACCTCTCAGGGATTAAACTGCACAAAAATCACTCTCTTCCTCTGATAATCTCTTTAATTACTCAGATAAAAGTAATCTCTAGGCCACCGGTGCTTGAATCTAACCGAAAGGATATTAGGTTGTAAATTTATAATCGGTGCCGACCGAGATAAAATCGGTGCCGTTCCAAAAAATTGGCGCCGCTCAGAAAAATTGTCGTCGATCGAGAAACGATTGGCGATCGGGAATAGATTTCGAGTGGCGAAAAGGAATGAATTGTGGGGATAATAAACATATCCCTCCTACTCAAATATGGGAAGAATCCCATTGCATGGTTCCAGGAGAGGAGAAATAGGTGGGATAGATGGATAATAATAGCACGGGAGGTTGGAAATTGATATGGGGTAGATAAGTAGTTGAAATAAATGTAAAAAGATAGAATTACATGGTTAATGTTTAATTAACCATGGGTGAAATAAACTTAGGATAGGCCTTTAAATTAAATATTTAAGTAATACCCTAAGGGAGAAACGGTGATATAAAGGTGCCCGGGTTAGAGGATAAACGAACCTGGGGACACTAAATTGGGTAGCAAATTTTAGGTGTCTATAACTACTCTAGAAAGGAGCTAACGTGGAAAGTTTTCTACCAAATAGATTGGATCATACATTATCGCACATAAGCATGAATCTCAAACCTATCATCTCTTGATGGTAAACCAGAAATTAAACCTCTTAACACACAACACTTGCGACATTTATACTATTAACATACCTACCATTTATCACTTAGTTATCTTAGTGGTCATTCATCCATCATTACCCTCTTGCATATTTCATTGTAATGATTTGGAATTATGTGGTCTACCATCACTTTCCTATCTATGACCTTGAATATGGGAAACACGGATCTACTCATAACATATTCCTTATGGATAGGCTCTTCTCTTCTTGATAAGAACTCCACAATCATTACATCCATCTCCTCCTTATCTAGCTACTTTGGAACGACACTAAGGGTCCACATGTGTCACTCACACATATCATATATCCCCTCACCAAGTGATATACTTGGTTATCCATAGCTCTATCCTGAATTCAAAATCCCTAGATGCTCATTATCTAAAGCTATCATAGTAAAAAACACACTTTGCTCCCTTGAAGGACAATTGTTTATAAAATCTAAAAATGTTAACAAGTATAGACCTGAGCCCTTGAAGGACAACTATCATGCATATCTTATCCCTGTCATTTATAAGAGAAAAATCCAAAGTCAAAAAGTAAAAAGTAGACCACTCCCTCGAAGGATGGCTACCATCTCATATCATGGCAATAAAGGCCTCGACATTGATCATCCTTATATATACTCAAAGTAAAATCAAAAATATCAAAAAAAAACATCCTAAGAAAGCTTCCCACATTGATTAGATTTCTCATCCTTAGCAAACTTTCAGCATTGATCAATTTGTACCACGTTGCTCGAGTTAGGGCATAGTCTTAGAAACAACCACATAAGGAGAACATGCATTCTGTGTATGATTTGCATCTAAACCCCTTTGTTGTGTCAACATTAGGTTTATAAGCTCATCTTCCATATTTCCCTCATGATCCTTGGAATAACTAACTATCGTTGGTTATGTGTTAACACCTACTATTGGTTACAAGTGCATTGCCTTGTTTGTTTCCTTTTCATGTTTACCTCTAACTTGATTCAAAGCATCAATCCTACATGCACTCTATGCTATAACGTAATGTTGTTCTTATATTTTGACAACTTCCTATCGTGTCGCGCACCTCCTCTCACATCCAAGTTTCTTTAATGCCATCCCTTTATTCTCTAATGATTTATCATCCATCCTATATCATATGAATCCATCATATTATTATATTAATCCATCTATCACCTTATCCTATCCAATATTATCCTATTTATCACCATATCTTATCCCAATCCCACCTTCATGGCCATATTTGTGTTCCCTTATGGGGAACCATTACTTCATCCCTTTTTCATTTTGATCATCTTATCTTTTATCCTTATCCCACTCGGACGCATATATTTGCTTCCTCATGTTTAAAGGATAACGCATGCTCTTTTCCCCCGACACTTTGTTAGGTCCTTTGTTTTGACCATCCTTTCATTTATTTACACATATTTTGATGGTTACCTTTTACCCATTTGTCCCATGACATGTTCATCCATTTGGGTGGATTCCCTCCATATTATTGTGATCTTTTTCGACTCACAAATTCCGTATGCCATTAACGTTTCCTCCATCGTAGGTCATGTTATGTCCCTACCGATGTGTTTCTAAGATCATCGCCATATTTTTGATTTTGTTTTTATCTTTATCAAATGGTCCTTCCCTTGTGCTTGCGGCACCTTCCTATCCCCTTTCATCTTATGTCATCATTTTTCTTTTCTCATCCTTTCTACCCTTTCTTTTCTTCATCTATTTCTTTCAAACTTTTGATTGCTTCCCCTTCATGACGTCAACCCCTAGTTTGAAGGGGAAGAACCTCATCAACCGTATTTCCATATATTCTAGTTTTTGTTTCATGGCTTTCCCAACACAAACCAATCAATAAAAAAGGGGCAAATGTGGTGTCCCTAAGATTTCACTTAGGAATTTTGGGCTACCCCTTTGATTTTTTTGAGTTTTCAAGATCTTGTGAAGAGTTGTGTTCATGTTTTTGTAGCTCTTTAGGTTGTTGGTTAGTGTGTTTAAGTCATTTCCTTAATTCTTCAAGAGGTTGTAGGAGGTTTCTTGGGGGTGATTGCTAAATACCCATGTGCTCAAAATGTCTAAAAATCCTTGTGAAGTCAATTCCTTACTTTCCTAAGTTATCGGGTTTCTTAAAGTTCTTTAGTACCAAAACCCGATTTACATAGGTCTCATTATTTGCGCTAAATATAAGTTCTTCTTCTTGTTAGAGTTTGACAAGGCAAGTAGTTCAAGAACCTCGCATAACTAGCTTTTACTTGTTAGTTATGCGTTAAAGTAAAATGCTTTTACTTCTCAAGATTGCGCTAAACCAATAAGCTTCTACTTCTTATCATCAAAGAAGTAAAGTAGTTCTAGAATGCCGTAAAACTAAATCTATTCATTGTACTAAATTAACACCCCACTACTAGTCTTCTTTGTGCTAAAACCAAACTACTTTACTTCTCAAAAATTAAATCAAGTAAAGCAATCCACAAAAACCGCATAACTAGTCATTTAAGTTATCAGTATTCTGGAAGTGCTTTACTTCTTTTAAAAGTAATGAAGTAAATTTGTCACAAAATCAGCATATAAAGAGGGTGCTGATGTGGCATGGTCCAGTCACATTTAATGACATGGAATATATAAAAACCTAAGTAATTCCATGTCGATCCACACATTTTCATACTTAGAGAGAATTTATCTCGACCCCGAACCCCGAGCAACTTTGTTCCACCTGATTGGAGAAGGAATTTAGAAAATTGACTTCGACCCATTTGCGGCAGAAAGGTTGGTACTACATTTTGCCTCCTTTTTCCTTTCTTTTTGTTGTCATGTTTATTGTTTCTCTTCATGAGTGTTCTCGCTTATTTGTTTTCAAAAATGTGGTTTGTGAAATTAATCAAAATTGGGATTATTTTTGTCGATTGGGATTAGGGTTCGTTAGTTCAGATGACCCGTTGTTACCTTTGGACAAAATTTTCCCAAAATCCCACTATTTTTAAAACCCTAGTTATTTCTGGTAGGTCTACAGATTTTTGTAAAGTTTTTACTTTGCCTAGTCTTATAAGCTTCTTTCTTCATGTTTTGTGGTGATTAGTACTACTTCTACTTCTAGGTTTAGCAAAAGTAAAGTATTGTAGAAATACCGCAAAACACGTCACTTCATTATTTAACATTTCGGTGTTTGAATCACTTTTACTCAGCTTTTGGGGTGGTTGTATCTTCTAGGTAATTACTCTCTAAAACACCACTTTCCTTGTTTGCATGGACCTAAATGAATTTTGATTGATATGCTTTTCTTTGTTTAGAACTATTGTTACTTCCCAAGCTGATGGCTTGCGCTAAACCAACTACTTGCAAATTCCTATGTAATGCGGTGATTGGAACTTTTTCTGCTTCATAACCTAAGTTGTGCTAAACTAATAGGTCATTACTTCATATGCTTTGTGCTAAATCTAGGGAAAATTACTTCTCATATATTTTGTTGTTTTAAATAGTTTTTTCTTCCCCTTCATGGCATAAACTTGAATTAATTATGCTTGTTAACTTCAAGTCTCAAGTAAGAGCCCCTAAAAACCTACCATGAACTATAAAGTGAATTGTTTCTCTTAATCACTTCAAGTAGACCTTGAACTTCACTTATAGGAGAATCTTAATGAATTTTCATGACAAGATGAAATATAAACATATGCATGCAATTGAAATGATGTGTCTTGACTTGAGTTCTATATTTAAAGTAGGGACAATTGCTAATCTTTAGTAGTTGAAGCACATTGGTTACTTGAAGGAGAGTAGATGTCTGAGGAAAGAGAAGAGTCACCTTTAATGAGTGGAAATTAATTAGAGAAGAAGAAGTTATTTTGATTTGAGAAGACCCTAATCTTATTATTGAAGAGACTTCCAAAGTAAGGAAAGGTAAAGGGAAGGTTAAGTCTAGTGAAGCCAAGGGAAACAAGATGAAGTATGAATATAAAGGATATCTAATAGAGTCTTGTATTGTGTCAAAGATTACTGAGATTAGTGACATAAATATGGGGCATGTCTCCATCACTAAATTGATTGAGAGATCAAAATCCAAGATCCAAACACCTCTCATGTAGGCCTTGACTAGGAGTGGGTTGGTACAAGTAGTGCTTTTCATAATATAGTTGAATTGGTGAGTTTGTAGTAGAATGTGACAAACATTATGATTCTCAGACAAGGATAGTTAAATATTCATATGGACATGTAGTAGTGAGGTTAGATGCCCATTTCTTTACCATTTACTAAAGATCCCTACTACTCGCTAAAGCATTGTGTGTTAATATGGGAAAGGAAGATGAGTATTGGAAGAATAATACATCTGATGCCATTTGAATCATGAACTTGAATTATTTAAAGGAGAAGAAGAAGGCATTAAGGTTTCCTAGAACTATTATAATATATAAATTGGTTCGGGAGGTAGATGATATAACACAATTGTTATGTAGAATCAACGGGAAAATAATGCCAAACACTTTTCTTCATGGATGTATTATTTCATCATAATGATTGAGAATGGAAATCCTAGTACTTTGATCAACTAGGATGAGATTATTAGTAATAACATTGACATTCAATTGTGAAATGTCACCCAAACACTGGACTTCAAGATGACTTCCTATCTTGTGTATGTTGCAACAACACATAATGCTTTTTCTAAATTAAGGAAGCAAGGTATCTGTAACTAAGAATCCTATCCATGAGTATTATCCACAGTTGGATTTTCTTGGGTATTTCAAGGAGTACAAGAAGGTTAATGACTTCTTCTTCTATGAAGTCATTTGCAAGCTTAATACTGATTTAAAGGCTAAGAGGGTAAATGATGTTGCATGGAATGTAATTGTACAATATGGGTGCATTTTTATTCAGTTCTCTCATTTCACATATTTGAGAGTTTGTGGTTTTGGGAATCCACTCAAGCACCCGAGGTATTCCAGTGAGAAATGGATCTTTCTCGAGTTATGTAGACAGTTAGTAGAACTTCATGATTTGCAACAAGGTATTCATAGGGCATTGGTTCATTTTCCAGTTGTTATTGGGCACTATCATTGTGCCAATATCCACAAAGCCAGAAATGTGTCTAAGGAAATGTTCCTCAGATACACTCGAGTCATTATAAGGCCAGAATCAATTTTGACTACAGGAATATTACACGGAAAATAGTTTCACTAGATCATGCACATCTCTCCACTAGAGGATTTCTGGATAGACTGCAGAGATGGGTATGAAATTAGAAGAAGGGATTATAGCCACATGATAGTACAAAAATTCATAAATTTCATCCTGGATAATATTCCAAGAAGCTTCCAGATGATGGGAAGGTAATTTTAGATGCCTATCATGAAGAAGGAGGGGATGATGCACCCTTGCCAGCCGTGAGGAATAAATCAAAGACAATCATGGAAAGAACCTCTAGATTATTGCTCTATACTTCCAACTAGCTGCTTAGTAAAGGTTATTTCTTGGAGGAATCTCTAATGAATGAAATAAGCCAGTGGGCACAAAAAGAAAGGAAGGATCAGGAGAGAGAAGTGGAGGGCCTACACATTTGAAGCCAATCAAGAAGCCTATGACATAAGAGATAACTCGAAAGCCAACTTCTCCAAAGAAAACATCATTTTCAGAAGCCACCCCAAGTGAAGCTTCTCACTTACCAAAGTGTTTTCATCTCAAGTTTCCCCTACAACTCAAGTTCCTTGTACACAAGGAGAGGTTGTGGTGCCTCTTTTGAAGCTTGCTACATTCCTATTTCCTACAGTTGTGTTAAAAGTTTCATCTCTTTGTCCTCCTTCTTTCTCTCCACCGATCAATCTTCCCCTCCATCATCATAAGAACAATCAATTGCTCAACCAAAGGAGATACATGATGTTTTCACAAAAGTATCTTCACTTTAGGAGATGTCTCAACCTTTAGAAAAGGTAAAGTCTTAACAGAGACTGTAGAGATTAAATAGGGAGAGATTGGGAAGGAAAGTGGAAGAGATGTTCATTTAGAAATAGTTCAAGAATTTTTAGTTCTAGAGTCTATGTTATAAGAGGAAGCTGAAAAAGAAAAAGAGGTCGAAAGTGATATTGAAATAGGACCGAAAAGGAGAAGGAAATTGAAGATCAATTTGTAATGAAGTAGATGGATGAATTAGAAGAGGTTCTACTACAAAGTATTGCTTTTGAAGTGCCTGATAAATAACAGGAAACAATTGTAATTCCATCTACATAAGTAATTGGTCAAGATATGGGTATTCATTATGATGCCCAAGCTTCTTCAGGGAAAGACTTCACTACATGGTTGACTTCAAAGACACTACCTAATGTAAAGGAAGTGATAAATTTAGAAGAGATGGATCTTCAATTTTTGAAGAGTATTGAGAAAAAGGGGAGAAAGTCCAAGGCATCTACGGTGACCATGAGAATGATTATTGAACCCTCTGGACATAAATTTTCAAGTGTCTACCCCAATAGTGGGTAAAGGTAAGGATGAAATAACTAAAGAAGATCTAGTGGTAACAAGGGTGCCCCTAGGAGAATTCACCACTAAAGGCTTAAAGAAATATACGAGACTCCAATCAATGGTCTTTTTCTTAAGTGGAAGAAGAAGAGAAGGAAAATAATAAAAAATGAAATAGCAAACATCCAAGCTGTGTGACATAATCATGAAGGTTGCAAGGTCTTCAACATAACCAATATTAACAGGAGAACAGGTGAATCCTCAAGTGATCACCATAATGGAGGAAACTAGTGATAAAGAAAAAGATGTGGATGAATGGGTGGCTAACATAACCAAGGTAGCCACAGATTATTATAAGGAGATACTTGTGAAAATAGAAGAGTGTCATGAAAAGTGGGATAAATTGAAGAATTTAAAGTTAGAGGATGACAATGAATGTGGAATTGCGGAGCTACAACTGCAAATTTTATAGGAAATAAAATCACTCCCAGACAATGTGTTGATTGAAGAGAAGATTGCACTTGAGGGATCTGTGAAGAAAGGAAAAAAATAACATCTTCTTCTCTCATTCGGAAAATAATTTTTAAACATATAATGCAAAAGATGTAACTCTGGGAAGAACAGGTCGAGCCAACCTTGGATGAACTGGATGATGGAATTTATGACATAACAAAGTATGGAATTGAAAAACCTCCAAAATATCTTGAAGAATTCCTTCAATTATTTCAATAAGAAATAAATAATGCCATCACTCCTTTTAGTCATACATCCCTAGAGAAATTTTCAAAACTTCAAGAAGATGTTAATTATTTAGCATCATGTCTTGGGAAGGTTAGGGGATGCTGTAATATTTTGGAAAAGGAATTATTTACCTCCCCTTGGTCCCTTTTCGAATAGGAAACTTAAACATATTCACCTAACCATGACCCTTTTACCCCACATTAATATTAGTTTGATTATTTATAATTAAAGTAATACCCATGCTCACAATATTCATTATTTAATTACCTTAATTTAAACTAATTTCCACCTCACCTAGACACCTTAGCCCACCACTTCACCTAGACACCTCATCACAAACCTATTTTTAGCATATTCCCCCTTTATTAGGACTCAAAATTCACTCACCATAACTAACTAAGACTTAGTCATACCTACCTTAATTGACTAAGACTTAGTTCAACCCTAAAATCACATGCCTATTCTCCTCTAACCACATTCCTAGTTATCTAAGCACAAAATCCTATTTTGATCTATAAGAATAGACAAAGTTGGCCAAGAGATTGCCAAGATCTGTTATTTTTAGTAAACCTAGAATTTCCCACCTTAACCGATGTGGGTAAACCCTAAACCGACGTTGGTCACCCTAAACCATCATCAGTTACCATATATTCATTTTGGTAACCTTTTTTGAGAGGTTGGACACATTCTCGAGTTTTGGAATGAAGGAGATCTGCATGCAAGCAAGAACCAGAGCCCTTTCACACATCCAAACACCATATCCAACACCAAGATGGATCCGAAGGTATTTATATTCATGGTATAATTTCAGAAGCATTTCCATGGTACTAAGCACCATTCCACAGATCAACCATCACCATCATCCAACCATCAAATCTGCAAACACTAGTAAGTGTATCTCTAACCTGCATCATTTCATACTTATCCAGATTACAAAGTTTCTTCATCTTTGTTTATCAGCATCTATTTACATTTTTCATCCCACCCTTGTTACCTTCCTGTGAATCCAACCATTCCATCACCCACAATCATTTAATCACCTATACTTGATTCCTAAATACCTCTAAGTACTCCCAACACCTCCACAGATCTAGCCATTTTCCTCACACCCACTGTCTTACCTCAAAAAGTTCTCAAAACCCAGTTTATTGAATTTCTACCATCCCGCCTTAACCGTCATCGGTTTCTCTCTAACACTAGACCATACGCTAGTCTCTATATTTGGTAATCCTACCAATAACAAAAACTTAAAAACCTACATCCAAGAAACCCAAGCTACCAGAATCTGACCCTGACCTATTCCCAACACCTTGACTACCTACCCTACTTCCAGATCTGATCATAACCTAGCCTGTTATATTAGATTTTCTTATTGTATTTGGATGAGATACCTAAATCATATCAACTACAAGTAGGACATTATTTATTTATGACATTTCTTACATTAAGTTGTATTAAACAGTGGGTTGACTACCACCAAGGAAGTACCACACTTCCTAGATCTAGCACACACTAGGCAGCCCACTGACATATATTGTTTAACTCTCTTTTGTGGTCTTGTTGTGTATTTCAGGTAGTTCCTCCTAGCCAAAAGGAAGCTCACACAATCAGCATTGGATCAAGAATTCAGAACATGCACACAACCTCCAACCGACCATCACAATAGTATTCCTCCTTGGCCCATCACCTTATCTATTTTGTCAAATCCATAAAGAAAATGGTGAAACATTTTGGCACGCCGGTGGGACCCATCAAGGGTTCTTTTTCATTTTATTCATTCTAGGTGAAAGTTGTGTGTTTGTTTCCTTTTGAAAATATTCCACATTAATTTTCTTCTCTGGAATCTTCCCCTCTTTCTATTATCTAAAAGTAATTTGTTTTTGGTGCTATAAAAAGAATACGTCTTTCTTTCATTAGCATTGCATTAGTGAAAGAGCATCCCTCTTCATGTTCATCACTTGCTACATCGAATATCACATTTTGATTTGGGTTT
The DNA here is from genome assembly GCA_018340775.1 of Taxus wallichiana var. yunnanensis. Classification (NCBI taxonomy): domain Eukaryota; kingdom Viridiplantae; phylum Streptophyta; class Pinopsida; order Cupressales; family Taxaceae; genus Taxus; species Taxus wallichiana. Next base: position 586,679,761 of record CM031235.1, on the reverse strand, counting down.
AAAACACTTGCATGGCATTTTGATTTGTTGCATTATATCTCACATTAAAACTGAGGGCAACCTATACACTGGAAGTCATGCCCAGCTGATGGTTGACACAACTAAATCATAGAAAGAACATTCTCTCTCTCTCTCTCTTTGCCAAACTGCACAAATGGAAATTTACACATCTTCTTAAACAACATCACCCAAAAGAATTTTTCAATGATCACACAATCAAAGGATTGACAATGGGCACCTAAGCTGGTTATCTCTATCCAGTCACCCATCAGAGAAAGGCCCGCCCCACCAAAACATAACTTGAAACCTCACCTTTAGAATTTCCTTCTTCATAGGAAGCCTTCCCAACCAAAAACTATGTTCTAAATTCATGAGTCAATCTTTAAATAACATAAGATAAACACACTAAATTCACTTGTAGGATTATGTATTTTTCTTAGCTTTTTTCTTGACTTGCGTTTTGAGGTGTGAGGTCATATTCTCCATTTTTATTTCCTTTCACACTCCATAATCATAGTTGGTGTATTCTAGTTATTTCTGAGTGTGTCAGACTCATTTTTACCATATTCAAACTTTGGGTTGGTGTCTCATTCAACTTTAATTCACAAAAAGTAAATTTTCTTCATTCTACAGATTTCACAGTAACCGGCATCGGTTTACATCTGACCATCATCGGTTTATCTGACCGGTGTTGGTTCCTATGCTTTTGGTCAGTTTACCCAAAGAGCACTCATCTCATCTTCTTCTCTATTTAAAATCTCTGGATATCACCATATCCTCTGCATTATGATATTATTGACTAAATATAGCTTCCCATAGTTGACTTTCCTTAGTTTTTATCTCACTTGCTCAAATTGTTGCTTTCCCATAGTAACCAACATTAGTTACAATGATTGTCATTAGTCACCCAGTAACCAAAATTGGTTGGCCTAACCGACATCGGTCCTTCTATTTTGATTTTTAATCAAAGCACCTACCATTCACCTCTCATAATCAATTATTTTCCATCCCTACTATTTTTTGTGTCATTTACAGAATACAGTCTTACCAGGTCAACACTTATTCACATGGTGTTGACTTGCATAGCCAAACTAATGCCCTCGTATTTCACACCCCCCATCAACCACTCCCACCTAGTCCATCACCACCATCCATATTTTCACCTATGGATCCAACTCAACTTATCCCCATTACTACCGGTGATGAGGAGTTCACAAGACTCCTTGATCAGAACCCCATGGCCCTACAATATTATCTCACCCACTCATCCACCTGGGACTCCTCAGGATAGTTAATATATGGCATGCCCGTATCTATCCCTCCTACTCTCCTCCCCCACCTCTATATCAGCTAGCACTAGCTTGGCACTACCATCATCCACTTTACCACCATGTGGTGTCTCAGCTAGGTCCCACAGCCGCTATAACTCGCAAGCGTCTACATCATCTATCGTGCATGTGGCATCGTTGTTCCTCCAACAACCACCTTAAGTATAGCCCCATTTACACCCACTACCTCACATATACCTATGCATCATAACCACCTCTAGTGTCGGCAACTTACACCCTTTCTAGAACCTTGTCCTTTCTATCTCGTCAGTCCTTACCCCCAATCACCACTAGAGTTATTATGACTACCCCACCCACTTACACATACTACCAACAACCCCGACCTCATCTATCACTTATTTTGGCTATGTGCCACCTACATCTATTCCTCCTACATAGTTCTCATACTCAACACCACCATACACTAGCATACCACCCACCTCATACATTCAACATCAACCCCTTTTTCTAGGGGGCACCCATTCATCACAACCTACCAACGACCTCATTAAAATGATGATGGAAAATATGCAAACCTTAGAAGCATCTATTTCTAGCTCCCATAATTCTTTAACTTATGATGAAATATGTAACGAGCCTATCCATCCATCTATTCCCATTTGTCCCCTACCATGTGCATTGGGAAATGCCTAAATTCAATCACTTCAACAAGTAAAGAAGACCCGCAAAACACTTGTGGTCATTCAAACATGGGTGCTACCTAATCGCCCACATGATGATGCTTTGCTCCTATGAACCTTCCCAATGTCCTTGATAGGACCAACATTGGATTGGTATAGTGGACTACCTAGACATTCCATTTATTCCTTTAATCAAGTAGCCCAAGATTTCTTAGACCATTTTTCAATCAATGTTATCAAGAAAGTCACCATGACCGATCTCTATTCAACCCGACAAGTATGAAGATGAATCTATCACAGATTTCATTTCCCGTTGGTGGAGTCTTATCAACCAATTAACGTTCCAGCTACCTCAGATTGAACTTATTGAGTTGTTCACTAGAGCTTGTGCTCAGACACATCTCACCAACTCTGCAAGTACAAACCTTCCAAACCTTCGATGAAGCGTTCACCATGGCATGAAAGATGGAAATTCATGCCATTGAAGAAATAAAATCCAATTACGAAACAAGAATGCCCCATTCAAATCAAATGATTCTTCTTCATCTTCAAAACCTCAAAATAACTATTCAAAGGCCAAAGGATCTACCAATGTGGTAGTCCTCAAGGTGGGACCATCTCATCCTTCTAATCAAGCCCAACCTTCTTCCAATATTTCCCTGTCTAGGCCTTTCAGCTCCTAGTGGGAACAACGGAAGTACACTTCAATTGGAGAGCCCTATTCTTCGGTCTTGGAAAATATTCTTAAAGTTAGAGCCATTACACTTCCTCCCATAAAACCTCATACAAGTTTTGATCTTGCCCATCCTATGCCTGCATGGTATAAAGAACATGACTACTGTAATTACCATCATGTTAAAGGTCATAGTGATGGTAATTGCATAACTTTTAAGAACATTGTCCAAGAGATGATAGATAATGGAGACCTTGTCGTGGACAACCCAAATGCAAAAAATCAAAATTTGCACATCTTTAAAAATCCATTCCCTAACCATAAACCATCATCTAATAAAAATAGTGAACCTTCATCCAATGACAACAATGTCCATGAAGTCCACGTGGTTTTTGATATCATATCAACGGTTGTTCCTCAAATCCCACCTATTTCATCTATTGAGGAAATTATGGCACAAGCCCTCTACCCATAGAGGAGCATACCCTTCTACTCCTTCACCCATAGAGGAGTCCCCCTCATCTCCCCTACTCTCATGGAGGAACCCACACTTTCTACCGATGTCATTTCACCATCTACCTCACAACCTACCAAACAATCAACACTTTTAATTCTCCCATCCACAGGAGAATCATCATCACCTTCTCCTCCACCAAGGGAGAATTCTACATCACCCCACCTATTATCTCTCCTACCCATGGGAGACTCATCAGACATGCCACTACCTATTGGGGGAAGTTCCCCTCAACATCCAGAACCCCATTGACATGATCTTGCTCTTTTACCTACAGAGTCCGAGGCTAGCCAATTCCCCTATGTCTCAAACATATTTTATAGGGATTGCCACCAAACCAATTCCATCCTCTTCTTCAATAGTCTTGTTTTCATGGCTGGTTGATCGCTTGGATTACGTTGATAATTCCATGCTCTGGGGACGTCTTTGGCTCCCTTTTTGACCCAAATGCAAATGTTGCTGAGGATACTTCCACGATCTACCCAAAGGTATTTTCAACAACCAAATCAACATTGACCATGCCGATTGAAACAACTTCTTCTTCATCATCTCTACCTACATCCAAACCTCTACCCACAACTAAAACCATTCCAAAACCTCAAAACCTACCCACACCTATGTCTTCATCTATATCTAGACCCATCACTACCTTGGGTGTCATGCCGACATCAAGCCTTACTCACCCACCTATCAAATTGGACTTAGCCGCATCATCCCAAGCCCACACCAACATTATCCCTCCACCTAAAAGGAAAACCCAACCTTCTAGGCCGCATACACCAGTCTCACCTACCACACCTTTTTCACCTTCCCCCTTTCCGTCCATCCTAGGGCCCCATCCATCAACCCTGATCAAACAGTCTCCTACCCAAGGCCAGTCAAAAGCTAAACAACCTACTATTGCATCACAAGCCTTCGTTACACCTCATTCACCCAAAAACCAAACACCCTCACCCTCACCTGTGCACTTCTTGCCACCTATACCTCCACCAATTACTATAACCCCAACCTTGCCTATATGACTTCAACCCATGCCATCTACCCAACCTCTACCAAACACCTCCACCACAACTTGGTTTCCCCATGGGTAACCCATCCTCTTCCACCATCTACTTTCCTTCTACATCCTATACCCCCATGTCACCTTTACCCAAGAAGGTGCAACCCAAAGATAAGAACCCACTACCCTCCAATAAGGTAGTTAAACCAACAAAACCTTCCATCATTACTAGCTCTTCTACCATGCCCTTACCCAAATAGATGCCATCAAAACCTAAGACCACACCACTTACCAAACTAGTGGGCCAACCCATTCCTCCTCCTATAAATCCTCTTCCCTCACAATCATCCACACCTTTACCCAAACCCACACTCACTTCCCATTGTGATCCATTAACGGGGTCCTATGCCAACATTTTAACCAATCTCTTAGAGAATTTCATCATCACATTACCACCGCTTTGACCTTATGATCCTCTCAAACCCAAACAAAAAGGGTTTGATGAAACCAAGATTTGTGCCTATCATCGTGTGTCCAGGACATGATGTAGAAAATTGTAAGGCTCTAAAGACCGTTCTTCTCCAACTTTTTCCTCCGAAAAAAATTTAATGATGATGACCTTCTTGATGAGGACCATGTTCCACCTTCACTGTCACCACACATCATCATCCTTTACCCATTCAATGATCAATATCTCCACCCCCACAACCATTTTATCCACCTCAAAATTTGAGATCAACATGGTTGTATTAGAGAGTTGGCCAAATCACCACCCAAATGTCATTGTGCCTACTCACTTCACAAGGATTTTCCCCATCATTGGGTTTTTTCCCATCATGATGTTACACTACTCATCCTACACATTTCTCCATTTACTACCTCCCCTCAAATTAACATGGTTCAGGTTGCCACCCACACCCAGAAAGACAAAGGTAAAGAAAAAACAACTAATCCATCAACCAACCCCGTGCCCAATATACCATCTACACCCACACCCAAAATCACCATCCGGACCTACATACCCTATCTCTGATGGGGTCACCCATCACGCAATGATAAAACAATTACATCAGTCCCCTCTAAAGATGTCTTTATATGATCTCATTCAAACTTCTGAATCTCATAGACAAGCCCTTATTGAGGTTTTGCAATCCATTGAAGTTTTACCCAATGACCCCACACTAGTGGCCTCCATTATCACCCCTCACCATGTGGCCTCACTTACCAAATCATCTCCTTCTTCTACCCCCATGCCCACTCCTCAAGTCACCACCCTCAGCTTCTCTGATGAGGAGATTGTACCTCTCCAGTCAGATGACCTTGATCCCACCCTTTCATTTCTATCTATATCGATAACATACATGTACGATGCATCATGATCGATGGTGGTGCTAGCATTAACATCATCTCCTCCCACGTATAATAAAATGCATATCTCTTCTAACTATATGCATAATAACCCAATTATGTTGTGCTCCTTCAACGACGCCATCACCTCCACCCTTGGCACCATTATCCTTCATGTTCATGTAGGCCCTTGCACTATCCCAAAACTATTCTACATCTTAGAGGGAGATTTCAAGTATAACCTATTTCTCGGTAGACCTTAGATTCATGTCATGGGTTGTGTCCCTTAAACTTTACACCATTGTGTAAAATTTAACATGAAGGAACATAACTATACCATCCCCTTCGACCCATCACCATTCAAAACTTGTAACATGTTGTACCAACCAACAATGATGTACTTGTACTAGTCAAGGCATCTGCCACTACCCCCACTTCTCCTTCACCCATGATCCCATCCACCAATGTTGTCGCCACCTCTCCCACATCTAATTTTCTATTCCTACTATTTTTTCACAAACCTCTACAACTAACCACTCTACTTCCCAACCAACCGATACCCTCTTCTATCCAATCATCTAGTGAATCATCTATCCCCGCTACCCACATATCTACTACTAATCCCTTAGAAGGTGTTTTTCAATGCCTCACTTGGGGGAGTACCACCTATACAATATCGACACATTCCTCACTCCACAAGAGTATGGAAACTGTGCCAACACCCTATTATGACTACCACATAGGTGAGGTTTCCCTTATGGTCCTCCCCACCTTCACACTAATATAATGTATGGGGACTTGATAATGCCACCTATTCACCTAAACCTCCATCCCAAACATGATCATTTTCATCTAACCTCCAATCCCTTACTAACCGCCGCTTCACCCACACTTTCCTTCACCATTGTGCATGGAAAGGATTTGGTTTCAATTTTTATGAACAAGGCCACCATACCATCATTTCTTGTACCACCCGTAAACACAACGATCACAAAGTGGTATTGGATTTTCCACACCACCTTCCAAGAAGGCCCACGTCGACCTCATTGAGGAAGACAAACCTTCTCCACCCCATTCACCAACATCACCACCTTCACCCACGGAGTCCATAGATCCCAAATCTATTCCTCCTAAATTTTTTTTTCATAAACACGATTTCCTTAGGACCTCTAATTTATCAACGTGATGGTGAGGATCCCTCTTCTCTTCCCTTCTGTATCCTGACATGATCGATGATGATACACCTTTATTAATGTCATTCAATGTCAGGATGATGAGTCTATACTCACCTACCTTGGTGTGGAAGATTCTTATATTCACCGGTCATTACCTTCTGAGATGCAAACCATGTTGAATGAATCGACTATCAAAATCAACATTAATACTCAAGATGACCCACACATTCTAAAGATAGACCAATATTTAGATGTTGTTGAACATGAAGATTTTACTTCTTTTCCTCTGGGACCATAGCAATGACTTTTTGCTTGGTCCTATGTTGATATGCCTAGTATTGACCCAAACATCATGGTCCACAATATCGTAACCATTCCTAATGCCAAACCCATAAAACAAAAGTTACGGAAAATGCATCCTCGCATTGCTCTTCTAGTCAAAGAAGAACTTTAATGCCTTCTCTTAGTTTCCTTCATCCTACCCATTGACTATCCCCAATGGATTTATAATATCGTTCCTATCATAAAATTGATAGGGGACTCCATTTTTGCATAGATTTCTGTGACCTCAACTTAACTTGCCCTAAAGATGATTTTCCTCTACCAGGAATTGACCAACTGGTTGATCTCACCACTAGCCATGAGATGCTATCACTCATGGATGGTTTCTCGGGTTATAATCAAATATTACTTGATCTAAAAGATCAACATAAAACTGACTTCATCACTCCTTGGGGGACCTTTTACTATTGATTCATGCCTTTTGGCCTTAAAAATGTTAGTACCACATATCAACGATCCATGACTTATATCTTCCATGACATCATGCATCACATATTGGAGGATTATGTAGATGACCTTCTTATTAAATCCAAAACATCGGGCAAACACCTAACAGTCCTTAAGGTCATATTTGACCACCTCATCAAGTATTGTGTTCGCCTTCAACCTAAGAAGTGTGTCTTCGTGATGCTTTCAGGAAAATCCTTGGTTTCATCATTTATTTGCGTGATATAGAAGTTGATCCTGCTAAAGTGAAGGTTATTCTCGAAATTCCTCCACCTACTAATCTCCGTCAACTTCGAAGTTTGCAAGGTAAGTTGCAATCTATTTGTCATTTCATCTCACAACTTTCCAACCGTTTTCAACCATTTCATCATCTCCTTAAAAAGGACATCTTATTCAAATGGGATGATGAATGTCGCAAATCCTTTGATTCCTTAAAACAATACCTTCTTCAACCACCAGTGCTCATTCCTCCTAAGGATGACCAACCCTTTTACCTATACATTTGCTACTATCCATTCCTTAGATGCCATAATCACTCATCATGATGAGCAACACAGGGAGCAAGTAGTTTATTAAATAAGCCACACACTTCAAGACTACGAGACTAGGTACACCCATGCTGAAAAACTTTTCTTATCCTTAGTTTTTATCACCACTAAACTATGTCATTACCTACTCAACCACAAAACCTTTTTGTCACTAACACTGACCCTCTACATTACATGTACACCAAACCCTACCAACATCAATGTGTTGCGTGTTGGCTCATGCTTCTCACAGACCTCAACCTCGAATTCATCCATCAAAAGTCTATCAAAGGCCAATCCATCATTGACCAAGTAGTAGATGCACATATTTCTAGAAATTAACCCTCTAACTTTGATTTTCAGATGAATCCATAGCTACCCTCTCCTTGGATGATAACACTTGCCAAATGAACCTCTTCTTTGATGATTCCAAGTGTCGGCGTGGGGCGGTGCTGGTTTTATCCTCATTCCTATGGTGGTGAACCCATGCCTTTATCTTTCAAACATTATTTTGATTTGTACAAACAATATCGTCGAATACGAAGCACTCGTATTGGGTCTCTAGGATTCTTTTGCCTTATATGTTAAGTCAATCAATATCTTTGGTGATTCCCAATTTGTTGTAAACCAAGTCAATGGTATATACCAGTGTCATAATGAAATACTTCAAAAGTATAAGCATCGTGTAGACATACTTTTGACTACCTTTGACCATTATGAACTTCAAACCACCCCACATTCTACTAATAAATTTATGGATACCATGACCTCTCTGGCTTCTTAGATACCCGCTTCACATGTTGACTCCAAAATATTTGTCACAATACAACACTTACAATCACCCTCTTATTTACCTCATGAGGTCTACTCCATCGGAACCATTGCACCTGACCCACGTGACCTTTGGTATAAACAAGTTTCCAAACTACCTTTCCCTTTCCATTCTACCTCCCGATCTCACTCGTAATGGACAACGTGCCTTTCTTAAAATTGTTTATGTCTATGTCATCATGGGTGGTCTCCTTTATAAGTGTGGCTTCGATGGTATTCTCTTACGATGCCTTACAAGTTCTGAAATTCCCTACACCATCAAGGAAGTTCATGACGGAATTTTTGGAGGTCACTTTAGTGGTTTAGTTGTCGCTAAACGCATTCTTCGCCTAGGATATTATTGGCCAACCCTAAACCTGTGACTATTGTGACTATGTCAAATATTGTGTGAAATGCCAACAACATGCTAATATTCATCACACACCTAGTCATGCCTTACAGGTCACACGAGACCTTTGGCCTTTCTCTCAATGGGGTTTGGATCTTGTCAGAGAGATCAATCCTCATTCTTCACAACGCCATCAATGGATTATAACCGCTAAATACTACACTAAATGGGTAGAATCCATTCCCCTCATTTCTACAAAAGCCAAGAAAATATGTGAATTCATTAACCATCACATCATTTGTCTCTTTGGTGTCCCTCACCATCTCATCACTGATAATGGAAAAAAATCAAAAACAAAACCCTATGCAAGTTGTGCGATGCTTTTGGCATTCAACTCAATTTCTCGTCACCTTATTACCCACAAACCAATGGCAAAGTAGAATCAACCAATAAAACCTTGAACAAAATTCTTATAAAATTAGTTGATGATACTGGGAAGGATTGGCATACGCACATTCCTTTCACCTTGTGGGCCTACCACACTAGTATTCACACTTCGAATGTTGCCACACCTTTTTCTATGGTCTATGGTACCGAGGTTGTCTTGCCTCTTGAATTCCAAATCCATCTCTCCAAATCTCACTACAAGATATGCTCAATGACGATGAATTTCGCTAGGACCGTTTAGCACAACTTGAGTTGTTAGATGAACATCGTCTCAATGCTCTTGACCATCTCCAAATCTACCAAAAATGTATCAAATGCACTTATGAAAAATGTGTCCATGAATGCACCTTCTAGGTCGGTGACCTCGTCTTGAAGGAAAATAAACATGTAACCAAAGAAGAGAAAAGTAAATGGGGAAAATTTTCTCCTAATTGGCTTGGACCCTATATCGTTACTCATACATATGGATCAGGTGTTTATCATTTATCTTCACTCGAAGGTAAACCCAAACATGAGCCCCTTAATTCCTTACATCTTATACCATTTTATTGTTGAAATAAAGTCCTATATCACCTTGTGTCCATGGATCGCTCATCCCTTGAGCGTTGTTCACATTCCATGTTACCCATTTTGAGGATCAAAGACTAAACAAAAATCATATGATTACCCACCACCTTTCAGCCTTATCTTCAATATGAGTACCACAACTCTACTCATAGCATGCTTCTCAAGGATGCTTTTCATATTTTTCAAATATGGAATCCCATGGTCATTCGTCACTTGAAACCATCACTTTCATAGTTAACCTCTGTGTGTTATGCTTTTGTCTTCTAAACAAGAACCTCATCTTCCTCTATAGTCTTTTCCATGACTTAAATGTCCAAAAACAAAATGAAATTCAACTCCTTGAGTCAAACTTCCAACAAAAGGATGACTCCCTCAAAAGGAAATCTCTTCTCTCTATCTCACCACTATAAATAGATTGCTCCCTCGAAGGAAAGCTATATAAAGTCATTACAAAAATACAATGAAAATGTTAGAAGCTTCCCACATTGATCAAATTCACGAAGACCTCAAGGAGATAATATACTCATCCCATATAGACTTCCCGCATCGATCATTCTATCAAAAACAAAAATTAAAAAATGAAGAAAATGATAACTTTTTGTCATGGACTTGCCTATTTTTGATCATGGGTTTCTCACCGGTAGACATGTTGTCATACACTAAGTTACGCTAAAATACCCATTTTCACCTCATTTCCTTTTCACCCTAATTTTCTCTCTACTCAAGGGACTTGCCGTAATTGCGACATTTCGTGATCATGTGACTTTCTTCACCCTTAGAATAGTCCATTATGCAATGCCTTTAGGGTCTTACATTCATAAGCCCATCTTGGGTATGGTAGACTCATTAGGGTTCTTATCAATTAAGCGAATCTTTTACCACCTCTTACCATTCACCTTCCTCATTACTTATTGATTATCCTATACAGGACTAGACCATCGACACCTACATTTTAAAATATTTCCCTCTCACCTAAGCCTCAACCATGCCTATGACCTAGACTCGATCATGCCTAAGAACTACCAACCCGTTCCTCTACCTCATCATATTCTTCCCTAGCTTATGGGATAACTACATCAGCCTAAGGCCCCTTTTAGCCGAGGCTATGTAGGCACCACTCCTATGGAATGGGGCCCGTAGAGGTTAACTTGACCACTCTTTACCCTAACCAATTTCCTCTTCATTTTCCTATTCACATTCTACCTTAGTTAGTTTCCATTTTATATCAACAATTGGAAATTAAACCAAACAAGCACCAATTAATAAACATTTTTACCACATCATCAAATCATTCATTTATCATTTTTATATTTCCACCATAGAAAATATTTGGAAATTTAAACCATAACATGCATATACATCACCATTTGTCTCCCATGTTACCAATAACTTGGAAATTAAATCAAACACTAAAAACATGCCTAAACCAACCTAACTCCATCATTCATAAACCAACCTAACTCCATCATGCCTAAACTAACCTGACTCCACCATGCCTCAATGACCTAACTTAAACATGCCTAAGTGACTTGATTCCACCATGCCTAATCCATCTTGTTTCCACCCATATACATATAGCGATGAAAATTTTACAACATAAACACAACATCATACCATAAATATCACCATCTCTATATGAATCATTTGAATCTGTGTTAGGGTTCATTTTTAGAGACAACTTGGAAATCAATTGTGGAAAATACTTTACGAATATCCCCAGAACCGGTTTCACTGAAAGGTGAATTTTCTATTTTTTTCAGAACTAAATTTTCGCCCACTATTTTTTTTAGGGAGACTGCAGACATTGACGCATAGTTGATGCACGACAAGAAACCTTCTTGTCACACATCAAGAAACTTTGTTGACGCGCGACAGAAACCTTCTTATCGTGTGTCAACAAAGTTTCTTGATGCGTGATAGGAAGGTTTCATGTCGTGTGTCTTAGGCTTTGAAACCCTAATTTTGTCCTATAAATACCCGCCACCGGTCATTTTCACGTTTACACTTTCTCGGCTCCCAAATTTTCTTGTTTACAGGAATCTAGGTCAGGTACAATCAAGCTCAAGGACAACTACAATGGTGACTACAAGTGCAGCCCAAGCCCAAGACAAAAATCAAGAGGAAAATCTAGTCAACCCACAAGCCCTATCCAAGGGAAAGATACTCTACAAGAACCTTTTGTGCCCCCACATCTAGATAGTTGTACAAATGAATTCGGAATACAAGGATATGCTCGATGCATGTGACTTTGGTGGGCTCATTAGGATGCCCCATTTCGAAATAGACCATGACATTATGAACTACCTTCTATCCTCGTATAATATAAAGGATAATCTATTTACATTGTTATTGTGGACGATGGTCAAATGTTTCAATTCGGTGTTGACCCAGCTGATATTCATTAGTTAACAAGCCTCCCATTCAAAAATTTACCCATTGTTACAATGAAGGCAACACTCATCGAAGATGATAAGAAGTACCTAGAATCGAATTTCGGGTTCCATGTTGATTGTAAGTGTAAACTATTTTCAATTTTCATTTGGTATTCAGTTTCTGATTTTGATACAATTCAAATCGATATTAATTCCAATGTTTTTTTGGCATTTGTAGCTCATGTCAATAAATCCAGATGTGGTGTGGATACACAAGGAATTACACACCACTTTCTTGCCACTATGATTTCCTTCTTTCAAGCCAGAATAGTTTTGCAGGGTCACCAAACGGATATACCAAACTGGGCTATTACATACATTCTTGCAACTATTAGAAAGCAAAAATTTGATTGGTGCACCAAAAAAATAAAAATTGACATTACAAATGCAACGCTTTTGGAAAAAATAGTCATTCACTCCACAAACTATCTCCTTGGCCTTTATTACGAGGATCTTCTAAATTTAAAATAAAAACCAATTCCTACTTGCATAGATGAGGCGTTGATGAATTTGTCAATTCCATTTCAAGAACAACGGTATAAACTATAAAGTTTGTATTTCAACATTAGACTAATAGGATGTTCATCTCAAATCTGATTAAATATTTACTGTTTGTAGAGATAATTTTGGAGGCCCTTCCTTGAAAAAAGGTGGCATCAAGAGGAAGAGGCCAACAACATGCTGAGGCATCGGTAGATTCACAATCTGAAATGGAAGTTCACTCATCTCCGAACCGCCAACCGTTTGAATTCGTTAAACGCCAGAGAAGTAATACCTTAACATTTATTATTTACAAATTCCCATTTTGTATTTTCAATTTACCATTTAAATTTTACCATATTGAATTGACATACAATCAACTATTGTTGACATTACAGGGACTTTGGACTATACGTGTACTTCTCAAAGTCAACCATCTTCACCAACTCACTCAGTTTAGTCACATGCAATTGTCTCTTCTCAACAACCACCTCAGTAATCCTAGCAATAGACAGCTCAAAAACCACCAATTACTACTCCAACACGGCCACCTCAAGCACCGCAACAAGCTACCCCTCAACAACAAGGTATTATTTTATTGCTTTAGTACAAGTTTTGAATAGTAATTCATATAATTTCATAGTTTTTGCATAGTTTAACAGTTTTTCATATGATTTTTCTTGAACTTTTTAGCACATTGTAGTCCTTTTCCTTTTGTACAGACAATGGCACTACCCCCTCCTCCTCCAATAATATTCAAAATTCCAACCAGAGGATCAAGAAAAATAACATTGGTAAATGCATGAAAATTCCTCCAACCCCTAGTGGGACACTAAACATTGCCTCCTTATTTCAAATTCCAACCCTCTTCGGTGGCTTGCCCGGTCAACTGTGGCATATCGGTTTTAAATAATATAACTTTAGATGAAGATTACTTGGGCATTGATAGCAATGACCCAACATGATTTTTCAATACATGTGAGATGATTCAAGGCCAACAGGTATACTTCTATTTCAACATAATTTATTCAACTTTCATTACATTTCACTTTAGATTTATTTATTTGAATATTGATTTATTTTATCACAAATAGGATCAAGCCACACAAAGGCAGAAACAAGTAGCAATCAATGATCAACCCGAAATCCCCATACCTCTCCAACAAGATCATCTTCTTCAGATACAAATGGTGAACAATTTCTACCATTTCCTTTAGATAACTTAATTGGTTATGATTGTCAATCCCATGTCGTGAGTTTATTGTACCTCATATCAGTCAACTCATAGAATGGGAGAAAAGGGAAAAATTACTAATCAATGAGATAATAAGTTGTTTTGAAAATTATTGGCAAAGGGATAGTTTATACGTTGTAGTCCAGAATCAACCTGCGAAGATGGATTCCTTACTTACCCAAGTAAGAAGTGGGACTGTCATCACGTATAACAACAACTATAAAGACGACATTTTGGATAAAACATTAAACAAATTGGAAAATATTAGTGTTGAAGCCTAGGCATATTTTAACAAATGGTCTAAGGACAAGGATCTGGTAGCGATTACAAATGCCAAAAGAGATAGAGCGGTTGTAAGTATTATCACTTCGAAACAATATTTTTTGTTAATTTGACTTTTTCTTATTTTAGTAATATGTTTAATTGAGATCAATTTTTTGCAGTTGAAATATGAAAATTTGAAGAGTCAAGCAAAGTTTTTCCAAGTTCACTTGGAAACCAAAGAAAATTTTATCCATGCAACGAAGAATTTGAAGGAAAATATTGTTTTGGTTAAAAAACAAAACAATACACTGAAGCGGATAATTAAAGAGCATGGCTTTGACCCTGAAATTTTATTCAAAACCAAGGTAGCTGCAGATCCAAGTTTGCTATCCCATGGAGATGCAACAAAGGAAGAACAAAGAATTGTAAAGAATCTAGACAGTGTTGCGGAAGATCTCATTAGTTCTGGGATTATTCAAGCCATTGGGGAAAGGGGTACAGGTGGAGAATCCATTGGGGAAGGGGGTACAAAAAATTGAGGGTTGAAAAATTTCATGATTGAGGGTGGAAACTTGATTGAGGGTTTGAAATACTTTATAATCTATATTTGAAAATTTGAAACATTGAATGTGATGGTCATGGCATTTGAAATTTATTATCGAATTTGGAATTTGAAACTTGAAATACTTTATAATCTTTAATTTTATATCTTCCTTTATATTATGTATAGAATTTCTAGATTGTATATGGTGTTTATGTTTCATTTGAATGTGATGGTGTTATGATAATGGTTAATTATTTGTAGAATATGGTATGACACAGGCATCTTAATACTAAGAGTTAAATCTTCTTCTCTCTACTTGTAATGATGATTGCATTAGATGTGGATGATGACATTAGAATAGAATCATAGATATGGATTATCATGAATTGTATGTGGACGTAGATTTAGCTTCAAGCACGATCATGGAATCTGGATGATGATAATGGATAATTGTTTTAAGAAAAATTGGAATGTAGTACGATAGAGACATTAGAATGGATATAGATGATGATGAATGATGATAATGAATAATTGTTTTTAAAAAATTGGAATGTGTCAGGATTGTTTTAAAATAGATAAATAATTGTTTTAATAATAATTGGAGTGTTAGGATTATGATAATGATATGATGACATTAGATGTGGATGATGACATTAAAATATATATGGATAATGATGAATTTTATGTGGACGTAGATTTAGCTTCAAGAAGGATCGTGGATGATGAATTGTATAAAATTTGGAATGTGTTATGAAATAAACATCTTAATATGGAAAAATCTTCCTCTCTTTGTAAAATTTGATTGTGTGATTTTATCCCACAAATTTTAAACAATATATCAAAGCATTTCACAAATATAAAAATAAATTAAACATAATTGTAAAAAATCAAGAAATGTCATATGATAGGGTTTAAGTTACCTCTTGTGTTTTAGATGGCTATGAAAAAGCATATGGAAGGAAAATGAGAAATCATCCTTCGTAGTGTGCTAGATATTTGATTTAAGAAAACTCAACACAAGAAATGGATTAGTAGATAGATGGGTGAGTTGCTTGACATTGTTAGTCCCGAGAAGTGCGAGCTTCCTCGGATGGATGTCAACCCACGTTTTTAAAAAATTAAATAATTGTATTTAAATAAATGTAAATATATATACATGTAACATGAAACATCTTTAATGATAACAAGAGCTGAAACAAAATTTGATAAAAATCCTCCTCAGTCAATATTTGCATCTGTAGAGTTAATATGAAATTGAATAAATAACCACAGTTAAAATGTAAGGTGAAAAATAATAAAAGTAAGGTCAAGGAGATACCTATTTAAAGTTGAAACAATCCATTATCAATAGCTTCTTCAAACTCGATGTTCTCTTCTATAGAGTGTGACGATGCACCAATTCCACTCTCATCGTTGGGAACAGTTGTACTTGTAGCTGTATTATTCACACCTCTTCTTTCGAAAGGGAATTCCAATGCGCAATTGCTCTGTCGAAAGGAAAGGTTTCCATGGAGTAGCGAGATACATAACACCTCATGTAACTTTCCATATTTTTATCCAACTTGTTTCTCAGTTTTGATTTTATAAATGATAAAGCACTGAAAATCCTTTTGTCCTCCACAGACCCCAAAATCATTGTTTGGCATAACTCATATAATCTGAAATATTCACTGATGTCTTCTTGTAAGATATAACTTTGATAGATTCCTTGCCACAGCCTTGTAATAGCACCACTTTCAGAAGGTTCGTCTAAATTTTTATATTGGTTCCTCATTGTTGTTACAAAATTTGTTGATTGAAACTTTAATAAATCAGCATTCAGTATACCTTTGATTTCCATACCCTTGAACTCTGAAGTCTTTGTGAAATGTTCCATTATTGTACCCATGGATTTATGGAAATGATTTCTTACAAATTCTACATGACCACCTTCAGTATTCCAAAAATTAGGATTCATCACACCCATTGCTTCAAGAATTTTATCTTTGGAGAAACGTTCTCTAATTTCTGATGATAAAGATTTTGAAATTTTTTAAGCTTTATTCTTGTTTCAACTATAACAAACTCAAAGAGATTACGTGTCACAGGAACATCTTCTCATTCCAATCCTGCAATAGCTTAAAATTTTTGCAAAATGTGCAGTGGTATGTCCCTCCCATTAACATTGATGCAGAGGTGATCATGGATATTAAATCTCAAATAGTTACTAGGATTTTTAAGATCTAATAAAGATTTCCAATTCTTGAAAATAGGTGTATCAAAACTATCTTGGGAACAATACAAGACATCAAGACTTTGACATACCATTTTTCTCATCCGTATAAAATCCACAATATAGATTAATCTCCCTTGTGCATGCTTCATCAATATATTGATCTTCTACAACATTGGAAGAATACCAACCAATGTAAGCAATGTCTCCAAATTAGTTAAACAGAACAACAAGTCCCTTTCCTGTCAACTTCATGACAATATTTGTGCATGAAACCAACCAACGAAGGATACTCCTCTCTCTAGACTGGGTGCCTGGGGGCACCCCGGGCTGCAGTGCAGTATGGGTGCTCAGTGCGTGTAGGAGGTCCAAAATTGAATTTTATAGGTTCAGATGATGGTCTGAAACCCTCGTTGTGTTTTGCATCAAATTCGCTGCACTATGTCAAGTGTCGTTAATAACCCAACATGAAAGAAAGACTTGTAAGAGACCAAAAAAGTATCAAAAATATTTTAAAAAATAAGAATACAAATGAATAGGTCAAATTGACCTTAGCTACCACAATTGTGGAATTACTAACTAAGCATTGCACTACATTCAGACCCAAATGTAGTTCTATTGTGTGTGTAAATCATGTGCCCTATGTGATCTTGTGTCAGTCGCACTTCGTGAAGTAGTGAGCAATAACTAGATGTAAAAATGTGGTAGAATGGTGAATGGAATAGAATAGAATCCCTTCATATGTGTATGTGATGCACATGAACCAACCTTGTCCTTTGTGATGGAGTTAAATGTGTGCAAATGATCTCCAAATTCCTTAGATGAATGCAACCCTAGGTGGATGATAATAGTGACTAGTGTTTTTCCCTCATTATGGTCTCATAAATTTGTATTTATAGGATTATCTTGATCTAATTTCATAATTAACCCCGAAATGGCTGACCACAAAAAATATAAGAAGCTAAAATGGATAGAATGTGCCCAAAAAGTGGTAGGAAAGTGCAAAAGGATCAGGGTGCCCGGTGGGACCAAGGCGCCCATGGGCACCCCAGACAAAGCTAAAATAATGTGAAATGACAAAATTTGACTGGGCACGTAGGTGTAAGAGGTTAGGAATGATGAAAGAAAATAAATTAAGATGGCCAAAAGATGGGGGTTAATTAGTACTTTCTTCACTCAAAAACCTTCTAAATAGTAGTATTAGACCAGGACTAAATAGTATCTAAAGTGCATGATTTTTTTGCCTACATGCATCATTCCACCAGCTAAATGGATGTCTCTTTGTAGTCATTGGTGACTCATACAGGTCATCGTCGAACCTATAAATCCACCTTCACCTCCTCCTTGCAAAGGGATAGAATTATGGATCTCTTCCGACTTTGGCTTGTTTTTGTAGGTTTCTCCTCTTCTCAGCAATAATTGCTCTCATCTTGGAGACCTTTTGAAGATATCTTTCATAATTGTGGAGATCTTGGAAATTTTGTGCTTGTTTGAAGCCCTCTTTTCATATTTCCATCATTTTCATCTGTCCATATCTCCCCTGCAGATCTTGTTCCAAATCTCTTGCAAGTTTATTTCTACCATATCAGTGTGTCATCAGCTCCAAATCTACCTCTAGAGCCTTCATATCTACATTTTCCATCACTGTTCCAATGGTCTTCCCCATTCACTAGTGACTAGACCTCTTCCATCTTAGGTCACCATTAACCCATCTAGGTTTGATTTGATTTTCATGCATTTAGATCAGATCTACATTTTCTATCTTATATCTAGCATTTCAGCTTCAGGTTTTGGTTCAAATTTCGCTACATCCAATTTATCAATATTTTATTTTATTTTATCTTTATCAAAACATGGGTTGACATCCATCCTAGGAATTTTTCACTTCTCGGGATTGACTTTGTCAAGAAACCCTCCCATCTATCTACTAATCCAATATTTTTATGTTGAGATCAATTGATTTGCAAGTAATCTAGCTCGCTGTGGAGAAGGATCAATAATTTTATGTCCATATACATCGTTATCCCATCTCGAGGTACCTTAAACCCTCGCATAGTTAGAGTTACTCATTTTATTTAGTACTTGATTAAGCTAAATGTGAATTTTATGCCTAATTTGATGTTATTGTAGCAGTAAAATAAATATGTAATTAAGTATAGAAAATACACCCAAGCAACTAAGCAATAAATCATGAAACCCTAATTGCAAAGAGGAGAAGAAGGCACTTAGCTTATTCATAATTAGTTTTAAACTATACTTGAAATGATGAATAGGTGAACAAAATAACATGAGTGTCACTTAGAAACCAAGAAAAATGTAGAGCTAAAGAGATAAGATGGATTGGAGCATCTAGAGATAGGGACAGGGGCGCTGCGGCACCTTAGGCCTGTTTACGGGTGCCTAAGTCTCTGAGAAAATCTCAAGAAACCTCCTTTGAGTGGTCACAAGATGTTCACTATTAGTCACCTTTGGTCACTCTAAGGTCACACCAAGATCACCAAGGTCGCATTGACGAAGACTACTAAAAGTTCCAAGCAAAGCTAAACTAATAAGACTAACACCACATAGTCTAATTGAGAAAATGCTTATTGAATCTAATAATAGTTACACCGATGATTAAAGCAATGGAATGCTTGAAAGAACTAACATCATATATCAATCTATCTTAGCTAAAGAATGCCTACTAAAATATCCAATTGCTAACTAACTTAGACCTAAATAGATATAGGAGCAATCAAATTGGGGGTTTTTTGCTACTCCAAGGAAGGTGAGATGGTCTCTCCAACAATGAATGCAAGATCATATTGGATACCCATCTACTAACCCCATTGAATTCTTGAAGAAAGGATTGAGCTTGGCTATTAATCATATTTGTTATATGATATGCAAATCAAAGCATGGTGTAAAGTGTAAAGGTATGTGGTTAGTCCCTTTTATAGTTTTTCCTTTGAGAAAAACTTGCATCTTGGTGCATGTGGGACTAAAAGCACAAAGTAGATTAAGAATTTTTAATCTTGATTAAGGCTTGCTAATCATGATTAGTGAATTAACAAGTGATTAGGATGTGAGGAGCCTTAATCAACCACTTAGGGTCAATTAGGAGGCTAGGATAAGCTTTTGAAGCCTTCTAAGATGTTGTGGAAGGAAGTGGGGTGATTTTGAATGGTTGGAAGAGGGGTTTGAGCCAATAATAGGGTATATTGACCAAAACAAGAGTAAAATAGGCTTAATTAGCTAATAATCACTAATTGTTTGTTTGGAAGAGGATTTTGACTTATGATTTGTCGTAAAGTGGCATCCTAAATGTGAAAGAGGTTAGGCAATCAACAATGCATTGTTAATTGACCAAAATGGTAAGAAACGTTAGTTAATTAGTGAAAATCACTAATTATAATGGAAATGGTAAGAATGAGAGTGATTAGTGTGCTTTTGGCAATAAGATTGCAAAAGTGGAATTTAGGTGTCTATAGCTGGAAACATGCAATGAAATATGAACCTACAAAACCCTCAAATAGACATCAAATCCTAAAAATAAAGATGCAGAATGAGGGGTCAAATTGTCCTCGAGTTTTCACAATGGTGAACTTACAACTAAGCGTTGCACTACATCTCAAACCCAATGTAGTTCTATGTGTGTGTGTGTGTGTGAAATCGTGCCCTAGGTGGCTCTTATGCATGTCGCACTTGATAACAAGAAAATAAGATAAATTTAAGGAAATAGATGTATGGATGGAATAGAATGAAATTCAATCCTATGAAGTGTGTATGCATAATAACCAGCCCATGCACAATTTGTAGAAAGGCGTGGGCATGTACAAGCTTGTGCAAAGAGAAATGTGATGGAACCATGAGAGGGTTTGGGGGAAAATTTTGAACACGCCTATGCACTGCGAGATGGGGCACTGATGTGCGGAAGGGAAGTCTTGGCACATTGAGGGTGCTCATGTCGTAGGGGAGTACGCCGGTGCGCGCAGGGTCTTGGTGTGAAAATATCATTTTAGCGTGACTTTAGCAAAAAAAAAAGTTCTTAGGAAGACCTAGATGGTAGAAGAAATGAATTAGATAGAAAAATAGAAGAATTATATGATAGAATAGAAGAAAATCATGATAGAGTAAAAGAATGAGATCATAATAAATGACCTGATTAACCTTGCAGATTGATCTAGAGCGATTAGAGATGCGGGAGCGACATGGGTAGCTCTAGGCCTATGAGGTGACATTCAGATGTTGGGACCATATTTTCTTGGAGATCACACTGGAGGTGATTGGTTTTATCACATGTGGCTCACATGCCATGGATTACTTTAGACCATTTCCTACTCACAACCTTAGCTAAGAGATGGTACAATGAGAGTCGAGACCTTTTCTCTCTTCCTACCGATGAGTTAAACATCACTTTAGAGGATGTGTGGCAGATCTTACGAGTTCCTATTCAGGGTTACTTGATCACATATGATGGTTTCTAGGACCGTATTGAGTGATGCATGGACAAGATGTTTAGAGTTGTAAACATACCCGCAGCAGAGTATGACTACCAATTTTAGAAGATGCATGATGAGATCAATGGTTGGGATAGGTCCCTGTATTTTTATTTTCTCTTGTCAATGGCATATTGTTTCGACAAGATCGGTGCTCGATTCCCTCGGGTCTCATTGGAGTGATTCACGGTCTTCTTCGAGAGGTTTACTATTGGGGTCATTATATCTTTGGATCATTTATACGTAGATTTTCATTTGATAGCTTATCATTGTGAGATGTCTATGGATCCTGCCACTTTGTTACAGATATAGGCCTAGGACCATATTGTGATAGGATGCCCTACAGGAGCATTGAGAGCTTGAGTTATTAGAGAGCCTTTTGTCATGGGTTGGGTTCCAGATGGAGATGATATTTGTGGTCACATGGGGGATATAGACTATTACAGGTGAGCATTTGATGAGGTACAACCTCACATGATCACATGGCGGCCATACAGGTTATACCATTGGCCTCAGGATGTAGTTGAGTTGAGCACTACTATAGTTGATCATTTCATCCTTAGGAGTAGGAGTCATATCATGGAGTGGTATAGAGTAGATCGGGTCCAATGGTAGTTTGGTCTTATCTATGGGATTCCTAGTGATGAGATGTGGTATACACACGATATGAGAGACATTTCATATGTGGCCCTGGATTAGGCTAGGCCGAGCTCCTACTAGCTTTTTACAGGTGGTTCCATAGCCTTAGGTGTAGCTAGCATAGGTAGTGAATCCAAGGATGACTCTGGACTATGTAGGGTGGTATGCAATAGTGCTACCAGAGATTGACTATACCAAATGATGTTATGAATAAAATAATGTAGGGGGACATGGCCCCGATCCTAGAGCACAGAGCACGGAGACATAGGCACGGGCGAGGCCAATAAATAGGGTCACGGTAGGGGAACTAGTGCACCGGTGTTGGTCAACAACATGTATTAGTGTAACATTAGGTAGTGGTGTAGCCACATGTATTAGCACCATGGATTCCCCTTTAGGCTCCATTACGAGAACCATTACAGGTACCTCCATCACCCCCTCACGTGATTCCACCACATAGTCCACCAGGAGGTGGAGGAGATGGTGGGGTGGAGATTATATGGATGAGGATGTACATGATGTGCGGAGTCGGTGCGCAGTGGCTTCCTTACTGTGAAGCTACATCGGGTTGTAGCCCTATAGCTTCAGTTACTGACTAAGAGGGACCAAGCCATTACACAAAGAGACCAGGTGATCTTAAAGAGGGATCAGTTCATGACAGAACAAGATTAGCCTTAGGAAGAGAGAGCACAACTTATGATAGAGTGATATTAGGTGATCGCAAGAGGCTATAGCTCTAAGAAGAGAGAGATCAGCTAGTGGTCGACTAGGTTCGATAGATGAAGAGTGTACACAAGTTCAAAAAGACATATCTAGAGTGATAGGAGAGTGTGATGCTTTATTGCAAGCATCTTCAACCTCTGGGATGCTAGACATATTAGAATATACGATGAGAACTAGTGGCAAGGCCTCCCAAGTACAAGGCATTGTACCACCAGGTTGTCCAAGAGGGATAGAGGGCTACCCCTTTTGATTAGTTAGATGTTAGCAAGTCCAGATCTAGATCCCAGAGGACCTCACGATCAACCAAATCAATTCAACAATCTATAGTACAACATAGCATAGCAGTCTTTGTAGGCCCATTACATCGTATTTTCCTCCCGGGGCCCTAGGCTAGGCATTCTTAGAGAGGGTGAGAGTCGAGGCTGAATCTCTTATTGATATATTAGATGTATATTTTTATGTATCGCCTCAATATGAAGGCATACTTTTATATGGATGTATATGTACTATTTTTTATCATGCCTCATGATGAAGGCACATTTTGTATAGACACACATGATGGCTCATTATATCGGATGTAATTTTGAGATACAATGTTTTGTACATGGAAATTTATATTTTTGACAATGTATGATGATTGATGGATTATCGATGTATCACATTTTTCTTATGATATCTCATGCTCAATTTTTATTTTTATGTTTGTATCACATGTTTGTTAGATTTTGAGATAGCCTTAGCTGATGTTATATTGCATATTGATGAGATAATTTGAGTAAAATGTGTTTTTATTTTTGATATTGGTGTGGGGGATAGATTTTGATCATGCACAAACCCTCTTGCCCCATTGATGATACGATGCGATGATTAACTTTAGCATACATGTGTGATGTAGACTTAGCCTTTATTGATATATGATGTATAGATGTGATGGTTTATTTGATATGATGATGAAATGATAAAAAATGTACAATTAAAATAATAAGCACGAGTTATGAAAATCTAATCAAAGCAACACATGACTATCTACAAGTATGCAAGATAAAATGAACTCGATGCAATGCACCACAAATTAAAGTAATACTCAATCTAAGTAATCAAATGAATCGATAAGAACTTTACATAAAATAAATCAAAAAAGTGCAAAAGATAACACAACACAATATATATAAGTGGGCCAAGACTCCCAAATATTTAATATATGCATAATAATACCCTTAAGGTAGGGAAACACCATAAAAAAACTCCTTAAGGAAGGAATCACTCCACAATATCCCAATATGGGAAGTCCACTTCGAGGGGGACACCTCCAGTATACCTCTACCAAGTAGAAGACTCAACTCATACCTCCATGACATCCTCATAATGATACTCACATCCTTTAAATAGGATGGGTAACACCTAATCCCAATGTAGGCTGACTCATTACCCAACATAACTAATTCCTATGTGAACCCATATAACTAACTAAGGGGATGTGTGCCACATGTCGGCATCTCCATCAACCCATATACATTATAATATCATATCCCATGTGAACCCATACATATAACTAAGGGCATGTGTGCTACATGTTGACATCTCCATCAACCCATATACATTATAATATCATATCCCAATGTACATAGCAAAATCCAATATAAAGCACACAATATGAAAAATCAATGCAATTAAAACCCTACAAACCAACAATTAAAAGTAAGCAAACTACTACTTTATTTTTGTGGGAAATTTTTGGACATTTTTGCTATTTTGGGTACTATCTCGAGACAATTTTCTATTGTTTTGGATTTTTCTACAAAATTTATTTGAATGTTTTGGTTTTTCCAAAATTTGTACGAATGTTTTTGATATTTTCTAAGAATTTTTCTGAAGTGAACATGCGAGGAAACAAAGAAGCGTGGATTCCCAAAGCATTAGATGGGATGTACAAGGATAGAATACCACGTGTTATGTGTAAGAAGGTGATGATGTGAAGTTTCCCCTAGCGTGAGATGGGAATATTCAAAGTCAAATTCTCCGCATTCAAAAGTAGGATTAGCCAGATCAGGGAAAAGAGGGACATGCTCACAAGGGACTCAGACAAAGGTAAGGACCAACTTAAGACAAAGCTATCATACTCCTAGATCTAAAATGCTTGTGAACAACGGACCCTCCAATGGCGTTGAAACCAATTTTCACCAAAGGAATTATCCAAAGTGCCATTATTGCATGGTTTTCACTATTGGACGCACTTGTTTATTTCTCTTTTTATTTTTCTATTTTTATACTTTTTGTCATTTTTGATATTTTAGGGACCCCACATCTAAGCATAGAAATGCTTAAGATGCATTGCGTTCATGGGTTCCCAAAGCTCTTGGCCATCTAAATAGGAAAGCTTATAGGCACCTGAACCAAACTTGGCAACCACAACATATGGCCCTAACCAATTAGGATCAAATTTTCCCTTCTTTTCTCGGTCCTTTGTGGTGGTGTTTTATTTTCTTTTAACACCAAGTCTCCTACCTCAAATTGATGAGGTATTACTCTTTTATTGTAGCTTCACCGCACTCAATTCTAATACACTTTAAGGTGATTGAGGGCGTAAAGTTGTTTCTCATCTAATAGCTCCAACTCTGCTAGTTGAGCTACTCAGTAGTCCTCTTCATTCAGGTAGTTCCTTAGATCAATATGCAAAGAGGGGATCTCAATCTCTAGGGGTAGCAAGGCTTCCGTGTCGAATACTAAAGAGTATGGAGTGACACTTATAGGGGTGTAGATAGATGTTATGAATGCCCAGAGGGCAGGGTGAATCTATAAATGTCAGTTATGGCCTGTGGTATTCACCATCTTCTCCATAATATGAATGAGGGTTTTATTGGAAGCTTCACTTTCCCATTACCTTGAGGTTAATAGGGGTTCGAGAACTTGAGGGAGATTTGAAAATGCTTGCATATTGCTTTCATAGTTTTATTTTTAAATGGCTTACCATTATCAGTGATAATAGCAGAGGGGATACCATAGCAGAAAATGATATGGTTCATTATAAATTTAGAGATCTGGGCACCTTCAACATATGTAAGAGGAACAACCTCTACCCATTTTGTGAAGTATTCATTAGTAGTTATAATGAACTTGTGGCCATATGAGGAGACAAGGTTAAGTTTTACTATTATATCGAGACCCCACTTTGAGAATGACCAAGGTTTTGTGATAGGTTGCAAGGATTACGGCGCATGTACTAGATTTTCGTACTTGACAATCCAAGCATTTCTTCACATGTTTGCAACATTATTTTCCATGGTAGGCCAATAGTATCCTACTCTGAGTATTTTCTTTTCCAATATGATCCCATTAGTATGATCCCCGTAGATTCCTTCGTGCACCTCTTTGATTGCTTGGATGGACTCGTCTAAATTTAGATAACGCAACAGATTCCCATCATAGCCTCGGTAGAAGAGGGTGCCCCCAAGTAGGGTATAGCAGGCTATACGTTGGATGAGGGTTCATTTTTGGTACGGGAAATGTTTGTGGGAAAGGTTCCATCATGGAGGTAATTAAATATTTCACAATACCACGGGAAAAGGGACCAACAACATCACACACCAAACATGACTCTAGTATGTCATATGTTGGCATTCGTAAGTACTCCACAAAAAAAAACATATCGTTGTTTGAAGGTGGAATACTTAACATGATCCTACCGTAGCTATATCATTTGTTTCTCTATTTTTTGCTCTTGGAATTTTCACAAATTTTATCTCGCTGCTCAAATAACTCCTTTAAAGAATCAACCATTCTTTTGTATGGAAGAAGTTTCTCATCTTTTACTTTGTATTCATCTGCCACTTACTTTATAATCAGCACGGAATCACCGATTATATTTACTCATCGATATCCCACTTAATAACTAGCTTCATCCCCGGGATAAGGACCTTATACTTTGCTATATTATTTATGCACGGGAATCCAAGCCGAAATGTCTCGGGGATCCAGTCTCATGTAGGAGTGATCAACACAACTCTGGTACCTAAACCATGAAAGGTAAAGGAGCCATCAAATTATAGTTTTCATACGATTGATTCCTCGAGGTACATCATAAATGTGTCTGTAGTTCTAGACTCAAAGGTTCACTACCACAGTAGCAATGAGATAGTCTCCGCTAGTTGATCTGCTAAAACCTGTCATTTCATTGATTTTTGATGTACATACTCAATGTCAAATTTGTTGAGTAAGATGATCCAATTAACCATATTTCCAAAGTGAGTGTGGGATTTGAAACTAAGTATTTTAATGGATCTACCTTTGAAATAAGCTTGACCTTATTGTTGAGTAGATAGTGATGTATTTTCTTAAAGGAAAAAACTACGGCCAAGTAAGCCTTTTCAATCTGTGGATAGTTGAGCTTGTAATCTATCAATGTTCTGCATAAGTAGTACATAGCTTTATCTCTCTTCTCTTTATCATATTAGGCCAACAGTGCCCCAATTACAAAGTGTGTGGTAGAGATGTAGAGTATCAAAGGTTATCTTGTCGTGGGTGGCATTATTACAGGGGGTTTGGCCAAATAGATTTTGAGAAAAGCAAATGCTTGTTGCTACTCTAGTCCTTAGTGGAAACTAACATCTTTCTTGAGAAGATGCGTAAACGTATGACACTTGTCTGTGAGCTAAGAGAAACCTTCTGATGGCTTGGATATTTCCTTGTAAGCTCTGCATTTGTCTGATATTGGTAGGAGGGGGCATTTCTATTATGGCATCAACCTTTTCCAGATCTACTTTTATTCCTCTCCTTGAAAGCGACGACAAATCCTAGTAATTTTCAAGATAATACACAAGAAGACACACTTCTTTGGGTTTAATTAGACTTAGTAGTACCTTAGACGTTGAAAAATACAACGCAGAATCTCTAGGTGCTCTTCCGAGTCCTGGACTTTTCTAATATGGCATCTACGTAATATTCTATGATGTCACTAATCATATCATGAAAAATAAGCTGTCATTTCTGTTGGTAAGTAGTGCTCGCATTCTTGAGGCGAAGGGTATGACTTGATAACACAATTTCCCCATGGGCTGGTAAAAGATATCTTATGTTGGTCTTCCTCAAGCAATCTTTATTTGGTTATATCCTGAGAAGCCATCCATGAGTGATAGCATCTCATAACCAATAGTTGAATCGACAATCATGTTGATGTTGGGAAGAGGAAATTCATCCTTAGGACAAGCTTTATTAATATCTTAGAAATCGGTACACACTCTAATACCGACAGGATTTTTCTGAACTAGGACCACATTAGAAATCCACTTTGAGTAGTCGATAGGCCTGATGAAGCCTACTTCTAATAACCTTTCTATCTCTGCCTTAACCAACAAGGCGATGTGAGGATGCATCTTCCGGAGCTTTTGTTTTATGGGCTTGGCGTCGAGTGTACAACAATATTGTGCACCACTAATGCAGGATCAAGTCTTGGCATGTCTGCATAAGACCAAGTGAAGATATCTACAAATTCTCTCAAAATTCATGTAAAAGTTTGTTGTTCTTGAGCTGAGAGTGAAGCTCCCTACTTAACCATTCTAGGCAGTTCTTTTGTGCCTCACCAAGTAACTTAGATTCATATTCCATGCGTGTAGGATTAGGAGGGATATTGATATCCTCTTCTACCAAATGTGGTTCAGGGAGATCTTCATTTTTAGGTGGGTACACTATCTTTTCCATAGGTTGTTCCGTTTGTTTGTCCACAACCACCTCAAAGAGGTTTTCGCTATAGGACTTGGACCTTTTCTTTCCACAAGGATTTTCTGTAGGACTTTTTCCCTTTCTTATTTTCTTACTTAAGTGACCACACAACTCTACCTCCTCTTTGAAGTACATGCATGCATTAAGCTGAAAGGAGAATCCTTTCTTGTGGTCGTTTCTTGAAATTTTGTCTCTAATGCCAAATAAATCACCAATAGCCTCATCTTTTTGAAAGATGCCAATAGGTATGTGTTGTTGTTGGTCCCAATTCATGAGTGATGAGTAAATGAGGTCTATTTTGGAATGGTAAGGGGTGTAATAGGGGTTATGATAAGGATATCCATGTTAGAGAATAGGTTTGTGGAGGTGAGGTCTTCGTAAAGACTACATCGTGAATCTGTTTCACTTTCATTTTGAGAAAAACTATCCTCAAGCTCAGAAGAGGCATACTCATCATCTGAAGGGTGAGACTCATACAGATGGATGCCAATATTGAATTTACCCATTATACGACGGGGTAATGGAAGAGCTTCAATTAACCTTTTTCTTGAGCAAACATTAACCACGTCCTTTATACCTCATATTAAGCATTATTCGGTTAGGAATAACATACCTAGGTGACTGGTAACATAAATCCATTTCATCATCCTCAAGATGAAATACAATATCGTTGAGTATCCTTTCATCTTCTAGTAATCCATCAGGAGTAAAATTGTTGAAAGGGAATCTCTCTCTTGATCTTTGGAACTTGTAACATGGCCTACCATGTGCTTTGGTAGATAGGGAATGTTTTGAACCATAAGGGCCTACTGTAGATCATACTCTCCACAACCACTTGGTCTAACCTTCATCTCCCATGTAGCGAAAGGAGTTTTTGAGGTGGAAGCACCATTTTCATTGGTAGACAAGGTATCTAGATCCACTCATGAAGCAAGGGACTCTAATTGAATAGGAACAATGATATTCATAGAAGGACACTCGTAGATGGTGGGAAAATAGCCCAAAAATGCTCTACAATGAGCAAATGGTTAGGGATCTCCTTGTATAGTAAGTTTCTGTCCTTCATGGTGTAACTTTAAACATTGATGATATGTTGATGGTATGACTTGCATGGCATGAATCCATGGGTTTCTTAGTAGTATGTTATAAGGGAGATCCAAGTATAAGACATGGAACTTTGTATCATGGTTTATAGGACCCACTTCCAGTGAGAAAGTGATCATACCAACTGATTTTCATCTTCATTTTCATACACCTTTATGGTGATGACCTTTGTCTCCAAGTCAACTTCTATGCACCCTAGTTGTCGAACTAGTTTAAGATTATAAATATTTATACCCGATCTACCATCCACAAGCACTCTCTTGACCTTCTTACATTTGATTATTACTTCAATGTGTAAGGGCAGGTTATGGGAGGTATTTTCTGCTAAGACTTCCATCATACTGAAGGTTATGTGTTCTAAAGGAGCGATTTGCAGTACCATGGCTTGTAAGTGTGTTGGTTTAATATCAACAGATACTCCTGATCCCTGTAAGATTTTACAAATGATGTTTTTATGGATGTTACAAATCTTTAGAAGAGCTAAGATTGAAATCTTAGTTGTGGTCTTCCGTAATTGATCTAACACATCATGGCAACTCTCTTAAGGAGGAGGGAGAGTAGGTTATGAGATAACAAGGTGAGCTCATCGTGTTTCCACGATGTACTCTCTTGTTCTGATTTTGATTTTGTTGATATGTTTAACAGGAAAATCAACACAACCTATTAAGGCATCAAAATGGTATGTAT
Source organism: Taxus wallichiana var. yunnanensis (assembly GCA_018340775.1). Taxonomy (NCBI): domain Eukaryota; kingdom Viridiplantae; phylum Streptophyta; class Pinopsida; order Cupressales; family Taxaceae; genus Taxus; species Taxus wallichiana. The sequence goes on along the minus strand of CM031235.1, from coordinate 586,649,082 downwards.
TTAATACATAGTTGATACTCTTATTTTGAGATGACTTTCCTTGATCCTATGTTTTCTTTCCTTTGTTCTTGGGGAAAGGTTCTTTGAAGATCCCCATGTTTTTATTTGGAGACTTGGCCGTGGTAGTGGATTCTACTTCTATATCAGCACTATTGATTAGATCATGAATGTAGTGTTTTAATTTCAAACACTTGTCATTTTTGTGACCCTTTACGTAGTGAAATCCACAAAATTCATCATCCCTAAACCATGACAGCTTAGGTGTGTCATATCCATAGGGTATTGATGATATTGATTCAGATATAGGGGTAAAAGTAAGACGTTTATGCTTTGTATGTGGAGTTACCTTTGTAAGATTCAAAGGAGTGTGGTTTTTAACGGCTTGTACTCGCTTAGAGTCTACTATTCCATCACCGACAACATTTTTGTTCCTATTAGGGACAAAATTTGTCTTGTCATTAGTTTTGGAATTGTTATGATCACGTGAAAAGGGCTTTAGGGTCCCTTTGGCTAACAATGCTTTTTCAATTTGACTCCCTTTTCGATTACCTCTTTGAATGTGTTTCCATAATGCATTTGCAAGTGGAACGTAATGTCAGGGTGGAGGTTGGGAACAAATATACTTATCAATTTTTTCAAGTATGGAGCAAGGGAAGCGACTAGCTAACCCTCTCCATCGTTGTAGGAAAGCAACGAAATTATCATTGTTTTTCATTGCATAGATCTAGCATGGTAACATCACTCTCTATATTAAAAGAGAAGTGACGTACAAAATGTTCGATAATTCCAACCATGTAGATATGGATCCCTTGGGGATGTGTAAAAACCACTCTAGCACTTATCCTCCTAAACTTTGTGGGAAGAGGCAAATAAGATAGTTGTCACTATACGCAACCTCTTGACATGCCATATAAAAATATTTGATATGATCTCGGGATCACCTTTTCCCTTGTATTTATCAAACTTCAGAAAATCAAAATATTGTGGAAAAGTTACTTGTAGTATGGCTCTATCAAATGGATAAGGACACAATTCATCGAACTGGTATTTCTTGTTTTTATTACCAATTTTTCCTTCTTATAATGCTAGAACGGTGTTCTTCATAGTGGACCACTCTTGATTAAAGGGTGGATCTTATGTGGGTGGCATAGGTCTATATGAAGGGTTGAATCTAGGTGTATTCCTACCTCTACTATTTTAGAAATTCCTCGTAGGGTTCTTTTCATGTCTCCCATCGAGGAGTATTTATTTGGAACTCATGAAACAAAGCTTTAGGTTTTTCTTTTGGTATAGCTTGTTTCAAAGATTTTGGTTGTTCCTTATTTATATGTGAAGCCAAACTTTCCAATTGGCGAGTGAGAGCTTGTACTTGTTGTTCTAATGTTACTTCTCAAGTAGGTATTTTGTTACGATCTTCGTTAGGAGAAGATTACTCATGATGAGCATGTTCTCATGGTCTTCACAGTGTATTCTAACAATAGGAATACGATAGTCTCTGTCATTTTGAAGGAACCTCCTCATTATTCTTTCGTCCCGAAGTAGAGGCATGACACGGGTTTAATATGTCATTAACAATGTGATGAGGTCTATACTTCTTCTTCATGAACCATTCTAGCAATGAGAGAAGGGTCTATTGTAGCGATAATTTGGCCCCTAATTCGACGATGTGTAAAATAACCTCATGTTTGTTTTGAAACAAGTAATCGTCAATATGGGTGGGATAAAGCTTTACATCCACATGAGGAGAATCCTCTTCTCCACCATTATGGTCAATCATGACATTATCCTCTAAAAGATGATTTTCACCTCCAAAGAGATTGGATTCTAACTTTTTGGACCCCATTCTTGTAGTAGGCATACTTGAAACACGGGTACAATGTGAAATGTTTCCACTAAGGTTTAAAAATGTACTCTAGACAAATTTTTGCAATTCGTCATAGAAAAATGGTGACTAGAAAATAGCCATGAATCCAATATGTCAACATGATCCCCAGGATAAAGAATAAAGAATGATCTACCCTAAAAAGATAATATATGACATGAGATTTCTAGGACAATACGATAACGTGTAAAACTCAAATCCACTCAAAAAAATTTTACTCCCTATGATTTTTCAAGATAAGTTTGAAACCAATAGTGACAACACAATATCACCAATTATGCCAAGTTTGAGACAAAAATACCTAAATGCTAAGAAAGTGTTGACACGATCCTCTAACAAGGTACACTAAAAACTAGTTTCTAAACACTAAAAAATTCTAAGTCTTGTAAAATGGAAGATACAAATGCAAGTAGTGTAACAACGTTATTTGAACACATTAATCAATCTTTCAAGAAAGCAAGATCTTAGTATCAAAATTACGTTATAGCGATGCTAAAAAAGTAACCTCAACACTCACAAAACTCAAGACAAGGCTAGGATGTAAAAAATATGCCTAAGTATATCAAGGAATTACTATGCATGCGAGCAGCATAACAATACAATCTAGAGATTTAGGCCAAGTTTCACAATGGAAACAAGACATAAATATCACAATTGTATGGCTATAATGTGGGCAGCGTAACAACTCAAAAGAAGTCAGTGATAAGACAACCTAACTACAATGATAATAAGTCTCAATATGGGTTTGAGATAAAGGGGCTACTAGAATTTGATGACGTACCATTCACACTTTCAACACTTGCATTTTGGCATTGCAACCTAGTCATGCAAGTAGACTACAAAAGTGGTGGACATGATTATTTCTAGTAGGTATCCGTATATGTTTGTTCTTCTTTTGTCTCAAAATGAGCAACAAGAAAACAAAGGAGTAGACCAAGTGGTGATGAAAAATACTTGGTGTAACTTTGGAAAAGTTTCACCTTATCTTAGGACAAGTGAAAAACTAGGAAAAAGTAACACTAAATAGATTTCATGATGAAATGTCACGTGGTTTCAACTTTAAGAGATTATTTCCCTTGTTTGAAAAAAAATATTTTGAATCCAACAAATTTGTCACTTTGTGAGAGCTCTCAAGTATAATAACTAAGACAAAATTGGCTCCAAGTTGGTAAGCTTCCTATTAGTTCTCTCACCTAGTCATCACAACTACCTCTGCAAGCTCGATTTACCAAGAAATTCACACTGACTAATCTTGGAGTATCTTGGCTTTACTTTACCCCCTTCAATACAATGAGCAATGAATTGTGTTAGTTGTATTTTCACTGGGGTCACAATGGAGATAACTTTGACTCTAATCTTTCAAGGCATACTAATCAATTGGGTAGTGTGGAGCACTTTCCCATTTCGTTCACAAGGTTCCCTCTTACGTGAACTACTTTGGGGTTCCTAGGAGCATTCCTCTTGTTATCTTAAGGCTTATGCCAAAGGAAGTTTCTCCTAGTTAAGTGGACAAGATTTAGCTCTTAACCAAACCTGCACATACAATGTTTTGCAAAGTGGTGTATTTTCTTATCTTTTGGATTAAGCAATTTGGTTTAGACCACCATTTGGCAACCTACATCACACATGTATGTTAGAATTTGGTTTGAAGAGAGTTATCCTTTCTTTGGCTAGTGTTAGGTCCTTCACATAAATGGTTAGTAGTTTAAAATGATCTACAATATCATAGAAAGAGGATTAAATGTTTTTTTGATTCTCAAGATCATCCAAGGACGCGAGAGAAGACCATACACAACAAATAACCCAACCAGATAGCAATAAAAAGCTTGTAAATCAAATAACCACCATAAAAATTTGTAAATCAAGGTTCATTCTCAATTAATCCAAGTATTTTTAATGAAAACTAATATTGTTTTTGGTTCTCAAGATCACACTAGGTGCAAGAGAAGAGCATACACAAACCTTATCTTTAGTTATTTATCAAATGAAAAATCTCTTAAACTAAAAGATCATATACATGCCAAAATGAAATTTTATTCCCTTAAGCATAAAAATGAATGATGATTTTTCCTACTTACTCTAAATTAGCAAAAGAAGGTTTAGAGGTGCTTTTGATTCTCAAGATCACACAAAGTGCAAGAGAATAGCATACACAACCCTATTCCAAACTCATACAAAGCATGAAAACAAAATCACTCATCAAACCCTAAGTTAATTTTTTATAAAACCTTCTCTAAATCATAAAATTGACAACAAAAACAACAACAATAACAGCTAAAAAAATTAGAAAATGATAGAAACACTAAAAACCAGAAGTTAAAATCTTAAACATTGAGAAAACTTTACCTGAGTGCACCAGTGTACCTCCTAGTGCGGTAGTGTGTCTTGTAGATCATGAGTGCATCCCTTGAAGAAGAAACACATACAGGTATGCACATTTGTGCCTCTGTCAAATTTACACCATCCAGTTGCACAAGCGCAGCCGCAACGTGGATGCACACTTTGAAGTACCGACACAATTTACACACACATGTCAAAAATCCGGTGATGAACAAAGTGCGTCTACAGTAAGGCGTAGGTATATCCAACAGAGCATAGGCACATCCAGTAGAGCATAGGTGTGGCCTTTGGAGCGTAGGTTGCACCCCTTTGAGCGTAGGTGCAGACCTTCTTGTAGGTGGTCAAAATATAACTTTTGACAAGAAAAATCTGAAAAAGATCAAATCTTTGGCCTTTTGAGGAAATTTCGACAACACTTCACCTCCTTATATCCTGCAAAGAACATGAAAATGCAACATCTACTACTAATCTAGTTGTAACAACTATCTAGCTTGAAAATTGATCTACAAAACTTTGAAAATTACTCTTAAAAACTTGAAAGTAATCTAAAAGCTTGAGAAACTAATCTAAAAAGCTTGAAAGTAATCTAGAAAACTTGAAACTAAAATAGAAAACTTGAAACTAATCTAGAAAACTTGAAACTAAACTAGAAAACTTGAAATTAATCTAGAAAACTAGAAATCTTGAAATCTAAAAACTTTGAAACTAAGTTAAAAAGATTAAGAATGAATGCAATGGGTATAGTCCCACCAAGCATGCCAAATGAAGACTACTAAAAGTTCCAAGAAAAGCTAAACTAACAAGACTAACACCACATAGTCTAATTGAGAAAATGCTTATTGAATCTAACAATAGTTACATCAATGATTAAATCTTAATGGAATGCTTGAAAGAACTAACATGATATATCAATATATTTTAGCTAAAGCATGCCTACTATAATATTCAATTGCTAACTAACTTAGACCTAAATAGATCTAGGAGCAATCAAATTAGGGGTTTTTACTGCTCTAAGGAAGGTGAGATGGTCTCTCCAACAATGACTACAAGATCATATTGGATACCCATATATTAACTCCATTGAATGCTTGAGGCAAGGATTGAGCTTGGATATTAATCATACTTATTATATGATATGCAAATCGAAGAACGGTGTAAAGTTTAAAGGTATGTGGTTAGTCTTTTTATAGTTTTTCATTTGAGGAAAACTTACATCTTGGTGCATGTGGGACTAAAAGCACAAAGTAGATTAAGAATTGTTAATCTTGATTAAGGCTTGCTAATCCTAATTAGTGAATTAACAAATTATTAGGAAGTGAGGAGCCTTAATCAACCACTTAGGGTCAATTAAGAGGCTAGGATAAGATTTTGAAGCCTTCTGAGATGTTGTGGAAGGAAGTGGGGTGATTTTGAATGGTTAGAAGAGGGGTTTAAGATAAAAATAGGGTATATTGACCAAAACAAGAGTAAAATAGGATTAATTAGCTAATAATCGTTAATTGTCTATTTGGAAGAGGATTTTGACTTATGATTTGTTGTAAAGTGGCATCCAACAATGGCATCCATCAAAAGAGGTTAGGCGATCAACAATGCATTGTTAATTGACCAAAATGGTAAAACGAGAGTGATTAGTGTGCTTTTGGAAATAAGATTGCAAAAGCGGAATTTAGGTGTCTATAGCTAGAAACCTACAATGAAATATGAACCTACAAAACCCTCAAATAGACATCAAATCCTAAAAAAAAAGAAAGATGCGGAATGAGGGGTCAAGTTTTCCTCAGTTGTCACAATGGTGAACTTATGACTGAGCGTTACACTACATCTCAGACCCAATGTAATTCTATGTGTGTGTATGTGCAATCGTGCCCTAGGTGTCTCTTGTGTGTGTCACAATTGATAGCGAGAACATAAGCTAAATGTAATAGATGTATGCATGGAATATAATGAACTTCAATCCTATGAAGTTTGTATGCAAAATAACCAACCCTTATGTCCCTTGTGATGGTGCTAGATGGATGTAATAGAGCTCTTAGATGCTTGGTGGATTCAACCTTAGGTGGTGATAACTAATGTTTAGTGTTTGTTCCCTTATTATGATCACATAAATTTATATTTATATGATTCCCTTACTTGAATTTCATATTTAACCTCGAAAAGGCCGACTACCAAAAATATAAGATGCTCAAACGGCTAGAAAGGACCCAAAAAGTGTGAGTAAAGTATAAAGCGGTCAAGGGCACCGGAGGATGAGGGCACTGCGCATTGGCATCCCTGGGTGGGTGTTGGTTTCTAGGATGATAAAATCCAGAGTATAAAAAGGCAGACTGAGAAAGTAAGGATGTAAGACCAAAATTTTTAATAGAAAGTAAAGAAAGGTGGCCAAAGACATGGTTTAATTAGTACTTTTCTTACTTAGGAATCATATGAATAGTAGTATGTAATCAGGACTAGATAATTACCCAAAATACATAATTTTATGTCTACATTTTCCCCCACTTTATGTTGGTAAGTGGAAATCTCGGTAACATAAAGTAGATAGAGATGCGTACTTGATAACCATGTAGATCAATGATGAAAGCGTGTCGAGGGACTAGACAAAGCATGGAGTGATAAAAATGTGAAGCGTGGATGCTAAGGAGGAGAAAGTGCAAAAAGTGGTGATGAAAATGAACCTAGGGTGGAAACACATGTGTAGATGTCATGATGTACCTTTTTGTTGTTGATGTTGTTGTTGTTGTTGTGATGATGTTGATGATGTTGACTATTGCTTCCCATATGGACGGACTGAAAAAGAGAATAACAATCAAGTAGTCAAATATGCATATATATGTGTAAAAGTATGTAAAGAAGTATGTAAAAATGCTGAAAATGTGAAAAAGGAACATGTGCACTGATCCATGACGAGAAAAAAGGTGTAGAAAGGATCCTGAAGATGTTGTAGAAAACCAATTTTTTGGGCGGTCTCACGCCAATTATGCCGGCCACAATTTTTGGGCGATCTCATGCCAAGTCATGGAAGAAGTGTAGGGAGAAAATTTTAATGTCATCCTCTAACCTTTAACTGTTTCTTGCAATGTAGGACACCATTACAAATGGTGTGCAAAATTGGTGAAAGTGCTAAGGACTGTATGCCCTGTAAAATCATCTGTTGTGTGGAGTTTTATAGATTGTGATGAACTACCAATCACTATATAATTTCCCCACAGTTATTGATATCAAGAAGGACATCATTGTGCTAAGGACCCAAGTCTGATTATGATCCCTATTTGAAACTGAAAATTGTGATGTACTAGTACTTGTTGTGTTGTGTATAACATTGTATGGGGTGACTGATTCACCCAAATGATGCCCCCCTCATTTGGGGTGCATGCAACATTGTTAAAGGAGTATGCGGCCCAAAAAGAGGACCAACCATTATGCTGAAATTATGCCCTACAGTGGGGAAAGGGAATGTTCTTGGTAGAAACCAAGGCACGCATAAACAAAGTGGCTAGAAGACAAGAATTATTACAAGAAAGAAAACATGCATGTATAAGATGAATTGTAAGCTAAATAGATAATTTGTAATCTAAGACACAAGTAAACATGCAAGAAGACAATGTAGACCGCAAAAAGTGGGTTGCAAACATGGGACACCACTCACGATGTCGCAATACAAACAAGGTTGTAGTGGTGCAAAAGCAGAGACAAGTGTGCACACAAAACAAAGGTCAAATCCCCCGAAAAAGAGCAAATAAAGAACAAACAATGACAAGAAATGTAACAGATAACCATGGAAACAAATAGCCTTACATAACAAATGTTGCACATGAAGCACCCGTTAACATGTTAGAAAGATAAAAAGTATGTCAAAATGTGTATAATCTGCTAAATTAATGTGTTATGAAACAAAATGAAACAATAACACTGTAATGTACAAAAGTGGATGCCCCAAGAGCCTCTGTGGGATTGGTAATAGGTATTGCGCCAAACATCCATGTTGCATGTAATAGATATGTAGCATCTGCGATCACAAATAGAAAGGTAAGTGAATGCACATGTGTGTATGGTAAAGATAATGACATATAAGATATTTATCTAGCGTGTGAAATAAAGTGGACATGTAAAAGCATAAGTAAGCAATAGTAAATGCAATTAAGATATGCAAGTATGTTATGGATGAGGTGGAATGGAATGCAAAGTGAATTATAGGAGCAATGTGCCCCCTGAGTGGGTGTATATGTATGTAATGAAGTTCATTTATTTATGCCCCCTCAACAATCAAGAATGAACCAGTAAACGAGAGTGCATCATCGGGAAATGGTTTGAATGTGTGTAATAAAAATATGTGATCATCGAAGCACAAAGTGTAGAGTGTGTGAGTGAATGAGTGAGTGATTGAACATGTGAATGTGATGAGGTCCATTTAAGATATATACCCTCAGTAGTCAAGTATGGACCGCGGAACTAGAGTGTGTCATAGGGTAATAACTGCAACGTGTGAAAGTAGATATCAAAAAGATATATCATGAATGTGTAGAGTAGGTGTTGCGAGAGGAAGATGTCCTAAGTGTATGATGTGAGATGTGTAATGTGTAGTGTGACTAAACAATGCTAGAGATGTGTGTGGTGAATGTGTCTAGTGTAAAATGTGTGATATGGTCAAGTGTGTGAGAATGTGTGGTGTGTACAATGTGCAAAGTGTGTGAGGTTCATGTGTATAATATGCCCTCAACAGTCAAGTGTGAACCAAAGCACAAGAGTGCGTCATCGGGGAAAGGGTGATATAAGCATATCTCAAGATGTATATTTTGTATGTGAAATTCTAGATGGATGAAGTGATGAGAAGATAAGATGTTTGTCGGATGTTGGAGGGGAAATAGGTGTGATGCCCCTGCAAGTGTGTGAAGGATGAGACCAATCAAGTGTCACTATCTAAAATATTGTCATTTTCGATCGAAGATCACCTGGGCTTACATTGGAGACTTGATAGGCAATATTATGAGGTGGATCGTATAAAGAGTCGTTACGACGTAAGGTGTACACATATTGCATATTCTTCATCAGTGAAAGGTGTTGGCGGACATCCATGTGCATACCAATAAGTGAGATTTTGAGAATGACTAGGAGATGAATCACTACTAATAGTAATATTGTCAAATGGCATAGGGAAAGTAATAGAAGTGTGAGTGGAATATAATGTGCCCCTAATATAATCAAGCCAATATTTCGAGTGTCAGTGGAGAAGTACGAGGGGTACGTGCAACGAATACTACTAAATGGAACACCCGAAGACCATAGGCGGTTGTAATGTGAAAATAGCCATGATAAAGATGAGGTGAGTGAGGATGGGAGAATGTCATTAAGCATCAACCCGAGCCTAGTTAAGTCGTCATATGTGCAAATAGTATCGAGAAAGTACGATCCACTAGAATGTGATGCCAATAAGAGTTGTTGATGAAAAGTGTGCATGTGAAAGGAGGTGGCATAGATGCAGACTATTGGGGAGAGGGTGAAATAGAGTCTAAAGTATGGACAAACCCCTGATAAAGCTCCATAGCATTAGTAGGAGGGGTCTTGAATTTGTATTCACCAGGACCATTGGCCATGAAATTTTCATTGAAATAGGAGTCATCTATATCAATAGGAGTGAAATTGAGTTTTCCCAATATTTCATCTAGTAAGTTCAATAGTATCAACTTTGTCATCGAGTCATCGAAATCGTCTGTGTTTACATTATCATGTTGTAGTTACTTGAGGATATTGGTAAGAGGTGCACTAGATGTAGGAGCGAGAGGAGCCTAAGCGAGCAAAACAATAGTGCTAAGCAGAGAAGATACTATGGGTGAGATGATTACAGTAGTATGAGTAGAAATAGCCAGAATGCTTGGGGTAGTGGAAGAAGACTATGAAGCGCTAGATTGACCAATTTCATATGTATCAATACTACTATATGGAATAGGATGTGAAGGAGGAATAGGCATAGCAATAATAGGGTCTATGCGAAGAATTTGAATGGTTCAGGATCAACAGTAATAGTATGTTCATATCCATCGTGTAAGAATTTGATGCATTGGTGTATAGTAGATGGAACTTCTTGCATTGCATGAATCCAAGGTCTACCTAGTAATAGATTAAATTAAAATGAAACATCTATAACAAAGAAGTCTGTGAGGACAGTCTTAGGCCCAACTTGAATATGTAATGAAATAGTTCCTAGGCATGTGCGAGAGTAGTTGAATCATATCCCGAATAAGAGTAGAATTATTAGAAATGAGATTATCATTAATGCCCAATTGTTTGAGAAGGGAATGAGCATAGGATGACAATCGATCCATTATCAATAATTACATGTTTAATACAAGTGGTGTTGATAATAGTGGTGATAAGAAAAGGTGCACATGGATTGTCATTAGCAAGTGGCGATATGTCATCATTAGTAAATGATATAGCACGTGGAAATTTTTTGAGAGATTGAATGAGGTGTGTGAAGGCCACCAAATAATTGTCACTTTCTATATGAATATAATGAAGGGAAGCCTCTAATGTTTGACAAAAATCAGAGTACTTGCACAATAAGTCATAGAGGGAGATTTTGGTCGATGTATTCTTAAGTTATTCAATGATATCATAGCCCTTAAAATAAAAAAGCAAGTAGGAGGAGCATGATAGAAGTGATAGGTGGTGGAATAGAAATGGGTGGAGCCATAGGGGGATGAGTGTGGTGAGTAGTTACTAAATTGATAGAAGGATCAGTTGTAGGTGTAATAAAGCAAGGAGGATGTTGAGTACAAACTTGCATGAAATCAGCAGCAGTAGTAACCATGCCTGAAACTTTAGTGGGTGTGAAAGAGGGATAAGATGATTGAGTCATGACTTGATAAGGTGAAGACATACTCAAAAGAAAGGGTTTGATCGGTTGGGTTCACCAAAATGATTAAGCTAAATGTGAATTTTATGCCTAATCGATGTTATTATAGCAGTAAAATAAATATGCAATTAAGTACATAAAATACACCCAAACAACTAAGCAATAAATTATGAAACCCTAATTGTAAAGAGGAGAAAAAGGTACTTAGCTGATTCACAATTAATTCTAAATTATACATAAGTCATTACAAGGTGAAGCAAGACAGGAGCATTGCACAGAGACCCATAAAAATGTAGATCTGAAGAGATAAGTTGGACTGGGGCGTTTAGAGAGGGACATGGGCACCCGCGGGCACCTAGGCTTGTTTTTGGGCACCTAGGTCTACGAAAAATCTCGGGAAAGCTCCTCTAAGTGGTCGCAAGATGTTCTTTGTTAGTCACCTTTGGGAAATCTGAGGTTGCACAAAGATCTTTGAGGTCGCATTGAAACCTACAATGAAATATGAACCTGCAAAACCCTAAAAAAGACATCAAATCCTGAAAAAGAAAGATGCAGAATTAGGGGTTGGATTGTCTTCATTGTCACAATGGTGAACTTATGACTAAGCAAGCATTGCATCTCGAGACACGTTGTATTTATGTGTGTGTGTGTGCAGAATCATGCCCTAGGTGGCTCTTGTGTGTGTTGCACTTGATAGCGAACAAATAAGCTAGATATAAATAAATGCAATAGATGTGTGCATGAAATATAATGAACTTCCCTCCTATGAAATGTGTATGCAAAATAACCAACCCTTGTGTCCCTTGTGATGGTGTTAGATGGATGCAATGGAGCTCTTAGATGCTTGATGGATGCAACCTTAGGTGGTGATAGCTAATGCTTAGTGCTTGGTCCCTTATTATGATCACATAACTTTATATTTATATGATTCCCTTGCTTGAATTTTGTAATTAACCCCGAAAAGGCCGACTACCAAAAAGATAAGATGCTCAAACGGCTAGAAAGGACCCAAAAAGTGTGATTAAAGTACAAAGGGGTCAGGGGCGCCCAGAGGGGACGAGGGCACTTGACGTTGGCGTCTTGGTTGAGCGTTGGTGTCCAGGATGATAAAATTCAGAGTATAAAAAGGTAGACTAAGCAAGTAAGGGTGTAAGACCAAAAGTGGTAACAGAAAGCAAAGAAAGGTGGCCAAAGACATGGGTTGATTAGTACTTTTCTTACTTATGAATCATATGAATAGTAGTATGTAATCAAGACTAGATAATTACCCAAAGTGTGTGATTTTGTGTCTACAAATACTATTTCACTAATCTAAGCGAGAACGTGGAAATTTGGTCAACAATTTCTCTTAACGAAGAATTGATTTTCTAAAGGATAATGATCTTATTCGAACACTTTGTGAATATTAAGGTTGATGGGAAGCCATCATAAAATGTTTATCAATTTTAAAAACCTAAATGGGCTCAATCCCTAATTCAATAATTTTATCTTTATAATATTAGAAAAATGACTAGAATTTAGCACGCTTATTATGCCTTAATGACTTTAAATGAATATGAAGACCATTCTTTCGAAGAATCAAATCAAGATGAAAGATAGAGGAAAGCCATGAAATATGAGTATGATGCACTTATTAAAAACCAAATTTGGGAACTTGCCTCTCTTCCTTCAAAAAAGAGTAGTTTTTATCTCAATGGTTGTATAACGATCAAATACAATTCCACGTGTGGAATTAACAATTTTAAGGTTAAGTTAGTGACTCATGGATTTACTCGAAACACAAGAATTGACAATATAGAAACCTTTTCTCTTATAGAAAAAATGAGAACAATCGGGATTCTCTTAGCTTGGGTTTCTCAATATGGCTAGAAAATACACGAGATGGATGCTAAAATATATATTTATGGATGGTGATCTCAAAGAAGAAATAACCTAAAGGTTTTGAAGCATCCTGGTAAATAAATTTGTGTTTGTATATTAAAGAAATCTTTGTGTGGATTGAAACAAGCCTCTATAACTTAGTACTCTAAAATTAGTAGATTCTTCAAAAATATAGTTTACTCTAATTATTTTTTGGATAATGATCTAATTGTGAAAATTGAAGAAAATATGATTATTTGAATTGTTTAATATGTTGGCGATCTTCTTATTACCTACGGATCAAAATAGTTTCATTATAAAAATTAAATCTAAGTTGAAACAATTTTTTAGATGATTGAATCTTGATATAGGCCTACTTCATCACTTTTTAGGCATGGTTGTTTTTTAGGATCATAACTATATGGTAGTTTCTAAATCTCAATATGCTAGTAACTTGAATAAAATATTTAACACGAGTTGATTATAAACATGTAGCAATTCCTATTGAAATCGGTATAAAACTTGATCTCAAACATGTATGTGTAAAAGTAAATCATACCTTATACAAGCAACTTGTTGGCAGTTTAATCTATCTAACATTACTAGGCATGATATTCTTATGTAATAGGTTTTGCTTTTAGATTTATGCAGGATCCATACAAGGATCATTAGAAGATGGCTAAAAGAGTCTTAAATTGTATTAAAGTTATAATCAATTTTGGTTTATATCATTCTTGTTCTAATGATGTTGAGTTATATGGTTATTGTGATTTTGACTATGTTGATGATGTGATAAATAGAAAATCTACATATGGATATATTTTCAAGTTTGGGTATAGGTGTTATTACTTGGAGTAACAACCAACAATGCATATATCTTCTACTTAAGTAGAGTATATAAGTGTTATGGAAGCATATAAACAAACCACATGGCTAAAAAATCTTTGTTGGAAAAATTTTGTATGAATGTCAAAGAAAATACTCCACTTATGTGTGACATTCAAAGTTGCATAGCCCTTGCAAACAATTCAATTCATCATCAACAAACGAAACATATCGATATTCATATGCATTTCATTTGATAAAGTCATCAATGGTGATATTGAACTTTGATTCTATCCAAATAAAGATTAAGTTGCGAGATATCTTCGTGAAGCCTCTTTTTGATGTAAAGTTTTGCAATGTTTCATAAATGATAAGCCTTTTAGAACCACCATTGAAGGGGAATGTGCATGACAATGTCACCTCCTAATGACCTTGTTGTATCTTACTTCTATGTACTTCTTTTGTAATGCATAAGGCATTGTAAAAGATCATCTTATGTGATTTTGTGTAAACATCACCCTATGTGAGTTTACTTGAGAACCCAACGAAGCATTGTGTTATGGAGATTCCTTGTTTTATAAAAGGCTCCAAAAAATCATATAAGACTTCTTGTACATATTTATCTAGGAGGAACGTAGAATATTTCTATTAGAGTATACCTATAGACATGCTAGTCTAAAATCATCTTATATGGTTTAAAAGGATTATAAATCCTTTTGTGTCAATAGGTAACTTTGGCATGTATCCCCACTAAACATTAAGCTGGAGTTTTGGAGCAAGTAATGTCTATGGGGACACACTTTGTGTGGCCCACCACAACAAAACACATCCCCTGTTATAAATTTATTATAGAACTTAAAGGCTTAAGTTATATTATGAGTTATATAATTTTACACTTTGTTATAAAGTTAAATCAGTCAATTTATGGATTAAATTAATGAATAGTGATTCAATATAACCAAAAAGATGTAACCAATTCACCAGCCCTTTAAATAAGGTGATTTCCATTAAGAAATTAAATATTCCAAATTATTATTGTGAATTCAAATTTTAATGCAAAGAAAGTGATAGTGTTGGGTTTGGCATGTAATTGTCAAACGTTGTTCTGTAAATTGGTCAGACACAGTAAGTTCCTCATTTATTTAATATAAAACTAAAAGTGTTATTTTTGTGGATTTATTTACCACAAGGATTTCCCCACGGCTAAATCTATGTTTATGTTTATGTGTTCTTTCTTCAACTGCATTCATTTATTTAGTTACTCCTCGTCATTTTGGGAATCTTAGAATTCTCTCTATTTGTCGATGTGGATCACATGGCTCATGTATTCGTTGAATTATGTACTCTCCATATGGCTACTTCACCCATGCATCAAAAACAATACATACAATGTAACAATCGTAGCTTTTAATATTTTATTTATTAGGTGAGACATCAATGCAAAACACTTGTATTGTTTACTTTGTTGCTTTTTTCCCTATTCAAGAAATAATATTTAAATATTTATTTTAGTTTGTTATTTGAAGTATATTTTTGAAAATCGCTAATATGTATCAATCTCAATGTAGTTATCTTCAATTGATCACATAGTTTCACTTATTAAAGGGTTCCACATTGATTAATGGTTTGATCAACTTCTAAGTAAATTTCTTAATATTTGGTTATGGATGGCCTCAATCTAAGTGTGCCATTGCATTGGGTTTGATAAAATTGAAAAATAAAATAAATTTGGGAGGGTCCTAATTTACTTATATTGTAAGATTGTTTTTAGATGCCACTCATTTCTAATAACTTTTTATCAATTGAGTGTTCTATTTTGTTTTACTTTCAATTCAAAAAATGGGTTTTAATTGTTTGTTTTTGATGTTTTTATTTTAGTTTGTTTACCTTTATTTTCATCTTCATTTTAGATGTTTTATTTTAGTTTGTTTACTTCGATCTTGTATTTTTATTGTTTTGTATTGTCCATCTAGTATGCTTTCTTTCTCAAAGTACTTCAAATGATGTTACGTAATAATTCTTTTGTAATAATAGTTTATAGCTTTCACATTCTTATTACTTCTCCCAAATCAACGATAATCAATTTTTTAATATCGAATTTTAGGAGCCTAACAATATTGTTGCTTGCACATTTGTTTGTTGCTGAATTTTCATTTTCATTACTCGATGTGTGTGTGTGTGTGTGTGTGTGTGTGTGTGCGTGTGCGTGTGTGCGTGTGTGTGTGTGTGTGTGTGTGGTGACCAAAGACAACTTCACAAATGATAG
Organism: Taxus wallichiana var. yunnanensis; assembly: GCA_018340775.1. Taxonomy (NCBI): domain Eukaryota; kingdom Viridiplantae; phylum Streptophyta; class Pinopsida; order Cupressales; family Taxaceae; genus Taxus; species Taxus wallichiana. The sequence goes on along the minus strand of CM031235.1, from coordinate 586,633,059 downwards.
AGCTTGTCCCGAGATTGCAATAATTCATTTCATGTTTCCATCTCTCTAGTTTCTTACACAAATTGAAGATAACTTCCACTAAAAATGGTTTGGGCTCCAATAATCCATAGATCGCACAATTTGTCGTCATGCAACAAACAAAAATCAACATTGTCAACATAGACTAATAAGGGATTATTTTATGCAGTCTCCATAGTTCACTTGCTTTGTCACCTCTACATGTAACCTCCCTTCTCTTCCTAGTGTTGTACCAAACTTGCATAGCAATGCTTAGTTCTCATCAAGAAATAAAGAAGAAGAACGCCTTCATTCCCTTCCTCGGAATCTATAAATGTTGTATTTATAGTTCAATTGCACCTTTATGTACTCCTCGTTTCACACTCAATAATACTATTTCATTGTTTTAAGAAAATATATTGCATAGCAATTAAGGTTATTTTCGGGTAATTTTTTATGTATGCTTATTTCAACTATTTACAAGTATGTTACATCTAGAAACACAAAGCAACAACCGACATTGTCAACAGAGACCAACAAGGGCTTACTTTTGCTACACTCTCCACAATTCCTTCACTCTATCGCCTCTACATTTCATCTCTTTCCCTTTCGGGGATTGTTCAGATCAACATAACAATATCTAAATTTTCATCAAGAAATAAGAAGAAGAATGCCTCCATTCCCTTACTCGATAACTTTAACCTTGTATTTACCCTTCAATTCCTTCATCTATGTACTCCTTGTTCCACACCCAATACTACAATTTCGTGGTTATTATTCCACATTGTTCCCGCCTCCTTTTCTTTGCAACTTCCTCCCCCTCCTTTCCTCTTGCAATTTGGTTTATTTCACTAATTACATCGTATGCGTTTTATAGTGCAAATCGGCCTCCGTTTTTTTTGTCGTGCTATGTTATAGGCTGCGGTTTTCATTTCGTTTTCCTCTGTTTATTTTTTCTATTTGATTGGTCGTTGTTGTGATGTGGTAGGGTTGTTTCCTATGTTCTTGGTAGGATGACTATCTTTGTGACTACCATTGAATGAGGTTGCGCATATCTTTGTGATCGTCGTTGAATGAGGGTTGCAGTCTTCTTCTATCAATGATTTGGTCGTTGCCACATTTTTCATCCCAAAACTTGTAAATTGTTGTGTTTTCAATGGCATGATATTTGAAGTTGGGATCCATAAATGCATAAGAGGGAAAATTTTGAATTTGAAGCTTTGATCAACAACTTCCCCATGGATTCGACCCCGACAGGAATGAGATTTGACGGCTGACCCTACCCATCAAACCAAAATTCTATGCCGTTAATTGGTTTTAAACAACTCGTCAATCTTTGTTAAATACATTTTCTTTATTTAAAAATATATTGTTTTTAGTTGTATTTACAAGTGTCGGGGAAGTTGCATGGATTATATGCTTGATATAAACACATTTTTAGTAAAATATGTTATTTTTAAAATATATTTGTAATGGTGCACTTATATTTACATTGAATGTGGTCATGGTGATAATGACAGTTCTGCCAAATACTTTCACGTCAAACAAAGACGGGCTGACTATTTTACAAAGTGTAAAAAACAGTTAAAACAAACAAAAATGCCTAGGATGGGCGTCAAATCTCAGCTCTGGACTCATCCCTAATCATGGACTTGCAAGGGAAATGAGATACTGCGTACACTTGCACCTGCTAGTTATGATTCATTCACATGAAAGATTTTAATTACATCCACAAGACCAACAAGTCTATGAGATTTACCACTCTTTAATTATCCTCATTGGCGATCACTTTTCTACTTGTCCTTCGCTTTTGTGCAATAATCAACCACCTCAACACAAGTAAATGCATAAATGGCAAGTGCTTCAGGTAGCTCACTGAGGATTGGGGCCGCACTTGCGATTTCCTCCACCCAACAAAAGCAGGTGACCGTTTACTGCTTCAATTATCCAATCCAATTTTTGCACCTTATGTACTTATTTGAAGCATTGGACTTGGTAGTTTAAGATCTGTGAAATTTATTGAAATCGATGTGTGGGATTACTGGGGCTTTGGATTTTCTGGGATTCGAGGCTGTACGTTGATTTGAGTTTTTCACCCCTTTTTGTTTTGAGGAAAACAATGAATACTTACTAGGCAAATCCGGGGTTTTCCTTTCATGAACTGAAAACTGGAAACCCCTGTTGTTATAATTTATAGACTCCCTGGTTGTGCTATATGGGGTTATAGTTTGTATAGGTGATGTGTGTAGCAGTTATTTAGCATGGACTGAATCATGGAATTTAACTCAGAATCATCACTAAAATGTGTGCCATTATAAAACTGAAAGATAATTGATAGAACCAAACAACACATAGATAACAGAGATTCATATGCTGTAATTTACATTCTACCGGCGGCCATACTCGAGCAGAAACAGAACTTGCATTTTGTAAAATTTCAGATAATTACAATTTCAAGGAACGCTGGTCCATTCTTTTGATACTCAGATGGGGAGCTCATTACAGTGTTTATGTGTTCCACAGGGACGTGTCCCTGTAAGTCAGTTCCCTTGGGGGACTCAGGCGGGAGACATCTCTGAGCCATTTCCTTTGAAGAGGGATCTTAATGTGGAAGAAATACTATGAAATAGGATTTGCCCAAATTCTTGTCTCTGACACTTGAGCAACAAGATTAATTAAACAAATTTCGGATATAATTGAAACCTCTGAAAGTCACAAACATACTAGAAGAAAAGGATTAATTAAGCAAATTTCGGTTATAATTGAAACCTCTGAAAGCCGCAAGCATACATATATCAAAGGCAGGGGAGCTGTACATACTTATGACAATGAAGAAAGCCATATTACCAACTGCTGACATCTGTGCCCATAGGGAAGGGACTGTGATCAAGCTTAAGCCACTCTAAACATTGATAAGATTTTCAGCAGAGTTGCTTGGATTTTATCGTATGCCATTAAACTAGAGATGATGAAAATAATAGAATCCGATGTTTTTACCTTTAAAAAGCTTTTATTTTTACCAAAAACATTGAATTCTAATCTCAAAAGTACCTTAAAAACACATTAAATACAGTTTAAATCCTTAAATTTCATCGAGCAAAATTAAAATATTAAAATATTTATTTAAGAATTTTCTTACTCTCCATCCCCCAGTCTGTGAGACTTAGGTAACTGTGTCTCAAATTGAGTATCATCATATATTTTGTTATAACATTCCGCCTTAAAATCTACAATTACACCAACTTTATCTATCATTATATCAAATTGAATAGGTAATTTCTAACTTTTATATATATATTTTTGTACAACCATCCCTAGGTAGTTCCCTTTTGCTTAGGATTTTGGGGGACTTCCTTGTGCCCCTGCATTTCCTCGTCCCTTGGTCGAACATATCAATTTTCATACACAATACATATGGTATTGAAAGAAGTACATCATCTCTTGTTTAGGCTGGGTTTGGAGGTTTAATGTGATGAAGACAGTTGCTGATACTCCCAAATGTTGCGAGCAGCTCAGCTTTACTTTCTTTGGTTGTGCAACACTCACTGCTTTTGGTATATGGACAAATTTCTGTTCTATGGTGCACCACCGTCTCTGACTAAAACTCTGGTCAATGTCCCTTGCAACAAAACTCCCTCAACAGTCTGGTTAGGTCAAACGAGTTGGTTGATCCTGTAACTAGCCATCAACAAATGTTTTTGTTTTTGCTTACAAATTGTATTTGTATACCTTGTTGGATGCTTGACCTGGTGCTAAAGGATGACCTTTATTTTTAATGCATTCTCTAGTTGTTATCGGCTTCCATGTAGCCACTTCCATATGGCCATATGTTTGTTAATTACTACCATGCGGGCGTATGCTTAACTAAGCGACTGATATCAGTGGTGGGTATATTGGAAAATGGGCATCAGCCATTAAGATTCTGGGACATGGAAAGGTTTTTTCAGTGGCTAGTGGGTTCCACTTGTGCATGGGTGGGCCAAAGTTCAATTTCATTCAATTCACATCAATGGTACTTTAACTGAATTAGCTTACTACCATATAGTCACAGAACTACATGTGTGGGATGACTGGTGCCCCTTGGCTCTTTACCACTCTAGATGTCTCTCTGAGCAGGGAATACCTGTTTTGTTAGCAGAGTTGCTTATGTTAGAAGCAATTATGTGGAGTTTGAGATGGTCATTCATGTTTCTCTGGATCTTGGTTTGTGTCTGGTTCTTATGATTTTTCAAGTGCTCCTCTAAGATGATTGCACAGGAAGTACTGTTTTTCTAATACTTTCTTGTTGATATTTGCCAGGTTGCTCGCAGATCCATTGGATTCAAGGATGTGTCTTTTGCTCCTCGACAGAGGGATTTTCCTTCACTGCAGACAGCTCCAAGCTCTTCCTACATTTTGCATTTGTGCTGTGCTGTATGTTTTCTTCTTTTCTGTCTGTAGTTTTGATGTTTTTGTCAGTGAAATTAGAATGCAGCCTTATTGTTAAGTGCAAGGTTGCCTTTCCTTCAAGGTTCATACTGTTCATATTTTGATTTTTCAGGCCAATATGATTAAGGTTTGCTTGCAAACAGTGCGAATCAGTTTACACTTATGACTTTTATGTTGTCAATGTGGATTTTTCTGCCATTGACCTTTCCATCTTCAAGTGAAACTGAATTTAGATAGCAATTGTTTTTGTAACCTGTGTGCCTGACTGCCTTGATTTTATGAGCAGGCCAAGCAAGAGACTGTAACCAAAGTATGTGATATTGTGAAAAAGCAGTTGGCATTATCGGATGATGCTTCCATAACTCCCGAGTCTAAATTTTCTACATTGGGAGCTGATTCCCTGGATACGGTATACTTGGAAGCAATATTTTAAACAGTTTTTATTTTGTTTTTGGTCTAAGACTCGCAACTTATACTTTCAGGTGGAGATAGTAATGGCTTTAGAAGAGGAGTTTCAAATCACCGTGGAGGAGGAAAGTTCAGAGAATATCACAACTGTGCAAGAAGCAGCTGATATGATAGAAAGACTTATGGAGAAAAAGTAAAGCTCTGGTGCATAGCCAGCCAAGACTCAAGGATTGCATATATTTCTGCAGGCTGGTAGTATGTGCATGTGTGATGCCATGTGACCCAAATGGTGGAATTTGTTTTCATATCTGAGTGAAGCAAACGAATAAATCATGTTCGCCCGCCTAGGTACTAGTATGAGCCATTGGCTATTCGATGCCTTTTCTAGGACATAGAAAACCATGTAAATTCTCCATTGAATTACATTTACGTGATTCTGTTTGAAAAGAGGTTCCTGATTCTTCTTTAGAAGAGTCTCTAACTACATGTCTTATTACACGAAGGCAGATATGCCTCTTCAATGCATCTTGGAATACTCTAAATTCTTCATTCATTCAAAGTTTTTAACACCATATTGATTGGTTGGCTTGGTCCATGGCAACATACAAATCCAATAGACCATGATCCTTATGCTAATGGGGTGATGTCACAACGAAAGTGGCCCTCCTACTAGCATAACTTTTAATTCTTGCAGGATGAATATGTTTGCTTGCTCAGCCTTCTCCTCTCCTCCTTTGTGGCTCCATAACACCTCCCCTCCATCCGAACCCCAACTGCCCCCTTCCAAAAAAATCTCATTCAGATGTTCTAAATATATGGCTTACTGCATCAAGTCGGATGTACCTCTTCAATATATCTTGAAATTTGCTTCTATAACTCTTAAATAAATATCAATTGACGTTAAAATTCGAGTGCATATTTTTATTATCATGGTAATCGAGAATTCATTTATCACAAAGCTGAACTGAATGGTAAGGATGTGTTCTAGCAGTGTTAGATACCATGCTAATGTATGTAATTAATTAGTGGTTTTAAAGAACAATTGTCCTTTCTTAACAAATCTATTGCACTCTTTCTGTACAAAGAGGAATATTTTTGGTTGGGTAAGATTATCTATTACTCACAAATAAATGGACAATCTTTTTGTATTTCCACTCCAATTTTAATCGATTTAGGGTATAGGAGCTTTTTTCATCATTTTAAAACTAAGATTTTAGTCGTTGGTCCAATTATTTTTTTTCTCGATCTTTGCAAGTGCTTGCCAAAGTGTTTAGAAGAATATTGTTAGACATGTTCCTATTTTGTGGCTTTTGAGCCCTTTGACAATGAACTGTTGTTTGATTTTGTGAATCATGATTGGCATTCATCATAGTAGCCATTTCAATAATTGGAATGAAAGTAGGAGCATTGGAATAGTTTGGAATAGAATCATTATATAAAAGAGAGGCACAAGCGACAATGGGGGCAATTGGATGAATAAGTTGAGCGAGAGAGTGTAGAAACATCGAGAAACATGTTCTTTGGAAAGATTTTATGAAGTATTGAGTAAAGCATTGATGCATTAAAAGGAGCTTGGGAAGCATAATAAACATGGTATGAAATAGGCACGATATGAGAAGGAACAAAAGCATCTTGAAAAATAGAAAGAAATTGAGAAGAGAACATGTTATGAAATAGGCACAATATGAGAAGGAACAAATGCACCTTGAAAATAGAAACAATTTGGTAACTAAAACATGAATACGAGGCTTTGAGAAATGATTACATGATGTGGCATGGGTTGTGCTTTATCACATAAGATAGGCATTTGATCGACATTTTGGGCACTCATGTGTACCTTATAGGGTGTTTGCTTGAACTACAACCCTATCACAAGTCTCTATGTAGAGTTTTGCTTACAATATCTTTCAATACATTCATCAATTACACGTTAGGGTTGGCCATGTGATGATGTCTAAATTATGCAGAGCCCTTCCACCCTATCTTATTTGTAATATCAATTTTTGAAATATTCACCTCATTGTCATTTAAAGCAACAACATTTTTCATTTGCAATTTAGGGCACAACATTCATAAGAGAAGGAACAACTTTAAGAGCAACACTTACCATTTAATATTCTAATTTTAAAAAAATCAGAAGGTATGTTTAGTTACAATTTAAATCTAGTTGTTTAGTGTCTTTTTGAGACATGTTGGCAGTTTTTTTATTGGTGTGTATTTAGAAGTAATGTATGTAAATGATTTTTATTTCTATAAACTAAAACATTTGGTTAGATCAAGGAGTATAATATTTTATTTATTTATTAATATAACACTAAAAAAATTACAAGTCCTTATATAGTGAAATGGCTTTTTAACTAATTTATCTATTTATTAAATGTTGAATGGGACCACCTAAGCCAACATTAATTATCATTGTTAATTTCTAATTGTTTATATAAATTAGCTATGAATGGTGAAAATTTATTACATAATTCATCAATAAAATACTAAACTAATTAATTTTAGTGTATAGATTTTAAAATCAGCCACAAGTTAAAGAAAAATGGGTATATAGGTGACAACAATCCTTAAGCAATTGTTCGATCCTTAGTAATTATTTTTATCTTGTAAGTCTAAATGTACCATTTAGTAACGTCACTATTCTCTTACCAATGTCAACCTCTCCACTTTGTTGAGAAGTATTTCTCCATATCCTTCTATACCCTTATTTGTATTTGCTTCCTTGTTTTCCATATGTATGTGCCTCATTTTCTATATGTAAGGTCTTCCGCACGAGCCAGGACCTAGTGTCTTCTTAGTAGTTCTAGTGATGTAGACATTTTTGTAGACATCCTTATAGGCTTGATTATATGACATTTAATTTGAAGTAGTATTATTTCAATCTAATTTATTTGATTATTTAGTGATGTTGAAATAATTTATTGTTTATAAATTATTATGTAAATTATGAAATTTCAATACTCTAGTTGCCATTTTATATTTGAGGTATCATGATGTTATATGGTATATGTAACGTCACTAAGGGAGTAGTTCATGCCATAGTGATTGAAATATGTGATATTAGTGTTATATTTTTAATTAAATAGTATAGGATAATATGTAGGGTTGGAACTTAGGATAGCTTTGCTCATACTAAAACTACATTTTAAATTTAAAAAGATATGAATATGTTGAAGGTTATAAACAGGGGAAAATGTAACAACCATTCATTCATGTGCAAATTCATTGAATTTATAAGATATAATTATGTTTTTGAAATTATATTATAAATAATATAAAATTGAAAGATTTGATTGGGATTAGTTGAAAAAAATATTGCAAACATGATTACTATACTTAAGATAGCAACTATGAATTAACACATTGTTTTTGTCTAACAAAAATTTATTTTATTGGATTTATTTTTAAGTATTAGTTTGAAAGTCATCAATATTATGTATTTATATATTAGAAATTAAGAAATAATTGTACTAAAATGATCATTTGAAGTAGAAATTAGATAATGTAATATAGACAACAAAACTTTATAATTAACCCAAAATATTGAGCTATGTGAGTTAATTACGCCCATCAAACTTGGTTATGAGTTAATTATAGCATATGAAGTTTTAACTTAAAGACAATAATGTACCTTAATACTTCAGCACCTTATAAGTTATTTTTAATTTTTTTGTAAGATGGATCAAGGAATCAAGCTAAAGTCGACTTAGTGTAGTCTCATAGGGTCCATGAATGCATAATTAGAAGTAGAAATTAGATAATGTAATAAAGACGGCAAAACTTTAAAATTAACCCAAAAGATTGAGCTATGTGAGTTAATTATGCCCATCAAACTTGGTTATGAGTTAATTATAGCATATGAAGTTTTAACTTAAAGACAATAATGTACCTTAATACTTCAAAGACCTTATAAGTTATTTTTAATTTTTTTGTAAGATGGATCAAGGAAGCTGGCTAAAGTTGACTTAGTGTAGTCTCATAGGATCCATGAATGCATGTATAGATACACATGCCAGTAATGCATTAAATTGTTACGGTTTGAATATACTAATTTAAATATCATATAAATGGTAGTTTTTTTAACTTAATATACTAATTTAAATATCTTAGACATGACCTTTAATGTTTGATATGATGTAACATTTGAGTTGACATTTGCTAAAAAAATATTTATGAAAAAGAAATGACATGACAACATTAGGGAAGGGACCCCATAACCGCGCACTGTAACTTCGAGGGTGTCTATAGTCATGTAGGATCCTGATTTAACCTCTAAAATACCATCAACAGATAGATATCGAATTTCTAAACATAAATATGTGCATTTTATAACTTATTCACATCTAATATAATGTGTGGAAAATGTAATTTACAAAATGTAAAAAATGTGACATTTTTAACTACTGACCTATTATTGTTAATTTTTAAAGGCACTTATTATTAATTTTATACTTATTAAATGTTTATTTGGTTTGTAAGTTGTGCACATTATGTTTTGTCAGGTTGTGATTAATGGCATCTATAACTGGTCACTTGGCAAGTTAATACTCCAACAGCTGTATCATTAAGTGTGACAGGTGGTAGTTGATAGTGATGTGGATTGCATTGATTTTTCCTCCCGCACTATGCATTGAACAACCAACTATGAGTTTATCTCACGATTAATGAACTGCTCTAGTTCCAGCTCCAAAATTGGTAAGAAAGGCTCGAAACTGCCTCCCGGCCCATTTTCTTTGCCCATATTTGGCAACTGGCTACATGTCGGCAACGATCTAAACTTCAAGGGTTCTGATGATGTTGGCGAAGAAGTATGGAGATGTTTTCATGCTGAGATTGGGGTGCAGAGCTTTAGTGGTGGTGTCGTCTCCATGTTCCTCCCTTTTTGTGGGTGCGTATCTGCACTTATCTGTATATGTCCCTCCCTTTCTACGGGAGTCTATCAGACTTATCTTCATATATCTACTAGAGGGATTTTGTGCTTTGCATGTTTGTTTTTCAAAGTGTCTCGCATACATGGATCTGTACAGGGTACCTGGGTGTATATGCATTGTGTATATAGTGGGTATCTGTGTAGCCATTATATGCACATACCCATTGTGTTATTGGTTCTCTATGCAGCATCACTGCATTCTCACAACTTAGTCTCTCAACCATGTATTTTTTTCTGCAAGCTGTTTTGACTAGAGTGAACAATATTACAGGAGTAGCATACAAGGACGAGCCTACAATTTTTCCATGGGAGCTGATAAATGAGCCTCGTTTCCAGAGTGATACTTCCGGGAGAACCATTCAAGTTAGCCAATGATTTCATTTTTTATTTTTGGGTTAGCATAAGACTATACCTATAGATATGTTCTAGTTTTCATAATTGGTAGGTTTTAAAGTTTTTCTTAATGAATTTCATTCTGTATTTTGCATTGATTTTTTTGATGAGAATATTTGCATTAATCTTATGGATAACCAAGCATGGATAGAGGAGATGGCTGCCCATGTCAAATCCATTGATGGAAACCACCTTTTAGAGGCAGGTTTGGAAGGATTTTATGGCGATAATAATAATCAGGTCAATCCAAGTTTCTCTGTGGGCACAGATTTCATCACCAATAATCAAATCAAAGACCTTGATTTTTCTACCGTTCACTCCTACCCTGATATCTGGTAAGCTTGTTTAGATTCTTTTCCATACTCCAGTTCATTGGTTTAAAAAAATGGGTGGCATAATTTTGCTTTTGAAAGTCTCGATCTGTGGTCAAGGATTTTCTAAGCATGCCTTCAAAGCTAAGAATAGTCTGTTTTTTCTTTCACAGTCTTAGATCTGTGTTCCTTTTTTATATGCACTTTCCAAGGACATTCATTTTGTTGTTCATTAAAATTTCTGATTTACTTTCATCAAAGCTGAGATTAATCCTTTGTTGTCACAAACTTAGACTCTATATTATGTATTGGATGATGTTTGATCGCAGGTTCGAGTCTCAGGAGGATCCGTTGTTTTTCCAGGCGACTGCTTTTAATGCGGAGGAAAATACAGATATCAGTTTTCCTAAAGAAATGCAAAACTTAATAGAATGGGTAACTAACCGGATGGAGAAGAAAAGCAATGACAACGACCAGCTCAAAAGCAAGAGTTGTGCAGATTCTTTGAAGAAAACACAAGTATGCAAAATTGTGTTTTTAAACACATTTATATTTTGGGAAATTGAATACTTCTTCTTTAAACTAGCATTCTAACAAGAAATTTTAATCTCTTGACATTAATTTGTTTGCAGGAATTTTGTGAGTTGTTGGATTCAAACATATGCAGGTAAGGTTGAGTGTGACCTTACTAAGGCAATGATCTATTTAAAAGATTTTAGATTGAATGACATCTTGATATTCTCTACAATTGTTAGAGTGAATGGAAAAAATTGAGTCCCTTGACATACCATTACAATATATTGTTTTCCATTTCAAAATTTTTGATATATTCTTCAAGAAAAATTACAAGAAAGAAAACTTCCGAAGTTTTACATATATAACATTTATAGATATTGAGTAAATCCTGCTGCTAAGGCATTCGATCACATTTTTTACAAAATATTTGTTTAAGGCCTAAGGACTTGGGTATATTATGAATTTTACATATTCTAGCTACCATTGGGGAATTTTGTTACAAGTTTGACAAAAATTGCCAATGCTTACTAAAAAGGCAATGCAAAACAAAATTTGTACAACTTTTCACTTAATAGTTTAGCCAAAATCTTGGGAATGGTGGAGGTTGCACTTCCTCTTGACTCTTTGATGTGGTAGCATTCACAGATTGAACTGTAGTAGGTAGCATGGTAGGAGGTGTACCTTGAACATTTGCATTAGCTTTTGAAAGTTGGCCAATCGATCAAGCAATGCTTGATCTAAAATTCTAGAATTTGTAACATTGCTTGTAGGAGAAGATGGGCAGCTAGATTGGTTATTAAAAATGGAAGAAAAAGCGAGACATAAATGTGTTATACATGCTCAACAAAATATGATGTTGATCAAGTAGGGGATTTGAGGGACTGCTCAATTGCCTATTTTGTCAGTCAAACTCCTTTTGTCGTTGTTGCCATTCCTTCATCCTTTTATCATGTTCTTTGGAGAGTTTGGCCTGCTCCTTTTTCAATTCATTTTCCTTTTTTTCTTTGTGAATGGGCCTCTTCCTTTTTACGCCTTTTCAATTCTCTTTCAATTTTATGTTGCCCCTTCTTTTCTTTTTCTATTAACCTTTGCACTTTCCTTTCATCCGCTATTCCCTTTTCTTTGCCTTCAAATCTTCAATTTCTCTTTTTCTTGTCTCTTGTTCTTGAAGTAAATGCAAGTAGTCATCAGAGGTAAGTATTTGAGATTTCCTTCCATTCGATTGCATCATCATTTATCCATACACGGTTGTGAACCTTCTCATTGGTAGTTTTAAGAATCTTCTTACTAGTTTATATGCTTGGTTTTCTCATCTTGGGTGCAAGTTCACCTCTTGGTTCTCTTGAGTGGCTAAAAAGTCATCAACTTCAAATTTTCCTTTATCTAAACCATGTGTATCTGAATTCGTGGCATCTATTTGGTTTGCATCATGATCTTCCCATGCCAATGTGTCAGCATAATAGTGCACCACCTCGCTTGGAAGAGATGAGGGAGGAGATGGCATCGAAGCTGAAACTTCCTCATTGTTGAAATCAATTTACATGCCCAGTTAGCAGCCCCTTCTTTAATCCATTGAGGTGCACTGAATTGTGTTGGTAAACTCAAACTATCATCAATATCTACTGACTTCGTGTTTGGCTCACATGAGTTGTTGAACTAAGGTGACCATCTTCTTCATAAGTGTTTGGGGTTGATGAAAATCTGTAAGCATGCCAAAACATGTAGACTCAACATGTTCTTCCCTTGTTTTTTGGTTTTCCTCATTACCTACCACATTTTTTGCAAGTTCTTCTAAACAACATTGCACATCTGCATCTTCCACTCCCGTCATCCTCAATATGTTTTCAACAATTTGCCACCTCATCTTCTTCAACATCAAAGGCCTCACTTGGCCTCATATCATTGGAAAGGGCATTCTCGTCAAGTGGCCATATACTTGTCCTCTGAAAACTTGCCTTGATATTTTTAGGTGTAAGTGCAAGTTGGAAAGCCTGACTACCAAGTTTTTCCAATTATGTCCTCCTTATTTCAAGACCTGGGTTCCTTGCCATCCATTTAGACCTCATTGTTTTAAAGTAGTTCTTGAATGGAGAGAACACACTAACATCTAATGGCTGAAGCTTATGGCTGGTATGAGCTGGTAGAGTCACAAGGTCAATGCCTAAATTTCTAGCCTCTTGGATTGTGCCTAAAGCTACATGGCTTCCATGACCATCAAATATGAGAAGATGCCTATTTTTTGGTGAAACTCCACCAGGAATTGATCTTGCAAAATGATGTAACCAATTCATAAACAACTCTTTTGTCATCCAAGCATGTGGTTGGGCTTCCATGCATGCTCCAGGTTCACATCCATCTATGTAGTTCTTCAATTGTCTCTTTTCTTTGAAAAGATAAAATCCAGGAATGCTTTGTCCTGCTACATTAACACAACATAATATGGTAATCCATTCCCTACTTTTTGACATAATGTGTGGAACACTTCTACATCCCAACTTAGCAATGACCCGCATACCACAATTTTCTACCGCTTTAACACCGGTTTCATCACAGTTCCATATTCGGTTTGGCCCATATTGATTTAAAGATACATTTTTTTGTAAGTTATCATAAAAAGCAACAACAATTCTTCGCCTTAACATGATCTGCTCTATCTTGGTCAAAACCTTCGCAGTTCTTATTGTCAAGTCGGGATGACGTCTTGGAATCCATACCACCATGACTTTCTTGGCGAGGCATCTTTGAATGGATTTGGTCTACATTGGCACATGTGCGCTACATAGGCCTTTAGGTGAATGACTTCAAGACCATGGCCAAGTTCTGCCATATCTTTGCACTAGGTAACAATTTATTTCTCTTCCTCATCTGTCAAAACAGTTGGATGTCCCTTCTTCTTAGTGGTTCTTTTTCCATACAACCAATCAGCCACATTTGTACAAGGGATTCCCCACTTAGTTGCTTCTTTCGCGTGGACATTCCATTTTCCTCTACATCCCTTAAGGCATTTTTCATGTCAGCTTCTATCCATTGCCCTCTTATGTATACTTTCTTTGTTGTAAAGACTTCCAATTACTTCCACAGTTGGATTAGTAATGTTGAATTCAGGATCTTGGGTAGCTCTGATATTCTCATCAAAAGAAAATTCCTAACCTCTTGATGGATACCTCATTTTATTGGAAGATGTTCTTTTCTTACGTATCTTAGTTGCATTAATGAAGGCATAATTTTGTGCTTTGGCTCTTGACTGATTCTTCCTTTGATTGGTTGTGGTGGATTTTTGAGGTTGTTTCTCAACAATGTTATCCTCATCAGACGAAATATTTGTAAACTTCACTCCCCTCTGCAAGTTGCTCCTTGTCTTTCTAACTGGTCTTTTGGCAGGCTGTTTTGCACGTGCCATTATGAAATGCAAGAAACTTTGTTTTTTCAATTAAACCTCTGTCAAGCATATTTGGTTACACTATTTAAATACATGTATATTTTTAGCAAAACTTACAGTAATTTTTTAATAAAATTGCTGTAAATTTTTTCTTTCCAAGAATCTGCAAGTTATCATTAAAACTGCAATTATGAATAATGATGATAGATGATTAATTGAAAAAACATAGGATTTGTTGTAAATTTATTGAGTTTATCATTAAAATAGTTATGAATAATGATGAACTGCTCATTTGTAAATTTATTGAGGTTATCATTAAAATAGTTATGAATAATGATGAACTGCTCATTTGGAGATAGAATATAAACACTGTGGATTTCTAACAATAAAACAATTTATTGTTTATCATAAATCAAATCCAGTGTTGCTTATAAACTATCTAAATGAGCCATTATTGTTCATAACAATTTTAATGGTGAACTTTCTATTTTGAGATACAATTTTTTTTACCAAAAAATATATGAAATAAACTTTTCTATAATATGATAGTGAAACAACATGGAAGAGATTTCACCGGCTAGTCAACAACCTTTGCAACAAGAAAATGTAAATATCCAACAAAGAACAAGTTAGTGTTTGCACAACAAGATGTGAATCAATAGTTATATTCAAACTTTTTTGAATAGGAAAGAAGCATACTACCCAACTCTACTATTTATAGATTTTACTCAAAAAGTTGGATCCATGTTTGATCTGTGTACTTGATTTCTATTGGTGAGAGAGTTTGATATGGGTTGGTAATTTAAATGAATCAAGCTCTTTGTTATATTTGAAACTTTGGTTGATCGGTGCACTCAAATTCTATTGGGGGAGAGAGTTAGGTGGAGATGGAGTGGGAAAACATCACTTTAATTGTACAAGTTTTAATTATATTTTTGAAATCTTGTTCAATCCTTTATTAATTGTGATTTTTTCTTGTAAATAGTGAGCCTTACATCACTTTTTTGTTTTGCAGTGCTTGCATTTAATATAGAGGATGACATTGGAGGTTGGGAGATTTTGGATGAATAGAATTGAGATAAAGCAGATGTGTGTACATAAAAATATAATATGATGTAAGCAAGTGGATTTAGTATTGAAAGAAAATATATTTATTATTGCACAAATAATTTTTTAACATTGCATATGTTGGAGCCTTAAAAAACTTACATGGCACCAATAGTTGATGTTGAAATAACCTTTTTATATTAACATGTAATGTATTAACTTTAGATGTGCACTTTATTTAGTGATAATGACATGTATTTACACTTAAATATTGAAATAATAATAACTAACAAAGTTCACAATAACTATAGAAAATCTGGACATATTTATGTCATTTTTATTTAATCTTTGAGGAAATAAGTTTGTACTAATAGTTTAAAACTCTATTAAAATACTCTCAATCATTGGACCCCGTGCACGGTTATGGGGTCCCTTCCCCTAGTTAGGTGGGTAAGTACATGGTGTCAATTTTTTCAAAAACAAGTGGAGAATAAGGACTCAAAAATTTCTCCAAATGTTGGAATTTGACGTTTAACATTAAACAATAAAAAAATTAGTTAACAATTTAGAAGATTATGCATTCATCACTTGTCATCCAAAATTTAATGTGCACTTCAAGATAACATTTTATGCAATAACTATTACAAAAGTAAATATATAAAATAATTTTAAATTGTAAAAATCCCAAATATGAATCACTGTTTTTTTGCAAATTAAAAATATATATCATACTAAATGTTATAAATCCTTTTAAATTTTGAAAAAAAAAGCACAACATATAACAAAATGATAGAATTTTTAAGCAAACTAATTTTTTTAGTCATTTAATTGATAGCTATGACCATGTTACTCCTAGCTAAAAATTCCACTCTTTCTTACCTTGTGTTAAGGATAAAAAACAATACTTAATGTTGTAAATCCTTTTTAAATGCAAAAAAATACACAACATTTAACAAAATGATAAGATTTCAAAGGTTCTACAATTTTTGGGTAATTTAATGTATCAACATGATGAGGTTGCTCTTTGTTTAAAGAAATCACTCATAAATTTTCAATGTGTTGAAGAATCAAATCTTCACAATTTAAGTGAATAACAAGTTTTAGATTGAAATACACCCTAGTTTGGTGTTTTGTTATGGACGATACATTTACAAGCGAATTGACCCGAGATACTCTTATGTTATAACATTCAAATATTATGAAGGTACAAATCCTCTATTGGAATGTTGTTTGACAAACCGCAACATTCTTCTTGCCGCTACATTGAGAGCAATATCAATGAAGTTACTAACATGGCCATAATGTTAATATCCTAGCCTATCCAAAAAACACAAGTGGTGTCATAATTCCACCATTCAATTATTCGTTTGATGAATATACATATATTTATTTAACAACCTTCAATTGTTCGACAAATTAATACAACGATTACAAGATGTTCTAATACAATGAGTGAGTTGATCTTAATACAATCTCAATTACAAAATGTGGTAACATAAAATTTTAACACGTGAATTGTTTGTCAAACTAATACAATGATTACATGATTTCCTAATGAAGACATTGGCACATTCCCTTTAATTTCATAATCAATTTGAATTGTTTGACAAGCTAATGCAATGATTACACAAAGTGTCTTAATGCAGATTAATCGAAAATTTCCACTCAATTTCATAACCAATGTGAAGGCATAAGAGCACCTACTAAAGTTACTAACATATTAGACCATATATCAGGCCATAATGACAAGACTTAAGTCCATTGTAGTCCACGTCACCACGATTCGTTGAGTCATTTTGTCAAGTAGTTGACACACCTCACCGTATTTTGCATACGACTATGATTGTGTTTGCAACTAGCAATCGCACGCAAGCAGTGCGATGTGAACGCCGAAAGGGATGTGGCAAGTGAAGGATGAGGAAACGAGAACAAAGAATGGTGCAAAAAAAGAAAGGGAATAAAGGGATGATGTTTTTTAAAATAAAGATTAAGTAAGATATATACAAGTAATGGAGAAAACATTTGTAAACCATAGATAGTTAAAGAGGAGGGTAGACTGTGAAGCTAGACAAGAAGAGAGGAATGGTAGGATGAAAGGGTGGCGTAGGTGAAAGAAGACATGTTTATGAGAGGGAAAAGGTTTAGAGAATGAAAGAGTGATTTTTCGTTATTGCGAGACTGAAATATCACGCGAATTGAATGCGTCCATGGAAACATAAAAGGGGATTTTTAGAAGAAAGCAAACTGGAGGGAGAGAAACAATGGAAGAGGAAGAGTAGCGTAGAGAAAGGGCCTTAAGGGTGAAAATTTGTAAGGGAAAACAAAGAAGAAAGAGGTAGGCAATTTGCAAAATTATACCAAGTTCAAGATGTCTCGTTATTGTGAGACTGCAATATCACGTGAAAATGTACAATGGAAATGCCAAAGGGGATATTTAGAAGAAAGCAAAATGGAGGGAGAGAAATAAAGGGACAGAAGAGGGGCTTAGAGCAAGGGCTTAGAGGGTGGAGAATTGTAAGGAAAGTAAAAGAGCAATGCAGTAGGTAAAGAGAAATTAAACCTTCCGAGAACCAAATGACATGTCTATCAATCGTAAGAAGGATAAATGTCTCATTCTTGAAGACAGTGAAGAAACTATTTATGGAGATATATCCAAGTTGAAGGAGTGTTTGAAGAATGCTTCTAAAGCGAGTAATTGTTTGAAATTTCATCCCTTACATTTATTGGGTAGTTAGAACATATGTAAATATAAAGGGAACCAATATCCACATTTCATGGGACATGACAAAGACAAGATGGTGTGGAGTGGACCTAGCATCCAAATGTAGCAATTACATGCAAATTTTGGATTGGGGTTTCTCTCTAGCTGCAGGACTATAAGTGCATAAGACGTGGAAATTGTTAGTGAAACATATATACATACACTTCCTTATAGATCTTTCCACATATTGATAGATACGGAGACCATGCTTGAGACTATAACAATGGCCAAAACATTTGAGACCACCAAGGAAGAAGAAAAAATAACGAAGAGGATAATCTTCTCTATCCTCCACATTACCAAGGATGTGGAAGATCCATGGAATTAGGATATATGGAAGGTAGTGAAGGAAAAATAAATGTTGGCAATTTTTTTTCATGTTGTAGGCATTTGAATAGATCAATTATACTCTTTAAAATGATGTCATTTTTCATGAGTACTAAATACGGTTTTCTATGCAATGAATAGGTGCAATTATTGGGAATAAAAAAGCTCATCCATATATATATGCAATGATTTACAAACCTTGACCTTTGCTACTATATATGATTGTATTCCTTATAATTCATTTAGATGCAGGGTAAAAGAAGAGAAAAATTGTCAACAAGTTTCCTTTGCCAATAGATTTTTTTTGTTTTGCTTAGTAAACTTATGTGTTATGACCTAATTGCAATTACTAAAACATAAACAAAATGTTAAAATACAACACTCGAAAATAAAGGGGATTAAGCAAGATTTAAATTTTACAATCATGTACTCATATTATCATGTTTTAAACTATTAAATGCTTGTAAATTTTGAGAAACTGAATTTGAGATTGCAGCATTTTCCAACTTGCAGATTTAAAATATGATTATCACATTCTAGATAAATCTATAAATAAGTTATATGTGCGTGATTGAATTTGTTAAAATAAAAGAAACTTTTTTATATATACAATACCATTGTTGTACAAACTACAAAAGGCAATATTTAAAATCGACCACTAAAAATTGTTTGATTAGTACAAAGTTGCTATCAAATTTAGACTAATATAATAAGGCATAAAAAAAGAAATAAAGACAAGTATCAATGCTATTGAGAGACATAGGCTTCATGCTATACTATCACGATGCCAAGGTTTGCAATGAGTGCTACGTGATGTATTATTAGATACATGCCATTTTTCATCTAAGAAACCTATGAATAGTTGTATTTGCCTTATGAAAGAAGATATCATGGAACATTTTGTATTGTTTTTTAATTTGTTGTGGAAACAAATCCCATATACGCTTTGTGAACGAGTTCAAGATATTGCAAGGAGCAAGCTTACCAAAATCCAGCACAAAATTTAGGACCTAGTAGCAACAAAAAAGTGAATCATGTAAACCGTAGAATTCTTGCATATCGTCGTTTATTTGGCGATAGTGTAAGCTTTCAACACAACTATTAAACCAACAAGAAGCTAATCAACGAAACTTTTTTGTTGAATTTGAAGCGCAAAAAGACATTGTGCAAATATTATTTCATGTTTGGTCTATGAACAACTAGTCGTCTTCTACCACTTGCTCATAGAGGCCACATTCATAAAGTTCAATATTATGGCTAGTATAATGTTTTTTTTAAATTTAGAATTCTCCAAAGTCTAAATTCATTGTTTTGCATGATGATGCATAGAAGTCCCAAATTTATGAATCCTTTAACTCAAAAAATAATGCATCGCCCAAACAAACACAAGGTGGCGTGAAGGAAGCAACAACTATAATTAAATTTTAGAGAAGAAAAACAATATTTTAATTACTTTCTAGACCGACACTAATAATAACAAAAAGACTTTTTTTTGACATTAATACATTTGAGTATCCTAAAGACTGTTGAACTTTAATGGAGACTCATGACATTAACAAAGAGGACACAAACTATGAAATACATGATTCGCAAACTGCTTACAGGTGTTATCCACACATGCATGCATTGAACAAACATTACTTGACTACACAAAATGGTGTACACTCGTAGGTGTGATAACTATGGCAGGAGTTTTTATTAAATATTCTAAAACCTTTTCATAAAATTGTCCGCATGTCCCTTGTAATCCTCAAGGGAATGAACATTTCTAACCATAAATGCCTGTGAAGAAGAAAACGATACAGATTAGCTAAGTACATATTGACCCAGAGAGAGGGCGCTTAGTTACGAGAAATGTCGCCAGTTCCGGCATGCTTGTCGTCCCAGCTAAATACAATGACGTTGTCCTCAGCACCCAAAGTATGTCCATTTGCTTGAATATAATTCACATAAGATGAATTTGCCGAGGCTCTTTGCAACCACGCTGCTCCCCAAAGTAAATCATCCTGCATGTTAATAAGGCAATGAAACTTGTGTCTTTGAACAAGTGAACACTATCCATATTCATACAAGGTAAAGATCGAAGCGATTACATGATATCCAGAATATGAGCAGTACAATGGGCAGACGTCAAGGGCAAAATGCCTCAGCTCAGGAAGCCCCTGCAGAGTCAAGGCTTCACCCAAGTTAAGTCTTTATCCATTTTGAGGAACACCGACATTTTCACGGAAGCAGAAAGCAAGCTTTTAGTAGGAAGTTATCAATAAAGATTATAAAATTGCAGTACTGACAAAAGGCAAACCTTTTTCGAGATATTTTCATGAGAGAAAATGCTAGAAGAAATACATTTGCTCCCCTGCAGCTCAGAGGTTTCAGTCTATTGTAATCCACATGACCTATACCATAAAAGTTCAATAGGCAGCCATACAAACTTAAAGCTCTACAACTGTTTCCCATTCCTTGAAAGTGAAAGAAGAAAAAATGGAGCACAATAAAATGATCTCTGAAAAATTTAACCCATGAAAAGCACATACCATGGAATCGCAGTTATAACTCTTAATAAATCAACCAAGAGCCATCTAATATAAAAATCATCGTCCCAGATTCATACCTACTGTATCCCATAGACCAAGATAGACTGTGTTGCCATCAGCCACAACATTGGCACTAAAGTTATCAAAAAATGTCGGCACATAATCCACCAAAAACAATGTAAGCACATTACCAAACATTCACAATAAACAAGGACCAAACCTTTTCTACAGAAGGCACGCCAAATTCCATCCGTCCTCCGAACTGCTTTGCTTGAAACTGCCAAGACAAGTCTCTTCCACCGCCTGTAGATAGGAAAGCTTGTGGATGTCCCTCACGGTTCTGCCAAAGAGTAAGACAAAGGGCTCGCACATCACCGACCACTGAAAGAGGGATGGCCGAGTTGTAGTTTTCAAGCAACTGTGTTAGCAATCCTGCCAAGAAGGAAGACTGCGCGCAAAAAGCTGTCATTGTTGTCATAGCAGACTCCCATAGTAACAAGGAGAGGAACAAGTTTTGACGGTATCAAGATTTTGCCCTGCGCGTTATGGCGGTTTGGAGTTAATGCACAGCTGCGAAATGTCAATTCCTCCATTGATTATGCCCACCCCTTGTCAGACGCAAATTGCAACCATCAATGAACTCCGGACTGCAATGCGTATCACGAGAACATTCTTCCCATCGTCCTCCATCCATCGTGCGGTTGTCATGAAGTCGTAGTCGTCGACCCTTTCATCCCCCCGTTCGTGCTAGTACCTACTGTCGGAAGGACCCGGGCTTTCTAACTTCGAACACACCTTTCGACGTAATTACATGTGACAAATATCTACTTTCAATTGTGTTTTGATGGAAAGATCGTATATCAAACTTGAAATATTATGTAGGTACTAAAAAGGTGTCAAAAGTGAATTGTTTGACAAACTACAACTTTCATTTGTTGTTGCATTCAATGCATTGATTGCAAGGTATGCAAAGCATCACCGTAACAAGGATGACACTAAATATACGGCATGGACCTATACAACATGGACCTGTTTTTTTTTTTTTTTTTTTTTAATATGTGATATATTTCAAAATTTCGGTATCTACATATGTGTGCACATTGAAACAGATGAGACCACATGGAAATTGTCGCCCCATAAAGCAAACTCTTGGTTTGCGACACCTACATGTCGAAACATATATACGTCGTAGTTCTGATGTAGATTTGACTATTAAATTTTGACCCGATAATTTTGAGATGGATTTCCTCTTTTTCACCTCATGAAAAACCTGATTTCGATGTCGCACATTGAAATTTGGGTCAAATTTTGTGGTGCACATCACATCAAGTTCATCGGCCACACAATAATATGCCCATATTCCCACACTTCTGCACAATTTGCACATATTCAAAACCTTCAGCCCTTAGAAGAGCTCACTCATGCCAAATCGTCTCAAAACCAACTGATTTTGTTTATTACTAATCTCCACGTGTGCGATGCTCTATTACTGAGTGTTTTTTTCATTGCTTCATGGATCTTTAATTGATGTTTCCCAAGTTTTCCTACTACTTGCCCTTCTATTCTCTTCATTCTTACTTCATTCTTCCCTTTCCAATGCCATCTTTGGCTTGATGCTCATGAGTTCTCATTTTGGCTTTTGATGGTTCTCTTCATTCTCTTTTTTTGCTTCGAACTCTCGATTTGGATGCAATCCTCAGTAAATGCTTCACACAAAACAGAGACCCTAGATTCTTTAAATCCACTTTGTGTCAACACACTTAATAAATCGCACGATTTTAAAATGTTTTCCCATTTATTACCATACAATGAACTGTGGAATCCAAATTCAAATTCAAAAATAGACAAGCATACAGGACTTTAAAAAAATCAGGACCAAAAACATTGGGGGATGAATTGGACGTCAAAGACAGTAGAAAAACTTTTGTTCAACTTCCTCTTATATTCCGTGGTGGCATTTGTTGGTCATTTTGGCCAAGAAAATGGCTTGAATCAATGTTCTCTTACCATGCACCTGCCAAATATAAGCAAACTATACCTGAAGATGTGCACATTTTCCTGAGTTACTGCAACCGTGAATGAGGGCTCGCCGTCCCCCAACTTGCCCCCTAGTCCTGCATTGATTGTGGATCTACTGCAAATATCTGTTTAACCCTTGAATGTGAGTTCAGATGACTGAAAAGGGCTTGGGGAGAGACATGAAATCTGAGAGTCGCTACATGTTTTTCTTAGTGTGAGTTTCCTCGTATGTTACTTCACAGAATTAAAAGATGAACTATTGCAGTCAAAAAGACTCGTCTAATTGCGATTTTTTTCTTAGGCATTGTATATCATCCATTAATTATGTTGTGGAACAGACATCAAAATATATTCATAATAGATCGATGAATACATGTTCAAGGAAACATAAAACAGATTTTGTATCCGCCGCAGAGAACTGAACAAGTTGGAAGGGATCCTCACATTTCAACGTGCATCCCAACTTTAGAGAATCTTGAGAACCAGGCAATATTTTCAGAGAAGAATCTTTGAAACCATCAGACTAGCACATTGTACTGTATATCCTGAATACTAAATCATAAATCTGGGAATCTTGGAGGACTGCACCCTCCGTGCAAGTATGCAATTAGGGCCTTACCAGCACACAAGAGAGCAAGTTCCCAATGTCGTTTGGACTGTTGAGACTGATCATTTCGATATAAAAATTACAAAAATACTCTTACAAAATTTATTGAATAGAGAGCATAAACAACTAAGTTCAAATGAGAAAACTACAATACTCCAGAAAGAGAAGCCTCACTAAGAACAAACCCATAGGAATTTTGACTATAATCATGTTCACATAACAAGAAACTCATACATACAAGATCCATAAGATTTGATGCAAGGACCTCCAATCAGAGGCTATATGCTGAGAAATTCATACATGCAGGATCCATAGGATTTGATGCAAGGAACTCCAACAAGAAACAATATTCTAACCCTAAAGCTAACCTACTTTGGCTCAAAAAATAACAAAATCGAATGCATAAAATAAAGAAATTTCCATGTCCTCTAGAGAGCACGAGAGCCAGCCAATGATTTAAAAATCAGCAATGTAATTGCTTCCAATAGCTCGGTGAATTCTGATCATCGCAAAATATTGTACAAAGACGCGTCATTGACCAGTAGCGAACTTCAAAAGAGTCCAGACATAATTGTGAACCTTTCAAGTTACATGAAATGTGAAAAGACCTGCAACCACAAAATCGACAATAATTAATAGCCATGTCTACATTTCATGAAATAATTGTTCAAACCAAGCTATATGTATATGTTTATGTATATGTATAAATAGAGAGAGAGGGAGAGAAAAAATTCATTTTAAAATCATTACATTTATGATGTAGTACTATAGCAGCTAAAGTGACCACTTTTCCAACAGCAATAGAAACATCAATATCTATCCTTATCTCAGTTATTGAAAAACAAAAGTTGCTGTATTAAGATTGAAGTCACGTATGTTGATGGAACACATTCAAATGTCAATGGTATAAATCTATTATTACGAAGTGAACAAATATAGCCATTGATCATATAAATGTATTGTTATACTCAACGAGACCTATTTCTGAACATTCCAAATCTCTTAACGGTAGGTTTAGTTCCATGAAGAGATAATGTTGATTGTATCCAGTCAAATTTGACTATCATAAACGTTGTGTTCACTGCTATGCATTGTATTATTTAAATGTTGTAGTAGTTTTCTCAGACTGAAGCTTGATATCTCTTGTCCTAGGATGGCGCCCAAACCTGTTGTTGAACTCCTCGCTCCAAAAAGTAGTCCCCCTCTAGTATTGAGATTCATTGTCCCGCAATAGGGCCAAGAGCTGGCATTCAACTCTTATCCTGGGATGGGGCCCAGTTACAGTATTGAACTCCTTGCCTCAAGGTGGGGACCTTCTCTGGAATTGAGATTATTTGTTCAAATACAGGGCTCACTTCTGGTATTTAAATCCCTGTCATGAGATGGGCCCGACACTAGTATTTGGATTCCTTGTTGCAAGATATGACATAGTTCTCGTATTGAACTCTTGGTCTGCATATGGAGTCTGGTTCTGCCATTGAAACTTCTTCTTTGAGATGAACCAAAGCTCTAATTGAACTGATTACTTGTTAGTTGAGGCCAGTCAGAATTCTGTTTGAAGTCCCAAATTAATCATGGCTACGTGGCAATGAACATCAAGTGATACCCATCTTCGGAAGTTGTTTGGTGATGACCTAAGTTGCCGAGATGTTTCAGGTACGGGTGCAGGTATTGAGTATTCGGTACACAGATACAGCGTTGGATATGGCCGTATAAAAATATATATATATATATATATATATATATATATATATATAAATTCCAGCATAATAAATAGGAATTAACCACATATTATGCATATGAAAGACAAAATAAGCTAAATAACCACAAAAAACAACTCATAATTTGTTAAAGGCTTAAATTAAACACAATGTCATGATATATTAAATTCAATTTATTACACCAATGATCAAACTAGTATTCAATAGTCATCATATTCCTCTTCATCGAGAGCATCAACATCAACATCATGAAGTGGTTGATTAGAACCACATGGGTTTGAACCACCTCCACTAGGGCCACTACCACTAGCACCCCCTTGTGCATGTAGGTCTCGTGGTGCCAAAAAAGTCTCTACTCTCTTGTCATCTAATAACAGGTGGGAAATGGAAGCATCCAAGTCAACTCTTTCGGATCAATATCCCAATGCTTTGTTGGCCCTTGTACTGCAGTTGCTTGTGAGATAGAAGGTGCAAGTTGGAATGTATATACACCAAATCTTCAACCTTTTTAGCCCTCAACTTGTTGCGCTTCGATGAGTGGATGAAGGCATGTGTACTCCGGATTGCGTTCGAGAGGAAGATGAACTCGCAACCTATTGAGACAAATTCAATGCAAAATTAAAATTAAACACTCAAAACTAAAATTTTAAATAAATTAAAACACAAAAAAATAGAAATTAAAAATAAACAACTTTCGCATGCCAAGACATTGATTGCAAGAGGTTGCAAGTACAAAGATGTTTGACCATGGAGGTACCACCACATATGAGCATCCATCTTGTATTTGGACCGAAGAGCACAAAGGTTATGACTTGTCTCCGCTATGAAATTCGCAAACTTTGTCATAACCATGTCCTCGGCCTCAGAATCAAGGAAAAGCCTAGACAACACCAACATATATTCCTCACTAAATTTAGCTTCCCTATATGGTGCCACCCTCCCCGGCAAAGAAAGGATCTTCAAACTATCGAATCTAGGAGTCAATGCAAAGGCAAGTAGATGTAGTGGGGTGGTCATTTTGTTCCACCGCTCAATAAGAATTGATTTTGAAAATTTTCTTCTCGGGATCTTGCTCTTTTGCAATTATGATGGGTTTTATCTTCTCAATCATTGAGTCAATACTATCATATATCTCACCCGGTCATAGTTAATCCATGTCAATAAAGCGAACCATGCTCGTAATGGGCTTGATATAACTAAGCAAATAATCTACTCGATTCCACGAGGTGTTATCCAAGACCAACGACTTCACTTTTTGGGCTCGTTCAGTGTTTGACTGCCTCCATACGGCCCATAGGTTAGAAGTTACCAACTTGCCAAGTGCCTTTTGCACCTTAAACAAGTCATCTCATGACAATCGTGTGTGATCCGAATCAAGTCTCAAAGAACCTAATAAGAAATGAGAAACAATTTATTTTTTTTAAAAAGAAAAAACTTTTGAGTACTATATTTTAAAAATAATAAAACTTACATTATAAATAAAAGAAAGATAGCTTCCCTTACCTTCAAGCTCCAAATGCAAGAAGGATCTAAAGATGCCTTACGATTGGTGATGGTTGGTCACAAACATTTGGATCTCTTCACCCTCGACATACACTTGTCAAATCCACTCTATTTTATCGGCCAATTTTTTCAACATTAAATCAGGTGAATGGGCAGCACATGGTATCAATAAAATATACCCATGCCTCGCCTCAACTAACATCCCATTGGCTTTGCAATTCTTGGCGTTGTCCGTAATGACTTGGACAACATTTTAAGGCCCCGCCGCCTTAATGGCTTTGAAGAGATGTTGGCAGTGAATTGGGCATCTTTCATATGCCTTTACAATCAACTGCTTTCAAAAACATTGCCCCTTTAGGGCATACTACAACAACATTTATCAAAGGGTGGTTTCTTACCTCATTCCATCCATCAAAAACGATGGACACTCTCGTTTTGGCCCACGAGTCTCTAATTGGTTGCAATGAGGTTTCCACATGTTTTTTTCCTTTGCCAATACAAGGATACCACATGTTTTTTTAAATTCTTAAGGTATGTGAATGGTTTGCACATTTCTATTAAAATGAATTCTGTATAGTCAATCTGAAATCGATAGAGAGCATATCAATGTGCGTTGAATGATGATGAAAGGTTGATTAGAAGGTAACAAGGCGCAGCAAGAGAAAATGGGAAGTTTGCAAGCGAGAAAGGAGGACAAGTGCACAAGTGCCGGAATAGAGCGCAAATGCGAGGGAGAAACAAGTATTGCGCATGGTCATGATCATGAGCGAGGGGGAAAGGATCTCCTTTGAGACAAAGAGGATATGGTGGACGCTAAAGGTAGAGGTTTCACCAAAAACATACTTTAGATATGGAGAAGCAAGGCATAGAGCATTTGCGTGCTTGTAGGCACAACAAAACAATGGTGTTTGAAGGATATATTACGTCAATAAATCACGGAAAAGGCCCAAAATGTGGAGATGCGCTCATGATGAAAATTGTGTTGTTGAAACCAATAAAGGAAGAGAATGCACCTACGTAGAGGACAAACCTTTTTCAGAACCTTTTGCAAAATGGGAGGTGTGTTGTAAAGTCATTATTGATAGTGGTAGTACATAAATTCTTGGTCTAAAGAGTATTGCACACCAAAACACATACAAAGTGTCATTGTTGTTGAAAGGACATTAGAGGGTGGTGAACGAACAACATTTGGTTAGCTTTCATATTGGGGCATACAAAGATTAAGTTTTGTGTGATATGATGTTCGTGGATGTGTGCCATGTGTTGTTAGGAAGACCTTGGCAAATTGATAGGAAGGCACAACATGATGGCCATGCAAATACACATCTTGTAAGAATGGTAAGCAATACACTTAAAATCCTTTTGTAGATAAAAGTAAGGAAGTCGATAGAAGTCCAAAAGTGTTCTTAGTTTTGAGAAAGAAATTCATGAACGAGATGAAGAGGGAGAAAGCATGATACGCTTTCATTTATAATCCCAGCGCAAGTTAAATGCACAGGAGAAGCAACACCTCTGCACCAAGTGAGAGTTGAGTTTGAAGAGATTACTTTCAATGATCCACCATATGGGTTGCTGCCAATGCAAAGTTTTAAGTCATCAAATTAACCTAATTCCTAGTTCAAGTTTGCCAAACAAGGGCGCATACTAGATGATGCTAAAGGAGATCAAGGAGGTGCAGAATATGGAAAAAGGGAGGTAGCCGACAGGAGTCTTGATAAACTATTGTGATGTTTGATCGGAGAGAAGTCAGGGACATGGGATTCAGTCCTTGTACAAGTCGAATTTGTATACAATAATTTAGTAAACAGGAGCCATGGAAGCGCATCATTCTAGATTGTATATGGGCACAATCCCAGAGGTGTCACAGAGTTGCACAACATCAAAGATGCCAGAGAAAGGAGCCCAAAAGCATAAGAAATTGCAGAGTACATGCACGATGTGCACCTAGAAAAGAGTAATGAACAGTAAAAGCAACAAGCAAATGTGAAGAGGAGAGTAATGGAGTGCCAAGTGGGAGCCATCGTCTTAGCGCAGTTGCATAAGGAGAGGTTTCCCTGAAGAACATATGATAAACTATATTGGAAGAAGATTGGACCATGCAAGGTCGTGCAGAGGTTTGCATCCAATACATGAAATAGAGTTACTAGAGGGATAAACATTTCACCTATCTTCAATGTTGTGGATCTATATTCATATCATGAGGGGAAAACAAACAAAGGCAATGATAGCGCAACCTTGGAGAGGTTGATTGGAGGCACCAATTACCAAAAAAGGTGCGCGAAGTGATTGAAGCAGTAGATTTCAGAGTTGGTAAGAGGAAGCATAGAAAGGAGTATAAAGAATATTTACTGAAGTGGAAAGGCTGAGAAATTGAGGATGAGACATCGATAAACACATCAGAAATGACAAAACATGGAACACCCATAGCAGAGCTCTTCAAATGCATGTGATTTGGAGCTCATGGTTCATTGTACTTACCGAGTTGTATGATGCAGAAGCATCGGGGTTCATGAGCAAACGTGCATCAATAAAAAACACTAAAGAGTAGAGATAAGTTGTTCGCACAGTCTTTTGGTCAATGTACATTCTTTGGTTGTGGAACAATAAGGGTTTGCGACTTTGCACAAAGTTAAGGCCTTGTGTGCAGTAGTGGAAGCTCTGCGAACTTGCACAGCAGGGGGTTGAAAGTTGTCTGCGACTTGTCTTGCAAGACATGTTTAGTTGAGGTTCTACGCACGCCCCACAAACTTCTTTAGACTTGTGTGAGACTTGTGATCTTGTGCAAGGTTTTTGGTTGTGTGCAGCTCTGTGCAAAGTATGACGATCTGTGTGACCTGCATGATCACTGGGTGGAAAGTCTTTATGCAACAGTCAGTTGTCCATGCAACAGGCCATACACAGCATGTGTCATGCTGAACCATGTTTTGTGTCAACTGTCAATTGCCAAGTTTCATGCACAAATAAGAATATTAAACATCCTGATAGCTTGTGGATTGTAATTGAAGCGTCGCATAAAGACTGATCATTTAACATCTGGAAGATGAATCGTTCCAACTTTCAAAGGGTTTCTTTGTTTGCTTGCTCATATAAGGTGTGACATTTGTTGTGCAAAGAGTTGGCGATTCAAGTAAGAGAGCTTAAGGTTAGCTGTTACTTGGCAAGTTTATTGGAAGTCGTAGGTTAAGGAGGACATTGCAAAGACTGTGAGTTAGCAAGGAGATTTGCAACAAAGAGAGCCAAACCAGAGAGCCGAGTTTGGTTCAGGTAGAGACTTATGCAAGCCATAGGTCTGAGTGGTGAGATAGGTTGCAACGCATCTCTTGAGAGATTGCTGTCATCCCGTGAGCAGATTGTAAATTCTGTAATTGGACAGTAGGTGTGTGCAAGTCGTAGTTCCTCCATTTAATCAATAAAGTTTGTGTTGTTTCATTATGTTTCTATGTGCAGGGCTACCATTCAGTCGATTTCTGTGTGATTTGTGGGCTGCATGGTCTAAGAACGTCCTTCACTGGACTCCCCCAACCATGACTGCCTCACAAGTAGCATTTCTTACTAAAATGAGGTAAGGGTGAAAGGAATAACTTTTCACTATTTTCAGCTTTCAGAAGGTTACTTACGTCAGTTGATCACGACAGTAAAAATACTTTCATAGCAGCACTTAGTTCATGGTTATTCTAAGGAATAGTCGCCTCCCCAACCAAAAGCAGCAACCAATAATCATTCAAGATGATATCAGATATAAAAAGAGTAAGAATTCTTGAGCATTTGGAGCAGCAACTATGTGGATCTCTTTTCCAAGCAAGGAACCCCTACTGCACCAGTGGGGCTTAGACACTCAACACTGTTCAAATGGACTTAAATGATCAATTAGAACAGTGGCAAACAAGCTAAAATAGAAATGAAAATCACCTTATTAGCAACACACATGATATATATATATATATATATATATATATATATATATATCCTGAGTTCTTAACATGTTGGCATTTCTTGGGCACAGTTTGCAGCGTATAGATTCCTGTCAAAATAGACTGAAAATCTCAAATCGCCTTATTAGCAACACACATCTATAGATATCCTCCAGTTCTTAACAGGTTGGTATTTTCTTGGGCACAGTTTGGAGGGTATAGTTAGTTGTCAAAATGGGTATAGCATCAGAACATCGATGAATGTTAACTACTTGTCAAATTCAATCAGCTTAAGTGGTAAAATAAAATGAGATTTCAAGTAGGGCTCTACGTTGAAGCACAGGAGATATGTTGAAGTCTTGAAATCAAGTAAAATACCACATCCAATGCACTGGGTGCAGTGCACCCTCTGGATGAGGCCAGGTGCAAGTCTCAGATAACATTGACAAAAGAGATACCCCTTAGTTGCAGCATCTAGGCTGAAGCAGCCAGGTGCAAGTCTCAGATGACATTGACATAAGAGATACCCCTCGGTTGCAGTATCTGGGCTGAAGCTTACTCAAAAAAGTATACATAGGCTTTTAAATAATCTTTGAATCCCTTTCAAGGGTCTCCCAATATCTTTCATAAGGTATGCCAAAAATTCCTTGCCTAAATTTTCACTTCTAATGTTTATGGCCCTTGGGTTGCAACACATTGGATACATTCCTCCCATCCTTATTAATTTGTCTTACTGTGGTCAATGTCGAACCGTGAGATGGACCCACTCTTGTCTTATCATGCTTGTTAAAGGTAGTAGCTTTTTGTTGTATTATGCTTGTAATGGCTTCTTTTTTCCTTATTAGAGGCCCAATATGGACTACTTATTAAGTGAAAACCCCCACATTGGCTTTAATTATAATTGAGTGACATGTATACATACCACGTGCATTACATGAAGGATCAAAAGTATGCCTTCCTTACATTCCAAGGTAGGGTTGTACCACAGACTTCAGTAAGTTTTATCACGTCAAAATATATCTTTCCAAGTCTTTGGGAGTATTTTTGAGACTGATTAGGTTGCAACTGAGTAGAGAGAGGAACGGGAAAAACTTTGTTGCAAAACAAACAAAAAAGGAAGAAGATATTTAGCAATTTGAATGTAATGTTATAACTTATAATTAATAAAATTCTAAGAAAATAGTTAACAGCTATTCGGTTAGAAACAAACCCCCTAATGAAAGATGACTCTAGGAACAATTCAAAACAAATCAAGTGAAACCATTGGCACATTTTTGGGTAGGGGTTTAAAGGTAGCATCCATGAAAATCTTTCGGGATGAACTAACAATATTCCCAACCAATATCTCCAATGTATAGATGCCTCTACGACTTCATTTTCATCGTTCAGTTCTATAATTACTAAATGAGGACAATTGTGCAAATTATTTCCATGTATATCATGGTTCCATGCACTACGGGCACAAGCACCCGGTACATAAAGAAAATTCATCAATATCTACATAGTCGTACACACCTACAGTAACGGTCCCAATATAGTATGTATCGGGTACTAGATCATTTATATGGGTGCTCAAAGGGTATCGCAAGGAAAAACTTGGTACGGCCAGGCTCGGGGCGAACCCGACCATGCCTAGGCATCTTGTAACACAAGATGCACGTACCCACATCGTACCTATAAAAAAATGGTTTTTAAAATGTTAGTTTAATAATATCAAAATAACATTCTAAATGCTAAAAGAAAAACTCAAACACTTTTTAAAAACACATTTACCTCGCATTGCATGCTTAGCTCTCATTACAAATGTGCTCTCACCTTCATATTTTTAATCACTTAGATTGAAACTCCACCTTTTGCTTATCCAACGCCACTACAACTACCAAGGAGTTTAAGGAGCATCCATAGCATAGCTAGTGGGAGTGTCATTGCTATTCCTTGTG
Source organism: Taxus wallichiana var. yunnanensis (assembly GCA_018340775.1). Taxonomy (NCBI): domain Eukaryota; kingdom Viridiplantae; phylum Streptophyta; class Pinopsida; order Cupressales; family Taxaceae; genus Taxus; species Taxus wallichiana. The sequence continues at coordinate 586,600,324 of CM031235.1, read as the reverse complement.
GTTTTAATGAACCACATGATATTGTTGATGCTCTCAATGAAGGCATTGGAGAGTAATTTGCTTATGAATATAATGAATATGCTGATTTATCTCGATTTTTGTGTATACATCATAACATTTGCACAATGTACTTGTTCCAAGTTCGACCAATGAAAATCATGACCTCTCGAGTCAAAAAATGGTGATAAATCGCAATACAACTCTGCAGTAAAAAACATTGCAAAAATCGCAATAATTGGCACAGCAATTAATCATGTCAAGTAATTTCATCATTACTTGCCAAAAATTGCCAACTAAATCGCCATTCATCGGTATAAAATGCTCGAATGAAAAAAATGTCATTTTTTCTGCAATTTTTCTCTTCACAATTTCTATCAATGAATGGTGTGACTGCCTGCTAGGATTTCGATTTGTCATTGCTCATCAGAATCCTCTACTGAGTCTGCTCGTGATTTTTATTGATCAAACTTCAAGGAGGCGTTTTACACTATGTTGCCAAGAAATGGGTATGGGTATGAGTTCGAAACGCGGAAACGCCAATTTTCAAAAAAAAACTTGGGCACGAAACATTACGGAAATGTCCGTACAATATACAATAAAAATTTATAAGTATATATAAAAATATGCATAGTACTCATTTTCAAAATTTTAGTCCATAATGGATAAATCATTCAAAATATTTTGTATTCATTGAAGTCCAAAAGATTCAACATGGTTACACTTTCATATATACATGATTAGAATATATCATCTAGATTTTCTCATAATCATCTCCATGAATGCTAAAAAAATATCTTTTTAAAAACCATACTATTGTGGGTATGGCCTGGAAATGCCACAAGTACCGCATAGCCGTACCCGTGGCATTTATGGGCCGTACTTGGGGCATGCAGGCATTTCCGAGCCATTTTGGCTAAGTTTCCATAACCCTACCCATTTCCAAGACGATTCTATAGGGGTACGGGCCGAGGGGCATTTCCATGCATTATAGGTTTTATAGTTTACTTTTTTTAAGTTTTCAATTTTCATCGTTCAAACTTCAAAGATCAAGTTGCATCTTCAAGCCTTCAAGGAATACAGTGGCATAACCTACAAGAGTAATAGGTTATAGAACCACAAGTATTTTGATTTATTTTACATTTAATTAATGTTTATTTTATGAATTTAAATTATTTTTTAAAGTAGCATAAGTTGCCAAGTAGTGATGATAAATTGCCGATTCCCAATTACTTAGTCAAATTTTGGGCTGCCAAGTTCGATTTTTTAAACTATGATCATGACATTTACCATTATCAATTTCTTTTGAGGATATTAACTTATTTCACTTATTTTGTTTACTTTGCATATTATATGGGATAATTTTCCTTATTTGGCTTCTTTTTTGGGTGGTTGTACCCAAAATTGTACTGGCCCCCAAAATAATCAACATACCGTCATATTGAACCCTCATACATGTAACAACTACCTTGATCAAAATAAGATGACAAGTAAACAAGTTGTGTTCTAAGAATTGTTACAACCCTAGGTGGGCCCACACTTCACTAAAGATATGATCATGATAATACAAGAAATTTTATAAGAAAACACGAAGAAAGATATCAAAACCACACAAAATGCTATGTCCTTAACCTATAATATTGATTGGGATATGTATGGCTGACTTGAGGCTAGCATAATCTCCTAACTTGTCATATCACATTTCTCTATGCTTCCATATTATTAGTAGGGTATTCCTATGAAGTAGCCATGGCCTAAGTAGGGTATATATAGGAGGTAGGGATTAATACTTGAACATAATATTGAGTATTTTATTCTTATTATATGGTGGTGGAGGTTGCCTCCTCGAAGTAGCTTGGTAATATATTTGTGATATTCTACTCTTATTTGATATTATTCTACGCTTATTTTGAATATCTAAGTTCATTACAACAAGTGGTATCAAAGTTTCAATTCGGGCTAAAATTAGGAAAAAACCATCATTTTGATGGTTCGCCTATAACTCGCAAACTGTTACGAATTTTTCTGCAATTGTTTTACTTTAGTTGCAGCATAATACCAAGAGACTACCCACCTGGAATTTGTCTCATTCTTTACATTTTTGGAAAGCTCTCTGCATTTTAAGGTGTGTTTGTTCTCTGTATTTATGAATTTGAGGCCAACATAACCCAAAACCATAAACCCCAACCCTAAAATTTGCACCCAAAACCCTCTAGAGCTCAAGGAAAAGGCTCCATCACTTCGGGAAAGACACCGAGCAAGGAAGAGCCAGATTTCGATTCATAGGTGTCAATGGAAGCATCAAAACTCCAAGTAGAAGTTCAAAACACGATGAAAAAGAGATTTGCAGCAGGTCAGTGATCAATTTCGGGAAAGCTTGAACCTATTACACGCACAAACAGCATCTGTATCCTTATTTTTCGCTGATCTACAACAGTCAGCCAATAATTTCACTTTGGGGAACACAGGATCTTCTAACAACCCACATCTAAACATGGCACCACTTCAAAACTCAATGGATCTAATATGGGATGCCGGAACATGATACCAAAGGTGGAGATGCGCAAGTTTTATGGGAAGGATCCGATAACTTGGATCAATCAAATGGAGAATTTCTTTTATTTACATCAAACTCCTTGTGCACAAAAGTGATTGTAGCATCTCTATATCTGGAACCAGAGCAATTCATCTGGTATAGATGCTTGTGCGCTCAGAAGAAGAAGAAGAAAGGCTCGACTATCACATGGTCGGTGTTCACTAATGAACTTAAAAGGTAATACAGCAACAACATGAAATAGAATTACTTTAGTCAGCTAGCAAAACTGCAGTAAACAAGGTCCGTAGAGGATTATATTCAGCAATTTTTGAATCTGTCCTTGCATGTGGAGGACATCAAAGAGGATAACCTCAATGATTTGTTTTTGGGAGGGCTCAAGGATAATGTTCAACTTGACATTCACGTGTTTAGTCAAGGTTCAGTATTTGAGTCCATGGTACTTGCACGCCAGGGTAAGGAAATAGAAATGGTCAACACAAGTGAACACACAATTGCTAGCATCAAAGATAATAGCTATTTTACACCATCATTTCTGCAACCGACTAGGTTAATATATCAACAAATTAATGAGGAGACAAAAGGGTTATGTTCAACTATGACAACAAATACAGTCGAGGACATAACTGTGTCGAAAAGTTGTTCTACATTGCGGTAATCAATGAAGAAGAAGACCATCAAGAGCAAATAGAAGAGGTTGTTGAAGAGCTTGGGTCAGGAAATTCCCCACTTACTATATCTTGTCATGCACTTTCAGTTAGTAGCACCCCAAAAATTCTCAAGGTTGGGGGTTCTTGAAAAATCAGAAGGTGATTTTGTCGAATATTGTCGAGGACATGAATGTGTTGAAAAGTTGTTCTACATTGCAGGAATCAATGAAGAAGAAGACAGTGAAGAGCAAGTAGAAGAGGTTGTTGAAGAGCTCGAGTCAGGAGATTCCCATACTATGTCATGCGCTTTCAAGCAGTTGCACATCCACAGTTTCCTGAAAAATCAAAAGGTGATTGTCTTGATTGACGCGTGAAGTACTCACAATTTTGTCAATGATAAGTTGGCTGCACACTTGAACTGCTTTGTTTATCCAGCACCAGAATTTCAGGTCATGGTTGCAAATGGGAGTATCATTAAGTGTTCAGGAAAATGCCATAATCTTAAACTCACTATGGGGGACTACTTGTTGAATAGCCCTGTTTTTGCCATTCCAATGGGAGGAGTTGATATTGTAATGCGAATTCAATGGCTCACAACCTTGGGCACAATCGAGATGAATTTGCAGGAATTGTTCATGTGTTTTCATATAGAAGGAAAGAAGTTTGAGTTGAGAGGATTGTGCACTAAGTCATTGCATATGGGAAGCACTCATCAAATGCACATGATTCTCAACAAGGGATCAATAGGTCCTTCCGCACAATTGTTTTGAGTGGCAGCAAAACAATCATATGCACTAACTCACTGCATATGGGAAGCACTCATCAAATGCACATGATTCTCAACAAGGGATCAAAAGGTCCTTCTGCACAATTGTTTTTAGTGGCAGCAAAACAATCATTTGCACAGATACAGCCAAATTTGCAAAAAAACTGTGGAAAAATATTCAGTTATTGTTGAGGATATGCCGATAGTGAGGCCACCTTTCTAGATTACAAGTCACCATCCACCAAACTCTTCCTACACAATCCAAGAACACAATCAACTCCAACAGGAGATACTTTGTAGTCTTAAAGAGAATTTTACAATGTCGCAAAACAGTCACATTTCCGTCTTGAAGGTCATTGGGGAAAATGTTGCAGCCCAAACAGAGTTACTGAGTTTGAGGGCCAAACCATTTTGGAACCTAAGAGAATCCTTCGGACACACACTAAGAGGGTACTTAATGAGCATTTGATCAAGTGAAATAAACTAGATAATGAAAACACACCAAGGAGGATAAGATTTTCTATACCTACATCCAAAGCTTGTCAATGTTGAGGACAACGCTTGTTTGAGGGGGCATGGTACGCCCTTAACATATAATATGTATTGGGATATGTATGGCCGACTTGTGGCTAGCATAATCTCTTACCTTGTCATATCACATTTCTCTACGCTTTCATATTATTAATTGGGTGGACCTGTGGAGCAGCCATAGCCTAAGTAAGGTGCACATAGGAGGTAGGGATAAGTACTTCAATATCATATTGACTATTCTATTCTTATTGTAAGATTGTGAAGGTTGCCCCCTTGAAGTGTATTTGCAATATTCTACTCTTATATAGTGTTCTTGTGTTGTTATTCTGAATATCTATCCAAGTTTATTACACAAAACCCTTCGGGAAGAACTAGTCAAATCATTCATTCTTGTGCCGTCAGGCTTTCGCCCATTGCGGAAAATTCCTCACTGCTGCCTCCCGTAGGAGTCTGGGCCTTGTCTCAGTCCCAGTGTGGCTGATCATCCTCTCAGACCAACTACTAACATCAAAACAAGATACATCCACTTTTTGATATCATACTAGATAAATATGACATCTCGCACCCTAGCGATACAAACATTAGTAAAATCTCTCGTTTCCTTGATTTATTACAAATTTCAATTTAATGAGGCCAAATACATAAAAAAACATGTAATGAATGCAAATTAATAAATATACTAATGACGTAAGTGTTATCCATTTTCACCCCTAGGTGGAATGGACAACTAGGAAAGCTTAGACTTGGGCAGTTGATAAGGCCTTCAAGGATGAATTTTGGGGTTTTTAGGTGGAATTCCATATTTTAGAACAATTACGGTTGATTCGGGAAAGTTTGGGGTCACTTGAGGCATTTTTTCTTCTTCTAGGTTTCAAAGGGTCCATGGCTCAACCGGGTGAGGACGCACGTCTTCGGGCCCACATCATGCCAAAAATGGATTAAAATGGGAAAAGTTGAAAATTCATCTTGTGGTGCTCCACTACAACTTCATGGCACCTAGAATCCTGAAAAATCCAAGTAAATTCTAAAAATTCAAAAGAAGACTCCAAAAGGGGCCAAAATTGGCTAAGTTGCGAGAGACAGCTCGCCGAGCAGCATCTGGTGATCTAAAAACAGCTCGGCAAGTCGTGCGGATGGGGTCAAGTTCAATACAATGCGGAGGCGAGGTGATTTGCGCACCCAACACACTTGGGTGGAACAGGCCCTTAGTGCCCGAGAAGGGGCTTGCGGGCGAAACACAAAGGCCGCGTTGGAGGGGAACTCGCCGAGTTGGCGAGCGAGGTAGAGTCCATGCGAAGGCGGTAAGGTGTCAAGGAGCTCAACAAGCCCAAGCTCGCCGGCGAGTTGAAGTCGAGGTGACACATATACTACGGCACGGAGGACTTTTCGGGCCATGGTCGAGTCGGTGGAACACGGGCGGGGTGTGCTCGGAGGACGCGCATCGGCCAATGCAAAAACACAGAGCCCGAGGAACAGGATGTCTTGGCGAGCCAAAGTAAATGCGGGCACAAAGGAGTTACGAGGGAACAATGTTCCCCTTGCAGAACATTGTTTCCCACAAGGGGAAGACCTCCGCAATACAACGAAGTGTGGATGCGCACCGAGTCACCATGTGAGGTAAGCGAGGAGTTAGAACCGGGGTAGGTAGCGAGTCGATCTTGAGCTAGCGAGTTACGTGGAAGCGGGGGTCGTGCACGGGATACAGTCGGCCCGGCCGAGTCGGCCAACAAAAGCTCGTGAGGTGATGCACGGTGCCAACTCGGCGAGCCAACTAGCGAGCTGGCACCGAGTTGGCTAAAGATCCTTTGCCACATCAGCCCAATGACCTCTCCAAACCCCTTCTTTTGTAAGTCTAATCTGGTGGGCCCCCTAAAAATTTAAAATACAATGTCTAGGGACATTTAAAACATAAATTTTATAAAGTTGGGGAAAGAATGAAAAATGATTATTTCCAGCAACCCAATTTATTTCAGTCCCGTAAAGGCAGAGAATGGACAAGGAGCTACCTGCACAAAAATGGCCATAACTTCTTCATTTTTTCACCAAATTGGACAAAATTGGACTTGTTGGAATCATGATTTCATCCTCTACACTCAGCAATCAAGAAATCACAGATTTGGTGAAGTTTGGTAGGTGAAAAATGTAGAAAACGAGCCCAGTTTCAAATAACCACTTCTAGGTGGTTGAAATTGCATTAAATAGGGCATAGGCAGCCATTTTCTTCTACAGCAAGCTACAAAACAGCAAGGGATGGGTTTTTCCGGGTGTTCCATGTTTTTGTAGGTCATTCAATGCTATTTGTTGGTGGTTGAATGCAAATTTCAAGTTCTCTCTCTATCTCTCATTCCTTCTTCCATATATTGTAAAGAGAGCTCATTTTTAACGAGTTAGACATTTTTCAATGCTGTTCTCTCTTCTTCTCAGCGGCTGGGTGGATTTGGAGCTCCAAGCCTCTATTTTTGAGCTTTGTAATGAGAAATCATGCCTCTTTCCTCTATAATGATGTATTGTGCATATTATTGGAGCAATAAAATCAGTGTTTGTGGTTGTTTCTCTATCCTTGCATTGGTTTCCATTACTTTCTCTTGCCTTTCTTCATACTTGCAGGTATATTGTGCATTCTATTGTTTCCCTTACATGCTCAGATATTGTTGTGCTTAGTGAAAGTGGTGTATTGGGTGTAATTTGGTTTGTGGTCCTTGCCCATCCTCTCCATTCTCACCTTTCTCTATTTTCACACATTGCAAATTGTTCAACATCCCCTTTTCTGGTGCTATCACCGTTGTTAGTGTAGGATTTCTTTATTTTCATGTACTCTTCCTCTCCCTGGTCCCTTGGAAATCATAGATTAGGAGTAAATAGCTGCATTTTCTTCATTAGGAGTAGTTTTAGCATTAGATTAGGAAGAGGAACCAGCCTTCTCTGGAGAGTTATCTCAAATTGCAAGGTCCCACACCTTGAGATAATTCCATGTTTCCCAATTACACTGGTAGCTCATGCACACACACATGACAAATCAGAGGGTTTTATAATTTGGTGATAACAATAAGTTGTGTAATGGTTTACTAATTTATGCAGTTTGTAGGATCCAAGATAGAGTTAATATTATTACTTACTATCTTAAGCAAAATTTGAAGTGAATAATATACTCCAGCATAACCTATCATACATAACACAAATATTACCGAGCTATCTTCTCTTTACTCATATAAGTTTGTCAAATACATCACGAGTCTTGTATCACTTCTACATTATACAGCTGTTACATATACTATTCCGCAAACATAATCTATGTCATTACAATCTTCTATATCTCATACAATTATACTTTTTCTCACAACATATGTGCAACATATCCTACTTGTGGTCTAAATACAGATTACATAAGTTACAATTATGAAGGAATATGTTTATTGATCATGCATATTATACAATTGAAGTCTTCAATGTTGTTGCGAAGCGCCATACCACACCGCATGAGTCCAGAAAGTACTTTGCTCTAGCTTGTTGAATCTACCACGAGATGTAGTAGTATGTTATGGAGCTTCTACGGTATATTCTTTTCATATCTCAAACAAATGAGTCTTGCCAACATTATCCCCCGAACTCAGCTCTTTCTCTCGTCCTCAAGACAAGCCTTATCGAAGAACCTTGTCATGTGTTTCAAGTGCTCAAAAATCAATTTCTACCTTTATACTCTATTTGTCCACTTTAACGACCCCCTAGAAACTTAGACATCTAGCATGAGGCATATGTTGCATCGTTGCTCAACTTACCTAATTGAATTTACGAGACAGTGAATTCAATCCTTCAAAATTGCGCCCAAAAAGATCTAGTCATCCAAAGAAGAACTCTACGATATTGGTTGCTAACATCTTTGAAGACAATTCCCATGCAAGGAATTGTACCATTCCTACATTCTCGGTGGGTCGACGCAACAATATTTGATGGTGCGTTTTCCTTCAATTCATTTTTGGTAGCTTTCTAGCCTTCACCACCTCCATCTACTCCAAGTGTTCCACTCGCCAAGGTGTAGTATTGATCCATCTCGTTATGGTCTTAGCACTTTCTATATATTGTTTTCTATGTTTGTCTCCCAAATCCAATAACCTTTTTCCCCTCGCTGCGCAGGGGCATTTTGATCTGTCATATGTTGATGGCACCGTATTCAACTCTTTCTCCAGGGCATCGGGTGCCTTTTTATATTCTTGCATAGTCATTGGCCATCCGGTGAGTAGGAAAAATATATCGCAGCATCTGCCATGACATCCTTTAGTTTCTTTATTTTCTCTCAGCTTCTCCCTTCATTTCTTATTCTTTTTGTGCAACGGCACCATCTCAATGCTTTTGAAATCTTCCACCGCTTGATCTCTTATTTGTTGTTTCTTCGCCTTTGGATCTATGTGGTCCAAGAAATTTTGAACCGCCTCCTCGTGTTGGTTCTCTATTGCCCAAGTTTTATCAAGTTCATATTGAGGTTTTGCCTCCCTAATCGTCTTGATCACTTTTTCCATTAATTCCTCTAGTTTAACACATCATTGCACCCAATCTCTTCAAGTACTTTCCGTAATGCATCTCCTAACTGTTCATTTTGGATGGATGTTAATTTTGCCAATGGCATTATTTCCTTTCGTTATTTGTTGTATTTCTAAGGTCCAAGAGTCATATGCATTGTTACAGCTTTTTTTCTTTGTGCAAGGCATGCCTTGATTTTAGTCAAAGAGCCCCTCATTGGTTCATCTATAGGGTTGTCAATGGGTCCTCGGGGCATAGGTGGTTGTGAGTTAGATCCCCCTTCCGTTATTTGTTTCTTTGTCTAGACTTCTTCCTTTTCTTGTTTCTTGTCTTCTTCCGCCTTTTTATCTTGTTCCTTCATTCGAACTCTTTTGTGGCGAGATGTCTCTTTCTTTTAATCTTTTGCAAAAGCTTTCTTTTTCTTTTCTTCTTCTACCTTTTTATTTTGTGCCAATTTCTCTGCCCCTTCACTTTTCTTCTTTTCTTCATCCGCGAAAATTCTCTCTTTTCCTCTTCTACAGCAGCTCTCTTTTTATTTTCTTCTTCTGTTTGGATTTTGGCTTGTGCGACTACTTCCTCATCCTTTTATGTTGCTTTGTCTTGGCTACCTCCAACTCTTTTTCGTTATGCTCTTCTTCTATTTTTTTCTTTTTGTCCGCTTTTGCGTTAAGCTTCATTTGTGCCCCGCATCTTTCTTTTGTTGTCCTCCTTTTGCTCCATCTAATTCCTTTCATTTGGCCTCATTTGCCAAATTCACTCTTTCCAATTGTTTTTGCCATCAATGTGGCAATCGCGGTATCTTGTGATATCTTTTGCTTTTGTTCCTCTACTTGTTTTTCTAGTTCCTCTCTTTTTTTTTTGCCTCCTCTCTATGTATTTGACTACCTCTAAAGATTTTTCTTGTTCATTTGTGCGGATAAAGGCATTTGTTCTTTGTTTTCTCCACAATTGCTTGTTTTGTAATTTTTCCCATTGTAATGTTTCCTCTAGTAACAATTTTGTTAGCATTGCTACTCTCTTCAACTCTTCTTCATGTGCCAACTTTGCAGCTTCCGGGCTTTTCTCCATGTTTATGTAGTCTCGATTATTTTATGTTAGACACCTTGTGGTACTCTGTCAATCACACCCTCATATGTAAAAGGCCCTTTATTTATACAGTCAAGGATGGTCTTTACTATACTCTCTTTCCCAACCCTATTTATTGTTTTGTATCGTTTTGCGGTTTTGCCCAATCCACCTTTCTCTTTACGATTTTCCAATGATATTTCAATGTCTTCAATACCATCGTTGGTGTCATCTCCATCGACCACCCGGATCCAATTCCTTTTTCTATTTTGTCTTCCTCATCTTCTTGAGTTTTCTCTTCCTCATCGGTTTGTTCTCCCTCTAGTATGGTTTCCATTTTGTGAACTTGTTGCTTCTCTCTAGTGCCTTCTTTTTGGTTTTCCCATATGATTTATCTTCGGGATGGGGCCTTTGTTTTTCACAATATTCAATTTTCGTAGTGATTCCCAGTCTCTCCTATGATTTGTTCTTCCATTATCAAGCTCGCCTTACTCATGAAGAGCCTTCTCCACATTCTCTTTACTTTCTCCTTTACTAAGAATGGGGTTGTTCCATAGGCCTTCATTGCTCCACATCTAAAGCTTCACTTATAACCGAGGATTCAAACTTCAATTTTTCGTGCTTCTTGTTAGAATATGTGGATAAAGAGAAAGAAGAGGAACTGGAATGCGAGACTTTGTAGATTGTGTGTCCGTTATTTTATCATGCAAGAGATAGTTACAAAATGGTTGAAGTGTTACAACCGTTCATTAGTTAATACATAACTAATAATGACTTAATAATAAATTATAAGCCTTATATTCTTATACCCCCTCTTAAGGCTTACACTACAGAAAGCAAACACAAAAATATGTGAGAAGATTGAAATAAAATAATTGAATAGAGTCGCACATTCTTTAGAATCTATCTTTGAAAACAGTTCCTTGACTGTAGTGCAACTCCATTTAGTTGCTTCGTAACCCTCATAAAGGTGTAATTCCCGAGTTCCCATATTCCACCTCCCCAAACTCCCGAATTATTGGACAACCATCCATATTGAGCAACATCCACAATGCTCCATCAAGTTGTCTCGTGACCCTCGTAAGGGTATAATTCCCAAGATCCACAAACTCTCGAACAAACTAGGTAACCATCCATGTTGAGCTTTATCTACATTGGATCCCTTCTCGTCTTCAAAGTGTTGGGCTTCTTTAGAATACGTATTCTTTATCAATGAATTTTTCATCCATTTGGTTTGTCTTTGAGCTTTCCCTTGTATTTAGAAGGCAAATTGTTTAACAAAATAGCTTTGGCATCTTTGTCATCTCTGCTCTACCAATCTAGTAATTTATTTGCATTTGTAGGTGATTTCTCTTTCCCATTTACTATGCCCCACAAATTTTTATTCATCAATTGCATTTGTATTTTAACTTTCCAGGGGTGAAAGTTGAAGCCAGAATATTTCTCCAATGGAATTTCCATTCTAAAAAAATACTTAACAGAAAACACTCTTGCAAAATTTTGAACTTATAGAAATAGGAATGCATATAAATACTCAAACTATGTTTTTATCACTCCACCGATTTGCCACTATATTTCTCCTTCGAGATGATTTCTTGGTTGTGACTAGAGGTTGTAAAGTAATGTTTGAAGAAAAAGCAACTAGAAAAACATGCCCGACAAGAAAAATGTACCCTAAAATTATCTAAAATTCACGATTGCAAAAAAAAACATGAATAAAAGATGATGCCCTCACGCAATTTTGTGCTTATGACTAGGGTCCTCTAAAAATCACAATAATATTTAAATTTGCAATATTCAGATTTGCTTAAATGTGCAATATTCATATTCGTGATTGTCTTTTTGCGCTAGATTCAAATTCGTAGTGTCTTTTTGCCCTAGATTGATTCGTGACTATATCTTTTTGCCCTAGATTCATATTCACAACTTCCTTTTTGCCCTAAATTTTGCCTTCCTCGACTATTCACATTTTATCTCTTTTCGTGGGATCTAGAATATCTTCAAGCTCTAATAAGACTTTCTCGATTTTGACATTTTCTAGTTTTTTGTAAGATGCAGACCCAATCAAGTACCAAGCTCGATTCCAATGTTAGAAGATGTGAACAGAGAGAAAAAAAAAAAGAACCAACATACACACTTTGAACATTGTGTCCGGAATACACACTTTGAACATTGTGTGTCTGTCATTTTATAATTCAAGATATAGTTACAAAATGGTTGAAGTGGTTACGACCGTTCATTAGTTAATACATAACTAATAACGACTTAATAAAAAATTATAAGCCTTATATTCTTATATTTCTTTACCTTTTGTCGTGATCCCTAGACTTACATTCTTCCTTCATTTTGATCTTCTAAGGTTGATTTATCACCCCGATCTCTATGATGACATGGGGAGCTCCGCTTCATTCCCTTACAACTAGTGTTGTTGTATTGGCCTATTAGGAAATTAGTGTTCATAGTGTGAACATATGGTTTGAATATTAGTATTATTTAATATTTAAATAATACATTATTGTGCACAATTAGTTGTCATGCACAACTCATAGATAGGGGTGTGGGAGTAAGACTAAGGAATAGAGGAGAGATATGGGGATAATGTGATGAGACTTGACTCCATGATTATAGGAGCAAGCAATTGTATAAAATGCCCTCTAATATTAAATAGAAATTTCTCCACTCTATTTACATTTTGTCTCTATTCTTTGTGCTTTCCATTTCATGAGTTAAGTTGATTTATTGTTGAATTTATTTATGCAAACCTAGAGTTTTAGCATCAAACGAGTTATGGGAATCGTTGCAAGACAAAACCACGGCCTCTAGGTTGGAGATCCGAGATTTTTTTAAGCTTCCGTCGTAGGGTTTTGAATTATGGGTTCGAGACACGGGGATCGTCATCGATTCTAATCCAATCGTTGCAATTCTATTGATCACCGACGACTCAGCACTGTGGATTAACAAACTAAATTACGTGCAAATCCTATTTCTAGTCGCCGATGATTTACTCGATTCGCCCACGATTATGTTTCCGATTGCCAACAACTCACTTTGGTCGTAAATCGACCTTTGTGTAAAAATAACAGTGAGTGATTTCCAGCATTAAATTTCTCTGATATGCTTTATTAATTTGCTTTAAAATAAAGTTGAATATTATTGTAAGGGTGCATTTTCAACTGTGTTCAACACCTATCATAGAAATCATTTTAGATAAATTCAATGGATTAAATTTTCACACATGGAAGGTGAAAATACAAATGCAACTAATGAACAAAAATCTTTGGGGGATTGTAAGTGGAAAAGAAACAGAACCAACAGATGTTGCAAAATTACTTGAATGACAAACCAGGGATGACAAAGCAAAATCCATTATTGGGCTTGCTTTATCAGACACTGAGTTGCATTATATTGACTTAAAAAAATTCAAGGATATATGGGATTTGCTAAGTCAAACATTTGGAGCTAAGGCTATGAATGTTAAATTCACACTAAAGTTGCGTAGTTATTTAAGTTGAAAATGAATGAGGGTGCAACTATGTCAAGTCACATTAATGAACTAAGATCTCTTCCGAGACAATTGACAGAGATGCTCAAGTAGATGAGGAAGATGCAAAAGCTATTTTATTGAATAGCTTCTTACCTCCAAAATACAGTGATGTAGTTTTTACGCTTGGCAAAATGCCTTCTCAATCACTCGAAGGTACGATCTCTGCACTACTAGCCGAGGTGAAACTACCCTTTATACAAAGAAAAAGCATATTAATTCTTCAAGGAACAAAAAAGAATTAGAATGTTTTTATCGCAAGAAAAAGGGACACATGAGATCTTCTTTCTATCTCATGCGTGCAAGGATCTTATTAAACTCAAGATGGACAAGGTCTATGCAAATTGATGAGGAAAAAACTGAAGAAGAAGATGAACCTGAACAAAAGGAAGATGAAGATGACTACTTATACTAAGTAGTGACTCATGGAGGCTAGAGACAAAGAAGGATGGAGGAAAAATAAGCATCTCTTGTTAGTCACCAACAAAGAGATTGTTTCATTGTAATGGTGATCATTTATTTTCTACTTTCATAGTGTGTTTGCTTTCAACATGTGTGGTAGTAAATAAGAACAGAAGGATAATTCCTGTTCATAGTTAGGAACATATTTTCCTATATATTGTTCCCTTTTGTAAAATGTGAGTGGAGAAACATGTACGCTGTTATGGAGTGGTTGGTGGTCCACTAGAAAACCAATTTGAGAGTTTGTGAATCTCTTAGAAAATCACATACGAGTGGTTAATGGTTCCACTAGAAACTTTGTTAGAGTTTATGGTACTCTTTGAAAACCATTGTTTTGTAGAACATGAGCAGGTACTAGATAGAACTCACCCATGTTCACACTAAGGGGGAATGTTAGGAAATTAGTGTTCATAGTGTGAACATATGGTTTGAATATTAGTATTATTTAATATTTAAATAATACATGAGTGTGCACAATTAGTTGTCATGCACAACTCATAGATAGGGTGTGGGAGTAAGACTAGGGAATAGAGGAGAGATATGGGGATAATGTGATGAGACTTGACTCCATGATTATAGGAGCAAGCAATTGTATAAAATGCCCTCTAATATTCAATAGAAATTGCTCCATTCTATTTACATTTTGTCTCTATTCTCTGTGCTTTCTATTTCATGAGTTAATTTGATTTATTGTTGTTGAATTTATTTATGCAAACCTAGAGTTTTAGCATCATGGTCTCTCTTGTTCACCTTGTTTTTTTCTTGCTTCGGTAAGAAATCATCCTCTTAGGCGGTATTCGGGCAAGTTGTGTCTAGATGTAATTTTCATATACCCTCATTCCAATTATCCGCTTGTACATCTTTAATGTCATAGAATAACAAAGGGATCTTAACAATTAAGTAGCAAGTATGGGCGGGCATACAATAAAACTATATCCACTCCAAACAATATCTCATCCTTTATCTACCACCACATCAAATATTCTTGCTTTCCCTATTACCATATTCATTATCCTTTCTCCCCATACTCTCACATTGTTTATTTGTCTGGTAAAAGGGAAAATTCTCCATATGTATTTTTACTTATTCACTTATTGTTGTCTTCAGCCCATTTCAACGCTTCATCCTTTCCTAGAAGGGTTTTCATAAAGTACGTAATGGGAACAATTAGGAGGGAGCCATAGCAAAAATCGTGTTTACCTCACTTGATTTTCTCGGTGTTCTCTGTAAATTCATCCAACAATGCCTCACATAGGTTATACTTGTAACATGTCACTCCAAACAAAGGGAAAAGTCTCTATATATGTATTTTTACTTGTTCCCTTGTTTTGTCTTTTGTCTATGTCGTTGCTTCATCCTTTCCTAGAAGAGTTTTTGTTATGTACATACAAGAACAATCTTAAGGGATCCATAGCACAAATCATGCTAACCTTGTTTGGTTTTCTCGGTGTTCTCTCAGTAACTTCATCTAGCAATGCCTCACATAAGTTATACTTGTAACATGTCACCACAATGTCACAAGCTACTTGGGTACTCTTCGTCATTGCATAATCCTCTCTATTTGTATGATATACCTTATGGGTGATAATTTTTGTTGCATACCTCATCCTTATATCTCCTACAACTGAAATTGAAATTACTCTCTTATTTCTTATTGTACCTATCATTCGGGGTAGGTCTTTTGCTTTCACAATCCTCTTTCAATCCCATTCAAGGATGTTATGGCCTTCATACTTGAGTCTTATATTGGCTTCATAATATCCAAATTGTCTTCTCTACAAGCTGAAAATAAGGAAACCAGCTCAAGACATCTAATTTCATTTGTGGTATGATCCGTAAGTTATCCTTACAATCCAACATTTATGTATCGGCCTTCACATCCATCATTGCCAGCCTATCAACTTCCTATTTTTGTATTATATATTTCTTCCAATTTTGAATGAATGTACTTTTGGGTGCCTTGAATGATATTTTGGAAAATGCCCCACTCAAGATCCGACTAGAATGATTTGAAGATTTTTCCCAAAAATTGGCTTTTTAATTCTGCATTAACTACAATTGTCGGTGTCTCAATTTTTGTTGTCTTTTCTTACTCACTTTGGCCTCACTATCATCTTCTCGATTTCCTCAACTTCTCAAAATTTTGTTTTTCCCTCTTTGCAGCAAGTTTTTTTCACTTCTCTGTTTTTGTGAGTTGAGTTTTGGTGCCCTACTTGCTTCTTTAGTTTATCCGAAACTTTTCCTCGCCAAATTAAACCATCCTCGATTTGTATTTATAAACTTTTTACCATTTTTGCTTTTTACTTCTCCTCGGCCTTCATGTTGTCCTCCCTCCCACAACTTTTCACTCCACCTCGATCATCGGGTCATCTCTTACTTGCCTCCAAATCTAATGTTTAATTGAATTGCATTTCTTTTTGCTCCCACTCATTATCCAAGTATATTTATTCCCTATTAGGAAAACGCCCTTCCAAGTTTTACCTTTCGTACCTCACCAACTCGGATTGTCGGTTTTCAATTTCACGAGTACTCTTTTTATGTTTTTTATTTTCTTTTGATTTGTTTTTTTCCAATCCTAGCTTTTTCTACTTATCTTTTCTTTTTAAAATTGTTTTACTTTATATTTTTTCTAAAATTGTTTTGTTTATTTTTCTTATTTTTTAAAATCATTTTACGTTTTTTTTTCAAAATTGTTTTTGTTGTTTTTCGTATAGTTTGTTTCCAAGATTGTCTTTTTTTGCATATACACACACATGCGCACACACACGCGCACGCACACACACACATGCATATATACATATGCATACATACATATACACATATACATATATATACTATATACATACATAGTTGTATGTATGTGTGTATATGAATATACATACATACATACATATACACATATACATATATATACTATATACATACATAGATGTATGTGTGTATATGTCTATGTATGTATGCATATGTATATATATCTATCTATGCATATATGTATATGTATATGTATCAAACAGGTCATAATTACTAGTATGCGGCAATGTAGGCCTTAAGCCCCATGCCATTTACAAATCTATTTTTTCAAACTTGTATAGTGTCTTCAAGTTTGTTGCTCCTAATGGCAATATCTACATTATCACATATAGTCCTAGTCATCGAATTTTCAGTTTTCCGGGCTTGTTGCACTTGTCATACAATAATACTTACTTCCTTCAAATTCTGTGTTTATAAAGTCTAGTATGTCATGCCTTTTGCCTCCTTTTCTCCTGCATTTGATTATATGTGGCAATGAATCGCTTCTCATCCAACTTCTCTAGCTCAATCAATCTCTCATGTACCAAATTCTTTTCATTCATATGAAACTCTACCGCCATTCTTAGACTTGGTACAATGAACTCTCTAGGCATAACGGCTTCAAGCCCATACACCAATTGAAAAAAGCAATACTTAATCCATCTCTTGTATGTCAATAATATGCCCACAGTACTGCAAGTAATTTGAAATCCCAATCTTCTGCTTCCAAATTGGAATTTTTTGTTATAACCTTCTCCAATGAAGTGGCTAGCAAATAGTGTCAGTACTTTTGTGGTGCATATACCATATAGCTAGTGCCTCGCATTCAGTTGCTGCATTATTTGTCTACACCTTTGGTAATTTTTGACTCGTAAAAGAAATGGGGTGATCCATATGACCTTTTGGTTGTGCTAGTACAGTGCTTGTTGCTATCCCCAAGACCTCAACATGAACATAAAATGGCAGCTACCAATCTAGGAAGATTCGAATAGATGCATTCGCTATTTTAGTTTTCAAAACCTTAAATGCATCCTGACATTTTCTTGTCCACTCCGGTGGTTTTTATTTCTTTTCTTCAACAACTCTTCAATTGGAAATCTTATTGCTATGTAATTTATGATGAGCTTCTGGTGGTATCTCATATATCCTAACAAGGCCTTTACATCTTTCTGTATTTGAGGAGAAAATTTATAATTATTGAAGTTTTTAGCAGATCCACCAACAATTTGTTTTATATGAAATGTCCCAACAATATTTCAAATGTTGTCATAAACAAGTATCTATTCAAGTTCGGTGATATTTGCAACATTCTACACCTCTCATGAAGATCTATCTTAATAATTATACATGATCTTTTGGCATCTCGTACACCGCCCAATCATCTAGGTATACCTCCAGAATGTCGTTAATGAAATCCTTGAAGGAATTGACCATTATCTTACTAAATATTGTTGGTGCATTCTTCAGTCCATAAGGCATTACTATGTACATGAAGGATCCCCACTCCATCGCAAATGTAGTCTTCGGTCTATCTTTCTCAGCTATCTTCACTTAATGATATCTAGAGAAACCATCAGTGGAGTATACTTCTTAGCCTGCAACATTCTCTAAAAGACCTCTTCGGTGTATGGTGTTGGGAATGGATCATGTACGTAGGGCATTCAATTCTCCAAAACTACACATTCTAATCTCCCTCTTTTCTTGTTTTGAATTACCATGGCACTTCGAATTTGCATCATCCAATGGTTGTATTATTCTTCCTAGCAACATTTTATCTAGCTCAATTTTTACCTTCACTTTTACATTTGGATTTAGTCTGTATGGTTGTTTTCAGATATGCTTGGCATCTTCATTTATCTAAATTTTCATGGCACCCAAATCTTCTATCCCGACCAGCTCTTTGAAGCTTCTTAGAAACAAATCTTCATATTCTTTTAAGAGTTCTACCACTTTATAAACTTTCTCTTATTCCTAGTAGCCTCCTAGTTTGGCTAGTTTAGGGTCTTCCTATGTGGCAATATTTTCATCTTGAATTTTTGGTGGTTGGTAAAAATAATGTGCTTTATCTTCTTTTGTCTCTATAAGTTCTATTTCTCCCTCCTCAATTCTAAATTTTATATTTTGTGGGTTGATACCTTCTTATGGATCTCCTTTTTTCCCTATATTACAGCATGGCGGTGTTACTTTTTCTCTCGTGGATCAATCCAATGGGTTCCCAATCTTCTATAGATTCAATCTTGATGTCCTCTTAGCCGAACTTATAAATTTTCTCTACTACCTCTCATGTTGGCATTAATACAAATGATCTTATATTTTTCAACACTTTGCATGCTCATTTATCTATGTCCTAAACATTTAACGCACAGCAAAAATCCTCTTTCAAATGTTCCCAATATTTCATTCCTGTTCACAACTCCTAATGTATGGACCACGCCCACAATAATGGTTCTAAGCTGATGTGTTGGGATGTTTCTCATATTTTCTACTAGTGGGTTTTGCAGTTGTTGAAGTGTATGAACTGGTGAAGGAGTTTGAAACAAGTATGAACTGAACCATCACTTGGGTCATGAAAGGGGGTTCAATGTGCTTCAACTTGGCCCTTTGTTAGGATCCCAACTCTATTTGAGGTGCCTAAAACCTTCAGTGCAAATTCCTTGTCCAAAAAGACCACCGTGCTTCAGTGTTGGGAAGGTTTCCTCTTTTTATGCTCCCAAAAATTTGTCTTACATATTCCATCATGTAGTAGACCTTGTAAGCTTTCCGATGACTATGATTTGAGCTCCCAACACCACCCGAAGTTCCTGAAACCTTTCTCAGAAGTTGACCCTTCTTTAATGTTCACACACTCATTTTCCTCAAAAAGCACTTAGAGAGAGCTTTCCCAAGACCATTCTAAAGCTCACAGAATCTCTTCTAAACCATATTGTCACGAAGAAAACTCTAAGACCTTTTTGTTGGTTGCAATTTGGGCTTCTAAAACCGCCCGAGGCTCTTGAAACCTTTCCCAGAAGTTGACCTTTGAAAATAGGCAATTTGGAAATTTTGACAATTTTGACCAGTTTTGACAAGTTTGACCAAAAAGGGGCAAACTTTTCAATTTGACAAGTTTGACCAAAAAGGGGCAAAAATTCAATAGGGTTGTCAAGTAAAATGCCTGAACATTTTACATGCCAACACCCATCTTAGTATAGAATTTTACATTCAAATCTCAAGAGTTTAGTCACCCACTTTCATTGTTCTAGCGGTAATAAATGTTGTTCTAGGAAATACTACAGGTTGTGTTGATTCGTTTTGATGCCGAAATATCAATCCAACAAATATGGTTGCCAATGAGTTCTTGCATGTAGAATGGCTAGCATTTCCTTTTCATACATGGATTTGGTCAAATTCTTTCATGTCAAATTTTCTTGGGATCCACTTTGACCCTTCCACCGAGACAATGTGACAAAGACATTCCATCTCGGTGGTGCCAAAATAACACTTAAAATGCTTGGCATACAACTGATTGTTGGCTAGGAAATGCTTTGGGTGCGGTCCAGTGAGCAAGATATTCTTCCGCGTTTTGCTATATATGAAGATGTCATCGAATAAAACCAAGATGAACTTAGAAAGAAAAGACCAAAAAGTCTTGTTCATTAGGCTCTGGAATCTTGATGGGGCATATGTGAAACCAAAAGGCATCACCAAAAATTCATTGTGGCCATCATGGGTCCATAAAGGCCGAAAAATCTTCCTCATTAGGCTCTGGAATCTTGGCATTTCGAGACCAAAGCGGCATCACCAAAAAGTTGTAGTGGTCATCATGGGTCCGTAAAGCTATCGTAGGGATATGCTCTTCTCATAAGTTAATCGATGGTAGTTAGACCTTAGACCTAACTTAGAGAAGAAGCAGCCTCACACAATTCATCCAATAATTCATTAGTCACTAGAGTTGGAAAATTTTCCTTAACTATTAGTTTGTTTAATTCCCCAAAATTCACACATAACCATCATGACCCATCTTTCTTGTGAACAAAGAACCTTTGGAAAGGAGTAAGGATTCACACTTGACGAATGACCATTGCGGCCCAGCAATTCCTTTATTTTTCAATTTTGGTTTTTGCATGTAAACGTAACAATATGGTTGGATGTTGGGTGGTTGACTCTCAAGAACTTGTTGTATGCACGGTAATGGGAACGTTGTGGTCGTAATACACGAGATTCTTCGAACAAATGTGAGTGCTTGTGAAGAATTAGTTGCAATTATTCGAGATTGTGGATGTCCCTGTTTCTAGCATGTTAGCTACACACAATTGAGCCACCACACCTGAAGAACCCTTTTTGACCAATTTTGCCATGCGGTGAGAAGTAATGATTTGAGTAGGCCTTGTTGTCATTCCCGTTAAGGTGTATTGTTGCCTTGCTGACTATGAATTGCATCTATAATTCAGAAATATCTCATAGGATGGGTCAAGGATTGAAGACACTAGGCACCCAAAAGCGAAAGTATGGATTCATCCCATTCATAGAAAATTGTAAGTTGTATGCGAAATTGGTTGGTGATTCGCAAGTTGTCTCATAAAAATATATCCGAGCTTTGAATCTTTGGTTGATGGTGTGCTTCGCTCCTCCCTCGTGGTCGACTATTGTAAGTCAACCCATAAGTATTTGTCCTTGGGTAGACATTTGTAAGCCATTCTCTTGTGGTTCATATTTGTAAACCATCCCTTGAAGATGATGTCTTAATTTAAAAAGTTATGTTTCATGAATCCAACTATTTATGAGTATTGTTTATTTGCTTGGTTAGAAAGATGAGTTGGTTGGATCCAAACTAGTAGTGTATTATCCTTACTGAATGTCGAAGGATACCTGTCTCTGAATGTGATTGAGTGATAATCTTCCATTGTACAAGATCATTATGTCATTTGATACTAACATTTTGTAGATTGCGCACAGGTATTTCTTCTATCATGTGTACACATCCAGGCAGCACAACCCATATGATTATCTTCAAAAAGCTAGAGTCGCAATTGGTCTCTCACAACATTTTTCTACTTGGATTTTTGTAAAGTTGAGATAGAAGTTCTACATATTAGCAAGACTGCCTAATTGTCGATTTATACACTCATATGACAAGAGGAAATAAAATTTAAAATAGCTGAGCAGCACAAATCAAATTGTGCCTATACATAGATATAAAAATAATTTGAAGCATTATACTATATAGAAAATGGCATGGCGCAATTGTGATAGTTTTAAAAGCACCATAAAACATAAACACGTACCAACTAAGCCTAGTGCTACAAGAATTGCTGATGCCAGTTGTACAGGGCGTAGACAGCTACATTGAATGAAATATTGCGGCCTTTGAAACCTCCTTTGGACATTTCCAGTCAACCCATGAAGTTGTTTATCATTAGAAATGCTATAAGTAGGTACATGGCAGCCATTGAAAACTGTATTGTTACCTCCCAACCAAGTATTTGAAACCTGTTCAAATCGATAGCAACATTTTATCAATTTTCACAGTTCAAACAATTATCTAGACACTTTGTCGCAGAAAATCAATCCTTCTACAAGAAAAGCAAACTTCCAGAAAAACCTAAAATAGAGGAATGGCATAACTTTAAACATTGAAAGCAGTATAACCGTGCTAACATTGAGAAAAATATATACATAATACCAGACAGATTCAGCTTATACATAAATTGTCTCAAGAAACCAAGAGCACCCTACACGCAAGTCACTAGCATTATAGAGAAGTAGCAAAACAAAGACTCAACCACCATTACCAGTCCAAATTATAGTTGTAATGTACATTGCAGACAGCATAAGGTCACATTTCTCCTAATATCTAAAAATCATCAGTCATTTCCCTTCATGTTTAAAAACACATAGCACCCAGGCAAACAAGATAATCCAGCCATTAAAAAAATGGACACTTTTTCCCTCATAAAGCTCTGTTTCCAAGCATCATAACATTTACAAAAGAAAGCTTCTGGAAGAAATTGCAAATGCATTTGCTGGAAGGTAGAGAAAGGGCTTAACCAGGAAAGAAATTGAATTAATGCTGGATATAGAAGTCAATAAATCCAAGATCCATTCAAACTGATTAGACGAAGCATCAGCCAATCAGGAAGCCAAAGGTGAGCTTCAGTAGGTTTCTGACCAAAGGTAGCACCAGTCTGATAGGGAATGTAAATATAAGGTAATTTGTGGCACATACGAAACATGACTTTGTTCCACAATCCATCATGTCCATAATCATTATTTGAATCCCACACAACGGTAACGATAGTAGGGCTATATTTGAAACTGGTATAAGTGGTGAAGGTCCCACAAAGCCCCAATGAAAAGAATTGAGGGATACCCAAGAACTCAAATGATAATTATGAACCTTTACCATGTTTGGAAGGTGGGCCAAAGTCTAGTAACTGAACTACTCAGTGTATTAAAATGAATATTTGGCTATGAAACATATATAATCCTTTTGAGTACCGTCACAAACAATGGATGCCAACTTATGAAAATCCCCAATAAAGTTTAGGAGCCCAAGCTATCCCTTAAAGTCATCATCTTCTAGTACAAACATCCTAATAATGTTCCTCAAGTGATCTCTTAGTATATGAACTAGGTCCCAACTATGTTACAATGGCATTTGCATACCAGGAAAACATCATGTTCATAAATATGGATCCTCGAGTCATGGAAATGGTCATCCAATGAAACTCTCAAATGAAAACATTGGAAGACTCTCAAAAACAACTAGAAAGAACCGTGTTTACTTGAAAAGGAAGGTAAAGTTGAGAAAGAATCCACAAAATCTACCTTTGGATCACGAGTCTGGAAGAACAAAATGCAAATAGATCCCAATCAAGGGAAGGCCAAGATCCCATGTCAAAACATGTTTTCTTATTTCTTCAAGATATACTCAACTTATCCAAGACAATGAAGTTAGGGTGTGATAAACAAGTCACTCCATTAGCATTTACTCGATAAACAATATAACACAGAACAATAGAGAGAGAGAGAGTAATATGGGTGGTACACTTAGGGACCCAAATTACACTTTGGCACTTGTATAATAAATTATAAATGAGACAAAACTCCCATCTATATATACATGTTAAGTCTCCTTACCTTGTATGGTCAAACCAACATATTATACAAAGGGAGTTAGGGGAGAGTATAAGAATACCAAGGTGGGTCCAATATGAATCCAATCCCAAGTTAACATAAAAGTGCACCTAATTGTGTCTAATATATAATAACACAAAGAATTGCTTACACTAGTTCATCATTGGGATAATACCCAAACCTCAAGTATCTCATGGAATGTCCACACCTGGTGATCAAGGAGTTTGACAAGTTGGGCCTAGAATAAATAAAAACACTGCACCAACAACCCCTCTTAAACCAAAATAGGAAGAAAGCAGCTCTTAAAGTAGTTGGGAAACAAATTCCTCCCCGCTTCATAGTTGTTGAAACAACATGAAGGTCTCAGAGAACTAGATCAATGTTCAAACACAAATAGATAAGAGTCATCAACAGTCCACAAGAACAATATTTAACAATAGAAAAATCCAGCTCAACATCCTAGACTCCAATCCAAACACTCCACAAAAGAGTAAAATGAATTCATTGTGTCTAGAACAAAATCCGCAAACTTCACATAAACTGGAAGCCTCAGACAGTAACTGTGAGGCATAAGACCCAATAGAGGAGCTAACTAAGATCCAGCTCGAACCATAACAGACTCGTCTCTTGACCCAAGAAAAGCACAACCACTGAAAAATCAATGTGATACCAATTCTGACACCATCCAAATCAATGAATAATCAAGATCCATTATAAAACATCTTAAGCCACTTAAGTGAAAAATTCTTTATGTTCCATAGCCTTGAAACAACATCAGAGTTTAAAAGACAAGTCGATCAACACTAAAACACAAATACAGAAGGGTCATCAACACTCAACAGCAATATTTGACAACAGACACCCAACTCAACACCCTAGACTCCAATCTAAACATTTCAAAAGAGAGAGGAATTCGTTGTGACAAGAACAACATATGCAACCTTCCCACAAACCTGAAGCCCAGGACAGCAAGTGTGAATCATAATACCCAATAGAGGGGCTAAGTTCTGACTAAAACCACTCATGCGCCAATAAAAGAACCACAACCTCTCAAAAATCAAAGGGATACCAAGAATGAAGCCATCTGAGTCAATGAATGGTTGAGATCCATCATAGAACATCTTAATCCACTAAAAGTAACTACATTAAAGCCACACACATACAAGAAGCAACCCCATAATTGGGAAAGTCGATGCACAAAAACAAGCATCAACCTCCTCAAGTTACTGAACAAAATGCACGAGTGCACAACTTAGCAATGCACATCAACAAACCTCAACCTCCCAAAAACCAAAATGAAGTGCATGAAAGAACCAGGTACATGCAAGCAAAGCCTCAACCTCCTAGAAGCAGGAGCCAAATGTACCAATGCTGAAGAGCTCGTCAAGAAGAGCCAACCTTCCAAGAGCAAGAATGAATGTGCACCAAATTCATATATCAAACTAATATATCCTCTACAAACATTTGCAAGCCCGGAGTGTGGATTTTCATAACAGTATTCCCCCTCAAACCACACTCATTGACTCAATAGCTAAGAAATCTCCAAACCCAAAGAATCAATTGTGGGCTACCTAATTAAAGTATTTAATGATAGCATAACACTTTCGTATAACAAGAAATGCAAAAATAAAAAACACTTGTATTCATATGAAATCAATATACATAGGATGAATATTATAACTCTGGAGAGAATGCATATGAAAGCCCCACATCTTTATCTGTGACCATAAATACAGGTCAAGGCAATGACTGTGGAGGTAGAAACCACAAACCATCCAAATGACGAAGATTAAACCAAAAATTATAATCAAATTCTCATTAAAAACTCAAATTTTAGAGTTGTCTATAAAATAATCGTATGTGGCAACTTTTCCATTGTTGGCTCTCCATCCTACAAACCCCTAGAAAAATTCATGTCAACAAAATTACCATTAACATTTCTAAGGCAAAACTTCCTATGTCAACCAACTCCTCCATAAATGCGGACCATGTCCGAGAATATTTCCCTTCTAACAAACCCAACTTATACAATCTTCTATGCTTGGGTGTGTACGACTTTCTCTTTGTTTGGCGGCAATTGTTTCCACACTTTGTTTGGCAATACCTAGCTTCCAACCTTCGGTGTCTTTAGCAAGAATTGTAAAACCTCTTAATAAATGCATACGAATTTATAAAAAGCCCTTAATCCAAAGGTAAAGGAATTGTTTTAGGTCATTGCCAAGCAAGATGCCAATTCGGTGTATGGGATCCCTCTTGTAGAAGCCCACAACGGGATTGTTTTTTTGTTTACCTTATATATTTTTAAAACTCGTTACTTTTTTGTCTTGAGTGGATTGTTCGCATAGTGTCAATGTATGAGAATCTTCTAGATCTTTTAGACTCTAATTTTATCACATTGTATGATCTATAAGATTCTCATAGCAATTTTTACCTCTTTAGGTTTCGACCCGCCATTGTGATAAATCAAGCCTTGCCAATCCATCTATGCCCAAGGTACACAGAGACAAGATTGTTTTTGCATTATCTTATACGTTGTTCCTATAGAGTGTACATGCCCTATCTCCTCATAATTTGAACCAGTGCCTCTATGAAGCACAAAACCTTCAACATTGAACCCACTCAAGCTATACATAAGATTAACTCTAGCAGTCCTTGTGGAGGAAATTTAATGTAGAAGCATCCAGGTTCACAAGCAATCTTGCATAAACCAAAACAAGTTAAGAGTAGATTTTGTGTTTGTTTATGTATTCTTGTGTGCGCCACTGACAGAATTCTCTATGAAGGTCGGTGGTATTGTTCCAAATCCATAAAAGCCTTTCAAAGATTGGCGAAGTCAATATCCCATGGCACAAAATAGAAAAGGTGGTTTCATGGTGGAAGGTCTTTCTCAGACTGAAGAATGTTCAACAGTCGTTGTGGAACCTCTACATTATGAAAATACACTTCATTAGATGGCGTGAAGATTGTAAACCTTAGCACATAACCGCAACTTGGTGCAAACAACTAGCAGTATGGCACAGAATCAGGAAGCTTCAAGATATTTGCAGCACTACAGAATGCAATTTCAGGGGCTCTCGTTAGCAAAAGTTTATCTTGATACCATGCATCTGCATGTGAAACATGAGGTCATTTGAATTCCACACATGTAGCGCATAAAGACATATTGTGCATAGGCTTCTTGCACAAAAATGTGCAAGGTTCTTGAATAGCACAAATGGTGGGAATGCTTGTCGATTGCATCGAGATAACAAATGAAGGTCGATGAAGGCTCGTCTAATTTAGCATTGCAATCCTTGAGCCAACTTCTGTTTGCATCAAGTTGTGTTATGATATGGGTTCTTTGGGCCTCATCCTTCATTTAAAGTTTGCAACACATTGATATGTTTATTGGAAAGATTGTGGGGCCTAATATTTTAAGTAGTTGATCGTGTGTCTATATAAACACATCACTATGTTTGAATTAGGTATTCAGGGAAGACGGGAGTCAAGAAGTTCAATTCTAGATTTAATTGAGACGGTTCAAAAATCCCATCAGGAAAAAGTCTAGTGCTGTTGCAAAGGAGTACTCTATACAGAAGAGACTTGTGCACAGATTAAGTAAAGGACTATTACAATTGAAACGCTTGGAGCAGCATTGTGGTGTTGGGACTATTAGGATTGAAACACTTGGAGCAGCATTGTGGTGTTGAGTAGTTGTAAGTCTATATGCATTGTGCATTCTTGATGTAATAAGCTAGACTTGCCAAAGGGTGTGAGATTAAGTATGTAATTTTCTATTGTTGATTAATAAAGATATTGTTGTTCCTATACTATTTCGATGTGCATGTGTGTTATATGTTAAGGCTGCACGATCCACGGCCTTCTTTCAGTGGGACCTTCAATTGTGGCTGCATCATATGGTATCAGAGTGAGGCAGAACTTTGGGATTGAGGCAAAGATCTGAAGTTCTACGTCTTTGCAAGGTGGGTAGAAGACAGACTGAAGTAAAAAAGCAGTGTGACATGCATAGGTTAACAAGGGAGTGAATCAAAAGGTCCACAATTGCGAAGAAGAGAATATACTGCCAAGAAGAGTAGGGCGAGGAGGCACACTAGTCAATAATGTGTCCAGAAGGCTTGATGAGATCATGGACGTATTGCAAACAGCGCAGATCGGATGGAATGCAATGGAGGAAGATAGAAGTGAAGAGGATTCTCGTCCTGAGGAATGATGTGAGTGATGCAGAAAAAGAAATACAAGAAATGGTTGAAAGTGGAACGAGAGAAGGAAATCCAGCACTTGAACGTTTGGATAACGGAGAAGAAAGGCTTCTCAAAGCCATATCGAAGATCCAAAGAGAGTGCGAATGGAGGTTCCTTATTTTTCAGGGACACTAAACGCAGAAGAGCTAATTGATTGGATAATAGAGATGGAAGAATATTTTGAGTTCAATGAAGATCGCATAGACCAGGTTGAAAATTCATGTGGTGTTGTGGTGGAAGGAAATTTAGTTGAAGCGCAATAGGAAGGGGTAAAGACAAGATTCCCTAATGGGAGCAGATGGTAGCAAAGCTGAAAGGGAAATTTTTTCTTGTAATTACCAATTGGATTTGGTGAAAAGGTTGTAGAATTTGTGACAAAACGAGTTAAATGTACAAGAATACACTAAATAGTTCTACATGATCACAATTCGAGTTGGTCATAATGAAATGGATAAAAGAAGATACCACAATACATAAATGGACTGTGGTGGGTGATCCAAGATGAGATTAGCATAGTGAAGATGCAGACGGTGGAAGAGGCATACCAATATGCCTTGAGAGCAAAAAGAAGTTAGCAAGCTAGCAGAGTACTACAAAGGCCAAGGGAAATACTAGACGTGGCATAGAAGCAACTACACGTGAGCAAGAGAATGAGGAAGGCGCAAGCAATGCACAAGGACAACAAACTAGAGGAAGAGCCGAGTTCTCCAAGAGGGAGAGGTCGAGATGGAAGATTTAGCAACACATGTATTCAATATAGCGAGATAGGATATGGTGCGTAAGTTGGGATTGGAATGCAAAACGCATTTGAATCCTTATAGAGTAACTTGGTTGGTAGAAGCACAAATTAGCGTTGTGCATAAGCAATGCGAGGTAGAGATAAAGATTAGCTAGTTCACAGACAAGGTTTCGTGTGGTATCATGCCATGTATTATTGGGAAGGTCGTGACAATTTGTCTTGGAGATGTTGTATGATGGGAGAACCATTACAATGAGAGTGTGCAAGGACAGACAGAGCCACATTCGAAAGCATAGCTCACCAAAGTTGTTGGATTCTATGCACAAGGGAATAGACCCTGCAATATGTAGAAGGCAGAGCATGCACATTACTATGCAACAAGGTGTTGCATAGAAAAGAGTAAGAGGA
Source organism: Taxus wallichiana var. yunnanensis (assembly GCA_018340775.1). Lineage (NCBI taxonomy): Eukaryota > Viridiplantae > Streptophyta > Pinopsida > Cupressales > Taxaceae > Taxus > Taxus wallichiana. Next base: position 586,570,949 of record CM031235.1, on the reverse strand, counting down.
TTGGAAAAGGAGCATAGCACAAAGACAAGAAAACGGTAATGAACAAAATTCCAATGCAAAAGCGGTACACGAGTATTTGTGTAAGGGAAGAAGATATGGAGATGAAAAGAGGCACCTAGTGCATTCAGAGGAGTTCAACCTAAGAAAGACAAGTGAGGGTCGGAGGTACAAAATTGGTTTTGGCAAGGAGGTCGCACCATACCCAACTAACTTCAAAAATTCGGTGGCTGGGAGTATCCATCGGCACATAGGCACCCCAAGCCATTATCAAAAGGTCAAAAGGGTGGTTCTACCCTCCACCCTCACACATTTTCTTAGCTCATGTGCAATCGTGCACCAACCGAAAACTATTAGAGTAGATTTTGTGTTTGTATACATATTCTTTTGTGTGACATTGACAAAATGCTCTAGAAAGGTCCCATGATATTGTTTTGAATCCATACAAACTTTTAGAAGATCGAGCAAGTCAATGTCCAATAGAAAGAAGAAGAAAAAGATGGTTTCATGGAGGAAGGTCTTCCACAAGCTGAAATATAATAGATTGTCTTAACGCTAACAAAAAGAATAAAAGCATCAAAAATGAGAATCAATAAATGTTTTAAGAAGAGATACAAGTCCACCCTAAAACATGAGCCTTTGAGTAAGGCTCGTCATGAACAAGCTCCTCCATCTCATCCAACTCTCCCCATGTGGTGTCATCAAAGAGATCTATCTCAAGATAGTTATCTTGTGTAGTTGATCCATGTGTCTCATGCTCAAGGTCAACATTCCAAAGGTCTACTTCGGAAGTCACATAATTCATATCATCTAGAGAACTGTCCTTGCCATGCGGGATAGAAACCAATAGCAGCTCTAGAAGTCTTGTATTCTACCTCAATTGGATCAATAATACCTTGGCCATACTTGCCAAGTCCTTTCGCATGTACATCTAGTGTTTGAAGTATCCTCCATCTAGCACTTGCTTTATATTTCTTGGATCCAAGGTCTTCCCTAGCTACTAGAGCATGAATATTATGAGAGGGCTTATAAATGGAAGACGGACCATGATCCTCATTTAAGCACTCATAAGAGGCATCATCAAATGAACTAAATGCTTTCAAGATGTTTGTGTGCACCCATCATATAAACCATATGAACAATCATTAGTCTCAGTAGTAGTGTCCAAATGAGTGAAATCTTCATCACTCTCCTAAGTGATGCCATTAAGGGTAGAATCTTCTTCATCCTCAAAGGTTGATCGTAAACTCTTCAACTTCGGAATTATCCACAAAATCACAAAATAAACATTGATGTTCTACTTTCTATTAGAAAATGACACGATACATCTATTGAATGAATTATGTTTATGCTTAGAATCCACAATTGCGGGAAAGGAAAGAATTTAAGCTCATAAACACCAACACATTTTATTCGGAAACCTCCAGAGAAGGAAAAACCGATCAGAAGTGCAATTGCTCTTTCTTCCCACTTTTATCGGCCAATTCAAAATAACAAGTACATAATTTACAATAAGTATGAAAGAGAAGTAGATAATATCTCACACTTCCTCCCAAATACTTGCTTGCTCTGTCTCAACACTCCTTTCTTCTACAAAACACAATTCCAGCACTAAGAACTTCTTGCTCACTTGCTTTCATGCTTCGATGATCTTGTTCTCTTCTAAAAACATGTATTTATAGCCTTTCTCATGTCCTCCCATGCACTGGAGAATGGGAAAGGTCATGGAGGAGAAGAGACGCGGACAACCTTTTCAAATTATGGGATGTTCGTTTTCATATTTTTGTTTTTTGTCTGAAAGAGCTAGGACCGCCGCCCAATGCAGATCGGCGGTCCCAGGACCGCTACCCTGTCTAGGCGGCGGATTACCTTAACCGCCGCTCGCATAGGCGGCGGTCTTGTTACTAAAAAGACAGAACCTCCATATATTATTTTTCCTTCTTCGTGATGACTGTTTTGATGAAGTAGAGTCATTTTGGATCCCTATGGATCACACCTCCCCTACTTAGGAGGCTTTTGGTCCCACAAAAGCTTAGTGGGGGAGTAGATGAGGAAATAATTCCCTCACTTGCTCCTTCGAGTACCATTGGGCCTGCCTTGGTGTCTTTCCTTTCGATCCGATTTGCCAAGATTTCTGTGGACCTCTCCTAGTCTCTCGACCTTCTGTGCAAGTACTACATCCTCCTCCATTCGACTTGTGAGTCCAAGACACAATCCTCAATAGAAGGTAACAACTGTAGTCCATCTTCATCTAGCATGGATGGCTCATATAGGTGCAAGTTCTCACAGTTTACTACAGAGTACATCCTCATAAATGACAGCAAATCAAGTCGAAAAGCAATTTCTCCAACCTGCTCCAATATGGTGAAGGGCCCATATCGTAGTGGCTTGAGCTTTCGTGCTTGACCTTGTAGTCTCTCCTTGCTCAAGTAAAGCCAAACTATATCTCCAACATGGAGTTTATGTTCCCTCCTATGTTGATCGTGCCTAGCTTTGTACTTTGCTTGAGATTTCTCTAGTTGTTCTTTGATTTTGAGATGGATTTGTCGGATCCTCTCAATGAATTTGTTTGCTCTAGTCACCTCTGTGTCTCGTGTCTCCTCCTCATCCTGCTGCCCAATTGTTATGTCTAGCGGATTTGTAGGTAGATATCCCAAGCATGCTTCAAACGGTGACTTCATAGTGGATGTGTGTACTACCCGGTTATAGGAATGTTGAATGTCCTTAGATATTTTCTGTTATACCCTACGATCAACTCTGTACCAAAGTCCTGTTCACTACCTTTATCCGCCCCATCATACATGGATAGAAAGTTGTGCTCCTCTCGTAACTGGTATCCATCTTGTCCCACAAAGTAGTTCAAAACTTCCCAAGAACTGGAATCTCTGTCGAAACAATAGACTTTGGCCAACCAAAATGCACCCATACATTAGCAAAGAAAAGATATGTTGCCTCATGTGCTTTTACTGTCTTTTTACATGCCATAAGAATACACATCTTACTTAATCTACTAACAACAACATAGAGATAGTCATGGCCATGTTTAGACATACCTAATCCTCCTACAAAATCCATAGAAATGTCCTCCCACGGGACAGTGAAGTCTTGTGCAAAGGCATATACAAACCCTCTTTCATAGTCTTAGGCTTGCTCGTCAAATACAACAAAGTTTACATCCACGTATAAATTTTGATACTTCTTCTTGCATATTGGGCCAAAACACGTACCTTTGCAAGTGGGCTAGGTCTTACCAACACCGAATGTCCCGCTACTTTCGAGGTATGTGCTTCCCTCATCAATAAAATCCTTTCTTCTTTTGGCACACAAAGCTTCCCCCATCGAGTAGAGCATCCGTCCTTGAGATAACAATCTTCAATCTCGTCCTTTCAGTCCCTTGGGGTACCTGAATCGCTGAAATGTCACCCCAAAGTCTTTGTCCTGGCCATATGCCTCTCCGTAAGCTTCCTTCGTGAAGGGCTCGATCTGAGAGATAGTGGCCAAACAAGAAAACTTACGTGTGGGCGGCCTAGACAACATGTACGCCACCAGATTTGTACTACCCTTCTTGTATTTGATCACCAAATGGAATTATTAAAGGAACCCCATCCACTTGTAGTGCCTTGCCTGCTACAATTTAGATTGTGCTTGCAAATATTGGAGAGGTTTGTGGTCAGTGTGCACAATAGTTTCTTTACCCAACAAATAATGCTTCCATTTTTTAATTGCTTGAACTAGTGCATACATTTCCTTATCATATATTGAATATCCTTTAATTGCTGAAGTGAAAGTTTCAAAATGATAGCATACGGGTTTACCTCCTTGAAGCAACACTGCGCCCATGGCATAATCACTGGCATTTGTCTCTACTTCAAAAGGTTGCTACAAATTAGGAAGAGCAAGTACTAGAGCATGACTAATCTTGTATTTCAATAACTCAAAGGATTTGTCTTGTTCCTTACCCCAGTCAAAACCCTTACTCTTTGTGGCCACTGTGTGTAGAGGTGCTGCAATCACAGAGAAGCCCGGAATGAACTTCCACATGTATTGTACTACTCCCACAAAACTCCTAGTCTCTGTGGCTCCTGTTGGTGTTGGCCAATTAGTGATGGCTTCCACCTTCTTTGGATCCACTCGTAGCTCTCCTCCTCCAACCACGTGCCCAAGATAGACAAGTGACTATTTGGAAAATTCACATTTCTTCATATTACAAAGCAGTTGTTTCTCCCTGAGAACTTGCAAGACTTGTTGTAAATGAGTTAGATGTTCTTCCCATGTGGCACTAAAAATCAAGATATCGTCTAGATATACAATGACACATGAATCTATAAAATCCCGCAATACATCATTCATCAATCTCATAAATGAAGCGGGTGCATTGTATAACCCAAAAGGAAGTACTAACCATGTTTTGTCTTGAAGGCAAGTCTTCCATATATCCTCCTTCATTTTGACTTGGTGATAACCAGACTTGAGATCCAACTTCATGAAGAATTTGGCATGTTGAAGCTGGTCCAAGAGATCATCTATGCGGGGAAGTGGATATTTGTTCTTTATGGTGATCTTGTTCAAAGCACGGTAGTCGATGCACATTCTCCAAGAACCATCCTTCTTTGGCACCATCACAATAGGCAAACCACATGGTGAGGTGCTCGGACGTATCACCCCTTGGTCTAGTAGTTCCTAGAGTTGTTTCTTTACTTCAGTACTCTCAAGCAAGGATTGCCTATACAACCCAATGTTCGGTAGAGGGGACTCTGGCAATAGCTGAATCTCATGCTCTACTTCCCGTTTTGGTGGTAACCCACTGGGAGCCTGAAATACTTCTGAAAAAAGACTGAATAATACTATCCAAATCATGCTTTCCCTAGTTAGAAATCTTTGAAACTTCTACCCCATCTTGTTTATCCTTTAACAAAAGTAAACAAAACTGATTATGATTTGCTGAATAAGTCATTTTGCTTGGTTAGCACTCACCATAGTAACTCATGTCTTACTGTTGGTGTGCCCGGATGTTGTAGTTGATCCCATCCTTGACCCATCTGTACCAGTTTTCCCTTCTCATAAATATAGCATCCCTGATATACAAGTAAGGACTCCCGAATACAACATCAAAAGCATCAAGTGGAATAACGTCAACTTCCAAAACATCAATATACTGGGAATTTATCCCAAACTTGACCTTACTGACTTCTTGTTACCGAATTTCAACACCCTTCTTCACCCAACCCAAAGGATAAGGGTGTGGATGCTCGTAAGTCTCAAGACCAAGCTTCTTTACAACTGCTTCAGAAATCAAGTTAGATTGAGAACCGGTATCAACCAAAGCATTTACCTTAGTTCTCTTGATCTGGAATAGTCTACTCATCTCCTCTTCTGGTTGTCCATGTTGGTGGCCGTGCATCCAAGCCTTTCATCTACATCAAAGTCATCTTCGATTTCCACCTCCCCTTTTTTTTCACATTGTCATGGACTTCTTTGAGTCCTTGGTTCGGTTCTTCGGATGTAACTCCGGATGCAACTTCCAACATGTAGCGTCAGTATGACCATTGATATCACAGTTCTTGCAAAAATTCTTGGGATCTTTACAAGTATTTAAAGTAGTGGCAACTTGTTTACCTTTCCCTTTCCACTTACCCTTGTTACTTGTTTGCCCATACTCTTTTTTTGCTGATTTGTCGATTGCTTTGCCCTTGGCTCTACTTCCCCTTGCTTCTTTTCATCATCTATGTAGTATGCTTGCACACACACCTCGTTGAGATCTTTGGGCTTGGTGGAGATGACTTTTCTTCGAAGGTGAGTGTGAAGTCCTCCCAAGTACTTAGTCAGAATATCCTCATCCTCCAAGTCCATGTTTAGCAACATGGCCTGCCTCGAAACTCTGTAGTATAGTCCTGCACACTTTGACCACTGCCTTGTCTAAAATAATGCCATTTAATCATTTGGTCAGTCTTGTGGCCAATAGGATAGAAGTTAGCTCTAAGTAATTCTTTAAATTCTTGCCAAGATTTCACAATAGGACGCTTCTTCTTTTCACAAGTGGTTAGATGGGTTTCCCACCAAACCAGAGTGTGTCCCTCCATTTTGAGACGTGCAAAGGTGATCCTTTGTGCCTCAGTGACATTATGGACGCTAAAGTAGACTTCTAACTGTTTTAACCATTTATCAAGCAACTCTGCATCTACTTGTCCTTCAAAGCTTTTAATATCAACTTTCGTCTCAACTTTAAAAGGAGTATGATCAGATTTTACCTTTTCTCTTGCGTTTGAAGTCTCTTCTTCATGCTCTTCCCCATAACTTTCCTCATGGTGGCTCCTTCCTATGCCAAACTTTTAGCTAAGCCCGAACCACTGAGTCCATGGAGTCTTGTTTGACAGAAGTTGTCTTCTACAAATCGGCAAGCTCTTCTTGCCTTCTAAACATCCTATCCATCATGGTCTCTAGCATCTCGATTCTACGGACCAAGTTCTCTTCCTCCATTTGTCCCGAATTCTCTGTTTCCACTTCTTTGTAGAAATTTCTAGATCGCAAGGTAAAGCCTCTTCGCCTTTAGATCTCGTCATTGTCATACAAATCCAAGAACGAATACCACAATCCTGGATACTTGTTAACTTTGATACCAAAATGATCTATAAACTCTTCAATTTTGGAATTATCCACAGAATCACAAAATAAACACTAATGTTCTACTTTCTATTAGAAAATGACAGAGATAGCTATTGAATGAATTATGTTTATGCTTAGAATCCACAATTGCAAAAAAGGAAAGAATTTAAGTTCATAAACACCAACAAATTTTATCCTGGAAACCTCCAGAGAAGGAAAAACCAGTCGAGAAGGGCAATTGCTCTTTCTTCCCACTTTTATTGGCCAATTCAAAATAACAAGTACAGAATTTACAATAAGTATGAAAGAGAAGTAGATAATATCTCACACTTCCTCCCAAATACTTGTTTGCTCTGTCTCAACACTCCTACAAAACACAATTCCAGCACTAAGAACTTCTTGCTCACTTGCTTTCATGCTTCAATGATCTTGTTCTCTTCTACAAACATGTATTTATAGCCTTTCTCATGTCCTCCTGCACTGGAGAATGGGAAAGGTTGTGGAGGAGAAGAGACACGGACAACCTTTTAAAATTCTGGGATGTTCGTTTTCATATTTTTGTTTTCTGTCCGAAAGAGCCAGGACCGCCGCCCAATACAAACCGGCGGTCCCAGGACCACCACTCTGTCTCGGGCGGCGGTTCGTAATCACCGCAGATGCACAGGCAGCGGTCCTGTTACTAAAAAGACAGAACCTTTGTATATTATTTTTCCTTCTTCATGTTGACTGTCCCGATGAAGTAGAGTCATTTTGGATCCCTATGGATCAAAGGTGCTCCATAGTATATACGACCGGTGATTTACTACAACCTCAATCTCCTTAAATTTACATTTCACAATCCTCATTAACACAAGCAAGGGTGTTTTGTGATGCATTGCGGAACTTTATGAACATATAAAATTGCTGACTATTGTCAATAGAGCTGAACGCAACAACTTTTAAGTGAAGAAGCTCTTGATATCATAAAGCACAAATTTATCCAACCAAAACTTAACTTTATTTCTATTTTGTGTGATTTGATAAATAGAAACTAATTATACACCAATCATAAAATGAAAAGCATCTTCTCCAACATTTACTTTTTCAAGACCACAAACAAAACATTCAAAGTAATTTCGAGAATCCTTTTCCTTGTCCAGAAAATCAAACTTTGTACCATCATTTACCTTGCTTAGAAAATCAAGCATTGTCCATCCTTTGCCATAAGATGGTAACCACCAGAAATTACGATCCACTAGCATGCTAAAGAATGAACATGCAATGTTTGACAAGTAATGATATTTGTCACCTATGTGTTGACTCGGCATAAAAAATAATTAAAAAATGCAACCAGCTAGATTTTGCCACATGCTAGCTCCAGATTTGTCAAAATGTTTCAACCAATATCAGTTGTGTTATTACCTGTTATTCATTGTCACAAACTCAACGGAAGAAAAGTTACAGGGATTCAAACCACAAACCTATCGGTGCAAGGCCTATTCCCAAGACCTTACATGCTGCCTTTATAGAAGGCCAGCGGATTTTAGGCCCCTTTGACCGGCATCTTGCCACTTCCAACTCCAAATTTGTCAAAATGTTTCAACCAAATTCAACTGTGTGCAACCTATTATTCGTTGTCACAAACTCAATGATAGAGAAGTTATGGGGATTCAAACCACAAACCTATGCCCGTGACCTTACCCTACACCTTTATAGAAGGCCAACAGACCTTAGGCACCTTAAACTCTCACAAACTCAATGAAAGAGAAATTATGGGGATTCAAACCACAAACCTATTAGAGCCAAGGCCTATTTCCATGACCGTACCATCCGCCTTTATAGAAGGCAAGCGGATCTTAGGCCCCTTAGACCGGCATCTTGTTGTCATGGTGACCCAACCACATGCACACAATTGGACCCCTTAAAGAGGGAGGGGCGGGGGATTTTCAAGTGGCATTTTCGCAACTTATGTCCATCGTCTCTCTACATATGCTCCACCTCAAAACCACTTATCAGTTGTGTTCAGCACCTTGTCGCCCAAATGCCTTTTTCCCTCACGGTGACTTGTTAGTTGCATCACCATGACCAACTGAACCAATTGTGCTCCAATAGTAGATTTGTAAGCTTTGACATTTCATTTTAATGGTTACATGGAATTTTTGAAAAAGTACTAAAAATGGACCCTAACAATGTTTCGCAAGGAATCCAAAGATTAATTCATTTTGAAAAAAACCACCTCAATGCTTAGTCAAATATTTCAATATTTTGCTCTTTCTTTCACTCATATTGCATAGATTTCTCTATTTTGTTGTATTCTACTCTATTTCGCTATTATATATTTCAGTATGTTGCTCTTCATTTCCCTTATATTGCATGGATCTGCCCTATTTTAAATTGGCCATGTCATTTGTTGAACTGCGATCTATTGTTGTGAATCTGCCTGTGTGATATAGTAAGTTCATTATAAGTGGTATCGGAGCTTTGATTTGGGAAAAGTTTATGTTGTGCATTAGGGCTGTGGAGGAAAGCACAAAACGGTATTCTAGATAAATAAGCTTTTTTTCTTGTATATTTTTTCTGCTTTCTTAGAGCTTGAGTTGTTAGGCGCGGAATTTTCGTTGCTTTGCTTTTTTAATTTTGTTGTCGGTCAAAATCAAAACCTTTTGATCTAAGGGTAGTTGAGAGTTTTCGTCTACCCCTGTCCAAAGCACAAGGAAAAGAAAAACAAAAAAAATATGGAATTGGGTTCTTACACCCTTGAACAACATAGCTGCCATTGAAATTATCTTTCCAAGGCAAATGCAATGGTATAGACCTTCGGTAACCCTAAGTTTTGGAGAGAAAAAATCGGGTTTCAGGTTTTTCACCCTTGAGAAATATAGTGGTCATTAGATTCGTCTCAAAAAGGCCATGCCATTAATGTCAATGTCTACTAACCCTAATGTTTGACTTTGGGCAAGTCGCATCATGGCAAGTGCTTCTACCAAAGGCAAGGAAAACAATCAAGCTACACTAGAGAAGACTTCTAACAAAGATGATACAAATTCAAACGGGTGATTAGGCTCAACTCTGTAAGAGTATTACCCATTTGGAGACAAGATTTAACCAAAGCAATGCAGGCTTATTAGGTATGACCACTATAGCAAATTTAAACAGGATGTAATACATGATAGCTTCCGAGGCATAACTAAGCTGCGCTTAAAGAACTAGGTAAGAACTACCTAGGCTCCACGAAAGCATAAGCATGATTGCTATCATAGAGGAACCGAAAGAGATGGCTCGAAAAAAGAAATAGATCAACTCAATGCAAGCATGGTGTATACACTTATTTTTCACTCTTACTAATGATTTCTCTTTGCAAGTTGTTGGCGCATTAATCTCCTGATTTGTGTGCCTTAAGGGGCATACCGGGAGCGGGGTTGGGCTGGTAAGCAATACCTAGTGAGAGAGATGTTATGCATGGCATCGTTCTAGCTTTCCCTAACATGCCTCTTTACTACTTCCTTACCACATTCCTACCACTTTCCTTATTATCTCTTTATGGCCAATTGATATCTCTAGTATTATCACCTTCAAATCTCCCTCATACCCGCTCCACGTGTTTTCTCTACCTTCATTCTCTCTCCCTCCTTACCTTTATACCGGACTATTTGTGGCTGACGGCACCAATCATGGTCAATGTCATTCAATAGTACCTTATTTCCAATCGACTACATCAACTATGGCCAACATCGTCGACAAAGAGAGATTGTGACTTTAGGATATGTTATATAAATAGACGTCATTGTTGTCATTTCTCTATATCACCATCACAATTTTCTTTGCTTTTGGTCGCAAATGTTCCCTTTAAGATTTAAGAGGTTTAGGGTTTGGTGGAGCTTATACTTAGAGATTTATTTTGGAGCATTGGGCTACTAAAACTAACAAGAATGGGAGTTACTCCAGCAATGTCTACCAAGTCTTTGGAGTTCCCACAACTCTCTCAAGGGGTGCTACTAACCCTAGGGAGTTGATGTGCCAACAATGTCTTCACAAAGACGAAAATCCCTAACACTTCTCTTTTCTTTATATTGGTATGATTGATTTGTTTGATGTATCATGTATTAGACTAAGAGTAGCATATCATTGTCCATTGTATTATCTCTTACAGCCCTTGTTTTAGATAGAAAGTATGTCGAGTTAAGATGCTCAATATGACTATACTCTCTTTTGAAAAAAATAGATTTGGATTTAAGTAGAAGACCTTTCTAGGGCCAACACACAAGCCACGGATAACACCAAGGGGCATAATAGTCCATGATCTAGAAAAAACTAATTCACACTTATGTCAAAGGCATACGGTTCCAAAGCATGTGTCAAAAATGGGGTTGGGTTTAACTAGGATCTTACGGTTGTACGAATAATGATAATAAGCAAGTGCTATAAGATATCTAAGCCAAGGGTTGTAATGCCGTGTAATGATAATAAGCAAGGATTGTAAAGAGATGGTGCAATAGAGAAAGACATGCTACTATATCCTAGTCTAATACATGATATCTTAAAGAAAGTGAAGGATAAGGGATACTTACCTTTGTGAAGACATTGTTGGTGCATTAACCCTCCAAACATTAGTAGCACCTCATGAGAGAGTTGTTTTAAGTGGATCACAGGAGGGATAGGTAGAAGACCTAAGTAAACCAAAGTTAGGGACTCCAAAGACCCGTTAAACCTCGGTGTAGTTCATATTCTTACTGCTCCTAATAACCCAATACTCCAAAGTAGACCTCCAAGTGTAAGCTCCACTAAACCTAAACCTCTTAAACCTTTTAGGAAAAAGGTTTTTGCAAGCAAAGACACAAGAGACTCGTGATGATGATATAGAGAAATGACAACAATGACGCTTATTTATACAAGAGCATAACTTGAATTCACAATCCCTCTTGGTCGGTGGCATTGACCGTGGCTGAAAATAAGGTTCTAGATAAGATAAGATAAGATAAGATAATTATATTAATGTCCAACAAATGACCATAAAAATAAGTCAATGGGACTGTACAACACAATGCAAGAGGTTGGAAGGGAGACCCTAAGGGGTCATCCAAACAAAAAAGAAGAGAGAAGAAGAAAGAGAGGAAAGGAGGAGGAGAAGCAAAAGTCGTCGTGGCCGAAAGAGTGCAAATGGATGGAGTGAAGAGGAGGGCGGGAGAATCCCACCACTGACATTGTCACCTAGCATCCGAGGCCGGTGAAAGTCGCTGCAATATGCATGTTACCTATAATCAAGCCGTGGGAAGACTAGGTTGCCATCAACCATGTTTGATGTCATCGGCCGCAAATAGTCGGAGCATAACGGTAAAGAAAGAAGAGAGAATGGAAGTAGAACAAATAGTTAAAATAGGTATAAAGGTGTTGTAGAGATGTGAAGGTGATAATACTGAGGACATCAAGTGGTCACTAAGAAAATAATGAAGTCAAGTAAAGAGGCGTGTGGAAGCAACCTAGTGTGATGCCACGTGACAACTCTCTCACAGTATTACTAACCAACCCACCCCCACTCCCAGTACACCCCTTAAGGCACACACTCAAGAAAATTAATGCACCAACAACCTACAAAGAGAAATCATTAGTAAGAGTGAAAAATAAGGTGTATACATATGCCCCAACCGAAGATCATCATGTGTCGAATAGGGTAACATGAGATTGTCTTCTAGAAAGGAACATGGTACCAAAATCAAAAGGAAATGACTACAAATGAATAAGTAAAGAAATATGAATTTTACCAAATGAAATACACTTATTTGAACTTATTTTCCCATGAATTGGGACGGATAATGACTTTGTGTCTCAACCATAGAGGGCACATAATTGCTAAGTGAACCCAAACGAAACAAGACTAAAGAAATAAAACAGGAAGATAAATTAACAAAATAAGCAAGGAAAAACTAACATAAAGGGAGCTCATGGGAAGGTGGGGGACAAGTCCGAAGAAAACACCTAGGTCAACGCTAGTTAGCCTATGGTAGGTAATAAGGGGTCATAATATTGGACTAGGTTAGGTCCGGATAGCCCTATAAATGGAACAAAATTAGAGGCAAAAACCTAGAAATGATATAAGGTGCATCGACAGAAGCAACTAGTCTTGCAAGCCTATTTAAAGGCGACAATACATATAAGAAAGATGTAAGCTATGAGGACAAACAAAAAGTTGGTTCCACAAGCCAAGAGAAATAAGCAATTTTTGAAACAAAATGCAAAAATAGTTGTAACATACCATAAAATTCCTTGCGACATCACGGTTGTGACGCTTATTCCAGTTTGTCTCTAGGAGCTATGGTTACATAGGTACAGCGGTTTTATGGAATTTGGGTGTAAACATTTGAAAGTTCCAAATTTTATTTAAAATCCATAAATAGAAGTTTGAACCTTTCATTTGTCACTTTGTGATTAGAGATTTTAAGATGCCATCGCTTTGAGTTAGCCATTTTCAATGAAATTATAAGCTATGGTACAAGCATGAGGAGGTGATCAAGGTAGACGTGGCGGACATGGATGAGGGCACAAGAGAGGATCTAACAGTAGGATTTGTTTTTAGAGTCAATGGGTAGATAAGTTTAAAATGGAAGAATAAACCTATGTGCAAATTCGCGAGGCAAAAAAAAATCTAAGTTACATCAAAACATAAGTATCGACAAGCGTAGGTGGGTTTGGGTTATTATTGCATTTGGTTGTTGTTAGGTTAGGTTAAATGCTACGGAAAGTCACATGGACTTCTGCCTAACACAATCAGCCTTGTTGGGCCGAAAAGGTCACAAACGGGCCAACACAGCTAGAAAATGTCCACACAGTCGATGCATTTATGCCCAACATGACTGATGCAATAAGGAGTGATTAATTTGTCTACATGGACAAATGTAGTTTTCATGTCTTTTGCCGATGCAATAGGATTTTTACTACATGGCCAATGTAGTTGGTTGGAGTAGGAATCCTTACATGGTCGATGCAATAGAGTGTAGAATGATGTTTTTACATAGTTTTCTATACTTCAATTATTTAATTAGTTTTCTCTTAATGAGACTAGCCAGATGAATGGTGTTTGATGTCTTGCAAGTTCAGAGATGAGTTCAGCTATGGCGAAAAATGGATGCCTCCAAGTTACGTGGGTTACTAAAGGGATTGTCTACACAGCACATAGTACAATCCCATGCCCTTGATTTTGGGGTATCATGGAGAAGTGCCATATCCCATTGGATGCAGACTCAGTTCAGAAATTTTTGGCAGACTGGTAGTAACGATCAAACACATTCAGGAGGAGGACACAAGGAGATACTATAGAGACTACTTTTAGTGTGGAGGACGCGCACGGCCATTCCGAGATTGCCAGTACATGACACTTGAATGTTTTGTAAAGTTCGAAATCAGATGTTGAGCACAGGGTATTAGCTCAGTAAGTCACAATAGACAATCATTAAAAGTTGAGGTCACTGATTGTTAGGCACAATGCATTGTGCAATACGCCTATTTTGACCATCAGCAAGGTGATTATCGGTTTGTTGTGGCACACATCTTATACCACAAGTCCGACGAAGGAGACCACTTATTGCATTGGTAGCATGTTGGGGAGCCTTTGAGTAGAGCATGTTATACAGTTGGGGTAACTGTACAGGGATGAGTGTTTAGCTGGCCCATAACTTGTACTGCATTCAAATCAGGCGGCAACTAGCCATGGGACTAGTGATGCTATTAGTCACATGGATATATGACAGCTTTCCGATGTATTGCCCAATTGGGACACCATCATAGATTGTAGCAAATGCACCTTGAGTATGGTTATTGTGCACAATTGGATTGGTTTTCAAAGATTATAGACCATCAGGCAGGATTACATTATATGGACCTAGTATGTGGGCGTAATAGATGCATGGTTGTTTTGGTCATCTATTGTAGCAACAAGAAGGATTAGGGAGATTAGTGGGCATTATCTATGGTGGATAGAACCACATGCAGTAGACAAGGTACTTGGACAATTTGGTTTGCCACATCCAACAACTCCATTGCCCCTACCTCTGTATAAGCCGAGACATACAGAAGAGCAGGTAAGGGACTGGAGGCCGTAGTCCCACCATTGAGACCACGACAAGAACGGCGGTTACCTCGAGGGGAAGAGCAGGCAAGGGACTGGAGGTCGTAGTCCCACCATTGAGACCACAATGGGAACAGCAATTACCTCGACATAGTGGAAGACACTAGAGATGGCAAGTACAGGAGGCACCTGAGGTACATGTACAAACCATGCAGGTTATGGCGGATAGCTCAGTGCATGATGCCCCAGCAAGATGTTGCCCCATAGGCTGGGCAATAAGCTATCAATGACCTCATTATTGGGATCCATACAACGAGTCAAACGAGCGAGGATGATGTCATATCGGGTGGCCGAGCGGATGGAGTAGTCATCAAGGATCATCTAGGAATCCAAGCAAGACAAGTATTAAGTTTTTATTTCTTTTCCTAAATTAGAGATATATGCTAGGAAGTAGAGGTATTAAAATTTGATTTGATATCTAATGAGTGTCAAAAATGTGTTGGTTTTTGTACAGAGGCCTAACGAGGAGCGGCATTCTCTAATAGAAAGTGCACACCACGAGATTTTATATGGGATACATGACCATCGGGATACAACTATGATGCCTAATCGAGTGGTGCCCACAGCGAGTGATCATGGAGGCTCATGTAGGCTCATTGGATAGGCAGCCCAGATTTTGCAGATGCATAGGGAGGTTAATCCTTCTACATTTGTGGCTGGACAAGATGGTGGTGACTTATTGCAGAGGCTATTGTGCACATAGGATGTCCCATTAAGGGAGCAAGCAACGAGAATGGCCAATACTCGGGCAGTTGCAGTGAGGCAGTAGACAGCCAGCACATGGGTTCAAGAGTTTAGAGGTTCAGCTAGCTGCAGCAAAGGGAAAGGCACCACTTGGGGGCACACTCTAAAGCGTCCTTGGTTCACTCTCTACAATCAACTAGGCAGACGGATTTCTTAGAGCATTGTGTGCCTTCTCGAATGTGTAGACATGTTGTATATTTGGTGTACTTTTTAGATACCATATGTGTGTGTGATAGTATTTTGGTCTTGGTGTACATGCCTTATGTTGTTATGTTGGATGTCTGTTAGTGTACTACATGTTGATCGACATTTTTATTTCTATACTTGCACAAATGTGATAATTGCTTATGACTATAAAACTGAAAAGGCAAATGGTAAGATAAGTAGGAAAGTAAGACATCTAATGTAAAGGAAAATAAATCCAATGAACAAATAAATGTATTTAATAAAATCTAAGATAAATTGAAGAAACTAAAAGATGCGGCAAGAATTAAGTAGGTAAAATGAGATGTAACAAAATCTAAGAACAATTAAAGAAATTAAAAGATGTGACAATGATAGTAATAAGGAAATAAAATACATTCAATGTAAATAGATATGGGATCTCGAAAACAAAGAATGTGGCCACAATAAAAATATCAGCCAATGAAATATAAGGAAGATCAAAGAAAGCAAAAGGTGATAAAAAGTGATAATATGAAAGCACCAATATGAGTATAACCAAGTCAATGCTTGAGTCGGAGTTTCTCAAAAGGTAAAGCATTGCCATCTAATATCACAACTAGGTGAATGAAGATGGTAAAGGAGTTATTTGTGAGGAAGGCCCAAAGGTCTCAAAGTCCGAACTTCGTTGACCGAAGCATGCACTAAGGAAGATAAGAGTTTATAGTAAGACAAAGAATAGGATGTTAGCAAGGTCAACTATCGGCAATATCCATCAAGGGGATAGACGCAATGATCACGAAAAAAATGGAAAAAGGTGCCACAATAGTGATACAAGATCCTTAGTGGAGAATGAGACACTCTAATCAATAGAACATGACTAAAGGTTTTTGCAATCAAGGTATGAAGGAACCCAAGTATGCAAGTTTATCTTAGGAAAACTATTGATATATAAATCTATTTCATGTCAATCTATGGGATGCAAAATAAGTAAAGGTTCCTACCTTCTCACGACATGTTCCCCTTTGTGAAGACCACACTTAAGGAGCCATAGGCCTATTATGAGGATTAGGTACTTGCATGAAAAGGCAAGGACTTTGAATCATAGATATGTAACGTCCTTCCCAATGAGAAAAACCTACAACACCTCAAAGAAGCCCAAGCTTTGTGACAAGGCCAACTATGGAGTTTGAGCTTTCAACTAGGATGGGGGTGCCAAACAATATCACATATTTTGTTTGTGATAGACTTGATTTTAGTAATTGTATTTTTATATTGCCTTTTGCATGATTTTTCTTTTATGGTCTTATGAATTTTAACTTTTTTGACTTTTTTTTGTTATTACTACATAGGGATTTGAAAGGTTGATTAAATGACTATGAAAAATAACAACGCTAGAGGGCTTACACTTAATCGCTATAGAGGAAAACCTACAACCAAGATGCCTAGTTACCTATAGACTTACCCTAAGAAGAGAGTGTGATCTCATCTCCGACCTAAGTGTACCTTAGGTGAGAGAAGAAGGAGAAGTGAAAATTGCAAGGATAAGTGATACAAAGAAGACTAAAGCTAAAAGCTAACCAAAAACAGAATTTTTTTCATAGAAATTGAAGGTTGAAGGACATCAACTAGGCAATGTAGTAATTGTAGATCACTATAAATGTCAAAAGATAGGGATGTAAACGTCACAATAGCTTCAGCACAAGGATAGAGAGTGATAAAGCCTAAGCGGGAAAGAGTGTTATAAATGTGATAGAATCGTACCAAAAGATCATGAGAGGACGCAAATGGTGGAGTAAACCCAAGTGAGAGATGTTAAAGACAGGTTGTAAAGAGGTTGCAAAAATCGACTACCAAAGTACTCGATAAAGGTCAATGGCCATATGTACCCACGAGGGATAAGATGTCACAGGCATAATATAAAAAGAGATTGTAAAAAAAAAACCCAAAATGCTCATAAAGAGGTCAATGGCCGCATGTACCCAAGGCGGAAAAGTTACCAAATGCAAGTTGTAAAAAGAGTTCGTTAAAATAGACTACCAAACTGCTCATAAAGAGGTCAATGGTTGTATGTGCCACGGGGGTTAGGATGTCAAAGGCAAGGTGTAGAAATAAAAAAATGTGATATTCGGGTAGTTAAGTAATTCAAGATATCCAGCAATAGGATATTCAACAATAAAGTAAAACAAAGTGAGATATTGAGATAGATAGTAAAGTAATAAATGTCATAGTAGGATAATACGAACAAGTAAATCATGCAATCATAAAAGGCGTGCAATGGAACTACAAACATTCTCTATCACATTGTAAACCTATCATTGAATGTTATAGCATGTACAAATCATAGTGTCCATGATGTTTTCGAGGACCTTTGATTATTTCTAGCATATCTCATGGCGCATTGCTATCATAGTTTCTTCCACCCTCATGGAGTTTCAAGAAAGAACCCTTGGTGGATGTCATCCCTAGAGGAAGGGGAAAACGGGGGATGTGCCTTTGATTGAAAGGATATGAATACGGAGGTTGTTCCTCACCCGAAGTAAAGTGTGTGTATAGAGGTGTGCAGTCCACGTGATTAAGAATCGGAACAAAAAGTCAAGGAGAAATCAAATCCTCATCCTAAGGTGGAGGAGGAGGTAATCACAACGGACGTTATTGTTGTAGTGCTCAACAGTGGCATCAAAATGGGTGGAAACTATGATGCAAACAAAATTGATGTGCTAGAAGAGAGAGGACATGGATATCATTGAATTTGTTCGTCACGCAATTCGATTCATGGTGCTTCATGTGTTTTCTATTGGCTTAAAAATCCTCAACATCATGTCCCGATGCTTCATGTCGTGTGCAAAATGGTACAGGATCGTCGAGGAGCCTATAGTAGATGGACGGGAGGTGGGAGAAAAGGTGTCGTGGAAGGTGTAAGGATAGGTTCTATGGCTAGAGAGCTAACCAGAGGAACCAATATGGTTGGTGGTTCATGCATTGGATTGCAAGGAAAGTCAAGGATAATAAACTTAACCAAAGGAACCAACATGGTTTGTGGTTCACGGATTGGTTGGATAGGTGGGAAGAATTCATCATCCATCATGTCATCTCGCTTATGGTTTAGAATCGAGGAAAACATTGATGGTGTAGATAGTTGAGTTAAAGGTAGATTCGAGGACTACGGGGACAAAGCTCTAATGAAGGGTCCACACTCATCGTAATCATTAGTGGCGAAGGATTCGATGGAGACACATTAATGGATGGTCCCCACTAATCGAAATCGTTAGGGGTCAAAGGAAGAATGCAACAATTGTTGGTATCATAGGATTTCCAAATTCTTAGCTTGGGCATAGCCAAACAAGAAAGGATCATCTAACGCATAACCATCATCATAATTAGAGGTAGAAATATCAATGTTAAGGGAAAAAATGATGGTTTCATCATGAGTGAAGAAGTAACTTCCTAAAGAGGTCAAACATTAGAAACGGTAACACGAATTACGTTTATTGCATTCTTAGGTTTAATGGGGCTGTAGATAAAAGATAAGATAAGATAAAGATAAGATAAATATATTAATGTCCAACGAATGACCACAAAAGTAGGTCAATGGGATTGCAGCCCAAACAATATACAAAGTGTGAGTGGGGACAACTCAAAACGAGTTCCCAAGAACAAAAACAGAAAAGAAGAGAAAAGACAGCAGAAAGGAAACCCGAGCCAAATACCCCACAGGCGGGGGCAATGGAGCAAGCGGGGGAGAAGAACGAGGGAAGCAAAGAAGGGAATGAAGGGGGACAAACGAGGACCAATGGTCTAATCAGGGATGGTAGCCACACCCCTCCTAACATTAGAGGCCGACGAAAAGAAACTCCTGATGGAGTGGCAACCCGATGAGGGGAGCGAAAACCTTCCCGCTTTGAGATTGTGCAATCATAGAGTTTGGAAGATCATCGGTTTCAATCTTAAGGTTGATTTCATTAGGCTCGTCGTCATTTGAATCTCGGGATTCTTAGGAGTTCTTCCCACTACTTCAAGATGTCCAAAGATATCCTCAAAGGGAGTCAAAGGTGTGGTTAAAGTGTCGATACTCTTGGAAGGGAAGACAAGGCGGTTCCTGAAAGCGGGCATTTTAAATACGTCTCGTTGTTTAAATTGTTTCAAGTTCCATGAATTTGTGTTACCTTGAATTTTATACATAAAACCTAGGTAAGGGAATTTAACACATTGGCATGCAAATGAAATGACCATGCACATCCATTGTGTTGATGGTCAACCAAGTGTTGGAGGAAATTTGACGATCATAACTTTCACTCTAAAAGGGAGAGGGGTGATGGGCAATCAAATTCAATCCAATAGAGGTATTTGCCATCGGTCGTACCTTGACACGTATTGCGGTTGGATTTTAAGCTATCGATGAATGCCTAAGGATTAGACGAATTCCAACAAAGCAGCATAGAGACCAAAACCCTTGGCATTGAGATCCTTTTTGACTTGCAAGTTGTCGATCTTGACGAAATGAATAGAGAGGAATCATCAACATGAAATGGGAGTTTGTACAAGATCATAGAGTTTATGGATAATCAAAGAGATTAGGCTTCATCTTTGGATTGGTTTAAATAAATAGCTCTTCGCATTGTTAAAATATGCTCTCATTTGAACCATATAAGATAGGCTCTTGGCCTAAAGTCAATGAATAAGAATTATTAATGTTGAAAAGGAATGACATCAAACAATTAGGATGCTTAGACAAGGTTTTGATGAGTTCGAAAAAGGAGACTTGACTTGTAAGATTGGGAAGTTTGATTGGATCTCATTCATCCAAGTTGGGTTGTGTGATACTAGTCTAAAGCTAAGGAGCCTCGGTCATAATATCTCAAGAAAAGTTAAGGACTCGGGTTGGGTTGAGTTTTTTTTTTTCTAATTGGCATCAACCTTGCTTGATGGCCAAGGTAAATTAGAAAATTGCATCACTCCCTACAAAAACAGGATGACCAATGCGGAATAAGGAGCAAGGATTGCACAAAATGCCATTGACCCTATAATTTCGGATGGCCGATGGCATTAATTTGAATAGGTTTTGCAATTTTTGGATTTCGAGAAAGAGATGGAAGAAGTTTGATGTATAGGATAGGCCTAAATACTCCTATAAATCTTAGGTTGGGAAGAAGGATACATGGATTCAATGCAAACAATTACTCTTTTCATACCTTGCATGTTAACCACGTTTTCAATGTTGTCAAGAGCGGTGTTATAGGTGGTTTCAATGGCATTGGCTGAAAGAGTGAAATTTTACATATCATTTGCGAGCTGATGAGATTTATCAGCCTTGGAATGATAAGAAAGGAATCAAAGTATATAATCAAGTAGGCATTAGTCTTATGCACAACATCATAACAATCATGTTGTTGATGTTTATCTTGACCGCAACTACCTCATTATGACTTTCTCTATTCATGGCATCATGATCGAAATCACCTTCGAGAAAGAAAGTGTAAGCGAGAGATCTAAGAAATCGTGACAGTTGTCGTGAGAATGTCCCGAATTGGCATGCCATAGAAAGACTTCTTTTCATCATACCATTGAGGAAGAGGTCAAGAGGTGTTCACAAGCTGTGAGAACAACCTAGGTAAATGTTGCCTTAACTCTTCCCTTGTAAGAGGTTGATAAAGAATCCCTTAGGTGAGGTGGGTGAGGAGAGAAGCCTCATTTAGGTTGAGGAGGGATTGAACCTTGAGTGGTGTCAATGTTATGAATGATTCAATTAGAAGCATTGTCATGATTGTGAGTGTTTGTGACTCCATCGGTGGTGTTGTACTTTTAAGTTGATTAAAAACTTGAAGAGATTTTTGTGGTGGTTGTTTTGGTTGGGGATTTTCAAACTCACAAATGAGATATCTTGTTTATAAGCTTGTTCAAAAGCCTCCTCCAAGGTGTAAAGAGAAAAGGACATAATCATCTATTGAAAGTGAGGTTCTAAAGCCATGAGAAAGAGTTGGAAAAGGCTATCATTATACATGTTATGCTCAGCTTTGTTAGCCAAGGCTTTCCGTCGCTTGGTAAAAGTCATTTCATGTTCGGATGGTTAACAATTGACAAAGGGATTAATGTTGTTTTCAAGTAGGTCATAATAGTAAAGTTTTTCAACCAAAGCATTTGATTTGATTAGACCTTCAATTTCAACAATAGCGATCAACGAAAGGGTATGGTACAACTCAAAGCATCACCCATAAGGGTCTTAGCTAAAAGCTTGGTGGCCGCATAAGAATTTGCTTTGATCTAATTCTTGTTGACATTGTCAAATAGTCTTAAGATGGAGAGTGGGATCGATTGATACATCATAGGTGAGGGTCGGAGTGATCCCTTCAATGTCCATTGCGGCAATATATAGAGTTGAAGGTTCTCTTTGAATTGACGTGCACCACCAAAAATTGTTATGGTCTATTAGTCATTTGAGCCAAGTTGGCTTGCATTTGAAGGAATTGGTTGTTACTAGTGGTTTGTTGTCGGTTCATTCAGTCTTATTAGCTGTAAGATTAGTTGAGTTGAATCTACAATGGGAGTGCATTTATTAGCATAGTTGGGTTGAGAAGATGCATTGTTAAGGGTAAAGACCCACCATGGTTGAAGAAAATGTATGAGAATGGGATACGAGCAACAGAGGGCAAGTCATGTTAATAGAGTTGTTTTGATTGAGGAGCTCATCCATAAATTGTTGGATGGATTTGGGGGCTTCCAGGAAAATTCTAAAAAGCTTTGAATGAATTTGAGCATGGCATGTGTGTAGTCGGGATAGATGTTGTCCTCTTCTTCACCCTCATGCTCAAATTCCTTTGAGTATAGGTTTGCTTAAATGCAATATAGTGGTAACTCTATCGGTAGATGTATTACGTAAGAGCTTCTTAGAAGTAGAATTGGCCATGTTACAATATTCATATTAGGGTTCTAGTCGAGGAAAATAGGCCCTATCAATATTTTGAGCACTAGAGAGATGCTCCCTAGTATGAGCGGAAAGATAACCTTTAGGGGTTTTAAAGGTGGTAGAAAAGATATTTAGGAAGCAAGGCATACTTAAAAATCGGAAAGAAGCTAAGGAGCCAAGATTAAAATGCTATAGATAATAAGTTGATGTAATAGGAGATGAAATAAGACATGATGATGATTCACTCAATGTGGAGTAAGATTCAAGTCGGCTTCAACAAAATGTATATTAGCTAAGATGGTCAATATGATTATCCTCTCTTTTTCTCAAGAGCATACAATTAAAATATAAGTAGAAGACCATTCTAAGACTAACATACAAGCCAACGACACCACGGAGTGTAATATTTGTGGATCTAGAAGAGAGTAATCCACACTTGTATCAAAGGTGTAGGGTTCCAAAGCCTATGTCTAAGTTGAGGGGTGGAGTCTTACTAGGACCATAAGATTGTAAGAATAATAATTATAAGCAAGTGCTATAAGATATCTAGGCTAAGGATTGTAATGCCATGTGGCAGATAATAAGCAATGGTTATAAAGAGATAATCTCGTAGATAAAGATAAGCTAATATATCCCGGTCTAATACATCAAACATAATCAATCATACCAACATATGGGAAAAAACAAAGGGATAGGGATACCTACCTTTGTCAAGACACTATTGGCACATTGACCCCCTAAGGGTTAATAGCACCTTGTAAAAGAGTAGTTGTCGATGGATCACAAGAGGGATAGGTAGACGACCCGAGTAGACCAAAGTTGAGGACTCCAACAACTTGGTATACCTCACTTGTGCGGCTCCTATTTTTGTTGCTCATAGAATCCAATGTTCCAAAGTAGACCTCCACGTACAAGCTCCACTAAACCCTATACCTCTTAAACCTTGAGGGAAAGATATACCAACAAGAACAAAGCAAACTATGTGACAACAATGTAAAGAAATGACAATAATGACACATTTATAGAACATACTCTTTCTTAGCCGACAACATCAACAATGGCTAATACAATCCAATGGAAATAAAGTTTTACAAGACAACATCAACCATAGTGAGGAGAGGAGAGAGAATGGATGTAGAACAAACACTAGAAGTAGGTATGAATGTGATTTGAAGGGGATCTAATGGGAATCTAAAGGTGTAGGCAGATGTGAAGGTGATAATACCAAGGATATCAAATGATCATAAAGAGATGGTAAGTAGTAAGGAGGCATGCTAAGGCGATGCCATGCACAACGACTCTCTCACCAGGTACTATTAACTAGCCCAACACTGCTCCCGATATGCCCCTTAAGGCACACTCTCAGGGAGATTGATGCGCCAACAGCCTAAAAAGAGAAATCATTGGTAAGAGTGAAAAATAGGGTGTATACATGTGGCAACCAAATTTGCAAGTTTGGATCAGATGACAACACCCGTCTAAAGTTTGGAAGCATTATTAAATTTGTTTAGGAGCCCAATACTCTAGAGACAAATGATTCTACCACTAAGGGATTGTTGGATCCACACATTGCCAATAGAATGCCTCATCAATGCAATGTAGACTCTATTAAAATTTTAGATCAGTGCATGTCCAATTCTAATTTTGATTCTCAACACTTTATGCCGAAAATGGACATGCGCAAAGTTGATGGCAAGGATCCACTCTACTAGATCTGCCAAATGGAGCATTTTTTTATTTACTCTAGCTCCCATGCATGTAGAAGGTCACAAATGCATCTCTATATTTGGAACAAAATCAATCCATTTCATACCAATGTCGTTGTGATCAAAAGAAAAAGAAGGATCAGAACCCACATGATCTAACTTTGTGGATAAGCTTACATTATTCTATAGTGGCAGCCTAGTGGATAACTACTTCAGCCAATTGGCCAAACTAAGACAAGCAGGTTTGATCAAGGATTATATAAAGCAATTTCAGACCCTATCTTTGAGGGTGGAATTAAAGAGGAGAACTTGAAGGACCTATTTCTTCGCAGACTTTAAGAACACATTCAACATAAGGTACAATTGTTTGATCGAGCTTCATTATTTGAGTCTATTACTAGGGAAAGAAGAGTAGAGGAAGAGGGTTTAGCTACAAGAAGATAGGCATTCATTAGCATCACAAATCACAGAATGCTGACACATTCCTTTCCTCAACCAACCAAATTAACGATCTTGGAAAAAAATTTAAAAGGGGCATAACGATTATGTTTTAATTGTGATAGCAAATATAGTAGAGGACATAAATGAGAAGAGAAGAAATTGTTCTACCAATGAAGGAACCATGCTAGCGCACCTACTTGAGTGTGCTACCGTCAGCCTTCACTCTAGTGAAGCTACTTGAGTGCGCTACCACCAACATTTCGCGCTAGCGCCACTGGCCGGCCTTCACGCAAGCGCACCTACTTGAGTGTGCTACCATTAACACTCATGCTAGCACACTTAATTGCATGCGCTAACGTTTTGTATTTTATTTTTGCTGTTTTTATAACTTTCCAAAGTGTGTTAGCTCATTTCTTATTACTGTCTAAGCATTGTTTTTCAACCTTTTTCTGCAGGTTTTCATAAATAAAACATCTAAACGCTTGTTTTGCTTTCAATCTTTATCTAATCTAATCTAATCAAACCAACCACGTATGCTCTTCTCTCGCGCCCTCTTGGGTGATCTTGAGAATCAAAAATGGTGAAGTTTGTTTCATTGTTTTACATTGTGTTTTTCTTTGCAGGAAAATTACTAATCATTTGTGTGTAGGACCATTGCGAAGTTGGAAAATTTCATCAACAATATCAAACAAACAACTAATATTGTACTTGCAGATTTTCTTTGACAAATACATTTGCAAATTATTAAAATTTGTTAAAATAATCTAAAAAACACATTGTCATTGCGGCAGTTCGAATAAGGGTTAATACTGCTCACTTTAATTATGGGAAGTGCTTGGGCATAGCCCTAAAACTCATTATGAGGAGTACCACAAGAACCCCAAAGTAGTTGGCACCTTGAGAGAACTCGACCAACGAAACAAATAGTGCCCCACAACCCACTTGACTAGTAATACCGTGAGGAAACCATAAGTAGCCCGTGGTGACACCTCGTTCTTAATTGATTAGGGGGTTATAGTTCGTAACTAGGAAAGCGATTTCTAGCACAAGTACTCGTTCAAGCACTTTGGTGAGTGAAAATTTTCCCTAACCCCTAGGAAGCTTGACAACCGAGGCCTACTAATTCCATTCTCGTTCCATAAACTTACCAACTCAAATCCAAATCATTCTTAATCTTAGCCTATGATTTTACCAAAAATTATAGACTTAAGCAAAATCCCTCCCATCATCCTTCTAATCATACGCCTTCTCCTTCCTCCTATCAAGCGGTTGTCCACCGCTTTGTCGCGTTACCCATCCACTTGAGAGGGCAATCCCTTATTAGCATCCATAATTGTTGGGACATCCAAATGTTTCACAAGGGCAAATCAAGTAGGCCCATTGCATTTACCTATCATCCACTCATTGATCTACATGTGTTTACTATCTTTAAAATGCTATTACTTCATAATAACACTTTAAAAAGAGACAAATGTAGACACCGTAAAAATACATACCTATTCTTAGTCATTCATATCACTTGTACAATGTGCTAAATCAGTTCTAGAATGTATTCTAGACCACTACCCTCTCACATTCCATTAGAATTCACCCACATCCCTTTAGAATTAATTTAATTAATTCTATCATGCATAAAACATACACTCACACCCCTTGGCTAATTATCCACTCATCTCCACTTCACCATCCAACTCACTCAAGTTGAACTAGCTCACTCCACTCAAGTTCTAGAACCCTACAAAGGTGGAAGAAAAATATTCACGTACAACCACCTTTTTGAATAAAATCAAAAGCCAACTAAATATTCATTGCCCCTTAAATGAATATTTAAACCATCCAACTGCACAAACCAAATCAACTTGTTAATTCAAGAAAATGCATTCATTTACCTGCAACTCATTCAAACCTTGATCCACAATCCATGGCCTCTCCTTCAACTATAAATATGAGGCTCAATCCTTCACAATTCATCTCTTGGAAGCTTTAAGGCATTTGCAGCAGCACTTTGTCAATTTGCCATTTGAATTTGCATGTCATGAGGCTGCCCATTTGATCATCCATTGCTCATAGCACTTTTCTCTTCCATTTGGAAACAAGTTTGGAGCATCCACAACCAAATCATCCAAAGAGATCCAACAAGTGTGGTACTCCATTCCACACTTCAGCTATCTCATCCGAGGTTGCAAGAGAACTTGAAGGAAGGTTTGCATTGCATTGTTATTGTTGTTTTCTTTCATTTGTTTCAGTTTTCCTTGTATACAGGTAGGAATGTGGAAAGTGTACATTAGACCAAACAATATAATGAGCAGTTGGAACTCTGTGTGGCTGGTGGGAATAGTACAAAGCAACAAGTGTCACGTGGTGATCTGCATCATGGAGCCCAAGTTGTTGGCACAAAGGACAAATTAACAAGCTAGCTAGTAATCTATTGAGTTATAATATGAATCCGAAAGATGAAATAGAAAGCACATGGTAAATTATTAGACTCAGATAACAGAGATAGCAGAATAATGTTCTTCTATTCAATCGATTAGGAACAAGTATAGTACACATGCATACAAAGGCTTAGAAAGCCGAGAATGAGAATTCCCGTTATTAGAAAGGGGAAACCTTCCTAACTGAGTTTCCTTGTCTGGAATGTAGAATGCACGTAGGAACATAACTGACAACCTTGCAAATCGGATGGTTACATTTATAATATTACAAGAAAGCAGTTACAAGACAGAATGGTTGCCAAATGAGTCGACATTTTTCACAAATGATGGTTCACCTTCCTGTAGATGTGTGAGACCTCAAATTGTATCATATGTTGGATAGCTTCATTCCTGTTCTTACATGTGGTATTTTGATGAAGTTAATTAACTCCTGTGAATCTCCTGTATGCAGGCAAGAGACATTGTGTTACACAGCTTGCCTAATGCCTTCAAATAAGGCCAATAGCCCCTAGCATAGTTATTTGTCTGCATACCTATCTGTTGATAGTGGGCATTCGCCTCCCCCTTGAGAGTTTTGAATCACACCCTTGCTTTCGCTGGGCCTCGGTTTCCAGCTGTCATGCAACCAATATTAAGTTTTGCAAATGACCAACATGGCAGATCCGAACTGGAATGCCCTTTTATGCTGAATTGGGCATATTTGTAATGAAATGGGATAATCCATGCTCTGCAGATTTTGCCAGAATTTTCATACTTGGTGATTGGAATATGTTGCGGATTTGGTGTTGTGGGGCAGTTCTATGGTTCAAATTTTCCTTTGAATTTGGTCGGGTAATTCTAGGGGCATTCGGTCTTGATTCTGGAAGATCCAGGAGTCTCTCCATCCACAAAAATGGAACCAGACTGTAGATAAGCTGAATTACCTCTGATGTGGATTCAGCATTTGTTCAGCTACTGAATGTGGAGCTCACCTGTTTTAAGATAGGGGCTTTGGCTTTATATGTTCCTGCCATGATTATCAAAATTTCCTGCGCATAAATGCAGCTTGTAAAAAGATGGTCTATAGTTTCCAAAGCTTGTTTGCAATTTGGCCATCTTGATGGGCCAATCCAGCCTTTTTTTAATATTATCTTCTATTAGTATTCTTCCATAAATAGTTAGTAATATGAAAGGCTTTTATTTTTGGACAGGACTTAAGTTCCCATATTTTTCCCCATTTTTTAATCAGCTAGTTGTCTTTCTTCTTATGAAGAAAGCCTGCTTGCAGTACTCCTGGATTATTAAGCCATTCTTGTTGATCCTCTTTGCTAGATAAGAAAACATGTCTGGTTGCTAATTCTGCCAGCAATGCCTTGACTTGTTTTGGATGAACCTTTCCCAGTCTTTCTCATGGGCTCTTTATTCCATTTTACTTCCCAGCTTTCTTCTTCTTGGATAGCATATTCTGTGATATAGAAGAGACCCTTTGTATGCAAGTTTTCCTTGGGAGTGAGGAAACTTGAAATTAAATGGAGTGGTTGATTTATATCCCAATTATCTGTTAACATGCATCGCAAATAAAAGACTTATATTAATAAACAATGTGGAGTGATGTATTTGTGAGCTGTGTTAGGGATACGAGGGTTTCAATTAATTTTTGTAGTCAGGTGATTCCAACGGGTTGGGCTCCCCCAACTGCTGCATCTGTTCCTCCTGCATTCTTATACATGCATCATTCCTAGAGGTTACAGATCATGAGTACTATCATATGTTCATCATGTATCATCAAGCAGTGTGCTTTGTCGATTACCACTGATATATGTACCACGGGCACTTTCTATGAATATATCAGTGTTCGAGCATATCATGTGTCCTGTGTGTTCCATACAATAAACTCTTATCCTATTTTCTATGGGATATGTTACTAGAGTACAATGCTTTCCATATACAATGTTCCTGTAGGAAGGTTAATGTTCGTGTGAAGTTTCCCTCCTACACTGTCCCAGAACCTTACTCTGTTACCCTTGAATACTTTCTACATGTTTTAAGATAACAGGTTGTGCCAGTTGTGCCAGGTAGCAGACATCATGGTTTGAGCATTGTTTGACATGTTCAAAGTCATACATTCACAGATGCTAGTATTTTGCGTGCTTCTGAATGTGGAGATAGGTTTTGACTTAGTTTTCTGTCAGATGTTGATGACAGTTTTTAATCGGTCGGGCAGAGAGTGACAAGTTGCTGCTGGCAATAGGAACAGGGTGTCAAGCTGAGTCAGACGGTATCATTTCAGGGGATCGGGTACTCATGAGATTCTAACCATGAGATATCAAGTTTTGGCAGCCTATACGCAGAATTACGAGATGTTCATCAGAATTCATGAAGATCAGACCATGAACTCCTGAGTGAGGATAAGGATGAGTGTAGTTGTTCCATCTTAGTTGGCCTCTTGACAGGCTTTTGCTTAAGGGGAGGAATGTCAGCCTAGTTAAGAAAATTGTCTTTACTATTTTTTTATGACTGAGACGTGGATGGTTTTGTCCATCAAGTTGCTTGTTTGGACACATGATGTCTGTTATGTCTATATAAAGTATTTATTATATGTATAGGATGATATGATTAACACATTAATTTTTCTGCTGTTTTCTATTGCCGCATTCTCTCTTTTTATTACCGAACATGAGCTTGCCTGCCTTGGAATGAATACAGCTGGGTGGGATAATTTTGTAGAGTACATAATCATGAGATATTTTGAAGATAACCAATGATCCAAAAATGGATCTGTAAATACCCAATTCTATGTATTCTCCATATTTGATACTTGCTCTACAGGTTCTCAACTGTTTCTTTCTTCATAAGATGGTCCAGTCAGGCTGGGGGCTACGTAGCGAGGATACGCCCTGACCCCCACGAATCTTGTCTAATACCTATCCGATACGGATACGTACGGATATGGATACGGATACGTGTGGGTACCTCCCGGATACGTGATGACGTATCCGGGAGGTACCCACACGTATCCGTGGCGTATCCCTTCCTAAATACGTCTTTTAAAGGTTTTTATTTTTATTTTTTTACTTTTCTAATCACTAAAACTGAACCCTAAAAATAAAATGAATAAAATAAAACACCCTAATCACCACATGAACAATGAAATGTAAAATCTTAAGTATATTGTATGTTTTGAAAACTTGAACATGGATCCTAGTATATTTTTCAAATTTCAAGTTTAGTTCGTATTCATGTTGACATGATATTTGTATATCATATGCATGGCAGCCACATAATCAATAAAAATGCAAAGTCTTAAGTATATTGAATGTTTTGAACATTGATTCAAGTTTTGTATTACTATTTCATTTTTATGGACTAAAATATGAGTAAAATGAATAGATGTACATATATATATATATATATGGACGTATCCAAGACGTATCGTACCCAAGGGTTTTTAAAAATTGATGTATCCACGTATCGCACTGTACCCGTATCCTAGCAACGTAGGTTGGGGTGATCCAGAGACCCTCGAATGATGTTCGAACCATTATTGTTCTGTTTCAAGAATTTCTTAGTTGACGGTCACGCAACAGCCCGGCGCAGTTACGTAACCGCCACTCTGCGCAGAGCGGCGGTTACGTGAATCGCCGGTCTGCTATGCGGCGGTCTGTGCGAGACAGTTCTAGAATTCAGGATCTCAACAGTTGCAAATGTTTGAGCTTCCCAATCGATTCGATTCTCCTTTCCATGCATCCCTGAGTAGAGCAACTATAAATACAAGGTTTTAGAAGCATTCAAGCAAGTGATTTTGGGTGAATTCTATTGTGAGCAAAGTTGGAGAAGTTGGAATTCTTTCTTGTTTGTTCATTGGAGAAGAGTTCTTCATTTGTTGAGAAATTGTGAGCAAGTAGATACAATTAGAGTCAATCCTTCTTGAAGGCCAATTATTGTCAAGTAAGTTGTATTATTGGAGAATTACATAGTGAAGGGGAGCAAATTCACTCACCCATTGGAGTTTTTCCCACATTGGGTTTCTCTCAAGATAAACCTTGTCTCCTTTGTCTCTCTTTTCTCAATTTTACAGTATAATTGTGTGTTATTATTGCACATTATCTTGGTTAACAAAGAAATCAACATATTTCATTCATTTTTCACAAGTATAGTGATTTGTTTATTGTTAGAATTCAGCAGTTAAGATTTCAGTTTTTGTGTGTTTAACTTGTGTTGAGATTGCAGTTAGATGCCCCTTACCCGAAAGGGAAAAGAAAGCGGTGAAGGTAGCCTTATTCCTTTTGAAGTAGAGATTTCTACAAGAAAGTGGAAGCAAGGAATTTGGGAGATGGCTTGTAGAGAAGATGTAGATGATAGCGGTGAAGAGCGTTTCTATAAGTTGGAGGCAAATGTGGCAAGTTTGTCCAAAGATGTGGGCAAGTATTTCCTTGTCCATCGAGAATTGGAGTCCATCATGGGACTACTCATGGAGAAACTTGGTGTTCCAAACGAGACACCGGAAGACCGTGAAGAAGAGGTTCGTGAAGAAGAGCCGTCCCATGCCATTCCCACACCTCCTCCATTCAAAGCGGAGGCCAAGATAGAAATTCAGCCTTATGATGGAGACGTGAATGCTGAGAAGCTAGACCATTGGCTAGCTCAACTGGAGGTATATTTTAGTTTGCATCAAATTAATGAAAGTCAGCAAATTTCCTTTGCTCGAGTTAAAATTGACCAAACATGCTTTAACTTGGTTTGAAATTTATGTTCATACGTTGGTTGTTAAGAAGCTTCCTCCAATTACTAAGTGGGATGTTTTTAAGAAGCTAATCAAAAAGCAATTTTATCCTATTTGTTATGAGGAAGAGAGGTCCATGTATTGGCAATATCTCAGGGTAAAAACAAGGCTAGAATGTGCAAGAGTATACTAGTGAGTTTCGGAAGAAATCTATTCAGATGGGAAAGGATGTAGCAAACCGGGAGACCGTTGATGAAGTATATTGGTGGACTCCATAGCCACTTAAGGAGACCCATTCTCTTGGCCAAGCCGGCGGATGTAGATGAAGCTTGTACACAAGCTCACTACTTAGAGATGGACAAGAAAAAGAGTTCATCTACCTCTCAACATGCTTCGAACAAACAAGGTGACACCAAGCAAGAAGGATAAAGGAAAAGGAAAGGTAAGAAAAATGCTACTTCTATTTCTAAAAAGGATACTAAAATTCATTGTGGGCATTGTGATGTTGACACTCATTCCAAGGAAAAATGTTGGAAGCTCCACCGGAATTACATCCCTTCAAAAACAAGAAAAATAAGAAGGCCATGGCTTCCCTCCAAGGAGAGGAAGTATTTTGCAGCGAAGAGGTGGATGAGACTATGTGTTGTGCCTCTCGTCCACAGAGAGGTATGTTTGGGTAGTAACAATGTTGTTCAAGAAAATGAACTAACAAAGCTTTTTCATTTAAAAATTCAAGTGAAGAAAACTAAGGTGGATGCTCTTTTTGATACATGTTCTCAAGCTAATTTGATTAGTAAAGAGTTAGTGGACATGCTAAAGTTGGAAACTTACAATCACCCAAGTCCGTATTCTTTGGGTTGGGTAAAGAAAGGTGTAGACATCAAGGTTACTAAGCAATGTAAGATCACTTTTGGTATTGACAAAAATTTATTGATGAAGTTATTGTGGATGTTGTTCCCCTTTATGTGTGTGGTGTAGTATTTGGCAGCCCATATTTGTATATCAGGGATGTTATCTTCGTGAGGAGAGCCAACCAGTACCACTTGGTGAAGGATGGTAAGAGCTACGTCATTTCAACCTATTCAGAGATTCGAAGATCTCTTTGGTAAGTGCCAACGAAGCCCTGAAAGCTTATTAATGCTAGTGGTAAATTTGCATTACTTCTTTTGAGGATATGCCAGATGATGAGATTGTTACATCTAAAACCACTTGTAGCATGTTTTCTAATAAAGAGCAGACACAAATAAATAGAGTTGGTTTAGCAAGTTCAAGAGAGGTCTTTCAGGAACCTACAAGGTTGCCCCCAGTCAGGGCAATTGAGCATGAGATCCACTTACTACCCGATAGTCCGCTTCCGAACTTGGGATTATACAAGCAATCTTTGAAAGATGCCAATGAGGTAAAACAATAGTTGTAGTCTTTGATTAAACAAGGTATAATCCATCCTAGCACTTCTCCATGTGGTTCTCCTATTGTTTTAGTACCTAAGAAAGATGGTTCATGGAGAATGTGTGTTGATTATAGAGCTTTAAATAAAATAACCATCAAGAATAGGTACCCTCTTCCTCACATTGATGATTTATTAGATCAATTACAACATGCTAAATATTTTACTAAGCTTGATTTGAAGTTTGGGTATCATCAAGTGCGGATCAAGGAAGAGGACATCTGGAAGACAATTTTAAAGACCAGGTAAGGGTTATATGAATGGTTGGTATTATCATTCGGGCTATGCAATGCACCAGCTACCTTCATGAGATTGATGAATGAGGTAATGAGGCCATTTATTGATTCCTTTGTTATTGTGTACTTGGATGACATTCTGGTTTTTAGCAAAACTTTTGAGGAGCATATTGATCATTTGCGTCAAGTTTTGCAAGTTCTTAAGGAGAACGGCTTGTGTTGAATGAAAAGAAGTGCGAGTTTACAACACAAATATCACTTGTCTTTTTGGGACATGTGGTTGGAGATGGAGAGCTAAGGATTGATCCGGCAAAGATAGAGGCCATTCAAAATTGGCCTACACCATCAAGTTTGATAGAGACCAGGAGTTTTGTGGGAGCAGTTCAATATTTGCGGAAGTTCATTAAGAACTTCTCTTCCGTAGCAACGCCACTACATTCAGTGACAACAAGGGGTAAGACATTTGATTGGGGTAAGAAACAGTAGATTGCTTTTGAATCATTTAAATATAAAATTAGTCATGCTCAATTTTGGCCTTACCTAACTTATAGCTGCCCTTCGAAGTGGAAACCGATGCCAATGACTATGTTATGGGGGTTGTCCTACTTCAGAGGAGGTAGGCCGGTATGTTATCACTCTGAATTGTTTCATGGTGCAATTCTGAATTATTGTACTTATGACAAGGAATTGTATGCTCTTGTTCAAGCAATCAAGAAATGGAAACATTATTTGATGGGTAAGGAAACTATCATCCACACGGATCATCAACCTCTCCAATATCTGCAAGCTCAAAGCAAACTTCAGCAAGCTAGACACTATAAATGGATGGGTTTTTACAGCAATTTCATTTGATTATTAAATATAAGAAAGGTGTGACTAACAAATTAGCTGATATGTTATCTAGACCTCCTTTGCTTTCAACTATGGGCACGTTAACTCTTCTTGAGCCTTTTTTGTGTGAAGCATATCAGGAAGGTTATGAGCAAGATCCAGATTTTGCAAAGATTTTTCAGCAAAAACCTCCAAGTGAGGGATTTGCACCTAGAGGAGAATACTATTTCTAGGATGGTTTTCTCTACAAGAACGAGAAACTTTGTGTGCCTAGGGGGAAAGAGTATAATTGATGAGAGAAGCACACACTTCCATGGTAGTTGGACACTTTGGTGTGACAAAGACTGTAGCGCACTTACAAAGGTATGTTTATTGGCCAAACATGCAAGCCGAAGTTGCTAAATTCATCAAGGGTTGTGTTTTATGTAGTACAAGCAAGCCTAATAACAGGAAGTTGGGGTTATATATGTCGTTGCAGTTCCTTCCCGACCATGGGAAAGTATCTCCATGGATTTTTTGGGCGGTTTGCCTACCTCCAAAAAAGGTCATGATTATATATTTGTAATTGTAGATCGATTTAGCAAAATGTGTATTCTTATTCCTTGCAAAAAGACCATTAAGGCTAGTGATGCAGCTGAGTTATTTTTTGCTAATGTGTGGGTTCACTTTGGTTTGCCTAGTTCTATTGTTTTGTGACAGGGACTCACGGTTTGTAGGGAAGTTTTGGTCTACTTTGTGGGAAAAGATGGATACGAAGTTAAAGAGGTCTACCGCCTTTCATCCACAGACAGATGGGCAAATAGAGGTGGTGAATCGTACCTTGGTCCAACTCTTGAGAGGGTACAACAAGAAACATCGAGGACTTGGGATGAGAACTTGGTGTATATCCAACATTCTTATAATCAATGTTTTAAAAATCGGAACCGGCCGAGGTCCGGACCGGAACCGAACCGGTTCAAACTTAATGAACCGGTTTACTAAAAAATACATAAAATTTTATATTTTTAATGAAAATAATATATTTGAAAGGTTAAAAACCATAATTCCAACAATTACACACAAAATATGCATAGTTTGCTCATGTATATAGTACCATAGTTGGAATACTCGCATTCGGCAAATACTCGGCAGACCCCCAAAAAACAAACTCGGCAAAAACTCGGCAATATTCAGCCAATACTCGGGAATACTCGGCAACTTAAAAAATACTCAAATTTCTTTAAAAAAACATAAATTTGCAGCCAAAATCGTGTATTTGCAGCATTTTCTTTCATTGCTATTAATGCTTTCTTTTTGTTGGGAACTTTATGATAGCATTCAGTCTTGTGTCTGAGGATGCGCAAATTGGAGTGTAAACACAAAAAAACTCTTAAAATAGCAAAAAAAACCTACGCATCTGTTGATATGTGAAGTCAACATTTGAATAAGAGTTCGATTTGTGTGTCTAAGTGGGAAAGAGTTCAAGATGAGAGCACGGGAGAATACTCGCCGAGTTTTGGAAAGCTATCCAGTATTTTTAATTACTAATCATCTGTGCAAGCGACCAAAGCTCGTGATTCTTTTAGAAGATTGCAAGAAGTTGCTTGGTCCAAAAGGTGCAAAATGGATTTTATGAAAATAAGAAAAATATTGCCATCAATGCATAGAGCTGAGAGAATATATACACTTTTAGAAAAACGGTTCCTTCAAACGGAGCCATGGAATGAAAGTTATTATAGATGCAATTTTGCTACATCTTCCTGGACCCTTTCCAAAAATGACAATTTTTTTCTATGCTTGTGTTTTCTTCACCAAAAATCAAAAAAAGGAAAGAAATGCCAAAAAAGGAAAAAAACCTGACTTGGCGGTTCGAGATGAAATGGGCGGTTTTTTGGTACTAAATGTGTGGGTTCATTTTGGTTCAAGACTAAACTATCGAATGGTCCGGTTTTTTAACCAAGTTCATGTCTAAATATGTTGGAGAAGATGGATACAAAGTCGAAAACTACCCTTAGGTTCATCGGCCACCCGGTTTTTAAAACATTGCTTATAATAGAGTGGTTCATGCTTCACCAATAAAACTCCTTTGGAAACATGTTTTGGTTATTTGCCTAAGAGTGTTTTTGATGTTGTTTTAAGATTCTTATAATAGAGACAACGGGAAATAAAATGGAATTGGGAGGTCCACAAGGCATGTTTTGGTTATTTGCCTAAGAGTGCTTTTGATGTTGTTTTAAGATTACCATGCAGAGACAACGGGAAAGTGGAACTGGAGGTCCACAAGGCTGAGAAGTTTATTGAGAAAATTCAGCAGATACACCTTCAGGTACAAAAGAGGTTGACAAAGTCACATGCCAAGTACAAAGCACGACATGATCAGCATAGGATTGAGCATTCCTTCCTTGTTGGAGACAAGGTATGGTTGTATTTGAGCCAGGGATAGGCTACAAGGGAAAGCTAAGAAACTCAAGCCTCTTCGATATGGCCCATTTGAGATTCTAGAACAAGTGGGTAAGAATGCATTTCGCTTGGATTTGCCTCCTTATATGAAGATTTATTCAATTGTGAATGTTGAAAACTTACGTCTTTTTGAGCCCTCCATGTTGGATGATGAAGGAGTATTGCTCCTGTTTATTGAGGACCTTGCTCCAGGACAATCAGCTAGAATTGGAAGAAGATGTGTTTTACAAAGTGGAAAGAAAGGACAACAGGAGAGAGGAAGGTGGTTGATTGAGTTAAAAGGTCAGTTGCCTACCAAAGCCAAGTGGTATTCCAGAGAAGATGTGGGGAAGAAATTTCCTCACCTCATCAATCCTTAAAGCTTTTAGGGACTTAAAAGCTTCAAATTGGGGAGGTATGATCCAAAAATGGATATGTAAATACCCAATTCTATGTATTCTCCATATTTGATACTTGCTCTACAGGTTCTCAATTGTTTCTTTCTTCATAAGATAATCCAGTCAAGTTGGGGTGATCAGACACCTCTAAATTACGTTAGGACCATTATTGTTCTGTTTCGGGGATTTCTCAATTGACGGTCACGCAATTGCCTCGGTGGTTAGGTAACCGCCGTTGTGCATGTAGAGCAGATGGTTGCACAACCGCTACACGGTGGTTGTGTAAAGGCCGGTCCGTGCAAGACATTCCGAACTCAAGATCTCAACATTTGCAAATGTTTGAGCTTCCCAATCGATTCGATTTCGCCTTTCCATGCGTCCCTGAGTAGAGCAACTATAAATACAAGGTTTTAGAAGCATTCAAGCAAGTGATTTTGGGTGAATTCTATTGTGAGCAAAGTTGGAGAAGTTGGAATTCTTTCTTGTTTGTTCATTTGAGAAGAGTTCTTCATTTGTTGAGAAATTGTGAGCAAGTAGATACAATTAGAGGGAGTGTTAATCCTTCTTGAAGGCCAATTATTGGCAAGTAAGTTGTATTATTGGAGAATTACATAGTGAAGGGGAGCAAATTCACTCACCCACTAGAGTTTTTCCCACATTGGGTTTCTCCAAGATAAACCTTGTCTCCTTTGTCTCTCTTTTCTCAATTTACAGTATAATTGTGTGTTATTATTGCACATTATCTTGGTTAACAAAGAACTCAACATATTTCATTCATTTTTCACAAGCATAGTGATCTGTTTATTGTTAGAATTCAGCAGTTTACAGATCAAACAATGACATAATACAGATAAGTCTTTTTTTTTCCTTTCGGCATCTTCTACATCTAATTTCTCGTTTTCCTATCATTTTTGCTCCTATCATGAAGTGGATAAGGATATAAACCCTATGGTTGCATTTATGAGGCCATAAGCAAGGCCAAGGAGGCCATTAAATTCATGTATCACCATTTAGGGGACATCATTCAAAGTAGGTGGCAATGACATATTCATGGGCCGTTACATGCAGCTGAAAATTATTTGAACCCCAACTTAGATTCTTTAATGGGTCCTTTAATGCCAATGAGGCCTTTAACCTGCATAGAGAGAATTGTGCCGGATGACAAAATCAGAAACAATTCAAAAAGAGTTGCAAGTTAATTTGTACGAGGTCAGGTCAGAGGGGCCTTCTATCCAAAGAAAATGGAAACCAAACAAGGAAGAGCATAATCTCATTTAAAATTTTAAATCTTGCCTAGAAAGTTCTATTAATTTATATCTTTTGTCTTTTATTGCTGTTTAATTTTTATTTATTTTAACTAACTTCTACTTTAGGTGTTGTGGTATGTATCACAGATAGAATCGGCTATTATGGAGCTGGTTAAAGTACAGTTACAATTGAAAGGGAGAAATTTCTCAGCAGTGGACAGGAGAATCGCCTCCAATTGGCCTGAAGCGCAAACTCCACCCACTAAAGGGATCAGTATAAATAAAGTTCTTAGAAAAAAAAAGCAAGATCCAAATGTCCCCTACAGGTTGGGTTAAGTTGAATTTCTACAGAGCAGCTAGGGAAAATCCCAGCAATCCAAAGGGTGGAGGTGTTATCAGAGATGAATGTAGCAACCTTAATGTGTGTTATCCGCAGACCCTGTAGAGGGCTTGAAGCTGGCCAGATCCTTAGACCCTAAGATCATTGCGATAGAACAGGATTCCCAAATAATTATCACCACTACAAAGAAGAGGTCCTGTCCAAGTTGGAAACTCGAATGCGGAAAACATTCTTGGAGAAATATCCTAGTCAGATTCTAAAATGTACTCTGGAAACACTATTTTTGAGAAGCCAATAAAGTGGTTGAAGGTTGATATGTTGTGATTGTCATTGAGCATTTCTTCTCATAATTGAAATGGTCAAAACGGATCTATTAATAGGGGTCCAACCCCTAGTATTGAAAATCTTGACAGCCTTTTCTAAGTCCCTAGGATCCCATTATGTCAGATCAAGAATCCTTATTAGGATGGGCATCATCAGTTCTCTACAGAAAGAGATACATGAGGGTTGACTTATTGTATCATTCAAGAAGCTGCTAGCTAGGTAACATGTTTAATGATGTCCCAATTTATAGTTTATGCAACCTTGTATTCACACTTTCATTCTTTGCAGTCTAGAGTGTTTGCGAACTTCTGATAATAATGGTGACTTGTTCCAAAGGAAAGGAAAATGAGAGTGAGTCAGGCAAAGGAGCATTTGTTTCTATTCACCTTCTAAAGAACACCTTTACCATTGTGACGCAAAGGCCCAAAACCTCGTTAAAATTTGTGTTGGGCTACAAGTTTTTTTAGGACAAACCTGGCATCAAACACAATGAGTACTCTGCAGGAATATTTTCGTAGGCTTCTTCCCAAAAGAGTCGTAGGCAAGTACTTGGATGTATTTTTGGGAGCAGGTAACAAGCAAACAGTCAGCACTAGTAGGAAGGCTGTTGAGAAGATTCAAACACTGCAAGCCAAAGTTGCAAGCTTAAAACAGAAGGCTTACAGAGATTATCTCAAACACCCACAATTAAGTCGCAAAAATGCAAATCGTCCCTGATGACCTTATGAACCATGTGATAAGCGACAGATGCCTCCCAGCTCTTCCAACAGAACCTCATATGATAGCAGCAAAACTGACAGGAACTCCCCTGAAGCACAAGCATGAGCACATCCAACTAAGGTACAGGCAACATGATGGAAAACACAAGCAGCAGTGAGTATCTATAAGAGCGAGAAATTGAGGAACAAAGGAAATTTGATACAGAGCTAGCTGCTACATAGGGGAGCCATGGAGCGCCAGGCAATGCTGGTGTCCCACTACAGGCAATCTGGTTTGATGCTTTATGTCTTATTAGTACTCTGATTTTTGTTTATTGACATAGATTCATTAGGGTAGGACGGCATAAGGCCAAACATTCTGCTTTCTTATTACCAGCCTTGCTTATGTGGGCATTTACAAAATATGTTTTGAAGCTTTGTGCATGAGACGCCTGTGTCCTGGCAAACAGTTCCCAGGCAGGTATTTGGTTGTGTTGGCTACCACAAACTCTCTTCTCTGCTTTAAGCAATGCCACTGTCTACTTGCTCAATGTCTGAGAGTTTTCTTGTGCCATTTTTGGGTAGCAGCCCCAAATCCAATCCCTGTTCACCCATCAACAAAAAACAATCTCATTCTCAAAGTTTGTTGGTAGGATTATGGAGCTAACACACCTAACCTTCAAAAGATTCTCGTTTAAATTTTAAGGTACTCATGAATTGCTTCTAGGTGTGAGCACACTTGGATTATGTTCAAAAAAACATACTCCAAGAAGTGCTAAAGATTGTCTAAGAAACCGATGGGTGCTTAGTCAATGTGCATTACAAACTCCCCCTCTACCACAAACAATAGAAGGGAACAATACAAATGCAATTCAGATGGATGAGATCAATCCAAAACCAAATTAGATAGTCAAGACTACATAGCCGCTATTTACAAATAACTTCGCTTGGTTGGGTCAAGCAGACGTGGAAGAGTTACCAACCACAGGGGAGCAAAAGGCACAAGCACAGCCAAAGCGAGTATCATACACTGAGCCGCCACCTAGTACTTCCAAAATATTGAGGCCAAAGAGAGTGGGATGACTGGCGCTGGGAGCAATGGCTCCCCGTGCACATATTAATATCAGAAGGTACTTGACTTATGGGTTTAATGCCATGGATATCATTATCCAAGAAATTCAGTCTTTGTAATCGATATTTCGAACTTCAATTATAAACCGAATCTTTTTTGCTTCATGTGCAATCAGGTTATTTTATTACAGTTTGACATTTAATTGAACAGTAGCAGGTATTTGAGTAGCATGTATTTGATAATATCAGTATGTCAATGAAGCTAAATTCTTTGGGCTGATAAGAAATATATTCTTTTATAAAATCTTATATTTTATAATTTTTTAATTTTCTGATATTTGGTGAACTTTTTTGTTCAACTCTGAGTTGGCTGCACTGTCAATCATGCCAAGTCCAAACAAAGTCCGAGTCTAATTAATATAATACCATGCAGATGCTCAAGCATTTATATTCTACATTTAAGCATATCATTTTTGTTTGTATTCCTAGTCATCCCAAAGTTTTTCGGTTATTTATGGCACATAGTAAGGATTGGATTTTAAAATTTTGCAATTTATTGGCAATAGGCATCAAACAAGAGCACAGTTGAAGCAAGACTCTTTTCATTAAATGCAGTTGTTTAGGTGCTTCCATCCTGTTAATTGCATAGTTTAAAATCTACATTTTTCTTGAAGATGAAAATACCCTGCGAGGTAACCTAAACTGAGTTACCATTACAACAAAAAAAAAGTGAAAAAATACAGAAAAGTAGCATGTGACCATGCCCACTTGACATACCCCATTAGCAGAAAGTTTCTTCTCCTTGGAGTGATCAGTACTTCCCTCTCCATCTTTCCATCTCTTCATGCCACTTCTGGAAACTTTGAACTTCGACGGAAATTTCAAGTTACTTAGAAAACCCCACAAGTTGAATCCTTTAGCAAAATGTTCGGATGTACTGTCATAAGATCTTTCACCAATGTCATTGTCAGCTATTGCAATCTTCCAAGCTCCAAACTCAGCTCCCGCACTTGCACTTCTCTTATGCCCAGTTGATCTTTCTGTAGAGCGTCCAGCATGGCAATCGTCCCTTGTTTCGGAAGCCCTCTGACACAACTCCTCACCAAAATCAGAATCCTTTCCTGTTGATCCAGTTTCAATGAAGCCATTTACATTGTTATCCAGTGCACAAACACGATCAGTGTCAGGGTGCATTGCACCTTGCAGCTTTGACTGCCCAGTTTCTCCATAAAACAATGGTGTATTGTCAAGCCTCAACTCAACCATCTCTTTAGGCTCCTGTAAATCAGCATGAGTTGCAAATTTTCCCTTAATTTGTTGCTCAGAACTATTTCTGCGTATGCTACGTACCAAGGAACTTTTGCATGGTCCCCCTCCTGAAAGAAACATGGCAAGATCATCTCTCTCCTGATCATCTAGATCCACCCACTGCATGCTTCCATTTCCGTCGTTTATGGCTGAATCTTGCAATGCTTTCTCAATACCAGCAATTTGATTCTCAATTGCCGCGATGAATCGCATGTGCC
Organism: Taxus wallichiana var. yunnanensis; assembly: GCA_018340775.1. Lineage (NCBI taxonomy): Eukaryota > Viridiplantae > Streptophyta > Pinopsida > Cupressales > Taxaceae > Taxus > Taxus wallichiana. The sequence continues at coordinate 586,528,621 of CM031235.1, read as the reverse complement.
TAGAAAGGGAATCTTCCCTTGAATACACCTTAACATTTGGAGCAGTAGCTTTGACAGCCCTTTCAAAGTCTTCCAACTGTTGATAGAAGGACCACACAAAACTAGCAGTTAACAAAGCAATAAACATCTTTAAAATACCTACATTTTACACAACACAAAACAGGCATTAGGATAAGGATAATATTTTGGTTGTCTTGCAAATCACCTGCCATTTGGCAGTCCCAATAGCTATTAGGAGCTCCCTCCTCCGAAATTCAAATGAATTGGCCAGTTCCATGTCAGTTGGGTTAGCCTCCACAAGAAATCGATCATGTAGCCATGTTCTGTATGTGGATTCCATTCTACAAAGAACAAAGAAAGAACTTAGGCTTGAATACTTGGAACTAACAAACAGAAATCCAGATAACTTATTCAAGGGCCAGATTAGTCCAAGAAAATATGAAAGTAAGAGTGGGATCCCATGAAACGGGCCACTGCTCCTATTTAAGGCGAAAAAACCAAACTGAATGTTTTTAGAGTAACCTATCAGCCGAGTCTTGCACATCTTCTGCTGCTGTGAAGAAGGGATCGATCTCCCATCGATAGAAATCAGCAGTCATCTCCAAATTCAGATATCAAGGAGCTCCAATCTATACTGGAACCAATATTACTCTGCACTATTACAACTTTTTATGCAATTTCCAGATTACCAGTATTACAGAGCCATGTTTTCACACATTTCACACAATTGCCTTCGCATAAAGCCGCAGGATACATCCCTGCCACTTATCCGCAAATAATCCACAAAGAAAAATTGTTTATTGACAAACACTGCCAAAACTTTGCTTCTTCAAATGTGACATTCGTTCATCACACTTAAAAGCATATAGTTGTTGCCGAATCAACACGAAGAAGGTAAATATGAATTCACAGCATAGGAAGTCGAATTTGATGAAAACCACGCGTTTTTCTTTTAGAGTCCAGGCTGAATCGGCCAGGGATACTGCTCCAACATCGAACTTGTAAACTTCTGACGAAGTTCGCCGCAAAAATAAAGAAAGAAAAACAGAAACAGAAACAGACATTAACACGTTAAAACCCTAAAATGCGAGATTGAACAAAAATATCCGCCTTTTATTTTCGCGGTCTTTTCAAAACGAGCTCTAACAAAGCGCTAAAAACATGAATAAACATGAAATTGAAAAACATGAAAACAAATACTACACTGTTCGTACGAAAATCGAAGCAGTTTTCATTAACACGAGGTGAAATTGCTGAATTTTTCCGATATATCTAAAAAAAATTACGGCATTAAACATGAAAGACTCGATTTAATTCACATTGAACACAGCACGGCCTAGTATACATACCTGATCAATTTTGGGGCCCTGATGCCTCGAATTTTATGTTAACCGCACCGTTTTTCCCTAAAGTTTTAACGTTCATAGCTGAAATTTTAAGCCGCGACTATACTGCGTCGATTTTACTAGCTTGCGATAAAATAAAGGGAAATGATTGGTCGTTTTCTTCTCCTTCCAAGGGTTTCGGAGAAGAAACGCGAACTCTCCGTCAAATTCGACGGATTCTCTGAACTCGCATTACGAAAAGCGCATGGAATAAATCGGGCGCATATTCGATAGCGAATTTAAGTAATGTGAAAAGTACATACGTAGTGCTGGAAATGGCGTTTAAATTTGACTTTCACTTGTTATTGTCAAAGCAAGTTTTTACGCCAAAAGGCGTCCCAAATGGGAACGACCCCTCTAATGACTACATGTCATAGGTGATCGGACAGCGGGGAAGAGTAGAGAGGCAACGTTGGAGTATGGGTGTCGCGTGTCCATCTGCGTGTCCCGAACACTTGTGGAAATTCATGTGGTGGCATGGCAGACGTGAATGAGGTTTTAATCTATGTTAATAAAACCCTAATTGAAAGCTTGTGCTAATCGCTAACAAGGGTGGCTATTCTTTGACAGATTGCAGGTGATGAACAGCAGAGATGGCAAGGAGATGGTCGTCGACGCACGGATGAGGATAGTCTTTGAACATCCTATCGCCTTGGCATAGTAGGTGAAATAGTTGGTGCGGGGGAGGCCTAGGGGCGTGGGAGGCCCGCCAGGGGCGGGGGAGTCCCTCCCCCATATAGAGTAGGCCGCCCTCTAGAGCGCCTATATAGATCTAGATCTAGATATAGAGTTTGTAATACCTGTTATGACAAAAGCAAAACAAAATATTATTGATTTTCAACGCAGATGGTTTGTGAATGACGTGTGAGGGTAGTTTGTGTGTGTGCTCGATTGTTTTTACTCTCTAATTTCTATCGTATTATATTTATAAATTATCTCGTGTTTATCATCGAAGCCATCTCCATTTTCTTGTTTCAAGGTAAACATTTATGTCATATTTTTAAAATTAATTTTGACACATTTTTGTCACACCTTTTATTTATGCTTCACAACTTAAGAAAACACAAAAATGGATTTTTGATTTAATTTAATTTTAATTAAATATATATCAGACTGAGATCTATTATTCGAATGATGTATAAAATGATAATATACAATAAGATCGAAGCAAATAAACAAGCAATAATGTAAAACCCTAAGCAAAAGAGGGAGATAGAAGGACTTAGCTGATTTTCGAGTGAACAGGAAGTGATATGGGCAAGGTAAAGTGTTGAACAAGATGCAAACAACATCTCAATTGCTCACTATAAATTCGGAGTTCAAGAATAATGTTAGACAAGGGTGATTAAGCAAATATTGAATAAATAGATGTCTAATACTAAGTATGTAAAGAAAGACAAATGATATAGCAATTAAGTACAAAATAGACCCAAGCAAATAAGCAATTATGATTTAAAACCCTGAGTGCAAATGAGGAGATAAAATGACTTAGTTATTTCGCTATGACCTCGAAGGTGTACAAAACTTACTAACTTGGAAAATCCAAGTGCAAATTGTTGCAATGAAGCCCAAAAAATGCAGAGGTGTTGGAATATGTTGAACTAGGGTGCAGATGGAGGGTCGGGGGGGCACTGGGGTGTTATAGACCTATTATGGGCACCCATGACCGCTCAGGACTTAGAAAACCAATTTCGCTGGGTCACGAGATGTTCGGTGTCCTTCACTTCTTGTCGCTAGTATGTCGCACCAAGTTCACAGATGATGCGTACGCAACCTATAATGAAGAAATAAACTGTAAAACCCGAAACACATCAAATCCCAAAAAGAAAAGAATTTAAATGAGGGATCGATTGTCCTCGATTGTCAAACAAGTGAACTTACGACCAAGCGTTGCACTACATCTCAAACCCAATGTAGTTCTATGTGCATGTGTGTGGAATTGTGCCCTATGTGGCTCTTGTGCATGTCGCACTTGATAGCGAGCAAGTAGCTAGATGTAAGAAATGTAAATAGATGTGTGCATGAAAGAATGAACTTCCCCTCCTATGCGTGTATGCAGAAGTATCATTCCCTTGCCCTTGTGTGTGGATGCTAGATGGATGCTTGAGTGTTCTTGTAATGGCCTTTAAATGTAACCTTAGGTGGTGATAGCTAATGCTTAGTGTTTGGTCCCTTATTATGATCACATAACTTTATATTTATATGATTCTCTTGCTTGAATTTTGTAATTAACCCCAAAAAAGGTCAACTACCAAAAGATAAGATGCCCAAATGGCTAAAAAGAACCCAAAAGATGTGAGCAAAGTACAAAAAGGTCGGGGGTGCCAGAGGGGATGACGCTAGCGTTGGCTTCATGGTGGACGTTGGTGTTTGAGTGATAAATGTCAAAGAATGAAAAGACAGACTAGGCTATAAAGAGTGTAAGATCAACACATAATAGAAAGCGAGCAAAGATGGCCAAAGACTGGGATCAATTAGTACTTTTCTTAGGAATCATACAAGTAGTAATATGTGATCGGGACTAGACGGATACCCAAAGTGTGTGATTTAGTGTCTACGTGTGCCCCCATTTTATGTTGTTGAGTGAAAACGTGATAACATAAAGTAGATAGAAGATTTGTACCTGATAACCATGTAGATCAATGGCGAAAAGTGTGTCGAGAGACAAGGAAAAGCATTGAATGATTAAAAAAATGAAACGTGGAAGCTAGAGAAGAGGAAGTGAGAAGTGATGATGATGACCCTAGGGCGGAAGCGTATGTGTAGATTGTCGCGATTGTACCTATTGTTGATGTGTTGATTGTGATTGATGTATGAATGATGTTATTGATGCGATGTATTACCGCTTCCCATAAGGACGGGCGGACTCTGCAAAAGAGATGCATGATCAAATAGTCAAATATGTGTGTATATGATCAAAACGAGTAAAAAGTATGTAAATAAATATGTGAAAATGTAAAAAGGAACATGTGCACCTGATCTCGTGATGAGTGAATGAGATAGAAAGGATCATGTAGATGTTGTAGAAGAACGATTTTTTTGGGCGATCTCACGTTAGTTGCACCGTGTGCGAAGTTTTTGGGTGATCTCATGCCAGTTGCGATGTCCGAGAGTTTTTTGGGCGATCTCACACCAAGAAATGGAAGAAGTGTAGGAAAACAAGTCTAGTGTCATCCACCAACGTTTAATTGCTTCCTGTAATGTAGAACACCACTGCAGATGGTGTGTAAAAATCTAATCCGTTTCGAACAGTTCTGATCCAACGCGAAAGTAGAAAATGTTGTGTAGGGCATGCATGCCGAGTACTGAAGGATTGTTGTCCTCTAAAATCGATGTGTGAAGTGTTGTAGAATTTTTTGAAGCGACAAGTGTCGTGTAATCGCCACACGATCACATGCGTCCCGGGAAGGGTCGGGGGTGCTCAAAGCGTTATTGTCCAAGTCCGAGCGTTGGTGAGGCATTGTGTTGTGTTGAGGACGTAAGTCGAGGATCAGGCCATTCTTTGAGACTAATGACTGTGTTGTACCGGTACTAAAGCGTGTTGAATCGTGACTATAAGATGTTGTATGGGATGATTGATTCACCAAATGGATTCCCCCCTCATCTAGGGTGCATGAGACATCTAAAGTGGAACCAAATTTGCACAGGAAACAAATTAATAATTCTTCTTATTCTTCGTATATTTCAATATGAAATACATTAGCTATTATATAGGCAATATAATAGCTTAAACTACTTCCTATTAAATAGGAAGTACAATTAACAAATAACTCGTTTAATCAATTTACGGGTGTAACAACTGACTTAATAATACGAGTTGTTTTAACAACTCGTATAACAATATTTATCTACATTATATTATTATTAATGAGTTACCAAACTCATATAATAATATAATTAATTAATAATGTTTACAACAATTAATTCCTAACATTCACCCCCTTGGTGTGAACATTATTAATATCGATCTTCACCCCCTTAATGTGAACACGGTGAAGAACCATATTCGAAGAAATTGAACCACCTCCTGAAAGCACTTCTTAGACCAAGTACAGATGCCATAGATTATCTCTTTACCCTCGTAAAAGCGTAGTGTTGAGCCGAATTATGCAGGAATGCTCCCTTCCTCTTTGGGTTCCTGTGGGACTTTCCCTTCCTCCAGGCGCCCAAATTACAATCTCCAAGATCCACGAGCTTCACACTAGCTGGATAACCATCCCTCGAGTCTACCTCGAAATCTTCTCCTACTCCCAAAAGTGAGTATTCTAAAAACATGACTCCTTGAAGAATCTCTAGAAAAGGGTTTATTCAACAAACCATCACACCGCTAAACAGGGAACACTAAAAATGAACTCGAAAATAAAACCACACTGCACACATGTCACCAAACCATTTGTGTGGCCCCGTCATGCATGCATTAACGAGAGGTCGTTGATTGACCTCCTTCCTCTGTTTTCCTCCATCCTCCGATTTTCATGTTGTTAGCTCGGCCTAGATTTGATCATGGAGCTCAAATGCATATTAAAGGACGTCGGATTCCACCGATAGTGCGTCCAGTTGAAATGCAAGCAATTTTTTTACAATTTTACGACTCTTTGAACTATTTACAATGACATGACTAGACTTGAAATGAGACAAAAATCTGATTGACTCTTTACGAATGTCCTAAATCACCTATTTGATTGACAATGACTAGAAATTTAAAAAGTAATAAATTGAGATTACTTTTTAAATTAAAATCACATTGACTAAGACAATACCAAAAAATGTTTCGACTCTTTTAACAATTTAACGAAAAATAAGTTTAGACTATAGACACAATACTCAATGATCTAATTGACTCAAAACAAATAATAATATTGACATTGACAATTTTGACAACCTATAATTGATACCCAAAATGACTATTACAACATGACTCTCAATTAGACACATGAAGGACACGATCTTTTTTAATGACATTTACATTTACCATTAGAGTAACTCAGAACTTTAATAATAACTAAGACCATTTATATAAGACAGACAAATGACTAGTCTACGCAGACTTACAACATAACACTTTAAACAAACTTATCATCTGATAATCAAATCGACTTAAAAACACTTTCCAATGACTTTAAAAACAAAACTTCTTCCTTAAAATAAAGTCGACCCCTTAAGCTTTGTGTCCAATGATATACCAATTGGAGATCTGGCGAAATTGGAATTAGTTTGGTCCAAATGTAACGAGCAACCTATACCTGTGGATGTCCATCCAGACATGTTTCGATGCAAAGTAGAGTGTTGAGACTTTGCCAACCGTTCCAAGAAAACCTCTCAGAGCAATACATGTCAAGAGTCCGAGTCTGTCGCCAAAACAAGCTTGAGAAATATGGAACGTAGACCAGGAATAGCTATGTAGAAATGGAACCGCTTAAATCCTCACACCTTCCCTTGTTCCTTGCTAAACTGCCTTCAGTCTTCGCAAGTTTATTTGTATGCACAAATGAGTCGAGTGTTCTGATGAAGCCAGTACATTAGAACAGAAAAGTAGACAACTCAGTCGATGTACATTGAATAATCGTTGGCAGATTTATATGAGTGTTGTAGAAAAACGCCTTTAATGCTTGTGCTAGATTTCTTACAACTCCTGCAGATTTCTAACAAATCCAATTATCATCACTCGATCCCACAACTTTGTATGCAGTCAGTTACACAAAATAAAATTACAAGCATACCATTACAACTACAAACATGAAGTAAAGATTGAAGGGATGACAGGGGCACGTGGAAGACGTCGATCCACTGCAAGATTAATGTGGACTGTGTTGTGTCCGATGTGTATGCCAAGCATCGATGTATTTAATAGAATGGATGTATCAGCTTAACATAATTCTATATCACAAATGTGAAATTCTGGGCGCTTGTGATTGCACAGGTCGCATGGTCATACAAATGTTTTGATAGGACTACACACAAATTAGATCATGAATTCAGAGACTCTCATCTTGGATTGAACCGCTCTGATACCAAATAAAGTGGAACAACCAGATTTGCACAAGAAACAAATTAATAATTCTTCTTATTCTTTGTATATTTCAATATGAAATACATTAGCTATTATATAGGCAATATAATAGCTTAAACTACTTCCTATTAAATAGGAAGTACAATTAACAAATAACCCGTTTAATCAATTTACAGTGTAACAACTGACTTAATAATACAAGTTGTTTTAACAACTCGTATAACAATATTTATCTACATTATATTATTATTAATGAGTTACCAAACTCATATAATAATATAATTAATTAATAATGTTTACAACAATTAATTCCTAACAACATCGTAGAGGAGTATGCGGCCCAAAGGAGGATGGACCACTTTGAACTAGAATTGATGCCCTGCAGGGGAAGGGAGGGAGTGCGCTTAGTAGAGACTAATTCACATGCAAACAAAGTGGCTAGAAATAAGTGTTAGTGTAAACAAGATAAACACACATATAGAATAAAAGATGTAAGCTAAGAACACAAGAAGACAATGAAAACACGCAAGAAGTCGAGTAGACCACGAAAAGTAAGTTTTAAACACGGTGCATCACTCACGATGTTGTAAGACAATCAAGGTGCAATGTCTCGCAAGCATACAAACAATCAAAGAACAAACATAGGGCAAGGTCCGCAAACAATGACAAGAAATGACAGAATAAAAGCAAGCAATGCGCGACAAACAACCATGGAAGTACATAGACTGTAAAGAAAATGTTGTGATGTATGAAAGTGGATGCCCCGAGAGCCATTGTGGGAATATGTGTTGCATCCCTGACTAGAGAGAGCGAGTGAATGTGCATGGAAGATAATTTATGTGAGTTGAGTGGGAAAATATCATCAATGATCCAAACTTAAAGGAAGTGAGTGGAAATGAGACATGCAAGCATCATAGAGCTCAAAATGGCTTCTAGATCAGTGCAGTCATTCCAGATAGAAAAGTACTTAATAGATTAAGAACTGAATCAAAATAGAAAGGGAAATGTGCAAGGATTCAAGACTCATTCCATAAACATGCATAAAACATAACCATGAAGATATGTAAATGCACCAAAATCATTACTGATCATATTCATATAAATTGGTAACCTCATTACATTCATTAGATTCATTACAGAGCATCACAGAAAGGTAGACCAAAGTCATGCATCATAACTGGATCCATATCATTTAGCTCTCAAAAATAAATTTAAACCCCAAGCCCTTGATACATCCTTCTCCTATATTTATCTACCCAACCCAAATAGTTTCTTGCGGCATTTCTGCAGAGCTCCGCTCTCTATTGATCTCTCTATTGGATATCTATATCTCGATCTATATCTCTCTTTTTTCTTTTTCTTCTATGGGTGCTTGTATATATAGGCATCCCAAAGTGCCAACTCATCCTTCTGCGGCCTCAGATCCAACGCCAAGTGTCTGAATGTGGTCCTCCATGGGAGCATGCTCCTCCATGCCTGAGCTCTCCACTTTTTTCCATGATGTCTTCTAGAAACTTCTATCGCATGGCATATTCCTTCCTAGGCCAACCTATCGCTAGGATGGCACCTTATCCACTCGCATGCATAGTCGGGTCACGCTTTTCTCGTGTCCTACCCGATACGCCAAATATGGCTAAGTCCCGAGACCTTGTCTCTTCCGGCACACAACACGGCCCTTCTAAAACCCTCCTAGAACCTTGCCTACATGCCTTCTCCTTGCGCGCCCATCCTTCAACCTAGGCCTTGTGTGCCCATGTGCCTTTGTGTACTTAGCCAATATTTTAGGGGCCCAACATCACCCCACACTATGCCCTGTTCTCCATCATGGGAACACTTCTCCAATGAATAAAGAATCATAATAGACTTACGTCTTGGGAAAAGAATAAGGGGATGAAGAATTTGGGAAAGAAGAAAGAATGGGGAAGTGATGGCATTATTGCAACAAGCTAGGAAAATATTTTTGCAAGTCGGCCTCCAACTTGTTCCAAGCATCGACTTCATTTTGTGCTCTCTGGCAGAGGTCACCGACTAGGGCACTTACCTCCCCAAAACTTAGTCCATCTCCTTGAGTGTTCATAGTGTCAACAATTTTCTCCAACTCCTTGCCCACGTCCTCAAGCGTGTCCATCCTTCTAGTAATCTGTGGGTATAGCTCCTTTAGCCAGTTCTTGATTGTACCCCTTAGGGCCTCAATAGCTTCTGACTTCTTTTCAACCTCGGCCAGGATTCTATCCCACTCTGCTCTATTCCCTTTGTTCTTTTCTTGGAACTCTTTAAGCTCTCTACTTCATAGTTGGTGACTAATACCCACCACTTTATCTCTCTCTCTGCACAGTTGTCATATGTGGCCTCAACAGTATGGGCAACAATCTTTACATCAAGCAAGGACTTTGTTGTATTCAGCCATGATTGCTACTACCTTTAATTTATCCTCCTTCTCTAGGTGTGTTGCTACTTCTTCCATGGATTCTAAGGCTAGAGGTTGCCTCTCCATGGTGAGGATGCATGTTAAGTCTTCAAGGCACTCAAGGGAAGATCCATACTTTTGTGGGTGGCATCAGTCCGGATGCTTCAAAACAATGGCATCTGTGATGGATTCTACCTTCTTATGTACTTCACGCACCCTTTCCTTTTCTTCCCTGAGCTCACGCTTTAGCTGAGTGCTAATCAACTCCTCCTGCTTTAAATCCTTGGCCTTCTCTTCTAGCTCTTCCTCTTCTTTTCTAGCTCTTCCTCCTTCTTTTCTAGTTCTGCTTCTAGAAATCTTATCCTGTCATTCCATCCAAAGAGCCTAGCTTCAACCTCAACTGAGACCTTGTTGAGTGTGCATTGCATAACTGCTCATCTGAGAGCCACTGAGCATTTACCAAGGGGTTGTCTCCTTTTGACTCGGCATTTTCATTAGTGCCCCCTGGCTTACCTCAAACTCTGGCTCATCGATGTGGGACTCAATTTCCCAAGAGAGCATCTTCCTCATCCGAGGGTATGCACCTTCTTCATCAAATGACTTCATTTCCATGAGTTGATCTGTTGGGATGGTGCTTTGGAAGCATGCAACAACACCTTGTTGGGATCATTAATGTAGCTCATTCCTTGCCTCTGGATCTCCATGCACTTTCCCCCTGTACGTGCCCTTAGGAATAGTTACGATAGATTGGGGCCTCCCGTGCTACCATGATATTTTCTATGCTTTCTTCCTTATCTTCTTCCATCACTATATCAACGTTGCACTCCAATTCTTGTTCTACCAAGGCCTCGATGATTTTTGCTTCTTCTTTTCTACCACCTCATTTACTTTCTCCTGCGTAAGGCTTGGAGTTTTTTTCTCCTACGTGCCAACCTCCTCACTTCTTCCCATGTCTGGGTGCCTTCCTCCTCCTGGCTACCCTTGCGCCACATGAAAAGGAACTCATGTTCTTCTTCTTCGCCCTCTTCTTCTGAATCATGCATGCACACTAAAAACAAGTGGCTCTTGGTCCCCTTCAGATCATCTTCTTCATCATCATCCCTCTCACCTATGTATTTCTCCAAGCTCTCTGTCTCCTCCGAGTCAACTTCCTCCATCACCTTTTGTTTCTTCCTAACTGGGGATTCCAGTATAGGAGATTCTACTTTCTCTTCCTCTTCCTCTGGTGATTTCTCCTCTACGATAAGATTTTTTCTGTGCTCGTGCCTCCTCTTTGACTCGGAGACCTCTCTTCCTACGTGTGCGTGTGTAAGTACTTCATTCTAGCACTTGTTCCTGGGGTGCCTAATGCCTGTGTATCTTGGGCACTTGGTGCCTTCTTCTTTATTTCCTCCATCTCCTTCTTCTTGGGTGTGGTCTTCTTCCTACCTGTTAGGTCCTCAGGTATAGCTATCTCATTTTCAAGATAAAGCCCTTCTCAAACTTGGGCCTTATCCAAAGGTATATATGTCATGGACCTTCCTGTAATAGTTAGAGTTAGGGGTTTTACCATTTGGACTTCATGTGACATGTATTTTTCCATGTACGCGCACTTGTTGGGGTAGACCAATGTCCTGCGCATCTCCTTGTGGTCCCGGTCCAAACTTCCAAGGTCAAGCTTTAACTTTTTGGACTCCTTGAATCTGTTAACTCCCACCTAGAAGTATTGAGCTGTGAAGGTGAATGGGAGCTTGCACCATGGGCTCATGTTTTCATCCTCCAACTTAAATCTACCAATGCAGAAGTGTTGGTATACTACGAACTCAACTTCTCCTTCTGTAAGCATTGGTAGTTGTTCCAGTATTCTCCATTCTCCCCAAACACATTCCTTAAGTGTGTATACCATTTTTCAAGATGTGCCTTGTGAATGGGTGTCATGCTATCACAAGTGTATTTCTCAAATATTTTTTTGCAGTGAGGGGTCTTCCTCTTGGGTACTCCCACACAAACTTATCTATGCATCTGGTACTCTGATTTTTGAGAACACAATGGTTAAGAGGACATTACCAAAGAGAATCTTGTCTCCTTCCGTGTGCTGGTGATAATTTCATCTGTAATGTATGTGGATAGATTGTAGATGGTGCCCTCTGATATTTTTCTACAAACATTTAACCAAGACTTGTTTACCTATGTCCATCTTTCTTGTGTGTTGAGTTTTGTTACTAGGCATGTGGCCATTCTCATCACTGGGTCTTGGATATCCCCGATATCAAATACCTTGACCCCTTCTTGTATGCATATGTGGCCACTATATCCTTAATTGCTTCCTTGTCACAGTGTCATCTATACTTTCTCCTCATAGATAAGGCCTGTGAATCTTGAAATTAGCTGAGGGGTTATGTGCATCTTGTGCCCCACGAAGTGAAAGTGGTCTTCATGTACGTGTGACATTAGCCACTGATAGAGGTGCTCTGGGCTTTTCAAGTAGGGAAACTCATAGAGTTGTAATAACCCCACCTTCTCTAACTTCACCTTGACTTCGCTATATAAATTGGTAACCCCTCAGGTGTTCTCTGGTTAGTCGAGCGCACTAACTCCAACTCCATTTCCTTTTCAATCACATTCATGTGATGATTGTAGTCACTTACTATCATTTTTCTCAAGTGGGATTCCCATTCCATCCCTAAGTGAAACCCCATCTGGGTACTACGCATTTCTACATACCATTCTTCATTGGTACTTATGTAGTTTCTTGTTGTTTTCCCTTGCCCTTGCCCTTCTTAGGTGTTACTACGTTGGTTTCTTGGGTGCCATTTCTTGGGTTATCACTTCAACTTTCTTCCTAGCTCTGCTCTTCTATCTTTCCAAGTTCAAATCCCTAACCTACATGAAGAATACTCTTTTCCAACCCATGCCCTAGCTTCCAAACCCTAACTGGAATATCTTTTCACAAGACGATGCTTCTCCACAACTCTCCCCACACCCGTGAATTACTTCCCCTTGGTTTCAGATCCAAACTAGTCACTCACGGTTAAAATCTTCCAATTTTTTTCTTTCACACGGATCAACTCTGGAAACCCTAGTTCACAAAATCTCTTCCTTCTTCGTATTCACAATGTAAATAATGAAGTGCCCAACCTTCTATTTATAGTTTTTCCCACTTTTTAACATTAAATGCTACCTTACCTACCACCATACTTTAACACTTAATGTGGATTTTTCCAACAAAGTCTGACTTTAGCGCTTTAACTCACACACGCCCAACCTTGTAAAATTCCCCAACCTTCTGGCGTGCAACCAATCCATCTTGACAAGAGACTCTTGCGCGTGCGTAACCAGCACCGAAGGCACTTCTTCTATCATGATTTTTTCTCTCACCTACCTCGTGTTGCTTTTGCGCTTCTTCCTCTCTTGTACGTGGATCCCCAATGTAGCCTTACCCTGACACCAACCATCCTTTTTCACCTTTCCTTGCATGTACTTCCTTCACAGGGCCATTCAACCGGGCTTTCCAATGCAATCCTTCCTGGTGCTTCACACTTCAATTTCTTCCACCTTACTCCACCCCACACTAAAAATGATGCGGTCCTCTTGCGTAGTTACAACCTTCAAAAAGTAATGAGATTACCAGTGCCCAAGGCACAACACAAAACAACAACGAGAAAGGGAAACACAAGAAAAGAAAATGCATTAAGGGAAATCCTAAACTAACTGGCAATATTGCCTTATTTACAAACACCAAGAAGACTTATTTATAGTAGGGCTTCAACCTACTCCCATTGAAGTGTCCTAGAAATCTCATCCCATCCAAATGCTTGTAACTGGCATGCGCCCAAATCAAGGATGTACGAGATGATGTAGGGACCCAACCAATGGACTTTTAACTTCCCAGATGGCATAGAAACTTTGAATCATATAGTAAGACCATCTTCCCAACCTCAAACTTCTTGTTCTTAATGTGACGATCATGCCATGCCTTTTGTTTTGCTTTTTCATCATCTTCTAGCTCCACCTGGTGAGTGATCATCTTTCATCCAATTGCATTAACTTGTCAATTATTTCTTCCAGTGCTTGTTCATTGGCCAATCCTCCTCTGCATGCGTGCTATATGCAGAGAAGGTAACATGAATTCAACTAAGTAGAGCTTCCATGCCAAACACTAATTGAAATGGTGTGGCCTTATTCAACCTCTTGTAGGTTGTCCTATATGCCCAAAGAATGATGATACTTTGTCATCCCAATCTGTCTACCAACATCACAAATCTTAGTCAATGTGTGGCTAAGTATTTTGTTAAATGCCTCAGCAGTTCCATTTTCCTGAGGGTGATAGGGAGTAGTTTTGTGATGGGCCACCATGAATTCTGATAAGCAGAATCCTGACCATTTCATTGAGGAAGTGCGTACCTCTATCACTTGTCAAACTCAATGGGCATCCATACCTGTTGATTATGTTTTCCCATAAAAATATAGCAGTGGTAGCCATTATACAATCCTTTGTAGGTGTTGCCTCTGCCCACCTTGTCAAATAATCAATGCAAGTGAGGATATACCATGAACCAGTCCTTCGCGCACTTGCGTGAGATTGGTCCAAAAAGTCGATAGCCCATTTCTCAAATGGTTCCGTACTGGCTATTGGTCGCAAGGGCATTTCATCCCTTTTTCTAGGTTTTCCAAGGTGCTGGCAATGGTCACAGGCCTTGCAAAACTCAATGCAATCTTGATAAATGGTCTCCCACCAAAGCCCTATGAGTAGAATCTTCCACGTGGTTGCATTTCCCACATAGTGTCCTCCTACAATCCCACCATGTGCTTCTTCCATAATTGCAATGCACTCATGTTCTAGTACACATCGACGTAGAACCTCATCATGACCCATTTTGTATAAGTCTCCACTAATTAGCATGTAGGGTGTGGCATGCATATGGCCAACTTCTTCTTCTCCAAGGCCTTCATTCCATCTAGCGCCACACCTATTTTGAGAAATACTGCAATATCCTCCAAATCCGAGGGCATGCGCCACAACCTAAATAGTTGTGCATCTGGCATAGTCTCTTCAATACTCTGCGTGTCCTCCCCGAATCAATCCTAGACAAATGGTCAAGTCTGGAATTACTTTTTCCTGGTTTGACAACCACCGTGAACTCAAATTCTTGGAACAATAGTACCCACCGACATATGCCTTGTAGAATGGGCTTGTTCACCAAGTATTTCAATGCCATATGGTCAGTGTAAAATATAAAAGGGGTTGCCAACAAATATTGTCTGAATTTATGAAGCACGTAGATCATTGATAATGCCTCATGCTTAGTCGTAGTGTAATTCTACTCTACTGGTGTCAATTTCCTGCTTGCAAAGCACAAAGGATGATCAACAATCCCTTCACCAGGTTGTGCAAGTATTGCTCCAATGGTGGTTCCTGAGGCATCCACATGAACATGGAAAGGCTTATCCCAAGAAGGGAAACGTAGGATGGGCATGGTGACAAGCCTATCCTTCAAAGTGTCAAATGCCTTCTCTTTTGCTCTCTCCCCAATGAAAGGCACTCTTATGTCTAAGTAACTCTTCTAAAGGCATGATGATCTTGGCATATCCCTTGATGAACTTCTGTAGTACCCGTATGCCCAAGAAATCCATGCACTGTGCTTTGACTAGTAGGCTCCCAATCCCACAATTACTGCAAATTTTGTGGGATCTACTAAGAGCCCTCCTTACATATGATGTGCCCCAATAATGTTCCAAAATGGAAAAAGACACATTTCTTAATGTTGAGGGATATCCTCAACTACCGACACCTTTCAAACATCAGCCTTAAGTTGTCACAATGGTCCTTCACTAACCCATATATTGTCCAATCATCTAGGTAGACTTGAAGGAATTTATGGATAAAGTCCTGGAAAGCTTGTACCACAATGCATGAGAACACAACAAGCACATTCTTCAACCCAAAATGACATGACTATATAGGAAAAACTTCCCCACTCAGTGGTGAAATTCATCTTCCTTGGTCCTCCTTCGTGATCCTTACCTGGTGATAGCCCGAGAATCCATCTGTGAAAGAATAGACCTCTGCGCCCCCACCCACTCCTCTAAGATTTCTTCAGTAAATGGGGTTGGGAAAGGATCAATGATACATACTACATTTAGGTCCCTGTAATCAACACAAATCCTTATCCTTCCATCCTTCTTGATGCTAATTACCATTGGACTTATCCATTCTGACTCTTCAACAACTTCAATAATGCTCGACGCTATCATCTTATCTATTTCTTCCTTGACCTTCATGCGTAGGTTAGGATTCATTTGGTATGGTCTCTTTCGATCGGGTGCACCTTCCTTCAACTTAATTCTCATTTCCCCAAGGAATGGTGAACGCCTTTAAGCTCATGATACCCGCGGGAATAAATCCTCAAACTCACACAAAAGATCAATGATCTTAGAGACTTCCTTCTCCAACCAATAGTCTCCGATGATAGCCTCTTAGGCTCTCTTCATCTCTGAGCCGATGTTAACCTTATTTGTCTTTAAAGGCTCATGATAGGTGCATGCACCCATTCATCAACACTGTCTACCACTTCGCGCGTCCCTATAGAATGGTCAACATCCAAGTTTTTTTCACTTCTTCACCATCAATAACATACACCATCTTCCCTTTTCTTTTTCCAAAACACGCGCTCAAGTTGTATCTCTTCTGTTTCTTCTTCCTCAAAGTGTGCCTCCAGGCCAAGTTCACCTAGCAACTCCAGTAGCCTATCTTCTGCCATGGCACTATCCCCAATGGTAAGGCTTGACAACCTACAATGCCTTATCCACCAAGGGTTTTGTACTCCGATACTCGAATGTTTGAATGAGATCAGCCGCTAACTCTTCCAATTCCCTATCTGGTGGTGTCTCAGAATGAATGTACCATGCGTGCACAACCTTGTAGGGTGGAATACAACTTGTGAACCCATAATGAAGGTGGAAATGCTTTGTGCACTTCCCATCCAGGTTGTCTCACATGCTTGGATATGGAAGGAAGTGGTCTCTTTACCATGGTAATATTTTATAGCCATGGGCACACGTTGCTCCTGCAAAACCTTACAGAGAAGGAAATTCTCACCTCGTGCCATTCCAAGAGATTATCCCGATGCATTTCCCACCAGCGTAATAGTTCCGAGTAGGATGTAACTTAACATCCCCTTCATTCATTTTCCTCCTTCCACTGAGCTTCCATCTCCTACAAAAAGACCTCAGGGAAGGCTCCTCCTGAGTACTTAGGTAGCTCCTTTCCTCCTAGTGCCACCGGACCATACGCGCCTTTTTCACCTTTGTCACCGATCCTCTCAAATGTCATCCGATTAACTCATAGGTTCCATGCACCCAATTATCACACACTATACTGGTGGTGTCACTTAGGGACTGAGCATCCTCAAACTAGATAACTCCTTTCTGTGGGATGAATTATCTCTGGATCCCTGATTGAGCACACATATATTCTATCCAGGACCTCTTCTCCCAAAGGTTCAAGTATAGGGTGTTGATTTCCCATCAGCCAGGGGTATGATGACCCGTTCCTCCTCATTTTCAAAGCTTATGTATCCCTTGTTGAACCAAAGATCCGCATTGTTCTTATAACACCATGGGCACCCAAGTAGTGTTGGGAAATTGTCTTCCTGGTGAGTGCCAAGACTTTCAAAGTCCCCAGTAAACTTAGCTCCCTGAATGGTGATGGTTGCATCCTTTAAGACACCGATGGGCATTGCCTTCATTTTTTTTCCATATACAACACATTCAAAGATGGTTGTAATGCAGGCCTTCCCATCTGATGCCATGCATCCAAGGTGAGAACATTGACTCTCACACCTATGTCAATGAGGATATTACTAAGGAGCCATCCATCCATGACCGCATTTAACGTGATCTCCCTATCATAGTCAAGGTTGTGAGGGGGAAGGTTTACATGCAAGACCTACCTCTCGTGCTCTCTTCCCGCACATGTGGTACCTTCTCTCTCAACCATGCTCCTAGCAAGGGAATAATATTCTCTTGCCTTAGCATTTTACATACTTCCTTGACCTCATCCAGTCATCCTTTGGTGCCTCGACCTTCCTTCTTTGCTCCTCCCTCCTGGACTTCTCCTTTAGACACTGGATTTCTCCTTGTAAACTCTGAATGACATCCATGGTTTCTTGATATACCTCTTTTGATGCACAGGGTCTGGGTACTTCCCATGTACCACTTCTTCCCTTAAAACCAGTTCTTCTCGCCTTGGTATTTCCTTTTGCACGTGTGTGACCTCTTGCTCTTGTTGTTACCATAACAAGTTCCAAGCCTACATCACGTGTCACCCATGGCATCCATTGTGTGTCACCTTCTTAATGCTTACCATCAGCAAGCGCCCTTGTCTTTCCGGTGTTGCTGATTCATGTGCTCAAACAACTCAGGGCACTCCTCATACTTGTGTTTCTTCCCACACCATGAGCACTGCAATAAATCTGGGCACTCACGCTTGTAGTGGTCTGTAGACCCACAATTAAAATAGGTTCCACATGGGAACTCACTTCTTCCTCCTCCGTGGTTACCATGACCATGGAATCCTCCGTGAAATCCCCTTCCATGCGTGCCTCCATCTACGCGCTCCTCATAATGGTGATCATCATTCTTAGAACTACTGGCAAGGCTAGTTTGGTGCACACCAAGATCAATGGCCTCATGGATCTGATCAATAAGCCTACAATCCTTAGTGTCATGGGTCGTAGAGGTGTAAATCTTATATATAGCAAGCAAGACACATTCTTCCAAATTTGCACGTTGTAATAAGGGACATCTACTTGCATCATGGTCCCCATGAAATCTCACAGTCTATCTATATGTTACGGCACGTACTATCCTCTGGGGAAACTATCCTTGACATGCCCTCTACTTCACAATCTATACACCATATACCACTGCGAGTCTCATGGGCTGAGTTCAGAACAAATTCTCCAACTGCTTAGCCATAGCAGTGATTTGAGCCTCCAGAAATGGGCTAACACCAATATCAACACTTCCAACAGCTTTGGCGCGTAGAGTAGCTTCTAACGCCTCACATGGGTCTGTGAAAGTTTTATGAGATAAAGCTCTTCTAAAAGGTGTTATCAACCCCCCAAAAAACCATTGAGCATGTTGTGAAGGGTGAATGTCATATGATAATTTTGACAGAGAGAGTTTTAAACCATGCATCATACTCCCACACACTCTCCGCCATTCCCTGTTGAATCTCCTTTAGGGTGCTGATGCTCTTCTGTTCAAACTCAAGGATGTGGAATTCTACCAAGAAGGTGTTCTTTAAAGTAGTATAATCCACCACCATTTGATGAGGGTCATATTTCCTATACTAGCTATGTGCGCCCTTGCAACGTCATTACAAACTGGCTTGCTTTCCCTTCTCTGGGGTTGTGATCCTTTCACGTGCCATAGCAGCTCACACTTGTGAACATGTTCTGCAACATCTTCAATACCTCTGTAATCTAGAAAATGTAAAGACATCTCAAAGAAAACTTGAGGAGGTGGCTGGGGCCCTTGTCCTCCTGAGCTAGAGCCTTGGTTTCCTCTAGTGTTTCCCCCACCACTGATCCACCAGATCCACCAAGTCCTGCCTGCCCTGATCCACCAAGATCCACCAGGTCCTCTGCCTCCTGACCCACCAGATCCACTAGATCCACCAGGTCTTGTTCCTCCTGACCCACTAGATCCACTGATCCACCAGTCCTGTAGTGGTCATGCCAAGGGTCCCCAAAGTTCCACTAAACTACGTGCGCCGATGGTCTGTGATAATGCCCCACTACCACTAGTGTACCCCGCCACTCCTAGATGTGAGACCAAAGGCTTGTGTACTTTCTCCTTGTCAAAAATTCTCTCAAATACTAGAATAGTATGTGTAGCCATAGAAGTGGGAAATGAGAAATTGTATCTCCGGGGCAGATCTATCACTTCCACTGATACCAACTGGGTTAACAATATTCTCCTTGATCTGGAAAACCAAGTGCCTAGGGTTTGGTCACTAGGTGGGTTTAGATATGCGTGCCAATGAATCTTCTCTCTCCATGTGAAAAAACTCTCATCAAAAGTCAAAGGGGTCTCTCTTATGTGCTTGCCAAGATGGGGTAGCACAGATTGCTCAGGTTCCACGTCCTCCGCGTGAACCTCAACTCCTTCCCACAATGTCTACCTCCATAGATCCATCACACCTATAACCTCACATTGTCTAACAATCTCCCTTTCACATGCTTCACTATACTTGAGTCATCTCTCCTCCCTTTCTTTCTCCGTCATAATATCTTCCATCTTCCTCCACCCTAGCTTCCTCACCCAACGCTCAAAATGGTTTAGCCGGCCATTGGAAATGCCTCTAAACTCAAGGTAACAATCAAGATCTTCATTTCAGAGGGATAACACATAGAAATGATCCTCTGGGCTCCCAAGAAACTCAAACTCAAGCAACTTCCGGACAAGAATATGTAGAAATAGCATACTCCAGAGTGTAGCTAGCCAAGTACTCCTTTCCACCAATGATCCACAACACGAGTCCACGTCAGATCTACATCTTGTAGCCTCTAGTACTCTTCTTGGGTCCACGCGTGATCTATAATACCAGCTTGATCTAGACGCATATGCCGAGAGCCATTCATACAGTTCTACTGGGAAGCAACAAAAAAAAGTTTCATACAAATCATGGTAGAGGTTCTCTTCTACCCATCTACGTGCATCAAACTCAGGTCTAGTGTTGAATCTCTGAGAAAATTCATCCTCGTGCTTTTGAACCATGATTCAACACTTTCCAAAGTTAAACACTCTATCATCACTCATCACACAGATCATGATGTATGCCATTTCCCACTACAACTTTGAAAAGAGGTCCCGAAATGGAACCAAGATGTAGTCATTTTTACACCCACCAAAAGAACAAGGGAATCCCATGCACGTCGGCCTATCACCCAAAGGTGCTGGGCACTCACCGAGGCACGCGGGCACCGAGTCTCTTTTATGTGAGTTGAGTGGGAAAATATCATCAATGATCCAAACTTAAAGGAAGTGAGTGGAAATGAGACATGCAAGCATCATAGAGCTCTGAATGGCTTCTAGATCAATGTAGTCATTCCAGATAGAAAAGTACTTAACAGATTAAGAACTGAATCAAAACAGAAAGGGAAATGTGCAAGGATTCAGACTCATTCCATAAACATGCATAAAACAAAACCATGAAGATATGTAAATGCACCAGAATCATTACTGATCATATTCATATAAACTGGTAACCTCATTACATTCATTAGATTCATTACAGAGCATCGCAGAAAGGTAGACCAAAGTCATGCATCATAACTGGATCCATATCATTTAGCTCTCAAAAATAAATTTAAACCCCAAGCCCTTGATACATCCTTCTCCTATGTTTTATCTACCCAACCCAAACAGAGTTCCTTGCGGCATTTCTACAGAGCTCCACTCTCTATTGATCTCTCTATTGATATATGATCTATATCTTTTTTCTCTTTTTCTCCTATGGGTGCTTGTATATATAGGCATCCCAAAGTGCCAACTCATCCTTCTGTGGCCTCAGATCTAGTGCCAAGTGTCTGAATGTGGTCCTCCATGGGAGCATGCTCCTCCAGGCCTGAGCTCTCCACTTTTTGCCATGATGTCTTCTAGAAAGTCGGGTCACGCTTTTCTCGTGTCCTGCCCGATACGCCAAATATGGCTTAGTCCCAAGACCTTGTGTCTTGAAGTGCCACCAACACACGCCTCTTCTAAAACCTTCATAGAACCCTGCCTTGCGCGCCTTCTCCTTGAACACCCATCCTTCAACCTAGGGCTTGCACGCCCATGCACCTTTATGTACTTAGCCAATATTTTAGGATCCCAACATCATTTATACATACCCCTCGTAGTCAAGAATGAACTATAGAATAAGAGTGTGTCATCAGGAAATGGTTTGAATAATGCACCAGAAAGATGTGATCAATAAAGCGTAGAGTGTGAAGCGAATGAGTGAGTGTGATGAGGTCCATTAGAGATGTAGACCCTCAACAATTGAGTATGGACCATGGAACTAGAGTGTGCCATAGGGTAATGATTGTTGCACGTAGAAGTAGATGCAAGAAAGATGTATTGTTGAATGCATGGAGTTTGTAGTGTGTATAATACACAATAGTTGTTGCGAGAAAGAGATGCGTGTGCGATATGTGAAGTATGTAGTGTGTGATGTGTGATGTGTGATTTGTAGTGTGTAACATTGTATGTGTAGTGTGTGATGTTCATGTGTATATTATGCCCTCAACGATCAAGTGTGAACCATAGCACAAGATGAAGAAGAGAAATGAGATGTGAAGCATGGAGCACGATAGTAGAAGTGAGAGACATATGAGAATGCTAGAAGGGGGAAGAATAAGCGTGATGCCCCCATGTGTGTCAATGATGGAGATTTATGCAAAGAATGCGAGAGATACCATCTCATTGTGGAAGAGTGTCATCGTGTCATGATAAGATAGAAATCCAACACAATGGTAGGAAAAAACAACTGTAGGACCATGCGATGGTGGCAGAGTTTGAAATGTGTCATGGCCATTAGTAAAAGGAGTAGTTGCTTTGACAAAATGATTGGTTGTTGAAGTGGTGGATTATTGGGTAATGTTGTAGAAGACTTAGTAGGAGGAGGTGATGGAGGACTAACCTTGAGAGGTGATTGCTTAGTTTGACTTGGTAATGCGGTAGAAGACTTGAGAGGAGGAGGTGTTAGATTGATTTTGAGAGGAAGTTTCTTAGAGGTGCTTGACTTATTATAGAAGGAACTTGAGTAACAATGACATGATGCTCATTAGACATAGATGAATCAGATTTAGGAACCCATTGGGATGTAGTAATTGGAGATGAAGATGTAGGAGCATTTTATGTAGCAAATGAAATGAGCCCATAATGCTTAAGGTGGCCAATTTGTCGCTTGAGAGCATAACAATCATTGTCATTATGTCCATTGATTTGATGATAATTTCAATATGGATGACCTTGATATTTTACAAGTCTATAAGGAGGATAACAACGAGTAGATGACAAGCTGATCAATTAATGAGTGAGGAGTTGCGGAAGGATATATTGTTTCTTTGTAGTGAGATTAAACTTGATGGGTGAGAGGAGCAAGTAAGACTTGGGATTCACTGATATGCACACATGTAAAAGACATATGATTAGAATGAGACGCAAGAGAAGAACTAGCATTAGATCGAGAAGCATCCTTGAGAAGTGAATTTCATATTTAAGAGATATAATCATGGATTCCATAGCCTGAAATTTATCTTGAAATAAAGAATGTAGAGCTTGAATGGATTTGCAAATAGATTGATTGGAATTAGGACCAAGATAGTCATAAGAAAGATGATTGAAGATAACACTAACTTGTGAAGGTGGCATGTTGACTGGGAGATACATTGTGTCTAGGTTTTTGTGGAGAGCGTCTTTACAAGATGGGTACATTTTAAGAAAATGAAGCAAGGAGACTTTAGAAGCCATGAAAGAAGACTAGATAGAATGAAAAATGAAGATCCAAGAGTGTTCTAATGATGGGTTCACCAAATGATTAAGAAAATATTGAATAAATAAATTGCTAATACTCAGTATGTAACAATGCAAATGATATGACAATTAAGTATAAAATAGACCCAAGTAAGTAAGCAATTAAGATTTAAAACCCTAAGTGCAAACGAGGAGATAAAATTACTTAGTTATTTCACTATGATCTCTAAGGTTTGCAAACCGACTAAATGGAAAATCCAAAGTGCAAACTTTCGCAATGAAGCCCAAAAAATGTAGAGGTGTTGGAATATGTTGGATGGGGGCGCTATGGAGTGTCGGGGCGCCTAGGGTCTTTGTAGACCTATTATGGGAGCTCGTGATTGCTCGGGGACTTAGAAAACCGGTTTCATTGGGTCGCGAGATGTTTGATGTCCTTCACTTCTTGTCACTAGTATGTTGCACCAAGTTCGCAGATGTTACCTGCAACCTACAATGAATAAATGAATTGTGAAACCCCAAAACACATCAAATCCAAAAATAAAATAATGTAAATGAGGGGTCAGACTATCCTTGACTGTCAAATAAGTGAACTTACGACCGAGCGCTACACTACATCTCAGACCCAATGTAGTTTTATGTGCGCATGTGTGGAATTGTGCCCTAGGTGGCTCTTGTGCGTGTCATACATAATAGTGAACAAGTAGTTAGATGTAAGAAATGTAAATAGATGTGTGCATGAAAGAATGAACTTCCCCTCTTATGCGTGTATGCATAAGTATCATTACCTTACCCTTGTGTGTAGATACTAGATGTATGTTTGAGTGCTCTTGTAATGGCCTTTGAATGCAACCTTAGGTGGTGATAGCTAATGGTTAGTGTTTGGTCCCTTGTTATGATCACATAACTTTATATTTATATGATTCCCTTGCTTGAATTTCATAATTAACCACGAAAAGACCGACTACAAAAAAGATAAGATGCCAAAAAATGGAAAGGACCCAAAAAATGTGAGCAAAGTACAAAAAGGTCAGGGGTGCCTAAAGGGGACGAGGAACCCCTAGTGCTAGCATCATGGTTGGGTGCTAGTGTCAGAGTGAGAAATGTCAAAGTATGAAAAGACAGATTGGGCTAGAAAGAGTGTAAGATCAACAGAGACAATAAAAATCAAGCAAAGATGGCCGACATCGAGTTCAATTAGTACTTTTCTTACTTAGGAATCATACAAATAATAATATGTGATTAGGACTAGATTGATACCCAAAGTGCATGATTTAGTGTTTACAAGTGGCACCCGTAGTAGGACAGGGGTGCACGAGCACTAGTGACTAGATCTTAGCACCCATGACCGTGTAAATGCTCGGGATCTAGCTTCTTTTGTGTCACAAGGGCTCGTAGTTGTTCCTTGTTGATCGTAAGATGTTCGCTCATTGATTTCAAAAGGTACAATAAAAAGAGAAATTTACCCGCACATACCCATAAACCGCATCAAACGTAAAAAGGAAAATACATAATGGGGAGTCGGAATGACCTTGATGGTCACCCCGTTGTCCTCTCAATTTTCCCCACCCTTTCAAATCTAATTTTGTGAAAATTGGAGCCTTGCCATAGAAGAAATTCATGTTTTAAACTCCTCAAATGCTCATTTTCATTTCCCATGACGTTTTAAATCAAAATTTTCTCAATTTGCTTTTGCCGTTAAAATGTTTTACCTATTTTCAATTGATGGGAAATGATTTTAGTTCTCCTTTTATGTGTTTGGAATGCGTGGGACCTTGCATCTTTTGTTTTTAACCTTTTGCAGAGAAAGATATTCTTCATCTAGAGAAAAAATGGTGTTTTCTGTTTCCTGCAACTTCCTACATTCTTTTCCTCATCAAATTCTTGCTCGAAAAGGTGAAGCTACATGTTTTCTTCTCATTAGATGCGGTTGGACGGGTTCCTTTTTGAACTTATCACTTTTGGTAATTTTGGAAAAAATGTTAGATTTGCCCCCGCATCACCGTGGGTCCCTGATTGGCTGGAGAAGTTTTGGCGAAATTTCAGGGCGATGGATCCATTTTGTTCTCCAAGGCATTACGACGAAAGGGCGAAAAGTTCTAAAATGGTCTGCGGTCCCACTCATGCGAAGGGATAATTTCTAAGTTGAGGCCCATAGTGAATTAGGAAGGAACACGTGGCCTACATTGAAAAGTCAATGGCGGAGGCATGGAATTTTGGGGAAAGTTGGTATTTTTCCCCTTTTTAAAAACAGATAAAAAGTGAAGCACATCCCCGCAACCAATCAAGTGATGCCATGTGTTAAAGAATGAAATAGGGACACATGGCCATTTTTCAGTTCATATGTGCTTTGGCAGACAATGAAGGACTTTAGGAATTTTAGCCTTGTTTCCACAAAGGGAAAAAAGTTCTAAAATGGCCCGCGGCCCTGCTCATGTGAAGGGATAATTTCTAAGTTGAGGCCCACAGCAAATCAAAAAGGGACACGTGGCCTACGTTGAAAAGTCAATGGCGGGGCATGGAATTTTGGGGGAAAAGTTGGAATTTTTCCCCTTTTCAAAAGTGGATAAAGTATAAAACTGAAGTGCATTCCCATGCAACCAATCAGGTGATGCCACATGTTGAAGAATGAAATCGGAACAGTTGAGCTTCATTGAGGAAATTGAGAATTTGAGCCTTTTCACCAAAGGGTTAAAATGTTGCAAATTGAGCCGTGACCCCATTTCCAATCATGGTGTGCCATGCGTTCACGTTGAAAAGTCAAAGCGGACCGACATGGGTTTTTGAGAATTTGAGCTTTTTGTTAAAAAGAGTTTAAATGGTAGATTTGAACCACATTTCCTCAGCCACTCAGATGGTGCCACGTGTCCGGCCTTTGGCGGAGCTGCGGGGTGGAGTAAAATGAGAAATCACGCTTTTTCTCCCAAATGTCAGGAAATTCAAATTTCTCCCCCAGGGCCGTTGTTGCTTAGATCTTGCCACGTGTAGGGTCCAAATTTGAAGGTAAAAGGTGGAAAAGATAGCCAAATGCACTCATCTAGTTTTTGACGCCATTAACGATCCAGAGCTTTGCAAAATGCAAAAATGGATCATTCTTCATTCTTTTTCTTTGTATCCTCGTCGTTTCTCCATGAGATGCATTTTTTGTTTATTGTGGAGCCAAATCGATAAGTTTAAAGGGATGTAAAGTTTGATCATCAGAAAATGGAGTTTATCAGGTATACACGATAAAAAGGGAGAAAAATTACTAGTAAGCACTTGAGTGCTATGAAAGTGGTTAGAAGGTGGAAATGGTAGGACCACATAAAGAAGAAAATCATGAGATGCCCCCCTGCTAAAGTAATCATGCTTGAACACATGAAATATTTGCTTTTTGAACCTCTAGTTTTCATGAGTGCGTTTGTTTCATGTCACTTTCCAAAAGTGGATCTGCAACAAACATTATTCCTTTTGGATATTCTTTTCTTGGGGACAAAGTATGGATGTACACGGATTGTTATAATAACATGGTTTTGGCCATGGAAAATGGAATTTTGGTTTTCTAGGAAGGTTGTAAATTCAAGTGATTCAATACAGAAGTTCTTTCTTTCTTATTCCCTCTATTATCTCTCTTTGTCTCTACCTGATTCAATGGATCATTTATTTTGCATTCAATCGAAACTTTGTGTTAAGTCTCTGTGTAATCTTTAGAACTTTGTGTCTGCAGATTTACATCGGTGATAAAGTACTTGATCCTTTTCTATATTTTCTTGATTCAATGTAAATAGGGAGATACTTTGCTATCTATATTTCCCAAAAGCATTGTTGTTTTCTTCCTTCTCCCATCTCTTTATTCTTCCATTCCTTCTGATTGATAATCTTTTGAGTATGAAAATAAACCAGGATACCAGGATCCAAACATTGATAGTTGTAGATTTGTACATTTGTTTTTCCAACTTTCAATAAGGGAACCTCTCCCATTAAAGAGGAGGGACTTGTTGTCCCCTGACTGTGGTTTCAACCCATGTTCCATTCTAAAACCCAATAGTTTTTGGCGACTCCGCTGGGGAATTCATTGCAAATGGATTCCAGTTTTTGAATAACAACTTCTTGATCATATTTGATCTAGCGACTCCAAGATACACTCGGGGTAGAAGAACCCTTGGGGAAGAAGACCCTCATTTCCAACTTCTGGATCATCAAGGTTTCTCTCTCCCTTCATCAAGAAAAAGAAGAGGAACAAGGTTTGCAAGCACTCCTCCTGCTAGAGATAAAACTTCTAGGAGTGACATCCCTCAAGATCAAATCAGTCCTAATTTGCATGCTTTGATTCTCGCTAGTGTTTTAGTTCCTCTCCAAACCATCTTTCCAAGGATGACAACTCCTTTACCTTGGGGGCAAAGGGTTGGGCCTCTTGCTCTTCCCCAGCCATTACATGAATTTCCTAGAGGCAATAGAAATAATTTCCCTAAATTCAGAGGTGATGGGAAGGTTCATCCAGATGAACATATTGTGGCCTTCATTTTTGCTTATGGTGTTCTTAGAGTTGAACATGAGGATATCTCTCGTGAGACTTTTTGTAGAGACATTGTAAGACAATCTTTGCTGATTGGTTCTATCATCTCCTTGCTCGATCCATCACCAATTGGAAAACCATGACGACCCAATTTGAGCAACGTTTCAAACTTGCTGAGGATGTACATGCCATCTTGGCCTAGATTTCTAAAATCAAGAAAGAGTCGCATGAGCCCATGATGGAATTTGTGTCCAAATTCAACAAAGCTAGTTAATAAGATCCCACAAAATACACGCCCTATGGATAAGATTCAGAAATGTTTCTTCCTTAATGCCCAACTGCTTGAAGTGAGCTATGCACTTAGAAGAGCTAATCTTACCACTTTGATCAGAGATTTATTGTCAATGTTGAAGATGATCGATCATGTCTGGCAAGCTAAGGAGAGAGTCACCAAATCCAAAGCATCTCCTTCTTCCACATCTTCTTCTCGGAGCTAATGCAGATCGGTTGGTCCAAAAAATTGCTAATGATCTTATTGCTCTCAAGAAGTAGTTATCCCAACATGCTCCTTAATAGGATGTTCCTAGGAAGAATTTTCAGCCCGGGAATATGTTTCCCTCTCCTCATACCAGATTGGCAATCAAGGCCCACTGTTAAAGTTCCGCTTAATGCAACATGTGAAGTGTTGGAGCCGATGACGACAAGGAGGATGAAATATGTGAAGAACATGAAGAGGAAGTTGATGAAGAACTAGAAGATTTGAGTGGATCTCATGTCCATTTTCTCATCATTGAAGGCATAGATGAAGAGGATGATTATGAAGAAAGAGTCACAGAGATGAACAATGAATCATATGTTGTCATGACTCGTGAGCAAGCCAATAAGAAGGAGAAAGTGGTGTAGCCTGCTAAAATATATAAGGAGCCTCCTACGGCCATTTTAGTGATTGCAAGGAGAGGAACTCCTATTCCAACTTCTTCCACACCCAAGGTAAGTTCTGTTGTTCCTTCCTCCTCTATTTCTACTCCTAAAACTTCTTGCCCTCTAAATGATAGAGTTGATAAGTCAAAAGTTTCATCTACTCCTATCAATGATACTCCATCTACCTCTATGTCTTTTGACATTATTGACCATCTCAATAAAACTAAGATCCAGATCTCGAAGTGAATTCTACCAAACCCATCCCAAGGCCTTTCTTTGAGATGGTAGACTTTGTAAACTCCAAATCCAAGCCTTCATCCCCTAGTTCCAAAGGTCTTTTTCCACCTCTCCTTCATCTCGACCAAGCCTTGTGGCAGCAATCACTTCATCCGATGGGAAGATCAAACCATTTTATGTCACTCTCCTCATATCTAGCCACAAACTCAGCAATTGTGTTATTGATTTTGGTGCTTCAGATAATGTGATGCCTGCTAAGGTAGCTCATGCCCTAGGCTTAACCATAACCCATACTTTTGGTTCATGTTACTCAATGGAAAGTAGAGGAGTACCATTGGTTGGAAGGATCAAGGATGCACAAGTAGCCTTTCACGCTTTGCCTTAGAAGAGAGTTTTAGCCACCATTTTAGTAGTTGATATTCCCCCTTCCTACGGCATGCTGCTGAGTAGAATTTTTTGCAAAGATGTTGGAGGATAAATCATGATGGATTGGTCACATGCTCTTATTCTAGTGAATGGGAAAATGAAGAAGCTACTGCTTGAGAAACAAACTGAATATATCGTGCAAAAAATAGATGACCCAAAGGCACAAATACTTTATGAGGGCATTGGTCATGATAACTACATGATCATGTCACAACATGAGGCTAACCATCCTAAGGAAGTGCTTCTTGATCCTAATGGCATTTGGATCTTGGAATTTGATGGAAGCTACTCCTCAACTTGTTCTGGAGCTAGTGTGGTGCTTATTTCTCCTGAAGGGAAAATTCATCCTTTCTCCTTCAAGCTCCAATTAGAAAATACAAATAATATAGCTGAGTATGAGGCTCTCATCCTTAGTTTAAGCATGGAAAAAGAGATGGAGATCAAGAATCTCCTTGCTCGTGGAGATGCAGAGCTGATTGTAAACAGGTCAGATATCTTTTTCAAGTGAAGAATAGAAGGTTGAAACATTACAGAATCTGGTTTGGGATTCCATTGAGTTCCTTGATGCCTTTTCAATTGAAGCCATGCCAAGGGAAAGAAACACCAGGGCTGATTCCTTGGCTATCTCGGGGTCTCTATTGATCCCTCATCCAGATTTCTCCCAAGATAAATTCACCATTGAGATGATTCATAGGCCTAGTGTGCCTGACAATGTAAACAATTGGCAGGTCTTTAATGATGATCAACACTTGCTTTCCTTCCTTGAACTCAGAGATAATTTTGACCAAGCTGTACTTTGAAGGAAGTGGAAATATACCTAGAGAGTGTGTGCCCCAAAATGAAGAAGATAACAAAGAAGAAATGGATCATGATGGTTGCATAAAACTAAAAGGTAATAAGATACCTAAAGGGGTGGTAAGTTTGAAAGAGTTATTTGATAAACATGATAGGTACATTAAGTCCAAGAATTTCAAGGATCTCAACGAGTCTTCTCCGACTATGAAAAGATAAACATTGGGAGTCTTAACGAACCCATTTAGTAAACATTAGAAAGTTCTCGCACACAAGAGGAGAGGAAGAAAACAACGAATCTGTTGAAAAGGTATCTTTGATGTTCTTGCCTATTCTTATGATGACCTCCAGGCTTTTCAGCCAAAAGAGATGAAACATTTCATTCCTCTAAAACATGGGATCAAGCCCTTCTGGCAAAAGCAGAGGCAACATAACCCTAAAATTAATGATACAATATTTCAAGAGATCTAAAATTTATTGAAGGCTAAGATCATTTTTCCCATTCACCATTCAACGTGGATTGCTAATATTGTGCTTGTCAGGAAGAAGAATGGTGAGATCTGGATTTGTGTTGATTTTAGGAATTTGAATCAAGCCTCTTTGAAGGATAATTACCCTCTCCCCATAATGGATCAAGTGTTGCAGGCTATTACAGGTTCAAAAATGTTGTCCATGTTTGATGGATTCTTAGGATATAATCAAGTAGAAGTAAGTGTTGCAGATCAACATAAGATTGCCTTTACCACTCCTTGGGGCACCTTTGCTTATAGAAGAATGCCTTTTGGCCTCATCAATGTTGGTGACACCTTTCAGAGGGTAATGGACTTGACCTTTGGCTATCTCAAGGGAAAATGCATAGTTGTATACCTTGATGATCTAACTGTGTTTTCAAAAACCAGAGCTGATCATTTCCAACACCTTGAAACTGTCCTCTAAAAGTGTAGAGAGCATGGCATCTCCTTGAATCCCAAGAAATCTATCTTTTGTGTCACCGAGGGAAAATTATTGGGACACATTGTCTCCAAGGAGGGAATCAAGATTGATCTAGAAAGAGTCCAAATGATTCAGCAGATCCCTCTCCCCACAAACAAGAAGGGTGTGCACTCTTTCTTTGGCAAGATCAACTTCTTAAGAAGATTCATACCTGATTTTGCTAAACTTACTTTGAACATAGCCCACATGATGAAAGGGAAGAAAACTTTTGGTTGGTCCTCTGAAGGAAAGGTTACATTTGAAGACATCAAGATAGCTATAACAAAGACTTCAATCTTGGCATGCCCGATTATAACAAGGTCTTCATTATCTATTGTTATGCTACTAAAAGTACTCTAGCTACTTGTGTTAACCTAGGAGAATCTTTGAAGGTCATGAACTCCCCATAGCATTCATGAGTTATATTTTGAAATCCTATGAGTTGAAGTACACCATGATGGAGAAACATGCTTTCAGACAATGGTCAAAAGTCGTGAAGCATTTCATTTTTACATCCTCAACTCTCATTCTATTGTGCTTGTGTATGATACAACTATTAAATCCATTCTTACACAACAAGAATGGAACCAAGAGAGGTAATTGGGTAGCCAAAGTTGGGAGTATGATCTTGACATCAAACGCACCAAGCTAGTTCGAGGAAAGGGCTTATGTGAACTCATTCTTTGAAGGAGCTAACGAAAAATTGTCCAAGGAGGAAGTTAATATCCCTATTGTTCTTTTCCTCACTCAACCGATAAATAGTATGTTGGCATTGCACACTTTCTTACTTATGGAGAATGTCCATCCCATTTGAGTGCTAAGGATAAGAGAGCCATCAAATTAAGGTCTGCGCAATATGTGTTGTGGGAAAATGCATTGTTCAAACGAGGCATAGATGGAAGGTTTTCGACATGTGTTGACAAAGAGCGAGAAAAAGAAATTGTTCTCAACCTTTCATGACTATGCCTGTGGAGGTCATTTCTCTTCTGATGTCAAGACCCAAAAAATCCTTCGTGTCAGGGATTATTGGCCTACCCTGTTCAAAGATGCATCAAAGTGGGTAAGCAAGTGTGAAGCATGTCAAACCTTTGTTGGTTGCTTTACCTCTCAAACCAGCGGTGATTGAGGAACCTTTTCAACAATGGGGTTTGGACTTCATTGGGAAACTCAATCCACCTTCAAGTGTAGGGCATACTCATGTTTTGACTACCATTGATTATTTCACCAAGTGGGTGGAAGCCATTCCAGTTAAAAGTACTACTTCTGAAGTAGTATGCAACTTCATCAAGGAGCACATCTTAATAAGGTTTGGGATACCAAACAAGATCGTCACTGACAATGCTTCCAATTTTTCTTTTCTTTGAGATGATGGATTTCTACTATGGCTATGGCATTTCCCTTGCCCACTCTTCATATTACTATCCCCAAGGGAATGGACAAGCAAAATCAACTAACAAGAACTTGGTCACCATTGTTTAGAAGCTTGTTAATGACTCTCAGAGGAATTGGCATAAGAAACTATATGATGCTTTATGGGTAGATAAGATTACACCTAAGAGAGCCATTGGAATGTCTCCTTTTCAAGTGGTATATGGAGTTGAAGCTTAACTGCCAGTGACATTGGAACTGCTAGCCTTACATTTGATGAAGGCCATTGAGGATGCCAACTTTACCAATTCATTGGACAAAAGAATTATGTACCTCCAGAAGTTGAATGAAGACAGATTGCAAGTGGTTGACAGAATATCAGCTCATCAACTCAAGGTAAAAGCTCTTATTAGGCTAAACCCAAAACTTTTCAAGTGGGAGACAATGTTCTTCTTTGGGACAAAAGGCATGAACCTCGAGGCAGCCATGGTAAATTTGATTCCCTTTGGCTTGGTCCTTTTAAAATTAGACATTTTTCTGGTGAGAACTCTTTTTACCTGGATTACATGGATGGTTCTCCTCTCCCACTTCCTTATAGTGGGCAATTTTTGAAGTTGTTCAAAACCTAGGAGTTTTGGCGGTCCCTCTGTACATTTTGTATAGCGTTTTTCTTTCCTTGTTTTTGTTTTGGTTGGTTTCCTTTCTGCATTCTCTTCTGTGTTGGTATTTCTTCTTTTTGACTCTGTTGCCCATTGGCTAAGACACTGGTTCAATCTGATTACCCAAATTCTCTAAGGTTCTTGATTTTTCCTCTTTCCTTTGCCAAATCATCCCCAAAAGGAGCCAACTATTGTCCTCTCAATTTTCCCCACCCTTTCGAATCTAATTTCATGAAAATTAGAGCCCTGCCATAGAAGAAATTCATGTTTTAAACTCCTCAGATGCTCGTTTTCATTTCCCATGATGTTTTAAATCAAAATTCCCTCAGTCTGTTGTTAAAATGTTTTACCTATTTTCAATTAATGGGAAATGATTTTAGTTCTCCCTTTATGCATTTGGAATGCGTGGGACCTTGCATCTTTCATTTTTAACCTTTTACAGAGAAATAAATTCTTCATCAGGAGCAAAAATGGTGTTTTCCGTTTCCTACAACTTCCTACATTCTTTTCCCCATGAAATTCTTGCTTGAAAAGGTGAAGCTATGCATTTGCTTCTCATTGGGACGCGCAGATGGGTCCCTTTTTGAACTTATCACTTTTGGTGATTTTGGAAAAAATGTCAGATTTGCCCCACATCCCCGTGGGTCCCTAATTGGTTAGAGTAGTTTTGGCGAGAAGTTTGGGGCGATGGATCCATTTTGTTCTCCAAGGCATTACGACGGAAGGGCAAAAATTTCTAAAATGGCTGCGGTCCCGCTCATGCGAAGGTATAATTTCTAAGTTGAGGCTCTGTAGCGATTAAGGAAGGAACACATGGCCTACATTGAAAAGTCAATGGCGGAGGCATGGACTTTTGGGGGAAAGTTGGAATTTTTCCCCTTTTAAAACAAATAAAAAGTGAAGCACATCCCCGCAACCAATTAGGTGATGCCATGTGTTGAAGAATGAAATAGGGACACATGGCCATTTTTAGTTCATATGCGCTTTGGTGGACTGGTGAAGACTTTATGAATTTTAGCCTTGTTTCCACAAAGGGTGAAAAGTTCTAAAATGGCATGCCCCGCTATCTGCAAAGGGATAATTTCTAAGTTAAGGCCCACAACAAATCAAAAAGGGACACGTGGCCTACGTTGAAAAGTCAATGGCGGGGGCACAAAATTTTAGGGGAAAAGTTGGAATTTTTCCCCATTTCAAAAGTGGATAATGTATAAATCAAGCGCATTCTATGCAACCAATCAGGTGATGCCATGTTTTGAAGAATGAAATCAGAACAATGGGCTTGCAGATGAAATTGAGAATTTTAGCCTTTTCACTAAAGGGTTAAAATGTTGCAAATTGAGTCATGACCCCATTTCCAATCATGGTGTGCCACGCGTTCATGTTGAAAAGTCAAAGTGGGCCGACAGAGGTTTTTGAGAATTTGAGCTTTTTGTTAAAAAGAGTTTAAATGGCAGATTTGAACCGCATTTCCTTAGCCACTCAAATGGTGCCACGTGTTCACCTTTGGTGGAGCTGCGAGGCGAGAGTAAAATGATAAATCATGCTTTTTCTCCCAAATGTCAAGAAATGTAGATTTCTCCCCCAGGGTCGCCGTTGCTTGGATCTTGCCACATGTAGGGTCCAAATTTGAAGGTAAAAGGGGGAAAAGATAACTAAATGCACTCATCTAGTTTTTGACGCCATTAACAAACCAGAGCTCTGCAAAACATAAAAATAGATCATTCTGCATTATTTTTCTCTGTATCCTTATCGAGTTCTCCATGAGATGCATTTTTGGTTTATTGTGGAGCCAAATCGATAAATTTAAAGGGATGTAAAGTTTGATCATCAAAAATGGATTTTATTGGGCATACGCGATAAAAGGGAGAAAAATTACCAGTAAGCACTTGAGTGCTATGAAAGTGGTTAAAAGGTGGAAATGGTAGGACCACATAAAGAAGAAAATCATGAGATGCCCCTACTAAAGTAATCATGCTCGAACACATGAAATATTCACCTTTTTGAACCTCTAGTTTTCATGAGTGCATTTGTTTCATGTCACTTTCCAAAAGTGGATCTGCAACAAACATTATTCCTTTTGGATATTCTTTTCTTGGGGACAAAGTATGGATGTACACGGATTGTTATAAGAACATGGTTTTGGCCATAGAAAAGGGAATTCTGGTTTTCTGGGAAGGTTGTAAATTTGAAGTGATTCAATACAGAAGTTCTTTCTTTCTTATTTCCTCTATTATCTCTCTCTATCTCTGCCTGATTCAATGGATCATTTGTTTTGCATTCAATAGAAACTTTGTGTTCTGGTCTGTGTAATATTTAGAAATTTGTGTCTACAAATTTACATCGGTGGTAAAGTAATTGATCCTTTTCTATATTTTCTTAATTCAATGTGAGTAGGGAGATACTTTGCTATCTATATTTCTTAAAAGCATTGTTGTTTTCTTCCTTCTCCCATCTCTTTATTCTTCCATTCCTTCTAATTGATAATCTTTTGAGTATGAAAATAAACCAAGATACCAGGATCCAAACATTGATAGTTGTAGATTTGTACATTTGTTTTTCCAGATTTCAATAAGGGAACCTCTCCCATTAAAGAGGAGGGACTTATTGTCCCCTGACTATGGTTTTAACCCATGTTCCATTCTGAAACCCAACACACCACGAAAGTGAACTTACGATTGAGTGTTGTACTACATCTCGAGACTCCATGTAGTTCTTTTATGTGTATAAATGATGCCCTAGGATGCCCTTGTGCAAGTTGCACTTGATAGCGGGTTGTAGATAGAATATAACAATGTAGTAGTATGTGTTGATGGAATAGAATAAACTTCCACTTCCTATGTTGTATATGCAAAAGTATGTAGCCCTTGTCCCTTGAATGGATACTGGATGGATGCCTTTGAAGTACTTTAGTGCCTTTGGAATGCAAAATCTTAGGTGATTATAGTAATGCTTAGTGTTTGGTCTTTCACTTTGAAAACATAACTATGTATTTATATGATTCTCTTGTTTGAATTTCATAATTGACAACTGGAATCTTGACCCATAAGTGAAAAATATGCCCAAAAGATAAAATATACCCAAAAGAGTGAGTAAGGTAAGAAAGGGTCAAGGGTGCCCATGAGGGACAAGAACGCATAGGTGTTGCTATCCTGGTTAGGCACTATAGTTGGAAGCTATGAAAGATAAATAAGTAAAGTTTTGATTGTGTTTTAGGGTGTGTACGACCAAAGAGAAATTAATAGACAAAAAGAGGCCAAATATAGTTGTCAATCACTAGTTTTCTTGCTTAGGAATCATGTAAAAGCTAGCATGCTTTTAGGACCTAGAAATATACCCATGTGTGTGATTTTGTGTCTGCATTTGCTCCTATTTTATGTTGATGAGTGAATACTTGATAACTTAAAGTAGATAAGAGATGCGCACCTTATGATCTTGTAGAGTGTGTGGTGAATACCACCGAGTGGACAAGTGAAGCGTGGAATGATTGTAAAGCAAAGCGTGGAGACTAGGAAAGGAATGTGACCCTAGGGGTGAAGCGTATGCATCGCTTGTACATGTTGTTGTGCTTGTATTTGTTGTTGTAGGCTACTTCTTGTTGTGTATTAAGGAAAAACCTACAAAAGAAGACAAAAAGGAGTAATCAAAGTCTTGTGTATGAAAAATTTGTGCAAATTATGCAAAAGTATGTAAAAAGGAAAGAGTGCACCTGATGTATAAGAGTGTAAAGGATAAAAAGATGTCCTGAATTTTTGTGAAGGGTGAGTTTTTGGGTGATCTCATGCCAATAGCAAGTTTTTGGGTGGTCTCACGCTAAGGCGAGTTTTTGGGCGATATCACTCTAAGTGCGAGCTTTTGGGCAATCTCACGCAAAACAAGAGTTTTTGGGTGATCTCGCACAAGTAGTGGCACGAGTTTTTTACGGTGATCTCATGCCAAGTGCACGTTTTTGGGTGATATCACGCAAAAGAATAAGTGTTGGGAGAGAGGTCTAGTTTTACTCTCCTTAGGACTTTGCCCAATAAGCAACATTATAGACAGTGCACGCCTGATTTGTTCTATTTGTCCGATTTGTTTTGAATTAGTTATGAATTATTCTAATTTTGTAATTGAAGGCCAATGCCATCTCTTGTAAAACTACTCGAAGGCTTCGTAAACTATGTTGATTTGAGAAGATGATTGTTTATGCCCCAGAACATTAGTGCCTGGGAGGACACAAGCACTGAGCGCCACTGTCTCGATACTAGGCGCCAATGTTTGCTTTATGTGTGAGGTCTAAGTCTATTTCTAGAGCATTCTATAACTTTTTCCCTGTGTTGATTCTATAATGTTTTGATTTGTATTATAGCTCGAGCTATTGTAGGGGTGATTTATTCACCCAATATATGATCCCCTTGTTTGGGGTGCATGCGACGATAGTAGGAGAATGCGGCCCAAAAAGAGGACCTAACATTGATCTAAAGTGGATACCTGTAGGGGTAGGGGATGTGTATGGTAGAAACCAAGGCACGTGTAAAAAATAGGCTAGTAACAAGTGTTAGTATAAAAGCTAAAGCATGCAAGAGAAGACAATGTAACAAACAACTAAGAAGAAAAGATGGATCATGAAAAGTGGGTTTCAAACATGGGACATCACTCATAATGTCACGATAAAATCGGGGGTTGAAACAACTAAAATCATACAATGAACAAACAATACCTAGGGCAAAGCCCACAAACAATAACAAATAGTAGCAAACAATAATAAGTAAAATGTGACATATAGTCATGATTGTATAGATCTTGCAAGGCAAATGCTACACATGAAGCACTCGTTAACATGTTAGAAAGATAAATAGTATGTCAAAGCATGTATATAACATCGAAAAGTAAAGTGAATGTAATGAGAAGTAGTAAAGAATGTAACAATAGAACCTGTGATATGTGGAGTGTGAGAGTAGTAAAGGTAGATGCCCCCAGGAGCCTCAGCGGGATTGACAAGGGATTCAATGTCAAGCATCATGCATCATGTAAATAGCTGTAAGAGATTTGCATTCACTTCCAGAGACCAAGTGAACATGCACATGCATATGATAAAGATAATGACATACTAAGTATATATTTAGCATAGTAAGAAAAGTGCAAGAAGTGAGTAGAATGAGCTAGCAAGAATAAATGTAACCAAGATATGTAAATGTGATGCAAGTATGATGGTGTGATATGCAAGATTTGGAAATGGTAAGAGTAGCATCGCCCCGGTGGATGTGCATGAGATGAGGTTCATTTATAAATGCTCCTCAATAGTGAAGAATGAACCATAGAACAAGAGTGTGTCATCAAGAAATGAATGTGTTACATGAGAGTAGATGCTATGTATATCATGAAGCAAAGAGCATAAAGTGTAGATGAGGTGAGGTTCATTTTAGAATTAGACCCTCAACAGTTGAGTATGAATTTTGGAGCAAGAGTGCATCATTGGGTAACGACGATACAATGTGTGTATCAAAGGGTTTGAAAGTGCTTAGAAATATTAGACATGTTGCTCGGAGCGTGAAGTGTGATAGTAGATACTAGAGACAATCTGATAGTAATGGAGGGAGAAAGTGTAGTGCCCCAAGTGTGTGAGTAATGGGGATCTATGTGATGGGGTGAGAAGGAGCATGTCATGGGTCATAAGAAAGCATATGGTCATCACAATGATAGGTAGGAGCAAGAGTAAGACCAGGGTTGGATTTTGGGTTGAAAGGAGGAAGCCTAAAGAGGTCATCTAGAGTTCGTTGGTCTTGCTTATTTGGAATTGGTAATGTTGTAGATGGCTCGACAGGAGGTGGAGATGGAGGACGGATTTTGAGAGGCAATGAATTGGTTGGAATTGCTAACGTTGTAGAAGACTTGATAGGAGGGGACGAAGGAATTTTTTTTAGAGGAGGTTACGTAGTTGGAATGGGTTTGATAGGAAGCTCTTGACTTACCAAAGAAGAAACATTAGTAACTATGGAATGATGCTCATTAGACATAGAGAGAAAAATTTGGGAGCCCAATGGGATTTAGCAATAGGAGATGAGCATGTAGCAAAATGTTGTGTAGCAAATGAAATAAAACCTGATGCTCAAGGTGCTTAATTCTTCATTGTAAAGCATAACAATCATTGTCATTATGTCCATTAAGTCTATGATAATTACAAAATGGGAGACCTTGGTATTTGGCAAGCCGATAAGGAGGGTAACAATGAGTAGTTGGTAAGTTGATCAATTGGTGATTGAGGAGCTGGGAAGAATATCATATTGCTTAGTATTTAGATTAAACTTGAGAGGTGCTGGTAACAGTGAGACTTGAGGTTCATTTATATGAACACATGTAGAGGACATGGGATTAGAATGAGGTGTAGAAGAAGAAGAACTAGTATGGGACTTAAGATGTTAGATTTCAACTTTAAGAGATGTATGTAATCATGGATTACATAGCCTTAAATTTGTCTTGAAAATCATGGTGTAAAGCTTGAATTAACGCCAAGATGGGTTGATTGGATGGAGTACTAGGACTGATACGATCGTCGGACAAACGATCAAAAATGGCATTGAATTTTGAAGGTGGCATATTGCGAGGGAGATAAAAAGTGTTTAGGGATTTTTCCGTAACGTCTTTGCAAGGTGGGTGCATTTGAAGTAAGTTATGCAAGGAGATTGGAGGATTTTTAGGAGCCATGAAAGAAGATCAGGTAGAATAGGCAAAATGAGGATCCAAGTGTTTGATCACGAGTGGGGTTCACTAAATTATTTAATTTAATTTGAATGAAATATATATTGCAAAGTAACTATTGTTTCAATTGATGTATACAATTATTATATAAAATAAGATCTAAGCAAATAAGCAATCAATAATGTAAAATCCTAAGTAAGAGAGGGAGATAGAAGGACTTTGTTGATTTCTGAGTGAACATGAAGTGATCTGGGTAGGGTAAAGTGTTGAACAAGATACAAACATCATTGTAACTACTCATCGCAAATTCCAAAGTTCATGAATAATGCCAGCATGGGGTGCTGCAGCAGACAGGGGGCACTTGGGCGCTGGTGACTGGATTGGGGTGCTTGTGACTATGTAAATGCTTAGGATCTAGTTTCGCTATGTCATAAGGGCTTCATGATTGTTCCTCATTGATTTCCTGGTATTCTCTCCTTGATTGGTGAAGGTACCTATAACCTATAAAAGATAAATTCACCCACACATACCCACAAACCACATCAAATCTAAAAAGGAAAATGCATAATGGGGAGTCAGATTGACCCCAATGGTCACCTCGAGAGTGAACTTACGACTAATCTTGTATTACATCTCAAACTCTATGTAGTTCTTATGTGTGTGTGTAGAAATGATGCCCTTGTGCAAGTTGCACTTGATAGTGGGATGTAGCTAGAATGTAACAATGTAGTAGTATGTGTGGATGGAATAGAATAAACTTCCCCTTCCTATGTTGTGTATGCAAAAGTATGCAGCCCTTGTCCCTTGAATGGATGCTAGATGGATGCCTTTGAAGTACTTTAGTGCCTTTGGAATGCAAAAGCTTAGGTGATGATAATAATGCTTAGTGCTTGGTCTTTCATTTTGAAAACATAACTATGTATTTATATGATTCCCTTGTTTGAATTTTGTAGTTGAAAATTGGAAGGCCGACTTATAAGTGAAAAAAGGCCAAAAAGGTAAAAGAGACCCAAAAACAGTGAGTAAGGCAAGAAAGGGTCAGGGGCACCTAGGAGGGACAAGAGTGCCTCGAGCCCTGTTGTCCTGGCTAGGCACTAGTGTTTGAAGCTCTGAAAGATAAATAAGTTAAGTTTCGACTGGGTTGTAGGGTGTGTAAGACCAAAGAGAAAATAATAGACAAAGGAAAGAGGCCAAATATAGTTGTCAATCACTAGTTTTCTTGCTTATGAATCATGTAAATGCTAGCATGCTTTTATGACCTAAAAATGTACCTAAGTGCATGGTTTTGTGTCTACACTTTCATGTCAATGTGAGCTTGGCCCACAAGCTCCCGCTTTGGTACTAGATCTATAGTAGGGAAGCCCACAAATCCTCTATAGAAGTTGGTCTCTAGTGGATGCGACAACAACGATATCTACATTGGATCCTAGAATTTGGATTGTTTTTCTCCTCTACAAATGCATACCAATTGGGTAAGTGATGTGGCCTGGGCACCACATTTAGGGATTCCCAAAAGTATTATTGAAATTTGTTCCCAAAACAGGAAAATGGTGGTATGGACCTAAAATGATATTTCAATGAATAGATTTTTACATCATTTACGTTGTCTTCCGTTGTGTAGTCTCACATACATCCGTATGAGTCCCTGTAGTTGTTTTGTGAGGGTTTTCTCCACTTAATATTTTCAGTGTATCTATTCTTTGGGAAAAAGACAACACATTCTTTATTTTTATATCTAATTTTTTACTTACATTGTTCTTGGTCAGACATTCATTCATGTGTTGGTTTTGCAGGTTGAGACGAAGGGCGTGGTGGGAAATGACAAAAGGTTGAGGAAGAAAAAAGTGGTGGGTTCGAATCTAGTGGAGGCCTTGGTGGCTCGTCATCATCCTCTGCCTCTTCTTCATCAGTGGAAAATGGTGGTTTTATTTTACAAAGGT
This sequence comes from Taxus wallichiana var. yunnanensis, assembly GCA_018340775.1. Taxonomy (NCBI): domain Eukaryota; kingdom Viridiplantae; phylum Streptophyta; class Pinopsida; order Cupressales; family Taxaceae; genus Taxus; species Taxus wallichiana. The sequence continues at coordinate 586,486,831 of CM031235.1, read as the reverse complement.
GTCTTAACTTGATGGGTTTCAGAGGGCTGTGAGGGTTTAGGTAGAGAAAAGGCATCATTGCCATAGTTTTTTTTGTCTCAAAATTTCATACTCTGGCTTCTGGCTACAATCTTGGGTTGTGTTAAATTAGGATATTGTGATGACATCTACCATTGTATCATATGTGCAGTATTAGCACTTGATTTAGGAGTGCATTTGTATAGATTTACTTTCTTCTATATTCCTATCCTTTCTGGAATCTGCCTATAATGGCACATATGTTTGGTTTTTTATTGTAATTATACCTAATAGTTGTAGATCTATTTTTTAGCAAGCTAATGTGAGCTTTTAGGAAATGCTGAAATTAAGTCAATTCGTTGACGTCTGCCTTGCTTTTTGTTTTAAAACTGACATAGAATTAATCCGGCTCCCATAATATCTAAACTAGAATAATATAAAATGCTTGACAAGTGGTTTATTAAGACACACATTTTTAGAAAAATGATTAATAAAGGCCAAGAACCACTATTCCTTTTAACTTTGCCTCGCCCATCAAATATGTACACACTTTAATGAAATGCACATAGCCTACATTTGACCATGTAGTTGGAACTTAGGTAGGTACCATTTTTGAAAGGGATAAATCCACCAAAGTGACAATATGAGTAGTAAATTATTTATAGTAACCTTGTGGTTCCGATCCTTTAAAAAAATTCTTGTTTTTTTTGTTGAAAGAGACAACATTGATTTGGTGATAGAAATGGATTGGATAACTAGGTTGATAATGCATGTCAAGTACCCATGTGTCACACATGACATGAGGTATGCACAACATGATCAAAGTTTAAGGGGATACAATCGGTGATGGGGAGGATTAGAGGATAAAGAGTGTGTGACGAAGTGAGGTGATGAATAAAATGAAATGAAATGGCTTTAATTACGCCCACAAGACCTAAGGTTTATGGGATGTAGACAATTCCAACTATTTATAAATTTAATATGTATGGTGGTACTTTATTTGTACATGTTTCTTGTGTTAGATCGAATGCAATAACTAGCAAGGGTAGGCGACTTAATTAGCAAGGGAAGTGTTTAATCAAACGATTTTTTCTTTTCCCTTTGGAATTTATCATTTTTCCCAATTAGGTAGTGCACCTAAAACACCTCATATGCTATGAAAAATGTGGTGCGAAATAGAGGCATAGGTAACATATAGAGGCGATGAGGACATGGGCACAATTTCTTACGAGGCACAATCATGCCTCACATACCCCTTCTATGGTTGCCTCACTCGCATTTCTTGCTCTCCAACATGTATGTACATATTTTGAAGCATTGCATATATATTCTCAATATTGATATATTTATTTAATGGTGAATCATCTTTTTTTTTTTTTTTCGATTATTTTTGCTTGTTCTTTAGCTTAGAAGATGAGTTGTCATTAATTTTTCTTTATTCTGCAATGATGGCTCTATCTGGAGAAATTGTGAATGGGAAAAATGTTCCTCTATAAGATTTGATGTTGTGAAGAAAATGATCTATCTCATTTTCTCTGTAATCTATCATGTTGTTGTTAAATATATTTATGTATTCTTATTTTTTTGAAAATGACTCCAAGTCGACATTTACATATGTAAACCCATGTTATATTGTAGGGTATATACAAGGATAGTGCAGGGTATTTACATAGATATACGAAAAAGAATGAATCATTACATCTATTCTTTTGTAATGCTCATTGTTTTGTAAAATGAATCATTACATCTCTTCTTTTGTAATGCTCATTGTTTTGTAAACTTCCCCTAGAGGCTTTCTTTGTAAACTTATGAAAAAGAGGTAGCTTTAGTATACACAATAATTTCCTTAAATGATTTAAAAAAATTAATATGGATATTTTAGTTTTTATGTTTTGATGACCGCTTGACAAAATGCCGAGAAAGATGTGTGGTTTGATGAACTGAAATGATTGTGAGATATGCACAAAAATGAGTTTTTTAAAAATACCTTGGAAACTTTTGTGAACATGGAATTAGCAGTGTAATGCCAAAGTCTACTCCATACGGTCTTTGGCATCTTTGTCGTCTACCCAAACCACATTACATGTGTCATTGGAGTGTTTTGGAGCCTATGATGTGGAGTCATGAAAAAAAAATGTGGGAGTCTAAGAAGTGGGTGTTGTTGCCTCCTTGCCTTCATTTTTTTGAATGGGAGAGGAAGGTTAAAGTGAAACATTCCCTATTTTAACTTTGTTTCAATATTGTATTGCATGTTGTGAACACAATGTTATTGATATTCTCACCCTCATTTAATATCAACATGGAAGTTTGAAGTGGAAATCCTATGAGTCGGACCTCGTTGCCATAGTTTTGTTTCCTTTCTAGCTATTCTCTTAATTAAGAAGTGAAATTTCTATTTCTCACACTTCATGTTGTAATATAACATGCTATAGCTCCTCTAAATATTTATTTTAGACATGTACATTAAATGGTGCACTCTTATGTTTTTATTTGTAAAAATCCCTCATTAATTAGAGATCTATATGCTCTTAACAATGTAACAAATCATATGGAGTCTTAGTATATAACTTTATCCATGTATTACTCATAAGACCATCATCGAAGGGGCTCAATTATTGAAGATTGTTCACGCATTACCTATTTTCTTGCATTACTCGAGCTTAAAATTGAAAAGAGAGGCTACAGAGTGCTACAACAAGAAAATATTTACTTCAAACTTGGAACCTACAGGATTTTCCCCATTTTTATTTTTGCTTCTTTAAACAAAAATTGCATTAACACGAACAATGGAATTGAGACCATGATGATAAAGTGGAGCATGGATAACAAATATTATTTGGGTAAGAACAATCGATCATTGGGATAAGTGTGGGACATGTAGGGATAAGCCGATTATTTTTATCGCTGACTTGGGCCAACTTCCACTAGTAATGAACATTCCTTTATACACAACCATTCCTATGGCACAACCCTTTGGAAGGGTTTCAATACTTCCATCTCTTTCTAGACAAGTTTTTCCACCAAGACTCCTCCCAATAACAAACTTCCTTTTGAGAATTCTCCTCAACGTCTGCAAAGTGGAATTCCTACCTTATATGACTAGGATCTCCTTATGTCAAGGACTAATTCTTGTCTTACACAACAAGAAATACAATCATTCCATAATTTCCCACACTTGTTTTCCAAAAATGATTTGGTTGACCACCACAATCTAAATATGTTGAAATCTTTGAATGTTCCAATTGCTCATTCCGTTGCACAAATCACCAAAGGAGGGAATTCAACATCACTTGATGATGAACAACTATAATTCATGGTTCTTCTTTGCAAAAACCAAAGCATTATGCTTACAACTAACTTGTGGGTGGAGGTTGGGCTTGTAAATGGTTCAACTGGGAAAATTGTTGACATTGTCTATGACAACTCCTCTATGCCTCTTGACATACCTTAATTTGTTGTCATAAAATTTAATAGATACATTGGCTTGTGTTGGGATCCACAAAATCCCTCCCATATTCATGTTCCACTACTTTCCAAAGGAAAGTGTAGGCAACTAACAATCAAAATGGCTTGGGTTTTGACTATCCACAACGCTCAAGGTCTAACTCTACTAATCTAGAGGATATTATGAGTGTAGATGATCCCTAAATCTCCCTAAACCATAACAACGTTAAATAAAATCTTGAGAGATTCCTGTTGATATAAACAACTCAAAAAATGGAGCTCATATGTGCGAGATATGGTCTGCTTATTTTTTTGGCTAACAAAGCAAATTCGGGGACTATGCACAGTGTCTCATTGATGTGGAGGAAGGACACCGTGATAAGTGGCACGATTGATATGAAGAGAATTTTTTTGTGTTTTAGACACCGATCTTCAAAACTCGATTGCAAAATGGTTGGCCCATTTATTTGCTAATTGGGTACCCTCACCCAAGTCGGCACACTCTTTTTGTGGAGGGTTGCCTTGACCTCCAATTCATATTTCCATTGTAGTGTAATTGTATATGTATGCCATTACATGGTTTTATCTCTCGTATGTGGGATCAACTTGCAAGGTATTTATATTGTAATGAAAGGTTATATATTGTATTGCATTGCATATGTAGACAACTCGCTTGAGTTACTTACCACTGCTCGATGGGGTGGTCAACTTCCCACCGAGTTGACTATATTATCTCCTCAATACTCAGGCTAACTCATACATATCTTTCTTGAGTCTATAACTATGTTTTGACCACCTCACATCAACGTGGTGGATAGATATGCCGAGAAACTTGGCCTCACCAACCACATAGGTGATCAACCAATAAGCCAAAAATATATAATTGGGTGATTCACTATGCTTATACCACAAGGTCAAACCGTTTAAGCTGTTTGGGGATCAATATGCTATGGGGCCACATACATGGTGGTTTAAAAAATGCCACAGGATTAAAAACCAACAAATCAAACCAACCTTGGCCGATCCAACCATGCATAATGCACAACCACCTCATCACATGGAAAAATGAGCTCAAAACATGGTTGCAACCACATGAATAGGGGTGATCGAGCCAAATATAAACATCAAGGCCTCTCTCTGCGTGGTATGTGTGGGATTTTATCCCCAAATCTTAAAACCACGGCACAAAAGGAGGAGGTATGGGTCGAACCCACGACCAAGTCCCCAAAAACATACGACACGCCACTACGCCAAGTAGCTCTATGAGTTATAAAAACAACTCACAAATATTTAAACAAGACTTTGGACAGGTATGTGGAGGCGGATAAGGAGTAGTTTTCAAAGATCTAAGTTTTGAAGCATTTAGAGTCGTGTCAAGCTTTGGTGTAAAAAGGAAAAGTGTTCAAAATTCAGAGAGGAACACAATGATGTCATTTATTCTTCATGGAGTGTAATAGTTTTCCAGGTGTAGGTGTTTTTATAACACAATTACACAGAGATTGCACTCGGAGATAATACAACCACAAATTGATTTGGGAACGAGTTTATGACATTTACGAGTTTTGAATCGAATCAACTCTTTAAGAAAGTGAAAGTGATCTATTAGTCACTTCGGAAGGTAAAAATTGTACTTCAAGTGTTAATTAATAGATCGATTCACGATTAAGTGAATCCAGAGACGTAGCCCATCTAGGTGAACTCCATTATCAAACTTGTGGAGTATTTTATTTCAGTTTTGTTGCTTATGATCAGATTTTAAATTCAGTATAAGGAATTGAATAAATTGATTAAGAAAAGCAATTAATTGTAAAATTTGATTAAGTTAAAATTTTAGAATCCTTTATCCACAACAGACAAACAAAATGCACATGTCAATTTTGGAGTATAAATTAGACTGGTGTGCATCTATAAAGTCAATATTTCCAATTAAATCACAAAAGTTGAGTTAAGAAGAAAAATTTGTATGTTAAGAGAAAGTGGAAAAATTGGGGTTTCAAAACACCCAAAAGTGAACCCATCAAAATCTTGATTAATTTTTAAAATAAAAATATTAAAGTATTTGATTTTTTTAAACGGTACCTGGGATAAAACCATTTTCAGATCAAGTTTTGGTATCAGAGTTAGTTTAGCTCGATGTTTGTTTTAGTTGAATTCGGTTTCCACTTTGGTTTTGTTATTTGGGCTTGATCTTTCCATTGCAATTTGCAGAGTTTAGAAAGTACAGGTGTTGCTTAAGAAGACATGGGCAAGATGTCTAATAAGGAAAATCTTGACGAGCTTGAATCATTCAACCATCAAATTTAGGATGAGAATGCATTCATGAGATGTCAATTGATCTCTCTTGAGGAACAAATTGGTAGACTAAAAAGAGCTTGAATCCAAGGATGAGCTCTTGATGGTATTGCAATGTGGTGAACTAAAGAAAGAGGTACCATCCACTACAAATGCATCCACTATGACAAAAGAATGCATTATAAGTATTGCACCACATAATTCCTCTTCCCATATAGAATTGGATTCAGGTAATGTTCTAGGTGAATTTGAAAAGCACACAAAGGGCATAAGATCTAAACTATTAAATAAAATGGGATTTAATGGAATTGTCCTTGGTAAGGATAATCAAGGTATATCTAACCCCATACATGTTAAAGAACGACCTCATTTTGCAGGATTGGGGTATGCTAATGTAGGGAAAATGGAAGTTGGAGAAGTTTCCACAACTGTTGAAAGAAAATAAGCTTTTAACAACAAAGAGGCTTCCCCATTAGCATTTGGTGAATCATCCTTAGAAGAAGGATCTGGTAAGAGATCACCAAGAAGAGGTATTGAGATTCCTCCACCTCTTGTTTACCATAAGCATAAGAAAAATGGTAAGAATCTTGATCCACTATCTACATTTGAGAAATTTGGCAATAATATGTAGAAAATGTGGTATAACTATCCATGCATGTTTTTGGGATGTCTAACCATTGTGTAGCCAATTGTAGGAAAAAAATCTTTATTAGAAAAGATCAAGAGAAATCACTCTCCTAAATGTGGCTAAGAGAGAACCAGTTTAGGTAAGTTTCCTAAAAATGTGGACAAGAGATTTTGTAATCACTGTAACAAGAAAGGTCATGAAATTGAACAATGTCGGAAACTTCATCCTAGGCAAAATTTGAAATTTGTTAAGAAGGAAAACAATGTTAAACTAACAAACTTAAATACCAAAAACATATAGGCAATCATCACATTTAAACTCGAAACATGGACTATGTCTCATTGATGGGATTAAAAATTTGATTAAGGGACACTTGAAAACTTGGAGTATTAATGTAATAAATATATCTAAAAATGTGTGTTATGTTGGGTCTGTGAACATAGCTAAATACATTTCTCAACATTATTGTCAAGACTACTAATAAAGGTGTTATAGTTTATTAGCTTTTTTTTCCGAGGGTAGACAAGAAATACATGTCTTTCTCTGACAATAATCAAAATTAAACATGTGTAACATAATGTTTATCCCTTGAAAAATGTGTACTACTAAATTTTGATTGTTGTTATCATTTGAGAATATTAGTTTCAATGACGCGATTAATCTTATGTGTAGAACAACATTATTAAATATTTATTATAAACAAAAGGCATTTAATTCACCTAAGTAATTCATTTGTATAATCATGAAGATTCATGTATGTCGTGATCAAGATTCAAACTCAAATCCTTGGCTTAATCCCTAACCTTTGATTGTTTGAATTTTGCAAGTTCATCGATTAACATTAGAGAGTGTGGTAGGGAATATGAATCAAAGGATGATGATGAAAAATCATATTCAAGGAGGCATCCACGTCTAAGGAAGTTATTCTTTTACATTTTTGTAACTAGGAAGCTACCAAATAACATAAAGGAGCTAGTAATGGTTTGTTTAGAGGCTTCTTAAATCTTATTAGGGCTAGGTCTTTAGACAACGAAAAATTGGATTTAGGTATGGAGTTAATGAGCACATATGTGGTGTCCATTTGAGGTTGGGGCGTTAGTGGAAGTAATAATTGTTGGAGTCTGCAATGAACTTACCTCTTACACTACCAACCTTGAATGTGTTAGGACCTTCACCGAGGTTTCCCTAAGGTGAGATTAATATATTTAGGTTGCATAAACATTAGTAATCCCTTCCACAGTCATGTTGAGTTATGTATGTTGATAATACATTCTTCCTAGGGAATTGACCCCACTTTGGTTAAGGGCTCCCAAATCTTGTCATAAAGTTACTCAACATGTTGTTAATGTTCTTTCAATGACTTATTCTTATCCCTCCCAAGTTGTCATATTGGTGGGTGATATCCGATTCTCTTCAAGGAATCCCTAGTGTTGTGAATCTCGGACTCTTTTATCTTGGACATGGAAAATGGCATTAGAAGAAGATAAGTCTTTAGAAAATGTGTGGGACGACTACGATCATACAAAAGTTGTCCAAGCGTGTCTCTTTTATTTTCCCTAGTTGTGCAATAGATTCTTCCAAGTTGACTTTCTTAGTTTTATTGATATGGAATGTGTCCGGTCTCCTACACCTTTGTTTTAAGGAACGTTTGGGCTCTTTTTTATCTTTAGGCACATTTCTTTATCCAACTAAGGAAGAACTCATGGTTTCCCTTATCTATCTCAATTTTTATATCCTCATTTGGTTAATTGTTCTTTGAAGCATATCATATTGTTTAGCAATATAGGGTGGGAACCTTTGTTAAATTTGATAAGAACTCTTTCAACAATATATTTATGAGAATTTGTTCCTTTCTTGACCTATCTAGTCTTATTTCTCATTAGATCACTCTAAAATTCTCTCAAAACTTTTTGATTCAATTTATTAATTACAAAGGTCTCCTCCTAGTGTGTCTGATGCAAATGCTATTTAGGTGCTCAATGAAGAGTCACCTTACACCACATAAACCTTGAATTACACGTGGAAAATGAACCAAATAGAATTGAAAATATACACAGTGAAAAATATCAAATGAACACAAATTTGAACATTCAAATGGAAACAAGACTTTATTCATATACTGCATTTGCGAGTCAAACATTGAGATCAATCACCAACGATATAGTCAACACATCAAAATCATTTTATGTCATTTCACATCACTTAATGTAATCTCATACTCAACTTACTTACACCTTTATTCAGGTGCATGCCTCAATTCAAATGGTTATAAGGTTTTCCATCACATACTTACCAACCTCAATGTTTGTTGAGCCGAAGCTCACATCCACACTCTTACCTTAAAGAAAAATTTGAGCTTGTCTCCTTGAATTGCGTTGAACTCCCTCTCTAATGCAATTGGACTCTATTTATATAGTCATCGATGTGTAGACACTAAAATTTGGTAACTTTTCATTATATCATGCCAAGTTTGACCTTGTATCCTTGCTAAGACAAATACTCACATTCGAAATCTAATATCCTCATCTCTCTAGCCATTTTACAACTTGCTTATTTTTACACTATGCTCTATCATCAATTATGAAAATATTATTTCATCAAAGAAACATAAAATATCTAATATTAATGACATAAATTTCAGTTTAGATGTTCCTCTCTGTTGTCCAAAACTATATAGAAGGGTTGGGATGCGGGGTTTGGTCTTGGTCAACATGTATATCCCCACTCATTCACAATCACTAACTTTGCCTCGAATTATAAATCATTCTTTGGTTCATTTCATCTTCATGGGGGCAACCTTATTAGAATATCTCACCCACGAAAGAATATATAAGAAAGTCATTATCAACTTATAACTCACCTAACATTCTTACAATATCCGACTACAAAGATCATTCCAAAAGCAATAAAGGGTTCCTAAATATTCTTGAATCATTTGCACATCATTTAGGGCAATCCCTAATGCACGTCTAAAGTAATCAACTAGGTAAAGGAGTTTATCTTTACCCATTAACAAGTGTGCAAAGATCATTGAGTAAAGTCTTAACAAAAGCAAAAGTTAATCCAAGAATTACAAAAGGGTTCTAATCAACGCAAGGGTTAGGGCACATAGTTGAGGAACACCATATCTCACTACTCTTGTCACATTAAGTACATTTTATACTATGTAGCTAGCCTACTATATTTGTGTCAATATACATGAGGGCACCCCTAGGGGTTAGTTAGATATACACACTTACATAAACACTTAGGAGAACTACATGAGGCTTGATTTTGCAATGAGGATATGTAATGCAACACTGAGATTTGTTTAGCATCTAAGGTATGACCACCCATGGTGGTTCAATGTCAAACACACACACACACATGTTTTGTTTTTTTTTTTTTTCTAATGCTCTAATGAAGGTTTCTACAGTGTCGTTAGGGTTTGTATTTTGTTATAGGTCATCATCGGTCATCCCGAAGGTTGAGAAAAATTGATACACAATGAGTACCATTTCCAAAAAATCGAAGCACATAAAAATTTGTAAAGCTTAACTATCTCTCGGTTCAAAATCATACAATTCTTGTCATGGACCATTTTACCCATGCATAGGCCATACAAATTTCATAGTCTTATACTTGCACATTCTCCAGTTCCATAATATTTTGTCCCAAATCTACAACTCTAAATCTTCTTATTCCACTACCCCGCACAACCAAATCACTTTAGAATCATCATGAATATTCAAGTCTATCTCTCCTCTCATGTTTTGAACTGTTTTATCATTTATAATTTGTTTTACTCTTTTCAACTCGAATACATTGTTACGGTCAAGTATAATTAATGTTAGAAGTTATTTAGATCAAACTAACTCTACCTATTACTAACCCTTACATCCTTATTAGTTTGTTATACAATATAATTCTATAATCCTAAAATTTAATTCGGGTGTAAAACACAATGACACACACACTATGACTCCTAAACTTACGGAATTAAAATGAAAAGCTGTTAAGAACCCCTTAACAGACCTAAAGCACAACCAATTGACTTTATAAAATTTGCGGCTTCAATCAATTATTTAAAATTTATGGCTTTGAACATTTGTAGTAGGACTCCATGTCTTTAAAATATGTTCCTAGTGTTTTGCAGCTCGAGGCAACCCGTGTATAGTTGAAACACCACAAAATAGAATTGTGTGGCTCAAACATGATTACAAAAATAATGTTTCTCATTGAAATAATTACACAAAAACTTGACATTATATCTAGGAACTACATACTCATGCGAAATTTGTGTAGTGGACTTTCTTTCTCCACATAATTTAATACAATACTTTGTCACTCACCAATAGCATACTATTTAAAGCGCATCTTGCCAACAAAAATCCTTTATTACATGGTTTTACAACAACACACTTCTTCACTTTATGATCTGCGAACACAAATGCAAACATAAAATGACTCTAACTATTCAAATATTTTTTGTTGATACATGATTGCATGTGAACTCACATGCTCCTATATCATATAACTCGTGTAATTTTAAAAACTTAAGATCTTACTTAAAGAAGTTTCTCTTCTAAAATACCATGTTGAGTGACATTAGTAGCACTCATCCAAGTGGCATCTTCAACATCCTTTCCTTTCCACTTGACTAGATACTCCTTATGATCATTTCTACATGTCTTCTTGATCTTGGTGCATATGAAAATTTCTAATTTTTCATGCAATATCTTTGACATTTGTATTCTCTAATCTACTCTATTATCTTTAGATTCTAACTCTTTATCACCTTCTTGTACCGCATGGTATGGATATAGATCCACCACATCAAAATTTTTAGAGATATACATGCCTTTTAACAACTCAATCTCATAAGTGTTCTTCACAAACTTCTTGATTATTTTGCTCGGTGTTATTTCCTTCCACTTAATATGTTGTATGTTCCCTTTGGAAATTTCTCCTTATGAAAACTTCTTTTTTCTCATCTTTTACAACTGATTGTGCACTTTCTTATGCACTTCTTACATGTGTTCTTCAAAGCCTCATGCTTATGTACTTATTTCTTCATTGCACAATAAGTATCTCAACTTTGTAACTCCTTTTGGGATGTTCCCATATATAATTTGGGATGGTTTATTTCTTTTACTCACATTCACTAATTTTTTATAAGTACATTATGTTAGCACTTTTGAGCCATTCCCATGTTGCAGGCTTATCTTCGACCAAACATCTAAGCAAATCTCTAAGGTTTATATTCACAACTTTTGTCTTCTCATTAGTCTATGGATAGTAAATTAAACTAAATCACATTTTCATATCCAACTTCCTCTACAATGTTCACCATAAATGACTAAAATAAATTGTATCCTTTCTAGATACTATATTGCATGGCAATTCATGTAGCATTACAATTTCCTTTAAGAAAATATTTGCAATATGTGTTGCATCATTAGTCTTCCTGTAAGAAATTAAATGTTCCGTATTTGAAAAATTGTCCACCAATATAAAAATGGAATAAAAAACCCTTTGTGTTCTAAATAAACCCAAAACAAAATACATACTTATGTCTCTCCAAGGTGTCTTTGGAATGAGAAAAGGCGATCAACCCCAAGTTATGATATCTCCCTTTATCCAGATATTCCTACACAAACTTATGCATATCCACACTCATATGTGGCCAAAAGTAACTCTCACCTAGTTGTGCTAAGGTTTTATCCAAGAAAATTTTCCCTACCAATACTTGAAAATGTTTTTCTCATACCAAATTCTCCAACATTAGCCCTTGCGGTATGTATAACTACTTTCCTCTAGATAAAAATTCCTTCCACACAAAATAGTCCAACCAAGGTGTCCTATCAACACTTATGATTATTGCACATACATCTCATGTTCTCAGAAATCCTCATCTTATGCATATATATCCTTCATGGATTAAAAACATATAACTTCGACTCTCATCTTAGTCAACAGACTATGCCTAGTGAGTGCTTTAGCCACCTTATTAGATTTTATGCTTATGTGCTTCAATAAAAATGTGTATCCCTATAGGTACTCCTCCCACTTCATGTACCTCTTATTCATTTTTTCCTAGCAATTAATAAACTAAAATTCTGGATAGTTTGTGTACAACATAAAATTCAATGGAAATAGGTAATGTCTCCACATCTTTGACACTTGCATAACTAAATAAAACTCTTGATCATAAACACCATACTTCCTACTTGCATCATTTAACCTTTCATTGAAATGTACAACAAGCCTTGAAACACCTTTACCAAAGATGGAAATGTCTATATTGGTTGTTATGTCATCCTTTTCTTCAATTCCAAAAAATCTTCTTTATGCCTATGCTTTGGATGAAATTATTCCTATCCTCATACATGGCCTTTGTAAATAGCACACACATACCACTAAAGTTCTTGATGACCTTATGGTAAAAACTAGCCAACCCAGCGTGTACTTCAAAAGGACTCCACAATGATGGCCAATCCACAATTGTGCAAACCTTCTTTGGGTGCATCTTTAATACTTCTCTAGAAATTAAAAATACCAAATACACTATCTCTTCCTACATAAAACTTTATTTCTTTAAATTAATCAATAATTTTTCCTCATGTAATATTTGCAATACTTGTTTGATATGTAACAAATTTTCTTCATGCGTTCTATTGAAAATAAGAATATAATATAGGTACGTGATCATATACTTGCTTAAAAATGGTTTGGGGACTTGATTCATTAACATCTTAAAATTACTTTATACATTTCTCAATTCAAATGAATTTGTAAGCCACTCATGTAATAACTCTTGAGTTTTAAATGTTGTCTTTCATTCATCTCCCTCTCTAATGCAAATCTATTGATATTCACTCTTCAAATCAATCTCATCGAAATAATTTACTCTCGCTCAACAAATCCATGATATCATCCACGCACGATAATTGAAACCTGTACTTGATGATGATATTATCAATGGATATTGAACCAATACACATACCCCACTCAATGCCCTTATTTGGTTCCAAAAATGCTAGTAGTGTGCACTAACTCAGACTCTCCTAGATGGGTCCTCTATTTTAAAAAATCTTGCATTTACCTATATATCTTTACATTATCTTGCGGTTTCATTTTGTAAGCCACCTTGTTTAAAAATTTCAATCATGGGATTAAATCCATGTGGCGACTAATGTCTCTCACAGGTGGTAACCTTATAGGTAACTCACTAAACACAACTTCGAAAAGTCTCCTAATAAATCTTTCACCTCTCACGATATTGTTTTCTCATTCTTGGCCACTTCCATGCGAAGCCTTTTCTTGATGAAATATACACTATGAGTGTAAAAATATACTATCATACTTTACCTCATTCAGGAACTATTTACTTAAGAATAACAACACTTTCGGTGTTACTTCGCTCATCTCCTATAAGCGGGCTCATAATATAATTTCTCGGCCATTTTTCGTCATGTAGGTGTTTTTTCGACAATCATGTTGTGCCTTATAATTGAATTTTCATGGTCTATATAGTGGCATGTGACATGAATCCATGGGATTGATGTCGCACATCACTTCATCTTCATATCTCCTAATATAGAGTTTGACCAAACATTCCTCATTCACCAATAATTGGTATCCCTTCTACAACCATGAAACCTTGTATAAATTAGGATGCTCAATTCTCTTCAACTTCAACTTATCAACCACGTATTATGTAACCAAGTTATTCATGTTTCTAATGTTCACTATCACTTTGTATACTTTCCCCTTGACTTACATGTCATCGAAACAAACTTATTATTTTCTCAAGACCAACTTATTCTCTCTCTGGATTCAATAATATGCATTTGAACATTAATGTTTCTCCATTATCAAGTTTTTCTTCTTGACTTGACAAGTTATCTTTGATGTCATAGCATCACAAGACAATTATATAACTGCACAAATTTTTAAGTTTTGGCTAAGAAGAGTAACTCATGTAAGAAATGGAACATGTTAGCTAAGCAATTAGGACATGAAAGAATAGTGTATGATAATGCAAAAAAATTTAAAGAAGGAAAGACACGATAAATTTACACAACGACACATGAAGATCTTAACCCAAGGTTTTGAAACATCGAGTGTATGAGGGGCACATAACTTTTAACAAGGAAAATAGAATGCGCATAGAGGAATTACTTGAGGGAGAAAACAATAGGGTGGTTGGTATATAATCGATGCCAACTCAACATTGACTTTGAGTTCTAAGAAGGATCTCTCAACTACCAAATTAGAGGTACCTAGCTGCCATTAATGCATAACAGTTCAAATTTGAGATTGAGTGGGATCATGAGAAGATTCTAGAAGGAAATTCAAATTTCATATTGAGCGGGAAAAGAGGCCTATAAATATCTTCCCAGTGCCAAAATACTGGGAATTTTTAGTAAAATTTCAAAGACTTTTGGGAGGAAAGGGGATTTGGAGAGCTGAGAGTAAACATCTAAGACTTGAATTCATCACCCTGTAACTTTGTCAATTGGTAACTACCCATAAAGGGCTTGACATTGTAAATTTTGTAAGCCTTGTGATAATATATTCTAATCTTTCTAAGTGAATTATTCTATTGTGTTTACTCTATAAACGACATGCTAGGGGAGTACACGATATAGTGTTGTATTCGTAAGTGGTCTTGGAGCAGGCTACTTTCCTACAAGAGGTGGATTGGTAGAATGCCAAGTATGAGGCAACTAATCAAGAAGGAGAGAAGATGTTGTTAATAAGAGTCATCAATATGGGTGTAACCAATGCGCAAGTTATCATGGGATCACTAGAGAAAGTGATGAAAAAATTAAGGGGTGTGAGGACAAGACTTGAAGTCATTGAATACGATAGGTAAAGAGGATTTCTAGCACTTAGGATGCACAAAGTAATAACGAAGGCGAAGTGGTAAGAAGAGATCCTACAACATAAAAGTTGTTGAAGATGAATAATAAGATGTTGAATCTATATGCATGGGAGAAGCACAATTAATTCAAGCTTTCAAAAATGGGTTGTGGATCGAGGATGAATGTCTCATAATTTTCTAGAAGATTGAATCTAGAATAATTTTTAGACTGGTTGACAAGTGTGGATGAATTCTTTGAGTTTGAGGAAATAGTCAACCAGTGACACGTTAGAGTGACACAAACCAAATTGAAGGAACATGCGGCGTTGTGATGGAAAGATGTCAAAATGAATAAAGAAGAAGAGGTAAGGACAAGATAGTGCATTGGGATCGCATGGTCACCAAAATGAGAAGTAAGTTTTTGCCATCCGATTACCAAATGAGCTTATTTAAGAAGTTACAAAATTTGAGACAGAAGGAGATGTCGGTTAAAAATTACATTGAGGAGTTTCACCGAATCATGATAAGATTTGGCATTGTGGAAGTTGACTAGAGAAGATCGTGTAATATATCAATGACTTGAGGTTTGGAATTCGGAAGGATTTGATTCTTTTGCAAATTCGGACCATGGAGAAATCTTTGCTGTTAGCGTTGAAAGTGGAGGAAAAGTTGTTGCACAAGAGTCAAAATGTAGCCAAATGAGGAAATTGTAATGTGCAAAGTAGAGGAAGAAGCGATCGAAAATACAATAAACCATATGAAGATGAGTGCGAAAGTACATAGATGGTATCATAAATCAATGTGCGAGATGATGGAACATCATACTTCAAGAAGGACGTAAGAGGTTTAGTTGAGGATGGGGAAGAAGATTCTTTGGAACAAATTTCAAGTGTGGAACCTTTAGACATTGTACATTTGAGTGCCCAAATGCACAAAGCGAAGTCTCAAGTAGATGTAAGAAAGCTAACACACATGTAATGCATTGTGAGGTAGATTCGGTGGGATCCGCACAACATTATGATATACTAGAGCACAAAGAAACCTTGATGATAAGAAAGCTATTACTCAAGGCAACACAAAAGGAAGATGAACTTGCATCGATAAAGTGTAGACACCAATTTTTGGTATCCTTTTTCTCTTTCCCACGTCTATTCCCCTTCATTGTCATTTTCAACATAAATATCTCTCTCTCATTTAAATCCCCCTCTCCCTCCTAAATTTTATTTATCCCTTTAATTTTTATTTTCCACCTTGATTATATCTTAATCACATCATTACTTTCTTTTCCCCTTTAATTGTCCTTAAATCCCTTCATTAATCTATTTATCCTCTCTAAATGCCCTTTTTGTTCTCCCCAAACCTTCATTTAATAATTTTACCTCCTCTTTGCCTTTATTTAAGATTTTCCTACCCCTCACCTTCCCTTTTATCTTCCCTAAGAATCCCTAACTTGTATTTACCACCCGAAACCCTAATCCCACCTCACTGATGGCTCATTGCCTCGAGCTCGTCAATCTTCCACCGCCCAAATGGATGACCCACCATAGTCACCGGTGACCCATCCGGTCGCCGTTGACCCTATAAATATGACCATACCCCTCCTCTCTCGAGGATGCAATTTTAGATACTTTGAGTGTTCTTGCAATCTTGCCTTCCTTTCTCACTCTTCTTTGCAGATGCTAGCACAACCTTGGAGCTAATTTGGAGATATTTTGCATCATCTTTAGAGATTTGGAGTTTTCCCTTTGCTTGGGACCACATATTTATATGCTTGGAATCTCCATTACCATCCTTTCATCATTTTTTTCTAGGTTTGCAGGTTCCTCGGCCATATTGGAGCTCTGCCCTTGCATTATCCATCCTCAACATCCTTCTATGTTTCATTATCTTCATCCATTTTACTCCTCAAACCCTAGATCCTTATTTGGTTGATGTCAATCCTACCCAATTTTCGTCAACCCAATCCACTTATGTTTGGTCTTTTGTCATCCATTTTGTCCCCTATTTGCTTTCTTGTCCCATAGCCCTTGAGTTTATCAATCTTTCCATTACGCACACCCACAACTTGAGATCTCATCTTCACCACATCCGGTCACCATCCACCCTATCGGTAGTTCACATTTTCTTCAATTTTCTTACATCCTTTCTTTTTTATTCAAATCCAGATTCCTTGCCTCATCTTAGTATCATCATCGGCTTAAAAAAACTTCTTCTAGATTTGTCTTTTACGCATGTGTTTATGGCCTTCTCTACCCCCCACATCGATCATTTGTACCCAACAATCTGGGTTACCGTCAACCCACTCAAGTTTGGTTTAGATTAGCATTTTCTATAAACAACTATGCATCTTATCTTATCTAACACATTTCAGATTTTTGTTTCAATTCATATTCGTTATCGCTTATCCGTTATCATATTATGTTTATCTTTTATCAAAAAGTGGGTTTACATCCATCCTAGGAAGTTTTCAGTTCTCGGGATCGGCATTGTCGAGAAACTCACCCTCTTATCTACTAATCCATTTTTGTGTTATAGTTCTCTTTGTTGTGCAGGTAATCAAGCTTGCTACGAGAAGGATATTTTACGCCCATATCCATCATCTTTTCATCTAGAGGTAGCCTTAAACCCTATCATTTTGGAGTTACTTATTTTATTTTTGCCATTTTATCAACTTAAAACAAGAGCGGGAAAATTTGTTCAACATTCTAGAAAGCCCGGTGGGACCACCCTTCTTTGGTGAGTTCTTTCATTGTTTTTCATTTCTATTTCTATTTTTCAATTCCTCTCTTTCTACTAACCTCGTAGGTAGGTGTTTTGTTTACTTGCGTGTGTGGTGGATCGCTCGCTTGGATAAAAAATTTGCTTGCTAAAAATTATAATAAAAAAGGAAAAATAGCATTATCTAGGTATTCTTCATTTTCCCCTATTTTCTCTTTTTGCATCATTTTTTCCCTTCTTGTCTATTTGACTTCATCGAATTTCACATTTCAATTTTGGGACTTAAAAAGAACCTTTTCATCTTACTTGACAACATAGTCTAATTAGGAGGTCAATTCTTTGCATTCACTTTTTCACACACATCCAAAATGCACACATCAACCTACACATATCAAACATATCCTCTCAGGTGGAACTATTGGGATTTCATCACCCAATAGGTAAGTTGACATGGTGTTTTGACCACGTTATGAATTTTTGACTATCGGTATATTGGCTAAGCGCCCGACACCTTTATTGCTGCGGTGCGTGAAAGTGCGAGGGCATGCCCCCTACTAGTAGTCATCATAAATTTGAGCCTCACGTACCTTTGGGTATATCAAGGACGCCAACCAAAACTACATGAAACCATCCATAGTTTGGCCATTTCCTAGGTTTCCCTTTGAGCCCCTTTTCCTTTCTTTTTCACATCTTTTAATAAACAAGATAATTAAAGCTCGGTTGCGTGACTTATCTAAAATATTAAAAATCAACATAATTTCTTGTTTATTTTTTATTTCATTCCCTCTATAACACATTCTTAAGCAAGAAAAATGGAACAAAGCATGACATCCAACAACATTCCTACTTCTAGTATTAATTCTCAACAAACTTCAGCCCTTTCTATCATTTCTTCCACCCCTTTGGTCACCTCTTATGCGGTTACTCAACCTATGGTTTCCATTCCCCCTCTTCAAGAGTCTCAAACTATCCAATCTAACACCCATGTTGAAACCAACCCTTTTCTTTACCATCACTCTGTCCCATCTAGACCAACTACACCCCCATATGCTGCTTCCTTAGAGACTTTTGGACCTCTTATCATTCCTCGTGGATGTGTGGAATTCAAGAGCTCCTTGATGCCAATTCAATGCCTTTCATGCCTATCTCCTTCGTAAATCTACCAACCTCCCCATCGAGGGACCCCTCTTTAAAAATGTATGCCTATCATTCTCATCACGAGTCTACCCAAGTCCTCACATCACAACTCGTTGTATTCTTCCCAAGAGCTATGAATGAGCTTGCCATGGTGCAACACAAACTTGGCTCCCATCAAACTTCCTCTAAAATTATAGAAACTTACCAATCCATTCAATCGGTGAATCCCATTCCTTCTAATATTCCTTGTATCAACACCACACCCATTTTTTCCATCCCTATCACTTCCTCATCCATTATCGTCACTAGCATCCCTATCCAAACCTTGTAAGAATCATATCTACTTCCTCCACCACCTAAACAACACGATCAAACTTAGGTCCCTATTTCTACATTCCACATCCATGCAAATGTCATCACCTCACAACCTCACCCTTCATAATCTACCCAAACTTCTCAATCTCCCCTTAGGAGTGCCTTTCGTTACATCCTTCCTAATCAATCTACTCAAGCATCTCAACCACCCCATACTTATATCCCCACTCAATCCATGAAAAATCAATCCAACATCCCCATCTCTCAATAATAACAACAAATGCAAACTTATCGATCTAATTACATCCCTACCTCTCAACAAGAACCTCTTTCCCAACCCATTCAATCGCAATAACCCTTCAAAACCTCCCCCTTACCAAACACCTCCTCCCACACCCACTTATCCATAACAATATGAATCCCATCCAATCTCACCCATCTAATTATTAAATCCAACAATCTTATCCATCTACTTCTAATCCTCACACATATAATGACCCTCTTCATGCTTTACTAAGTAGAATGGCCAACCTTAAAGCCATTACTTTAGGGTTTAAAACCACCTTTTATTACGAACAAATTTGTAACAAACCCATTAATCCATTGGTTCTCGTAAAACCCTATCCTCCGCATTGGGAGCTCCGATTTTTTCCAAGTTTAATAGTAAGGAGGACCCACAACAACATCTTCATGCCTTTAGGCACGCATGTTACCTCATTGCTCATGACCAAGATCTTATGCTTTATACCTTCCTTATGTTGTTGACCGGCCTCACCTTGGTGATATAATGTCATTCCTCAACATTCTTTATTATCCTTCACTCAACTTGTGTAACTACTCCTAGAGCACTTTTCTATCAAAATTGCGCATAAAATTACCATTTCAGATCTCTACACCATTAGACAATTTGACGACAAATCTATCGCAAACTTCGTCACTAGATGGTGTGGCATAATCAATAAATTGTCCTTATCTCTTCCACATCTTGAACTAATAGAACTCTTTTCATAGTCTTGTGCGAAGCATATTTCATCAATTATTCATATTCAATCATTTCAAACTTTTGAAGAAGCATTTACCATGGATCATAAACTTGAACTTTACACCCTTAACCAAGGTCATGTCAAACTCTGATCTAATAAACCAAAGCCCGAATTCACTAAGCCATCCAATCATGGTGATAAATCTAAAAATGTGGCTAATGCTATTATAGTCAAATCGTCATCCACGTCCACTTCTCACACAGTGCCTCCATAAAGAGCTCCTAGGCCAACCCCCAACTATACTCCTCTTGGGGAGTCCTATAGTTTGTTGATTAATCAAAATTTAACACATAACAAAGGTAATCTGAAGGTTCACGTGAGAGAGTAGAGCACATTCAAAGGCGCGTAAGCATTGAAAGAGGATCGTGTGCAGAGCAGAGATAGATTCATGACTTAGTCATTTTCATGATGAGGATCTATTTTTGGAAATAACATGTGGAGCACTCAAACCAATTGGAGACTTGCACATCACACATTGGCTATTTTTGGATGATTGGCTACGAAGTGCTTTGCATGGATGCATGCTAAAGATAGAATGGAAAACTGATAGTTGACTAAGAGAGATCTATTGTTAACACTCTTACATGTAAGCCTATTTTTGTAACAATGTGTGGCTAATAATAGCATGCAACCTATTTTAAGATTAGATAAGTAGTGAAGGGCCAGCCCCCACCCTTATAAATATGTATTGAAATGTGTAGTAGAGAGAGGATAGATATAGGTGTGAGAACTAGGTTATAGTGAGATTATGCTGTCAAATCTATTATGCGCATGAGCATATACTATTGTGATTGTAAGGAAGCTTTTGTGTATTTATTGTAATTAATATAATGGAGATTATGGACTAAAACAAGGTGTTATCATGGTTATATTTCAGTATTGCATGCTTGATTCCATTATGGTTATCTGTTAAGTTTGTTATGTTCTAGATCTAGATCTGAATATGCAATGTAGGAAGATATATTAGCCATAGATATGAATGATTAAAGTCTTCATAATGCTAAACATCCTATAACAACAACCCTAAAGAGGGGTCCCGTACCTTTGCGCATTTCGGGTGAGCGCTTAGTCTAGGCTGAGTGATGTGCTAGCGCTGGGCTTATATTGTTGAATTCTAGGCTACATCATTGGTTCCATTGTCGGGACCTCTTTTTCAGTTGTTTTCAGGATGGTTCATGATGAAGACATATTGGTTGACCATAGCAAGTGTTGAGGAGTGGATACATGATTTGGAAGAAGAATATGCATGATGTTCCAACACCGAATCGAGTTTAACGCATGCACGTGGGTGTAACAGAACCTATATGATAGTTTATATGAGAGCTTCTTTGCTATCTTTCCAGTAGAATTGTACAAGTGGTTGATTACATATGCATCTAAGTAGAATTGGAGGTATCACGTACTTGTCTGGATACAAAAAGAATTTTAGGCCTTGTATGATGTTGATATGATTTGGACTTGATCTGTGGATATGTGGTTACGTGGTGTTTTAAATAGTTATATCTTGGAGTACTCAATTTCCACTTATTCATGTCTAGAGGTAGCTGAATTCCAATATTTACAATATCCAAGGAGAACTTACCTGTAAAGCATTCCATTAGCAATCAAGATCCTGATGGTAAATTTGAATTTGGAGAGTAAACCGATGGCTAACTAAACCCTACCACATGTGGGGAAGCGTAGCAGAGTTTGGTGAAGTATGACAGACCTAGTAGTAGAAAGGAAAAGAGAGGAAAGGTGGCTTAAGTATAATGAGGTGCATGAGAGGCAGGTAGAGAAGTAGCGTGACATTTCGAGTGGATGGTGTTGAGGAGAGAGATGGCTCATGAAGGATTTGGAGCTCATGTAGTAGACATGGAGCCAAAGCATCAGGAACTCCCCCCCATCGTGAAAGCATGAAAAGGATCCCTCCTCGGCCTCATACGAAGCATGCTTTAGAAGAGATGACACAGGCCATGGGTGCGCATCCGAATCCACTGGAAATCTTGCCCTCGCACTTAGTTTTCCGGCATCTAATACAATAAGTAGTCGCGACATGCTAATTCAAGTAGTGGGAGAGTAGGAGCGAGTCTTATGAAAGGCACAATAATGACAACACAAATGACTTTGTTGTTATACAAGAGTACCTTTTCGGGTGTATCATCAACACAAAATACAAGTGCGCCAATTTTTGGACTAACTTTTAGGAGTAGTTACGCTTCGTAGACTATCGGGGTACATTTCAGTTCTACTATTGGGACATAAGGAAGCATATCTTCTGGTCCAACCCCAACTACAATTTTGCGATCAAGAGGCATAGGTAGCTCTAGTTCGGGAAGATTGGTGGTTCTGGAGGTAGGGGAAACACAAGAGGTTCTAGATTAGGTGGGGAAGGTCCACATCAACCCCATAACATTTACATGGAGATGTCTCTTCATCTTCCAGAATATAGGGGCATAGAAGATGCTATTGAACATGTGCATATGTGTGAAATACTGTGGCACACAAAAGGGATCATGACTTTTGAGCGTAGGGCAAGCTAATTTACTACTATGTTATGGTACAAAAAGTTTGACCCTGATCAGACTTGCATAGACTATACAACTTTAAAAGATGCATTCCTTAAAGAATTTCACATCCCTGAGTTTGAGCAGAAGAGTATAGGTGCACTCAAGGATATTAAGTAAGGCACTACTAAGAGTGTTAGAGAGTATGATGCCCATTTTAAAACGCTGTTATCTATGTTTTCTTATGACATACACGTAAGATAGCATGCACAATGGTTCGTTGGGGGTCTGATAACCCCTTTTAGGAGAGCATTATCACATAAGACATACAATGATCCGTGCAAAGCACTTGAAGGAGCCTTAGACACTGAGGAATTTGGAAGCATAGATACTGGGGTGAGCCCATTTTTAGAAGCACATATCGTAGTTATGGTAAAATAGTTGGAGAAACTATCAGAAAACTTAGCACATGAGACATGCACAATGATTTGGTGCACAGATTGTGAAGTAGAAGGTCACACAAAGGATAGTTGTCCTTGCAAATCAGTACGCTCATTGTTGTTGGATTGTGAGTTATGCCATTTAAACCATGATGATAGCCACTGCCCATTATTACAATGCGCAATAAGGAAGAACATTTCAAGCTACTCTAAAATCTGTAGGTCCATGACTCATGACACGGAAGACTATTTGGCTGATTGGTCAAATCCATGATGCTATAGATATTGGTGTATGACATGAGGAGACAAGATTTTTAGACAAATATAAGGGCAAGAACAAACATCAAGTCTGGGATCACAATCGGACACGCTATGATCGATCGAGAATGAAGGGCATTTTGAAGGTGGTCATAATAGAGGTCAAGGATACCATGGTGGATTTGGAGGACGAGGCCATGGTAGTGGAATAAGTGAGTTCCCTCGTGGAACATGTTATACATGTGGATCTCCTAACCACTACATGTTTGAATGTCCTCAAAATTTTACATGTTCTTTTTGTGGAAAGAACCATAGCTATGAGGAGTACCCGAACTTGTATGAGTATCTTAATAAGCAACTTAAAGAAGAAAACAAAGGTGTAATGATGGTTAGGATACTGATGTCTTTGTTGAAAATCGGTGGATACCTAAGTTGGAAGCGGAATTTGAGGTGTTACAAGTAAAGATCATGACCCGCGTTGAGGTGGCACGTGCAAAGAAGCATTGTAGCAGAAGCCTACCATCACTAAGGAGGAGGTTCTACATGCACAGTACCCAGATCTTGCCTATCAGAAGGAGGTTTATCAGGAAACCATGGAAGTTCTCAGGAATCTTCAGGGTGAGATACTGATACTTAAAAGAGTAGTCACAGAAGATAGAGCAAAAGAAAGTATCAAAGATGGTCCAAACTGATATAGATGACTTAAGGGAAGTGTGTAAAATGTTGTGCCAGGAAAATATTATTCCATTGTTAGGGAGTTGGTTAAAAGGAAACACTTTGCACACAAGTATTGAGACTAGACGAAAAATTCGCATGAGAATATTCCTCCTCATAGCCTATATTATGACAAGGAAATCACTCTGAATAATGTTATGGATGGGTGGCTATTGAGTAATATACCGATTGATACAGGTGCAAAAGTCAATGTTATTACCTTAGATGCATGGGTACAAATGGGGAGACCCCCATTGTAGCCATCCTCTAATGTATTGTTCATGGCTAATCGGACTAAGGCCACTCCCATTAGAGTTTTGAAGGATGCATCCATTACCATACAGGGAGCCAAGTTCACTGGAGACTTTGAAGTTTTAGCACTACCAGAGTTAGATAGCTTCCCATCTCTATTAGGGTGTCTTTGGTGCTATGCAAATAATGTTGATCTTTAGTTCAACAAAGGATATATCAGTTTTGAAAACAAGGAGGAGAGAGTTATTATCCCTTTAACAGATGGCAAATCTACACCCTATGTTGAGCCCTTAAGTGAAGAAGATCTGAATAGGATTTATGTACGTGCCATCTGAGATCCAAAGATACTTGAGCCAACTAAAGAAGGAATAATTCAGTGGGAGGATGCACAATCTATTAGTGATACTATAAGTGTTGCTTGTGATAATTAGGCTCATAGAACTTATGAGTTGGTAGGGCATGAAGTAAAGAACATATTTCCTAGAGGCAAAAAACCATGTTATGTCAAGAGGATAGGTAACAACTTGGTACCTTGTTACACCGGAGAAGGAGATCCTATGGTATTTTTGAGTGCCATGGAAGAACAATGGATAGACCTGTTGGAAAGAAGAAATATGCTAGCATATACACTACGTGGGACAACAACACGTTGGTGGGTGGCCCATAAGGATAATCTTGTAGGATGGATTGAAATTAGGATTACTCTTGCTACTAGGTTCTTCAGGAGCAATGCACCTACTCAAATATGCACTTATCATGGTAATCAACCTGTTCAACACCATGTTCAAAAGTGTGAGAGACTCGGAGTAACGACATGAAGCTTTACCACCTTTGCTATGGGTGCACAAGTTTTATTCCACTTTACAAGGATGTGCGCGTGCTTGGTATGTATATGCATAACTCCATAGAGAGACTGGAAATTGGCAGGATTTAATTGTAGAAATGGCCTAAACGTTTGAATTATTCTCTACAAATCCTCCGGTGGAAGAAGCATTAAAATTCATAAAGTGCTTAACTATGGGAGATAGTGCCAAGGCTGAAGAACTCCTTCAGGAGTTATTAGATGAAGGGGACTCAAGAGCGCATCTTGTTGAAGAAATAGAGGCCGATGCCACACTACTTCAACGTGCTTGCCTTGAGAAAGAAAAATGAAAAATGGTCTACTTAGTGGATGATGAAGAAGTAGAAAATCTGGATGTCCAACATTCAATGGTAGGCATGAGGTGTTGGAAAGTGCGAGATAAGACCACATGCGCCTATCATGAACCTATGAAGACAAAGAGGGTGAATATTGGGTCGGATGTTGAGCCAAAGGAAGTCAATATTGAAGACTATTGGTCGATTATGAAGTGGCAAAAATCATAGAGATACTAAGGGA
The DNA here is from genome assembly GCA_018340775.1 of Taxus wallichiana var. yunnanensis. Classification (NCBI taxonomy): domain Eukaryota; kingdom Viridiplantae; phylum Streptophyta; class Pinopsida; order Cupressales; family Taxaceae; genus Taxus; species Taxus wallichiana. The sequence goes on along the minus strand of CM031235.1, from coordinate 586,460,881 downwards.
TTATCAGGACTTATTCCCTAGGGGTACCATGAACTTAAAGGTGTGCATGAATTATTAGGGGAGATGAAGATCAAGATTAAAGATGGTGCGTGCCTAGTTAGAAAGAGACCCTATAGGCTGAACCCTAACTTGTGCGAAAAGGTCAAAAAAAGATTGACAAAATGTTGAAGTCTAGAATTATCAATCCCTTGATGAGTCGAATGAGTTAGTCCAATGGTGATCGGTATAAAAAAGGATGGATGGATCAAGATTTGCATGGACTATAGGGAGCTAAATGCTGCATGTGTGATTGATCCCTTTCCTACTCCATTCACCGAGGAAATACTAGAAGGCATTGCAGGGTGTAAAATCTATTCATTTATGGATGGGTTCTCTAGGTATCATCAGGTTCAGATTTCCCAGGAGGATCAAGAAAAGACTACATTTACTATTGAATGGGGTAGCTTCACCTATACTATAATGCCTTTTGGTATGAAAAATGTGCCTGTTGTATTTTTGCGCATAGTTGTTCAAGCATTCAAGGAATTTATTCACAACTTCTTACAGGTCTATTTAGATGATTAGATGGTATATGGACTAGTTAAGGATCATTGTGACAATCTGTGCTTAATGTTTGAAAGATGTAGACAATTGAGTATCTCCTTGAACATCAAGAAGTGCATATTTTCTACACCATTTGGGATATTGCTAGGACACATAATCTGCAAGGAAGGTTTGTTGGTTGATCCAACCAAGGTTGTAGTCATTATAGGCCTAAGGGAGCCTATCAGTCAGAGTGAGGTGCATGGATTTTTGGGTCATACGGGATATTACGGGAAGTTTATAAAAGGATCTACCAAAGTTACCACACCATTGAAAGGGTTCTTGAAAGGGAAAGGTACATTCTACTGAGGAGAACCACAACAACGCACATTCGAGATATTAAAGGAAAAACTTACTACCGTGCCTATTCTACATTTTCCTTCATGGGACCAACCATTTCATGTACATGTTGACACCTCTGGCATGGCCATTGGTGTGGTGTTAGCTCAACCTGGAGAAGGTATTGTAGATCATCCTATCTGTTTTTCTAGTAGAAAACCCGACTCTGCAGAATGGAATTACACAACTACAAAGCACAAAGCTTTTTCAATGATCTATGCGCTACATAAATTCTGCCAATACCTACTAGCGACACCATTAATCTTTTATACATATCACATGGAATTGAAGCATTTGGTAAACAATCCCATTCTACAAGGGTGCATATGTTGATGGGTGCTCTTATTTCAGAATTTGATTTCACAGTTGTGGTCAAACCAGGGAAAAGTAATTCTAGACCAGACCATCTATCAAAAATATAGTCAGGAGAAGAAGCACATGTAATTAAAGATACCATGCCAGATGTACAGTTATACAGGTTACAATAAGTTCCATCAAAACTAGAGGACATTGTTGTCTTTCTATGAATAGGTATGACACCAGAAGGAATGAAATCCTTGGAGAAGAAATAACTTGCTATACGTGCAACCCCCTATATGTTAATCAATGGTGACCTATACAAATTAGGCTAAGATGAAGTATTGTGTCATTGTGTATTGGAACATGAGCGTACGAGTATTATGGAAGAAGCTCATGGTGGTATTGCAGGTGGCCACTATGCCGGTGATGCCACTTTGCGCACAAGATTCTACTCATTGGATTATGGTGGGAGACCTTGTATAAAGATTATAAGGAATTTTGTAAGGCTTGTGATCATTGTCAACGTCTTGGAAAACTAGGTCAATGAGATGAAATGCCTCTAAGACCCATTACTAGTACAAAACCATTTGAGAAATGGGCTATAGATTTTGTGGGTCCTATTTCACCAGTTGCGCGCAAAACTAGATCACACTACATCATAACTTGCATAGACTATCTGACAAGGTGGGTAGAAGCAACACCTACAAAGGATTGTATAATAGCCATAATAGCCAGGTTTCTTTGGGAAAATATTATTACAAGGTATGGATGTCCTTTAAGTTTTACCAGTGATAGGGGCACATATTTTCTTAATGTGACAATCATAATTTTATTGGGTGAATTCATGATTGCACACCATAAGACTACACCCTATCATCCTCGCAGAATGTAGCTCTGAAGCTTTTAACAAATTTTTGAGCTAGACATTGACAAAAAATTGTGATGTTGGATGAAAGGATTGGGATGATAAGGTATCAATAGTACTTTGGGCATATCAGATAACATATAAAAGTTTGAACAAAGCCACACCATTTCAGTTAGTGTTTGGCACAGAAGCCGTTCTTCCTATGGAATTTATGTTACCTTATTTGCATATTGTGCGTGTTGGAGGTCTTCTTTGATGAGAAAGCATTGAAAAGTTAATCAAGTTGGATGAATGATGAACCATAGCACATTAGAGTCAAAAACAAGAGAAGACCAGGTAGAAAGCATGGCATGACAGGCACATCAGGGATAAAAAGTTGGAGATAGGACAAATGGTGCTCCTTTATGATTCTAAGTTTTGCACCATCCACGTAAACTCGTGTACATTGGTTGGGGCCATATGTTATCACTCACATACTTGAATCACACGCTTGTCGTTAGAGGCACTTGATGGAATATGGTTACCTAGTTACTTGATGGGAGTAGGTGAAGCCCTAATATAAATAAGTCTTCTTGGTGTTTGTAATAAGGCAATATTGCCATTTAGATTAGGTTTTCAATTCTAAATTCCCTTAATGCGTTTCCTTCTTTGTTGCTATGTTTTGTCAATTTAGTTGGTGTGTTTGTGTAATAAACGTGTTTACGCGCTAGAAGCCAATTCCTATTTGAAGAATTTTTATGCGCAGAGGACTACACATACCCTTAGTGTGGGGTAGGTTGTTGATATCCAAGTACAAGACTAATGAAAATAAGTCCACATGAAAGGAACTATCTATGGGTGCTATTCAAGGTTGGAAAATTGAAAAAAAAAGAGATTTCTTCTGGATACAAGGACCATAGATAGAGAGGAGTGAAGAAACAAGTATAACGTGAGGTAAGCAAAGGCCGGGAAGACTACCAATGGAAGATGTAGTGATGAGGTACTCAGGTGCATGGAAACGCGTCAAGAGAAGTCTGCAACCAAAAGGTAGGACAACACACTAGATGGTTATAGCTTAGGTGCAAAGATGTACCGCGCAGAAATAAGGAAAATGGTCGATTAATGAGAGGATTTTTGGTAGGTGGAGGAGCAATAAATGCACTAACTTTTTGAAATTATATATAAGGTCGGGATGCAAGTTCATTTTTACCATTGTAATTGAGAGAATTTAAAAAGGGTTAAGTGCGAATGAGCTGAGCAATCGTGTTGAGGTGCGTAGAGTGTGAAACTAGATGTGGAGATTAAGGTTGTGTGAAGGAGAAGCTTGCGTTCCCATAGGTGAAGGGTTTGAGCAAAGCAAATGTGTTACAAATGAGTTAGGGCACATGATTTCCACTAGGGCATAAAGATTTAAGCTAGGGTTTTGACTTGCTTGATTACAGAGGGAAGAAAAGAGAGATTTTTCAAATGGCACCAAAGAAAGCACCCGCAATAGGAGATAAAGGGAAGAAGAAGGTTGAATTGGAAGAAGAAATTACTCCTAGAGTAATTTTTCGAAATGTAGTATCCAAAGGGCATGATTGTGGGACAAGAATGGGATTCCCATATCTGCTAATGTAAAATCAACAACTACAACCATCGAACATCAGATAATAAGGAGTTCGATGCGTTGCTGAGCACGAAAACAAACAAGCACATGACAAGGATATGCCGATATATGATGACATGGGTGAGAAGTTCTTTGAAGAAGAATGGAGTCTACCAGTTGTATGAGATGCCATACTTTGGAAAGTATGAACCATTGTATTGGTGGATGATGAGAAAAGTCCATGAGGAATTCTTTTACTTTTTCAGACAAAGGGTAAGAATAAGAGTTTCTTTGATTTCAACACTAACGGGACCAAGGGCCTTAGGGTTGGATCGGATAGTGATTCATTGATAAAGCCACAATCACGGAGATGAGGAAGGAGTGGGTATACCAAGGGTCGCACGGCATGAACATTGACAAATTGAAAAAAAGTACCTAGTAGTGCGGGTAGTTGCACATCTTGTAATAAAATTGAATGACCATGAAAGGTGGTCCTAGGTAAATACCATGCGGTTATACGTCACAAAGAAAATGTCTTAAGGAGAGGTCTACAATATTGTAGATCACATAGCAAAGATAATCATTGAAGAAGCATGGACAAGTGATAGAATAAGTTTTAGCGCTGTGTTATTGTCCTTAGTATTCATGGAAATTGGGGTACCTGATGGGCCAAAGGAGAAGATTTGAGAATACCTCACAGAACACAATTCACCTGCAGAAAGATTTGGCAAGTACTTGTGTGATGGATCAATGAGTGGACCATTCAAGCAGAGGGAAGAGATGTGGTACAATAGACTCCTCACGATGTTCAAAGAAGAGTGGCGCATACCCAAGGATTTTCCTTTGGTGGTGGGTAAGGAAGTTTAGTTTTCCGTATACCAACATTTTTGCATCGCGTGATTTGTGATGAAGGACGGGGCTTGGAGCCCATGGTGCAAACTTCGTATGCCTTCATAGTGAGATATTTCCAGGCATTAGTTCACCAATTTTCAGATGTGTACTACATAACCTTCAATGCAGACAAGGTAGATTGCAACTACCACACTTTGAGGAAAAAGTACGTATATTTAGGGCACAATGCATATATTGAAAGACTTATTTCATATGTTATAAGCATGAAACCTATAAGCTTGGTAGTTGGGACGCTAGAGCAATGTTTGTGTACCGCAACTAACTCAAACTCAAGGTGGAAAACACTAAGTATGTGGAGAATGATTTTGCACTCCCAGGGCCTACAAAAGGTAAGCATACAACGGAAAATATTCTAGTGCCCAAGCCCACAAAAATAATTTGGGTTGATGATGAAGAGGAAGAGCATGAGGATAGCGATGGTTTGGAACACAGAGGTAGAAGACAACCTCCAAATAAGGATGAAGCGAGTGTGCAGACTACTCCACCTCAGCCATAAGAGGAAGATGATGAGGACTTGGATGCAGTCCAAGGAGAGCACCGATTCAAGAGAGTATTCAGGAGAACAAGGACCCAACGTGCTACTCCATAAATAGTGCATAGATCACCTTGAATCTCTCCATAGAAGGAGACAAATGAGAAAAGGAGAAGGAAATTAAAGTTGAATGAGGAAGCGAGAAGAGTCGGAGGAAAGCACGCCAATTGTCCTACACCTCTAGAGAACATAGAGGAACAAAAACAAAGAAATGAAGGATAAAGAAGAGGGAAAAAAAAGAGCGGATGAGACAACCTTGAGACTGCTCAAGACATAGCCACACAAGTTCCAAATGTTGAAGCCCAAATTCCTAAGCAGTTTAGATCATGAATAACAAGTGGGGAGTATATTCCACCAGCCATGGGCTACGCCGAGGGACATAGGTAAAATTGTCGCGCTCATTTCGAGCACAATGGCATAAAAGGAGTTGTATGGCTAGGCGTTAATGGATGAAGATATGACAACAATGTGCATAAGGAAGAAATTGTCATGGTCGATGCATACATACATGGATGAACCATAATTTGATGTGTGTGATGATTCATGCGTGTTGAGGAGGTCAAAAAGACACCTCGGGTAAGACACATAACAATAAAGCCCTCGTTATGTATGCAGCGAGAAAATAAGCAATGCTTTGGTGAAGGTCTCGACAGAGGTCACATGACGGAATATGGATAAAGCTACAATAATTAGGGCACTAAGGGAGGAGATCAAGACTAAGGATGAGGAAATAGCATGCCTAAAGCAGGAAAGAGACTTGGCACAGAAGAAGAACACTGTGTTTATCAGCATGACAGAGGAGATTGGTGACAATGTCATGAAGGGTAGGCCACACCTAGAGCCAAAGGTACCCAAGACATTTCCTTCGACAATACATTATGTAAGTACATTGGTGGACTTAGTGATTGAAGATGAAACTCTGCACATGCCAAAACCAAAGGATCTAAGAAAAGAAGCAGATCAAGAAAAGGATTTGGTGACGTGGAAGATTGCATCATATAAAGGATTGCTTCAGATCTTATAGGAGGAACTCAATAAGGTGGATCAAGCGTTGAATATTTGTACAACGTCAGAGGCGTTATAAGGACCAGGACTATTTTGGAAGACAATGAAGTCCTGAAGGCCATGAAGGATGAGACATTGGGCCACGTAGAATAATTAACACTTGTTAAGAAGAAGCACGAGGCCCTTATAATAACTCAAGAACCACACAGGGAAAGGCTGGATGAGCTTGGCAAAATCATCACTTAGAAGATGGACTTGTTGGAAGGGAGAATGATTGGCATGTCCAACATTGTGTTGGTATTACAAAATGAAAAGGAGAGATTACAAGGGATGAATTAGAGTCAATTATAGTGGATATTCCAGAGAAAGCAGAGGCCACACTCAATGATTGGCTAGACCTTAGAGGTGGAGATAAAAGAGGAATATCCAAAATTGATTATTCAGGTTGTAGCAGAAGATACTGCAAGTTAACGACATTCTTTTATTTATAAAAATTCTTTATATTCTTCTATCCATATTATTTGATTCGTTTTGGAGACAACCATTTCCGGGGCGGCGTAATGCAACTAGTGTGGGGTAATGTTGATCGGTCAATTTGGCACCTAGCGAAGATAATCTGGAAGGTTTATGCGGGAGAGCGAGTGCATTCAAAGGTGCGAAAGCATCGAGAGGATCGGACATAGAACAAAGACATATTTAGGACTTATCTATTTTCATGATGAGGATCTATTTTTGGAAATAGCGTCTTTGAGCATTCAAACCAATTGGAAACTTGCATGTCACACATTGGATATTTTGGATGATCGGCTATGAAGCTCTTTACATGGATGCGGGCTAAAGATAGAATGGTGAACTAATAGTTGACTAAGAGAGATCTATTGTTAACACTCTTGCATGTAAGCCTATTTTTGTAATAACATGTGGCTAATAATAACATGTGACCTATTTTGGGATTAGATAAGTGGTGAAGGGCAAGTCCCCACCCTTATAAATATGTATTGAATTGTGTAGAAAGAGAGCATAGATATAGGTGTGAGAACTAGGTTATAGTGAGATTATGTTGTCAAATCTATTACGTGCATGAGCGTATAGTCTTTGTGATTGTAAGGAAGCACGTGTATTTACTACAATTAATATAATGGAGATTATGGAATGAAACAAGGTGTTATCATGGTTATATTTCAGTATTGCATTCTTGATTCCATTATGGTTATCTGTTAAGTCTGTTATGTTCTAGATCTAGATCTGAATATGCACTGTAGGAAGATATATTAGCCATAGATATGAATGATTAAAGTCTTCATCATGCTAAACATCCTGTAACAACAACCCTAAAGAGGGGCTTGGTACCTTTGCATGCTTTGGGTGAGCACTTAGTCTAGGCTGAGTGATGTGCTAGCGCTGGGCTTGTATTATTGAATTCTAGGCTGCATTATTTTCGACAAGCTATTGGCCGTGTATCTCATTCAACTTCCCCCCATCTGACCTCTTGACGATTCATGACCCAAACCAACATGGTATCATGAGGAGCACTATTGTAAATACCACCAGGTTTGTGGTCATGATATTGAGAAGTGCCGCACCTTTAAGGATCTTGTACATCAACTTATAGACCATGGTGACCTTGATTAGAAAACCCTAACACACATCTTAATCAAACCCTCGATGTATTTAAAAAACCCTTCCCCAACCATACACTGAATAATCAATCCACTCCTCAGAAATATCAGGAACCTAAAGCTCACATGATCAACATTATGAACCAAGAATTGACAATGTTACTTACACCCACCATTCCCTCATCCACTACACCCATTGGTATCTCTCCTCCTTAACCCACGGTCTTGTTTGCATCCACACCCACTTCAATGCCCATCATAGTCACACCTATTATCCCCCACAGCCTACCCCTATCACACATGTTTCCTCAACCATATCTACTTCTATTATTCCAATCACATCTATCCCCTTATTTGTATCTATCCCTACATCTCTCATAACTTCTTCACATAGTCCATCTATGTCCACTTCTATGTTGACTTGCACGAACACATTTGTAACTATCGTTATTTCCACATCAACATATAAACCTATTGAGAAAACATATCCTCCTATTATAATAATAAACACTCCCCCATCTCATATGTGCCTTCAACCACTCCCACATTAACACCTCTAAAGTCCTCAGAATCCGTAGCACCTTCAAAACCTCTTATTCTGTCACCATCTTCATCTTCAAACTAGACATCTTCAATGAAATATTCATCCAAATAATCCAATTCCACCTCTAAGGACCATCCTCTTGTAGAGATCTGTTATTCCCACAAAGGAAAATCATCACAATAATAATCCAAAAATGTTGGTGTTCCTATTCAAAAATCTCTCACCCATCCACATAAAAATTTGGAGCTCCCTCCTTTTAATCCTCACCATTCTAAGCAATCTCATGTCTCATCATAAATCTTGGGAGTGCCTCCATCTCTTTTGGGACCAGTCCTTGTATATAAATCACTTATCATCATTGATCAATTAATCAAAATCAAAATCAAAGTCATCTATTTTCCATCCTACATCTAAATCGAGCCCTGACCATCTATTTTCCCTTCTCCCAAAGCCAAGTCAAAGTCCAAGGTGCACATACAACCTCATAAAAGTAAGATGCCACTCTTACCTTCATCCAAATCATCTACCATCCCCATGACATCTTCTTCAAACACCCCCTTTGGATGTAAATTGAAATATTTCAATGTCTTGTCCCAGATCTGCCATTACTCTTCCTTATATCAAATCTTTTGACTCATGCGAGACAAAAACCCACATGGTTTGACCCTAATCCCATATGTGCCTATTATCACACCTTTGAACATGATATCTTGAACATGTTAGGGCCCTCCAAACCCTCATCCATAATCTCATCAAAGAAGATGACCTTATTATTGAAGAGGATCATCCCCTTGCATCGACATATAATCGTAGTCCTCTCATCAAATCTACTGACCTCCAAGTCCACTCCTTCATCCAATAACTTCATTGTAATTCCCCACCAAACACTACTACTTCCAAATAAGGTCCTCTTCTTTTTATTGACATTATTCATATTGTCCTCGCTATCGAATTTATGACCCCCAATCATCTACCCAATTTAAGCCTAAAGTTGTCGTCATTGCTCCATCGATCAACCTAATCCATCTTCTTCATCTAAAGCCAATGTATCTATTTTAGCCACTCCACCCACTTCAAAATTGTTTACCATTGAATAAAGTATTGTAAAATAACTCCATCAATCTCGATTATGATGTCACTCTATGAGCTCATTCAAAGCTCCCCCAATCATAGAAAAGCTCTTGTCGATGCTCTATAATGCATTCCCATCACCAGCGATGAGAATCAACCTTTCGCAACCCTTGTTGGAGCACTCATAGCTTCAGCTACCATTTATTTTGATAACACCAAAATTTATGATATCTCACACTGAAGACCACGATCTTCCTCTCTTCATCATTATCTGCATAAATGATACATTCATCCGATGTTCAATGATAAACAATGGAGCCAGCATCAATATTATATCATCTCATACATTTGATCAACTTAAGATTCCTAACTCTATTGTCACCCAATCACCCATGATCCTTAGTGCCTTTAATGATCTTTGTCACCCCGCTTTGCCAAACGGTCATCCTTCCCATCCACGTTGGTTAAAGACTCCTTCATGAGCTATTTTACACTATAGGGGGAGTTTTAGTATAATTTCTTACTTGGATGACCATGTATGCATTTCATGCATTACGTTCCTTCCTTTCTCAATTGTTGCATCAAGTATGAGCATGAGGGGAAGATCCTAACAATCCCGCATACATTCCTCCCTTCAAAGCATGTCACATGACTTATCGACCTAATGATGTGCTTGTCCCTAAAAAGACTCATCTGAAGCATCCACCAACTCATCCATCCTTGCATCTAATCTCCTAATGATGATTCTATTGATAACGTGATGTAACATCTTTCACTAGGGGAGTATCATCTTCTCACTCTCAATGTTCTTCCAACACCTAATAGACTTGGTAGACCCGATAAAACACCTATGTATCAGCCAAATGTCGGGTACATCATTTCTTTTAGTCCACCTCATCTTTGAACATATATCATCTATCATGGCATCGATCGCCCATCTTCTCACATCAACCTCAACCTCATACTAAACCATATGCTAATGGATTTGACTTCTATATACCAAATCCTTCACTAACACCTATCTCCATTATTGTGCATGGAAAGGATTTGGTATGGGACACTATGAATAGGGTATACATGATCTCATCATTGACCAATCTTGTAAACTTGATGAGAAGTTTGGCATGGGTTTCAAAGTATAATCCATCAACCCTCTTGCATCTCCCATGAACATTGATCCCTCATCCACTTATTCTCCATTTGATGAGCCCATCGATATAAGCGATACTATGTCCATTTCCTCTCACTTTTTTTTTAATCTAGACAATCACCTTGGGACCGCTCATTTATCAGTGTGAAGGTGACACTAGGTCCCTTCATCTTTAATTTATAGATATGGTAGAGGAAGATTCCCCTACCATTGACATTCTTCAATGCATCGATGACAATTCCATTCTTTCCTATATGGGAGTGGAGGATTCCTATCTTCATAAGACATTATCTCCTGACACATCCATTCTTCTCAATGAATCCACTATTGACATTAATATCGAGACTTTACAAGATCCCCACATCCTTAAAGTGGGTTAATCCCTTGATCCCTGAGTGCTTGGGTTTTTTACTGCCATCCTTTCCAAATATAGCCAAGCCTTTGCATGGTCCTATGCCGACATGCTAGGCATCGATCCTTCCATCGTCGTTTACAATATTATCACCATCACTAATGTTAATCCGAGTTAAGCAGAAGCTTCACCGCATGCATCCATGCATTATCCTCCTCGTCAAAGAGGAGTTACAACACCTTCTCTCAACCAATTTCATCATTCCTATCTATTATCCGTAATGGGTCTCTAACATCGTACCCATTTCCAAAGCCTCTAGAAAGCTCGAATTTGTACTAAGTTATGAGATTTAAATCTCGCTTGCCCTAAAGATGAATTTCTTCTTCCTAACATCGATCAACTCGTTGACCTCACCACAAAACATAAGATATTTTCTCTTATGGATGGTTTTTTAGTTATAATCATATCCTCATCGCACCTCAAGACCAACATAAGAATTCTTTCATCACTCCTTGGGGACCTTCTACTATCATGTCATGCCCTTCGGTTTAAAGAATGTGGGGTTCACCTATCTACGTGTTATGACCTATATTTTCCATGATCTCATCCAAAAAATAGTGGACTATGTTGATGACCTCTTGGGTAAATCTAAGCATCAATGAGATCATATTTTTGTCCTTGAAATCCTCTTTGCACGTATCATCCAATTATTCCTTTTACGAATCCAGCCAAGTGTTTATTTGGAGTTATAACCGACAAACTCCTTGGCTTCATCGTTTCTATTAGGGATATTGAGTTGACCCCACCAAAATAAAATCCACCATCGAGATGCCTCCCCTTGGAATCTAAAGAAAAGTCACATCTTTCAATTCGAATTGAATCTATCTATCACTTTATCTCACAACTCTATGACCGTTGCCAACCTTTTCACCATCTTCTTCACAAAGACATCAACTTCCATTGGGATGAAAATTATCAAAAAGCATTTGATGATCTCAAGCAGTATCTTCAAGTCCCACATGTGCTCACACCTCCACATAAGGGGAGTCATTCTATCTTTATATCTCTACCATTGATCATGCTTTGGGTGCCATGTTGGCACATTGCGACAACCAGGATTAGGGAGTAGGTCATTTATTATGTCAATTACACCCTTCACGATTATGAGACCCATTATACCAAAGCTGAAAAGTTGTGTTATGCACTTTTCGCACCACTTATAAGCTTCATCATTACCTCCTATATCATAAAACCTTCATCATCGCCAACTTCCATATTCTTTAAACCATACATTCTAAGCCCTATCATAGCGATCACATCACTTGATGGCTCATGCTCATGACTGAGTTTGACCTAGAATTCATCTCTCAAAAATATATTAAGGGAAGACTATTGTCAATCGAGATAGTTGAAGCCCTTCTTTTTGACAATCCTCCTCATGAAAAATTTCAAGACAAGTCTATATTCACCCTTGATCATGAATTTTCACCCCTCCAGATGACACTTTTGTTTGATGGATCTAAGTGTTAGCAAGGGGGAGTTTTCGACATTATCATCATTCCTCCCTGGGATACTCTTATCCCTATTGCTTATAAACTCAATTTAGAATGCAGTAATAATATGGCTGAGTATGAAGTCCTCATATTGGGCCTTGAAACCATTTTCATACTCGCGTCAAAATCCTATACATCTATGGTGACTCTCAACTCATCATTAATCAAGTCAAAGGAATCTATCAATGCAAAAATGAAGTCCTTCAAAAATATAAGGACATCGTCAAATTTTTTCTTGAATCCTTCAAATTTTATACCATCCCGACCATTCCTCGAGTTATCTAATCACTTTGTAGACATCATGACATCTCTCGTGTCTCTCATCCCATGGGCAATAGAGGAATCTAATCTTTATGTTGTTGTTCATCGTCTCAATCAACCATCTCATGTCCATGAGCTTCCTCACATCAATCATGTTGACACCAATCCATCAGATCTCTGGTATTCTCAAATTTTTGACTATCTTTCTCAGTCCAAACTTCCCTCCAACCTATCCAAAAATTGTAGGAGGTCATTCCTTCATTGCACTAATCTGCTATGTCATCCCTAAGCAGCATCCTCTACAAATATGGGCTTTGAAGTATCCTTCTTCGATTCCTAAAATCCTTTGAATATATCCCCATTATCCAAGAAGTCCATGATGGTATATGTGGTGGTCATTTTAGTGGTTTGGATGTCACCAAGTGTGTTCTCAAGATTGGTTATTATTAGTATCCCTCAATCAAGACTATTGTGACTATGTCAAAAAGTGCGTTAAATGCAAACAACATTCTAATATAATCTACATTCCTAGCCGGACCTTACAACCAACTCGGGATCTATGACCTTTGTCACAATGGGGGCTCAACCTCATTGGCCTCATTAATCCACGTTCTTCTTAGCGCAATCATTCTATCATCACTGCAATGAGTATTTCACCAAATGGGTGGAAGCCATTCCACTCACATCAAATAAAGATAACAAAATTATTAATTTTGTTTATCAACACATTATCTCGCCACTTTGGCGTTTTGCAATAAAATCATCATAGAAAATGGAAATTCATTTAAAAACAAAGATCTTAAGAGTCTTTGCAAATATTTTAACATTAATATTAGCTTCTCTTCTCCTTACTACCCTCAAGGTAATAGCCAAGCCAAAGCCATTACAAGAGTCTTTTGCAATATCCTTGCTAAAACCATCAACAAATCAAGACATAATTGACATCTTCACATTCCCTTCACCCTTTAGGCTTATTAGACTAACATATGCACCTCTACTGGGCACTACTCCTTTCTCCCTCATATATGACTCACTGAATCCGTTCTTCACCTCAAAATTCAAATGCCATCTTTATGTGTCTCTCTTCATGAATTCATCTCTGATGAGGACTATCGCCAAGAGCATCTAACACAACTTGAATTGTTAGACAAGCGTCACTTAGTTTCTCTTCAACATCATCATGTCTATCAAGAGTGCATCAAACATGCTTATAACAAACATCTCAAGGAACATGAATTTAATATCGGTGACCTTGTCCTTAAAGAAAATCAAAACATCACTACTCTAGAAAGGAGCCAATGTGGAAAGTTTACTCCCAACTGGATTGGACCATACATTATCACACATAAGTATGGGTCTAGAGCCTATCATTTAGCATCTCTTGATGGTAAACTAGAAACAAAACCTCTCAATGCTTTACACTTGCGACCCTTCTACTGTTAACATATATACCAATGTAATCCTAGTCATATCAACAATCTTATCTCCCTCATCAACCTTTCCATATCTCATTGTAATGATTTGGAATTATGTGGTCTATCGTCACTTTCCTGTCTATGACCTTGAATATGGGCACCAGGCCTTGCCCATAGCATTTTCCTTATAGACAAGTTCCTCCTTCTAGGTGGAAACCTCATGATCATTACATCCATTACCATCATATATACTTATTGGAACCATGTAAGGGGTTTATAGGTGTTCCATGTACATCTTCTCATCCCCTCCTCAAGTTTTCTACTCGAATATCCCTAACTCTATCCAAAGTCAAAATTCTAGATGCTATTCTCAAAGCTATCATATCTAAAACAAACTGCTCCCTCGAAGGACAACTGTTCATGTAAAGAAAAAAATATCAAAAGTATAGAATGATCCCTCGAAGGATAATTATCATGCGTATTCTATCTTTTCATCTAAAAATTCAAAAGCAAAAAGCAAAAGTCTAAATGTAGACCACTCCCTCAAAGGATTGGTACTTTCCTATATTATGGTAGTAAAAGGCTTCCCGCATTGATCAACCTTCTTAAAATCTCTAAAAGCAAAAGCAAGCATCCCCAGAAATCTTCCCGTATTGATCAACTTTCCCATATGCAAAGCAAACTTCCTGCATGATGATCGGTTTGTGCCATATTACTCATAGCTGGGGCATAGACCTAGAATTACAACTTAAGGAGAACCTATTTTACTTCGTACAAGCTCCATCTTAACCCCTTTTTCATGTCTATAATGGGTCGATAAACATATTTACCATCTTTCCCTCAAGATCTTAAGTATGAATATTATTAGTTATGTGTTAACACTTGTCAATCATTGCAAGTGCATTACTTTGTCTCGTTCTCTTTTATGTTTTCCTCCAATCTAATTTGAAAAGTGTATTTTTCATGTTCACTCCTCTCTATGATGGAGTATATTGTATCATGCTTGGGTCACCCTCTTAAGGTCGCATAATTGCAACATCCTAAATTCTACATTTTTCAATCATGTCACGTCTAATCTCATCATGTAATCCTAACTTGTCATGCATGTATTCCTATAAATTCCTCATATCATCTTACAAATTCACATACTTTCTCTATCATCAAACATATCATTTTCCAATATACATCTATCATATCATCATCTCATCATTGTATACAATCCATGCCAAAATCTAAAATCGATCCAATATCACATCAACCAAACATAAACATCGCATCATCACATCACATATAAACTAAACATCTATAACATAATCTAGTAATCAAAACTAGCACATAGCCTCATCACACAACATATGCACGCTGAAAAAATCATATATATATATATATATATATATATATATATATATATATATCATCAAAATGTATCCATATATCCATAATAGACCTCTAAGGGCTCTATCTCAAAAATTGATACATCATATATATATATATATATATATATATACATTCTCCACCTAATCAGTGATTTGAACATCATATAATATCAAACTTTACCCCTTGGGGAAGGTGTTTGCATGTCTCTCGACCATTTTCACCTCCATATGGACTGGAGTCTGTCTTGATTACACAATGCTAGTTTGTACTCTCGAATGGTGCTTTGGTTGTCTTGAGCTCCTAGCTCCCCACTACCCTGCTAGGTATGCTTGCACATCTAATAGCCTCAATGTAACAATGCGCTCATAGTAGTTCACCACTGCACCCACTACCTTTTATTGGTCTAGTGACACAAGATGCTTAGTGGAGCCATTTGTGGCTCCTTAAGAAGCTACCGGTGCCTTGCTACCCGATGCCACGATTATAGGTCCAAGATCTCCAAATCTATCCCTATAGGCCCTCCTTTGTTACTAGTATCTATCTCTGTGTTGAATAACCAAGTCTCTCTTAAGTCGCGCAACCTTAGGTCATCACCGAATTAATCTAGTTCTTTTGTCGACCCAACCCTAGTAAATCGCTAACCCTACCAAGTCTTTATCGACCCTACCCTAATTTTTAATCCTTTGCTTATTTCACCCCATTTCTTCATTAAATTATCTTTCTCAACTTTGCATTGTGTAACTCACCTTTCTTTATCCCATTGAGCCCCATCATCTATCTTTTATCTTATCATGCATCTTTAATCACATCTAGTAGCATGTTATTAGCTCATCTTCGTGTCCCTCATGGAACACCAGATTACATCCTAAGCCCACCATTATGGCCATTTTTTATCTTCGTCCCCGTCGGACACATATTTTGATTCCTCATGTATGAAGGATATCACATTTTCTTTTGCCCCCACATTTTGTCAAACCATTGTCTTGATCACACTCGCATTTATTTGTACATACTTTTGATGTCCGCCTTGACCTTTTATCACCAAATCACTGCAGCCCCTAAATTTCCGAGTGTGAATGAGGCATTCAATGCAACTGTGTAACATAAGTACCATCTCTCAAGCTGTAGGAATTATGGGATTGAGGTGAACATCTGGAAAAGGATGGCTTCCTCCTCCTAAGCTAAGCACTACACTACTCCTAATGTAAACATGACAAATAACTATATTTATACTAACATTTCTAGAGGATTAGGAAGAGAGATTGCATGAAGTAAAACCTACACTAGAAGTGGTGATGCACCAAGAAAAGGGTTTTGATAGACAATTTTCTAGCCTTGAAGGATGGACATGCATCACAGACCCAATTACATATAATGCTTCATTTTGAATTAAGCACAAAACTCCTGAAACTTTTAAAGGAAACATTGGTTGCATAGTATACTTGTAAACATAAAGAGAGGTAAATGAAAGAAACAAAAATGGTGCAAGGATAAACAATTAATCACAAAACATCATTTTATTACTCCAAGCACATGCACAGTGCATCATTACAGTAGGAAGAGGCAAGGGTTGCCATTACAATCTTTGGAAGGAAGGCTTGAAAGCCTCTAAATTCACAATATCTCAGCTTGAAAGAAGAGGAAAACTTGGAAACATTGTCTAACTTCTTGAAATAATGCACCCCTTTTACATTCATAGAAAATTTATGGGTTTGTGGGAGAAAGAAGGAGAATTCCTAAAATCTAGGCATAACAGTAGCAAACATGTCTCTCTTCAGAATCGCCATGCTTGACAGTAGCACTCCATGTTTGCTTGCCTCATTAATTTTACCAAAAAAATTTCTCTTTCACCATGCCTTCATAAATTTAACTGTTAGGAATTAGAGAAAAATATGTCGAAACAATTCCTCAAACCACAATGATGAAAACTATATAGCAAAATTATACATGCGAAATATAACATCATAAATAAATAATGCACAAAAGAAGACAAGACAAGATTTAATGTGGTTCACTCGATGTGGGCTACGTCCACCAAGAACTTGCTTAGATTTTATTATCAACAAGAGTAAAACAAATCTTATAGTCTTCTCTCAGTTATAAACTCACAGCAGAATTCCAAAGATGCTAAACCACATCTAAACCACAATTGACACCCAATTGCTTAACCTTGATCACATATTGATTATTAAGACTCAAGACCTCTCAAACAATCAAGATATCTTCAAGATACCCTAACACCTCTATTTATAGGATTACAATCCTTTTAAGAAGTCCTAAAGCCAACCCTAGAAGTTTGAAAGTCATGATCTTTCATCTTCCCACATTTGGAAAAGCTGTCATGAGCGTTAACAACCAATGAACAACATATTAACAATGACGAAACAAAAATGACACGAAACCTCACAACAGATGAGCTGAGAATGCTCCTAAAGTCTCCAAAATTAACCATTCGAACTCAAATAATTTAATATTGATTCAAGAAGACCAAAACCAGGCTCCACACCCCAACAATCGCCACTTGGAGATTATTTTCATTGAGAAAAGTTCTTAACCCTTCATTATCAACCATGAAGGCCAATCAAAGTTGAACACAACTTCAACTTCTCCCTTGTGACCACCTTAGTCATCATATTTGCAGGATTTTGAATGGTATGAATATTTTCCACTTTAGCTTATCTTCTTCCAAAGTTCTATGATGAAATGATATCTTAGTTGAATGTGCTTCATCCTAGAGTGGAAAGCAGAGTTCTTCACTAAATGAATAATGCTTTGACTATCATTGTGTAGTCTCCTAACTTCCTGCTTATGACCCAACTCATCAAACAATTCTGCTATAGCTAAATCATCTCCTTGCTTCTCTGTGGCAAGTAACATACTCAACCTATGTGGTTGACAAAGCCACAACCTTTTGTAACCATGAAATCCAACTCACCGCTATATCACCAACTATAAATACATAACTGTTGTGCTCCTCATGCTGTCCAAATCTCCTGCCATGTCTGAATCTACATAGCCACGTAATGTAGTGTCTAATCCACTAAAACACAATGCTTTGCTCCCATGGTCCCTCTCAAATACCGAAGGATCCACTTTACTGCATGCTAGTGCTCTCTACCTGGATCACTCATAAACCTGCTCACTACTCCCACTGCATGGGAAATGTTAGGCCTAGTGCATACCATAACATACATCAAGCTACCAACTACTAATGATTTCAGTACCTTGGACATCTGGATTCTATCCTCCTCAATCTTGGGACTCTTCTCCTTTGATAATTTAAAGTGCCCTGCCAAAGGAGTACCAACCGGTTTAACATCCTGCATACTAAACCTCTCCAAGACCTTCTTTATGTACTCTTCTTGAGATAATACCAGCTTCCTCTCCTTCCATTTCGAGTTATTCTCATACCAAGGATTTGTTTTGTTGCCCCAAAATCCTTCATATCAAAGGAGTCACCTAGTTGCTTCTTGAGTACCTTTATTTCCTACATGTTCTTCCCTACAACAAGCATATCATCCACATATAGGCATATAATAATATAACTACCATCAAGAAACTTCTTGATGTACATGCAATGGTCTAAGTGACACCTGGAGTAACCCTGCTCCTACATAAAACTATCAAACTTCTTGTACCACTACCATGGAGCTTGTTTCAGGCCATACAAGCTCTTCTTCAATTTGCACACTAACCTCTCCTTCCCTTTGACCTCATAACCCTGTGGCTGCTGCATATAAAATTCCTCCTCTAACTCACCATGAAGGAATGTAGTCTTCACATCCAACTGCTCTAAGTGTAGGTATTCTACTGCTACTAAACCAAGAACAATCCTAATAGAAGTCATTTTAACAACAGGAGAAAAAATTTCATCAAAGTCTATACCTTTCTTCTATGTAAATCCCTTGACCACCAATCGGGTATTGTATCATTTCATGCCTCGATCTTCTTCTTTGACTCTATACACCCACTTGTTCTATAATGCTCTATTGCCCTCGGGTAGCTCCACCAGATCCCAAGTATGGTTTTCCATAAGAGATCTATGCTCTTCATCCATGTCCTGCTCCCACTTCTTCTTGGCATCCACTTGCACTGCTTCCTCAAAGCACTCTGGCTCTCCATTGTCAGTGAGCAATAAATAATTCAAATATGGAGTAAATTGTTTAGGTTCCCTTCTTACCCTATAAAACCTTCTCACCTCAAGAGTTTGGGGTTCCTAATGAGTAGAGTACTGAATTGGTTGTGATGGAACATATTGTACAGACAGGCCCCTTGAACACCTCACGTTCTCTGTAATTTCCTCTAACATAGTGTATTCTTTCTTTGATTTCTCTTTCTGTTCCTACAACTGATCTTTATACATGAATTTTTCATTAAAGACAATATATCTAGAATGAAATATTTTATTGTCTTTAAGACTCTAAACACGAAACTAAAGTCATGTTCACCATATCCAACAAAGGTGCATTTCTCATACCTATCCTCTAACTTGGTCCTATCATCTTTATCAATGTGAAAAATACCTCACATCCAAATACTCTAAGAAATGAGTAATCAATTTTCTTACCAGACTAAGCATCCTCGGGTATACCTCCATCCAAAGCCATAAAGGGTCTCTGTTAACTGGGATAAACAAATGTGCTTACCACTTCCACCCAAAACATGAGTGGCAGCCCTGCATGTAACCTCATGCACCTAGCATGCTCCATGATTGTTCATTCATTCTCTCGACACTCCATTTTCCTGTGGAGTATTTGGAACCATTCTTTGCCTGTGGATCCCATTTACCGAACAATAATTAAGAAATTCATTGCTGCAATATTCCCCTCCATTATCCGACTGAGACATTTCAACTTGAGACTGTTTCATTCTCAACCAAGGATTTCCATCTTTTGAAAGTTTCAAACACATCAAATTTCTTTCTAATGCAATATACCCAAACTTTTCTAGTTGCATCATCAATGAAAGTGATGTAATAACATGAACCACCAATAGAGTTTACCTTAGATGGCCCCCATACATTTGTATGCACTAACTCCAACTTACCCTCCTTCCTGGTAGGTCGAACCTTGAGGAATCTCACCCACTTCTGTTTCGATAAACACAGTCCTCATAGAAGTCGAAATCTAACTCCTTTAATGGGAAACTTGTCCTTTATAATCTGTATGCCCTTTTGACTCATATGACCGAGTCTTTAGTGCCACAAAGTTACATCTCCATATGTAACAAATAAATTTCAATAATTAGCACCATTGGTTAAATACAAAGTACCATTTTTCTTACCTTTTGCAACCACAAGAGCTCCCTTGGTAACCTTCCAAGAATCCATTGTAAAACTAACTGTACAACCATCACTACCTAGCTGACCCACTGATATCAAGTTTCACCTTAACTTAGGCACATGCATGATGTCCTTAAGTAGCCATATGTTCCCATTCTACATTTTTACCCGAACACAACCTTTCCCTACTATCTTTGCATGGTTCAACATTACCAAGATATCCATGTCCGAATCACCTTGAAAAAAATCAGTAAAGTAATGTCTATATGGGGTGGCATGAAAAGAAACCCCTAAATCTAACACCCAAGATTCAATAATATTATCTAAAGAAAGAATTAAGGCATCCTGACAAACATCACCTGTTGCCAAATTTACCTCTTTAGTTTCCTCCTTATTCTTCTTATCCCGAAGAGCCCAACAATCTTTCTTAGCATGACCAACCTTACCACAGTGCCAACATTCTAACTTACTCTTGAACTTTGACCTTCCACGATCATTCGACTTCCCACAGTTACCTTTCCCTCTTATATTTTGTCTCCCTCTATTCTCCACCATCAAAGTGTTTCCAGAAGTAGAAGAATATTCGGTGCTCTTCCTTTGCATTTCCTCACTTAGGATCACACCTATTACATCCTCAAACTTCAGCTTTGAATTATTAGAGATTGAATTACTTATGGCCATAACCAAGCTATCCCAACTATCTGACAAGGAGCACAAAATCAACAAATCCCGACCTCATCATAAAAGTCAATTTTTACCAAGTTTAACATACTAACAACCTTATTAAATTCATTCAAATGATCAATAACAGAACCATTCTTAGACATCTAATATTTTATTAAAGGCAAATTATTTTTCATATAACTTCCCCAACACACTCATGAGACCTTCTCGTGGTCTTCTCTGTGATATGTTGAAAGCAACCGAAGATGCAAGGCATAAATGAATTGCCTCGAGCACCTTTCTATCTAGTAACTCCCAATCCTCATCTAACATGGTGTAGGTTTCTTTGCTTTTCTAGCCAAAGGAACATGGAGGTCCTTCTGATATAAGTAATCCTCCATTTGCATCTTCCACAAACCAAAGTTCTGCCCATTGAACTTCTCAACCCTTGATCCGACCTTATCTACCATATCTCCCACTCAAGCTAAACTTTCCTTGTGATTTACCACTTCAGCAAAGAACCACCAAAGCTCTGATACCAATCATTAGGAATTAGAGAACAAATATGCGGAAACAATTCCTCAAACCACAACAAGAGAAAACTATATAGCAAAATTATATATGCAAAAATATAATGACATAAATAAATAACACACAAAATAAGACAAGACAAGATTTAATGTGGTTCACCCATTTTGGGCTACGTCCACCAAGAAATTGCTCAGATTTTATTATCAACAAGAGTAAAACAACTCTTATAGTCTTCTCTCAGTTATGAACTCACAATAGAATTCCAAAGATGCTAAACCACATCTAAATAACAATTGACACCCAATTGCTTAACCTTGATCACTCTTGATCACCTCTTGATCATTAAGACTCAAGACCTCTTGAACAATCAAGATATCTTCAAGATACCCTAACACCTCTATTTATAGGATTAAAATCCTTTTAAGAATTTCTAAAGCTGACCCTAGAAGTTTGAAAGTCATGATCTTTCATCTTCCCATGCCCGGAAAGACTATCACGGCGTTAACAACCAATTAACAACCAATTAATAGCCAATTAACAACCAATTAACAACTAATTAACAACATATTAACAATGATGACACAAAAATGTCACATCGACGATTTGCAGAATGATCCTGAAGTCTCCAAACTTAACCATTTGAACTCTAATACTTTAATACCGATTCGAGAAGACTAAAACTAGGATCCACACCCCAACATTAACTCCCCCCTCATTTAATTAAAAATAACATTTTAATAAATATTTAGAAGCACCTTGATGTGATTTGGGACCTAGAGAGTTTAATTTGGCATGTGGGGGTCTTAGTGTGTTGACTTGGTTAATGGCTCACCGGCCCGGCTCCTCCTTTGCATCATTTGGTGAGCACTTTGCTTTATATGGCGGGTTCGTGAGTTTTTCCCACCACCTTGGTTTGCATTGGGCACTTCATATTTTTGGTTGGCCACCTTGAACACACTTGACAATCTGTTTGACATGTTACCCCATTCGCTTTACATGCATTCAATGCCTCATGTTATATAGTGGTCATCTCTTTCGAGGCGAAGATGGCTCCTTCACATTGTTTTGAGTGCCCCCATAACCATCATGCCAACATCCCCTCTTTACTCGGATGATGACTCGTTATTGAGCTGACCTTAATTCATGACACCTTGCTCATCCCACCGAGCCGACAAGACAAGATCTATCTCTACTTTGTGAGTCATATTGACCGAGCTCCTCAGATAACCCCACACTATTTGCATTGGGCGCTTTAAATACTACCAAATCCCTTACATATTACCCAACATAATAACCAATTTCATCAAGGGGATGACCATGTACACCGTCAACTCAATCATTGAATCCCTCTACACAACATCACCCCGCTAAGTAAATTCAGATTTTCGGAGCCGAAGATCCCAGTGCGAATCGACAATCCTGAAATCAACTTGCATCAGTCCTCGAAAAGCCATTGGTTGAAATCGAAACCAAGCCATTGGATGAGCTCCACCCAATGACCTCCAAATTTTGGGTTTGAGTCGAAACCTTCTTGTGCATGGAGCCTTCCTCGCATTCACACTTCCGATGCCCGAAAAGTGAAACTATAAATTTTAGAGTTTTGGATTTCAAAAATTTCTCCCCATTTTTCACCAACTTAGCAGTGATGTCCGAATCCCGATGTGGTACTTCTCTAAAACCACCCTCCACGAAACTACGAACTTGATTCGCTAAGTTTTTTCATCAAGTTCAATGGGCCTATCAACACCAATCGACATTATGATAATTCTCCATCGGGAACTCCTTGTGCTATGATTATTTACTAATGCACAACTTTTAGTTTGGTGGATGTAATCTAGAAACACAACAACATACATAACACAAGAATACCATAGACTATGATACGAAGGAATGATGAAAAATCTGAATCAATTATAATATCAACATGAAATTGTTACAATCTCACCCATGAGGTTCTTCAAGTATTATTAACTTCACTTGCCTTCCAACAATAACTATGGGAGAAACTTCACAATTACACCTCTTAATGGCTTCTTTAACACACTTACTCATACAATATTTCTCACTACTTCCTTCTATGCTAAATGAGGGGGGTGGCCTCTTTATTTATAGGAATTCAGGCTTATCCACCCTATCTCTAAGATAGGATAGGAAATATCTTCCGACCAATCATATTCCATGCATAAACTCTTGCTTTTACATGTAGGTGATCTTCTAAGATAAGATAAACCTTATCATCTCACATGGGTTCCACCTTTTTAGACTTTTCCACAAATAAA
This sequence comes from Taxus wallichiana var. yunnanensis, assembly GCA_018340775.1. Classification (NCBI taxonomy): domain Eukaryota; kingdom Viridiplantae; phylum Streptophyta; class Pinopsida; order Cupressales; family Taxaceae; genus Taxus; species Taxus wallichiana. The sequence goes on along the minus strand of CM031235.1, from coordinate 586,436,683 downwards.
CTACACAAAATATTTATGACATCACTCTTTGTCCTTATTACAAATATAATATTTCTAATTCCTAATGATGTAGACCCTACTTTTCTACTTACCCCAACTTTGACATTTTAACATTCTTTGGACCACTTACGAAAAATATTTACTTTTTACCACAACATTCCTATTGTACTTTGATGTTATCGTACTATACTTTATTGGCGGTCTTGATCTTGTGGCGTCGGTATCTTCTATCGACGCCACTACTAATCATACTTAACAACATCCTATTCCTAATACATACATAATAAAATAGAAATTACAGAGGAAAATTTTAATGTCAATATGCCCGACTCTCCCCTACGCTTAACCAACAACTTGTTGAACTAATTGACTCCATCCACTACTTTGTTATGCACAAATGCGACTTGGCCTTCCTCTTCCATCCCAAACTGAATGATCTCTCTCTTGTGTGTTAGATCTATAGCCCAACGATCTAAGCTTAATCCTTACTCATGTTTCCTATTCCAGGGGCTTGACCAATCCATCTTGCACTATCTACGATGGAGCTTAATCCTAAGCTCACTGCGTGTTCCTTCAGGATTTTCGAGTGACTTGACCCAATAAAGCTCCTCGTTAGCCTTTCAACGTGTCATGTCTCTAGACTATGAGCTATCCACCTCGCTCAACGAGCCCCATGCTAAAATTTGGATCCCTTAACAACTCGGCCCGACTCACTCCTACTACACCACCTTGCCTTCATGAGTTCGCTTCACCTTTCAATGTTGAGTCCCACAACAACTAGATCCACTGCATAGCCCCACCAAGCTGATGAGGAGCTTGCCCTACTAACTTGATCCCAACGCCTCCAAACAAACCTGACCGAGCTCTATCGGATGGGCTTGTTGAGCCATTCGTGAACTCACCCTAGCTTAGTGCATTGAGTTACTATTTTTCTCGGCCCCATGTTAACTTGCACAAGCTACAATGGAACTTGATCCCAAATCGTTTACATATTCCTTCAAAATTTCACCAAGTTGGCTCACTGCTTGCATCTTTTTATCCATACCAATTTGATTTGAATTTCACATAACTTGACCTTCTTGCATCATGTAGTTCTCAAATGAGCTCTCTTTTCTCTACACGATAATTCCTTAGCTCAACTCGAGCTTGTACCTACCAAAAATCATGTAACTCAAGCTTCTCCATAGTCCATCTCCTGTGATGTAGCTCATTCAAACTAAATTAGTTCATCTACTATGCACTCCCTCATCTTAACGCATAGCTTGGTGAGCTATTTTTTGATTAGTTACCCCAATTGGCCATATTTCACATTTTTTTCCCTGGCCTTAGAGTTTTTATAATTTTCTCATGATTTTTAGAACCCGAGGGGAGTATAGGGTACAAAAGATCAAAATTTCCCATCTTGGTCATTTTTGCGTTTGTGGTCCCCTGGGCTATATTAGGACTTGATGAGGATCCGATCCTCTTCAAGTTCTAGAAGAGGAAAAATTCCTCAAAATGTTCCATTCTTCCCAAATCACTTGCAATTGCCTCCTAAAACATGAAAAATATATAAAACCTACAAATCATACATGATGCATTTTTAATTGCCCAAATCCAGTCTAGTTTTTCATTTTTGGTGACTTACGAGGATGCTTTCCTACTAAACACTAGTCCAGTAGCGTTTAGCATCCATTGAGCATGGAGTCACTATTGATATCCCAAAAGTGATCATGAACCTTGAGATTCCTATTCCTGAGCCATCTAAACATTGTTGCATCCTAAACTCAAGTGGACCCCGCTCGCAACTTTCCAAATTCAATAAGAAATTCTTGAAATGCTTATGAGTGGAAAAATGTTTTGATTTGGAATCCTCACTTGTTCTCCTCCTAAAAATTACCCTACGGGATGACAGATGATACATTGAACTTGTCTAAGAATATGATATTGCCAATTGTGAAGCACATTGGAACCCATGATTTCCTGGAATACATAACACTTTGCGGGGTTTTTGAATGAAACATCTGCTGAATTGGGACATCATGGAACTCTATTAAATATTGATTTCTTCCTTCTTATGAAAACTTCACCTTCAACACATTATGCAAGATAAAAGATGAAAGACAACACACAATAAAAATGAAAATCATGCATGCTTCAAATGAAACATGCAGAGTGTACATAAGCACTTCTTCTACTAAAAATAAAGCTACTCCTACCCTACACTAATCGGAGGCATATGTGAGCTAAATGAACCCTACAACTAGTTGTGCAAAATAGCTTCCTTTCCTCACAATGGGCATCCATGCAAATGATTTGATAATGGACATGGTTGAGACTGAGAGTGAAAAAATGAAACAAGCCCAATTCTCCACTTGGTTTACCAAGGCATCAACTGGAAAGGGAAATCATCCCTCTTTTAGTTGCTCTGCATTTGTTTTGTAGAGGCATGAAACTGATCCTTATGGCTGTGAAACTCATCCTCACATTCTGAAGTGAAGGTGACTAATTGTGGCTCCTATTTCAGCTCTAATGTAGACACATATCGAATGGGACATGATCTAACTATTTAAATATGCTTGCTACTCTAAGCTTCAAATTTAACAAGGAAGTGTACTTGAAGACATTCTTGAAAAAGATGGCTTTCCATAAGCTAATTTTCCTTTTGTTGCTCATCTACAAACAATTGATTCTTCACTTGGGTGAATGGTATTAAAATGGTGCCCTCTTCGTTCCATTTTCCTTCTTCTTTGACAACTAGAAGTTCCTCCATAACATGCGATTCTTTAGGATTGCTTGCAGCCTACGATGGAGTCATTGTTAAACCACTTGCAAGTGTTTGAAATGTGCTTCTCACCTAGGATTCTCTCCTCTTCCAATTGAAGACAAAGCTAATATGTATTTTTAACCTCCTCATCCAATATGAAACCTGTAAAGCCAAACTCCTTCATTTGCTACTTTTGAGAAGCTGTTAGGGGCAACGAGATATTCTAGGATTTTCTCTTCCATCACAAGTTCATCAACCAAATCAGGTTCCTCAATTGAGAGCAAGAAACCCTCAATAATGTCATCAACACTCAAGGATTCTATGTCTAACTTATTTTCTCCCATGTGCTTCTCTTTTCCTTCATTCAATGAATCATACGGAAGATTTAATTCCTCTAATTCTGATTCAAGCGGGTAGTTATGAGAAACAAGCTACTCTTGAGCATTTCCTTCCATGACACTAGGCACTTTGTGTTGAAGGCTAGTTGATGGACTAACATAAATGACCATTTCCATAGGATCTTGTCCATCAAAACATTCCTCCAAATCTAATAAATAGTTTACCTCTTCATTATCCGTGTGCCAAGAACCCAACTTCCATCATGGTATTTTCCAGATGGGAATTTTTCTCACCCGGTCTTCTTCATCTTCAAACATGAAGTTAGAAAGCTCAAATTCATCTTGAAATCAAAAAATTGAAAGGACGAAGAAAGAGAAGGACTCAAAATTTCTGTATGACTGTTATGTACTCAAAACCTTTGAATCCATATTATTTTCATTTGTGGAAAAAGGCTCCTTATAACTGGTTGTGATACTTGATAATTCCCTTGGTGAACTCACACAACCTTCTAGAAGAGCATCAAGCTCTTGACATGTGAGGAAATTAGGATCACTGCACTCACTTGAAGCATCTTACACATTTGAGAGTTTTTCTTCCTTTACATGCACATGCTCCTTTTCTTGTGAACTTGGAGCCAACTCTTGGCCTTCTACAATGAAATTTACAATATGTAGTGAATAAACCTCCTCTGATGATATGGAACTAACATGGATGATGCATTATAAACAAGTAGACTACTGGTCATCATTTACTTGTGCTTGTTCTTATGTAAATTTAGTCTTCACCACCTAATTTTGAGCTTCAACCTTGGGTGGAGGCTTAATTAGGAGAGGAATTTTCTTGATGTTCAGTCTTTTAGCCCACTACTTCAAATTATTTGAAAGTTTTTCTTTTCTAGTCTCCTTAACCATATCCTCCTCTTATTCACTAAAATCATAAGTTTGGCTCTCCCAAAAAAGATTTTGGAATGTGGGAGGAGGGAAGGGTTGAGACTCAACTGGTTCCTTCATTGTTTGAGGTGATTGGAGAGGTGAAACTTGTGTCTTTTGTGGAAGAGAAGGAATCTTAGAAGAAAGAGGAGAAAAAGATTCATGGTGGGATAGGAGATGGTAATGTTGAAGTTTCCCATTGACATGACTAATTGAAATTGTATTCATGAGCCTCTATATCTTCAACCCATATTTCAAGTTGAGGCAACATTTCAACCATGAAACCAAGATTTTCTTACAAGATGTAGTGATTTGACATAGGGCCAATCCATGGAAAAGGTACCCTGAAGCCAATCTGAATGCCTTCATTTGAGCTGTGGCTCTGGACTGCACCATACATAATTCTAGTTTTTGTATCTTAAGTTGCAACTCTACATCTTCATATGTAGGGTAGCCTCCATCATCTACATATTCCTGCTCTTGGAAAGTTGCATAGTTAGGTGAAAAACCAAACTGACCATGAATTTTCTCATGGGGATATGCATGCTACAATTTTTACTATAGAAAAGATTTAGAGGTGGATTGTAATCATCTAGGAATGAATTTTTCAAGCTGGAAACAAAGTGAACTGGTATTATCACTGCTTATAAGTGAGAATTCCATTGTAGGGATGAAGCCATGATTGCACAACTTCATGAATGGGAGAAAATGGAAAGATGTGGAAGAAAAATGGATGGAAATGGGTGAAAACGAAAGTCTACAACTTAGAGAGTGGGTTACTTAGACCAATGGAATCACCAGTTGTGCTTTTGTTACCTCCTAAGGCTAGAATTTCATTGAGAGCACAACAACTCAATAAAATGTAGTGAATAAAACATACACACCTATGAAAAATATGACTCTTGTAGTCCCACCAAGTGTAAAAAGCTGTTGTTACAAATCACTGCACCCCTCAAATTACTTGAGTGTGAATGAGGCATTCGATGTGATTAGGTAACATGGGTACCACCTCTCAAGTGTGGGACTTGCGGGCTTGAGGTGAACCTCGGAAAATGTCGGCTTCCTCTTCCTAAACTAAGCACTACACTACTTCTAATGCAAACAAGAAAACTTAATAGACTTATACTAACATTTCCAGGGGATTAGGGAGAGATATTGCATGAAGTAAAACCTACACTAGAAGTGGTGATGCACTAAGAAAGGGGTTTTTCTAGAAAAACTTCTAGCCTGCCAATGAAGAAGGATGAACATGGGAAGGATGAACATGCATCACATACCTAATTACATAAAATACTTCATTTTGAAGTAAGCACAACAATATACCTATAAACACGAAGAGAGGCAAATGAAATAATTAAAAATGGTGCAAGGATAGAAAATTAGTCACAAAACATCATTTTATTACTCCAAGCACATGAGATGTGCATCATTATAGCAGGAAGAGGCAAGGGTTTCCATTACAATATTTGGAAGGAAGGCTTGAAAGCCTCTAAATTCACAACTCAGCTTGAAAGAAGAGGGGAAACTTGGAAAAATTGTCTAACTTCTTGAAATAATGCACCCCTTTTACATTTATAGAAAATTTATGAGTTTGTGAGAGAAAGAAGGAGAATTCCTAAAATCTAGGCATAAAAAGAGCAAGTATAGCTCTCTTCAGAAGCGCCATGCTTGACATGGAGTACTCGATACTTACTTTCCTATAACAAGGGTTGTAATGGGGAAAGCATAGCTAGGATCTCTATTCAGGGTAGTTTTGTATGGCTAGATCTATATTCCTTGATGTATATGGTCTAAGATGAACCCTTTTGTGATGTAAGGTGGCTACTGTGGATGTTTATAAATTGATATATGAAGCTCTGTTATGGATATATTTGTTTATGGGTATAACCCTTATGTTATTCATGTTATTATGGATCAGATCTAGTTCCTTTGTGCTATTTACAATGCTTATTTCCATTTATGATGCACCTATGCTTGGATCTGGTGTCTGTACTTTCTGTTTATGAGTAAATGAATGCATTTCTGATTCTATAACCCATCCTCCATTAATGGCGGATCATTCTCATGAAGCTCACATAAAGGAGGGAATCGACACCTATGCACGCCTCGGGTGAATGCCCAACACACTTTGGGTGATAGAATGATGCGCTTGGGGTAGAAATAAGGTATATGAAGAAATGACTACATTTTGGTTCCATTTTTGGGACCTCTTTTCAGTTGTTGTGAGAATGAGGTGTGATGATGGAGCGCAAAATGTCGAGGTGTGGCTTAAAAGCATGGAGGATGAGTTTTTAAGAGATTTAACACTAGACCGAGTTTGATGCATATAAATGGGTAGAGAGCACTTTGGTATCATGAGTTATATGAAACATTATTTTGCTATTTCCCAGTGGAATTGTATGAATGGATTTCAACATATGCATCTAGGTCAAGTTCGTACTATAGACCCCGTGTATGGACCCAAGATGAGTATTAGAGGTGCGTGATGCCGATCGGCCGAACTCATGCTATTGATCATCGATGGAGTAGAGTCTTGACTAGTTATACCTTGAAATACACTATTTCTATGTATTCTTTCCCGAGATTGATGAGTTTGATACTTGAGGAGCCTAAAGGATCGTTCTTACATGCTATTCCACTAGCTATCAATATCCTAGTTATTATTTTGAGTTTTGAAGCCTTTCCATGGTGGCTAAACTCCTTCTAGGTGTGGGGCACAAAATTTAGTGTGGTGAAAGATGGCGGATCCTATGGTGGAGAAGGAGAGAGAAGAGAGGTGACTCAAGTATGATGAAGCACAAGAGAGAGGGAGTTAAGGAGACAACATGAGGTTATATGAGTGATGGAAATACATAGTGCGGACGTTGTGGGAAGGATTTGAGGTCTACGTAGAAGGCGTGGGACCTAAGTGAGTCCGTGCTTCCCCATATTGGAAAGCGTGAGAGAGTTACCCCTCGGCCACGGTGAGAGTTCGTCACGTGAAGAAATGAGAGCCTGTAGGTGTGCCTCTTGGCCCACCCTGGTGACAGACTGTACCATGGTGCTTAGCCTTCCAAATTCGAGGAAAACTTTGCTTATTTGGTTGTTAGTGGTGTTGATATTAGTGTTGATAAGGCCACTCCCATCGAGTCTTAAAAGATGCATCCATTATCATACAAGGAGCTAAGTTCATTGGAGACTTTGAAGTTTTAGCACTTTGGTAGAGTTAGATAGCTTCCCACTCTATTAGGTCATCCTCGGTGCTATGTAAATGATGTTTATCTTTGGTTCAACTAGGGCTATATAAGTTTTGAAAACAAAGAGGAAAGAGTTATTATCCCTTTAACAGATGGAAAATCTGTGCCCTATGTTAAGCCCTTAAGTGAAGAAGATCTGAATAGGATTTATGTACATGCCATATGAGATCTAGAGATAATTGAGGCTACCAAAGAAGGACTAATTCAGTGGGAGGATGCATAGTCTATTAGCGATATTACAAGTGTTGTTTGTGATAATTGGGCTCACACCACTTATGAGTTGGTTGGGCGCGAAGTAAAGAACATATTTCCTAGAGGCACAAAACCACGTTATGTTAGGAGGATAGTAACATGACTCAAAGTACCTTGTTACATCGAGAGAAGGAGATCCTATGGTATTCCACATGCCATGAAAGCACAGTGGATAGATCAAGTTCAGAGGAGGAACATGTTAGCATATACCCTACGTGGGACATCAACGTGCTGGTTGGTGGTTCACAGAGGTAATCTTATGGAATAGAATGAGATTAGGACCGTGCTATCTACTTGGTTCTACAGGAGCAATGCACCTACATAGATCTACACTTATCATGGTAATCAACCAGTTCAACATCACATCTTGCAGTGTGAGATAATTTGGACATCTGGACAAGAAGCTTTACCACCTTTGCTATGGGTGCACAAGTTTTATTCCACTTTACAAGGATGCACACTTGCCTGGTATGTATATGCATAACTCCGTAAAGAGATTGGAAATTGGCAGGATTTAACTGTAGGAATGACCCATACATTTGACTTCTTTTCTACAAAGCCTCGTGGAAGAAGCATTGAAAGTCATAAGGTGCTTAACTATGGGAGATAGTGCCAAGGTGAAGAACTCCTTCAGGAGTTATTAGATGAAGGAAACTCAGAGCACATCTCATTGAAGAAATAGAGGCAGATGCAACACTACTTTCAATGCACTTGCCTTGAGAAAGAAAAAGGAAAAATGGTCTACTTAGTGGATGATGAAGAAGTAGAAAATATGGATGTAAATCATTCACCGGGTAGGCATGAGGTGTTGGACAATGCATATAAGACCATGCACGCCTATCATGAAACTATGAAGACAAAGAAGGTGATTATTGGATCAGAATCTGAGCCTAAGGAGGCCATAATTGGGGACTATTGGTCAGATTCTGAAGTGGAAAAAATTATAGAATTACTAAGGGATTACCAAGACTTATTCCCTAGGGGACACTTTGAACTTAAAGGCGTGCATGAATCGTTAGGGGAGATGAAGATAAAACTTAAAGAGGGTGCGCACATAGTTAGAAAGAGACCCTATAGGATGAACCCCAACTTGCGTGAAAAGGTCAAAGAAGAAATTGAAAAAATTTTAAAGTCTAGAATTATCAAGCCCCTGGATGAGTTAGAATGGGTTAGTCCAATGGTGATCAGTATCAAGAAAGATGGACGGATTAGGATTTGTGTGGATTACAGGGAGCTGAATGTTGCATGTGTGATAGACCCATTTCCTACGCCATTCACTGAGGAAATACTAGAAGGCGTTGCAGGGTGTGAAATCTATTCATTTACAGATGGGTTCTCTAGGTATCATCAGGTTAGGATTGCCCAGGAGGATCAGGAAAAGACTACGTTTACTATTGAATGGGGTAGCTTCACCTATCTTTGTAATGCCATTTGTTCGAAAAATGCACCTGTTGTATTTTTCATGCATAGTTGTCAAGCCTTCAAAGAATTTATTCACAACTTCTTACAGGTCTATTTAGACAATTGGACAGTGTATGGATTGGTTAAGGACCATTGTGACAATCTACGCTTAATGTTTGAAAGATGTAGACAATTGAGTATCTCTTTGAATATCAAGAAGTGCATATTTTCTACACCATTTGGAATACTTTTAGGACACATAATTTGTAAGGAGGGTTTATTAGTTGATCCACCCAAGGTTGCAGTTATTATAGGCCTAAGAGAGCCTAAGTCGAGTGAAGTGTGTGGATTTTGGGTCATACAAGATATTACGAGAAAGTTTACTAAGGGATATGCTAGAGTTGCTACACCATTGGAAAAGTTACTAAAAGGGAAAGGTACGTTCTACTGGGGAGAACCACAACAATGCGCATTTGAGACATTGAAGGAAAAACTTACTACCGTGCCTATTTTGTGTTTTCCTTCATGGGACCAACCATTTCATGTACATGTTGATGCCTCTGGCACAACCATTGGCATGGTGTTGGCTCAACCTAGAGAAGGTATTGTAGATCATCCTATCTATTTTGCTAGTAGAAAGATGACTCTGTAGAACAAAATTACACAACTATAGAGCACGAAGCTTTTCAATGATCTATGCGCTACATAAATTCCGCCAATACCTACTAGCTACACCATTCATCTTTTATACAGATCACATGGCATTGAATTATTTGGTAAATAAACCTATTTTACAAGGGCACATATGTCAATGGGTGCTCTTATTTCAAGAATTTGATTTCACAATTGTGGTAAAACTAGGAAAAGTAATTCTGGATCGACCATCTATCAAGAATACAATCAAGAGAAGAAGCACAAACAATTGAGGATACCATGCCCGATGCACAATTATACAGGTTACAATGAGCACCATCGGAACTGGAGGACATTGTTGTCTTTCTACAAACAGGGATGACACTAGAAGGAATGAAATCCTTGGAGAAGAAACAAATTGATATACACGCCGCACCCTATATGTTAATTAGTGGTGACCTGTACAAATTAGGTCGGGATGAGGTACAACGTAGTTGTATATTGGAACATGAGTGCAAAAATATTATGGAAGAGGCTCATGGTGGTATTGCAGGTGGCCACTATGCAGGTGATGCTATTGTGCACAAGATTCTACTCGCTAGATTATGGTGGGAGACACTACGTAAAGATTGTAAGGATTTTTGTAAGGCATGTGATCATTGTCAACATCTTGGAAAACCAGGTCAACGAGATGAAATGCCTCTAAGACCTATTACTAGTGCAAAGTTGTTTGAGAAATGGGCTATAGATTTTGTGGGTCCTATTTCACTAGCTACATGCAGAATTGGATCACGCTAAATCATAATTTACACAACCTATCGACAAGGTGGGAAAAAGCAACACCTATAAAGGACTATACATTAGCTATAATGCTCGACCGGTTTCTATGGGAAAATATTATTACAAGTTATGGATGTCCTTTCAATTTGACCTGATGATAGTGGCACACATTTTCTTAATGAGACAAACCACATTTTATTGGATGAATTCATGATTGCACACCATAAGAATACACCTTATCATCCTCGGGAAAATGGAACGATGAGGCTTTCAACAAGATCTTGAGCCAAAGCTTGACAAAAATTTGTGATGTTGGAAGAAAGGATTGAGATGATAAAGTGTCTGCTATACTTTGGGCATATCACACAACTTATAAGAGATTGACCAAAGCCACACCATTTTAGTTAGTGTTTGATACAGAAGCCATTCTTCTTATGGAATTTTTGTTACCCTCTTTACGTATTACATGTCTTTAGAGGTCTAAATTGACAGAAAGCTTTAGAAGAATGGATTGAAAATATAATCAATTTGGATGAGTGACAAACCATAAACGTTGGATTGGAAGAAAGAAAAGACTAGGCGTAAAGCATGACATGAAAAAAACATAAGGGATAAGAAGTTTGAGATTGAAAAAATGGTGCTTCTCTATGACTCTAAGTTCTTACGTCATCCAGAAAACTTAAGGTACATTGGTTGGGCCGTATGTTATCACTTACATACTTGAAAAGCAGCGCTTGCCGATTAGAAGCACTAAATGGAACATAGTTACTATACGTACCCAAAATTATAAGGTACTGCACCACCGGAACAACGTGACACATGCCCCAATGATGATACAGGTCTCCTCGCAAGGTGTTGAGATCCGGAAAATCTCTCCAAGTATGCGTTATCATCCCGCATGCCCCGCTTAGCCCCCGCGTGCTTTGTTTTTCCCTTTTCCCCTCTTTTCTTTGCCTTTTTCTCTTCAGTTATGAAACCGCCGCCTTGCCTGGGCGGTGGTCTTGTGACCGCCACCCTGGATAGGGTGGCGGTCCTAGAACCGCCGCCCTTGCTCAGGGCGGCGGTCCTTTACACGTTTTCTAGAATGCTCTTTTAACATGACTCATGTAAATTTCAACGTTTACCAGATTTTTTTCACCACCTTGGGCTTGCATTAATGATTCTGGTTCCCTGGAATAGTGTTTTTCCATTGTTTATAGTTTAAGAGTTCAATTTGGTTTTTACCTTGGGTAAATGCAAATGCTATAAATATTTGGTTTGTGCTCAAGAAAATGGCCTCTTAAATTTGCCTCTGAATTTCTTATTGCAATAGATTAGTCTTTCATTTTACTTAGAATTCTTAGTTTCATTCATTGCATGCTTAGTTAGTGTTGTCTTGTTGTTAGGAAGCCACATATCCATCTTGTCACAATTCTTTGTTATCATTTCATCCAAATCAATTGGAATAGGATAGTTTGTTTTTAATAGGAAGCCATTAAAGTTACAGGTTTTGTTCTTCAAACATGATAGTTTGGTTCTGGACGTTTTATGTTGCATGACTCACAATAAATCCCACTAGGAATTGCAAAAGCCAAGCTCTGTACTCTTGCGCTATCTCTCTCCTACTCGCATTGTATTCAGTATGTATCCTAAGCTGCCTTTATCCCAATATCTACTTCTATGATGCTAACATTACACGCTTTTCTCGGATCCACGTGAGCATGAAGGAGTGAGGAGATCACACTGAGGGGATGAAGCCACACACACCATCAGATTTGCCACTGTTCGTATAATCCAGGTTCTAGCTTTCAAAGTTCTAATTAGGAGCATATCAAATAGAGTAGCCAATCACTTTATTTCAGTCAATTTTACTTTCGATATTGCCAAGGAAGTTGTGGGGATTGATAGTTTCTGAGAGACTATGATTCATTCCTCACTTCTGAGGTAGGATTGAGAGTCTTTCAAATAGATTAGATCAGTTATTTCATTGTTTAGAATAGATTTACAACTGCACAGGAAAGTAGCTATACTCGGTTGCTTTGTTTGTTTTAAATTTGTCAATAGATTAAGCTGTCAATTTCTAGATATATTAAAATAGTTGCTCCTTCAATTTCATTCATATAAATTCATCAGAAAAATAAAAAAATAGAGAAGTCATATATGCTATAGATACACTTTACATAGTTAATTTCACTTTTTTGCATTTGGATTTACGTTGTTACTTTTGTATGACAATCACGGGACCTAGAGAGCCCAGAGAATACATATTCAAGCCAATCGTGCCCCAACCCAATCTCATCACAGCAATAACTGATATAGATCAGAATCTTAGGATCCAAATCTTCCGAACAATGACAAACTTACAACAGATCAGCCTCCAGTTAAGCGGGTTAAACATAGAAGACGACCAAGCGCACACATTGGTCAAATCAACCAAACTATAGATTACCCTAGATATATATCTGCATGACTGTGGAAGGGTTTGAAAGAGAGAAAACATTCAGTTGTGATCCTTTGGTACCACAGCCAGATGCAGAGACACTCTCACAGACATAGATACCAGCTTAAGAATTCAGGTTACACGAACGCCTGTGAGATACTCTGAAAAGATCACACAACTGTTAATTCTGAATATAGAGGCTGAGAAATCATATGACTATTAGATACTAGGGATCAGGGACTGAATCCACACATGACCATAACAGGACCACAACAAACACGAATCTATGGTTGTGACCCACAAATCCCATAGCCCAACGAGTCCATAGGTGAATCAGACATAGATGCTGGCCTACGTACATTAGTATTCAGATCTACCCCACTTCCACCTATCATCATCAAACAATTATCCTTGTTAGACATAGCAGCTAACGAAGCTAAGGAGTTCTGGACTAGACTAGAGAATCACCCATAGAGTCATTTATATTTACCATCCACCCTATGACCTTATCTGGAGACATACACAAAACTATCCTAGGTCATTTTCCACGTATTCCATAACCCATAGACCGAATCATGCCAGAGCTCGATATTGATTGGAGCCTTCGAGCATCATCCTGGCGATCGATCTATCACACCGATTCGGAGTTAGGAGGGCCTTCTTTGCCTTAGATTCACAATTTCCACTAGTGCGTGTCGAAGACATCGTTGCCTAACTAGTTTGTCTACATCCCACGAATATTCAATCCCCACCTGGCATTGTGTCTCTAGCACGACCTGGGAGGTCGGGTGCGAGGAAAAGTTACTTGTAGATTCCCATGCTCGCTTGTCACTTTTCCATCGTACATGGTTACCCAATTACTTTAATGGGAGTAGGTCAAGCTCTACTATAAATAAGTCTTCTTGGTGTTTGTAATTAGGTAGTATTTCCATTTAGATTAGGTTTTCAATTATGTATTTCCTTATTTATTGCTATGCTTTGTCAATTTAGTTGGTGTGTTTTGTTTAATAAGCACATTTACACGTCTCGAAGCTAATTAATATTTTAAGAATTTTTATGCACAGAGAACGCACATACTTTTAGTGTGGGGTGGTGGTTGATATCTAGGTACAAGACAGTTGGAAATGAATGATGAAAGGAATAAGCTGTTACGAGTGCTATTCAAGTCAAAGGATTTCTTCTAAAAAGTGACAAAAATGGAGATATATGAAGGGACAATATAATGCAAGGTAAGCGGATGCCATAACAATGACCAGTGGAAGGTGCAATGACAAGGTACTCAGTGCAAGGAAGCATGTTGAAGAGAAGTCTGTGGCCATATGGTAAAAAGGCATGCTAAGAGGTTATAATTGGGGCACGAAGATGTAACGCACGAAACAAATGAAATTGGTCAATAAATGAGAGGACATTGGGTAGGTAAAGGAGCAATAAATGCATCAAAAATTTGAAAATTTATATAAGGATGGGATGCGAGTTCATTCTTACCATTGTGATTAAGAGAATTTGACAAGATCTAAGTGCGAAGAGCCGAGAAATCATGTTGAGGTGTGAGGAGTGTGAAACTAGACGTGGAAAGGAGGTTTGTGTGAAGGAGAAGCTTGTGTTCCCATAGGAGAAGGGTTTGAGTGAAGAAGACGCGTTACAAACAAGCTAGGGCACGTAATTTCCACTAGGGCATGGAGATTTGAGCTAGGGTTTGAGTTGCATGTTGTAAAAGTCAAAAGATGAGTATTTTCAAAGGATTGCAGGGTAGAAATGGCACCAAAGAAGGTAGTTGTAGTGGGAGTTAAGGGAAAGAAGAAGGTGGTTGTGGAGGAAGAAGAAATGACCCCTGAGAGAAATTTTTCAGAGATGCAATATCCAAAGGGGGTTATAGTAGGCTAGGAGTGGGATTCCCACATTCAGAGAAGAAAGATAAGTGAGTACAACCATTGTACCATAGAAAACAAGAAGGAGTTGGATGCACTGTTGAACACAAAGACAAATAAGCACACAACGGAGGACATCTTTGGTATATGATGATGCTAGGAGAAGTTATTGAATAAGATTAGAGTATATCAGTTATACGAGCTCCCCTACTTTGGAAAATATGAGCCCTTGTACCAATGGCTCATGAGAGTACATGAAGACTTCTTCTACTTTGTAGAACACAAAGAAATAATTTCAGCCACGCTGATCTCCACAGTGACATGGTTGAAGGCTACAGGTGAAGACCTCAAAAGGACTTAACATACAAGGTTGTAATCCTAGAGACCAAAGGAGGGATCTAGGGTACACCAAGGGTCTACGTGGCATGGACATAGACAAGATGAAAAAGTACCCAATTGTGTAGGTAGCCGCACACCTTGTGACAAAATTAAATGACCAAGAGAGGTGGTCACAAGTGAATACCATGTGGCTGCACATTGCTAGAAGGATGTCTGAAGGAGTGATCTACAACATTTCAGGTTACATTGCAGAAACTATTGTCGAAGAAGTGGCACTCAGGAGGAAAGATCAGTTTTGGGGCTGTTCTGTTGTCTTTGATATTCATGGAGATCGAGGTGCCAGATGGACCCAAGGATAAGGTTTGGGAGTATCCCATGGAGAACAAGTCACCTGCAGAATGATTCAGCAAGTACTTGTGTGAAGGACTAATGACTGAAAAAATAAAGTAGAGGGCCGAGAAGTGGTATGATAGGCTCCGCACACATTTCAGATAAGAGTGGCACATACCAAAGGATTTACCATCGGTGGTGGGTAAGGCAGTTCAATTTTCTATATACCAACATTTTTACATCACGTGATTTACGATGAAGGATGGGGCTTGGAGCCCATGGTGCAAACTACCGTATGCCTTCACAATGAGGTATTTTTAGGCATCGGTTCACAAGTTCTCAGACACACGCTACCTAACATTCAATGCAGACAAGGTAGACTACAACTACCACACACTGAGGAAGAAGTATGTATATCCAAGACGTAATGCATATATTGAAAGGCTCATCTCAGATGTGTTGAGCATAAAGCCAGTAAGTTTGGCTATTGGAGACATTGGAGCAACACTTGTGTACCTCCAACTGAATCCCAAGCTGGAAAACAACAAGTATGTGGAAGATGAGTTCGTGCTCCTAGGGCCGCCGAAGGGTAAGCATACCATGGAGAACATTCAGTGCCTAAGCCCACAGAGACAATCAAAGTAGAGGATGAGGAGGATGAGCGCAAGGATAGTGGTGGTTTGGAACACAGAGGTAGAAGATAGCCTCCAAATAAGGATGAAGTTGAGCGTGTAACTACGCCACCTCAGCCCACAAAAGGGGATGATGAGGACTTGGATGCAGTCTAAGGAGAGCACCAATTCAAGATAGTGTTTAGGAGAACAAGGACCCAAGGTGCTACTCCACAAATAGTGCACAAATCACCCCGAATCTCTCCATAGAAGGAGACAACTAAGAAAAGGAGAAGGAAATTAAAATTGAATGAGGAAGCGGAAGAGTTAGAGGAAAGCACACCCAATTCTCCTACACCTCTAGAGAATGTAGAAGAACAAAAAGATGAAGAAATGAAGGATGGAGAAGAGGAAGAAAAAGGAACAGATGAGACAACAACCGAGACTGCTCAGGAAGTAGAAGCACAAGTCCCAAATTTGGAAGCCCAAGTTCCTAAGTAGCCTAGGTCAAGAAGAACAAGTGGGGAATACATTCCACTAGCCATGGGCTACGCTGAGGACATAAGTAAAATTGTCTCGCATCCATTTCAGAGAACACTAACACAAAAGGAGTTATATGGTTGGGAGTTAATGGATGTAGATATGGCAACAATGCACACAAGAAAGTAATTGTCATGGTTGATGCACACGCACATGGATGAACCAGATTTTGATGTGTGTGAGGAGTCATGCATGTTAAGGAGGTTGAAAAAGACACCTCATGCTAGACACATAATAGTAAATCCTACTATTGTTATGTCAGATGAATAGGTGAGCAATGCATTGGTAAAATTCTCGATAGAGGTCACACGCTGAATATGGATAAAGCTGCCATAATTAGGGTGCTAAGGGAAGAGATCAAGACTAAGGATGAGGAGATAGCATGCCTAAAGTAGGAAAGAGACTTGGCGCAGAAGAAGAATGTTGTGTTTATCAGCATCACAGAGGAGATTGGGGACAATGTCATGAAGGCTAGGCCACACTTAGAGCCAAAGGTACCAAAGATGTTTCCTTTAGCAATACATTATGTAAGTACATTAGTGGACTTAGTGCTTGAAGATGAACCTCTATGCATGCCAGTGCTAAAGGATCCATCACAAGATGCAAAGCAAGAAAAGACTTCAAAGATGAGGAAGATTGTATCATATACATGATCATTGCAAGCATTATGGGAAGAACTAAAGAAGGCAGACCAAGCCTTGAACATCTGTACAACTCTAGAGGCACTCATCAAAATAAAAACCCTGGAGGAGGACAATGAGGTCAAAAAGTGATGAAGGATGACACATTGGGCCACGCAGAAAGATTAGCACTTGGTTAAACAAAAGGTGAGGCTCTAAAAACAACCCAAGAACCACATAAGGATTGGCTAGAGGAGCTTGGGAGAATCATCACACATGTAGAAAATGGATTTGCTAGAGGGAAGGATGACTACAATGTCCAACATTGTGTTGGTCTTGTAGAATGAGAAAGGAGAGATTGCACATGATGAACTGGAGTCCATTGTTGTGGAAATTCCAGAAAAAGTAGCAAAAGCACTTGTTGAGTGGTAGACCTTGGAGGCCAAGATAAAGGAGGAATATCCTGAATTGATTATTCTAGTTATAGAAGAAGATACGACAAGTTGAAGGCATTCTTTCATTCATCCAAATTCTTTCTATTCTTCTATTCATATTCTTTGATTAGTTTTGGAGATAACCATTTTCGGGGTGGTAATACAATTAGTGTGGGGTAATGTTGAGCAGAGAATACTTAACTTGTGAAAAGGCTAACAAGAGGTCCACATGGGAAAATAAGTCATGTTCAAAGGTGCAAAAAGATAAGGGAAACACACGCGTGGAGGATAAGTTCATATTTTGGGACTTAGTTGTTTCTACACATGAGGATCTATTTTTAGCAATGGCGTGTAGAGCACATAAACGAGGTAGAGACTTACGCGCCATGCATGGGATATTTTGGAAGATCAACTACGAAGTGCTTTACATGGACACATGCCAGAATAGATCTACTACTATTAGTTAACTAACAATAGTCTATTGTTAGCACTATTACATGTAAGCCTATTTGTGTAACAACACATGGATAATAATAGCATGCGACCTATTTTGGGATTAGATAAGTGGTGAAGGGAAAGTCCCCACCCTTATAAATATGTAGTGAACTATGTAGTAGAAGAGACAAAATATTATTATTACGGGATGAGTAGAGAGACAAATATATGTATGTGTGCAAGACTGGACTACTGTATTAGATCTCTGTGCACATATGGGCATATAATGCCATTACTGTAAGAAGCTTCGTGTAATTTTCATATTTAATATAATGGAGGATATTGGCTGAATCTAAGTGTTAGTTTTGTGTGTATCTGGATCTAGTATGTTCTTGATTTCATCATGGTTAATACTTAATTCTATTCTCCCTTAGATATAGATCTGGCATGCTCTGTAGAATGATGTATTAATAATGGAACTGCATGTGTTAAGTCTTCATCATGATAACATCCTATAACAACAACCCTAAAGAAGGACACTCGGTATCTTTGCGCACTTTGGGTGAACGCTCATTCTAGGTGAGTGATGCTCCAATGTGCCTAGGGTCTTATTGGGCTTGTAATAATGAATTTTAGGTTGCATCAAGGAGGTCGTGGAAGAGGCTTTTGGGGTGGATTCTAAGGCCGTGGAAATCATGAAGGAGGAAGAAGTGAATTTCCTTGTGGAACCTGTTATAACTGTGGATCTACAAAACATTACAAGCACGAGTGTCCCAATTTGTTTCAGTGCTCTTGGTGTGGGAAAAACACAAGTATGAGGAATACCT
The DNA here is from genome assembly GCA_018340775.1 of Taxus wallichiana var. yunnanensis. Classification (NCBI taxonomy): domain Eukaryota; kingdom Viridiplantae; phylum Streptophyta; class Pinopsida; order Cupressales; family Taxaceae; genus Taxus; species Taxus wallichiana. Next base: position 586,417,944 of record CM031235.1, on the reverse strand, counting down.
AGAATTTTTGAACACATGAGCCAAAAAAATGTGAAGGGTAAAGGCACCAAGACGATAAGCGTGAAGAGAGATGATCCATAGTGGATGTTAAGGGTGGCACATGGGTCAGAGTTAGAACCTGTATTGGTGAAGATGAGAGCCGAGGCTGTGCATGCCATGGAGATACCAAAGTAGAGACCACTGGTTATAAGTGAAGAATTTGTACATGGGAAGTATCTAGACCCTATGCATTAGAAGGAAGTTTATCAGGAAACCATGGATGTTATTCAAAGCCTATAAGGGGAGATCCAGTTCTGAAGGAGTAGTCGCGGCAATTAGAGAAAAGAAGAGTGCCGAGGCTCCATTCAAGGATTTGGATGAAGTCAAGAGAGGTATGCAAGATGCTGAGACAAGAGAATATCATCCCTTTGTTAGGAGAGTGGTTGAGAGGAAAAGTACCAAATGCCAGAGGAGAGCGTGAGAGGTAGGTTTTACATGCTGATCTTCTTCTTCACAGTCTTGACTATGATAATGAGATTACCTTGAATGTAGTTTTTGATGGATGGCTCTGAGTAATATTCGATTGACATGGGTACAAAAGTCAATGTGCTCAACCTAGATGCATGGAATCAAATGGGAAGGCCCCCATTACATCCATATTCAAATTTCCTTTATATGGCTAACAAGACAAAGGTGATGCCTATTGGTATCTTAAAGGATGCTTCTATCACTTTCCAAGGGGAAAAATTCATTGAAGACTTTGAAGTCATGGTGCTTACTGAGGTAGATAACTTTCCAGTGTTACTTGGGCATCCATGGTGCTATAAGAACAATGCTAACTTATGTTTCAATAAGGGGTATATAAGTTTTAAGAATGAGGAGGAATGTGTTATCATTCCTTTGACAGATGGAAAGTCAACACCCTATACTGAACCATTGGGAGAAGAAGACCTAGAAAAAATCTATGTGTGCACTATTAGAGACCCTGAGGTTGTGCAACCAACAAAATAAGGTGTTATTCGGTGGGAAGACTCTCAATTTATAAGAGATACAGCTAGTGTGGCATGTGAAAATTGGACGCATAGGACATACAAGACTATAATGGGAAGGAACTCGCCTTGTTTCACATCCATGCATGTGAGAAGTCTCGAATGGAAGGCATGAAGCCTTACCACCATGCCTATGGGTGCATAATATTTACTCTACCTTACAACATTGTGCACTCACATGGTACATTCATTTGAGTTATATGTCACTAGTCAAGAAACTGGCAGGAGTTGACGATTGATCTTATTCAAACTTTTGAGTATCGAAGTACTAAGCCATCAGTGACTAAGGTGCTGCAGGTTGTTAAGTTCCTAACTATGGGAGATAGTGTCATGGTAGAGGATAGAATACTAGAGTTGTTGGGAGAACCTGACTTGGAAGCACGCTTCGATGAGGAAGAATCGAGGAAGTACAACTTGAGTGCGCTTGCATGGAAAAAGAGAAAGGAAAGTTGGTCTACGTGATAGATGGTGAAGAGGTGGAAAACTTAGATGTTAACCATATTGTTAGTATGCATGAGGTTATGGATAGTGTTGATGAGCAAGTGTGTGCCTACCATGAACCCCTAAAAACTAAGAAGGTTAACATTGGCTCGGAGGTGGAACCTAAAGAAGCTACTATTGGAGATTACTAGATAAAAAGGGAGGTTTCAAAGATTATTGATTTGTTGCATGAATTCTAGGATTTATTCCCACGTGGGTACCATGAGCTTAAAGGAGTTCACCACTCCTTGGGAGAAATGAAGATCAAGCTAAAGGAAGGTGTGCGCCAATTCAAAAGAGACCTTATTGAATGAATCTGAATCTGTGAGTCAAGGTCAAGGAGGAGATTGATAAGATGATCACATTAGGCATCATTGAGGTGTTGAGGAATCAAAGTGGATAAGTTTGATGGTCATCAACATTAAGAAGGATGGGAGGATAAGGATTTGTTGATTACATGGATTTGAATGTAGTGTGTGTCATTGATCCTTTTCCAACCCCCTTCACTGAGGATATCCTAGGAGTAGCCGGGCATGAGATCTATTATTTCACGAGATGGATTCTAAGGATATCATCAGGTTAGATATGTAAAGGAGGACCAATAAAAGACAACTTTTTCCACTTCGAATGCATAAGTTTTGCCTATACAATCATGCCTTTTGGACTAAAGAATGTGTCTATTGTGTTTTCACGCATTGTGGTTTAGACGTTTCAGGACTTCATCCATAAATTTCTACAAGTCTACCTAGATGAATGGATAGTATATGGATTAGTGAGGGACCATTGTGACAATCTGAGATTGATGTTGGAGAGATTTTGGTAGTTGAGTATATCTCTCAACATTAAGAAATATGTTTTCGCTACTCCATTTGGCACCATATTGGGACATATCATATGCAAAGAAGAGTTGTTAGTGGATCTTGCCAAAGTTGACATTATTGTGGGTTTGGGGGAGCCTATCAGCTAGAGCATGGTATGCAGATTCCTTGGGAATACGAGGTATTACCTAAAATTTATTAAGGGGTATGCTAAGATTGCCATGCCGCCAGAGGAGTTATCTTGAAGCACAAAAGAAAATTTCATTGGTGTTGGGTTTCAGAATGGAACATGGGTTGAAACCACAATCAGGGGACAACAAGTCCCTCCTCTTTAATGGGAGAGGTTCCCTTATTGAAAGTGGGAAAAATGAATGTAAGATATACAACTCTCAATGTTTAGACCCGGTATCCCTGGTTCATTTTCATACTCAAAAGATTATCAATCGAAGGAATGGAAGAATAAAGATATGGGAGAAGGAAGAAAACAACAATGCTTTTAGGAAATATAGATGACAAGAGTATCTCCCTACTCACATTGAACCAAGAAAATATAAAAAGATCAATTACTTCACCACCGATGCAAATCTATAGACAACAATTTCTAAAGATTACACAAACTAGAACACAAAGTTTCTATCGAATGTAAAACAAATGATCCATTGAATCAAGTAAGGAGAGAGAAAGATGTAACAAAGGAAAAATATAGAAAAATAACTTCTCTATTGAATTACTTTAGAATTTACAACCTTCCCAGAAAACCAGAATCCCCTTTCCATGGCCAAAACCATGTTCTTATAACAATTCGTATACATCCATACTTTGTCCCCAAGAAAAGAATATCCAAAAGGAATAATGTTTACTGCAGATCCAGTTTTGGAAAGTGACATGAAACCAACGCACTCATGAAAACTAGAGGTTTAAAAAGGTGAATATTTCGTTAGTTCAAGCATGATTATTTTAGTAGGGGTATCTCATGATTTTCTTCTTTATGTGGTCCTGCCATTTCCACATTTTAACCACTTTCATAACACTCAAGTGCTTACTGGTAATTTTTTCTCCCTTTTTATCACGTATGCCTGATAAAATCTATTTTTGATGATCAAACTTTCCATCCCTTTAAAATTATTGATTTGGCTCCATAATAAACTAGAAATGCATCTCATGGAGAAATGATAAGGATACAAAGAAAAAGAATGAAGAATGATCCATTTTTGTGTTTTGTAGAGCTTTGGTTCGTTAATGGTGTCAAAAACCAGATGAGTGCATTTGGCTATATTTTCCCCCTTTTACCTTCAAATTTGGACCCTACACATGGCAAGATCTAAGCAACAACAACCCTAGGGGAGAAATCTACATTTCCTAACATTTGGGAGAAAAAGCGTGATTTCTCATTTTGCTCCGCCCGCAGCTCCGCCAAAGGCCGGACACGTGGCGCCATTTAAGAGGCTAAGGAAATGCGATTCAAATTTTCCATTTAAACTCTTTTTAGCAAAAATCTCAAATTCTCAAAAAACTCTGCCGACCTGCCTTGACTTTTTAACGTGAACACGTGGCACACCATGATTGAAAAAAGGGGTCGCGACTCAATTTGTAACATTTTAACCCTTTGGTGAAAAAGGCTCAAATTCTCAATTTCTTCTCGCAGACTCCACTGTTCTAATTTCATTCTTCAACAAGTAGCATTATGTGATTTGGTTATGGGAAATCAATTTAGTTTTATACTTTATCCATTTTTGAAAAAGGGGGAAAAATTCCAACCTTTCCCCTGAAAGTCTATGCCCCCACCGTTGAATTTTCAACATAGGCCACGTGTCCCTTTTTGATTTTCTTTGTGGCCTCGATTTAGAAATTTTCCCTTCACATGAGTGGGGCCCAGGTCTTTGTATTATTTGTGTTTTCAAATTGGAGCTTGAAGGAGAAAGGATGAATTTTCCCTTCAGGAGAAATAAGCACCACACCAGCTCTAGAACTAGCTGAGGAGAAACTTCCATCAAATTCCAAAATCCAAATGCCATTAGGATCAAGAAACACTTCCTTAGGATGGTTAGCCTCATCTTGTGACATGATCATGTAGTTACCATGACCAATGTCCTCATAAAGTATTTGTGCCTTTGGGTCATCTATTTTTTGCATGATATATTCAGTTTGTTTCTTAGGTAGTAGCTTCTTCATTTTCCCATTCACTGGAATAAGAGCATGTGACCAATCCATCATGATTTCTCCTCCAACATCTTTGCAAAAATTTCTACTTAGCAGCATGCCATAGGAAGGGGGAATATCAGCTACCAAAATGGTGGCTAAAACTCTCTTCTCTGGCAAAGCAACAAAGGCTACTTGTGCATCCTTGATCCTTCCAACCAATGGTACTTCTCTACTTTCCATTGAGTAACATGAACCAAAAGTGTGGGTTAGGGTTAAGCCTAGGGCATGAGCTACCTTAGCAGGCATCACATTATCTGAAGCACCAAAATCAATAACACAATTACTGAGTTTGTGGCGAGATACGAGGAGAGTGACATAAAATGGTTTGATCTTCCCATCGGATGAAGTGATCTGCTGCCACAAGGCTTGGTCAAGATGAAGGAGAGGTGGAAAAAAGACCTTTGGAACTAGGGGATGAAGGCTTGGATTTGGAGTTTACAAAGTCTACCATCTTCGTGAAGGCCTTGGGATGGGTTTGGTAGAATTTGACTTCCGAGATCCGGATCTTAATTTTCTTGAGATGGTCAATAATGTCAAAAGAACTAGAGGTAGATGGAACATCATTGATAGGAGTAGATGAAACTTTTGATTTATCAACTCTATCATTTGAAGGAAAGAAGTTTTAGGAGCGAAACGGAGGAGGAAGGAACATCGAACTGACCTTGGGTGTGGAAGAAGTTAGAATAGAAGCTCCTCTCCTTGCAATCACTTGAATGACCATATGAGGCTCCTTAGATCTTTTAAGAGTCTGCACCACTTTCTCCTTCTTGTTGGATTGCTCACGATTCATGACAACATATGATTTATTGTTCATCTCTCGTAACTCTTTCTTCATAATCATTTCTTCATCTCGTACTGCTATCCATATTTCATCCCCGGGAAAATATTAGATCAGCCACGACTCCGCATAGAAAGAACCTGAGAAAAATCATTCAGATCTTGTAAATAGGTTGCAGTAGACTCAACAATGGAATAACAAAGTTCGTAAAAGAAGGGGCAAAGGTCACAGAGGAACCAGGAGCAAGAAGGGAAAAAATGGTGAAGTTTCAAAGTTTTTTGGGCTCAAAACCATTCAGGAAAGAGTCCAAAATTGGATAAGTATAAAGTGCAAGCAGAAGTCACCAAGTGTCAGCTTGGCGCATCTCCAAGAGTTAGTCCAAAGGTGGAGACCCAAATGAGCGCGAGCTCTCCACGTGGCCCAGAGTCTAAAAGGATAAAAGGGACCATTGAAAAGTCCACAGACCTGCATGGGGGCTGCCAAGTGTCAAGTCGATGCTCCTTTAAAGGAAAATTTTGAATCGGGATTTTAAGTGAGCATGGTGCCTCCACGTGTCTAGTCTCAAAAAGGGGCAGACTGATAGAGAGTGCCAAGTGTTCGAACGACGCTAATTCACGGATCAAATTGAGAGAGGGTTTCCAAATGAGTGCCAGACTGTCACGTGTCCCAGGTAAAGAAATATGACCCCACCGAGCAAAGGACTTAACCAAAATATAGAAATTAGGTAGGAAGTAGAGGAAGTGCCATTGGGGGGAAAGTTGGTTTTTTTCCCCTTGTTATTCCAAAGGTGTAAAAGTTAAAAATGGGCCGCAACTCCACCCAATGCAAAAATTTAGCATTTGAGCTCGAGTCAAGGTCAAAGTGGGTAGTCGGAGGAAAAGGTGAAAATTTTCCTTTTGTCAAAAGACACATAGATAAAAATTGAAGCGCATCTCCCTAACCAACCAAAGGGTGCCACGTGTCCAAGCGGAGTGTTAGGGTTGTGGGAGTTTTCTGAGTTTTACATTTTTTTGTGGAAAAGGGGGAAAAGATAAATCACAAACCCAAAACCTGATTTTTCCCTAATCTGGCTGCCACGTGCCCCATATTAAAAAGGAGATCCATTTTTCAAACTGTTTTCCCGCCCATTCATAGGTAATTCGATAAAAACTTCAAAGGGGCATATCTTTTGACTCAGAGCTCAAAATATTACAAATCTTACACCGTTGGAAGCATCTCAATGTCCTCTACACCATGGAAAGATAAAAATCATTTTTTCAGGCCCTAGTAGGTGAAAAATGGAGAAACATCTTCGAGCCTTTAATGCAGGATCTTCTTTCCTCAACAACTAGATCAGATTCGATCCGCTCCGCCACTTATTCCTCCTTTGAGGCACCAAATAAGGATTTGATGCAGTCAAGACAAATTTGGAACAAATTTTATGGGAGACATTAAATAGTGGTGGTTGAGCTTGGAGTTGTTTTTCCCACTACTTTTTTTTTCTCCGTCTCTGTATCGAATCTATAAATGCAGGGGTAGGATTCATTGTAAAGAGTTGGACATTCTTTTGTTTTGTAGGCTCCATTTTCCTTCTACCAAAGGAATTTGTGGAGTTCAGGCATTCCATTAAAATTGTAGTATTTTCTTGCCTCGGCTATTTTGTAATGCATTGTATCAATCTACAGAGAAATAAAACACGTTTGTGATCAATTATAGATCCTTTTCTGTCTCTTCTACTTGCATCTGTTCTTTCATTATAAATTTGGCTATCTCGTGGCTTGATTATTGTATGTATGTTGTTGGTTTGTGTCTATCAGCTAAACTAATGTTCATCATTCCTTTGGTGAATCGACTTATAATTTAGTCATTTCTTATTTCTTATATCCTTTTTTATCCCTGTCTCCTTGGTAAATTTTAGATTAGGTATAGAGATAGATCCTCTGCAAGTTCTCACATATGCACCTAAATAGAGGAATAGGAACCAACCTTTAATCTAGAGAGATTTTCCATTTGCAAGGTCCCACACCTTGGTGAAAGTTCAATGTTATGTGGATCACACCAAATGACTCTGCCTTAGAAAAGCAGAGCTATAGAACTCATTTGGGGGTGTTGTGATTATGCACTAACAGTTTTGACACGCCCGATGGGATAGAGAAGTCTCCATTTTATTACAATAAGATTGGTGTGCACTTGCGTGATTCTAACTTTTAATAAGTTTTAAAATTATACATTTGGTGACTCAAAAGAAAGAAATCCACTTTGGTTTCAATGGTCTAAATAAGTTCATGAGAAGGATACAAACAAGGTCTAGAACAAGAGAGGAAGGACAATTTGTACACATACACTTGTCTCCAGACAGAAGGAAAATAAGAAGAGCCCAGAGGTCTCCATCTCCCCTAAACAGAGCCTTATCAACACCTCCTCCTAGTAGGCCATTCTTTCAAACAAGAAGGGTACTCAGGCCGATCAGAATGGCTCAACTAAATCCTTATGTCAACTTCACCGACAACAGCCCACTCACCTTGAATGCACAAAATCTGGTCCCGATTGCAACATTAAAGAGCATCCCATATTTCACTAGGGAAAACCAAACTTCTCCTGGTGACCATGTCCAAGATATTGCAAATGTCTATACAATCCATGAGATCCATGAGATGGATATTGTAGTCAAGTTACTAGCCTCTTCACTCAAAGGTAAAGCTTCACAATGGTTCAGAGCCTTGAAGCAGGCTCTATTCAAAATTAGAACCAGTTGTGCATAGCTCTTCACAACCAGTTTAGAGAAAAAGGTGATAACTTTTCTTTGTTAGAGCAACTGACAACAATCAAGAGAGTCCCGAATGAGCAATCGATTTGACTTCAACCTTAGATTTCAACAGACTTGGGACAAGATTCCAACAACAACAAGAAAGCCCACTAATGAAGGTGCCTTCTTATACTTTATTAAGGCTTTAAATTCAGATATTTCTTTAATGATTCATCAATGGGGGCACAACCTTACGTACAAATCTATAGCCTTTCCATAGAGCTAAGAACCATTTGATTCAGGGTGACAAACTTACCCCTAGGCCATCCATGCCCCTTTACCTCGAGTTAGGAAACCTATGTACCAACCAAACACCCACATTAGCTCCTATACCCACCCCTAAGAGTCAAAGTTCAGCTGAAGCCTCCACTTCATCATCTAACACCTTAAAGGAGCTTCAAGAAGTGATGAAACAACTGTAAAACCTAGGAAATGAGCTAGTAACCATCAAAATACAACAAAGCTTAGAGTTCTAGGCCATATCAGCCTGCAGAGTTTAGTATCGTGCTAGACCCCATATTAGAAAAATAGGCCACCACCCAGTCAGTAAATCGAGTCAAAACCAAGGGCAACCTCAAGCTGCTAGACCTTTAAGGTCATATGACTCAAATAGTGTTTCAACATCAAGGGGATTGGTTCTAGCACATAATAACATGGCACAAGAATATGAATGGTGTTTCCCATGTAATCAGCCACATAATCAGTCGATGTGCTTCAATGGTGCATTAAATCAGGCTTTAATGGTGCAAACCATTGGTGTGTCACAAGAACCTAGCCACGAAGAAAGTTAAGCAGAAGAAGGACCCCCAAACGAAACTATGCTTGTCAATTGATTGGTTGAAGACTTATGTGGAATGAATCAATCCTTCTCAAAGTATAGTTGCCAATACACTGTCTAAGAGGAGAAATATTAGAGAAGGAAATTCACCAAGCTCAGGTGATCCTCAACCCTCTATTGCTCAATAAGGTATTGGCATTCAAAATGCAACTCCCAATGTGTAAAGTCAATCTAAGCCACCTTCTAGACCTAATCAAGCATCTATTGTAAAAACTTAGGTGCAAGAGAAAAATGTGCCTGGGAAGGGGAAACAAAAGGATAGCTCATTCAACATCATTGAGAAAATGAAGAGGACAAGTGTGAACATTTCACTATGGGAGTCACTGGCCATTCCAGGGTAGAGGGATCTATTGCAGACTGCTATACAAAATTGGTCGAGCTCAAATCACACCCCTAACCAACAAGAGAAAGTGCTTACCAATACAAATCAACCTAGGGAAAACCATCAAGAACAAAAAGGTAAGAACCTGAGACCTCCTCTATTCTATGTTTAATTGATTATTGGAGACAAATTGGTGCACAATTGTATGATTGATTCTAGGCAAGTAGTTCCAGTAATGCCCAAGCAAATAATTTGATCAACTCGGGTCTCCAATATGAAGTCATCTCTAGAGGGGTAGTGAAATTATATGGGACATTGGTGATGGAATCATCTAGGATCTAATCCTCACTCTGCATGCCTACCCCAATGTGACTATTTTGCAGAACGTATCAATTATAGATTTGCCACCACATTTTGCTTTGTGTTTGTCCAAGGACTTCATTGCAAAATTGGAGGCTATCTGTCTGCTGATTAGTCACATATGCTCTTTAGAAAAAGGTATGGGGAAAAGGCCACAATCAGATCTGAACCCATTGTTGATTATCATATTGAATCTTATGTGCCTAGCCCAATCAATGCCAACTGCTCAGCTTTTGATCAAGAAGACCTCCTAAGCACTTGTGAAGCAAATACCAAGGTGGGATGTATCCCAGACTTGACTCTTGATGAGTGGGCCAACAAAATACATGATTTTGACCCTTATAAGAGATGGAAGAATTTGAGCTAGGTGTCTACTATCTACATGAAGAGAATCATCCTCTTCCTGACCTAATTAAGCTAGAATATAAAGATGAAAATGAGGTATGGCAATTTTTCTTTGATGGCTCAAGGAGTAGACAAGGAGCTGGAGGAGGAGCTATGATTGTGTCCCCTAAAGGTATGAAATATTATTCAGCCTTCATATTTCAATTTTCCTACTCAAATAACACCGATATGAGGCTTTGGTCCAAGGTCTTCTTTGAGTGAGAAAGCTAGGAATCAAGAATTTGTAAGTGTTTGGTGATAGTGAACCGGTTTCCAATCAAGTCAGAGGACTTAATGCTATTAAGAATAAATTGCTCAAGAACTACAAGAGTAGGGTATGGGATCTCATGGAGGATTTTGAGGCCTTCAACATGGTGTCCATACCCAGGAAGGAGAATGAAGTGGCCATTGATAGGCTTCGGCAGCAGCCAGAGAAATGTTTGATGTGGTGACAACATCAAAAGAGACAAGGAACAACCACATATCCATATAATTGTGAGGTCAGAAGTTCCAGATAACAACACATGCTGGTAGGTATTCAAGAATGATTAGAAAATCATTAATTTTTTGTAAGAAGCTGAATTCTTAGCTAGAAATCAAAGCAGATTAGAGCAGCAATACATGAATCAAATAGTACAACTGCATACAAACAAGCTCCCAAAGGCTTAGTGACATTGGAGTCTATTTTTAATCCTAATGATCATTTTAGAAAAGAGAAGGCTAACATATAGATCAATGGAGAAAATTCAGAGTCAATACCAGTTGGAGAAGATAAAACACTTCAAATTGGAAAAGTGGCCACCTGAGCAAGAAAGGTATGAATTCATACAAATTTTCCAAGAATTTACAAATGTATTTTCTTAGAGCTATGAAGACCTAAGAGGGTTCAACCCAAAGCTAGCACAACACACAATCGAACTAGATCCAGTTGCTTAGCCCATCAAGAAAAAGCAGAGACTAGTCAACCCACACATTGAGCCTCTGATGAAGAAAGAGCTAAACAAGCTGATAGAGGCAAGTATCATATTTCTAATCAAACACTCAAGCTGGGTTGCAAATCTAGTCCTAGTCAGGAAGAAAAATGGAGATATTAGGTTGTGTGTAGATTTTCAAGACTTGAACAGAGCCTCCCTCAAAGATCACTACCCACTCCCTTCAATGGAGTAGATCTTGCAAGTGGTGTCTGGATTAGAGAGATTCTCCCTCCTAGATGGCTACTCAGGGTACAACCAGATCATGGTGAAAGAAGATGATTAGTTCAAAACAACTTTCACCACCAAATGGGGCACCTATGCCTACAGAAAAATGCCATTTGGATTGTCTAATGCCGAGCCACTTTTCAAAGGGCAATGTATATGGAATTTAAAGGAATGATCAATAAAATAGTACTAATCTATCTGGATGACATTACGGTGTTTTCCAAAAATGTAGCAAACCACCTTTTCCACCTAAGGCAGGTGTTTCGAAGATGCAGGAGTTTTAGGGTATCATTGAATCCTAAAAAATGCATATTCTTGGCTCTTGAGGGTAGGCTTTAGGCCATATTGTATCAAAGGAAGGATTAGTAATTGAACCAGGAGAGAGTTGAAGCAATAAGAGCATTGCCATTCTTAAGCCATAAGAAAGCTCTTCAAAGATTCCTAGAAAAATCATTTTTTCCGTAGGTTTGTACCAAACTTTGTTGCCCTTGTTAAGCCAATAACGTTGATGTTGAAGAAGAGCTTAGCATTTAGGTGGACAACTGAAGGAAAGGAAATCTTTAAGGCCATTAAAGAATCTATATCACAAGCCCCACTCTCGTGAATCCATATTTCTCTAAAGACTTCATATTGTATGCCTTTGGTGGCAGTGATACAATTTTTGCAATCTTAGTTCAACAGAACAAAGAAGGTACAAAATAGCCAATTACTTTCTTCAGTCAAAGTCTGGAAGACTATGAAGTGAGATACTCCTTCATTGAAAAGTAAGTCCTGACAGTAATCAGAGGATTAAAGAAGTTTAAGCATCTAGTTTCAAATAATAAAATCCAATTGTTGGTCTCCCATGCGAGAGTTATAGAATTCCTTCTCAAAGAAGGATCTGAGTGAAAAATGTGCTAGATGGATCACTCATGTCATGGAATATGACATTGAGATCAAGGTCACTAAGCTGGTCTGTGGGAAGGGGTTGTGTGAACAACTAGCCTCAGGTCAACAAGACAAAGCAAACAATGAAAAGGAGGTTGTTTTTGTTCTACAGGATAATCAAGAGGAAGGAAATAATGAGGTACCTACTCCTTGTTGGACTCAAGACATGGTGAACTTCCTTCAAACATACTCGTGTCCTCATGGGATGAATAAAGCAAAAATGAGATATTTTAGACTATAGGCCATCCCATATGTTCTTATTGATGGTGTCTTGTTCAAAAGAGACATCAATGACATTCTGTTGAGATGTATTGAGACAAATCATGTTGAGAGAGTGTTACAAGAATTCCATGTTGAAGCAAATTGGAGATAATTTTTCTCTAAAGGTGATGACTCAAGATCATGAAGGCGGGTTATTATTGGCCCAGAGTGTTTAGTGACTACTATGCATGGATCAAAAAGTGTAAGAATTGTGCATTCTTCAAAGGCAAAGAAAAGTTAGTAGCACTTCCATTGCACCCAATTTCAATCAACCAACCTTTCATGCAATGGGGATTGGACTTCATTGGAGTCATCAATCCAAATTCAAGCCAGGGCCATAAATGGATTCTAACAGCAACAAATTATTTCACCAAGTGGACTAAGGCAGTGGCACTCAAGGAAGCTAATGAGTCTAGTATACTAGATTTTTATGAAGGGATAATGACCAGATTTGGAGTGCCATCCACCATTATATCAGACAATGCATTGGCATTGATAGGTTCCAAGATCACAGGATGGGCTATTACTAAATGGGACTTAATTGAGCTCTTCCTCAAACTATTACCCTCAAGGTAATGGCTAAGCTGAGTCCACAAACAAGAACCTGCTAAAGATCATTAGAAGAACTCCTGATGATAATCGAGAGAACCTGGTAAAAAAGCTCAAATAGGCCTTATGGGATGATAGGATAACACCCAAGAGATCCACAAGTAACTCTCCATTCAAACTTATTTATGGGAAAGAGGCGGTGTTGCCTATATCACTTGAGTTTCTAGCATTCAAGCTCATAAAATAACTAGAGATGTCTTAATTTGAATTGATGGAGGCCATATATGTGGAGATGATAGAATTGGAAGAAGCCAAAGAACATGCACCCTGTGCAATAGAGAATAATTAGGCCTCAATCAAGAGATGCTTTGATAAGAAGGAAAAAAAGGACCTTCCAGGAAGGAGACTTGGTTTTGAAATGGGATGCAGATCGAGAAAAACCAGGAAGGCATTCCAAGTTTGATGCCATTTGGAGTGGCCCCTACATGGTCACAAGATGTAAAAGTAGCAATGATTTCCAATTATGTATGTTGGATGGCGAGGAATTGCAGATTCTAGTAAATGGAATCTATCTTAAACACTGCTACTAGAAGGAAGGTTATCACCTTGTACATATTAGTTAATTTCTTTTCCTCTAAGTGCTTGTGCACATTGTCTTGCTGTAGTTTAGGTTGATTTTATCCTAAGTGCTTTGCACACTCTGCATGTTCTATTTGGAGTATGTATGATTTCAAATTTTGTATATAGTTGTGGTGTTGTTTTTTTGCTCTTATGCAGTCCATTCAGAGAGACAAATGAAGCCCTAGGTCAAAACAATTTTATACTCTCAGAAACCTTCATTTCGAGATTTCTTATGAAAATCAAGAGTAAAAATAGCCGGACTTGTGAATCAGAGGCATAAAAAGTATCAGACCGTTGTTTTCGATTCCATGCCCAATGATTATGATAAATCAATTGGTCTTTTCATGTAGCAGGTAAATACCCTTGTGAGTCACCAAATTGTTATCCATATTTCACCCCTTGGGAAAATATTGGATCAGCCACGACCCCACATAGAAAGAACCTGAGAAAACTCATTCAGATCTTGTAAATAGGTTGCAGGTAGACTCAAAAATGGAATAGCAGGGTCAAAAAAGAAGGGCGGTGCCGCAAAGGAACCATGAGAAAGAAGGGAAAAAATGGTGAAGTTTCAAAGTTTTTCGGGCTTGAAACCATTCAGGAAAGAGTCCAAAATTGGCTAAGTATAAAGTGCAAGTAGAGGTCGCCAAGTGTTAGCTTGGCGCATCTCCAAGAGTTAGTCCAAAGGTGGAGACCCAAATGAGCGCGAGCTCTCCATGTGGCCCAGAGTCCAAAAGGATAAAAGGGACTGTTGAAAAGTCCACAGACCTGCGGGGGATGCCAAGTGTCAACTCGACGCTCCTTCAAAGGAAAATTTTGAATCAGGCTTTCAAGTGAGTGTGGTGCCTCCATGTGTCTAGTCTAAAAAAGGGGCAGACCGGCGGAGAGTGCCAAGTGTTTGAACGAGGCTAATTCAAGGATCGAATTGAGAGAGGGTTTCCAAACAAGCACCGGACCGCCACATGTCCCTGTAAATAAATATGACCCCATCAAGCAAAGGACTTAACCAAAATATAGAAATTAGGTAGGTAGTAGAGGAAGTGCCACGTGGAAAGCCTAAACTAGCAACGCTAAAGTGGGCCATCGGGGAAAGTTGGTTTTTTCCCCTTGTTATTCCAAAGGTGTAAAAGTTACGAAATGGGTGCAACTCCACCCAAAGCAAAAAGTCAGCATTTGTGCTCGATTCAAGGTCAAAGCGGGAGTCGGAGGAAAAGGTGAAAATTTTCCTTTGTCAAAAAGACACGAGAGATAAAAACCCCAACCAACCAAAGGGTTCCACATGTCCATGCGGAGCGTCGGTGGCTGCGGGAGTTTTTTGACATTTTTTAATGAAAAAGGGGGAAAAAGATAAATCATGGACCCATAAACCCAAATTTTCCCTAATCTAGCTGCCACGTGCCCCGTATTAAAAAGAGATCCATTTTTCAAACTGTTTTCCTGCCCATTCATACGGACTCGATACAAACTTTGAAGGGGCATATATTTTGACTCATGGCTCAAAATATTGCAAATCTTACCACGTTGGAAGCATCTTGACGTGCTCTACGCCATGGAAAGATAAAAAATCATTTTTTCAAGCCCTAATAGGTGAAAAATGAAGAAAAATCTTTGGGCCTTTAATGCAGGATCTTCTTGCCTCAACAACTAGATCAGATTCGATATGCTTCACCGCTTCTTCCTCCTTCGAGGCGCCAAATAAGGATTTGATGTAGTCAAGACAAATTTGGAACAAATTTTATGGGAGACATTAAATAGTGGTGGTTGAGCTTGGAGCTGGTTTTCCCACTTCTTTCTTTTTCTCCCATCTATATCAAATCTATAAATGCAGGGGCGAGATTCATTGTAAAGGGTTGGACATTATTTTATTTTGCAAGCTCCCTTTTCCTTCTAGCAAAGGAATTCATGGAGTTCAGGCCTTCCATTAAAATTGTAGTATGTTCTTGCCTCCTGGCTATTTTGTAATGCATTGTATCAATTTGCAGAGCAATAAAACACGTTTGTGATTGATTCTAGATCCTTTCTATCTCTTCTGCTTGCATCTGGTTTTTCATTATAAATTTGGTTATTTGTGCTTGATTATTGTATGTATTTTGTTTATTTTGTGTCTATCAACAAAACTAATGTTTATCATTCCTTTGGTGCATCACCTTGTAGTTTAATCATTTCTTATTTCTTATATCCATTTTTATCCCTATCTCCTTGGCAAATTTTAGATTAGGTATAGAGATAGATCCTCTGCAAGTTCTCATGTATGCACATAAATAGAGGAATATGAACCAAATTTTAATCTAGAGAGCTTTTACATTTGTAAGGTCCACACCTTTGTGGGAATAGGCTTATCACCGTGCCCATATTACGTTTTCCCACTTAGGATAAGCCATTCTATGTACATATTGATGTTTCAGGATGTATGTTGGAGCAAAGATATTAGCACAACTTGGAGAGGGAATTGTTGACCATCCCCGTGATTTTCTAGTAGGAAGCTAACCCCAATAGAACAAAATTATACTACCACGGAGCACAAGGCATTGTCGGTGATTTACGTGCTGCATAAATTTAGGAATTATTTGCTAGAAATACCCTTTATATTCTACACGGACCACATGACATTATAGTACTTGGTGAAAAATCCCATCTTATAAGTGCACATATGCGCAGTGGGTCCTACTATTTCAGGAGTTTGAGTTTACGGTTGTTGTAAAACCAGGTAAGAGTAATTTGGGGCCTGACCATTTATCAAGGATTGACTCAGGAGAGGACACACAAAGAATTGAGGATACAATGCCGATGCACAACCTGCTCGATTGGGGCATGTGCCCTCTAACTTGGAAGATATTTTTGTGTTTCTCAAAACAAGTGTGGTGCCAGAGGGAATGAAGACTTTGGAAATGTTAATTGGTGGATACTTATACAAGCTAGGACACAATGAGGTTTTATGTCGGTGCATGCTTGAGCATTAACACACCGCAATCATGGAAGAGGCTCATGGTGGAATTCTAGGATGGCACTATGCAAGGAATGTGTATGCATGCAAGATCCTCTTAGTTGGCCTTTGGTGAGAGACGATTTAAAAGGATTGTATTGAATATTGCAAGGCCTGTGATCATTTCCAGTGCCTTGGTACACCAAGAAAAAGAGATGAAATACCATTGAGAATAATAACTAGTGCTTAAACGTTTAAGAAATGGGCAATTGAATTTGTAGGCCCTCTTTCACTGTCATGTGAAGGATTGGTTCGCACTATATCATTACTTGACCGATTATCTAACATGGTGGGTAGAGGAAGTGCCTATGAGGGATTACACGATGGCCACAACAACAAGATTCTTGTGGGAAAATATAATCAGCAGGTATGGGTGCCCTCTGAGTTTTACTAGTGACTAGGGTACTCATTTTTTGAATGAGATCGTCAGGATTTTGTTGGTAGAGTTCATGGTGGCTCATCAAAAGACTACTCCTTATCACCCTTAGGATAATGGGACTGTTGAGGCATTTAACAATATATTGAGTCATACACTTACTAAGATTTGTGATGTTGGGAGGAAGGATTGTGATGACAAAGTCTCAGCTGTGTTATGGGCATATAGAACAAATTACAAGAGATTGAACAAAGCCACACCATTCCAATTGGTGTTTGGCACGGAAGCTATTTTGTTGGTAGATTTTTGCTACCCTCTCTACATATTACATGCATAGGAGGATTGGGTGACAAACAAGCATTGCAAGAGCACATTGACAAGCTAATGATGTTAGATGAAAGGCGATCACTTGCTAAGTGGAGTCAGAAGACTGAGAAGGTGAGACAAAAGGCTTGACATGATCATTATATAAAGAATAAACACTTTGAGGTTGGGAAGATGGTTTTACTTTATGATTCTACGTTTCAATGCCATCTTGGAAAGCTCAAGGTCCATTGGTTGGGACTGTTTTATATCACCCATATACTTAATTCAATCACTTGCCCGCTACATGTGCTGGATGGAATGTGACTTCCGGGTATTTCAATGGAAGTAGGTTGAAGCCATACTATAAATAAGGCTTCTGGGTGTTTGTAAATAAGGCAATATTGCTAGTTAGCTTAGGATTTCCCTTAATGCATTTTTCTTTCTTTGTGTTTCCTTTCTTCGTTGCTTTGCTTTGTCTTTTGGTTTGTTTTTTTGTGGGCATGTTTGTGTGCCAAGTAGCCACTTGCTTTTCAAAGGGTTTATATGCACAGAGGACTGCGCATCTATTTAGTGTGGGGTGGAGTGTAAAATATAGTAAAGACTGGAAATAATGGTTGTTGGTGGTCGGGTTGTAAAGTCAAAGGTGCATGGGATCAGAAGAGCATGCATAATAGAGGTGAACATGAGAGAAGATTGGTGTCAAAAAGATTTATAGAAACCATGTATGAGGAAAAAGTGCAGGAGAAACATGAGGTAGGCAAGTAGAAAGAACTTGGTCCAAGACATAGAGGAATATTTACTTTGGTGTGGGAGAAAGTGCAAATAATTCTATGGTTGAGGGAGTGTTCGTGTAGGCTTGCATGTGGAGGAAAAGCACTAGATAGAATGCACGAGAAAGATGACCTTGGAATAATATAACTTTAATGTGTTTCTACATTGGTAGGTGGCATCGAGGTTTGTGCGAGAAAAATAAAAATCTATAAATAGAAGGTTTGGGGTGAATTATTCTTTTACCTTACGTTTTAAGTTATTGAAGAGCTCTCGAAAAAAAGGGCATCCTTGCGAAAGAAGAGTTGTGTGAAGAGAATTTGAGAAGATTTGTGTGTGAAATATTCAATGAGATTTGATCTGTGAACCAGAGTGGAAAGGGAGTACACAGGCATGAGCGGAGGAGTTTGTTTGGAGGATTCCGCGGGTGTTACGTCGTCTTGTGGAAGAAGGGTTTTCAGGTTAGGGTTATAGAGTTAGGGCACGAGATTTGAAGGAATTTTTGTAGAGGATTAGAGCCACAGGATTTGATAAGAGCTAGGGTAAGGAGAAAAGGAAGAAGTCAGAAGAACCTCGATAGAAAAATATGGAACCAAAGAAGGGATCAAATGTTCCACCAAAGAAGGAAAGGGAAAAGGAAAACCAGCCGTTTTGACTAGTTTCAATGAAGAGTGGTATGCAGAGATGTAGTACCCAGATGGCATATTGCTAGGAAAGGAATGAGTGTCTCATATACAAAGATGGCCGTAAATGATTATAACCATCGAATGAGCACCACGAGAAAAGGAGATGGCGTTAGAATTGGTTCACCCTATAGAAAAGAGGACACCAGATGGGAAGCCCATTTATGATGACAAAGTAAAGGTTAAGATGGAAAAGGTTGGGCTTCTGCAACTCTACGAGTTGCCCTATTTTGGAAAACCTGAGTGACTATACCAATGGATGATGTCACACATGCATGAGGATCACTTCTATTTCACAGGATGAAGAATGTGCATAACTCCTCAGCTGATTTCAAAGTACACTGGCATTATCTACGAGGGAGAGCCGCTAGATGAGGACTTATGTGATAAGGAGGCCATCAAGAAAATGGTTGAGGCATATGATTACAAGAAGGGTTCACGTTACTTTGATATCTCGTAATCACCAACCATGTTATGAGGATGACCGCATGCTTGGTTACAAAGTTAAATGGGCTAGGAGAGATGGACTCAAATAAACAAGAGTTGGTTGAACATTTGTCATAGAATCTCGGAAGGGACAATATACAACCTTTCAGCCTTTATTATAGAGGAAATTATAGATGTCGCATGCGATAGAGAGAAAATTATGTTTGGTAACGTCCTCCTCACCATTGTATTTTTGAAATTGGGGTGCCCAATGGGCTAGATAAGTTTGTTTGGGAGTACCCGGATGAGGACCCCTCCCTTGCCAAGAGATTTGAGGCTTACACTTGTGACACCATGATGACCACTCATAAGGCGCACTTGGATAAATGGTATAAATGGATGTATGATGTATTTGGGACGAGAATGGAGGATACGAGTAATTTCCAACGTTGGTGGATGGAGAGGCTAATTGTTTTGTATACCAACACTTTTGTATCGGTAGGTTTACCTTGACAGATGGCACCAAGAGTCCTTGGTGTAAATTTCCATTCTCCTTCACAACATAATACTTTCAAAGCATGGTCAATAGGTTTAAGGAAGCCAAAAATATTCATTTTGATCTAAGTGTAGTTGATCAGGACTACCACGAGATGTGCCGGACATTGGTGTATCCTAAAAAGCATGCATATGTAGAAAAGTACGTATCTCATGACGTGCACATGGTGAAACCAGTGACATTACCTATTGTAGGTAGGACAACAACAAGGGTATATGTGTGACTAAGGCCCAAGTTTGAGAAGGGCGCTTATGTTGAGGATGATGTATCAATCCCAGAAGACCCCACTAGAAGGAAGAAAGTGGTAATAAAGAAGAGAGAATGAGAAGAGATTCTCGACAACCAAGGCACCAAACGAGCATGCATTGCGAATATAGGGGAACATAGGGGCACATGAGGCAGGCGTGGGAACAAGAACTTATGTTCACCGAAAGAAGTCCCCTATGCAGAGAAGGATAAGTCACATGAGAAAGAGGAGTCGCTTGGAAGGGAGTTGTCCCTAGAGTTAGAGGATCTCTAGTTAAGAAGAAGAAGAAGGTGGTCGAGAGCTCAAATTTAGAGGAAACAGAGAGCGTGGAAGGCCATGAGACTAAAGAAGAAAATGAGGAGCGTGAAGGAGCTCAGAATCCTCCTGTGTATGATGTACATGAGTCTGATGAAGGAGGGGATGAAGAGAGGAATGAATATGAAGAGGGTGCACATGAAAAAGAGGAAGTGAGGAGGTAGACATGTGTGATCAGAAGACCTGAACGAACCGACCGAGGAGCAGATAGATAACATTGTAGAGAGGGAGGTGATAGGTATTATCTAACAATTAGTGGAGCATGAGGTAGAGCAAAGCGTCGATGAAGTGCTAAGGGAAACAGAAGGTAATGCGAGCATGGAAAAGGAGTATGGGAGCATGGGCGGAGACCCTAGCTTAGTAGTAAGCTTCCGATGATAGCGCGCATGGGTGGAAAGGGTGTAGGAGTGATGCAGTAGCACACCATGACTTATATCAATGATCCAAGCAAGGTACTGTGTGCACGTTTCCAAAGTACAATGCCCACAGACCAACTCCTCACTTGGTCATCTTTTGATGAAGAGAGTGTGTACCCTCACACAAGAAAGATGTTGTCTTGGGATTTTGAGTCCCATGTTGATGAGCCCGAGTTCAAGGTAAATAATGACGCATTGATGAAGGCACCAGGTGTCAAGGGAATAAACCCTCTCGTGAATTCCTAGCAGCTGTCAGATGAGAAAGTTTGTAATATGCTCAACAAAGTGTCGATAGAAGTGGAGGCAAGAATTTTTGGGAGAAATGATAGAATAAGAGCCTTGGAGGAGGAACTTGAGAAGAAGAATGAGGAGATCATTGAGAGGGATAGGAGATAAAGAAAAAGGAGTTGATCAATGCACAGTTAAGGTGTGAGTTGAAGGATGAAAAGGAAAAGGTGTGCAAGGTCCATAAGAAGGTAGAGGCTATTTCAAATGCCATTATCTTGAAGCACCCAAACTTGGCCCCTCTTGAGTAGAAGTACGAGTCAACCATGCATTGTTTGGAAGACTTAGTGCACATACTCACTATAGAGAGGCAACCCCTTACTTTGAAATCAAATGAGGAAGTTTTGGTGTGCCAAAAGGTGGAAGAGAAGGTGAATATGGAGGAGACCATAGCCCATTATACCGAGCTCCTTGCCTCAAGTAAAAACCATGATGCACATGGCTGAAGTTGTGTATGACAACTATGGCGACAAAGATTGAGTAGCTAGTATTTTAGTAGCTACCCACGAGGTGGACTGAAGGAGTTTCAAGAGAAGAACAAGGGAAACAGGGTAGAGAAGGACATGATCCACATGGAAGAGGAAAATAAGTCTAAGGCCATCAAAATTTTAAGGGTTTCGATAAAAAATAAGGTGAAAGATTTAGATCCCCAGGTTACTAAAATGATGGACGCATTGGGTGACCTTAGCAAGTAGATGGAAAACATTGTGGATACGCTGAAGGCTAAGGGTGAAGAGTTGACATATGATGAAGTTAGTGCACTAATAGGGGATATGATGCAACATGCGTAGAGTGAGGTTGATGCTTGGAATAAGATCTCGAATTCTCTAACAAAGGACCTCCCCTGTGCATACAGTAGTAAAGCAGATCCTCCTATTCTCCCATTCTTTATTCAATAACAAATTATTTCATCCCTCCTATTATTTATTATTTTGTGAAAGAGCAGATTGTTTCGAGGATGGACAACATGTGTAGTGTGGGGTAATGTTGGGCCCTGAATTGACTAAGTCCTAAGGCAAAAGGTACATGTGTGCAAGACAAGCATGAGGAAGGCACTTACGAAAAGCGCACAAGGAAAGGGTTTAAGATGGAACTAGGGCGCATGCGAAATCAAAACAAGGGTTTAAGGACTTAGCCATATTTTGAAGGTGGTATCGTAGGAGAAACACATGAGGGCTTGAGTAGGCATGAGGAATGGATAAGGTGCCACCTCAAACCTTGGAGGTCAAGAAAAGAATATTCCACGTAGGGAATATTCCTAGGGAGATCATTATAGTTAATGGAGGCCTTTGCAAGTTGGAAAAACACTCGACTATGAAGGACCACACTTCCACTTGGCATGCAATCTACTCATGAGAGAAGCTATGGTAGTGTATCCAGATTCTATTTAAAGAATTTCTTGGGTCCAAGATGAACATGAGAAAAAGAGGCAACAAAGTGCTACAAGAATTCTTGGTGATGCTAGGGTTTGTAGTTCTTAGTGCTAGGAAATATGGGAAATAATGTTAGGCATATATGTATGTGTTTGAGACTATAACAAGGGTTGAAAATGGGAAAGCATAGCTAAGATCTCTATTCAAGGTAGTTTTGTATGGCTAGATCTATATTCCTTGATGTATATGGTCTGAGATGAACCCTTTTGTGATGTAAGGTGGCTCTTTGTGAATGTTTATAAATTGATATATGAAGATATATTATGGATATTTTTGTTTATGGGTATAACCCTTATGTTATTCATGTTATTATGGATTAAATATAGTTCCTTTGTGCTATTTACAATGTTTATTTCCATTTATGATGCACCTGTGCTTGGATCTAGTGTATGTACTTTCCATTTCTAAGAAAATGAATGCATTTACGATTTTGCAACCCATCCTCCATTAATGACGGATCATTCTCATGAAGCTCATATAAAGGGGGCTTGGCACCCACATGTGCCTCGTGTGAGAAACCAATGCACTCTAGGTGATAGGATGACACACTTGGGGTAGAAAGAAGGTATATAAATAAATGACTAAAGGATAACCCTGCAATGTTTACATTGGGCACTTTATATCATGCCAACTCCCTTACATCTTCCCCAACATAACCATCGAGTTCATCAAGGGGAGTACCGCCACATAAATCCATCAAATCGATCATCAAATCACTCTACACAACATTGCCCCGCTAAGTAAATTCAGATTTTGGAGCCCGAAGACCCGGTGTGACTCGGTGATCTTTATAATCAACTTGCGCTAGTCTTATGAAAAGCCACCGATCCATACTTCAAACCGAGCCATTGTGAGCTCCACCTAATGACCTATGAATTTTGGGTTTTGGAGTCGGAAACCTTCTTGTGTACCAAGCCTCCTTGTATTCACACTTTCGACACCCAAAAGCTTAAAAATCTGAATTTTAGTTATCTCTCCCGCCACCAACTTGAATAGTGATTTCAAATCGATATGGATCTTCTTTGAAACCACCCTTCGCGAAACTCCAAAATCAATTTCCTAAGTTTCTTCATCAAGTACAATGAGCTCAACTCACCCTCGCGCTTAACTAAAAAATTATTGAATTGATTGAGTCCATCCACTACTTTTCCATGCAAAAATGCCGACTTGGCCTTCCTCTTCCATGTCGATCCAAATGAGCTATCTCTTCTATGTGTTCTATCTATAGCCCGGAGATCCGAGCTTAATCCTTACTCCAATTTCTGTTCTAGGGCTTGGATGATCCAACTAGCACTAGCTATAATAGAGATTAATCACGAGAAATGACTACGTGTTTCTTCAAGCTTTTCCGAGTGACCCATTCCAACAAAGAACCTCTTTAGCCTTCCAACATGTTTGTGTCTATGATTGCGAGCTATCCACCGGCTCGACGAGTCCCATGCTAAAATTTAAATCCTTGAACAACTCAGCCCCGACTCACTCCTACTATACCAATTTTCCTTCATGAGTTCACTTCACCTTTCAACATTGAGGCCCATACCAAATCGATCCACTACATAGCCCCACTAAGCCGATGAGGAGCTTTCCCTACTAACTTGATCCCATGGCCTCCAAATGAACTCCGACCGAGCTCTATCTCGATGGGCTTCTTGAGCCATTCATGAACTCACCCTATCTCAAAGTGCATCAAGCTACTCTTTTTCTTGGCCCCATATTAACTTTTATGAGCTACAATGGAACTCAATCTCGAATCCTTTGCATATTCCTTAAGGTTTTCAAAAATTTGGCTCACCCGATTGTGTGTCTTCTTCTCCATACCAAGCCGATCTGAATTTTACACAACTCAACCTTCTTACATCATGTCAAGCTCAAATGAGCTCTCTCTTATCTACATGATAACGCCTTAGCTTGACTAGAGCTTGTACCTACCCTAACATCATGTAACTCAAGCTTCTCTATAGTTGGGTTCCTCATGATATAGGTCATCTAAACTAAATTAGTTCATCTACCATGCACTCCCTCATCTCGATGCATAGCTCAACGAGCAACTTGAAGAGTTATTTTTAGCACGGTCACCCTAATTAGCCATATTTCACATTTTTCCTTGGCCTTAGAGTTTTTATAATTTTCTCAAGATTTTTAGAACTCCGATGGGAGTATAGGGTACGTGAAGATCAAAATTTCCTATCTTAGTCATTTTACGTGTTTGTGGGCCCCCCAAGGCTATTTTAGGACTGAAAAGGATCTAAACCTCTTCAAGACCAAAAAGAGGAAAAATTCCCTAGAATGTTCCATTCTTCCCAAATCACTTACAATTGCCTCCTAAAACATGAAAAATATATGGAACCTCTAGATCATGCATGATGCATTTGTCAATTGCCCGAATCCATTTTGTCGTGTCCATTTTTCCCATGGGGAAAAAATGGATAACACAACCCATTGGTCCCATGGCTTTCACATCCATCATGCAATGCTTTTCATCAATTCACAAGTCCACATGAAATTATCGTTGTCTCCATTGAGGACAAAATTTGTTCCCTACTAAAGTGATTCCCAAATCATAGCCATATTTTTGTTTTTGCTTATGTTTTTATACTTATCCTTCTCCACTTGGGGAATCTTCTTTCATCTTCTTATTTTCTCATCCTTTCCACTCTTTATCCCTTCATCTATCTCTTTCAAACTTGATATTGATTCCTCTTCATGTCATTGATCCCTAGTTTGAGGGGGAGCACCTCAATTATAATATTTCATCACCTCTCATTTTTATCTCATGGCTTGCCACAAACCACTCGATAAAAGGGGAAAATGTAGACACCAATTTTTGGTATCCTTTACCTCCTTCTTGTATCCATTCCCCTTCATCTTCATTTTCAACGTACATATATCTCTTCTCATTTAAATCCCCTCTCCCCTTAAATTATATTTATCCCTTAAATTATTTTTTCCACCTTAATTCTATCCTAATCACGTCATTAATTTCTCTTCCCCCTTAATTGTTCCTAAATCCCTTCATTAATCCATTTATCCTCTCTAAATGCCTCTTTTTTGTCCTCCTTAGGCCTTAATTTAATAACTTTACCTCCCCTTTTCCTTTATTTAATATTTTCCTACCCCTCATCTACCCTTTTATCTTCCCTAAGAAGCCCTAAGCTGTATTTACCCCCCGAAACCCTAATCCCACCTCACAAGGGCTCATTGCCTCGAGATTGTCAATATTCCACCACCCAAATGGATGGCTTGCCACAATCTTCTGCAACCAATCCAGTCACCATCGACCCTATAAATATGACCATTCCCCTCCTATCTTGAGGATGTAATTTTGGAGAGTTTGAGGTTTCTTACAATCTTGCCTTCATTTCTCACTCTTCTTTGCAATTGCTAGCATAACCTTGGAGCTACTTTAGAGATATTTACATTAACCTTAGAGATTTAGAGATTTCCCTTTACTTGGCACCATATATTTACATGTTTGGAATCTACATTACCATAATTTCATCATTTTAGTTCTAGTTTTGCATGTTCCTCAAAGCAATATTGGAGCTCTACCCTTGCATTAACCATCCTTAACATACTTTTGTGTTTCGTTATCTTCAACCATTTTACTCCTCAAACTCTAGATCTTTGTTCGGTCATTTGTTAATCCTACCTAGTAACCATTAACCCGATCCACTTATGTTTGGTATTTTATCATCCATTCTATCCCCTATCTACTTTTATGTCCCACATTCCTTTAGAGTCTGTCAATATTTCCATTCTACACAGCCACAACTTTAGATCTCATCTTCATCACATCCAATCACCATCGATTGGGACTAGTCTCCATTGACCTTGTCCAAAGTTCACATTTTATTCAATTTTCTAGCATCCTTTTTATTTCATTCAGATCCGGATTCCTTTCCTCATCTCGTAATCATTATAAGATTCGAACAAATTCTTCCGATTTGTCTTTTCTAGTTCTATTTCTAGCCTACTCGCCCCGGTGCCGTCATTTGTATGTAATAGTCTTGGGTCACCATTGACCCACTCAAGTTTGGTTTAGATTAACATTTTCTATAATCAGATCTACATCTTATCTTATCTAACACATTTGATTCTTTATTTCATTTTATATTATGTTATCACTTATCCATTATCATATTTTGTTTATCTTTTATCAAAAAGTGGGTTGACATCCATCCCAGGAAGTTTTCACTTCTCGGGAATGATATTTTTGGGCAACCCAACCTGCTATCTACTAATCATTTTTTTGTGTTTTAGTTCTCTTTTTGTGCAGTAATCAAGCTTGCTACGAGGAGGTTCTTTTTGCTCGTATTTATCATAATTTCATCTAGAGGTGGCCTTAAACCATTTCATTTTAGATTTACTTATTTTATTTGTTGTCATTTCATTAAATTGAAACATGAGTGATAAAATATGTTCAATACAAATAATTTGTTTAGGACCGTTTTTAAGTCCTAAGGAAAATGTTGTAAGGTGATTGTCAACAAAGTGGGAACACACACAATTTGGTTTCTTATGAAATTGTGGAAAAATTAGGAATGAAGAGGATTGCCATTCCAATTCTTATAAAGTGTCATGGCTAAAAAAATAATACTAGGTCATTGTAAATGAGCAAAACCTTGTGAAATTCTAGATTAGGAATTATTACAACGAAGTATTGTGTGATGTGATGCCGGTGGATATTTGTCATCTACTATTAGGATGACCTTGTTAGTATGATAAAAATAATTTATATGATGGGAACCCAAATATAATTCACATTGAGAAAGATGTGCACAAGTTTATCTTGTCACAACCAAATGAAAAGGAGAAAGGAGAAGTCCACAATGGAGTTTGCACAAGGGTTTTTCTTATATTAGGTAAATACTTCTTACGATGAGTTGACGAAGAGAAGGCATGTTATGCATTGGTACTAAAGGAAGTGCAAGGGATTGCACAAAGAAGGAATAAGTACCCACAAAAGTGTGTGAGGTATTAAATGAGTTTTTGAAAATTATAATGGAGGAATTGTTACAATGATTACCACTAGTGCACACTATTAGTCATCAAATAGACTTAATGCCAGGAGATAGCTTTCAAAATAAGGCCGTATATATGATGATCCTAGAAGAGAATGAAGAGGTGTGTAAATAAGTACAAGAGTTGATTGATAAAGGAGTAGTGTGTGAGAGTTTGATTCCATGTATAATACCCCAGGTGTTGACACCTAAGAAAGGAGGAGAATGGTACATGTGTATTGAATATAGAGTTATCAATAAGATTACAATTAAGTATAGGTTTCCATTACCCATGATGGATGATCTAATGGATTTCCTTATTGGTTCTTGGTATTATTCAAAGATTAACTGAAGAGTGGTTATCACCAAATCCACATCAAGGAGGAGATGAGTGGAAGACCACATTCAAAACAAAGGAGGGCATGTATGAGTGATTGGTTATGCCATTTGGGTTAACCAATGCCCCAAGTACCTTCATGAGATTGATGAATGAAGTGCTGAAGTCATTTCTTGGAAAGTTTGTAATTGTATATTTGGATGATATACTGGTGTTTAGTAGGAAAAAGGAGGAACATCTTAAACACCTATGCAAGGTAATGAACACTTATAAGAAGAGAAGTTGTTGGTGAAAAAAATAAATGAAACTTTATTTATTAGGATTTATTTTACTTGGGCTTTGTGATATCCCAAGAAGGATTACAAATGGACCCAAAAAAGGTGCATGAAATAATTGAGTGGTTTTTTCCAAGAAATGTAACAAAGGTGCGAAGCTTTCACAATTTAGAAAGTTCTACAGGAAATTTATAAGTAACTTTATTGGAATATGTGTAGTGATCACAAAGACGATGAAGGGAGATCGTAGGGAGTTTGTGTGACAAAATAGGCAGAGCGCAACTTCTAGGAATTGAAGCAGAAGATTACAACACAATCGTTGTTAACATTGCCATGTTTTGAGAAGGTATTCCAAGTGGATTGTGACATGAGTGGAACAATAATTGGTACAATACTAAGAAAATAAGGGAGACCCATAACATGCTTAAATGAAAATTTAAATGATGCTAGGAAGAGAGATTTGACCTATGATCAAGAGTTTAATGTAATAATATAGTTCTTTGCAAAAGTATAGGTGTTACTTATTGAATGAGTTTGTTTTGTACACTAATCATCAAGCAACATAATTTATCAATAATCAAGTAAAGGCACATGAAGTGGGTGGAATTCCTAAAAATTTATTCATTTGTGTTGAGACACGAAGTGGAAAATCAAATAGGGTTGCAGACGCACTAAGTTAGAGAGTGCTAGTGTTCACATAAATATGCAACGAAGTAATGGGATTTGAGAGCATGAAGGAGTTATATGCGTAAGACAAGGATTTCAAGGAAGTATGGGAGGCATATAAAGAACCAATGCTCATGGATATTATTCCTTGTTTATACTATTTTATTCAAGAAGGAATGTTGTTTCGGGAAGCGTAGTTGTGTATACCATAAGGTTCAATACGCTAAAATTTAATAAGAGAAAATCATAGTGGAGGTCTAGGAGGTGAATTTTGAGGTTTCCAAACTTTGGCACTTGATTGAGGGAGAAATACTACAGGCCAAATATGGGCATGGATGTGTGTAAGAATGTGCAAATATGAAGGGTTCTCTAGTTGGCCAAGGGGCACAAACAAAACACAGGTTTATATCAACCCTTACCCATACCTAAAAGCCCATGGGAAGGCATCATGGATTTTTTGCTTGGATTGTAAAGAACGTTGAGGAGGAATGAATCCATTTTTGTGGTATTCGATATATTTTCAAAGATGGAAAATTTTATTGCATGTAAAAAGATAAGTGATGTGATGAGAATCACATACCTATTTTTAAAGAAGTGGTGCAACTACATGGATTACTAGTAAACATAGTGTCCGATAGAGATACAAAGTTCCTAAGTCATTTTTGGAGGACTAGTTGAGTAGAAAATATTTCCTAAGGAGAAGACACACATAGGATTCACGTGTAGGAACAAGGTGTACTTGAAGGCACGAAAGGATAGGGAAGGAAACGTGCGCCAAGACAAGATGATTCGGGACTTAGCCATTTTCATAGATGCGGGATATTTTTTGAAGATAGTGTGTGGAGAACACATTGGGATGGATACTTACACGATATGAAAATTCTATTTTGGGAACAAACATTTGATAAGCGCCATGCATGAGTTTAAGATAATAATAGGATTACTTCTTCTAGTTAACTATAGGATGTCTATTATTAGCGCACTTTCATGTGTGCATGTTATTGTAAAGGTGCATGGCTATTATCAGCATGTGACCTATTTTGGGAAGTGCATAGGTGGTGAAGGGAAATTCCCCACCCCTATAAATATGTAGTGAACTATGTAGTTAAGAGATGCTAAATAGTGAATTATTGTAGAGTTATGTTGTTGGATCTGATACATGCATAACTTATGGTGATGCTTTGTAATGTAAGAAGATTCTATGTATTACAATGTTTAATATAATGGAGTATATTGGATGGATAATGGTTTTAAACATGATTGTAACTAGTTCTTGCATGGTTAATCTTATTATGGTTATCATTTAATTCATGATTAAGATCTAGATCTGGAATATGCTCCGTGGAATGTTATGCTTATTTACGGTTTTGAATATGTTGTATCTTCATCACACTAACATCCTACACAAGCAACTCTAAAGAGGGGCCTGGTACCTTTGTACACTTTAGGTGAGTGCTCATCTTAGGCTGGGTGATGTGTCAGCGTGCTTGGGTTTTTTTGGGTTTTATATAGTAGATTCTAGGTTGCATCATTGGTTCCATTATCGGGACCTATTTTTCAGCTATTTTTAGGATGTTTCATGATGAAGACATACCTTGGTTGACCTTAGCAAGTGTTGAGGAGTGGATAAAGGATCTAGAAGAAGAGTACACTTGGAGGTTCAACATTGGATATGAGTTTGATGCATGCGCATGGGTGGATAATTTTTTTATGATTGTTTGTATGAGATATTATTTGTTATTTTTACGATAGAGTTGTATGAGTGGTTGGTTACTTATGCATCTAAAAGGAATTGGAGGTATTGCATGCTTGTTTGGATGCAGGAAGAATTTCATGCCCTTTATGATGCTAATCTGATTTGGACGCGCACTGTGGATACTTGGTTCCATGGTGTTTTGAATAGTTATATTTTGGAGTACTCAATTTCCACTTATTCTTGCCCGGAGGTAGTTGAGTTCTAATTTTTACGTTATCCAAGGGGAACTTATTTGCAAGGTATTTTTTAGCGATCAAAATCTTGATGGTAACCTTGAACTTGGAAGAAATACTGATGGCTAGCTAAACCCCACCAAGTGCAGGGGTAGGAAAAAGTTTGGTGAAAGATGGTAGACCTGGCGGCATAGAGGCAGAGAGAATAAAGGTGGCTTAAGTATAATGAGGTGCGTAAGAGGGAGATAAAGAAGAAACATGATATTACAGAGTAGAGGGCATTGAGGAGAGAGATGGATCGTGAAGGATTTGAAGCTCACAGAGGCATGGAGACAGAGCATCTAGAACTCGCCCATTTGGGTAAGCATAATAGGGAACCCTCCTCAGCCTCACATGGGAGTGCGCCATGAGAGACAACATGGGATATGGGAGTGCAATCTGAATCTACTTGGAAACCTAGCCCTTACGCTTGGATTTCTAGTATCTAGTTTAACCAGTAGTAAGCAAGCTAGTTTGGGAAGTAGAAGAGAAAGAGTAAGTCAGATAGAAAGTACATCTATGGTAGGGTAAAAATATTCTTTGTTGTTTGGAGGTACCTTTTTAGGTGCATCATCAACATAAAACTCAAATGTGTAGAATTTCATACTCACTTCTGAGGGTAGTACCACTTTGCAGGCTATAGGAATTCAACTTAGTACCACTATTGGGACACATGGAAATACATCCACTGGTCCACTGCTAGCTATAGGTGGAGGATCAGGGGGCATATGTGGCTTTAGTTCTAGTGGATCTAGTGATAGAGGTAACACAAGAGGTTCTGGATTAGGTGGGCATGGTCTACACCAACCCAAGAATATTTACATGGAGATTTCTCTTCATCTTCAAAAGTATAGGGGCATAGAAGATGTTTCTTGAACACGTGCACATGTGTGAGATACTATGGTGCGCAAAAGGATTTATGACTTCTGAGTGCAAGGCAAGTTAGTTTGCAACTACATTCTAGGGATGCACACATAGTTCGTATAGGAATTTTGACCCTAATCAGAATTACATAGATTATGCAACATTAAAGGATGCTTTCCTTAAGGAGTTTCATATCCCTGAGTTTGAGAAGAAGAGTATAAGCACTCAAGGATATTAAGCATGGCACTATTGAGAGCATTCGAGAATATGATACCCATTTCAAGACATTAATGTTGTCTAAAATTTCTTATGATATTCATGCAAGCCAACATGCACAATGGTTTGTTGGGGGCTTGATCACACCTTTTAGGAGGGCCTTTGTCACATAAGACTTATATGGACCCATGAGAAGTACTTGAAGCAGCCTTTGCATGACCGAGGCAAGTTGGGAGTATAGACAATGGAATGGGCCCATTCCTGGAAGGCACTGATTATAGCTATGAAAAGTAGTTGGAGAAACTATCGTGAATTCAGCACATGAGGACGTGCATGAGGATTTGGTGTATAAATTGTGAAGTGGAAGGGCACACCAAAGATAGATTTCCTCACGAGCAAAGTGCATTCATTCCTGTTGGATTGTGAGATATGTCATTTGGACCATGATGCAAGCCACTGCCCATTATTACAACGCATGATAAGGAAGAATGTATCTTGTTATTGTAAAATTTACCATTCCATGACTCATGATACAAAAGAATATAGGTTGATTTGTTAGATCCATGATGTCATAGATATTGGTGTGTGACAAACTAGAGTATCAGATAATTCTAAAGGAAAAAGTGAGCACCATGATCATGATCACACTCAAGTGCGCTATGATCAAAATGAAGGGAACTTTGAAGGATGTTGTGGTAGAGGTCGAGGATACCATGGTGGATTCGAGGGCCAAGGAAGTGGTGGCGAGATAGGGGATTTCCCTCATGGAACGTGTTCTACATGTGGATCTTCGACCACTACAGTAAATCTCCTAAGAATATTACTTGTTCTTTTTGTGGGAAGAATAAAAAATATGAGGAATCGCTGGAATTTTATGAGCATCTTAACAAGCAACATAAACATGAGAACAAAGGTGTAGGGATGGTTAGAATACAACGCGGTGTGGAAAATAAGTGGATGCCAATGCGGGCACCAAAACTTGAGGTATTACCTGTGAAGATTACTACATGCGTTGAAGCTACCCGCACCAGAGAGACATTACAACAAAAACGTACTATCACCAAGGAGGAATCTTTACATGTAAGGTACCTAGATCTTACACATCGAAGGAGGTTTATCAAGAAACCATGGAGGTACTCAGAAATATTCAAGGTGAAATACAATGTTTGAAGGAATAGTCACGGAAGTTAGAACAAAAGAAGGCAAGCAAAGACAGTTCAATTAGATATTGATGACTTGAAAGAGGTATGCAAAATGTGCTTCAGGAGAATATCATTCCATTACTAGGGAATTGGATAAAGGGAAACACTCACACACAGGTATAGAGAATGGATGACAAATCTTACATGCTAATCTTCCCCCTCATATCTTGGATTATGACAAGGAGATCACTCTGAATGTTGTTGTGGATGGGTGGATCTTGAGTAATATATTGATTGATATAGGTGTAAAAGTGAATGTGCTTACTTTAGATGCATGGGTACAAATGGGAAGACCTCCATTACAACCATCCTCTAATGTACTATTCATGTCCAATCAAACTAAGGCCACTCCCATAGGATTTTTAAAGGATGCATCCATTACTATACAAGGGGCCAAGTTCACTGGGGACTTTGAGGTCTTAGCACTTGTAGAATCAGACAACTTCCTAGCTCTACTTGGGCACCCTTAGTACTATGCAAATAATGTTGATTTACGGTTCAACAAGGGGTATATAAGTTTTGAGAACAAGGAAGAAAGAGTGATTATCCCTTTGACAGATGGGAAATATTCACTTTATGTTAAAACTTTGAGTGAGGAAGACCTGAACATAATTTATGTACGCGCCATTTGGGACCCAGAAGTACTTGAGCCATCAAAGGAAGGAATCCTCTAGTGGGAAGATGCACATTCTATCAGTGATACTACAAGTATTGCTTGTGAAAATTAGGCACATGACACCTATGAGATGGTTGAGAGCAAATTAATAAGAACATTTATGTGGATAAGAAAACCTCAATGTATTCAGAGGATAGGTAACAACCCTATACCTTGGTACACTGGAGAAGGAGATCCTATGGTATTCTGCGTGCCATGGAGGAGTAGTGGAAAAATCAAGTGGAAAGAAGGAATATGTTAGTATATACCTTATGTGGGACAACAACATGCTGGTAGATGGTTCATAGGGGTAATCTTATGGAATGGAATGAATTTAGAATTGGTCCGATCACTTGATTCTTTAGGAGCATTACACCTACTACAATCTTCATGTATCATGGTAATTAAACTGTTCAACAGTGGGAGAGACTCTGGATAGAGGGGAAAGAAGCTTTACCACCTTCACTTTGGGTACAAAAAAATTATTCCACTTTATAAGGCTATGCATGATCCTAGTATGTTTATGTAGAGCTATATAGGGAGAATGGAAATTGGTAGACCTTGATTATAGGAATGACCTAGAATTTTGACTACTTATTTACTAAACCTCCAATGGAAGAGACATTAAGGGTTATAAAGTGTTTAATTAAGGGAGATAGTGCAAATGCTGAAAAAATCCTTCAAGAGTTATTTGGTGAGGTAGAATTAGGAGTGCATTTTGATGAAGTAGAAGAGACATATGCCACACTATTTAAGCGCGCTTGTTGTGAGAAAGAAAAATGAAAGATATTCTACATAGTGGATGATGAAGAAGTATAAAATCTGGATATAGATAATTCAAAAGGTACATGTGAAGTGTTAGATAGTGTGGATAAGAAAGCGTGCCTATCTATCATGAACCTATGAAGACCAAGGAAGTGAACATTGGCATGGATCTTTGAAGCTAAGGAGGAAACAATTGGGGATTATTAGGCTGATTCGAAGTGGCAAAGATAATTGAGTTACTATGGGATTTTCAGGACTTATTTCCTAGGGGCTACCATGAGTTAAAAGGAGTGCATGAGTCATTAGGAGAGATGAAGATTAAGCTAAAGGAAGGTGCATACCTAGTTAGGAAGAGACCTTACAAGATGAACCCTAACTTGCGTGTCAAAGTTAAGGAAGAAATTGAAAAAATGTTGAAATTTGGCATCATCAAGCCCTTAGAGGAATCAAAGTGGGTTAGCCCCATGGTGATCAATATAAAGAAAGATGGTCAGATTAGGATTTGTGTGGATTACAGGGAACTGAATGCTGCATGTGTGATTGATCCTTTTCCTACACCTTTCACAGAGGAAATATTAGAAGGCATTGCAGGGTGTGAAGTTTATTCTTTTACAGATGGATTCTCTAGGTATCATCAAGGTTATAATTGCATAGGAGGATCAAGAGAAGATGAATTTCACCACTGAATGGGGAAGTTTTGCATATATTGTGATGCCCTTTGGTTTGAAAAATGTGCTCTTGTATTTTCACACATAGTTGTTCAAGCATTCCAAGATTTTATTCACAACTTCTTGCAGGTTTACTTGGATGATTGGATGATGTATGGACTTGTTAAGGATCATTGTGACAATTTGCGCTTAATGTTTGAAATATGTAGATAGTTAAGCATCTCTTTAAACATCAAGAAGTGTGTGTTTGCTACACCTTTTGGAACTTTGTTAGGGCACATCATCTGCAAGGAAGGTTTGTTAGTGGATCCAGCTAAGGTTACAATTATTGTAGGCCTAGAAGAGCCTACTAATTAGAGTGAGGTGCATGGATTCTTGGGCCACATAGGGTATTATAGAAATTTTATCAAAGGATATGCGAATATTGCCACACCCTTGGAAGATTTACTAAAAGAAAAGGGATGTTCTATTAGGGAGAACCAAAACAATGCGCATTTGAGGTATTGAAGGAGAGACTTACAACAATGCCTACTTTACATCTTCCTTCATAGAACAAACCATTTCATGTACATGTGGATGCCTCGACATAACCATTGGCACGATGTTAGCTCATCCTAGAGAGGGTATTATAGACTATCCTATCTATTTTGCTAGTAGAAAGTTAACTCATGTAGAGTAGAATTATACAACAACAGAGCATGAGGCCTTGTTGATGATCTACACGCTACATAAATTTAGACAAGTAATTGATAGGAACACTTTTTTATTCTATACTTGATCACATGGCATTAAAATACTTGGTAAATAAGCCCTTTTTATAGGGGTGCATATGTTGATGGGTGCTCTTATTCCAGGAATTTGATTTCACAGTTGTGGTAAAACCAGGTAAAAGTAATTCTGGCCCAGACCACTTATCAAGGATTTAGTCGGGGAGGATGCATAGACAATTGAAGATACAATGCCAAATGCACAGTTGTATAGGTTACATCACACACCTTCAGAATTAGAGGATATTGTTGTATTTTTATGCATGGGTATGACGCCAAAAGGAATGAAAGCATTGGAGAAGAAATAACTTGCAATTTACACGACACCCTTTATGTTGATTAGTGGAGATTTATACAAACTAGGCCGAGATGAAGTATTGCGCCGGTGTGTACTGGAACATGAGTGCAAAGATATCATGGAAGAGGCTCATGGTGGTATTACAGGTGGGCACTATGCAGGTGATGCCACTGCGCACAAGATTCTACTTGCTGGATTATGGTGGGAGACCCTGTACAAGGATTGTAAAGAGTATTGTAAGGCATGTGATCACTATCAACACCTTGGTAAACTTGGGCAAAGAGATGAAATTCCTTTGATGCCTATTGCTAGTGTAGAGCCATTTGAGAAATGAGATATAGACTTTATAGGTTCTAATTCACCAGTCATGTGTCGAAATAGATTACACTATATCATCACTTGCACATATTATCTTACAAGGTGGGTAGAAGCAACACCTACAAAGGAATTGTACAATAACTACAACAACCAGGTTTTTATGGGAAAATGTTCTTACTAGGTATGGATGTCTGTTGAGCTTGAAAAGTGATATAGGCACACTTTTTGAATGAGATAATCAAGATATTACTAGATGAATTTATAGTCATGCACCACAAGACTACACCCTATCATCCTCGGGAAAACACTACTACCGAGGCCTTAAACAATATATTGAGCCAGACCTTGACAAAAAATTGTGATCTTTGGAAGGAAAGATTAGGATGATAAAGTTTTTGCTATACTTTGGGCATATAGAAAAACCTACAAGATCTTGAATAAAGCCACACCCTTTCAGTTGGTGTTTGGCATGGAAGCAGTTCTTCTTATGGAATTCATGTTACCTTCTTTGTGTATTGCGCGTGCTGGAGGTCTAGCTCATGAGAAAGCGTTAGAAGAAAGAATTGATAGGTTAATATAGTTGGATGAGAGGCACACCATAACACGTCAGATTCAAAAGTAGGAAAATGCCAAATAGAAGGCATGGCTTGATTGACACATCAGGGACAAGAAGCTTGAGGTTGGACAGATGGTACTACTTTATGATTCTAAGTTTCTATGCCATCCAGGCAAGCTCAAGGTGCATTGGTTGGGACCATATGTTATCACTCATATACTTGACTTGGGCACTTGCAAATTAGAGGTGCTTGATGGAATGCAGTTAGCCGGTTACTTTAATGGGAGTAGGATGAATGCCTACTATAAATAAGTCCTTTTGGTGTTTGTAATAAGGCAGTGTTGCTATTTAGTATAGGTTTCCCTACGTATTTCCTTTAATGTAATTCCTTCTTCGTCGCTAAGATTTGTCAATTTAGTTTGGTGTTTTGTGTAATAAGTGTGTTTGTGTCATTGGAAGCTAATTACAATTTGAAGTATTTTTATGTGTAGAGGACTGCACATACCATTGGTGTGGGGTGGTTGTTAATTGTTATTCACAAATGGGTACACATGAGAATAAACTATTATAGGTGTTATTTAGGTATGGAAAGGAGCTTTTAGAAAAGAAATTACTTCCAAAGAAGACCATAGATGGAAATGAATGAAGGAAAAATATAATGTGAGGTAAGAAATGACCATGAAAACTACTATGAGAAGGAGCAGTGGTGAGGTACTCTGCGCATGGAAGCGCACAAAAGAGAAGTCTATAGCTAGAAGGTAGAAAGGTGCACTAGAAGGTTATAACTGGGGCATGAAATTGTATCGTATGGAAATTGTTCAGGAATTTTTAAAATGGTCAATTAATGATATGATTTTTGGAAGGTGAAGGAGTAATAAATGCACTAAAATTTTCAAATTTATATAAGGATGTGATGCGGGTTCATTTTTACCTTTGCAATCACAAGTATTTGAGCGAGCTAAGTGCAACCGATCCAAGTGAATCATGTTGAGGTGCAGAGAGTTGCAAAACTAGACATGGAGAGCATATTTATGCATAGAAAAGGCTTGCATCCCCATTGGTGAAGGGTTTGAGCAAAGTAGAAGCGTTGAAAAGGAGCTAGGGCACGTGGTTTTAAAACTAGGGCACACAATTTCAAGCTAGGGTTTGAACTTACTCGACATAGAAGAGAAAAAGATTTTTACAATGACACCAAAGAAGACACTTGTAACGACACAAAAGGAAAGAAAAAGGTGGAATTTGAGGTTGAAAATACTCTCGAGAGCATGTTTGAGAGATAGTACCGAAAGGAGTAATAGTCAGACAATATTGGGATTCCCACATCCGTAGATGCAAAGTAAATGACTACAACCACCACACCACTAATAACAAGGGAGAGTTGGATGCTTTGTTGAATAAGAAGACCAACAAGCGCACAATGGAAGATATTCCAGTGTATGATGACACTGGGGAAAAGTTGCTTAAGCAGGTAGGAGTTTATCAATTGTATGAGCTCCCATATTTTGGAAAACATGAACCTTTATACCAATGGCTTATGAGCAGAGTCCATGAGGACTTCTTCTATTTCACCGGATGGAGGGTTAGGCTCACAACGACCCTAATTGTGACATTAACAAGATTGAAGGGCATATGGATAGACATTATTAGTGATATGACTGATAAAGTAGTGGTTATAGCCATAAGAAAGGAGTTGGGGTATACCAAGGGTCCGTGCGGAATGGACATCTACAGATTGAGGAAGTACCCTGTGGTGTAGGTAGCCACACATCTTCTCACCAAGCTGAATGATCAAGGGAGATGGTCACAGGTAAATACAATGTGGCTTTATGTTGTAAAGAAAATGTCCCAGGAGAAATCTACAACTTAGTAGGCTATATT
This sequence comes from Taxus wallichiana var. yunnanensis, assembly GCA_018340775.1. Classification (NCBI taxonomy): domain Eukaryota; kingdom Viridiplantae; phylum Streptophyta; class Pinopsida; order Cupressales; family Taxaceae; genus Taxus; species Taxus wallichiana. The sequence goes on along the minus strand of CM031235.1, from coordinate 586,379,168 downwards.
GTAGAAACCATTGTCAAGGAAGCGTGTATAGGTGAAAAGATAAGTTTTGGTGCCATCCTCTTATCTCTTGTATTTGTAGAAATTGGAGTGCCCGATGGGCCAAAGAATAAAATTTGGGAATACCCCACTGAGAAGAAGTCCCTCGCGGAAAGGTTTGAGAAATATTTATGTGAAGGATCAATGAGTGGCCCATTCAAGAAAAGGGAAAAAATGTGGTATGACCAACTTCACGTGGCGTTTGAAGAGGAATGACACACTCTAAAGTAACTACCTTTGGTAGTAGACAAGGCAGTATAATTCGTGGTGTAAAAAAATTCTGCATCATGCGGTTTGCCATGAAGGATGGGACATGGAGTCCATGGTGAAAACTTCCCTATGCCTTCACAACACGCTACTTCTAGGCCTCAAGTCACAAATTTTCTGATGTGCACAGGCTGAAATTCAACAAAGACAAGGTAGATTGTGACTAACACACTCTAAGGAAAACATATGCATATCGGTCGGTTTTCCTACATTGAAAGACTCATTTTAGACGTCATAAGTATGAAGCCAGTAAGTTTGGCTATTGGGGATAGTGGATCCGTGCTCATATATCTTCAGCTCAAGCCTAGGCTAGAGAATAATAAGTATGTGGAGAATGATTTCATGCTCCCAAGGACGCCTAAGGGAAAACACACAATGGATAATGTGCTAGCTCCAAAGCCTGCTATGACCATATAGATAGATGAGGAGGAAGAGGAACACAAAGATAGTGGAGGATTAGATCATAGAGGTCAGAGGTAGCCCACAGATAAAGTGGAAAGTGAGCACACAAATACTCCATCACAGGTACAAGAAGGAGAAGAGTACTTGGACATGGATGTAGTCCCTGAAGAGTGTCGATTTAAGAAGGTATTTAGAAGAACCAAGACCCAAGGCACGGGAACACCACAACCTGTAAGAATATCACCTAGAATCTCCCCTCAGAAAGAGGCACTTGAGAAGAAGAGAAGGAGAAAGCTAAAGATGGATGAGGAGGTGAAGGAATCCAAGGAGAGTGCACCTAGAACCCCCAGCCTGACAACCAAAAGATATGGAGGAACATAGAAATGAAAGATGAAGAGGAAGGGGTGAAGGAAGTAAAAGATATAATGTAAGAGCAACCCAAAGTGCACATGTTACAACTCAAGAAGAAGAAGGAAACTACAAACCTTGGCAATTAGGTTCCTAAGGGGCCAAAAACAAAGAGAACAAGTGAAGAATATGTTGTGCCAAGTATGGGCTATGCTGAGGACACAAGAAAAATCATCCGTGCACGGTTTTGAGCATAATAAGCCTTAAAGAGTTGTATGGATGGGAGTGATGGATCCAGAGACATGGCCCTTTGCTTGCACTAGGAAACAATTATCCTGGTCCATGCAGACCCATATGGATGAGCCAAATTTTGACGTCTGTGAGGAATCTTGTGTATCAAGGAGAGTGAAGAAGGCACCCCAAAGTAGACACATGACAGTCAAGCCTACTCTAATTTCTGATGAGTAGGTGAGCAATGCTTTGGTTAAAGTATCTATAGAGGTGGTGCGAGAGGAACATTGATAAGGCTGCCACCATTAGAGTGCTACTTGAAGATAACAAGGTAAAAACGTAGAAATAACGCATTTAAAAGGAGAAAAGGGCCTAGAACAAGAGAAGAATGAGGCCTTCATTAACATGGAAAAAAATTGGTGACTAAATTATGAAAGTAAGACCTCATCTTGAGTCTAAGGTACCTGAGAAGTTTCCTTTGGCTATGCATTATGTGTGCACATTGGTTGATTTGGTGCTAGAAGATGGACCAATTTGAATGCCAGTGCCAAAGGATCCTGAATAAGAAGAAGAAAGAGCAAGGGCCTTTGTGGTTAGGAAAATTTCAAATTATGAGGTGTTGCTCCAAACTCGAAGGATGAACTGAATAAATCTGACCAAGCTCTAAATATTTGTGTAGCACCAGAAGTAGTGATAAGGATTAGAACTCTGGTTGAAGATAATGATGTTCTAAAGGCCATGAAGGGTGAGGAAGCTGGGACATGCGAAATATTGTATCTAGTGAAACATAAGCGTGAAGCCCTTGCAGCAACTCAAGACCCACATAAGGAGAGAATAAATGAGATTGGGAAGCACATAGTGTAGAAGATGGATCTTCTGGAGGGAATGATGACTGCTATGGCCAATGTTGTCCAAGTACTGTAGAATGAGAAGGAAAATATTACTCAAGATGAATTGGAAGCCATTGCCACAGACATTCCAGAGAAGACAAGGACCATGCTAGATGAATGACAAACATTGGAGGCTGAGATTAAAATAGAATATCCAGAATTGATCCTCCCGAGTTGAAGAAGAAGGTGCTACAGAGTAAAGGTCTATTCTTTTGTATAATGATTCATTATATTCTTTCCATTCTTATTCTTTATTCTTTGGGAACATCAGAAAGAATCCCCATTTTAGGACGGTAATGTACTTTAGTGTGGGGTAATGTTGAGCAGAAAATATTGTCCTAAGGAGAAGACACACATAGGATTCACAAGCGGGAACAAGGCGTACTTGAAGGCATGAAAGTATAGGGAAGGAAACACATGTCAGGACAAGCTGATTTGGGACTTAGCCATTTTCATGGATGCAGGCTATTTTTGAAGATAACATGCGGAACATATATTGGGATGGAGATTTTTGTGACACAAAAATTCTATTTTGGGAATGAGCATCTGATGAACACCATGCATGAGTTAAAGATAATAATAGGATTACTTCTTCTAGTTAAATATAGGATGTCTATTATTAGCGCACTTGCATAAGTGCATGTTATTGTAAAGGTGCATGACTATTATCGTAAGTATGTGACCTATTTTAGGAAGTGTTAGGATTATGGAGTTGAATTTCTTCACAAATAGCTTGCTTTTACATGTTACTCGTTCGACAAGCGGTAACCAACATCGGTTGGGGTGTAACCGTCGTTGGTCAGCATAAGAACCACCATCGGTCAACAGATGAACCACCGTCGGTTAGGGAAAATTGACGTCGGTTACCTGTGTGGGAGTGTTTTAATTAAATCTTGGGAAATTAGATCTATTTTTATCATTAAAGTATATCTATTGATTATAATTACATGGCTAAGTGCCCTAAGTTTATAAACGACTGTATAAGCATGAAAGCTAGGGTTAGAAGGAAGAGAATTAAGAGAAGGATTGAATTAGATCCTTGATTCTCCTAGATTGAGAGGATGAAGAAGAAGAAGAGAAAGAAAGAACATGTTACATGAAGATAGAGTCTCCATGGAGAGGAGCTGGACAAAAGGAAATAATAGGTACATCTGAATGGTGAGAAGAGGGTAACATCTTCTATTGTATTTCCTTTATATAGTTATTGTCTCATTGTAATGGCTTGCATAGTATGCAAAGCACATAGAGTTTCTTCTTGTAGATCCACATGTTGGTGAGATATTGTATTATAGATCTATGTAGATCTAGTCTTGTATTGTAGATCCATGAGATCATATTGTATTGTTGATCCATGTAGATCTAGATATTGTAGAGGAGGTTTTCTTCATGTTTGCACAAAGTTATGCAGTGATGGAGAGACAAACTTAGTTCTTGGTGCACAATCATAGTTGCACATATGGTAGAAGCATGTGAGAGGTCTTGTTTGTAGATCCATAGAGAACTTGGCAGCAGTTCATAGATGCGGTATTTTTGGGTTATGTGAGATTTGTTGGTGGTGTTTGGAGGCACGGTTGTAATGCACTCATGGAGGTTCATTTAGAGATCGGAGGAGAGGAGATACTCTTGGAGAGATGCATTGTAATCTTGTATTGAAGATTCGGTTTGTACTCTTGTTGTATTATATATATGAGATCTCTATCTTTGGTGGATGTAGCCCACATTGGGTGAACCAAAGTACATCTTTGTGTTATGTGTGTGTACTTTTTTTTGATTTGGATTATTCTAGTTTATACTTCCAGTGCTGTAAATTTTGGGGAATTGTTTAGATCCCGTGTGCATGATTTTTTTTGTTATTAAATCATAACACTATTTCGTAGTCCTGAATTCCCAACAAGAAGTGCATAGGTGGTGAAGGGAAAGTCCCCACCCCTACAAATATGTAGTGAACTATGTAGTTAAGGAGATGCTGAATAGTGAATTATTGTAGAGCTATGTTGTTGGATCTGATACATGCATAACTTATGGTGATTCTTTGTAATGTAATAAGATTCTATATATTACATTATTTAATATAATGGAGTATATTAGATGGATAATATTTTTAAACACGACTGTAATTGGTTCTTGCATGGTTAATCTTATTATGGTTATCATTTAATTCATGATTCTTTAAGATCTAGATCTGGAATATGCTCTATGGAATGTTATGCTTATTTATGGTTTTGAATATGGTGTATCTTCATTACACTAACATCCTACACAAGAAAATATAAAGAGAGGGTCTGGTACCTTTGCGCGCTTCGAGTGATCACTCAAATCGGGATAGATGATGTTCCAAAGCATGCCAGGTTTTTCCGGGTTTTATATAGTAGATTCTAGGCTGCATCAGGACCTTTTGGAATAAATTAGGAAATGGGTGTAGACAAAATAATGGTGTTAGTGTGCAAACTAGGAAATAAATTGATTTAAATCCTAAACTAACACTACTATTTGCTACCTCAGATCAAGCAAGGATGGAAAGAGGGAGAATTATACCTACACTTACCATCTAACATGTAATTCTCCTTCCTTGATGGTGGATTTTCTTATGGATTGGAATATTTCTTCAGATTTGGATGTGGATGCACTTGGACAACACCTCCTTGGATTTCTTGATGACCTGGATGCTTGGATGAGGAATGGATTAATTGCGCAGATATATAGATTGATATAATGATGATACAATGGATTGATTGGATGAATAAAATAGCAGAGTTTTGATATGGATTTATAAAATATGCTCTCATGGAGGAGGAGAGATAAATTTATAGTTTTTGAGTGGAAAATTGGAGGGTGAGGATTAATCCATGTTGGATTTAATCAAAGGGCTGTAAATTGATGAGAAGATTAGATGATTATAGAACGGAAAATTCTATATTTTGTGAAGACTCTCCATTGAATTAAAAATTCAATGGAATAGTGTAGATTCATTTGAATATTTGAAAATAAGAGGGAAAGATAGAGAAGCTTCTAGATTTAGAGGTGTGAGGATGTGCACATGATTAGGATTAGATTAAATGATGTGATTAGGACAATTAATTATGAGTGATTACATGGCATAACTAGTGGTAGATGTAGGTGTACACTAGGGTAGGTGAGGCATAGGAATATTAAATTCCTATAAATGTTAAGTGGGATTTATATAGGATAATGTGATATAATAAAATGGATTAAGGATGAAATGGGATAAAAGGATTAATGATATATAATAGATGTTTTTTTTTATTATTGGCAAATAGTTTTTTGAAAGGGACTATACCCTTGAGTACAAAAGAAGGCCTGAGAGCCGGAATAGGAGTGAGAATCAGAGAGAATGGATCAAGATCCAAGTGTTACAATGAAGCTCGAAGTAGCCCAGAAACAACTACTCAAACGAGACAAAACAACAAAAATACAACAAAAAAGCAGTAAAGAGACCGAAAAAAACAAAAAAAACAAACAAGAGTAGCAGAAGCAACCAATACTACTTCTTGGCAGCTTTGTCGATGCTGGTCTTGACTCTCTTCCAGGCGTGAAACATACCCAAAGTTGTCATGTGGGCAGCATCAGTTTTATCAAGCTCCTCAATGGTTCTTTTGCTTTCTTTTTCGTTGCCCCAAAGTGTAGCCGGGACACCGCTGAGGTTGGAAACACTTTTGGCATGACCCTCAATGAACTCCTCAATCACCCTAAAGGTGGCAATGTTGTAATCATGTCTAGTTTTGGCCTTCCCTAAGCGGGAGTCTAAGGAGGTCAGCTTCTTATAGATGTCCTCAATCTGACTGTTATCAATGTTCCCCTCCCCCTCCATGTTTTTCTTGCCTTTCTGTTTAGCCAGGTTCTTGACCTCATCCTTCAACAGTTTCATCTCAGCCTCTAAGGCCTCCAACCTCTTTGAAGAGCTATCCATCTGCACTTCCCGGGGACTGGCACTGCTGATATTCAGAAGGTCATGTGCAATCTCTAATTCGAAAGGCTCCTTCTCCACAGCAAGAGCCTCAAGGTTGAGCTTCCTGGAGGCCCTGGTGACCGGTCTTTTAGATGTAGAGGTGAGGTGGGTGGCGGGAGCAGTAGTAGGGGGAATGGATGGAGAAGCTTGAACAGCCGGGTGGGGGGTGACAGTAGCGGTGGCGGGGCAGCAGGAGAAATAGGGCTGGCAGCAGCAGAGCCCATCAAAGGGGGAGCCGGGCTAGGAGAGGAAGGAAGACCAGGGTATTTTAGAAGGCAACATTTATGAATCAACAAAATAAGTCCTTGATGTAAGGGAACCACCGGGTGTGCTTCTGAAACTCCAAAATGGAGCGTTCAAGGGAGTTCAGCAGATAATGGGGAAAGCAAACCAATCGATTCCTACGGAAGTGGTTTAGAAAGATAAGATGTTTAGCAGGGACAGTGACAAACCTACCTTCCAAGGAGATGAATTGAATCATCATGTGAGTAACCTCATCATAGGGTGAAGGAATTGAGCTGACAAGCAGGCCTGCTGTACCAAATGTGAGCTTCTCAGATCCTTCCACAAATCTTCTTTCTTCAGCATCTCTGTCAACCCTTTTGTTGAAGAAGCGGTATCCCTCCAAACAAAGACCGGTCGCTTCAGCAATAAGATCTTCATTGACCAATATCTTCTGTCCCCCATAGTCAACAGTCCGCTCCTTCCATTCCTTAGCAAAACACACAGAAATGCTTTGGTCATGTCCCTGCACCTTTTCCATGAAGTTGGTGAAGCCACCTTTGCTGAGAATGTTCCAGAGCTCGATATTTTCCTTCCAATCGGGGTCCGCGCATGGCTCAATTTGGCAGGGAGGTCCTCCCATTTTCTCTATGATAGACTGATTACAAAAATTTCCCAGATGCCTGTGTGCGTAGAGACCTATCCGCTTCTTGCTATTGTAAGCCGCACAAAACTGGAAACGATAGCCGTTGCTCTTCCCACGAATGGCTGCGTGACTGCTGAACTGAGCCTACGGGAAGTCGCGTGTGTGAGTAGCCCTCTCCCTGTCAACAATCACATTACGATTTCCATCGGTTTCCGAGGAGCTATGAATCTAGATTTTAACAGTTGTAGTACATCCCGCATGCACGATTTTCAAATCAAAATAACTCCACTTGGAGTTCCCCAAATAATTCTCACTATCATGTATATTTGATATTATTTGCATCATCATATTCATTAAAGCGACACGTGTGAGAGTGTTATTGATGCTGATCTTCATCCAAAGATTATGACTCATCTCTAGGGATTGCTTGCATATAAAAGTCCGCATGAATGCTGTTGTGGAGCTGATTAGGGATGTTGTTATTATCCCAGATGGTGAAATTAACATTAATGCCATAATTGGCCAGCGCATCCACCAATTTATTGCCCTCTCTGTAAGTATGCATGATTCTGATGTTATTGAAAGTATGACTGATGCTTATGGACTCAGAGATAAAATCCTTAATACTCCAACTAGGAGATGAGGACTGATTAAGAAGTTTAATGATATTTAGGGAGTCCCCTTCAACAACTAGGTTCTGAATATTTTGAGCCTGGGCAACTCTCAAGCCCCAGAGAGTAGATAATGCTTCGGCAAAATGATTAGTTTGAACTCCCATTTTCCCAGCATACGCAGCAATCAGATTACCTTTATGATCCCGTATTGCTCCTCCTCCTGCCGCTGTCCCAGGGTTTCCCTTAGAGGCCCCATCAAAGTTCAACTTGTACCAATTAGAATCAGGAGGATGCCATTTGATCAAAGATCTATCAATACTATTCCGGGATTGCTCCAATTTCCAATCTGCCAATTGGATAAGATGTACTCTTCATTCTCAGGATAACTCTTGTTCTTGGGGGGTTTAAATCTGGCAATATCCTCTTTGATACCATTAGAAATTTTGCTAATACTGAGTTTATAGTTTTGCTTCTTATTTCTGAAAATGATATCATTTCTATCCTTCCAAATCCTCCAGATTAAATGTGGGATAGCCAATTTCCAGATCCTTTTGATAACACAATGCCTGAAGGGTGGGTTCCATTGATTCCATAGCTGATTAAGATCCTTCGGCAACACCCAGAGAGCTTCAAATTTAGAAAGGACAAAGTTCCAAATTCTTTTGGCATAATCACAATGTATGAACAGGTGGCTGATATCCTCAGAGTCATTCTTACAAAGATGGCACCTATTAGGAATTATAAATCCTCTTCTCATCAAATTGTCAGTGGTAAGAATTCTACCTCTGATGGCCAGCCAAAGGAAAAAAATTTATTTTGGGAGTTAATTCAGACATCCAAATCTTGTTCCAATTAAAATCAGATTGATTACTATGAAAGAGATTGATATAACCAGATTTGACTGAGTAGTTCCCATCATGGGAATTATTCCAAACCAACTCATCCTTGGATTCCAGCTGACTTAATGGAATAAGATCTAAATGATCTTGAAGGGAGGAAGTAATTTGTTTCAGATCAATTCGCTCCACAGTAAGTTTTTTCCAATTCTTGTTGGTGCCATTTCCTTCAATGTAGTCCTTGATTTTAATACCATACTTGCTTATTAGACTGTCCTTAGCCATCCCAAATCTGTCCAAGAGATTGCCACTAAACCAATTATCCTCCCAGAAGTTTATCTCCCTGCCATCCCCCACTTTCCATTTGCTGCCCTGCTTGATGAAGTTTCTGCTCTTGACCAAATTATTCCAAAAAATGGAACCACAGGGGAGGTGCTCATCATGCAGATAGGAGTAAACAACTTGATGATTTAAATATTTTTCTTTAATTAAATCAATCCAGGGTTGTTTCTCAGACAGCATTCTCCAGCCCATTTTAGCAATGAGTGCCTCATTCATTTTCTCAATATTTTTTATGCCCAGCCCTCCCATAAACTTCGGGGTGCAGACCTTATCCCAGGCCACTAAGTGAAATTTGAACTTCTCTTCCATGCCTTGCCATAATTTTTTTTTCTGAATCCTCTCAATTTTGTCTCTGAAGGAGGATGGGATTTTGAAGAGCGACATGATATAGATGGGCAGATTTTGAAGAGTACTTTTAATGAGTAGGCACTTACCAGCACTAGATAAAGTGGCACCTTTCCAACCAGCCATTTTTTTCTGAAATCTCTCCAATAATTCATCCCACACCTTGTAAGAGACTTTCTTAGTGCCGAGAGGGAGGCCTAAGTAAGTGGCTGGAAGTGCACTTATTTTACAGCCCAGAATTTTAGCAATTTTGAGTTGTCTTTCCTCAGGAGTGTTGAAAAAGAATATGGTGCTTTTATCATAATTAATCTCTTGCCCAGAAGCAGATTCATAGAGCTGTAATAAAGCCTTAATAGCCTTAGCTTCCACAACTGAAGCCAGAAGAAGAAGGATAGTGTCATCCGCAAACTGTTGATGGGAGACAACTTGGCTGATGGAAGTGGGTTTAGAGCCATTTAAAAGACCGTCTTTAACCACTTTGCCAATTGTTCTACTAAGGCTGTCAGCCAAGAGAATGAAGAGTAAGGGGGAAATGGGGTCTCCTTGTCTAAGACCTCTGCTGCTGGTGAAAAATCCCACAGGCTCCCCATTAACAACCACAGAGAATTTGGCTGTAGATATACATGACTTAATAATTCTTCTGAATTTTTCGTGAACCCAAATTTTGTTAAAACTTTGTCAAGGAAAACCCAAGATACCTTGTCAAAAGCTTTATTCATATCAAGCTTAAGGACCATATTTTCCTTTTTATTATTTTCCATGGAATGTATAGTCTCGTGAACCATAATCACTCCGTCTTGTATAATCCTGCCTTTAATAAAGCCACTCTGCTGCCTTGAGATGAGATCATTCATTATGAGCTGTAGTCTAGTAGTAATAATTTTGGTGAAGATTCTATATATGGCATTTACTAGACTGATAGGTCTGAAGTCCTTGAAATCTTTAGCATCCATTTTTTTAGGTGCCAGCACAATGTGAGTGTTATTAAGCTCTTTTAAAAGATTTCCCGTTCTATAGAATTCATTCACCGCTTTGAGAAGATCCTCCGAGCAGATTTCCCAGAATTTCTGAAAAAAATTAATAGAGAACCCATCCGGTCCAGGAGCCTTATCCCCCTCTAGAGAAAAAACAGCTTTTTGCAGCTCTTCAAGCGTGACTGCTTTAGTGATGCTTCTAAATTTCTGGTCCTCAATTTTATTCTGAGGGATGGCCTCCAACATAAAGGAAATAGCTTCAGAGTTGCTGACATTTCTCTCTTCAAGAAGATTTTTATAGAAGTCAAGCGCTTCTTTCTTAATGTTATTGGGATCTTTTATGATATTCCCGTTGTTTTTAGAAACTTCTAAGATCCTGTTACAGGCTCTGTGCTTCAAAGTAGTCATGTGAAAGAACTTCGTGTTCCTGTCTCCCTCTTTGAGCCAGATAGCTCTAGATTTAAGGCACCATAAAGATTCCTCTCTGCTGTAGATCGTATGCAACTCTGAAAGGATATTCTTTTCATTTACTTCATCTTCGGCCGATCTCCCCATAGTATCCATTTTTAATTCCAGATCCTGAAGCTTCTGTTTTAACTTTTTTTTATTGTCAAAAACATTTCCAAAAACGCTTTTATTCCAGATTTTGACTTGCTTTTTGACATTTTTGAGTTTTTGAACCAATCTGAATTGAGCAGTGCCTTCACCATTCCATCCCCACCATTCTTTTATCTTGTCATAGATATTGTCATGCTCCATCCACATCTTTTCAAATTTGAATGAGCTTCTTGCGGGTTTAGTCCAATTGAGAAAGTTTAAAGCAATCGGATTGTGATCCGATCCAATTCTGGGTAGGGAAGAAAGATGGAAGTCTTGACTGAGAATCCAGCTTGCTGAGATTAGAGCCCTATCCAATCTCACCTGAATGAACTCCTTTCCCAACCTTCTATTATTCCAAGTATACTTATTTCCATGAAGATCCACATCTAAGAGGTTATGTTCAGCAATAAAATCAGCAAAATCCTCCATTCCATTAGAAAAGGTGGAGGTACCTCCAAACTTCTTGCCTGGGTTTAGTGGGGAGTTGAAATCCCCCATAATAAGCCAGTTAGCAGAGCAATGTTGGTTTCTAAATATTTTAAGAGCAGCCCAAAGTTTTCTTCTACCACTAGCTGAGTTAGGGGCATAAATGTTAGACAAGATCCATTCACTCTTATTCTCAATAGTGACAAATTTGATTGCAAGATGATTAATATTATCATTAAGAATCATACCAGTACATTGTCTTTTATCCCAAAGTGTAGCCAGTCCTCCGGAAGCTCCCTGGGAGTCAACAGCCGCCATTTCAGAGTTATCCCAAAAATTCTTTTTAATAGTTTCAAAGGTCTTTGCTTTCATCTTAGTTTCTTGCAGAATCAAAATGCTGGGATTACTGGAATCCCGTAACTCCTTGATGGTTCTTTGCTTGGAGTTTCCATTTAGGCCTCTGATATTCCAAGAAATAATCTTCATTTGGAGTGATTGGTGGTTGGAATTGCTTGATGGTTCAACTGACGCTGAACACCATCTGCAATATCCCTCTCCGTTTTTTTAGATCTAAGAGTCTTTTTAGAAGGTCTTCCTCTTTTTGAACTTCCTCCAAAATCAGCTATTCATCTAGTAGAAGACCTAGTTGTTCTGGAAGTAGAGGTGTCCCAATTGTCTATTTTCTTTTTTTTATCACTATATAGTGATTCTGGGATCATTTCAAAACCTTTCAATCTTTTTTTCTTTTTTGAAATGACCATTGTGAATCCAGAATCTGGATCCTCCGTTTCCATGGTAGGTGTAACTTCTCCCTCTTCTCGTTCTTTTTGAATCCTAACAGGCGTGTGAACAGTAGCTGATCCGCATGCATGTAGCAACCGGTGAAACCACACTTTGTTGTGTTCTTTGGGCAAGCGCGGAGATCCGCATTACCATTTTCCCTAGAAGAGAATATCTCCAAAGGCTCTTTTGGAGTCATACCTTCCTTGTTCCAAGTTTCCTCCCTAATGCATGACTGAATTACTTTCTCGACTGACATACTGTTATGAAAATGCTCAAAAGGGACTATATTAACCTTCACAGAGCCATCTTGCTCGTTCACTACCATGGATACCTTAACATAGTCTTCTTTATTAGATGCTTCAAAAGGTTTATCCAAGGATGTCTTCACAGATTTGTCCAAGACTTCTTTGTTAGGAGCTTCAGGAAAAGCTATTGCTGTGGCTTTGGGACGCCAGACGAGATGTTTCTTTATTTGAGTTCTAAAACCCCTTTTTTTACCTTTTCTATTTAACTCCAAATCCTTCTGGCTAGGGGCTTTGTCTTCATTCTAGCTATTCGTGCTTGGAACCTTGCTAACCTTGTCCAGATCTGAGCCTTTCCCAGGCTGTTCAGCATCCAAAGGAGGGGTCTTCTTCTTGGAACAGTTTTTGTCAGAGTGTCCAATGCTATGACATTGTTTACATCTTAATGTTTCGACCTCAATTTTTTGGATCCAAGACCCAAATCTAGATTTCAAGATTATGTGCTCCGGAAATTCCTGATCCAAAGCTGAGAAAATGTAGAAATGAGCAAAAGCAAGCCTGGATCTGTTTCTCGTGGGTCCATCCAGCCCAATAGGTGCACCTAGGGATTTTGCAATATTTAGCAGTATTTCATCATCCCATAAATGTAATGGCAGTCCTGGTAACCTACACCAGATTGGGATGGTGTTTATATTTTCAGTATTCGGATCAAAACCCGGATACCATTTTTTCAAAAAAAGGCCCATATTACCCAGCCACCAGGGGCCTCCCAGAAGCACCGAATCCAAATCCTCTTGCTGATTAAATTTTGCCAGGAAAAAGCCTTTTGGCATAATGGTAATATTTAGGGCTCCCTTAGGTTTCCATTTTCTCAAAGCCCATTTTCTAATGAAATCAATATTAGGTCTAGAGCCAAGAAACTTACCAACGAGGGAGAGATTCGCTTTGCTTAAGGCTCTATCAACAAATCCATCTGGGACCCTTAGACAGGTGGCACCCTCTTTGTCCATTTCCCATGTGAACTGATCAGTGATTTTCGGACCCACCTTGAAGTTAGGGCTTTGAAACAGCTTATTCCAGGCCATAGGTGTGGATCCCAGCATTTCCCCATTTTCATTTATAACCATCCGATTGTGGCCTGAGATCTGCTTTTCCTCAGCATACTTTGGCATATTGCGTAGACTTTCCATGGCATGAAGCGTAAGCGTAGAAACCGCAGCAGTACCTCCAGCATCTTCTGCGTTCGTACTTGTGCCCACAAGCGTCGATTCTGGCTATAGATCAGCCTTTCCTCAGCATTTTTAACCTTAGTTCGCAGACATTCTGCAGCCAAAACTGCAGAAACCGCATCACCATAGTTTTCTCCATCGCTAGTTTTCTCCATCGCTAGTAATAGTTTTCGTATTTTTAATAGATGTTATAAAAGGTATTTTTAATGGAATATAATGGAATATTTAGATAAATGATGAAATACTTATCTAAATATAATAATTATCTAAATATTTATCTATTATAATGGAATATAATAGATGTTATAAAAGGGATTTTTAATGGAATATTTAGATAAATGATGAAATATTAGAATAAATGGATTAATGATGAAATGAGATATTAGATGAATGATAAAAGGGAATGAATTAAAATGGATTGGTGGCAGATAAATGGTGATGAGGCTAAAATGTGGGACATGATCAATGTTAATTAGTCATGTAGACATTTTAGGTGTCTACATTTTGCCCCTCTTTGAAGGATTATTATGTAGAATGATCAAAGAAGAAAAAAGAAGAAGTAGAAGACGATAAGATGCCCCCTCGAGTGGGTAGGAGGGGAGGAATGAGGTGGGTAGCCACTCGAAAAGAGAGGAGATGCCCCAGTGATAAGATGAGAAGATGAGAGGGTGAGAGGATGTTAACTATAGGAGGAGTCATCGATATATGACAAGGGTGCATGATGTTTTGATTTTGGATGCCCCAAGTAAAGGGGTTGATGTTTTGGATGTTTGGATATTGGATGTTGTTGGATCACAAGATTTTGGATTGATGATGTTGTTGATGTTGGATGTTGTATTTTGATAATTTGGATTTGGGATGCCCCGAAGTAAAGTAAGGATTTGAGGATTTTGATTTTGGATGTTGGATGTTGGATTGATAGGATTAATTAAAAATATTGGATAGATTGATTGGATGATTTTATTGGATGATTGGATGATATATGATTGATGAAATGTTGGTTAGATAAGGTGATGATGATGATGATGTAAAGGGGTGGTACTATCATAAAGTTCCCAAAATTATCATCATTAACATGTTTATTAAGATGTGGCATAGAGTAAGATGTACCAATGGTATAAGGACCATGATGTTTTAATTGCTAGATGCCCATATCCTCATATCATTAGATAGATTAATATAGAAATATGTTCCTTGTATCATCGGACCTTATACAAAAAGGAAAACAAAAATGACCTCATATCATTGGCCAAAATGAAAAAGAAAACAAAAAACACACAATCAAAACAAACACATTTCATATTTGTATTATTTTTATTGTTTTGTGAATGTTTTGATTTTGGATTATTTGATTTTTGATGTTGAGATTATTGGATTTGGGATGTTTAGAGTATTTGATGTTGGATGTTGAGATTTTGGATTTGGGATGTTTAGATTATTGGATATTGGATGTTGAGATTTTTGATTTGGGATGTTTAGATAATTGGACGTTGGATGTTGGCATGGGGGATGTGACTTTCTCCTATAAGTCCAAAATGTGTTTGGATAGGATGAAAGGGAAGGATTTAGGGAAATTGGATAGGTTGGGTAGGATAGGGATTGGTTGATAGGCTAGGATTAGATTGGATGTGGGACAAGCGATAAATAGATAGGATGAGAGAAATTGGATAGGTTGGATAGGATAGGGATAGGATGAGGGTTATGTGATTTTGGATAGGGATAAGGGATGTGGGATAAAGGGATTAGTTAGATAAGATAAAGGAGGTTTGATAAGATGATGGGTAGGATACGATACTAGGTGATGACTTAGTCAATTGGATAAGGTAGGATGTGAGATGATTGGATAAGATAGGCCCCAAGTAAAGGGTGGGATGATAGATGATAATATATTTTGTGGCACCCCCAAGTGTAAGGAATGGATTCCCCTAATGGATTATAATTTTCCCCAGTCCATAATGATGACAGGTTAAAGGAAGCAAAAGAGTGGATAAGATAAAGTAATAGGATCATCGATTTCCCATGGATGATGGATGTAAAAAAGGAAAAATGATTTGTAATGGATGATGAACAAAAGATGAGCTTAAAAGCACATGTTGTAAAATAAAAGTGGGACTAAAACAAAAGTGTGACCAAGGTCTAAGCCATACTTGGAAACATACAAGCGTGATGTCTCTTCGAGATGAAGTGTGTGCAAAATTGTGATAGTTAATTACCACTTGAAGTGAAGACTTAATGGGTAGTATGTGAAGATAAACTAGCCAATGTATAGGGAGTGATTAAGTCAAGTAGGTTGATGGAAGGTGAATGGAAGGTTGTTGTGCATTGCATTGCTTTGCTACTAGCTAGAGTCCATAGCCCTGATGGAGATACATCGATTCTTGTCACAACATTTCTCTATTGCTAGCCAGGTGTCCATAGCCCCAGTAGAGTTGTTGGAAACACCCCTATAGAGAGTCTTGAGGTGGATTTTATTTGATATTTTTATTTTGATATGATTTTTTGCTTTTTTTTTTGATATTTTGATTTTTTATGATCCACTCTCTTAAGACCTCTAAGGGTTAAGAATCACAAGTGGCTAGATGGGGGATGGAGATGAGTGTAGTGATGACATTGGCTAGAGTGTCATAAAATGCACCCAAGGGTCTTCACCACAAGTTAATTAAGATGTGTGATTAAGTGATTGGATCTCTAAGATACGATCATTCTTGGATGTTGATAGTAAGGATAGACCAAGGTCACACAAGTGTAATAGGTACTAATGACTTACATCATGTGTGATTAAGTCAATTAAGTACTTGTGAAGATGGAGGGATGATTGGAATGAGGATGGAGGGATGAGGAAAGAACATCCATGTGCAAAGGACAACCTAAATGCTCAATCCATTTTAGGTGTTTGGGATGTGTAGGGGGATTAGAGGATTGGGGATTGGTAGATGGATTGATGGGATGATCAAGAGAATTGGTAGGATGGGTTGTGATTGGGTATTGTTAGTGTGAGGTTATAGCCTAAGCCTGATTGTTTGGAGTTGGGAGGATGGGTGATGGGAGTAAGGATGCCTTGTTCACGATGTTTCATGTTAGCAAACATCTTTTTAGCTATATGGTGGGAAGTGGATGTGGAAGAGGATGAAGCGATGTTATCACCATTAGGTTGGGGGATGTTTGTTTTCTCATCCACTAAGAGGCTAGGTTTAGATTTGGATTTGGTTGGATGTTTAGGTGGGGGAGTTTTGGATTTTTGGATTTGTTTGGATTTGTGGATGGTTCAGGATGTTGGGATGGACGGATTTTGATTGTTTATGATGATGGGGTTTAAGAGAGGATGGGGATTTGGATAGGGATGGTTAGGTATAGGATGAGGATAAAAGGATGATGGATAAAGAGGTACAAGGACAAGAATTTTTGGTTAAAGAGGTTTTGGACGTAAGATTGGAATTGTAGACATCGATTAAAATGAATGTCCATGGGTGCGGTGGAAGTCACAATAATAATGGTCCCTATACCAAGATGGTTTGGGAAGGTTAGAATCATGATGTTTGATGGGTGGGTGAATGATCATGTTAAAGGTTTTAAGATGATGGAAGATGGTAGTCAAGGATTCACCTAAGGAGGTAAAGGTGATTGGGGTTGGTAAGAGAGATGGTGTGGGTAATAAGGGTGGGTTAGGTAGGATATGTGTAGGAGTGGGTAGGATAGGAGAGGATTGATTGATTTGGATGTAGGTTTAAGATGTGGATTAGATGGTTGGGATTTGGATGGAAGATTAGCCTTGGGGCTTTAGGAGGTTGGTTTGGTTTTGGATTGGTAGTGGATTTTGGCTTGGGATTGGATTTGGTTGATTTGGGAGAGGTGGATGGTGTAGGGTTGGTTTGTGTAGGATTAGATGGTTTGATTTGGGATGGAGTGGATAAGGTAGATGTGGATGAAGAGGATGTGGTAGATTTGGATGAAGAGGATATGTTAGATTGGTTGGATTTGGGAGAGGTAGATTGTGTGGATTTAAAGGATGGAGTAGATGTTGATGAGGGAGATGGGTTGAATTTAGGTGATGTTGGTTGAGTTGAGGTAGAGGGGGTGGTGTGGAAACCACATTGGATTTGGGAGATTGAGGTGACTTAGGAGTCACATTGGATGGTTTGGGATTGGATTGGTGATTGGTAGATTTATTAGATGTGGATGGAGAGGATAAAGGTGGCATGGGGGCCATGTTGGATGAAGTAGGATTAGGGGATGAAGAGGATGTGGGTGACTTAGGAGTCACACTAGATTGGATGGGGTTAGATGTAAGTGATGGAGGCTTAGGAGCCAAAGTAGATGTTAGAGGAGGGGACTTGGGACTATCTAGGAGAAAGTCCATGGGATGAGGTTGGGATGATGAGGATGATGGATTTAGGACTAAGGTGTGATGTAGGGGATAAGGATTGTGGTTTGGTTTGATCTTGATTGGATGTGGATGGGTATGTATAAGGTACATTATGATATGTTTTGATGGGAGGGAGTTGGGGATTAGATTGGTTGATGGGGGATAGTGGTGATGAAGGATTAGGCTCGGATAATAGGTTAGAAAATTGTAAAAGAAGGTCACTAGGTGGTGGTGGTGATTTGGGATATTTGGGTTTGGATTTTGGTTTGATTTTGATTTTGATTTGGATTTATTGGAAGTGGATGTGGTGGATGAATCATAGTTGGTTAAAGTTTGGAAAATTCAAAAAGAGATCTTTATTGGTGGAAGGGGATGATTGGAGTTGATCAAAATTGATGTAATTAGGTGTGTGTGAGGAAGGAGGATGGTTAGGGATGTTGGATGATGTGGATTTAGGATTGGGTGTGATTGGTTGTGTGGATGGGGGATCATCTTGATTAGATGTCAATAAGGTCCTCACTATCATAAGTGGATGTGAGGGAGGATGGTTGAGAAGATGTTTGGCTAAGGTGTGATTGGAGGTCAAGAATTTTTGGTTAATATTTTGGATGGTTGTGAGGATGGTGGGATCAACTTGGGATGGGTTAGGAGATTGTTGGATAGAGGATGTGAGTGTCATAATTTGGTTTTTTAAAGATTGGATAGTAATAGGGATGTTTTGATCAAAGTGGGAAGGTAAAGGTTGATGGGTGGGGATTTGACTTTGATGGGAGCCATGATGAGGATGGGGGTTTAGATAAGATTTAGGAATAGGATTGGGTATGGATAGGATGTAGGTAAGATATGATTAAGATGGAGGGATTAGATGTGGATGGGATGGATTAGGAAAGGGATAAGATTTGGGTAATTAGATGGATGGATTGGGTTTGATTATGTTTGGATGGGGGGGTTTGATTTGATTAATGTTTTATTGGTTGATTAATGTGTGGTCAAAATGATATGTAAGAAAGAAACACACATGCAACACACAACCTAGCTAGTCAAGTGGGTGTGCAACACAAGTTATAGCCTGATTTTAATACCACACATGACAATGGTGCTCATTGAGCTAGCCCACCTTTACGTCGATGTGTGATTAGATAGTGAGTAATATTTGGTGGTTCCTTCCCCTACACTATATCTTGATTATGGCTAGAAGGCTACCTATGCTAGGATAAACAAGGCTTGCTAAGGGAATCCCCTATATACCTTTTGGTACGTGAGGCCCGAATCCATGTTGCAAGGATGTTGTCTAAGGCCTAGGTGTTGGGACGTGGAAGCCCCTCACTTCACATCATGCTTAAAACACATAGATGCTTAGCCAATAATGAAATTGTCCTTGAATTTGTATACCCCGCCGGAACATGGGGTGTGTCTACATGTGTGGAGATGAAGCCCATGGTCATGAGACCCCTAGGACTATGACAAGTGCGTGGTGATGAAATCCATGTCACGTTGCCCCTAAAAATGAAAAAGGGAAGAAGGTGGACTAATTTTGATCCTCAAGATCATCCAAGGACATGAGAGGAGAGCATACATGAAATCCAACCTTCGGGTTTAACAAAACATGCAAAAGATGAAAGATGCAAGATATAAAGATTTTTGATTTTTATATTTTTAAATGATAAAAAATGATTAAAAAAATGCAAAAGGGGTCTTCAAGAGGAGGCCCTGCAAAAAAGTGGATTAGTAGTTTGGAAAATAACCCCAATTCTTGGACTAAAAAACGAGCTACAAAACAAAAAGGATTAGTAGTTTTAGATTGATTTTTAATCTTTGGTAAGCATAGGAAGCTGCACACAAAGTGTTAGTAGTTTGGAACAAGAAAATATAACTTAATGTGTAGTTAAAATAAAAAGATTTAGGAAAATAAAAACCATGAATAAATTATATTATAAAATACTAAATTAACACTTTCATTGCATATATATTTTCAATACCTTTCGGGAAAAAAATGGAGTTGTTTTGAGTTTGGGGTCAAAATTTATGGCTCTCGGAAGTTAGGAAACAAAAAAGCAAAAAAAAAGTGTTGATTTAGGACATAAGCACCATTTCAGGTCACAAATGTGCTACTTTGTAAAAAAGAATTTATGAGGTTTTAAAGGTTGAAGTGAATATGGCCAAAGTTTTTATAAAATGTTCCATGGGGTCTACAAATGCGTTGTTTCAAGTTAAAAGCACTAAAACAGAATATTTTCACAAAAAACTGAAATTTCAAGGGGTAAATCTCAACAAAAATTTCTCAAATTTGGACAATTTGTTGTTAGTATGGAATTTTATAAAAACAATAAAAATATTTGGGGGGTAAGCCCACATTTGGGTGCCAAAATGTAGACAAAATAATGGTTTTAGTGTGCAAACTAGGAAATAAATTGATTTAAATCCTAAACTAACACTACTATTTGCTACCTTAGATCAAACAAGGATGGAAAGAGGGAGAATTATACTTACACTTACCGTCTAACATGCAATTCTCCTTCCTTGATGGTGGATTTTCTTGTGGATTGGAAGATTGCTTCAAATTTGGATGTGGATGCACTTGGACAACACCTCCCTTTGATGATTGATTATTGGATGCTTGATGAAGAATGGATTGATAGTAGATAGATAGATTGATAGGATGATGATGGATGATTGATTAGATGAAAAAAGAATATAGTTTTGATATGGATTCCAAAAAGATTGCTCTCATGGAGGAGAGATAAATTTATAGTTTGTGAGTGGAAAATTGGAGGGTGAGGATTAATCCATGTTGGATTGAATCCAAGGGCTGCAAATTGATGAGAAGATTGGATGATTCTAGAATGAAAAATTATAGATTTTGTGAGGACTCTCCATTGAATTAAAAATTCAATGGAATAGTGTAGATTCATTTGAATATTTGAAAATAAGAGGGAAAGATAGAAATCTTCTAGATTTAGAGGTGTGAGGATGTGCACATGATTAGTTTAGATTAAATGATGTGATTAGGATAATTAATGATGAGTGATTACATGGAATAACTAGTGGTAGGTGTAGGTGTAGACTAGGGTAGGTGAGGAATATAGGAATATTAAATTCCTATAAATGTTAAGTGGGATTTAGATAGGATAATGTGATATAATAAAAGGGATTAAGGATGAAATGGGATAAAAGGATTAATGATATATAATAGATGTTATAAAAGGGGGAATATTTTAATGGAATATTTAGATAAATGATGAAATATTAGAATAAATGGATTAATGATGAAATGAGATATTAGATGTTTAACTAAAATGCGGGACATGATCAATGTTAATTAGTTATGTAGACATTTTAGGTGTCTACAAGGTTAAATTATAGATGAACATACCATCCAAAGATTAATGGGAAGACGAAAGTGGTGAATACAAGTTTAGGTAATTTATTACACAACTTGGTAGAGACAAGCTAGGTCAATGGGACATGATGTTGGCGAAGCATAATTTTCTTATAACAACTCCATTAATAGGATCATAGGAATTCCCCCCTTTTAAATTATTTATGGGACTACTCTGAGAGGATTCATAGAGTTATGCGAGGTAATAAACAACCAGAATGTAAAAGCATAAGCATATGAAAAATACACGTGTTTGACAAGTTTTCCACTCATGTCTCAAGTTAATGAAATGGTATGCAAGAAAACAAGAAACTCCAAAATATGGGAGGGTTTAAGGCTACCTCTGATGTATGATGATGATGAAGGATGAGATACAGGCACAAATATCCTCTCTCCAATGAGCTCGATAATATACAAAACAAAGGGACAACTAGATAAGAAAAATATTAGTAGATTATATGGTGGGTTTCTTGAAAAATTCAGTCCCGAGAAGTGATAAATTCCTAGGGAGGATGTCAACCCATGTGATTACAAGATTGATTGAAAATAATGGATAAATGACATGTAAAAGATAATCAAAATGGAACAAAGATAATATATTTGATAGATAACATATCGAGATAATGTAGATGGTGATAAATTGATATTAGATAGATCAAACATGATTGGGTCGATAAAAATTTGAGACAAATAGAGGCATTGACGGTGACTATAATAGAGCAGATGAAAAAATGTGAAAATAATGGATCTGGGACTGATTCTAAAATGTTGTAGATGTCCTAGATTTGATGTAGAGGTACATGAAATGGCGAGAAGATACAAATTGTAGGGAAATAAATGAAAATGTGATAGATGCAGATCAGGTCGACAATGACTAGAGGCAGATATGGGATACTTGATGGTGACTATGGCATAAAAAGTGAGATCCGGGCTGTTAGATAGGAAAAGCGAAAGGTTGTAGGATCGAAGGATCTAGATGGAGAAAAAAGCCGAGAAACAAATGATAAGGTGGACAATATAGAAAAAAGGACTGATGTATACTTGACTCAACAATGAATAGGGTAGAATCGATGATGACCAAGGTTAGATTAGGGTTTGATGAAGTTGATAGATGACAAATGGACTATAGGAAAGAAATAGGGATTTCGATATGATGACAGATCTTGAAGACTATAGGCAGACATGAAAATTTGATGAGAAGATGATGAAACTAGGGTAGTTCTCTATTTCACACTCCAAGCTTTAGATCTCCAAATATGATTGATGATGGCTCCAAGATAGCTTCAAAATGTTGATTGTAGTTCATAAGAAGAGAAGGAAACAATAAAAGTTTTCAAGAAGGTAGAATTATCCAAAATTTCATCCTCTTTGAAGAGAGGGGTAGTGACATACTTATAGGTCATTGAAGACCCAATAGGGTCATCTTCGACTGGAGAACCGTTGATTTGGGTGGTGAAGATGATGAAAAACTTGAGACAAGGTGCCATAATAAGGTTAGATTAGGGTTTTGATATGTTTAGGTGGGTTTAGGGTTGCATAGGGATGATGAAATTTAGTTGGATGGGTGAAATAATTGAATGTGGGTAGATGAGAGTCTAGGGAGGATAAATGAGGGGTTTAGGGATGTGATTAGGAGGGTAAGTATGTTTAGGGATAATTAAATATGATTAAGGGTGAATAATAAGGGATTAAATAATGATGGGATTATGATAGGGAAATAAAGAAATAAGTGAAATAAATGGATTTATGAGGGAAATGAGGAATTTGAATAGCATATGGGTGCAAAGGCTTACAATGATGATGACCGAGAGGGAACGTGGGATGAGGGACAAGTAAACCAAATTTTGGTGTCTACATTTGCCCCTTTTTGTCAAGTGGTTTGTGTTAAGCAAGCCATGAGACAAAAACTATAAGTGATAGAAAATGATGGTTGAGGTGTTCCCCCTCAAACTAGGGATCGATGACACAAAGGAAATCAACGATTAGGTTGAAAGAGATGGATGGAAGAAAGGAGGAAAGAGTGGAAAGATGAGAAAAGATTCCTCAAGTGGAGGGTGATGACTATTACTAGAAGGATAAAAATCAAAATCAAAATATGGCGATAATATTGGAAACAAATCGGTAGGGAAAAGATAACATGGCCTCAATAGAGGAAACATTAATGTCCTATGGACTCATGAGTAAGAAAATATCACCACAGGATGTAAGGAATATAACAAGAATACACTCGGATGGATGGGATAAGGATGGCAGAATCATGGAAACACATTGGTAGGGAACATAACACGGCCTCAACAGAGGCGACGTTAATGTCCTACGGACCCATGAGTTAGCAAAGATCACTACAGGATGGAGGGAATATAATGATAATTTACTCGAAAGGATGTGTAAGCCATGGGACCAATGGGTCAAAGGAAGACATTAAAGGCATACACAAAAATGTGAGGATGGTCAAGACAATGGTTTGAAAAAGTGTAGGGAAAAAGTGTATGAGCTATCCTTTAGATAGGAGGGAGTGAGGGAGGTGGTGGGACAGAAAAGGAAATATGGCCATAAAGGTGGGCTTGAGATGAGATATGGTGCCCCAAGAGGGAACAAAGAGATGGCCATAGAGTGGGTTGCTAGATAAGATTTAAGATGTGTGACAAGATAGGTAGATAGGAAAAAATAGTGAAATGAGTCATGTAAGGTAAGGAATGGTATGTTATGAGTGACACACAAGGATGAAGTGGAAGAAAGGATAATTTGGAGAAACATATTGGATGAGATGAAGGGTGAAAATTAGGGTTGAGTTGACGACGACTGGGTGGGTTGATGACAGATTTGTCTTGGGTTAACGATGACTAGGCGAGTCGACGCTGACAACTAGGTCGGTGCACATATATAAAAGAATAAGATGGTCAACAAGACCCATTTAAATGACAAAATTTGGTTATTAGAGAGATCCGAGTGATATAAAAGCCTAATATTTGATCAAAATGGATGCCAACAAAGGTGGGAGGAAGTGTCAAAGGTCTTAGAGCTGGTAAGTGCAAAGAACTTAACTTGATTTTGATTTGATTTGATTTTTATTTTTGGATTTGTGGATTCTATATAAGTGCCAAGGGCTAATCGGTGAATACCGGTACAATCACCATTGACATAGAAGGCAAGGCGTCGATCAGGCTTGGGTCGGTGTTGACTAGATAGAAGATATATTTTATTGATTTTTGTGGATGAAAAAATGTCGATTTTGGATGATTTGGAGACTGATGGATGCATGTTTGTTTGTTTTTACAGACCAGAGATACCTTATACTTGAGAAATAGAGTCCTAGCCATGTTGGGTATGATTAGGGTAGACATGACATATGACGAGTGGGATCACTTGGATGCAGTGGGATTGAGTGCATTCGCCACTATCGAGGGTGCCTCTGAGACACAAGGCTAATTATAACATTGATAGATAGATGGGACCCAAGGAATATCACCTTCTAGTTTTGGATAGGTAATATTATGATCACATTGGAGGATGTGTATTACATTTTGAGATTACAATGGGGCAAAGCAACAATAGTGCCGATTACACAAGAGAGGGTCGAGATGGATGTAATGAGATGATTGTTTATAGTAGAGGCTGATCATATCACTTTTGTATGGGGGTGTTTCACATTGAGACACATTATCATCCATTTGTGTTAGGGAACCATCTGATTTGCATAGTCATGATAGCGATATCTTGCTGCAAATTTCTTGATTTAGGTGGGATTTGAGTGGGCCCCTGACATCGGTGGTGGCGAGACATTGTTGAGCACATGAAAATGTTTGCATTTAGGGCAACCCTCCTGTCATAGGTATACCATGAGCTATGGATGTATGCGACGGAGCAGAGAGATCCGGATTGGATGTGGGATTTCTATTACATTGTTGAGCCTAGAAGCATATAGTAGTGGTGATACTGCCATGGCTTTTATGGATCACATGTGATCACATAGAGTTACTTGTTGGGTTCATGAGATGAAGAACTGACTAGGCTCATGGAGATAGGGGGAATGCGGAGAGGATTGGTATACTAGATAGATTGGGGAGCCTCTATGTTGATGATGTCAAATGGAGGCCATATAGAGGGTTCCCGCATGACCGAGCATAGATACATAATCGAAAGACATGAGGAGAGTGAGATGGGTACATGGGTGGAGGTCAAATATGGTGGAGGCTATATAGTTTCCACTTGTGATGAGGTAGTTTGGGTTAATATTGATGGTGCATGGGGTACCGATCGGATACAAATGAGATGAGGTAGAGGGGGACCTACCCATTCCAAAGTAATGGATGACGTAATGGTAGAGGAGGGGAGCCAGTGGAGATAGATGACGTTGATGTGGGGATTGCAACTAGTTATGTGGAGTGGCTGATTCAACAGTGGGTGATCCGTAGTGCTGATGCGGTAGCATAGGCAGGAGGAGAGGTAATGCCAATAAGAAGAGAGGGGGGTAGTGTGGATACAATAGAAATGCTATCCTCACCGTAGGTGGAGCTAGATGTGGCTTGTCAAGAGTGGGATACTATGTGCTAGGAGTGAGATGTGATGCACTAGAAGCGAGACCTGGCTATCCATCTACGTGATAGATACAAGAGGTAGAGAGAGGCCTTATGAGCTAGATATGGAGATCGGGTATACTTTGTTAAAGCGGCAAGTGGAGTGAATTAGGTCTTTATACATGAGACTAAACAAATGGATCCTCCTAGTTACGTGATGATAAAGCAAAGTATTTCAAGATTTAAGGGAGGAGACATGATACTATGAGTGCATAGTGATGATGATACTACCCGATGTACCACACTATGTGGCTTATGTGGTGGGGGAGAGGAGATCAACATGGTAGGTGAATTTAGGGAGCACGATGAGCATAACACAAAAAAGGTATGATGGTGGATAGGGAGGAGGACATGAAATAGGACAAGGTCCTAAATTGGGAGACAAAGTCTCAAATTTTGTGTTCATTGATTAGTGGGTGAACATTGCATATATTGATTTTGATGTATAGATTGAGATAAAGCCTCGTTGAAAGCCTATCATAGATGTATAATTTTTTTATGATTTTTTCACGAGTTATATGTGTTGTGATATTATAATAGATGTATGTGACAAATTTTGATTATGTGATGTGAAAACGATTAGATGTTGATTTATATATGTGATATGATGTAGTGATTAATTTATATGATGTGGTGATGTGATGTGTTGATTAATTTATAAGATAAGATGATTAGATCAGATGTGGCATTGTGATGGATTTAGATGATATGGTGGATTTAGATTAGATGTGATGTGATGGATTTAGCTGTCATGTGATGATATGATAGATAATTTAGACATGGTGTGATGGTTATATATTAGATATAAGACTGATGGATTTGTATGTAGATTAGATGTGTTAATCAACTTGAATATGATATAAGATAGTTGGATTGGATTAGATGTGATAAATAAAACCTGACCTTGTTAGGGTAGCCTAAATATAGGAAGTACACTTTATTATAGAAAGGAGTGCACACATGATAGATGCTTTAGGACTGGATTGGAGGTAAAACATGAAGAGGAACATGAACAAAGCATTGCACTTGCAACCTAAGGTTGGTGTTAACACATAACTAATGATAGGTAGTCACATATAAGATCACAAGGGGAATATGGAAGGTGTGATTATACACCTATTGTAGACATAATGAGGGGTTGATATGTATCTTGCATGGGGGAAGTAGTTTCTCCTTAAATGGATGTCCTAGGTCTATGCCCTATCTTTGAGAAATATTACGCAAATTGATCGATGCGCAGAAGTTTTTTTGATGGAAAGATGAATGATGTGGGAAGCTTTTTAAGGATGCTTTATTTTGGATTTTTCTTTTGATATTTTAAAAGGATAACCAATACAAGAAGACTTTACTACCATGATATAATAACGTAGACTTTATTTTAAAAGGCTAATCAATTAGGGATTTTTGTTTGGATTTTGACTTTTGATTTTTGATGGCAAGATAAGATATGTGATAGTTTTCCTTTAAGGGATCAATCTATACTTTTGATATTATTTACTTTATATGAACATCTATCCTTTGAGGGAGCATTCTATTTTTAGATAACATAGATTTTAATAGGAGCATCCATATTTTTTTTTTTTGACTTTTTAGATAGATATGAGGATAGCCAAGTAGACCACTTAGGGAGGGGAAGTAATGTGTACAAGCTACGCACGTGGAGCCTTATTATGGTTCCGGTAGGTAGATAAGAAGGAGATGAATGTAATGATTGTAGGGTTCCCACCTAGAAGGAGGAACTTATCACTTGGATATACTATGGGAAGAGCCATGGTGCCCATTGTTATGAATAAATCTTACCTCTTCAACTTAAGCTAATAAGAAAGAGAATAAAACTTAACTAACCTCAGTATGGTAGGGTTTAGAGATACCCATGGATATGGATGAATGGTGTCCATACACAAAATAATGTCAGTGCCTTTCCTATGAGAATACCTACAGATCACAACCACTAAACAAAATAGGATTAATATAATCTCAAGCAGATTTCCTTGCAAAAGCCAATATGTGGAAATCAAATGACTTCATGAAAAGGGTGTCAATCATCTTTTACAATCAAGTGGGTAGATGACATATGACAAATGGTAATAATGAATGTTTTGAAAAATATTTTGTTATTAAAAATATAAAGAATATAAGCGATAAGTAATGATGGATAAAAACTATGCCTAGAAATCAAAATCCAAATAAGTATCCAAGTTCTCGAGGAATTTGAACTCTTGTGTCTAATATAATCTTCCTTAAAGAAGTCAGAAATGTATTCCAGATCTTCCTCTTCTATGTCGGAATCAGAATCAGAATTAGAATCAAAGTTCTTAGAATCAGTTTGATCTTCAAATTTAGTCTCAGAGCTCAATTCTTCTAATTCAGCTTCATATTGATATTCAAACCAGGCTAAATCAGCTTGGATATGTAGAAATTCAAATTAGGCTTCCCAGAATTCATATGTAGCTTCACAGATTCATTTGAGTAGATTCAAAAATAGTCTACAACTGATCTAAAGGGGCTAAGTGAATGGCACAAAACTCGAGGTCATGTAGAATGTCATATTGCTCCCAGTGTAATGGATGACGTGCGATCGGTAATGAATTGATGCTAGTTATTTCATGACTTTGACCCTCTATTGCCATCTAAACAAACCATACTTGAAGATGATGAATGAAATTGATGAAAATTGTAGCTAAATGGCGATTTATTGATCAACGAAAGGCTTTGAAATGGTTCCTAAAAATTGATTTATGTTTGTGAATGCCAATCTTTGGATAATAATGCGTTGACATTGATCTTTGTATAATAGTGACAAACTCGATAAAGAACTCAAGCTACAAAAATGTGAGAAGATGATAAAAAAAAGAGATTGGAAAATGGGGTTAAATAATCGTTAGCAATTTGCCAAATTACCGGTGATTTCGGTATATTTGGGTTAGTTTAGCAAATGGTTGGAACAATTTGCTAATTTGAGACTTTTTTGTATTTTCGTGGGATGGATTTGTTAGGTTTGTTAGAAAGTAGCAAGTTGGATAGTGATGTGTTGAATTTGTTTAGGAAATGATAAGATAGGTTAGATATTATCCAATTTGGCTAAGTTTGTTTTAAGATGAGTATTAGGTGGTTATTTAGTGATTAATTAGGTATACGATCATAAGATTATATAGGATAAAATATGATAATGTAAGATAAAATGAGATAAATAGGATGGAAAATAATGATGGTCCTAAATTAATTAATATATTTAATTAATTTAGAATTTGGGGTGTTAATTAACTAATGAGGGTGTGGGGTGTAAGGTAGGTTTAACTAATTAAATGTGGAATGTTGATGTATTTAATTGATCGAGGAGGTGGGTGCATTGTAATGGTTTAGACAAGGATGAAGTGTGTATATTTTCGGTGTGTATATTTGCCCCTTTTTTCTAGCGGTTTTAATGACAAAGTTTTAAACAAAAACAATGAAGATTTGTTTTGTATGTGTGATCTAATTATAATGTAATACCGGGAACACCATGATGTGTTTCGTAATAGTTTCCCAATCGAGGTGTGATCCTGAAACAAGATGTGCTATCGAGGAATCAAATGATAGGGGAACAAAGGGGTTTGAAACCTATAGATGTATGATTCATGAAGGTAGGCTAAATTGATGGGGAAATTCAAGTGATAGGGGTCAAAGGGCACACGTCCCATAGAAAAATGATGAATCCCAATATTGATTACATTTGTTTGATTTAATGTTTCAAGGACTAGGGTCCATTGAAAGTAAGAAACACTTTGTGAAAAAGTGATGATTGACATGTTTTTAGGGCAAAGGAGGGAATAATAGCTAATACAGGGGTCAATCACTAATGATTGAAGTGAATCACCAACAATTCATGCAATCACTTGTGATTGGAGTGAGTCGCCGACGATTCACCTGTAATGTGGACAATTTGTATTTTAGATGGTAGGCATGCTTTTAAGAGTTTTTTTTTTAGCTTTACATGGTGTTTTTCACCCCAATATAGTCGAATGTATTAATGCCAATGTAGTTGATGTCGGATTTTGTGATGATGTCAACATTGATGCTTAAGTAATTTTGTATAGTTACTTTTTGTTCACGATTTGAAAAATCTGATTCTAGACAATAATGTGCTATTATAGTCATTTTGATGTTTTAGATGTTGTTGGTATTATCAGGTGATGATGTTGATGTTGTGAATTGTTACAATATTTCAGATATATTTTCAATGATGATACTAATGTTGATTTATTTTTATTTCACGGGGAGGATGCACGGTTAACTATACGTGATCGTATACCACCGCTTTTAGATGAGGTGAGGATTCATATGTTAGATGACAACTAGGAGAATGTAGATCCTGTTGGTTTTGGTGCCATGAGACATTATCGACGGACAAACATATGTTAGAGTTTGATGTTGGATTTTTTAGAGAGGTGGAATTCTTCCACCAATACGTTCTAGTTGCCTACTGGAGAGATCACGATTACTTTAGAGGA
Source organism: Taxus wallichiana var. yunnanensis (assembly GCA_018340775.1). Classification (NCBI taxonomy): domain Eukaryota; kingdom Viridiplantae; phylum Streptophyta; class Pinopsida; order Cupressales; family Taxaceae; genus Taxus; species Taxus wallichiana. The sequence goes on along the minus strand of CM031235.1, from coordinate 586,348,959 downwards.
TGTACACCGTATCCTAAGACTATTAATCCATGGAGAGGGTGTATATACTATTACTGAGGTGGAGAGGGGTGATATGGTGACTAGATTGTATGGAGAGGATGCGGGATATTAGATTTGAGTCGGGGCATTTTCTTATAGCAAACTATATTCAGTTGATATAGAGGGTCGCACTCGGATGACCATGATGATAAAGGCATCATTTTTATGCTTTCCAGATTATAGGCGGCCGATTTCCATGGATGATGACAGGGGTTGGGTCCGAGATGATGGAGCATCATACTTTTTTTGAGTAGGGTCCTACCCTACTTTCTTAGGAATCTAGAGAGTTATGGGCATGGAAGGCCCATAAGAGATATGGTATTGATATTGGATTCTTATTACAGGCTTGGGCCTTGAGCATATTTCCATTACTTGATTAGTGGGGTTGCTTTATGGGGATTGGTGATGTGAATCCTAGATTTTGAGATGGAGGGAGGATGCACATCATGGGTTCAAGAGTAGGAAGAAAAGATACTATCAAGAGTTGTTATCCTGGATTGCAGTGGGAGATGTGGTATGGAGACCTTACTTGCATTTACCTGTTTGGCCTAAGTACCCACATGAGTTGGAATTTTTAGCAAGATATGTGGCTTTAGGCTTGCTAACTAGGTGAGCATGAGTTTATTCATTTTTATCAAGTCAAGAGATAGTTTGGATTGGTACAAGGATTTCTTGAGGATCATGTAAAGTATGGCAAGAGGAAAGAGATACGAGACCCCGAGGGAAATGGTGACAGAGCGAGAGATTTTTATTGATCAACAGGGGCCATATGCCCTAATGATGAGGGTGTGATTATGCCTATTGATGATGCGAGAGTTACCCCGAGTATAAAAATGGTGGACCCTAGCATTGAGGGGTTTTGATAAGACTCAAAGTTACATAGAGAGAAGTATAGAGAGTTAGACGGGTACGTGATAGAGTGGCGGGAGAAGTACCATCACAGGAGGTAGTGGAGGGTGCCGAGGATGATAAAGAGGAGGGTGATGATGATTTGGCTGTAGTTATTGCAATAGTGACGGATGGGAAGGCTGTAGTGGAGGGCAGAGAGATGCAAGAAGGAGAGAGAGGGATGATCTCCTAGGAGTTTGGGACACACTAATTGCTGAGTGGGATAGTTTGATTACTGAGCGAGATGGACTTAATATACATCTTTCCAAGGCCATTGCAAATAGAGATCGGTATAAGGATTAGAGAGATGGGATGAGGAAGGCCTTAGGGATTACTTGGGCCTTCTATTTCTAGTGTAGAGTTTGAAGAGATGACACATGCCAGTAGAAAGAGAGCACATGCTAGTGGAAAGAGACCAGGGGCTAGTGGATCGGGGCCACGGGGAAAGTGGAAAGAGGCATCCTACGGGATCTAGGATGGTTTCTAGGGCTCATTATGAGGCATTACGAGTATAACATGATTATTACGTTAATATGATTACACATGATTATCCAGATGTCACTTTATATGCCGATTACTTGGCTATTAAGGTGGCAGCCCTAGTACTAGTGCAACGAGTGTGGGTCACCCACCTCAGAGACTAGAGCAAGTAGGTGATAACAAGGGAGGAGCTGGAGGAGATGTTGGTGTTGTGGGTGATGCAAGAGAAATTTGAGGAAGATATGCTCAAGGAGGAGAAGGTAGTATAGCCCCTCCTAGCCAATCCCTTGGAGGTTTCAAGTTTATTATCCGATGATGTATTTGATGTATGGCTCATTGAATCCCATTTTGATATGATGATGATGATGATGATGATGATGATGTATTTTGATGTACGATCTTAGAATCCCATTTTGATATGATGATGGTAAAGATGTATATAGACTTGATTTATATGATGATGACGAGGTTTATGATTATGTTTTTTTGACTTATATGTGTTAATACATGTTTTATATATGTTTTTTTAACTATGAATACATTAGTGTTAGATGCATTAGTTGTGACATTATGGTTTATGAATATGTTGAATTGTTTAATTAATCAAATGAATTTAAAATGTGATTTGGAAATGAACTGTATCAAAAATATGATTTAAGTAAAATGAAATGATTCCTCCATGATGTATTTGATACACACGTGATGGGTTTTGAAAACATGAATATACTTGCACTAGCAACCTTAATGAAAGTTAAATGAGATTATCAATGGATATTTACACGAATGTTAATAAAATGTGGGATTAAATAAATGTTTATTTCTAGGTCATGAAAGGGAGTTGAAAATGCGTAGGGTGAGATAGGAATAAGGTTTTCCTTTTCCATGGGCTCAGAGAAATGCCCTCAACTTTACACATTTTTAGTTTAAAACAAACTAATCAATGCGGGAAGCTTTCCTGGATGCTTTTGATATTGATGTATTTGTTTTAAGGGCTGATCGATATAGGAAGCATTTTTTATGGGTAGCCATCCTTCGAGGGTATGGTCTACATTTTTGACTAGTAGCTATTTTTTGAGGGATCATTCTACTTTTTAGTTTTTGATTTTTATAGATAACCTTCCTTCAAGGGACCAGTCTATGATTTTGATGGATAATTGTCCGTTAAGGGATCAGTCTATCATTTATTTTTGTCTTTTGAGAAATGCATCCAAATGATTTCAATATGTATATTTTTAGCTGAGGGAAAGACCCTAATAAACCATTTCAAGGAGGGAGAAGATGCATATATGATCTACACATTCGTGCCCCATGTAATTAATTTTAATTGATAGGTGAGTATGATGATTAAGGGGTTCTTGTAAGAGAGGAATTTGTCCAAAGTGAAATATGCGATGAACAGATCTGTGGTGATCATCTTTAAGTTATATTTAAGGTAATAACGGATACACACATGCTTTCAAATAATTACTATGACAAGATGGATGATATGATAGAGTGACAAGATTTTAAATGTAAAAAAATTCATGACAATCAATCATTTAACAATAAAACATTTGTAAGTGCAAGGCATTCAGAGGTTCCTTTTAGGTTCACCATCAAGGGAAGTGAGATGATACACTCCTAACCCATACTTGTGAGTGATGACATATGGACCAATCCAATTAGGGGAAAACTTTCCAATTTTACTCTATTCCAATTGAATGAAAATTTGATTTTATTTAAGTAGAAGATCACGAATTTTAAAGTCACGTTATTTGATATGTTTTTTATATGTTCATTTAATGCATTCTTGATAAACTTGATGATGTTCAAAGGATATTAAATATTTTTTTAATCTAAAATTTCAAGTTGTGCGAGATGGTCTTGTCGATATTATTTGTCAAGGATGAAGTCCTTAAGTGATACGAAGTGATGGAATTTGAATTTCAATAGGTAAGACATCTTCAAATTTGTAGATGCGTGAATAAAGTGTGGCTCCTATAAGATTACTGATGCTAGTTTGATAAGCCCAGAGAGAAAATGAGATTTGGAGATGCCAATTCCTTCCTACATCATTTGTTGTTTTCATGAGGATTTTATTAAGTGCTTTATTTGAGGCCTCATCATGTCCATTTGCTTGGGGATAGTATGGTGATGAAAAGATGAGTTTGATGTTGAAGGTATCATAGAGGTTTTTAAGTTCTTTATTTTAAAAATATTTTCCATTATCTGTGATAGGTTTATATGGGATGTTGAAACGAAATATAATGTATTGGTATATGAAATTGATAATAGGTCATGACTTAGTGGATGTTAAAGGGATAAATTCAACCCATTTAGTGAAGTAATCAGTAGCTGTGATAATGGAGTGATGTTGTTGAGATGATTCAGGATTAATAGCACTAATGAGGTCTAACCCTCACTGAGAGAAAGGCCATAGGTCCTAAGCAGGTTGTAATGCTTGATTGGGGACATGGATGAGATATGAGTGAAGTTGAAATTTAACACATTTCTTGACATATTCACAACAATCCTTGGTGATAGTAGGCCAACAAGTACCTTAACCGTATAACACATTTGGTGATGTAATTTCCACTAAAATGTCCTCCACAAACTCCATCATGGAATTCTTTAATTTATTTAGTTGACTCATGTGATTTTAGGCACCTTAATAAGATACGATCAAAACTACATTTGTAAAGGATACTATTGATAATGAAAAATCAAGTAGTGTGTTGAAGAAATTATCTTTTAGTGTTACGTGATAAGTCAGATGGAATTTATGATTGAGAAAGATAGTCACAAATCCGAGTGTACCACAAAGCAAGGTTGGGTTATTATCAACGATGTTGATATGAGGAAGTTCATTTTGATGTGAAGGGTAATCCAATCATTGAAAAATGACAAATAATTTAGTGTTGTCTTTTGAATCTTCCATTTCTAAGGGGATGAGGGATCCTAAAGATGCCATTATATCGTAAACTTATTAGAGGATCATGGGATGGTTTGGAAAGTGTAGTGATCAAAATCATCGAGGATAAAGTCAATGTTGGTTTTATATTTTTTTAAGATTTCATTTTTACACTGATATTCTCCTTTGAATTGACTGATAACAAGTTATGAATCTCCATAGATGTCTAAGATGTGAACACCTAGGAGAATAGCTATCATGAGACCCATGATTAAAGCCTCATATTTTTCCATATTATTAGTGCGTTCAAAGTTAAGTTTTAATGATAATGGAATAGGAATGCCCCAAGGAGGTATGATAATAACACCAAATCCCCCTTCCTGAAATTTAGAACCATCAAAGAAGAGATTCATTTTGATAGGGATGAAATCATATTTGTTGACACTACCGATGTATTTATCTGGAAAGTATTCATGAGGAAGTTGATTGTCACGTAAAGGGAACGTCAATGAGCTGGTTTCCAATGGTTTTTCCCTTAATAGATTTTTGTGATATGAACTCGAGGTAAAATTCAATCATAAGCATGAGCCATCGGTGATACGATCACTATGATATGGTTTAGAGTCTATAGTTTTGAGGGGATTAAAGCTAGTGACAACATACGTTTTATGATTAAGAAGGTAATGCCAAAATTTGGACGTGGCAAAGTATAATACACAATATAGATTTTCAACTTCAGTGTAATGGGTTTCATATTCATGGAGTGTGCAAATGATATAATATACAACCTGTTATCGACCCTGATTATGATGGTGAGAAAACATGGCTCTAATAGCATGTGCAGAAGCAAATATGTATAGATAAAATGGATCTCCTTTGAGGTGGAGTAAGCATTGGCGATGATAAAAGATATTGTTTAATTTCATCGAAATATTTTTGAAAATCAGAATCCCAATGAAAATATATGTGTTTACGGAGAAGATGAAATGGTTGACAACGATAAAAAAATTGCTATATAAAATGTCGATGGACTATAATTTACCCTAAATACTACGTAATTGTGTAAGATTATATGGCAGAGGCATTTCAATGATGGCCTTAACTTTATTTGGGTCAACTTCAATACCTTAGATAGATATGATGAATCTAAATTTTTCTAGTGAGGACACCAAAAACACATTTTGTGGGATTGAGATGAAGAAAATATTGAATGAGACGAGTGAAGATGGATTCAAGGACATCAAGATGATCTTTGCATTGTTTATATTTTCCTAAAAGGTCATCAACATAATCTTTGTCATTTTGTGGATGAGATCGTGAAAAATGTAAGTTATAACATGTTGATAAGTAGCTCCTACATTTTAAAGGCCAAATGGCATGACACGGTAGCAAAAGGTCCCCAAGGGGTGATGAAAGAGGTTTTATGTTGATTATTGGTGGTGATAAGAATTTTATTATAACCAGAAAAACCATCCATAAGGGAAAGAATTTCATGGCTAGTTGTTAGGTCAACGAGATGATCTATGTTTGGAAGAGGGAAATCATCCTTAGGATAAGCAAGATTAAGATCCTGTGAAGTCTGTGTAGATACGTAACTTACCCAAGGTTTTGGTTATGGGAATGATGTTGGAAATCCATTGTAGATTATCAATGGGTATGATAAATTTATCTGATAAGAGGAATTGTAGCTCTTCTTTGACAAGGAGAGATATACGTGGATGTATCTTACAAAGTTTATATTTAACTGGCTTAGCATTTGGATATGTGACAATATTATGCACGATAATGTTGGGGTCAATCAATTGCAAGAATATCACTATATGAAGAAGTGAAGGCTTGATAATATTTTGATAAAAATGCGGTGAAGTCATCCAACTCTTGTGGATTTAGTGATTGACCAACTTTAAATATGCGAGGATCGTGAGGGGTTCATAAGTTTACGTCGATAGTAGATTCGTTAAAAAATATTTGGTGTATCAGATGGTAGGGATTTTTGGAAGAAATGATCCTCAACTCCCATATGAGAAAGGATGTTCTGATCATCATTACATTGAAGGATATCTATGATAGGTAAATCTTCTTTGATCATTTTTGGCCAAATAAGAGGAATTTGTTTAATTACATGATTGGACTGATAAGTGAGCAATCATAAGGATATATTATTGAATAAAAAAAGTTAGTGGGGATGGGTACAACATCATCTACATCCATGGGATCTTCAGAGAATGTGAATGTCGATAATTCTAATTCAGTAATGAGCATGGATGTGGAAAATTTGGATGTAGTGGCCTTGAATGTTTTGGATTTGGGTTTCTTATAACCTAAATAATATTTCTCATAAGTTTTAAGGGAACGTTGGATAACCAAATCATGTATTCCCTATTCATAATGGCCAAGGAAAAAACCTCTCTATGCACAATGGTGAAGATACATACAAACAAATTTTGGATTATCTAAAGATTTAAAATTTGATGTAAAAGGCATGACATGGTGTTGATCAATTGTATGGGATGAAGGATAATAAATTCCCCATAGACAAGATTTGTTTTGAGATAAAAAGGACCATATGAGATAACATCTCCTACATTAGGGTCATATGTGAGTTGTTTGTCGGGGTGACTTAGGTGAAGGAATGTGATTAAGCATGACAAGACGATATTTCCCCTAACGTCGGGCATTATACGAAATCACCGAGGAGGAATCATTTGGTAGTTTAGAGGAAGGTATGGACATGATGGTATATGATTCATCAAATTATTTAGATGTGGACTTAGGAACAAGTACATGGTCTCATTTCTTGTTAATAGTTTAGTGGCATCTACAATCTTACATTCAAAAGAGTTTTCATCCGAGAAAGAGATAAACAGATTTAAAATCACTTTACCTTCCTTGAATTTAGAGATTGTTGTAAACCTTTGGGTGCACCTTCGGTCATGATAAAATAGAGATTTACTGGATGCTTTGTAGGTTCATCTCGCTTCAATATTTTGTGGAAGGTTATTAAATATTGTGTGGAAGAGTGCAGATCCGGGGCTCTCGTTTGGTGCACATATCCTAGTTGAAGGAGTACCTTAACCCCTTTGAAGCATTCTGTCATTGTTTAGGTGTTATAAATTTCCTACAAAGGTCCTCAAAGAATTTGGCAGATTCTGGTTAGTCTTGTCTAAAATCTCCCACCAAAATTCATTCAAACAAACTAATCCTACCCATACTACCCCTGCATTACATTGTGTGTCAACAAAATAATTCAATCCATTTACAAAAATGCACAAAGCAAATCAGGATCATACCATGTCTCTAGCAGCCTTAGCCTTGTCTTGAAAGCATTTCCATCATTTAGTAGTGACATCTCTGTTGAGTTTGAATAATGGAAAATTGATCATGTTTTCCCAAGGCCATCTCCATACAATATGCATAGTATAAGGATATCTCCACCTCCTTCACAAAACAGAGGCTGCAATATAGGTTCTCTTACCTTGGTTGAAAGGCACAACCTAAAATAGTGAGGATTAGATCAAAATCCTTTCAAGGTGCTATCCATCTCTCCACAAATCTAAGTGCCAGTTAGATCACATCCCGACTACAAAACGACATACATCAAGATCTATCTGCCTTCAAGCTTCATGCCATATTTATGATGCTACTCAGACTGAAAAGTAGAACAAATTTGGGTATTAACATGATTTACAATTCTCAATGGAATGACCTTGTGTTCTATGATAATCACACGAGATGTTGTAATCATACCAAGTGGGTTTCCATCCTCTTGGATCTAATAGTTTTGGTGGTGACAATGTTATGAGTGATTTTTGGAGGAGATCATAAAAATGGTTGGATAACACCCCTTAAGTGCTGATGTGGTTGGGGATGAATTTTTAGGTATCTTATCTTCTAGTGGTAATAAGGCATTTATTGTAGGTTGTTGAATTATTTGTTGTTGATGTGTCCTAGTTAGTATAGTAAATGGGGGATGACGACCTAGTAGAGAATATTGATAAGGAGGTATTTGATGTAGAATGGTAGGATAGTTACTAGGATTCGAAATGACCCTTCTAGGAGGATGTGGAAGAAAAGGCCGAGGACTGCAAAATCGATATGGTTCAGAAAAAGTATAAGGACTTTTGAAAACTTAGACAATACCTTATTTGTGAGGTACTCTTGTGGTTTTGGATGGGCTAGGTATGGATTTATAAGTAGTTGTTGATGAAGGAAGGGGGGTTTGAATAATGTGATTGATGATATCCAAATGAATTATGGATTTTGTAGTTTTAGAATTGGCTAATGTAGAGATAATTGATTTTGCGAGATGGAGGACGAATGTGGTTTGTAATTTCCTTAGGTGGAGCTGTTTTTGTCATAAACATTTCAAGAGGAATCATAGTTATACTTGTAAATGAAGGTGTAGTTGTAGGTGTAACTATAATAGAGGATATGATTGGTGGGGAGATAGATTCGGTAATAACCGGTGATGAGGATGGAAGGATAATTTCAGTAATGTTGATAGCAGAGATATATATATGGTAGATATGATTTAGGTTCAATGGGTATTATTGTTGGTTTTGTGGATGTGGTTGGTTTTTAGTAGGTATGGTTGTTGGTTCAATAGATATAGATATTGATTCGGTAGATGTTGGTTCAAGATATGTGGGTTCAATAGATGTGGTTTTAGTAGATGTGGGTTCAATAGATGTGGATGTTGATATTGGTTTGGGAATGGGTAACATTTTAGTAATGGTGTTAATCGTGATGAGCATGAAACAAATTTGTTTTTGGTTGATCGGTGGATGTGTGATGATTTGGAAAGGGCTTATTGAATATGTAAAGGTTTTGATTTGGAGGTGCATTTGGATTATCCAAGTGAAGTTCACCCTTGCTAATCAAGTCTTGAAGAACATTGCGAAATGTATGACACCTTTCAATGTCATGTCCTTTTTCCCTATGGTATTTACAATAGTCATTATCTCGATACCAAGAGGGTTTAGATATATATGTATTATTGGGTCGAACAGGCAGGAAAATGATCATATTTCCAACAAGTAATTTATCAAAGACAACACTATAAGTTTCTCCTATTGGTATGTAATTACGTTGTGGATGAGAATGTTTGGTAGTGGGATTTTACTTAGGAGCAGATTTGAATACTATGACATTAATACTTGATTTGGATTTTTTGGGACCAGAGGATGAATTACATGGAAACTTAGTTCATGGTTTCTTAGGACAAAGTTTAACATGACCATCTTTTAGAGATCACAGTTCCAATTTACGGGCCATGGTAAAAGATTCATCAAAAGTATGGAATGATTGAATTTGTAATGTTGAAGAAATATGTTTGGCGCATGATCGAATGAAAAATTCAATCAAATTGACTTGTGATAATGAAAAGGATAATTTATTGATTGTACCCCTCCAGTGGGTAAAAAAATCAGCAATGGATTCATCATCAAATTGTTTGATAGCATAAAGGTCATTGATAGTGACTTTGTGGGCTATGTTTATAGAAAAGTGTTCTAAGAAAAATTGTGTAAGTTGTGTGAAGGAGAAAAGGGAATATTGTGGAATGTTATTGTACCGAGTCTAACGTAGGACCGATAACAAAAATTGGAAAAGTCCTCAACATGAGGTCTTGATCATGGGATATTAGATAATAAGTGTAGAAAAAAACATGAATATGCCGTTGAGGATCTTCCTTGCTAAAGAATCTAATAAATTTTGGAAGCTCCCATTGAGGTGGATATGATTTTTATGGGACTAGGGATCGATAGGTTCATTACATATTTGATCCTAAGAGAGTAGATTTTTGGGTGTGGTTGAGGCTGCTTCCAAGCTAGATATATGATTCATGAGGGCTTGAAGGGGATCAATTTATGTTGGTTGATGCAAAGATGAGCTAGGTTGAAATGCAAATTGAGCTGGGTTGTGAGTACAAATGGTATTGTTGAGGGATGTTTTATTGATAAAGAATGTTCTATTGAGGAACATTTTGTTGATAAGGAACATTTTTTTGCATTATATTTTGTTGTGGGATGTTATAAGTGAGTGGAATGTTTTGTTGAAGTGGAACATTCTACTGAGGAATGTTTTGTTGAGGACATACTGTTGAGAAGGAATGCTCTGTTGTGAAGGGATGTTTTGTTGTGGAACGATTTGCTGAGGAATGTTATAAGTAAGTGGAATGTTTTGTTGTGGGATGTTTTATTGAGGAATGTATTGTTAGGAAGGAATATTTTGTTGTGGAATATTTTATTGAGGGATGTATTGTTGTGAAATAATGTTTTGTCGTGGGACATTTTTGTGTGGAATGTATTGTTGAGATGCTAAAGGTTGTGAAGATTGTATATATTGGTAACGATGTGGTTATGAATATGGAGGTGGTTGTTGAAAGGGCATAAAAGAGGTAACATAAGATGGTGCTTATTGTGGAATGTTTTGAGTAGGAGAATATTGTGGTATGGAGATTAATGGTTGTGATGGTTGTGGTATGTATTGTGAAACATGATGAGTAACGATAATAACACTATTATTGATCAAGGGGATAGATGCCAGAATGGTCATAGTGATATTTTGAATACTACTAATTGGGTTAGATACAATAGTAGAAGTGGAAACATAAATTATTAGAGGTGCATAGGTAATTGAGGGGGATGGAGGGGTAGATGATGAAGCAATAATATTATTTTGTGGAGGTGTTGAACAAAGAGAAAGCTCGAGTGATGATGTATGTTATTGGGTGGTTGTGTCTTGAGAGGAAACCATATAAAGAATAAGAATAGGAATGGAAGATCCAACTTTTGACATTCCGAGTTGAATTAAAGGTGGATATAAATGTATTTTTGAATGACAAGTTGGTAGTTTGGATCAATAAGATGTGAAACCCCTAATAAAGGATCGGGAAATACAATTATGGTTCAGGTATAGATTGTTGGTTTAAATTGATAGGATGTGAAGAATCAGGAATACTTGAAAATGGTTCAGATTCAAATTGTTGTGAAGAACTAGACAAAGGATTCAAAATGTTTGAGGATGGTTGAGTTCAAATTTTTGTAAAGGACTAGACAAAGGATCCAGAATGTTTGAGGATGGTTCGGGTGTGAACGGATGAAGTTGGAAACCCCTAGGTTCTAGATAGGAATTGAAAGTAATGGGGTTTGAATCTAACATTTCTTCAAAAATAGGGTCTCCTCTTTTAAAGAAAATGGGCTCAGAAGACTCGATTGTGAGTGGGGAGTATGGTTGTTTAGTTTCTTCTTATTTAGATGTATTGAAAACTTGACTGTGAAACTGAAGTGAAGAATCTAAGAGTCATTGTATCATTTCTTCATTAAATTGTTCTTCTATTTAATTCCAGTTTCATTGAACATCAAATAGAGGAGAAGACATAATTGGTTGAGAAAATGGTATTTGGTGTTCTAACGGTGTAGAGAATCATGAGGATAAGGAGTGTGATGTTGTAACGATGTAGATAGAGGAGTAGATAATGGGGTAGTCAATGGAGTAGATAGTCAAATTTTTTTTGTAAGTAAGGGTGTGGATAATGGTTGAGACATGTTTTCAGAAGTTTGGTTGTGAGCTTGTTGTCTTGTTTGTACCATTGTAAATAAACACATAAAAGAAACACAATCACCTTAAAATGAAAATTACTAAATGGGTGAATTATAAACAACAAGAAAAAGTAATCAAAATGTATTGTTAGATTTTCTTGATTTGATTACAAAAAGTGAAATGTGTAAGATGGCTAACAAGGGTCCTAATAAATGACAAGATATGGTTGGTTTGTGTGTGTTTAAGGGTGGAGTCCTCGATATACCCAAAGGTACATGAGGCCCAACTCTATATTGCTGCCGATATGGGCATGGTATTGGGGCCTACCCCTTCACTTCATGGTGATGCAATGATAAGGGTTCTAGGTGCTTATCCGATATATATTGAAAAATAGATGATTATACTCATCTAGAACACCAATTTGGCTTCTCCTCTTAGTGATCAAATCCAAGTAGGTATCCACATAGGTAGGAATTTTTTAAATGCATTTTATGTTTAAGTGGTTTGGTTGTGTGTGGGGAAAGGAAAGTGAATGCAACAAATTACCTTCCTAATTAATACTATGTGAAGCAAGAAGGATGAACGATTCATTTTAAAACCCAAATTGAAATATTGTTTTCAATGAAGACAATCAAGAAAAATGCAATACTGGAAAAAAAAAAGAAAGTTATAGGACTCAACTAAACGCTCCTATTTTTTTAATTTTAACAATTTTTAAAGCAAGCAATCCAACAAATAATATCTCCAGAACAAGAACCTAGAAACAAGTTAGAGAAAAAGAAAACAAAAAGTAGAAAAAAATAATAAAAAGGAAAACTTTAAGGGACTAAAAGCACACAAAGAAATCACGATGATTAAATAAATCAGCGACAATTTACCCAATCGCAGCAATTTCCAAACAAAGAACTATAAAAATAAAGAAAAGATGATATTTTAATGAAATTTACAATAATATAAGGGACAAGGTCCCTTTGTGCATGCCAAAATGTTATGAATAAATATTACCTCTTCAACTTAAGCTAATAAGCAAGAGAATAAAACTTACCTAACCTCAGTATGGCGAGGTTTAGAGATACCCTCAGATGTGGATGAATGGTGTTTGATTGTTGCGCTCCGTACACAAAATAATGCCAACTCCTTTCCTGTGAGAAGATCACAACTACTAAACAAAATAGGATTAATATAATATCGGTGGATTGCCTAAAAAGGCCAGTCCTTGGAAATCAAATGACTTCTTGATATGGGTGTCAATCCACTTTTACAATCAAGTGGGTACATGACATATTAAAACTGGTAATAATGAATTTTTTGAGAAATGTTTCATTATTACAAATATAAAGAAGATAAATGATAAGTAATGATGGATAAAAACTATGCCTAGAAATTAGAATCCTTAGTATCGAGTTCTCAGAAGAAGGATAACTCTCTTCTCTAGTGGACCTTGGTTATTCTTCTTTAGAGGAATCTGAACTCTCGTCTCCAATATACTCTTCCTTAAAGAAGTCGAAATGTATTCTAGATCTTTCTCTTCTTCGTGTCGTCGAATTAGAATCAAAATCAGTTTGATCTTTAGATTCAGTCTCAGAGCTTAATTCTTCTAATTCAGCTTCATATTGATATTTAGACCAAGCTAAATCAGCTCGGATACAGAACTTAAAAGTAGGCTACCCAAAATTCATCAAGTAGCTTCGTGGATTTGTTGAGTAGATTAAAAAATGGTTTGTAACTAATCCAAAGGGGTTGAGTGAATGGAACATAACTCGAGGTCATGTAGAATTCTATATTTCTCCTAGTGTAATGGATGACGGGCAAATGGTAATGAATTGATGCTAGTTATTTAATGACCTTGACCCTCTATTTCCATCTAAACAAGCCATACTTGAAGATGATGAATGAAATTGATGAAACTTGTAGTTGAATGACGATTTATTGATCAATGAAAAGATTTGAAATGGTTCCTAAAAATTGATTGATGATTGTGAATGCCAATGCTAGATAATAATGCGTTGACATTGATCTTTGTATAATAGTGACAAAATCGATAGAGAACTCAATATGCAAAAATGTGAGAAGAAGCTCTCAAAAAAGAGACTGGAAAATGGGGTTAAATAATCATTAGTGATTTGCCAAATCACCGATGATTTCGATCTATTTGGGTTAGTTTAGCAAACGGTTGGAACAATTTGCTAATTTGAGACTTTTGTTTGTATTTTCGTGGGATGGATTTGTTAGGTTTGTTTGAAAGTGTCAAGTTGGCTAGTGATGTGTCTAATTTATATAGGAAATGATAAGATAGGTGAGATATTATCCAATTTGGCTAAGTTTGTTTTAAGATGAGTATTAGGTGGTTATTTAGTGATTAATTAGGTGTATGATTATAAGATTATATAGGATAATGTAAGATAAAATGAGATAAATAGGATGGAAAATAATGATGGTCCTAAATTAATTAATATATTTAATTAATTTAGAATTTAGGTGTTAATTAACTAATGAGGGTGTGGGGTGTAAGATGGGTTTAACTAATTAAATGTGAAATGTCAATGTATTTAATTGATCGAGGAGGTGGGCGCATTGTAATGGTTTGGAAAAGGATGAAGGGTGTAGTTTTTCAGAGTCTACACCCATATTCAAGGTCGTAGATAGGATAGTGACAGAATACCACATGATTCCAAATCATTACAATGGAAGATGGAGAAAGATAAGGATGAAAATGAGATTGTGAATGTGATTGAGGTCATCTTTGGTAGGTATGTTAACAATAAAAAGGCAGCAAGTGTAAGGCATTGAGAGGTTCCATTTCCAATTTACCATCAAGGGAAGCTAAACGATAGACCCCAGACCCATACTTATGAGTGATAATATATGGCCCAATCCTGTTTGGAACAAACTTTCCATGTTGGATCCTTTCCATGTTCGATTTTCTTTTAAGACAAGGTCATCGATGTTGAAGTCACATTATGTAAGATGTTTATTATAGGCACATTTGATTCGATCTTGATAGATGTCATGATGTTTGAGGGTGATTAAGTGATGTTCTCCTAACAACTCAAGATGTGCTAGACGTTCTTAGGATAGTCCTCATCATAGATGAATTCACGAAGAGAAATAAACAAGGATGAGATTTGAACTTTAAGAGGAAGGATGGATTTAGAGCCATATATAAGAGAGAAGGGATTAATGTTAGTAGAGGTACTAATGCTAGCATGATAAGCCCAAAGAGTAGAGGGAATATGAATATTCCAATCTCGACCTACCTTATCAATAGTTTTGGAAAGGATGTTAGAAAGTCTTATTAGTGTATTTGGCTTGGCCATTAGCTTGTGGATAATATGGAGAAGATAAGCTAATCTTTATATTGAAGGAGTCATAAAGCTTCTTAAGATATTTGTTTTTGAAGGACTTTCTATTGTCTGTGATGATTTTTTGAGAAACGCCGAAGTGATAGATGATGTGTTGATAGATGAAGTTGACAATTTTGTTGGCCTTGGTTGATGCGAGTGGAATGAATTCCACCCATTTGATGAAGTATTCAGTAGTGGTGAGGATAGAATGATGATGCTTGAGAAGAGCGTGGATTGATGAGGCCAATGAGGTTGAGTCCCCATTATGAAAAAGGCCATTTATCTTGAGCCGTTATAATGCCTTACTATAGATATAGATGAGGTTGAAATTCTCGCTTTGGCATTTGACACACTTTTTGACATATTCATAATAGTCTTGGTTTAGGGTGGATCAATAGTAGCCCATCCGAAGAACATACTTGGGAATTACCAAACCGGTAAAGTGTCCACCACAGATGCCTTCATGGACTTCTTAGATAATTCAGATATATTCATAGGATTTAAGGCACAGTAGTAAAATACCGACAAACCCATGTTTATAGAGGATGCCACTAAGGATAACATAGTGGTTAACATTTTGTAGGAAGGACATCCTAATGTACTTGGATAGGTTGGAGGGATTTTAGATTGAGAAAGATAGTCAAAGATCTGGGTATACCGGAGATAAAATTGATTGGTTTCAATGATATTGATACGAGGAATCTCATTAGTATGGGATGGTTGATCAATGCAATGGACAACAATGAAGAGTTTGGATTCTTTAGGTGTCCAAGGGATAAGAGATGCAAGGGATTCCATGGTGTCCGTAAAGTGGTTAGATAAATGAGGGGCAATTTGGGTAGTGTGATGATCGAAGGATTTGAGGAGAAATTTGAACATGTATTTGTATTTTTGAAGGAATTAATTTTTTCATTGATTGAATCCCTTAATTTTATTGATGATGAGTTGGGAATCACCATAGATATCAAGGATTTAAACACCAAGCATGATAGTGGTTCGAGACCCAAGATAAGGGCTTCATACTCAGCCATGTTGTTAGTGCACTCAAAGTTGAGCTTGTAGGTAATGGGGATAGGAGTTTCCCAAGGAGGAATGATGATGATTCCAACACCTCCCCTAGTGACATTTAGATTCATCAAAGAATAGGTCATTTTGAAGGGAGAATATTCATGATCGATGGTGTTGATGGATTTTTCAAGAAATCGCTCATGGGGGAGTTGATTATTAGGAAGGGGATTTGGCGAGTTGATCAATGATAGCTTGACACTTGATTAATTTTTGAGAGATGAACTCTAGGTCAAAATAATTCATGAGCATGAGCCATCAAGTTATTCAATTATTGTTATAAGGCTGTGAATGCATGGTTTTAAGAGGATCAAAGCTAGTAATGACATATGTTTTGTGATTGAGGAGATAGTGGAGAAGCTTAGAAGTGGTAAAGTATAAAGGAAACACATTTTTTCAGCCTTGGTGTAGTGGGTTTCATAGTCATGAAGAGTGAAGATGATATAGTAGATATCTTGCTCCTACCCCGCTCATTGCGGTGTGCTAACATGGAACTTAGATCATAATTGGTGGTAGAGATGTAAATGTAGAATGCCCCCTCACATGGGGGCATGAGTATAGGTGGCGATAGAAGATAATGCTTGAGTTTATCGAAGGACTTTTGGAAATTTAAATCCCACTTGAAATGAATGTCTTTGTAGAGAAGATGATGGATATAAATGCAGCTACTGATTTATACAAAAATATCACTCTCAATATATTACTTTATTTACATTATTATATTTCTTGGGATACAATACAAATATATAGGAATGTGATTCCTATTATCTCTCCACTATTTTCTCATAAGAATATCCTCCACGATATATTGTTACAAGCAATATATATCCAAACTATTGTTGTTATACACAACAATATTACATCAAACCAATATAACTTAAATATATGAGTTTGATACAACTCATTTACAATTACTGAATATTCACCACATGTAAATATTAATTTCCTAACATTCCCCCTTAATGTTTACATGGTAACAATAGAATTTTCACACTTCCTCTACAGCTTTCCACCTCTATGTGCTCATGATCTTGGCACACACTCGAACTGAAGGTAGAAGAAGGAACACATCAAATTCTTATCGACCATGCATTGTCGGGAACATATCTGACCGACGAGGATGAGAACATGCTCAGGAATCATCTGCTTATCAACCAGTCACTCTAGGGAACACATATGACCTAATAATGTGGGAACTCAAGAAGGAACACATATGAACAACCTTTAATGGTTTTTAGGAGGCTAACCACAAACCTAGGTACAAACAGGAACACATATGACTGTTCTACCTCATCAAGGCTCATGATCTTTGCCTTTCATTATCTGTCTATTATTTATTATATTTTTGCATAGGATAAATAGGAATAATCACATACATAATTGAAAAAATAGAAATGGAACATTGGATCATGTTGATCATGTTCCCCCCTCAATGTGAAATTTCCACTTATTGAAAATTACAAACTGTAAAAATTGAAGTAGAACCACACTACACACAACTGAAATCAACTACAATAATGAAATAAAAATCACACACACACTGTCACCACAGCTTCGTGTGGCCTCATCATTGGTGACTGAAGAGAGGTCTATGTCTAACCTCAAAGCATCCTATGCTTCCATCTTGTTGTCATGTAAACATGTAATGGGGAAATTGGAAGTTTTCAAGCACGACAACTATACCCCTATGCCAAAATTTTCATGTTTTATCATTCCTAGGCAACCCCGACTATGTCCAATTCGTTCAAATTACCTCCCAACCAATGTTATATCATCCCCCTAGGTGATTTAGGAAATTCCATTCATTCCCCTAGGTGATTTTAGGACTTCATTGAAAATGCAAATTTTGGGAGTCACGGGAAGGGCTATCGCTGGCCTTCCCAGGACTGGATCAACCCCTTGGAGTGGAACGGAAGGGAAAAATTCAACATGGAGGTGAATGGAAGACCTTATAACATCATGGAAATGATCTTGGAAGGTTTGGGGAATTTTTGCAAGACTTGGAGCAGTCTGAGTTAAAAATAGGGTTCACAAGCCTAGGCAGTACACATGCCTAAAACAACTGTTGGGCTTCAAAAGAAGATTTTGAGAGCTCCAGATGGAGTTATAAGTAAAAAAAAAAGTTAGAAATAGGATTCCAATACCTACATGATGGTGAAATAATATTTTCACAACACCTTGGTGCATATGATTGGCGTAAAGCTTTTCTCGGGCATAAGTGGAGTCTAGATACAAAATCGATTTTCGGGGATCATATGATCGAATCAAGACATGATACCAAAAACATTAGATTAAAAATTACAATTGAAGTTAGGATCATATAAAATTTCACCAATAAATTCCATCGGGAGCTCAAGTTATCTTCTTTCCAAGTTACCCTCTCAAAGGCAGTTCAGGACTTAGTCATTTTTCCGAGAGGACACGTGTTAGCACCAAGAGCCTGGCAGGATTTCATGTCCCCGACATCCCTAAGGTTAGGTACATCAGCCCTTGGAAAATGTTCCCATCCCCCATGTGACCTCTGGGACCCTCATATGACCTCCAGACTTGATTGTTTAGTCCCCAAGTGCTTATATGGAGCATGCATTCCCTACCATCGGATTGGGTGCCACGTGTCAGCTCCAAGACCACTGTGGAATTTTATGTCTCTTATGAACCTGAGGTGGGGAACATAAGACCTTGAAAAATTTTCCCAACCCCTATGGGGAGTCATTTGGACACCCACGTGACCGAGTTTCAGCCCCTAGGTGCATTTTTGGAGCATCCATTCCTTGTCGTTGGATCGGGCGCCACGTGTCACCTCTAGGAACACCGTGGAAATTGATGTCCTTTATGTACCTAAGGTGGGGGATTTAAAACATGAAAAAATGTGCCCATACCCTATGGAAAGTCATTTAGACACCCACATGACTGACTTTCAGCCCCCAGGTGCATTTTCAAGAAAATCTCCTACCGTCGGATCAAGAACACATGACATCACCTTGACCACCATGGATATTGATGTCCCTCATGTCCCTAAGGTTAGGGACATTAGGCACATAAAAATGCATCCAGACCCTCCATGTGCATGTTTTTAAATTTTAAATCCAACACTTAGCCATTTTCTTCCTCTCATTTCTCCTCCACAACTCCTCACCTTGCCATGGCTCCGTGCATGATTGTCCAGACACCCGGTCCACCATTGTTGCTCGAACCAGCTCCTCCATGGCCACATAAACTATCCAAACCATGAATACATAGAAATATGTAGGTATTAGAGAAAAATGGAGTGAAATGATGAAGAACGGGGAGAAAATGAAGGTTTTTTGCTAGATAACCATGAAGTCACTCGATCGAAAAATCTTCATATCTCACAAGATACAAGTCGGATCGTGATGCCATCTTTTTCAGATTTCCTCATTTTTCAAGGTGATCAAGATGTAATAAACAAGAGGTCAAATGGTGCCCATAATCATTTGCTCCAACAAAACCCTCTCTTCGTGCACTAACTCACATTTGTTGGATTTCCCATCATTCCGGCAATGGAAACGAGCTAAAAACTTACACACGAGCTCCAAATGAAAAAAATATCACAATGGAGTTGTTTTTGTTGAAAATGGAGACAAAAACCAGACCTGCAAATTTCGAGCTCCATTAATGGCCGCCATGGTAGCTCCGTGCCCGAAGCCACTGCCAAGTCAAAATTTCAAAATTTATTTCCAGGCATTCTAGTGGGCAAAACTATGTGAAATTCAGAGGGTGTGATCGTAATGACAAGAAAAATCTAAAAAATTATGTTCCATCACAAATAGAGCACTAGAAACACACTTTCTAAACATAGTAAGTTTTCCTATATAGACTTGCTATGTTTGGAAAGTCATCATCAAAAGTAGCTGAGACAAAGGCAATGGGTATTGAAGATCTCCAAAAGGCCAGAATGATTATCCGAAGCGAAGAAAATAGTTAAAATGACCACTTACTAAAAATAGTAAGTTCCCCATTTGGGCATTTACTAAAAATAGTAAGCCACACTTAAAGAGCAGTTTTGGCACAATGGGAGCCACATCAGAGATTTCCATGAATGGGGACCATTGGACTTCATCGTGGGAAACATCTTCTCCTCTTCTCTCTCTTCCCTCTCCCCCAAATTTCTCTCCCTTCAAATGTTCTAATTCTTCATTGGGGTTTGCACTTTTTAATATGCCTTTAAGTCACTTAAAAGTGACTTTAGAAATATAATGTAAATTAAGTCACCTTGATTTTATAAAAGGGACTTAAATATTTTGTAGGAATATGAATAGCCTAAAGTTGGAAATAAGGCATATGGAGGGTCATGAGGAAGACGATAAGTCACATCTCACTCTATAAATTGTAAATCCATTCCCATTTCAAGGGGTTGGTGATTGATCTTGTAAAATAAAGAGTATATTGTACCTTGAGAAAACAAAGGAGATAGCCAAATTCTTCCATTCCCCTTATTCTCAAATTTCCTCTATTTTTCCACTATGTACAACTTTGGTTTGAGTAATCAATACAAGAAGGAGTTTCCAACTTTCTTTGACAAAGGGGTTTCTTAATACTTTGTGATCGATAAATTCTATTTGGTCTTGTTGTTATTTATAGAGTTGTTTCTTCTCATGAATGCATGTGTTGAAGTTTCTAACTAGTGTGTGTGTGTAGGAATCGATTATCTACTGCAAAAATATTTCTCCTACCTATTTTCTCACTCCCTTCCCTACTTTTAGACAAAGTCTTCTATAGCAAGAGATTGCTAGCTTTGCTGCAGGGTCAGTGGAGTGCCCTTGTTGGATCCCCGATCGAAAGGCCACGGCATGTAAGTCCACCTTTTCATGCGTATGCATATACGGAAGCTACACCGGTTAAGTAGAGGGACTTAGATTCCCAGAGCATTGGAAATAAATCCACAAGTTTTTCCACATGACAAATTTTCTCGCCAATAGTTTTGGCGCCCACCGTGGGGTAGATTTTAACAGCATCTGCACCCAATATATGACCGTAAGGTCTTAAAAATAATAATATTTCAAAGGAAAATCATTCTTTGAAGGTGAATCCATCAAGGAACGAACCCTTGTCACGTTCATTTCCCACATCATGAAGAAATTTCTAGATTGGAGTGAAGTACCAATGAGTGACAGTGAAGAAGAAGAAGAAGATGTCTTCCCAGAAAAGAAGATCGTTGATCAGCCATGGTTCCAGACTAGTGTTGACAAAGGAAAGAAGAAAGAACTGTCATCGATGAAGAAGAATGGATTCAAAGGAGACATAAGATAAGGTGTGAAGCTTGAGAATATGCCAAATTCTTGTAAGAGATGAATGAGCAACTTGAAGCAGCCCATAGTGAGAAAGAAGAAGAGGATAATTATCCTATAGAGGAAACCCTGAAGATCATTCGTACCATAGGGTTTTCATACCTGAAAGGTTCTTGAATGCCACTAAAGAAAATCCTATCCTTGAAGAGATGACAAAAGACAGGATGGTGCAAGATCCAATGAAGAAGATTTTTGCAATCGGCACAACTCACTAAAAATTTAGAACATTGTCCTTCTTCCACTATTATCTAGATGAATTCATTGCATATGGTGATGAAGAAATGAACATGTTGAAAAGAGAATATGTGGAAATACTTGAGAGCATAATAAAAGGAAATTCTGACCCCAAAGTCTTTGATGAAATTTGGAGGTATGCTTTAGCTCTACAGAGAAGATATGAACATCTTGAAGCTCCACATCAAATGGAGGAAGAAGACGAGATGCACCCTATGGAAGAAGACTCAGATTTCTGCCCATACTATGAAGTTTTCATTCCCGAGATATTCTCAGATGCTTCTAAAGAAGATATTTTCATGGAACCTCCCGATGAAAGACAAAGCAACGTCATGGAGGAAGAAGTAGAAGAGACAAAGATAGAATCACCATTCAGCAATTCCATTTGGCTCGAGTCACAGCCCATTGGGGGAATAATATATTCAATAAAAGAAGATCCTTGTTGCATAATGGATGATCCAATGCCCTCCGAAGACTCCACCAATGATGAAGAAGATGACCAATTCAAAGTAAGCATGGATGATCTCTTTTCAAGTTTTGATCTTTCAATTGATGATGAAATGGGGATATGTGAAGAAGTGCAAGAAATTCAGCTGACATTATGGTCTGAAAATGATGAATTCAAGATGGTCATAGATAATCCTCCTTCCTATTTTGATTCTTCAAGTGATGTAGAAATGTTGCATGAAGAAATTAAGGAAGTCAAAGAATCAAACTCTCGTCCTGATGCAATCATGGATGATCAAATGGAAGAAGCCCACTCTCTTTTCAAACCCGAGGAGAACGAACAATTTAAACACAACCTCTACTCACTCGGGGAGTAGAATCATCATCTTGGTGAAAACATAGCCTTTCATCTTTCACCTGAGTAAGAAGATTTGATAATGGATGGTCAAGATATAGCAGAAAATTCTTCTCATACTACTATCCCAACATGGTTCTCTACTTCTTACCAAGAAGAAGATGATATGGATTTTGAGCTTGAAGGATCACCTTTCCCACGAAGCTTGGATATATTCTTCTTGTCAATAGGTGCCAGGAATCAAGTATGCCCATGTATGAAAGAAAGTGAATCTTTGGAAACAAAAATCATGAAAGATATGAATGAGAATGTTTCAGATGAATCATGGGCCCGTATGGATCAGATTTTTAATCATCTCTTAGAGGTAAAACAAGAAGATTCCTCCAATAAAGATAAAAAAGAGTCTATGGAAATTTCAGAAGAACTATCCATATAAGACATCTTGAAGGCCACAAAAGAAACTGAGGATCCTCAACTCAGTCTTGAACTCTTGACCTGGGCCATGGAGATACAAGAAAAGTATGATTCAATTTGTACTTCCTATTTTGGTGCACTAATTTTTGATGTTGAAATGGAGTAGTTGGATAAGCTTGATGACTTATCTAATACTTTAGTTGATGAGAATAGACATGAAAACATCATCATACACATGCGTGCCATGTGTTATGCTAAACCCTACTAGAATCCCGCCCTGCTCACCTTTAACCCACGTACCCTTCTTCAAATAGGTCCCATGCGCCCATGTGCCTTCTTATACTTAGCCAATATTTTGGGGCCTAACATCACCCCACACTATGCCTATTCTCTATCCCCAAAAAAACTTTTCTTCAAAGAAGAAGGAATGTTGGGATCAAAAAGGGGATATAGAATGAAGGAATGAATAATTGGGAGAAGGAATGAAATAATGGGGAGAAATAATGAGAATGGATTCTTATTTTTGAAGGAGGAGAGGGAAATATTTCCCTATTTCTGCCTCTAGATTTTCCCAGGCATCAACCTCGTTCGTGTGCTTGCTGATAGAGGTCTTCGAATAAGGTGCTCACCTCCTAAAAAAATAATTCCTCCCCTTTGGGGTTCATTGTCTCAACAATAATTTCTAATTATTTTCCCAATTCCTCAAGCGCATTCATCCTACGGGTGATCTGAGGGTATAATTCTTTTAGTTGGCTTTTGATCAAGCCTCACAAGGTCTCGATAGCCTCTGACTTCTTTTCTACCTTGGCTAGGATTTTATCTCTTTCAGCTCTGTTCCCCTTATTCTTTTCTTGAAAATCCTTGAGTTCCATTTCATGTGTGGTGACCAGGATGCTTGCCACTCTATCTCTATCAACACAGTTGTCATATGCAACTTCTGTGACTTATGTGGTGGCCTTTACCTCTGCAAGGAGTTTATTATATCGAGAAAAATCTCGACAACCTTGAGATTCTCTTTCTTTCTCTTGGTGCACCAATGATTCTTCTGTAGACTTTAAGGAAAGTGGATGCCTTTCGATCATGAGGATGCAGGTCAAATCCTCTAGACACTACAAGGTTGATTCATATTTTTTCTCGGGTGGCACTAGGTCAGGATGCTTTAAAATAATAACACCCATAATCATTTCAATATTTTTATGTAGCTTGTGTACCCTTTCCTTCTCCTCTTTCAGTTCATGCCTTAATCGCACGCCGATAAGATCTTCCTACTTGAAGTCCTTGTTCTTCTCAAGTAAGCTCCTTCTTCTCCTACTCCAAATCCTCCTCCAGAATATCACTCCGGCATTCCTTCCAAACAATATAGCCTCAATCTCAACTAACAATTTGTTGAGTGCATTGTAGACATGATCAACTCGATAATTGCTAAGCATTCACCAAGGGATTTATCGCTTTTTTTTTCGGCACCTTCATCAACACTCTCGACTTACTTCGAACTCAGGTTCATCCACGTGGGACTCAAATGCCCAAGTTAACATCTTCCTAGTTCAAGGATATGTGCCTTCTTCATGAAACAAAGACATAGCCAAGACTTTCTCCCTTGGTATGGTGATTTAGAAGCACGTGCATGACAAGCACTAGCTAGGATCATAAATGAATCCCATTCCTTTCTCTTGTTCCACCACTATGCCCTTCCCACCTATCGCATAGCTTTTGGAAAGCTTACCGCCAAATTGGGATTCCCACCCATGCTGCCATATTATTTCCCAATGCCTTTTTCTTCCATCTCCTTAAAAATATCATCTGTACTTCACTCCAACTCATGTTCCACCAAATCCTTAATGATTCCTGCCACTTCTCTCTCCGTAGCTATTTCCACTTGTTCCTTGGTGAGGCTTGTAGTTCCTTGGTTTTGGTGCTTACCTCTTCGCTCACCCCCTTGCCTTGATCCTCTACTTCCTCCTCATCATTATTCTTCTCTTCATCTTCCTTGTTATACTTCTCTTCACCTTCCTCCTCCTTCAAGTCATGTATATCATATACTGGGTGGTCTTCACCTCCTTCAGAATCGTCGTCATCCTTTTTGCCAATGTAGGCATCTAAACTTACCATCTCCTCCGAGTCTGCCTCTTAGCCACCTTTTACTTCTTCCTAACCAACAATTCTGTTAGAGGAGATTATTATCTCTCCTTATCCTTAACATAAAACCTATCATTTTCTGATTCTTCATGTGTGAGGGTCCCTTCATGCTCTAGTGCCTCTTCTTTTGGGGTGTTTTCCTTGACTGGGGACTTCTTTTTACGTACATAAGTGCTAGGCTTCGTGACTACTTCCGACGCACCCACCGATTGTGTAGTTTACACACTTGGTGCCTTTCTCTCTTGCACCTCTTCTCTTTCCATCTTCTTTGGCATGAAATTTTTTGACTGTGGGGTCTTTTGGAATGGAGACATCACTCTCTAGATAGGATCCTTTCTCAAACTTAGGCCTTATACATAGATATACCCTTGTTGCAACCCTTCCAGGTGATCAATAGTGTTATAGGATTCATCATTTTTACTTCGTGTGAGACATACTTCTCCACATATGTGCACTTCTTAGGTTATGTAGTGCCCATTTAAACAACCACTTGAGACCAACGAAACAATATAGGGTTGGCGAGAAAAATTATGGGATAATTTTTTTGATAGAAGTATCTACAACCAGGTTATAAGACATCAATCTACCATTGGTAGGTTTCAGAACAAAACCTATTTACCAAAAAAACAAATATACTTTACTTCCTTATATCAAGTTCCCAAGGTTCCAATTTTAGGGTTACATGTTTTAGTTAGGTTAAGGGAGTAATCTACCCCCCACGCCTATTCTCTAACATGCTCAAAACTTCAACTAAATTTTTCTCATACTAAATACTTCCAAGATTTCCCTAAATAATTCCCAATGGATAAGAAATTTTCTCACCTTTCTGGTGATATAAAGAAGTCCTTCTAACTCCTTACATGACTCAAGTTATGAGTGGGTGGAGTTCCTAGGGTAAAATTTCCCTAGAGGGACACGTGGCAAGAGGAGGGAAAAGCCCTTGGGATGGATTGGTGGGTCGCGGGGTGGCATTGTGAACTTTTCCAAACACAGGCTCAAAGGTAAAAAGTGCTCCACACCCCCGCGGGTCCCTAGGTGGACACGTGTCAGGTTCTAATGCCGAGCGGAGAAGGGGAAGGGAAAACGGAGTGGTGGGTCGATTTGGCACTTTGCACCAATGAAAAGGGAAAAAGGGGAAAAGAAGTGCGTGGGTCCACACACCCACTAAGGGATAGAGTCCGAAGGGGAAGGCGGGGAATCGGGCCATGGGGAGAAGTTTAAACTTTTTCCAAAGCCAAAACAAAAAAACAAAAGGGAGAAGGAAGGTCCGCCCTCCCACCTCCACCCCAAAGTGCCATGTGGCACGCTCCCATTGGCCACGGGCCGGCGGGGCCAAAACATAAAATTTCCCAATTTATTTTAAAAGGGGTTAAGTTCAAAATGAAATCAAGCGCCTTCTTTGAAGCCACGAGGGGACACATGGTGCCCTCTGATTGGCTGCAGTCGGCGGAAGGATAAGTGAAAATTTTCCAAATTTTTTCAAAAGGATAAAGGGTTAAAAGAATCCGCGCCTCCGCCTCAGCCCTTGGAGGACACGTGGCACCTTTTGATTGGCTTCGGACTAGGCGAGGGAAAAGTAAATTTTTTTCCCAAGGTCCAAAATTTCTAAATTTTTTCCTAAGGTCGAAAGGACGGGAAATTTTTGGCTTGCGGGCCCACCAGGGAAAATTTTCCCAAATTTTCCCGCCCAAGCTCAAAAATTTCTAAGTGCCATAACTTGAGCTAGAAAGCTCAGTTTTGGGAAAACGAGGACTTTTTGGAAAGATCTCGATTCCCTCTTTGCATAGAAAGCATAAGTTTTACTTTTTGTTAAGTTATTAAGGGTCAATGTTTCAAAAAGGATATGCAGGATTAATTTGTAACTTCATATTTTGGTTAATTTTGGACTCCTCCTTCACTCAACATGTCAAATAGACATGGAGGAATGGTCTATGGAGAGTTTAGAGTGTTTTAGTGAAGATCAATTTTTCTAATTTATTCAAGTTGTATTTTTCCAATAGTAGATGGGAAAAAACAAGCGTGAAAGCTCTGAATTAAATTTTATTAAGTCTTAGAGGTTCATTCTTGATTGTTTTTGTAAATTTGAGTTCCTTAAGTCTTCCTAAGTATGAATTTCAAGGTTTCATAACTTATTGTTGAGTATAAGTTTGAACTTCTCATTTTAATTAAAATGTGCATTGCCAAATTTAAGTTTTAAGACAAATTGAAGCTGTTTCTTTTATATTAATTTAACAATTTTTCTTTCAAGATGCATATGGTTACCAAACTAGTCCAATCCATTTACAATATTTCAAACAACCATTCATTTCAAGTTACAATGCATTTCTGACTTCAGTTTTTAATATACATTTTACAAGAATATAATATTATCTTCCAATTCCATGCATTCCTTCTTTCTTTTCTTTTCAAACAACATTCAATTTCAACAATAATTCAAAATCAGATGTGCAATACACTTTGGAGAAGGGAATGCATTCTTTCATTGATCCTTAATATAATTTTACAACTTATCACATTTCCCATTTGATTTGGTTTCAAATTACAAAATACAAAGTAAGGAATATCATTTACATTTTCTTTTCAAAAACAGAGAACAAGTATAATTCTCCTTTACATTTCTCAATTCAAATTTAGCTTCCATTTACAAAGCAATAAATTCACATTAAAATTACTATTCATCTCATCCAATCAAGGTGGGAAAGGTTACAATGAATTAAGGTTACAATGAATTACTCAAAGGAAAATGGCTGTCAAACTGTAAATTTATTCTTTCTCCAAACAAAAGCATGCACATTTTCTTCTTATCCAAATGATCACAACAAAGAGGGGGAAAGGTAATGCTCTCCACCCAACCAAGACATCCAATGAAAGGAGAATCCTTCCTTCATCATTGGCCCCGAACCCCAACCAAAATACAATAGAAGGTGCAATTCAACCATGGCAACAACTGGCTTCCACACACAACATTCTTTCACATACACATTTTCTTTTTAAAACACAATGCAACACCAAAAGCAAACAACAGTTCACAACTGCATATAAAACATATCAAAATAGAACTCAGGCTTGATCTTGCAAGCCAAAGGAGCAAGGCCTATGGGGGAAGCTACTTATGCCTCCCAATTGGGAATTAGGCATCCACCAAATACAAACCAAAGTAATTCATCACACACATTTTCTTATGCCCCCACAAAATCCCTCCTTATGCCCCCCATAGATTCTCTCCTTATGCCCCCACAGATTTCCTTATGCCCCCCACAAAGTAAGAAATGCAAGCTATTTCTTTTCCATGGTGGATCCCAAACCCAAAAATCCCTCCAAAATTCTAATGCCAATGGCATTCCCTTATGCCCCCACAAGAATTCCCCATAGCCTTCTCCTACACCTTCCCTAAGGCTAGTCTACCCAACCAAGCAACAATTAAAACAAAGCATGCATTTTCCACACAACACAACAAGAAGATAACAAAAATAAAAGAGAGTTAATTCCTACCTCTCCATGGTTGTTTTGCTTCCAAACAGCAAGCTACCAGTGCCAAACATAGTCCAAAACAACAAGCTCCCAAGCAAGAAAAACTTTCTCCAAAACTTTCTTCAAAAACAAGAGCTCTCTCCAGAAAAATGTGCCCCAAGCAAGAGTGCAAAAAGGTTCAACAACCCAAAACAAGAAGAGAGTTTCAAATATATAGAAGAGGGAAAGAAGAGGATGATGTGGATCCATGTAGGATGCCACATCATACATCCTCACATTCAAAACACAAAAGACAAACTCCAAACTCCAAGGCTCAATAAAGAGGTGGGTGAAGAATGACAAGTTACTTGCACACTCAAAAACAGCCCACACCTCAAGGGACAACCATTAAATTAAAATGTAAGAAAGTGCAATTAAAAACATGCACAAAAGAATAAAAATGCATTATAAAAGTCACAAATCACATCCTCAACCATAAGTATGGTTGGTAACATAAATTTAGAGGCATGGGACAAGTTTTACTTGTCCCACAAGCTTCCAAAAACAACCCCCAAGGTCAAATTCGAATTTCCATGGAGGTAGAGTATTTCATACTCCAAAAGCTGACTTACACAAGCTCTTACACACCTTACACATCCCTTACAAATTAATTACAAACAACCAACAAATTTAATAATTACTTTCCCTATCCCAATTTGATTTAATTAAACTTTAAACATATGATCTCTCACATTAATCCATCACAATCAATTAATTAAAAGAAGAGAACACATTACAAACAAAATACATACTACAATAATTAAACATTAATCATAAAAATAAAATACACAACCCATGGTCACATATAAAGATGACTCCCCATGGGAATCTCTAACAAAACAACACACAACACAATAAAATGAGTTGCCATGGTGACCGTGTTGAATTCACCTAGAATTCTATTTTGGTTGGTCTCTGATCCCCTATGTTTTGTTGTGATATTTTTTTAACTTGCAAATGAAAATACCTCCTTCATCCTCGTGGCCATATCATAACATCCAATATGATACAAAAATCACAAAAATCAACTACAAAATGAATCAAAACAACATCGAAGTCACTTATTACATCATTTGCATTTTTAATCAACAAATATATCCACACCATAAAATATTCATTTTCCAGATCAAATCATAGTATCCAAAAATCACATATCCGACAACATCCATAAAATATCCATGTCCAATAACATATCATCATCCACATGTCAGGTGTCTCTAATAATCATCATGCATCATAATCAAATCAAAATCCACAATAATCCATAATCCAATGTCTAACAACATACTAAATCAAAATATAGTAATGCCTATAATGAAATCCATAGTATCGCATAAGCATCAAAAGGTGTCAAAGGGAAGTGGGCTCTACGGGTTATACAAGATTTCAGTGTAGCTCATGATGGTCATGGTCCACCTCACTAAGGTCAAACCTTAGTCTCTTACTCTCCTTGAACATTTTAACCCCGCTTGAAGTATTGCATGGTGAAGGAGAAGGGTAGCTTGCATTATGGGATCTTAGTCCCATTTGTCAAGTAAACCTATCAATGTAGAAATGTTGGTAAACTGCAAACTCTACCTCTCCATCCATGAGCATGGAAAACTACTCTGGGCTCCTCCTCTACCTCGAATGTGTCACGTATTCATTTATACCACTTCTCTAGGCGTGCCTTGTGAGTGAATGTCATGGTTTCACAAGTATACTTCTCAAACCTTTTCGCAGGTGAGGAGTTATCTTTGGATACTCCTAAATGAAATTATCCGGCCTAAATTGGTACTCCAAACTCCAAAAATACAATGGTGAGGAGGATTTTTCTGAATAGTATCTTCTCTCCTTCCTGCACGCTACTTATGATTTCATCCGCAAAAGGCGCACAAGTTATAGATGGTCCCTTCTGATATTTCTTGACATATATTCAACCATGCCTTATTCACTTGTGTTCATCTTTCTCGATCATTAAGCTTAGTGACCAAGTGTGTGGCCATCCTCATAATAGGGTCTGGAATTTTTGTGATGTCAAAGTATCACGAACCCTATTTGTAGTCATAAGTTGCTACTATTTCCTTGATGGATTCCTTGTTGCTCAGATCGTCATCTAGGGATTCTCCTTCACAATTTAGGCTAGTGAATTTGGATATCAACTGTGGTGTTATGCACATCTTGTGACTTGCAAAGTAGAAATGGTCTTCATGCATGCATGACATCAACCATTGATATAGTTGGTCATCTTACCAAAATAAGGCAACTCATACAATTGCAATATATTTGTCTTCTCCAACTTTACTTTCACCTCATCACTATATATTGACATTCCATTTGGTGTCCTCTTGTTAGTTGGACAAACCAACTCCAACACCATTTATTTCTCTGTAGTACTCATGTAATGGTTGTAATCACTCATGGTCATCTGTCTCAAGTGTGACACCCAATCGTTTCCTAACAACACCATCTGGGTACTACATTTTTGCATACCATTCCTCATTGGAGCTCACGACGGTAGTGGTTTGTTTTCTTTTCCCTTGCCCTTCTATTTCTTTGGTGCCATTATTTCTATCGATTTAAAATTTAAAACTCCTTACTCTACTCTACTGCTCTGCTCAATCTCGAAAATCAACTCTTGGAAGAAACCCTTATATCTCTATGCCCTAATTGCCAAACCCTAACTAGGAAAACCTTCCACAAGATGACGTACTTCAAACAACCTTTCTTTCACACCCATGTACTCTTTCCTCCTATTTTGTAGATCCAATCTAGTCCCCCACTTAGATTTCTAGGATTCTTCTTCCTTTGCACAAATCTCTTTAGATGCCCTAGTTTGCAAGAGTGCTTCAACTTCATAATAGAAAGGTAGAATAATGACTTGCCCAACCTCATATTTATAGTTTTTTCTTCCCTCCAGCAATAAATGCTATACCACCTACCAACATACTTAACATTAAATGTGATTTTTGCACTTAAGCACCCTTACCCATGTGCTTCAACCTTCTCGGTGTGTAAAAATCCAATCTGACCAAATAATCCAATCGACCAAATATTCTTACGCTCACATCTAAAATGCTGAAGGCACTTCTTGTTTCCTTTACCTGATTTTTGTGCTCACGTAGATCATGTTGTTCCTGCGCTCTTCATCCTTTATACATGGTCTTCGTTATAGGATTCTTGAAACCATAATTCATTATCCATTGTTTCCTCACGTGCTTTCTCAACCTTACGTGCTTCCTTCTATTGGGCCACTCAAATTGTATTAATGAACTATACATTTCTTTGCATTACCCCACCCCACACTAAAATAGATGTTTGGTCCTTTGCGCATACACAACCTTAGAAAAATAATGTGGTTACTGACACACAAGGCTCAAAATAAAACAAAGAAAGGAATACATAAGGAGAAAGGGAAGCACAAGAAAATAAAAAATAGTAAAAGGAAATTCTAAGCTAACTGGCAATATTGCCTTATTTAAAAACACTAAGAAGACATATTTATAGTAGGGCTTCAGCCTACTCCCATTGAAATGACCTGGTAATCTCATCCCATCTAGTGCTTATAACTAAAAAGTGTCTGAATCAAGGATGTATGAGATGATGTAAGGTTCCAACCAATGGAATTTCAACTTCCTAGGATGGTGCACATACTTGGAATCATATAAAAACACCACCATATGCCCAACCTCAAATTTCTTGTTCTTGATATGACGATCATGCCATGCCTTTTATCTTGCTTTTACTGTCTTCTAACTCCATCTAGCAAGTGATCACCTCTCATCTAACTGAATCAACTTATCAATCCTCTCCTCTAGCACTTATTCATCATCCAATCCTCCTACGTGTGCTATATGAAGCGATGGTAACATGAATTCAACTATTGGAACAACATCCGCCACAAACACCAATTGAAATGGTTTGGCCTTGTTTAACCTCTTGTAGGTTTTCTGTATGCCCATAGAACAAATGATAATTTATCATCCCAGTCTTGTCTTCCAATGTCATAGATCTTGGTCAACATGTGACTTAGTATTTTGTTAAATGCCTCTCCGGTTCCATTACCTTGAGGGTGATAAAGGGTAGTTTTATCATGGGCCACCATAAATTTCGCTAATAGAATCTTGACTATTTCATTGAGGAAATTTGTACCCCTATAACTTGTTAAGCTTAAAGGAAATCCATACTTATTGATTATATTCTCCCGTAAAAATATAGAAAATATTGTTGTAGTGTAATCCTTCGTAGGCACTACCTCTTCCTATCGTGTCAAGTAATCAGTGCAAGTAATGATATAATGTGAACCAGTCCTTTGTGGTAGGTGAAATTGGCCCTAAAAGTTTATAGCCCATTTTTCAAATGGTTCAAGCACTAGTTATTTGTCGCAAGGGCATCTCATCCATCTTTCCAGTTTTCCAAGGCTGCTGCAATGGTCTCGGGCATTGCAAAACTCAATACAATCCTTATAGATGGTTTCCCACCAAAGCCTTGCAAGTAGAATCTTCCACATAATAGCATTTCTGCATAGTGTCCTCCGAAAATCCCACCATGTGATTCCTCGATGATTTCCATACGCTCATGTTCTAATACGCATGGCGCGAGTAACCTCATCACGTCGTAAATTATATAGATCTCCACTAATCAACATGTAGGGTGTGAAATGTATTGCTAATTGATTACTCTCAAGAGCCTTCATCCCGTCCGATTGCCACACTAGTTTGAAAGAATACTACGATATCTTCCAAGTCGAGGGAGCATACCATAACCTAAAAAGTTTCACATCCGACATGGTATCCTTAATGCTTTGTGCGTTCTACCCTGAGTTAATCCTTGATAAGTGGTTAGGTTTTGAATTAATCTTTCTGAGTTTTACAACTACTGAAAACTCAAATTCTTGGAATAATAGGAACCAACGACATATGCATCCTTGAAAAATGGGATTTTTGACTAAGTAATTCAAAGGTAGTGTGGTCGCAGTGTAGAATATAAATGGTGTTGCCAATAGTACTTGTCTAAAATTATGCAGCGAGTAGATCATTGACAGTGCCTCACGCTTAGTAGTTATGTAATTTTTTTCTGCTTGTGTCAACTTTCTACTTGTAAAACATAAGGAATGATCAATAATTTTCTCACCGGGTTGTGCTAGTACTACTCCCATGGCTGTCCCTGAGGCATCAACATGCACATGGAAAGACTTCTCCCAAGAAGGAAAATGTAGTATGGGCATAGTGACAAATCTATCCTTCAAAATATCAAATGTTCTCTACTACACCTCTCCCCAATTAAAAGCACTCTTGTGTTTTAGCACTTCCTCCAAGGGCACGATGATCTTGACATACCCCTTTATGAATTTCTGTATTACTTTGTATGATTAAGGAATCAACGCATGCGCTTTGACTAGTAGGCTCCCCTAATCCCATAATAACTGCAAATTTGGCGGGATCCACTAGTAAGCCTTCTTTATATATAATATGTCCTAACAGGGTCCCAAATGGAGTAGAAAAGACACATTTCTTAATGTTGAGGGATATCCTTAATTGCTGACATCTCTCAAACATCAGCCTCAAATTGTCACAATGGTCTTTTACCAACCCATATATAGTCCAGTCATCTAGGTAAACTTGAAGAAATTTATGGATGAAGTCCTGAAATGCTTGTACCATGATGCATGAGAACACAATAAGCACATTATTCAATCCAAAAGGCATAACTGTGTAGGAAAAACTTCCCCATTCAGTGGTGAAAGTTGTCTTTCTTTGGTCTTCCTTTGCAATCCTGACTTGGTGATACCCTGAGAACCCATCCGTGAAAGAGTAGAATTCACACCCAACTACTCCCATGAAAATATCTTGATAAAGGGGGTTAAGAAAGGATCAATGACACATACTACATTTAAGTCCCTGTAGTCCACACAGATCCTTATCCTCCCATCCTTCTTGATATTGATGACCATTGGGCTTATCCATTTTGATTCTTCCATAACCTCAATGATACCAGATGCTATCATCTTGTCTATTTCCTCCTTGAACTATACATGCAAATTTAGATTCATCTAATAAGGCCTCTTCTGAATCAAAGCGGGCACCTTAGTTCAACTTGATCTTCATCTCCTCTAAGGAATGGTAGGTGCCTTTGAGTTCATGGTACCCACGAGGGAACAAATCTTGAAACTCACACGATAAATTAATGACCTTTGAAACTTATTTTTCCAACCAATAGTCCCCGATGATAGCTTCCTTAGGTTTTGTCTTTGTCCCAATGTTAACCTTCTTTATTTTCAAGGGCTCATGGTAGGTGCATGCTTGCTCATCAACAATATCTATGAATTCACACTTATATTCAGAATATTTAACATCCAAACTTTCCATCACTTCACCGTCTACTACATAGACCATTTTTCCTTTTTATTTTTCCATACACGCGCACTCAAGTTGTGCTTCCTCTAATTCTTCTTCATTGAGGAACGCATCTAAATAAGGCTCACTCAATAAATCCAGTAGCCTATCTTCTACCATAGCACTATCTCCCATTGAAAGGTGCTTGATTACTTGCAACACCTTATCCACCGATGGATTAGTACTCCTATACTTGAAAGATTGAATGAGATCAGCCACCAACTCCTTCCAATTATCTATTTGAGGACACATATCGGAATGAATATACCATGCACATGCATAACCTTGTAAGGTGGTATATAACTTATGCAACCATAACAAAGGTGATAACACTTGTGTGCTTCCCATCCAGGCATTCTCATATGCTTCGATATGAAATGACTCTGTCTCTTTACCATGGTAGTCTTGGATGACAGTGGGCACGTTACTCCTAGAGAACCTTACAGAAAATGTGATTCTTACCTCACACCATTCTAGGAGGCTCTCTCGATGTGTAGCCCACCAATGTGCTGCAGTTTCGAATAGGTTATAACTGAGCATTCCCCTTCTCTCGTCCTCATTCTTCCATTGAGCCTCCATTTCTCATAAGAAAATTTTAGGGTATGCTCCTCTAGAGTAACTTGGCAACTTATTCCCTCCTAGGCACTTGACTGAGTGCACCTTTATTACCCTTGTTACATATCCTCTCAACTGTCACCAATCAACTCATAAGTCCCATGTGCCCAATTGTCACATGCCATGCTAGTGTTATCACTCAAGGACTAAGAATCTTCAAACTGGATAACTCCCTCAGTTGGATGAATTATATTAAGATCTTTGATGGAGCACACATAGATTTTGTCAAAGAATTCCTCTCTAGGGGCTCAAGATAGGCACTGATTTCCCATCTCTTAAAGGGATAATCACTCTTTCTTCCTTGTTCTCAAAGATGATATATACCTTGTTAAACCACATATCGACATTGTTATTATAACACCAAGGATGCCTAAGTAATGGTAGGAAATTATCCACCTCGGGAGCACCAAGACCTCAAAGTCCCAGTGAACTTAGCCCCTTGAATAGTGATAACCGCATCCTTCAAGACTCCAATGGGAATTTCCTTTGTCTTGTTTTCCATATACAACACATTTGAAGATGGTTGTAATGTGGGTCTTCCCATTTGATGCCATGCATCCAAGGTGAGAACATTGAACTCTGCTCCCGTGTCGATGAGGATATTACTCAAAAGCCACCCATTAACAACTGCATTCAATATAATCTCCTTATCATAGTAAAGGCTACGAGGAGGAAGGTTTGCGTGTAAAACTTACCTTTTACGCTTTTCTTTGGCACGTGGTACCTTCTCCCTCAGCCATTCTCCTAGTAAGGGAATAATATTCTTTTGCCTTAACATCCTACATACTTCATTGACCTCATCTAGGTCATCCTTTGGAGCCTCGACATTCATCCTTTACTTTAACTACTTTGATTGCTCCTTTAGACATTAGATCTTCCCTTGCAAACTTTGAATCACATCCATAGTCTCTTGATACATCTTATTTTGATGAGTAGGATCTAGATACTTTCCATGTACCACTTCCTCTCTTGAAACCAAAGTGTCCTTTATCTTGGTATCTCACGGCACGTGTAACCTCTATTCGTGTCACCACCAATATAGGCTTAGTCCTGACTCATGCACCACTCTTGGCATCCATTGTGAATAGGCCTTCTTGATTCTTACCATCCCAATGTATTTGACTTTCCAGTGCTGCTGATTCATATGCTCATAAAGCTTTGGAAACTCTTCATACTTATGTTTCTTCCGCACCATGAGCATTGCAATAGATCAGGACACTCACGCTTGTAATGCTCTGTAGATCCACAATTATAACAGGTTCCTCGTAGGAATTCACTTCTTACTCTTCCGTGGTTAATGTGACCATGAAATCCTCTATGAAAACCTCTTCCATGCACTCCTCCATCTACATGCCCTTCATAGTGAAGATCATCTTCCTTGGAACTACTTGCAAGACTAGTCTGGGGCACATCAAGATCAATAGCATCATGAATCTGGTCAATAATTCTGTAATCCTTGACATCATGGGTCCTAGAGGTACATATCTTACAATAGAAAGAAAAATTATTACAGATTGTGCACTATAGTAGAGGACACCTACTTGCATCATGATCCCCATGGAAAATTTCCTAGTCTACTACCATAGTGCATACCGAATTCCGAGGGAAACTATCTTTTACATTCCCTTCCACTTCACATTCTATACACAAAATCCCACTATGAACCTCATGCGTTGAGTTTGCAGATAACTTCTCTAACTATTTGGCCATTGTAGAAATTTGAGCCTCTAGAAAGGGGATGACATCGAGTGTCAATGCTCCCAAAACCATAATGTGTAGGGTAGCTTCCAATGCCTTGCACGGGTATATGAAAGTCTTGTTTGACAGTGCCCTTCTAAATGGTGTTATCAATCCTCCAACAAACCATTGAGCATGTTGATAAGGGTGAATGTCATATGATAGTTTTGACAAGAGAGTCTTGAAACACACATCGTACTCCCACACACTCTCTGTCATTCCTTGTTGGATCTCCTTTAGAGTGCTAATGTTCTTCTATTCAAATTTTAGGATATGGAATTTTTATAGGAAGGTGTTCTTTAATGCAGTGTAGTCTACCACCATTTGATGAGGGTCATATTTCTAATACCAACTATGTGCACACCCTTACAATGTTGTTACAAACTAACTTGCCTTCTGGTTCGGGGTAGTGATCCCTTTTATGCTCCATAGCAATTCACACTTATGTACATGTTCTCGCAACATATTTAACACCCCTGTAGTGTGGTAAGTGCAATGAAATCTCAAAAAATACTTGTGGAGGTGGATGAGGCCCTTGTCCTCCTGATCTAGAGCCTTGGTTTCCTTTGGTGTTTCCTCCTCTATCAAATCCATTGGATCCACCAGGTCCTATTCCTCCTAACCCACAAGATCCTCTAGATCCACTAGGTCCACCAGTCCCCTAGCTCCTATATGAAAAGATACACCTCTTGCAGCCAAAAATGGCTTGAAGTGGTCATGCCTAGTGTTCTTAAGGTCCCATTAAACTATGCGTTGATGGTTTGTGATATTGTCCCACTTCAGTTTTGTGTCCCGCACCACTCCTAGATGTAATACCCAAACCTTACATACTTGCACCTTGTCCAAAAATTCCTCCAAATACCAAAATGGTTTGCGTAGCCATGGATGTTCCAAACGAGAAATTATATTTCTTGGGTGCAGATCGGTTACTCTCATCGATACCAACTGGGTTAACAATAATTCTCCCTTGATCTAGAAAACCAAACACCAGGGGTTGGTCACTAGGTGGGTTCAAATATGCACCAAAAACTCTCTTTTCTCCTTGCAACAAACTCTCATCAGAAGCTGAAGGGGCTTCTCTCCCATGCCTGCCAAGATGGGGTAGCACATACTACTTAGGTTCCACATCCTCTACGTGAACCTCAACTCCTTCCCGCTATGTCTGCCTCTATATAACCATCACACTTATAACCTCACATTGTCTAGTCATCTCCCTTTCATGAGCTTCGCTATACTTGAGTCATCTCTCCTCCCTTTCCTTCTTAGCCAAAATTTCGGCATCTTCCTCCACCATAGCTTCGTCACCCATTACTCAAAGAAGCTTATCCACCATGGGAAATGCCTCTAGACTTAGGTTAATGACCAAGATATTAATAGACAAAGGAATAACATGCAAAAAATTTCCTCCGGGCTACCTCAAAACTCGAAATCAATAATGTCCGGGAAAGAATACTTAGAAATGGCGTATTCTAGAGTATAACTGGTCAACACTCCTTTCCACCAGTGATCAACAACACACGTCTAAGTCGATCTCCATCTGCAGACTGTGATAATCATATTTGGGTCCATACACATGATCTGTAGTACTAGATTGATATGGATGCATATGCTAAAAGCCATTCATATAGTTCTACTAGAAAATAGTAGAAAAATGTCTCATATAACTCATGGTACATGTTCTCTTTTACCCATCTACATGCATCGAACTCAGGTCTAGTCGTTGAATCTTTGAGCAAACTCATCCTTTGTGATCTTGAACCATGTTTCAACACTTTCCAAGGTCATACGTTCTGTCATCACGCATCACAGGGACCAAGATGTATGCCATTTCTCACAACAACTTCAAAAAGAGGTCCCAAAAACAAAGCCAAGATGTAGTCATTTTTATACCCTTAGAACATTAGTATAATCCCATGCATGCTGTCCTATCACACAACATGTGCTAGGTACTCACCCGAGGCATACGTGGGTGCCGAGCCCCTCCTTTATGTGAGTCTTGTGAGAATTCATTATCTATGTCCAATACTTAAGTGTAAAGAATTAGAAAGAACCATGCATTCACTCTAAAAGCTTAGGATGAGTTATCATATCATTGTATCCATAAAAGAGAAGTATCAAACCGCATATAGAATTGATTCATACATAAAGGAAATGCACTAGGAATTATGCTCATGAACACATATATGTATTAGAACTGGACCTTATATTCATATTAGACAATTCAATAACCACATTACATTAATTGAGGCCATAACAAACCCATTTAATAATGCAAAGCAAGATCATACATCAAAACTAACCATGTCCTTCATATTACGAGGAAAAACACAAGACCCATCCCTCTAAATATGCCATCAATCCTATGTTTCCTCTAATCCCAACCCATATAATACTCCATGATATTTCTAAAGAGCTTCGCCTCTTTTCCACCACCTTTTCTCTCTTAGAATCCCCCTTTCTACTATCCACACATCTCTATATATAAATTTTTACCTTCACCTTCATTCCTTCTATGGTAACATATTGACTACCAAGTGTCCAAGTGGTCCTCCCATGGAGCATGCCTCCTTTGATCTCGAGCTCTCCACTCTTTGTAATGATGTCCTTCTAGATCCTTCCATCATATGTATGGAATATTCCTTTTGATCCTACATCTGCTAGGCTGACACCTTATCCATTCCACATGCTAGATAGGTCACACTTTTCTTGTGTGTTGTCTAGAACTTCGAATACTGAGATAAGTCCCAAAATGCATGTTATCTTATGTGTGCATGCCGTGTGTTCTACTAAACCCTACTAGAACCCTTTCCTACATGCCTTTAAGCCGCACACCCTTCTTCAAAAAGGTCCCACGCACCCATGCACCTTCTTGTACTTAGCCAATATTCGAGGGCCCAACACATGGGTATAGTTATAGATCCGAAGAGCTCAAGCCATCTAAGGAAGGTGTTATTCAGTGGGATGGTGATTAGTCCATGAGTGACACAACCAATGTTTCCTATGATAATTGGGCACATGGAATGTATGAAATGGTTGGGAGAGATATCAACAACAAAATTATGTGTATGATCATGCTGCATATGATTAGGAATTTGGGTCATAACATGGTACCTCGATACACTGGTGAAGGTAACTCGATGTATTTCTATGTGCCATGGAAGCTTAGTGGAAATATCAAGTAGAAAGAAGAAATATACTAGTTTATCACCTATGTGGGACAATTGCACGTTGGTGGAATAGACATAGAGATAACCTTTTGGAGTGGTAAGAAGTGAGAATCACCTTCTCTACTAGGTTTCTTAGGATCAATGCACCTTCATAGATCTACATATACCATGGGAAGGATTCTACTTTGCACCATGTTCAAGAGTGTGAGAGAATCTAGACAAAGGGATAGGAGAGAGGGGCAAGAGGCCTTTCCGCAATTACTTTGGGCACATAAATTCTACACCACTCTAATCAGTTGTATGTGCACATGGTATGTTCATGTGGAGTTAACAAGGGAAACAATTAAGTGGTAGGGGATGACCTCGGTGTATGACTGGGACCTTTGACTATTTTTCTACTAAACCTTTGGTGAATGAAGCATTATAGATTATAAAGTGCCTTATGATGGGGGATAGTGAAAAAGATGAAGAAATCCTATTAGATATGTTTGGAGAGTTAGACCTATAAGCGCACTTTAAATAAGAAGAGACAAGAGAAACAACTTGTTCGTGCCTCTGCTAGAAAAAGAAAAGGGTAAGCTAGTCTAAATGATTAATGATGAAGAGGTAGAGAATATGGATATTGATAACACTATAGGTATGTGAAAGGTCTTAGATAATGTTGTTGAGAATGCACACACTTACTAAGAGCCTATGAAAATGAAGAAGATCAACATTGGGACATATACTGAGAACCTAAAGAGGCCATTGTTGGTGACTATTTTTATGAACAAGAGGTGTTAAAGATAATTAGGATGCTGTGTGAATTCAAGGATTTACTCCCATGAGGTTATCATGAGTTCAAGGGAGTGCACCCCTTTTTGGGTGAGATGAGGATCAAGTTAAAGGAAGGTGCACACTCGGTTAGGAAGAGGCCTTATAGAATGAATCCTAATTTGCACATCAAAGTGAATGAAGAGATTGATAAGATGCTAAAATATGGAATCATTGAGCCTGTTGAGGAATCGAGTGGTTTAGCCCCATGGTAATAAGAATAAAAAAGATAGTAGGATAAGGATTTGTGTGGACTACAAAGAGTTGAATGTTGCTTGTCATATATCCTTTTCCCTTAATCTTTTATCGACGGATTCTCGAGTTATCATCAAAGTGTGCGGATTGCTCAAGAAGATGAATTTCACCTTTGAATGGGGAATTTGTACATATTTAGTTATGTATTTGTATTTTGGAT
Organism: Taxus wallichiana var. yunnanensis; assembly: GCA_018340775.1. Taxonomy (NCBI): domain Eukaryota; kingdom Viridiplantae; phylum Streptophyta; class Pinopsida; order Cupressales; family Taxaceae; genus Taxus; species Taxus wallichiana. Next base: position 586,307,185 of record CM031235.1, on the reverse strand, counting down.
TGAAGAATTCACCTACAATATTTTCACTCATTTTTGTACCAGCATTTAAAGATTTTATACACAAGTTTTTATAGGTTTATTTGGATGATTGGACTGTGTATGGACATGTAAAAGATCACTATGGCAACTTGAGACTCATTTTTTAGAGATTTAAGAAGCTAAACATCTCTTTGAACATTAAGAAGTGTATCTTTACTACACACTTTAGAACTTTGTTGGGACTTATTATTTATGAAGAAGTCCTATTGGTAGATCCTACTAAGGTTATAGTTATTTTGGGCTTAGAGGAGCCTACTAATCAGAGCCAGGTGTGGGGGTTATTAGGACATATAAGTTATTACAAAAATTTCTTCAAGGGTTATGCTAAGATTACCATGCCCTTGGAGGAATTGTTGAAGAGTAAAGGAAAGTTTCATTGGAATGAGGTGCAATAGATAACACTTGAGACATTAAAGGAGAGACTTAATTCTATGCCCATTTTACACTTTCCTTCTTAGGATAAGCCATTTCATGTACATGTTGATGCCTTTGGCATGGCCATTGGTGCCGTGTTAGCATAACCTGGTGATGGGATTGTTGATCATCCTATTTATTTTGTGAGCAAGAAGTTGACACCAACTGAGTAGAATTATACAACTACCGAGTGAGAAGCTTTGTCCATGATTTACGTCTTTGCATAAGTTTAGAAAATACTTATTGGAAAATCCTTTTATATTTTATACAGATCACATGGTAATAAAGTAATTGGTTAATAAGCCCATTTTGTAGGGGCACATATGTCGTTGGATTCTATTATTTCAAGAATTTGACTTTACAGTGGTTGTCAAGCCAGGAAAGAGTAATTCGACCAAATCATTTGTCAAGGATTAACTCAAGAGAGGATGCACAAAGCATTGATGACATAATGCTAGATGCACAGTTGTTCAGATTGAACCACGTTCCCTTTAACTTAGAATATATTGCTGTGTTTTTATGTATCTTGGTGTGGTTCTTGAGGGGATGAAGAGCTTAGAGAGGAAATAATTTTTCATACATGCCATGCCCTATATATTGATCAATGAAGATTTATACAAGTTAGGAAGTGATGAATTTTTATGCCGGTGTGTACTTGAGCATGAGCACAAAGCCATTATGGAGGAAGCTCATGGTGTAATTGTAGGTGGTGATTATGCAACAAATGCTACCATGTGTAATATTTTTTGGTAGGCCTTTGGTGGGAAACAATGTATAAGGATTGTATAGAATATTATAAGACTCATGACCATTGTCAATTCCTTGGAAATCCTGGGCATAGGGATGAAATGCCTTTGAGGCCTATTGCTAGTGTAGAACCTTTTGAGAAGCAGACAATTGAATTTGTGGGTCCTATTTCACCACCCACACGTAATACTGGATCACACTATATTATTACATGTATAAATTATCTGACAAGGTGGGAGGAAGTGGTGCCTACAAAGGATTTCATGGCAGCTACAAAAACAAATTTCTTATGGGAAAACCTTATCAACGGTATGGATTTCTATTGAGTCCGAAAAGTGATAGGGCACTCATTTCCATAATGAGAATATCAAGATATTATTGGCTGAATTTATGGTGGCGCATCACAAGACAACACCCTATTATCCACGGGCTAATGGGAATGTTGAGGCTTTCAAAAATACTTGGGACATATATTGGAAAATATTTGTGATGTTGGAAGAAAGGATTGGGATGATAAAGTCTCAGTTGTACTTTGGGCATACAAAACAACATATAAAAGATTAAACAAGGCCACACACTTTTAATTGGTGTTTGGTGTGGAGGCTATTTTACCAATGGAATTCATATTACCCTCCATACATATTGTGTGCACAGTGGATCGAATGATGAAAAATCACTTGAAGACCACATTGTTAAAGTGATGTAGTTGGATGAGTGGCGTGCCATTGCACATTGGAGCTAGAAGACAAAAAGGCTAGGTAGAAGGCATGACATGATAGGCACATTAAGAATAAATAGTTTGAGGTTGGATAGATGGTTCTTCTTTATGATTCAATTTTTTTGTACCACCCTGGAAAGTTCCAAGTGCATTGGTTGGGATTGTATGTTTCACTAACATACTTGATTTAGGCACTTGCCATTACAAGTGCTGGATGACACTCGTTTCTGGTTACTTTAACGGGAATAGGTTGAAACCCTACTATAAATAAGTCTTATTGGTGTTTGTAATAAGGTATAATTTCCAGATATCTTAGATTTCCCTTTAATGCATTTCCTTTACATGTGTTTCTGTCATTGATACTATGATTTTTCAATTCAAGTGTTTTGTTGTAATAAGTGTGCTTATGTGCCTGTAGCTGATTATTATCCATGTGAGTTCATGCAGAAAGGAACACACATACAATTAGTGTGGGGTAGAAGGAAAGAAAGAGTGCAGGATAAAGTTAAGAATTATAAAGGCCTATGTACCAAGGGAGTGTGCATGTCATTGGTGATGTTGGTTACTGAAGAATGGTGATAAGGTGTCATAAGAATGATGGTGATAATAAGGATGATGCCAAAGGAAAATCCACATATAATGAGTGAGCGCATAGTGTAATGTGAGGAAGGCAATGACATGGATAAATACTTGGTATAAGGTGCAAAGGTTGATATACTTCGATGCACTCGATGTGCGAAAGGAGGTTTGTGGTCAGAGTAGTTTGTGTGCTAGAATGTTGTAGCTTGAGTGCGTGATGAGCATGCACATTAAGCACGATGAGAACTGCCGATAACGTGGGAAAAGTAGAATTAAATGTAGTCATACTGTGGTAGTTGGTAAGAAATTAATGCGAGTAAAATTGAAACACTATAAATTGAGTATCGAGGTAAAATCATTTTTACCTTACCTTGCGTGAAAATTGTGAAGAGCTATTTTGTGACCTAGGGAAAAATTCAATGACCAAGCAATAAATTGTGTGCAAAGTTGAAGAATATCAAACCCGAAGGTAAAAACAACACTACCGAGTAGAGTGTGAGTTCTAGTGTGTATAATCTTACGAGTTGATACAATGTGGTGATAATTCAAAGGAAACACAACTTATATGACTAGGGTTTCAAAGATTAGGGAACAAAGTACAATTTTTGGGTAGGGAAGTGTATATGTTTTGTGTCTAAGGTCTGTAATAAGGAGTGTAGAGCAAGGGAGAGGTAAAATTTTGGATGCTGCAAAATTAAAATGGCACCAAGGAAAGCAAGAACGTGTCACCAAAGAAGAGAGGTAAGGGAAAATAAAAGCCAACCCTACAATAGACAATCAAGAGGAATGGTACTTAGAAATGGAGTACCCAAATGGATTTTTAATGGGAAAAGAGTGGGAATCTATGTTAGGATCATGAATGTAAGTGAATATAACCATCATACATATTTTACTTGAGCATGACATGGCAATAGAGCTTATTTGATCGACTCAAGGAAAGAACCGCATATGATAAGCTAGTGTATGATGATCATGTGAAGAGGGTGTTGAAGAAGGCTAGACTATTACACATGTATGAGATTCCATTCTTCGGGAAGCCTAAGAGGCTATATCAGTGGATAATGTTGACGTGTGCATGAGGATTATTTTTATTTTGTAGGTGAAGGATATGAATTAACACACAATTGATTAAGAAGTATACCATACTTATTAATATTGAGATTTATTTTGATGATGATTTAGATAATGATGCCGAGGTGAATAAATCTGTAGTGGAGTTTGAGTAAAAGAAGGGCGGGCACATGTTTGATATTGTAAAGATGAATGATCCTGTCATGAGGATGGCTGTGCACTTTCTCACAAAGCTAAGTTAACCGGAAAGATGGACTCAAGTGATTAAGAGATGGTCTGTATATATACAAGAAAATATCATAAGGGACCATATAAAACATTGATTACTTTTTATCAGAGGGAGATATTATTGGTGTTGTGATAGTGATAAGATCATGTTTGGGAACATATTATTGGTAATAGTGTTCTCTAAGATTAGGGTGCCCGATGAGCCAAAAGACAAGATATGGGAATATCCTGTGGAATATACCTCCCTAAAAATGGTTTGCTAAGTATACCTATGATATGGTGACACAAACATATAAGGCTCACCTAGATAAATAGTATAAACAGATGCATGATGCATTCGGTCTTTGAGTGGAGAATTCCATAACAATTTCCTATTCTTATGGACAAAGTTTCGATTTCACCGCTTATCAACAATTTTTCATTGAGAGGTTTATGTTAACTGATGGTACTAAAATCCTATTTTCTTTCATAACATAGTACTTTCAAAGTGTTGTGAATAGGTTCACAGAGGCACATAAACCAAGGTTTGATCTGAGTGAAGTGGATAAGGGGCACCATGGGATGCTTCAAATACTTGTCTACCCAAAGAAGCACACATAAGCAAAGAAGTATGTTTTAGAAAGCATATATTTTTTAAAACCAGTGACATTACCAATAGATTCAGTGGATGCACCAATAATATACATTTATCTAAGGCCTTAGTTTGTTGATGGAGCATTCGTGGAAGATGATGTAAGCATTCCTGAGGACCCCTACCCATGAAAGAAGTGAGGGCGCGAAGATAATCCTTATGTGAGTAGGAAAAAGGACCAGGCAAAGATAAAATTTCTAGTTCAAGCGTGCATGTAGGATAGGCTTCAAAATAGAAGGAGGTTGGTAGAAGAACCTATGTCAAAAGGAAGCCAACAAGAAGAAGGTCTCCGGTGTAGAAGAAAAAAATAGTCCATAGCTTAGACTTTGAGGAGATAAAGAGCCTAAAGGAAAAATAAGAGGCTAAGAATGAGGAACAATGTGAGCTGAAGGTGAGTCCACATGTGTATTCAGTGGGTGAGTTAGATGAGGAGGATAAGATCACACACTTTGAGGACACACATGTCATAGAGATGGGTAGAGAAGAAGAAGTTGGAACACATGATGCTTAAAATTTAGGTGATAGATTGGAGCCGACAACAACATAAGAGGCTAGGCGTACTCTTGACCCTGAGCTAGATAACAGAGTGGAAAAAGAGGTCATGGAGATTATAGAACACCTGGTGGAGCATGAGGTGGCATGTAATGTAGAAGTAGAAGGAGTGAAATATAGGAAGGGATTATGGGTGGAGAATCATGCCTTATTTTAGGTTTCCCCAAGGGTGCTCATGGAAAGAGATGAGTGTATATTCCCCAAGGACCTATAATGTAGTATGTGGAGGATCCCAACAAGGTTATGTGCATAAGGTACCAAAGCATGATACAGGGATAACCTATTTTGGTTGGTCATTGTTTGATAAGAAGTGTGTTCTACGGCGCAAAAGGAAGATGTTATCTTGGGATTTTGAATCACATATTGAGGAGCTAGAATTTGAAGTAAGCACCAAATCATTACTGGATACTCGTGAATCAACAATTTCAAGAGAAATGTACCTGATAGTTGATTCCCAATAGTTAACAAATAAACAAGTGTGTAACATACTTAATAATTTGTCGGTGGAGGTGGGTTCTAGAATTTTTGACAAGAACAACAATATAAGGTTATGTGCATAAGGTACCAAAGCACGATACCTAGGGATAACCTATTTTGGTTGGTCATTGTTTGATAAGAAGTGTGTTCTACGACGCAAAAGGAAGATGTTGTCTTGGGATTTTGAATCACATATTGAGGAGCTAGAATTTGAAGTAAGCACCAAATCATTACTGGATACCCGTGAATCAACAATTTCAAGAGAAATGTACCTGATAGTTGATTCCCAATAGTTAACAAATAAACAAGTGTGTAACATATTTAATAATTTGTCGGTGGAGGTGGGTTCTAGAATTTTTGACAAGAACAACAATATAAGGTTTATGTAGAGGGAAATGGAGGAGAAAAAAAGAGATAAGAGATAGGGATAAGGAGATAAAAGAGGAGTAGATTTGCACAATTAAAGTAGGAGTTAAAGGATGAGAAATGGAAGACGCACACTACTTATAAGAAGGTGAAGACATAGCTGATGCAATCTTGTGGAGGTTCCCAGATATGGAACCTCCGATATAACCAAGTATGAAATCTTATTTTCAGTGTTTGGAGGATTTAACGTGCATAATCACGACTCAACAACAACCCTTGCATTAGAATCTATAGAAGAAGTTATGGCATGAAAGAAACAAAAGGAGAGAGAAAAATTGAAGCCACCATAACACAATACACTAAGTTACTTGAATAAGTGAAAGAAGAAAACTCTTGGTAGAAGTTGTCTATGAAAATTGTGATGATAGAGATCATGTAGTAAGACTACTGGTAGCAAAGGATGAGGCTGATTTGAAAGAGTTCCAGGCTAAGAACAAAGCAAATAGGGTGGAATGAGAAAGAATCCTAGCATAGGTTGAGAGGAAGCATGGGAAAATTGATTCGTTGAGGGCCTCAATTAAAAATAAGTTGAAATAACTTTATCCACAAGTTACATGTAGGATGGACGTGCTAAGTGATATAGGAAAACAATTGGAGACCCTGGTAGACACACTAAAAGCTAAGCATGAAGATCTGAATTTTAAATAAGTCACTACCATTATAAAGGATGCTTTTAATGAAGCATGTGATGAATTAGAAGGGTGGAAGACATTAGAAGCATTAGTCAATAAGGAATTCCTCCCCTTTTTTTGCACAAGTAACATTTGGATCCTTTTATTCTTTAGCACAAGAAAGACACATATTCTTTCATTCTTTGATTCTTGGAAGATTCTTTATTATTAACTAAGTAATCAAATAAAGTGTTGCCTTGGACGAATAACATACCTAGTGTGAGGTAATGTTGGGCCCTGGAAAATGGCTAAGTGTTGGAAGTATGCAGAGTTTGCATGCACGGAAGGGGCACGCAATAAACATGTGAAATGATAAGCATGGTGAACACACTGGAAGTACAAGGTTTGTGCACATGGAAAATGGAAAGGGGTGCATGCAAGGATCATTACGGACAGGAAAAGGACTTAGTGAGTTTTTGGTATGTGAAGCTAAATATAGACTTGGAGTGTGCGACACACAAGGAAGATTATGCAATCAAGAAGAGTCTATTTTTGAGGAAAGAACTTTCAGTTCAAACAGTGCATGGAGCTATTAATAGGATTAGAACTAGGAGTTAACTATAGGAGATCTATTAATAGGAGGAATTTGCATGCTTCTATAGATATCTTGTAGTGGTGCATGGCTAATATTAGCATGTAGACTATTTTGAGAGTGCATGGGCGGTGAAGGGAAAGTCCCCACTACCTATATATATGTATTGATTTTCATGGTTTAGAGGATCATATTTTGTTAGTATTATGTTCTTTGGTTTATAAGTTATATATATATATATATGTATGTATGTATGTATGTATGTATGTATATGTATGTATGTATATGTATGTATGTATGTATATGTATGTATGTATGTATTCAATTATTATGGATTAACATAATGGATCATTGTGGCTTGATTCTTGTCATTGATGTTCTTTGTTGATGGATATTTCATGGTAAATATGTTACTAGTTCTTGTTTGATTATTTATGCACTATGGTTATGAGATAGATCTATTTATGCTTTACCTTTGAAAAGTTATTATGGATCTATATTACATGTTATTTCATGGTAACTCCTTGACAAAGCTTCTATAATAGAGGGACCTAGTACCCTTGCACACTTCAGTGAGCACTCGAGATCCATCGAGTGATGATGCCAAGCACGCCTTGGCCAGTAATGGTAAAATAGAGTACAAAACATTGAATGGGGGTAGATTAGAGTCTATGGAGGATTAATGAGGGGTTTAGGGATGTGATTAGGAGGTTAAGTATGTTTAGGGATAATTAAATGTGATTAAGGGTGAATAATGAGGGATAAAATAATGATGGGATTAGGTTAGGGAAATAAATAAATAATAGGAATAAATGGGTTTAGGAGGAAATGAGGAATTTGAATAAGATATGGGTGTGAAGGTGCACAACAACGATGAAGGGGAGTGAATACGGGATGAGGACAAGTAATATTTTTGATGTCTACAATATACGTGAAATGCATGAGAAATTGAATAAAAGTAATAAAGGTTACAAGGAACACACATATAAAGGGTAAAGAGATAAGCGAATTGAAGAAGGAGATCAATTAATGGCTTATTTGTGAAAGGAAAATTTTGCCAAAGGAACCTATAATAAGTTGAAGTTGAACAAAAAGCTGGGCCATATAGAGTGTTGAGAAAATGGATGTAGTTAAAAATATATGCATGAACTTGGGTACATTTATAGGTCCTAAAAACATGCTAGCATTTACATGATTCATAAGCAAGAAAAATAGTAATTGACAACTTCTTTAGTCTTTTACTTTGTCTTTTTCACTTTTATTAGCTTTATAGATTTTGTAATCTTGTCGACATTTGACCATTTTATCTTTCTATGGCTTCAAATACTAGCACCAAGTGCTCCCTGTCCTCCTGGGCACTCCTATCCCTCTTTACCTTTTTCTTATCCTTTTGGACCCATTTCAATTCTTAATTACTTTTTACTACTTTTGGTTAGCCTTTCAATTGTTAGTTATGAAATTCAAACAAGGGAATAATATAAATATAGAGTTATGTTTTCAAAATAAATGACCAAGCACTAAGCATTACATATTATCACCTAATCTTGCATTCAAAGGCATAAGATCATCAAAGACATCCATTTAGAACTCATACAAGGGACAAGGGTTGCATCACATATGAATACACAAAATATAAGGGACGTCTATTCTATTCCATCCCACACATTCTATATATTTTCTAAATTTTAGATCTATCCCATTATCAATGTGTAACTTACACAATGACATCCTAGGCATCATCACACACACTCTCATAAAGAACTACATGGATTATGTGATGTAATACAACACTCGGTAATAAGTTTGACTCCCCATTCTGCATTTTCCTTTTTAGGTTTGATGTGGTTTGTGGGTATGTGTAGGTGAACTTATTTCTTGTAGGTTACAGTTACCTTCAGTGATCAAGAAGTGAATCTCAAGTGAAAGAAGAGAATTAATAACGAATCTCTTTTGACATAGAATAAATTATAACTTAAGCATTTACGTGGCCACTAATGCCCTGCGTCCTTGTCTTGCACCATTTAAAGAGTTCCATAACTTCTATTGAGTATTAATGACGTTGTCTATAGTTTTTTCAATATTTCACTTGCCAAGATCAATTCTAGTTTTCTCGAAATAAGCTAAGTCTCCTATCTCTCCTCCTTACTTAGGGTTTTATATTTCACATGCTTTATTTAATACGTATTACTATATATTAGCATTTGTATATCATATATCATAGTAGTTACTCTACAATTAGATTTAATTCAATATATATTAAACCATTTGGTGAATCTCTACTCTTGATCAAACACTTGGATCCTTATTTTGCATACCCTACCGATTGTTTTCTTCAACAAACCCAAACCCTAGTTTCATCATGGCCTATAAGGTTCCTCAAGTATCCTTGTATTAATTACTTTAAATGCACCCACCTTGCAAAGATGATCTTTAAAAATCCATACACATAATGTACCTTCCTCGTGATACGCCACCTTCACAAGTAAGTTCCATTTTCAATTGTCTATCTGACAACCCTATTGGTCCTAATACTCCATCCAATTAGCCCATCTTAGCATCAATTCAAGCTTTACACCATGCTTTTCAAGACAAATTTTAAGCTATGGAAACCATGATTACATATCTCAAAGCCAAAATCCAATGTCTTAAGGCCCATGTTAGTTATTATTATACATCTCATCTTAATCCTATGTATTATAGATGTGCTCATATAAGTGAAATCTAAGTCTTACTTTATTCTTTATTTTCCCACTCAATTTCCTACGTGCGCTAGCACTTCACTCAAATAGATCGAGCACTCACCCAAAGCGTGAAAATCTACAGTACTTATTTTTTATTATCTTAGCAAGGTGTTAGCATACATGTTCATAATAAATATAATAAAGTGTATATTCCATCATAACAACCAGATCCATGAGCTTAGTTTGGAAACACACATAATAAAGAAAACATAGTGATCACATAAGAATTAATACCAGATTTACCATGCAAGCACCATGAAAAGATAGGTCAACTAATATCCATCCACAAAAATCCATTTTATTAACTCATCATAATCGTATCTGGATACATTACCAATTTTTCATAAAGTCATGCATGAAAAATCATACCTGTAATATAACTCTAATACATATGGTGATACCAAGACTCAAAGCTCATGTGGTACCCAAAAAGTGAAATAAATTAGATAATTATAAGGGTGGGTACTTTCCCTTCACAACCCATACACTTCTAAAAATAGGTTGCATGCTTAGAATAGCTATGCACCAACAATTGCATGCTTCTACATGGTGGCTAATAATAGATTAATCTATAATTGAACTATATCTTAATCCTATTATTATCACAAAATATGCATGTCTTTTTGTATTCCAATTGTTCCCAAAATATCTATTGCTCCCGAGAATTCTTCTTGTTCTCATCCTTGCGTGCTTCACACTCCATCCTATTTTTAGCTCATGCCATGAAAAAATGGCTAAGTCCCAAACTCTCTCCCTTTGTGCACAAATCCTCAGGGTAGAAATCTATAAACCTTCCATGCCTATCTAGGTGCCCACTTATTACGCGCCACTATCATATGTGCCTTTGATACTTTAGTAATATTTTAATAGACAAAAATTACCCCACACTAATTTCATTTCCGCCCCCGACAATGAGTATTCCCTCCTTATATCTCTAAGGAATAAAGAATGAAGTATGGATTTAAATAATAAAATAATTTTATAACTTAAAGAATATTTAAATTAATAGCACACTTAATATTCATTAGGAAATAGGAGCTCAGGGGTACTCATTTTTGATGTCACTTCTAATTCACTCCACTTATGAGCCCCTTCTTCTCTCTTGTAAGAAAATCTCCAAGCACTACATACATTCCTTCTAGAGTCATATCCTCTCCCTTGTGCTTCAATTCCCATACTAAATTTTCCAACCTTGATACCATGTCATCCTTTACATCCATTCACAATGCTATCGATTTCCTATCTCCTTTATTCGGTCATTATGAGGATCTCGGGTTGCCTTGAGAACATCTCACTTCTCTTCAAGTAACTTCATCCTCTCCTCACGTCCCAAAGTGTCATTTTTCTTGGTGAGAAGGACTTCATTTTCTTCTATCAACATCGTTATTTTTATTATTAGTTTTGGAAAAATTTGTGGTTATCTTGCCAATGATCTATGAGTCTAAGTACCTCTAATTAATTGGTGCAACTGTTGTATGTGTATGCATGAGTGAAAGTGAGTTTTTCTAGGTGGCCTTATGGCCTGGGGTTCCAACATGGGTACTCCACCGACCTGCGGTGAAGCTAGCAATCTCTTGCTAGGAATAAATTTTCTAAAGAGTGGAAAGGTGAGTGAGAAAAAGGTAGGAGAACTAATGTTGCAGGTAGAAAATCATATTCCTACACACAATAATTATAAATTTCATCACATGCAGTAAAATTAGGAAGAAAAAATACTGCAAACAATAATAAGAAAAATAAGAATTTAATAAACACAAAGTATCAGTAAACCCCTTAGTCAAAAAAGGCTCAAAACTCCTTGTATTGATGCTCAAGCAGAAATTGTACATAGTATGAGAATGGATGAAATTGAGAATAGGGGAAAGTGGATAACTCTTTTCACTCATAAATGAGAAAAATCTCTCTCATGAACTTACAAGAATATAACCAGCTAGAAGAATTTCAGAATTAGAACCCTTTGGAATGAAGAGCTCATTACAATTTATAGCAATCTGAATTGTCCTTTCACCTCCCTCACATGAATCTTCATTTCCATATTCCACTCGTGACCTTTCGTTTTCCATGAATTAAGTATTTCTCTTATAATTTTGAGAAAATACTTTTACAAATTTAAAATAGGTTACTTAAGTGAATAGGATGAAATACAATGATGACACATAATGAAGAATTAGAATGGAGAGAGAAAGTAGAGAGGGAAAGATAGGGAGAGGGAAGGGATGGAGGGAAAAGAATCCTCGTGATGAAATTATTTGAATGCCTTGATGCAACCATGAACATTTGAGAAAGTATTTCTACCATTGGTGATCTTCTACACTGCGATGAAGATTTCTCCTTGAATAACTTTGAATCAGTTTCCCAATCTAGTGATGACAGCAAACTCTATGATGCATGGACATCTTGGACCATAAAATGAGTGTTTAGAAATACTTTGTTAGGACGTTTCCCCCTTTGTAATCTTGAGATGAACACATAAAATGACCACAATGAACCTCCTTGAAACTTGGTTGATGAACACATTGATCGTTAAAATCATTCTGACCAATCCACTTTGGATCACTCGGTTCCTTAAGTGATGAATATGAATTCACATGATGGGCCTTGCAATGCCTTGCTTTGCATATGTAAACCATTACACTTAAGATGATGCTTCTAGGACCTCTGTGAAGTTCTCATTCCTCCTTTTTAACTCATGAAACCATCTCATTATCCAAAAGGGAGTCCAAAAATTAGTAAGGTGAGTGAAAAAAAAGTCATATGTAATTTTCCACTCTAAAATGAAAACTTTCTATATTTAGAATATGAGACCGCTGTGCTATGATACTATGGGGCATATCACCTTTCTTATTCAAGTTTCACATTCTGAAAAAAATATCATATTCCAACCTTCTCTTCTCCTAAGATATTGATATTTTTAACACATTTATATTTTTAGCGAGGTTGTTATTTGGGGACACGGTATTTTGGGAAGAAGTCTTTTTCTATCTTACTTTTCATTTTACCCCTTATCCGATTGTCTTAAGTGATCAAACTTGTAGTTCAAAGTGGAACTCATCATTTATAGAATGTGAGGAAGTATAACATATGTTATTTTTAGTAATTGGAAAAATTACCTTTGTTTATAATGGGAACAATTTTTTTGGATTCGGCTCTTCGTCACAAATTCGTGCTCCAATTTTCATCATGATTCTCTTTCCAGAAAGATCACAAATGCAAAATGAAAATTTATGTTCGAGTAAGAGCTTCAGGTATGGAGTTACCAGGGTAGAATATTGATAAAAATCAGTCCTTCATATCTCAAGAAACTAGAAACTTCATCATGTAAAAACTAGTTTGAGAGAAACTAGATATTTTGGAGACCCTTCCCTCTGAAATTCGGATGATTTCACCTACCGGATCTTCGGGAATTTGAAAATTTATTTGAAGAGGGAAGAATTGTGATAAAAAATACATCTCTCCATATCACTAAAAATAGGGAATTCATGGAGCAAAACTTATCTCACGCTAAACTAGATTTTTGAATGATCATTCCCTCCAATTTTCATGCCATTTCGCCCACTAGAACCCTGAGAAGTGGAGAGGTAGTTCACTAATTTTTTCCACTAATGTGTCATGGAAGCCATTAATGGACCTTAAAATTTAAAGGTATGGTTTTTTTCTCCATTCACTCTGAAATACCCTCCATTGTGATAGGTTTTGTTTCTTGTCTTTGGTGAAATTTCCCTTTGATCCAGTTGCGGTTTGACGGAAAATTGAACTTTGTTCTTCATGGAGTTAGAATTGAAATTTATTGGCTGTGAGAATTCATTTATACAAATGGGAGGTTTGAATATGATTTTTTCATGGCATTCAAAAGATAATAATTCAAGAACAAATGGTTTGTCAATCAATGCACCGGTTTGGAGGATTTCTTCAAATTTTGATTTCACAGCAATGGGGATTTCTATTTTTCTTCTTCTGTTCTTCATTTCTTCTTCTTAGCTTGATGAAATATTCTTCTAAGACCTATGTATCACCATGGGGTGGAGGATTTCATTTCTATGGTGAATCTGGTTTGAGTTTTGGCAATGGTGGAGAGGTGGTGAGAAGCTGAGAGAAAGTTATAGAAAGTTGTGCATGAGAGGAGTTAGATGTTGGAAGTTAGAAGTAAGAGGAATTTTTAAAATTTTAAAAATATGAACAAAGAGGGCTAGGTGTATTTTATTTTCCTGACATCCCTCACCCAAAATGGACATGAGGGACATGGGTTTCCATGGTGAGCAAGAAGGAGACACATGGCAATGATCCGACGACTGGGAGTGAGAGCCCCAACATAAACTTTAAAGCACCGAGGGATGGAAGCGGGTCTCACGGGTGACCAAGTATCTCCTAGGGGGATGGGAAATTTTTCAAGGTTTTATGTCCTTGACCTGTGAGGGATGTGAGGTACATAAAATTCCATGGTGATCTTGGAGCTGAAATGTGGCGGAGATTCAACATCGAGGGATTTGAGCTCCAAATTACACATGGGGCTAAAGCGGCAATCATGATGGTCACATGGGGTTCCAAAGGTCACATGAAGGATGGTTTAATTTTTCCAAGGTTAATGTCTCGACCCCGAGCAACGTCAATGACACAAAATCCCACCAGGATCCTGGAGCTAACACGTGTCCTCCCAAAATTTGGCTAACTCCCGAACTCACTTCAAGAGGACAACTTGCGATGATGATAAATTGAGCTCTTGATGTAATTTTTTGGAAACATTTAATATTATCCTAACTGAAAATTTCCTTTTAAATCCAATGGTGGTGGTATAATGTATTTATTATTGGTGGTGGTATAATGTATTTATTATTCTATTTAATCCCTAAAAATTCTAATTTTTGATTTTGTACTCCACTTGTGTCTGAGAAAACCTACACCAGTAAACCTAATGCGCCAAAGTGTTGTGAAAAACATTATTTCACCATCTTGTAGGTATTGGAATTATCTTTCTAGTGATGTTTTTTTTTCTCCTAAATCCATCCAGAGCTCTCGAAATCACCTTCCAAACCCAACGACTGTTTTGGCATGTGAACCCGATTTTGGTGAAACTACCCCAACTTCTCTCGAGCCCTTCTAGTTTCTTCTTGAATCACATATATGATGTACCAAGGCCTTTTAATCACCTCCATGTCTACTTTTTATCTTCTTCTCCGCTCCATGGGGTCTCTCCAGCCCTAGTAAGGCGGTGATAGCCCTTCCCACAGTGCACGTAGCTTGGAACTTTTAATGAAATCCTAAAATCACTAGAGGGAATGAAGATAATTCCCTAAATCACCTAGGGGATGAGATAATGCTAATTTGGAGGTTCTTTGGACGATCGGGTAGACGGGGTGCCTCGAAATGATAAAACATGAAAATTTTGCTACAAGGGTATCGTTGTTGTGTTTGGAAATTGTTAATTTCCTTGTTGCATATTTGCACGACAATAAATAGCTCTAGCTTGGGGACATGACATGGAGAATCCCAAAATCTCAAAATTTCAAAACAAAGACCAGTGCCTTATCCATTGGGCCCTGCAGAGTCATGTACAACTTACAAGAGAGAGAGAGAGAGAAGAAGGAAACACACACACACAAAATGATGGAAAGGAAACACATGACATCAATAGGAAGGAAAACACATGCAACAGGAAAGGGAAATTATGTATAGGGGGATGGAAATTTACAGAGGTGGGGAAAGGATATACACATACCTAGAAACAGGTTGAGAAAAGTACATGCCATCATGAAATAGCGGATTGAAGTCTGACATTTAAAGCACAAAAACTGTTATTTGATCAAACCATGCTTTGGTGATGACTTTGCATGGCTTGGGAATAAGGTTGATCATGATTCCATCCTTGTACTCATACTGTATTGAGAATGTTCCTTCATCCATTGAAAATTTGGTTAACCTCTTAAAACTTTTGCATTTTGAAGATTCCTCTTGATGTCCCACATTCATGAGACACCATCCCTCCATGTCTTCGAGAGTGGGAAAATTTTTGTTGTCATGAAAACATTCATCTTCTTTGAATTGCAACTTCAAATTGTCTCTTATATCAGCAAAACACTTGGAAGGAGTGAGAACAAACTAATTTTCTTCCCATTCAAGAACTTCCCTAAACATCTGTTTTGTTTCTTTGACCAAGTATTTTCAGTCATGGAGGTCAAATCATTGAGCTAGAGGTCTTCATCATCCTTAAGATATTGTTGCAGCATGGAAACATGTTCAAGATGAATTGGAACTTGGAGGAAGGTGAGTGTAGTCTAATATTGGATCATTTGGCAAGAATAATGCATACTCCTGCTTTGTTGTCTAGAGAAATTGTTACCAATATGCATTCATTTAGAGTCCATCTTGATATTATTTTCAAAATTGCAGCTTTTGGTTTGGCCATGTAAGAATTCTTCACCCTTCATTGTATTTTTCCATATGAAATATTTTTTTGCATTGATGGACCATTCTAAAATAGTTGGAGTGAGTTGGTTTTGAATATACTCCCAACATTGCTGCAGATTTTTGCCATGTTCCAAACAAATTTCTTTAATGAAAATAAACTCAATGTTTTCCCTGTTATCTTCTTCCATGGTGGAGGTGTTGTCTTCAAAACTGGAGATGTCCAAAGGAGATTCATGAACTTTTCTTCTTTTGTACTCATGAAATTCTTCACATGATGTGGAAGAAAAAGACATGCTTTCATGTCCATTCTCATCAACCAAAGTATTAGGGAAGTCATCAAGATTATCCAAATGCTCCATCTCAACATCCAAAATTGGTGCATCAAAATAAGAAGAAAAAATTGAATCATACTTGTCTTGTATCTCCATGGCCCGGGTTAAGAATTCAAGGCCGAGTTGAGGATCTTCGATTTCTTACGCAGCCTTCAAGATTTCTTATACGGATAGTTCTTCTAAAATTTCCATAGGCTCATTTTTATATTCATTGGAAGAATCTTCTTGTTGTGCCTCTAGGAGATGGTTAAAAATCTGATCCATACGGGCCCATGATTCATTTGAAACATCCTCATTCACCTATTCCATGCTTTTTATTGTCAAAGATTCATTTCTTGCAAACACGGGCATACTTGATTCATGACACCTACTGACAAGGAGAAGAGGTCCAAGCTTCGTGTGAAGGGAACTCCTTGAGCTCAAAATCCAAATCATCTTATTCTTGGTAAGAAGCAGAGAACCGTGTTGGGGAAGCAATATGAGAAGAATTTTCAGCTACATCTTGACCATCCATTATTGAATCTTCTTGCTCAGGTGAAAGATGAAAGGATATGTTTTCTTTGTGATGATAATTTTTCTCCCTGAGTGAGTAGAGGTTGCATTTAAATTGTTTGTTCTCATTGGATTTGAAGAGAGAGTGGAATTATTCCATTTGATAATCCATGATTGCATCTAGAAGAGAGTTTGATTCTTTGACTTCCTCCATTTCTTCATGCAACATTTATACATAACTTGAAGAATCAAAATAGGAGGTAAGATTATTTATGACCATCTTAAATTCATCATCTTAGGACCATGATGTTGGGTGAATTTCTTGTACTTCTTCACATCTCTTCATTTAATCATTAATTGAAAGATAAAAACTTGAAAAGAGATAATCCATGCTTACTTTTAATTGCCCATCTTCTTCATCATTGGTGGAGTCTTCGGAGAGCATTAGATAATCCATTATGCAGCAAGGATATTCCTTTATTGAATGTATTATTTCCCCCATGGGCTGTGAATCGAGCCAAATGGAATTGTTGAATGGTGATTCTATCTTTGTCTATTCTACTTCTTCCTCCATGATGTTGCTTTGGCTTTCATCGGGAGGTTCCATGAGAAGGTATTATTTTGAAGCATCCAAGAATATTTCGGGAATGAAAACCTCATAGTATGGGTAGAAATCTGGGTCTTCTTCCATAAGGTACATCTCGTTTTCTTCCTTCATTTGATGTGGAGCTTCAAGATGTTCATATATTTTTGTAGAGCTAAAGCATACCTCAAAATTTCATCAAAGAATTTGGGGTTGGAATTCACTTCTATTATGCTCTGAAGCCTTTCCACATATTCTCTTTTCAAAGTATTCAGTTCTTCATCACTTTGTATGCAATGAATTCATCTATAGAACGGTAGAAGAAGGAAAACGTTCTCAATTTTGTAGTGAGTGTGCTAGATTGTAAAAATCTTCTTGATGGATCTTGCCCCATCCTTTCTTTCATCATCTTCTTGAATGCTGATTTTATCTTCATTGGAAGGCTCAAGGATAGGATTTTCTTTAGCAACATTCAAGAACCTTTTGGGTATAAAAACCCTATGGTACGAATGATATAAAGGATCTTATTCTATATAACAAATATCCTCTTCTTCTTCCTTGCTATGGGCTTCTTCAAGTTCTCATTCATCTCTTGTAAGAATTTGACATACTCTCTCACTTCACACCTTAGCTTATGTCTCCTTTGAATCCATTCTTCTTCATCGATGACACGTCCTTTATTCTTTCCTTTGTCAATACTAGTCGGAACCATGGCTGACTAATGATCTTCTTTTCCGGGAAGACATCTTCTTCTTCTTCTCTGGAAGACATCTTCTTCTTCTTCTACTACTTGTCACTCATTGGTAATTCACTCAAATCAGGAAATTTCTTCATGATGCATGAAACAAATGCGACAGGGGTTCGTTACGTGATAGAGTTGCCTTCAAAAATGATTTTCATTTGAAATCTGATTTTTTGTTTTGATTTTCAAACCTTACAATCGTATTGTGGGTGCGAGATGGTGCTAAATCTACACCATGGTGGGCAAAAAAATTGTTGGCGAGAATTTTTTAGGGAAAAATTTTGGTTATCTTACCAATGCTCTCGAGTCTAAGTCCCTCTACTTAAGTTTTGTGTAATTTCGTATATGTATGCACGAGTGAAAGTGAGTTTTCTCCAGGTGGCCTTACGGTTGGGGATCCAACAGGGGCACTCCACTGACCCTACGACGAAGCTAGAAATATCTTGCTAGGGAAGACTTTATCTAAAGTGTGAGAAAAGGGAGTGAGAAAAAGTTAGGAGAACTAATGTTGTGTAGGTCGAAAATCAGATTCCTACACACACTAGTTAGAAATTTCATCACATGTACTAAAATTAGGAAGAAACAATATTGCAAACAACAACAAGACCAATTAGAATTTAATGAACACAAAGTATCAGTAAACCCCTTAGTTAAAAAAGGCTCAAAACTCCTTCTTCTTGTATTGATGCTCAAGAATAAATTGTACATAGTATGAGAATGGAAGACATTGAGAATAGGGGAAAAGTGGCTAACTCTTTTCACTCATAAGTGAGAAAAATCTCTCTCATGAACTATTAATAATACAACCAGCTAGAAGAATTTCAAAATTAGAACCCTTTGGAATGAAGAGCTCATTACAATTTATAGCAATATGAATTTTCCTTTCACCTCCCTCACATGACTCTTCATTTCCATATTCCACTCGTGACCTTTCATTTTCCATGAATTAAGTATTTCTCTTATAATTTTGAGAAAATAATTTTTACAAAATTAAAAGAGGTCACTTAAGTGAATAGGATGAAATAAAATGATGATGAATAATGAAGAATTATAATGAGGAGAGATAGTAGAGAGAGAAAGAGAGGGAGAGGGAAGGGATGGAGGGGAAAAAAATCATCGTGACGAAATGCTTTGAATGCCTTGATACAACCATGAACCTTTGAGTGAGGATTTATGCCACTTTGGTGATATTCTACACGATGAAGATTTCTCCCTTGAATAACTTTGAATCATTTTCCTAATCTAGTGATGACCCTAAACTCTATGATGCATGGACATCCTGGACCATAGAATGAGTGTTTAGAAACACTGTTATGATGTTTACCATGGAAAGATTGAGATGACCACATACAATGCCCACAATGAGCCTCCTTGAAACTTGGTTGATTTAACCTTTGACTCATTGAAATCATTAGAAAAATCCTTTAGGTCACTCAGTTCCTTAAGTGATGAAGATGAATTCACATGATGTGTGCCTTGCGATGCCTTGCTTTTCTTCCGTAAACCAATGCACTTAAGATGATGCTTCTAAAACCTCTGTGAAGTTATCATTCCTCATTTTCAACTCATGAAACCATGTCATTATCCAAAAGGGAGTCCAAAAAGTTGTAAGGGGAGTGAAAGCAGAGTCATATGTAATTTTCCACTCCAAAATGAAAACTTTCTATTTTTAGAATATGAGCATGTGCTCGCTATTTTGGGAATATCACCTTTCTTTGTCAATTTTCACCTTCTAAACCATATATAATATTCCAACCTCCTCTGCTCCTAAGATATTGCTATTTTTAGCACATTTCTATTTTTAGCAGGTTGTTATTTGGGGACCTACTATTTTGGGAATAAGTCGTTTTCTGTCTTACTTTCTATTTTACCCCTTTTTGATTGTCATGAGTGATTGAACTTGTAATTTAGTAGGAATCGCCATTTATAGCATGAAAGGAAGTATAAAATATGCTATTTTTAGTAGGTGGTGAAAACGACCCCTGTTTGCAACGGGAACAACTTTATGGATTTGGCTCTTCGTCACGAGTTCATGCTCTAATTTTCATCATGATTCACTTTCCAGAAAGCTCAAAAATGTAAAATGAAAATTTATGTGTGGTAAGAGCTTTGGGTATAGAGCTAACAGGGAAGAATATTGATAAAAATAGTCCTTCATATCTCAAGGAAATGGCAACTTCATTGTGTAAAAACTAGTTCGAGAGAAACTAGATTTTCTAGAGATCCTTTCCCGAATTTTAGATGATTTCACCCACCGGATCTTTGGGAATTTACCCAAAAATAGTTTACGCAAAACTA
The DNA here is from genome assembly GCA_018340775.1 of Taxus wallichiana var. yunnanensis. Taxonomy (NCBI): domain Eukaryota; kingdom Viridiplantae; phylum Streptophyta; class Pinopsida; order Cupressales; family Taxaceae; genus Taxus; species Taxus wallichiana. Next base: position 586,286,510 of record CM031235.1, on the reverse strand, counting down.
TATTTTTCAATGATCATTCCTCTATATACCTAAAAATAGTTTACGCCAAACTATATTTTTCAATGATCATTCCCTCTAATTTTTGTGCGATTTCATCCACTTTGGAACCTTGAGAAGTGGAGTGGTAGCTCGCTAATTTTTCCAATCTTGTGTCATGGTGGATATTAATGGAGATTTAAATTCATAGGTCTATTTTTTTATCTCCATTCTCTATGAAATAAAATCCATTGTGATAAGTTTTTGCTTCTTTTCTTACTAGTGAAATTTCCCTTCGATCAGTTCTTAGGTTTAACGAAAAATTGAAATTTGTTCTTCGTGGAGCCGAAGTGAAATTTCTTCACTGTGAGAATTCATTACTGCAAATGGGAGGTTTGAATATGATTTTTTCATGGCCTTTAAGAGATAAAAACTCAGCAACAGATGGTTTGGAAAATTTCTTCAAATTTTGATTTCACGGCAATGGGGATTTCCACTTGTTCTTCTTCTCTGTTCTTCATTTCTTCTTCTTAACTCAACGAAATATTATTCTAAGACCTATGTATCACCATGGGGTAGATGATTTCATTTCTGTGGTTATTTTTTTGATATTTGGCAATGGTGGAGTGGTGGTGAGAAGTTGTAGAGAAAGTTACAGAGCAAGTTGTGCACGAAGGAGTTAGATGTTAGAAGTTAGAAGCGGAAGATTTTTTTAAAATTAAAAAAATATGCACAGAGAGGGTTGGGAAAATTTTATTTTCCTTAACATCCCTCACCTCAAATGGATATGAGGGAAATCAATTTCCACATTGAGTAATAAGGGGACACGTGGCAATGATCCAACGATAGGAAGTGAGAGCTCCAAAATCAGCTTTAAAGCACTAAGGGGTTGGAAGCGGGTCTCATGGGTGACCAGAAGTATCTCCTAGGGGATGGGAGAATTTTTCAAGATTTGATGTACCTAACTTGTAAGGGACATGGGGGACATAAAATTCCATGGTGATCCTAGAGCTGAAACGTGGCGGAGATCTGACGATAGGGGATTTGAGCTCTGAATTGTACCTGGGGGCTGAATGGGCAATCATGATGGTTGCATGGGGTTCCAGAGGTCACATGGGGGCTGGGTGAATTTTTCCAAGGTTGATTTCCCTGACCTTGAGGAATGTCGGGGACTCAAAATACCACCAAGCTCCTGGAGCTAACATGTGTCCTCCTAAAATTTGGCTAACTCACGAAATTGCTTTAAGAGGACAACTTGCGATGATGATAACTTGAGCTCCCATTGTACTTTTTGGAAAATTTTTATATTATCATGACTAGAAATTTCCTTTTAAATCCAATGGTGGGGGTATAATGTCTTTATTATTCCATTTGATCCTTGAAATTAATTTGGTATTCCACTTATGTCCGAGAAAACCTTGTAGACTGATTTGGCAAAGTGTCGTGAAAAGAATAATTTCACCATATTTTAGGGCTTGGAATTATATTTATGTTGATGTTTTTTTTTTTTCCTAAATCCATCTAGAGATATCGAAATCACTTTCCAAATCCCAATGAATTTTTCGCCCATGTAATCGACTAGGCATGTGAATCCCGATTTTGGCGAAACTACCCCAACTTCTTTGAGCCCTTCAGAATCATCTGAATCACTTCTATGATGTCCCAAGATATTTTAGTCACCTCTATTTCTTCTTAGGATCTTCTTCTCCACTCCATGGGGTTGTTCCAGCCCTAGGAAGGTCAATGATAACCCTTCCCACAACTTCTTGTAGCTTATAAATTTTAATGAACTCGAGAAAATCACCTAGGGGATGAGACAATGCTAATTGGGAGGTTACTGGAATGACTGGGTAGACTTGGGGTGCCTCGGAATGATAAAACATTAAAATTTTGCCACAGGGGTATCGTTGTCATGCTTGGAAATTATTAATTTCCCTGTTGCACATTTTCACAACACATTATTAGATATTAATTTCTCTATATAGGTAGACTTACCTAGATACACATATCTCTTCCTGAGCATATGGTACTAACAATCCACACCATTTACATCAAAATTCAAATTACACGTGTTGGATAATATGTCCACTGAAGCTTTGATAGTAGCGGGTAGTGAAGCCATATGGGAGCTTGCACCATGTGCTCCACTTTCCATCCTTCATCCCAAACCTGTCAATGCGAAAATGTTGGGACACCAAAACTACAATATCTTTATTACTACAAAGGGTCCTAACCAATGAAATTTCAACTTCCTAGGGTGGCACACAAACTTTGAATCATACAGAATAACCATTTTCCAACATCAAATGCCTTATTACGAATATGTCTATCATGTCATGCCTTATTTTTGGCCTTTTTTGTCTTCTAGCTCCACTCTACAATAACATGCCTCTTATATAACTACAAGAGTTTGTCTATGTGCTCTTTAAATTTTTTTCCATCATCCAATCTACCTGCATGATCAATACATAGTGATGGTAACATAAATTCAATATAAAATATAGCCTTTGCACTAAACACCAATTGAAAGGGTGTGGCCTTATTCAATATTTTGTAAGTGGTCATGTATGCCCAAAGTACAACATATACCTTATCATCCTAGTATTTCCTTCCAATATCACATATTTTTGTCAATGTGTGTCCCAAAATCTTGTTGAAATATTCAGTAGTACCATTGTCTTGGAGGTCATAGAGTGTTGTCTTATGGTGTGCCACCATAAACTCAACCAAAATAATTATGATGGTCTCATTTAAGAAGTGAGTGCCCCTATCACTTGTTAAAATCAATGGACATCCATACCTACTGATAATGTTCTCCCATAAAAATCTCACTACTATAGCTGTTGTGTAAAATTTAGGAGTTACTTATACCCACCTTGTTAGATAGTACCGTACTGAGTTATAATGTAGTGTTATCTAGTCCTATGCAAGGGTGGGGAAATATGACCTAAAAAGTCAATCATCAATTTCTCAAAAGGTTCAACACTTGAAATAGGCCACAAAGGTATTTCATCTCTTGATTTAGGCTTCCCAAGGTGCTGACAATGGTCACATGCCCTAACATATTCTTTAGTATCCTTGTATAAAGTTTCCCACCAGAGGCCAACCATCAAAATCTTGCACGTGGTAGCATCACTTGCATAATGACCTCCTGTAATTCCACCACGAGCTTCTTCCATAATACCCTCATGCTCATGCTCCATAACATATCAACACAAAATTTCATCATGTCTTAGTTTGTATAAATATTTAACTATTAACTGGTAAGGTGTCACATGTATTGCAAGTTATTTCTTCTCTAATGTCTTCATTCCTTTGGTGCCCGACAAAGTGCACAATAATATGGTAATGTCCTCTAGTTTAGTGGGCTTGTGATTTAATCTAAAGAGTTGTGCATATAACATTGTGTTTTCAATTCTCTACACATCCTCTCCATAATTTGTTCTTGACAAATGGTCAGGCCTTGAGTTGTGTTTCCTAGTTTTAAAATAACTATAAATTGAAACTCCTGAAATAGTAGTATCCACCTGCATATGCACCCTTGTAAATTTTTTTGGACCAAATACTTAAGTGCCATATGATCTATGAAGAAGATAAATGGTGTCACCAATAAGTATTGTCTGAACTTGTGCAATGCGTAAATTATGGACAAAGCTTCACGCTCAGTAGTTATATAATTTTGTTAAGCTGGTGTCAACTTCTTGCTTGTAAAACATATAGGGTGGTCTATAGTTCCTTCCCCGGTAGTGCTAACACAATGCCAATTTCCATCCTAGAAGCATCAACATGGACATGAAATGGTTTGTCCCACAAAGGAAAACACAAAATAGGTGTGGTGGTCAACCTTTCCTTTAGTGTTTTAAACGCCTGCTATTGTGCCTCACCCCAATAGATTTTTCCTTTATATTTAAAAAGTCCCTCTAGGGGCACGAAAATATTTGCATAGCCTTTAATGAATTTCCTATAATACCTTATATGTCCCAAAATCCACTTCTTGGACCCTAAAATATTTGCAAGTACTAAGAGGCATGTGCACACAGGAATAGTGGATTGAAGGGCACTCGGGGAAAAACGCGTAGGAAAATGGGGTTTAAGTGAAACTAGGCGAGTGTGGGAGGCGGAATAATATTTTAAATGACTTATCCATATTTGGCATCATGAAGTCATTTTAGGAAAAACGTGAGGACCGACTAGGCATGATGAGTGGATAAGATGTAATCTTGGAACCTTAGAGGTCAAGAAAAGGATATTCCATGCAAGGAATATTCCCAGAGGCATCATTACGTTAGTGGAAATTTTACAAAGAGGATAAACATTCACAATGGAGGACCACATCGACACTTGGCACGTGATCTTCTCAAAAGAGAATTCATGGTGGTGGTCAATGATCATATTTAAAGAGGTGCTTGGGACGGGAAGATACACATAGATAGAAACAAAGAGAATACAAAGAAAGAGGAGAGTAACGAAGTGTTGTAGAAATGCTAAGGGTTTGGAGGTCATGGTGTTAGGGTTTAAAGTACTTAGTGCTAGAGGGTTGTAAGGGATACCACTAAGCATATGTATGGGCACTAGGGTTTGTAAAAAGGGATATAATAGGGAAAATTATAGTTAGGATATTTGATAAGATTAGTTTGCAAAGGTTGGATCTTTGTCATTTAATGTATATGGTCTAAGATGACCCTTTTGAAAGTAGTATGGCTACCAGAGATTCTATTAGATCACTATACATGGATCTATTATGTAAATCTTGTTTATAGGTGTAAACCCTCATGTTATTTGGCTTACCATGATTCAGATATGGTTTCTTATGCTTTGTGCAATGTTTATTAGATTTTATGATGCATTGATATGTAGATCTACTAGTTACATCTTTTTCCTTTAAAGTAAGTGGATGTACTTCTATTTCTGCAAATAAATCCTCCATTAATGGAATAAATCTCTTGCAAAGCTCACATAAAAGAGGGGTTTGGTGCCCGTGCGTGCCTCGAGGCGAGTGCTCGGTGTATGTTGGATGATAGGTTGACACACTTGGGGTTAGAAAGAAGTATTGAGGGTAAAATAATGACTACATCTTGGTTTCATTGCGGGACCTCTTTTGAAGCTATTGTGAGAGAAATGTGTGATGACAAAGTGTTTGACCTTGGATATTGTTGAAGCATGGCTCAAAAACATGTAGGATTATTTTTCTTAGAGGTTCAGTACTAGATGTGAGTTTGATGCATGAAAATGGGTGGAGGAGAACCTGTATCATGAACTCTATGAGACATTATTTTGTTGTTTCCCAATAGAGTTGTATGAATGGCTATCAACATATGCATTAAGGATGAGTTGGTACTATAGACCTCATGTTTGGACCTAGGACAAATATCGGTGGTTGTATAATGCTGATTTGACATGGACACATCTTTGTTGATCATTGGTGGAGTAGAGTGCTGACTAGTTATACCTTGGAATACATTATTTCTATGTATTCTTGCCTAGATATTACTGAGTTTGAGTTCTTAAGGGAGCCTAGAGGATCATTCTTGTGTGTTATTCCACTGGATATCAATATCCTGGTCATTAATTTGAGTTTGGAAGCCTTTCCCATGGTGACTAAATTCTGCTTGGCATGGGGTATGGAAGTGGCATGGTAGAAGGATGGTAGACCTTGCGGTAGAAATGGAGAGAGAGGAGAGGCGGATCAAGTATAATGAAGATTGGGAGAGGGAGTTGGAAATACAATGCAAAGCTATAAGAGTGATGGATTTATGGAGGTAAACATTGCGATAAGGATTTGAGGTTCATGCAAAGGATGTGGAACCTAAGCGGTATGAGCTAACCCGTCTTGGAAAACATGGAAGAGAAACACCCTCGGCTTACGAAGAGAGCTTGTCATATGAATAAATGAGAAGTGTCGTAGGCACACATCTTAACCCACATGGCGACTAGACCCTTGTGGTTAGTTTTCCAATCCTTGAGGTAAGTTTTGATAATCGAGTTGGTATCGGTATTCATAATCGAGCGACACCTAGGAGGTATAATATTTCATTTGGTAAATCTATGGCTACACAACCATTTCTGTGTTTGGGGGTATTTTGTCTAGCACAACATTTGGACAAGGTGTGGGATCAAAAGGTTTTAGTATTGTGTCTAGAAGTGGCATGGGAAACACATATGGGAGTGGTTTGGTATCAAAAAATGTTGACACATAGTTTAGCGTGACGATGGGTTTGTAGGGTGCAACTACATTAGGCCCCTTTCCTATGACGTGGGGAGGAAGATCTGGTTTATCTAGATGCATTTGCACTAGTGGATCTAGTGGGTCTGGTGGTGGAGGTAACATCAGAGGGAATCAAGGTCTTGGATCTGGCAGACAAGGTCCACAACACCATCAACAGGTGTTTTATGAGATGTCACTCCACTTACTTGATTACAAGGGCATTGAGGATGCCACAAAACATGTACACAAGTGCAAGTTACTATGGTACGTGAAGGGGATCACTACCTCAAAGTGGAAGTTTAGTTAGTTTGCTACTACATTGCAAGGACGTGTGCATAGCTGGTATATGAAGTATGATCCTCACCAGACGGTGGTGGATTACATTGTGTTGTGTAATGCCTTTTTGGTAGAGTTCCACATACCTGAGTTTAAACAGAAAAGCATCAATGTGTTGAAGGATATTTAGCAAGGAATGGAGGAGAGTGTGCGGGAGTATGACACATGTTTCAAGACTCTCCTATCTAAGTTATCTTATGACATTCATCCTTTGTAGCATGCTCAGTGGTTCATCGAGAGGATTGATCACACCATTCAGGAGGGTGATTTCATAGAGGACTTTCAAAAATCGACACAAGGCCTTGGAGGATGCCTTACATACTAAGGCAGTAGGAAGTGTTGATACAAGAGTTTATCTGTTCATGGAAGCCCAAATTTTTGCAATGAAAAATTAGTTGGAGAAAATATATCGTGAACTCGGCTCATGAGACTCATAATGGGTTATGGTGTATGGATTGTGAGGTGGAAGGGCATATGAAGGATAGTTGTCCTCGAAGATTGGTGCGCGTGATGATAATGGTGTGATATTTTACACAAAGATCACGGTGCAAGTAGGTGTTCGCTCATCGCAATGCGCAATACGTAAGAATGTTTCTTGCTATTGCAAAATTTTCACTTCTACTACTCATGACATAAAGGATTGTAGATTGATAGACTAAATAAATGATGCTATTGATCTTTGGTGTGCACCATACTAGTGTTGTGAATGGCTCCAAGGATGATGATCGTAATTATGAAGGTCATACGGATGGAGGAGGTCAAGGAAGAGGCTTTCACCAGAGGAGTTAGAGGTCGTGATAATCGAAGAGGTGGAAGAAGTGAGTTCCCACATGGAACTTGTTACAACTGTGGGTCTATGGAACACTATAACCATGAATGCCCCGATCTGCTACAATTCTCTTGATGTGAAAAGAAGCACAAGTATGAGGAGTGCCTAGAACTATTTGAACACATGAGTCGAAGTAGCGAAAGGATAAGGGTGCTTTGCGATGGTGAGCGTAAAGTGTCTGATCAACGGTGGATGCCTAGAATGGCGTGTGAGTCAGAGTTAGAACCTATACTGGTGATGATGTGAGTGAGGATGCACGCACTAAGGAAATACCAAAAAAATACCACTAATTACAAGAAAATAGGTGGTATATTAAAAATCTGGACCTTACCCATCAAAAGGAAGTCTATCAAGAGACCATGGATGTAATCATAAGTATTCAAAGGAAAATTTAGAATCTAAAATAGAAATCCAGGAAGTTGGTGATTCAATAGGGGTGCTTGAAATTAACACTTTTAATCGTTTAAAAGGATCTTCAATTTTAATCAACTTAAAAGGATTTTAGACTTCCAAAAATTGATTAGAATCTGATTTAGGACTAAATTGAAACTAAAATTAAGTTTGCAATTTACTCAAAATTTCACTGTTCATTCGAAAGCCCCAAAATCATTGTTTCAGATTTAATTGATTTCCCAATTTTATCAATTATTGATTATAGTTGCATCCATATTCATATTCTAAATTTAAATTACTTGCAAATATCAGAAATTGAAAATAAAAATTAGAAAGAAACACCAGATTGTTTACAGGGTTCGAGAATTCCTACGTCCCGGGTTCATGGTGAACCAATCCATTAATAATGTTAAATATGTAAATACAATAACCTTTACATTAACCAATAATGAATCAAAAAACTGCAAAACTATGTTTCAAACCTTCAAAGGATGTTAATGGAGCTCATCCTATGTCCTTCACCTTCCTGATCCACTTGCAAAGCAATGTCTCCCTTTGGTTCTATGCCTTCGTGTGAATTTAATAGAAAATAACTCTGTCACAAAATCTCCAAATTGGATAAATGATCACACCATTATGATTGTCTCAAAATTCTAAGCAACTTTCATATATAACTCGAGATTTGGAAGTGAGCAGAAGTGCCCCAAAATTGCACTTTTCCAAAACTACCTCCTTCCCTTGAGACAGACCTAACACCTCCATTCTATAAAGGTCTGCGAGCCATTTTATAACATGTCCAAGCCTCTAGGTGAGTTGGTCAAAGCTCTTGGGTTGGTATGCGTGATGTTAGGGGTTCAAATCACTTCTCCTATGCCGCCTCCTTTTGTTTTAATCCCACATCTAATTGCATAAAGGGTGGAGGAGGTCTTTAAAAGACCACCGTTTAATGTGGGCCTATGTGGAATGCACCAAATTTGGGCACTATGGTTATATGTTATGAGTTGTGGCTGTTTGGAGGGATAAGGAGATAAAGTGATGGAGTTAGGCATAAAATGCGTGGCAAATAATATAATGCGCCAAAGGAGATATTGGTATGTTTGGATATATACATACACCGAGTTGATAGGATATGAGATATCCTTGGTTGTTGATAAGGTAATCCTAGAACTTAGTGGTATATCCTCGAGATCTCAAGTTGGATAATAATAAGCCCAAACATAGCAAATAATGTGGCTTGGTAATTAACATGGAAGTTAATATCAAAGAATTACAAAGGTAATAAAATGGAATTTGACCCAAGTAATATAATGTGATATTCAAAATGAACTATGACAATTAAGACCACTATCGATCCTCGATAGGAAAATCGAACACGTGGTGGCTTGAGGACCCACCATGTCGGCGATGATATAATCATCCTCACATTAGCTGATCTCCCTTCCATTATAAAAGTTGAGCCTCTTGTTCTGGCTCGATTTTACATGTGTCGAAGACCAGAGGTTGAAAAAAACTCGAAAAACCTTCATTTTTCCATTTTTTCTCCTTTTTCCACGTGTCGTAGTGCTATTGGTCCATTATTGACTTGTTGACCATAGTTGAATTTCCTGTTGACTGAAATTTGACTGGACATAACTTGAGCTCGAGTATTCATTTTTCATGTTCTTACGGTCATCGAGAAAACTCTTTGAAGGGATGTCTTGTATTGGCATGGTTTAGGGAAGTTTAGGGAACATTTGACACTAAAATTGATCCCCTGATCACTCCTCCCTCTTGAGAAGGCTTTACGTCACAAAAGATGTGTATCAACCCACAAAACATGATATCTCTTCCTGCATTGCAAAATCATAGACAAGAACATGAAATAACATTATAGGTTAATAAAATGCAAATAGTTGATTAGCTAATTACATAACTGATCAGATAATAACACCCAATTAAGCTAGTGTTTAGCGAAAAATTGTAACCCTGTCAACTTTGCTCATTCTTTGTGAACTATCATACCCTATTGTAATGCCATCACAAATAATTGACCTAGATAATAACACCCATTCTATTACGAGAAAGCTAGTGTTCAACTATCACCTTGTGATACGGCTGATTACTTAAATTACAATTTCATAAACACAGATCAATATACTAGACATCTAAACTACCCACAATTAGGCTAGTGCCCACTTGTCCATCTGAAACTGTAACATCTATAAATATTCACTATCCAGAATAAATTAGACTATCAATGCCCAACAATAGCTATAGTCAACAACTAAATCCATGTGAATCTGCCCAAAACATGGTATATCCATCACAAATAATAAGTCAGATAATAACACCCATCTATAATGGAAGCTAGTGTTCAATTGAAACTTTGTGATTATGATGATTACAACTGCAAATATTCACTATCCAGAATAATTAAAGCATCAATGCCAAAAATGGCTATAGTCAAAATCTGAATCAACATGAATATGTAAATATTCTATCCATACACTAAACTATAAAGGGATAGATTATAATCTGTATGCTTACCCAAATTGGTGAATTTCCATAATTTACAAAATGATCACCTGGGGCCTTTGCAAACCAGTTTGTTAGTGTAATAAATTTACACCCTAATTGTAACCACATTTGATAGTTACAAAAATCCAATTTTCCCAAATCTATCCATAAATTTGCACAAATGAATCCATAAATTTGCATAAATGACAACACTATAAAACTACAAGTTTCAAAATAGACATTTTGATGATGCCCATATCCCTGCTTACTACCTTAGCACCTACCTTAGCATTCACAAAAGGCATTAACTTCTTTATCATATTTTTCCTCTTCCAATAATATGCTGTAAAATGATTAGTACCTTCACAAAACGTGCAAGGAAAACCATACTTTTGTCTACCGAAGCTATATTGTTCAGACTGAAAGAGAGTTTTAGAAGTTTTAGGATTTAATTTCCCCTTAGTGCTATTTTTAGTGTAAGTGGGAGGAGGTGGAATTTCATTACCTCATTTACCTGCTTTCTTACACCTTTCATTGTTCCTCCTAATGGCGAGAATCTTGTAATTCTAGAGGCATAGATCCTTGGCTATTGGAAGCTTGTCTTCCTTCAGCTACTTTGGAACTTTCTCCAATTTCCATTTTCCCACTAGAATATCCCAAACACGAAAAAAGAGGCTGCTCCTCTACTGTATTGGGTTAGCATCACCTTGTCCATTTTTACCAAGGCCTTTTCCATTATATCCCATTTTAACCATTAGCTTAGACCCAATTCCCTTAGTGTGTTTTTCAAATTGACCCAAAGGAATATCTGAAACTAAATGAGAGGAAGAATTAAAATGTGAACAACTTACAGTGCATTCTGTCATAGTACTTGCATCTGATTTGGAAGGCATTTCCTTATTTTGTTCACCTTGTTGTAGCTTTGCCAAGAGGGCATCCTTGGTCTGTATTTCTTCTGCAACTCTTTAACAAATCCCATCAACTTCTTTCTTTGTGCAAGCATCTCATTGACATACTCCTCTTTCTTGGTTATAGAGGATTGTGGCTTAGATTTTAACTGCACTATTTCCTCTTCTAAGGAATAAAAATTAGCTCTCAGGAAAGAGTTTTCTTCCTGGAGTTGGTGGTTAATGGCTTCAAGCTCATCCAATTGCTCTTGTTTGGATGACTTGCCCATGATTCCCTGTTCCTGCAAACACAACCTGTACTTCCAAAATTGCACACTTTCAAAATAAGATTAACAAGCCCCAAAATTTTTGCACACTAAAAACTGAAATCAATACTGAAACTGAAGCCAAATTTTCAAACACAATTAGAAGCTAATCGGAAATCTAACTGCTCTGATACCAAACTTGATCGAAAATGGGTGCTTGAAATTAACACTTTTAATCGTTTCAAAGGATCTTCAATTTTAATCAACTTAAAAGGATTTTAGACTTCCAAAATTGATTAGAATCTGATTTAGGACTGAATTGAAACTGAAATTAAGTTTGCAATTTACTCAAAATTTCACTTGTTCATTCGAAAGCCCCAAAATCATTGTTTCAGATTTAATTGATTTCCCAATTTTATCAATTACTGATTATAGTTGCATCCATATTCATATTTTGAATTTAAATTACTTGCAAATATCATAAACTAAAAATAAAAATAAGAAAGAAACACCAGATTGTTTACGGGGTTGAATTCCTACATCCCCGGGTTCATGGTGAATTGATCCATTAATAATGTTAAATATGTAAATACAATAACCTTTACATTAACCAATAATGAATCAAAAACCTGAAAAACTATGTTTTAGACCTTCGAAGGATGTTAATGGAGCTCAACCTATGTCCTTCACCTTCCTGATCCACTTGCAGCGGTGTCTCCCTTTGGTTCTACACCTTTGTGTGACTTTAACAGAAAATAACTCTATCACAAAAGCTCCAAATTGGATAAATTATCACACCATTGCGATCGTCTCAAAATTATGAGAAAATTTCATATATAACTTGAGATCTAGAAGTGAGCAGAAGTGCCCCAAAATTGCACTTTTCCAAAACTTCCTCCTTCCCTTGACACAGATCGACACCTCCATTCTATAAAGGTCGGTGAGCCATTTTATAACACGTCCAAGCCTCTAGGTGAGTTGGTCAAAGCATCTAGGTTGGTATGCATGATGTTAGGGTTTAAAATCCCTTCTCCTATGCCACCTCCTTTTGTTTTAATCCCACATCCAATTGCATAAAGGGTGGAGGAGGTCTTTAAAAGATAGGGCGGTTTAGTTTTTAATTGGTTTTGAGCCATTTTAGCCACCATTTAATGTGGGACTATGTGGAATGCACCAAATTTGGGAACTATGGTTATATGTTATGAGTTGTCATTGTTTGAAGGGATAAAGAGATAAAGTGATGGAGTTAGGCATAAAATGCGTGGAAAATATTATAATCTGCCAAAGGAGATATTGGTGTGTTTAGATATATACATACACCGAGTTGATTGGATATGAGATATCCTTAGTTGTTGATAAGGTAATCCCGAACTTAGTGGTATATCATCGAGCTCTCCAATTTGGATAATAATAAGCCGAACATAGAAAATAATGTGGCTTGTTATTTAACATGGAAGTTAATATCAAATAATTACAAAGGTAATAAGATGGAATTTGACCCAGGTAATATAATGTGATATTCAAAATGAACTATGAAAATTAAGACCACCTATCGATCCTCGATAGGAAAATCAAACACATGGTGGCTTGAGGACCCACCACATTGGCGATGATATAATCATCCTCACGATGGTGGGCTCCCTTCCATTATAAAAGTTGAGCCTCTTGTTCTGGCCCACTTTTACGTGTGTCAAAGACCGGAGGTTGAAAAAAACTTGAAAAACCTTCATTTTTCCCTTTTTCTCCTTTTGCCACATGTCATAGTGCTATTGGTCCATTATTGACTTGTTGACCAGAGTTGAATTTCTGTTGAGTGAACTTTGGTGGACATAACTTGAGCTTAGAGTATCCAATTTTCATGTTCTTACAATCATCAAAAATCTCTCTGAAGGCTCTACTACATTGGCATAGTTTAGGGAATTTTAGGGAACATTTGACACTAAAATTGATCCCCTGATTAGTTGGAGTAGAAGAAAAGTGTTGAGGTCCCTCGGTTAGATATTGATGATGTCATAGAGGTGTGTAAGATGTTGCACCAAGAAAATATCATCCCCTTACTAGGAGAGTGGTTAAGAGAGAGTACCAAGTTCTAGAGAAGAGTGTGAAAGGAAGGTTTTACATACTAATCTACCTCCTCACAACATTGAATATGATAAGGAAATTATCCTAAATATCATGGTTGATGGATGGATCTTGAGTAATATTCTAATTGACATGGGTGTGGAAGTTAATGTTCTCATCTTGGACGCATGGAAACAAATGGGAAGGACCCCATTACAACCCTCTTCAAATGTGTTATATATGGATAATAAGACAAAGGAAATGACCATTGGTGTTCTACAGGATGCTGTTATCACTATCCAAGGGGTGAAATTCCCTAGAGAATGTAAAGTATTAGTGATTTCTAAGGTGAACAACTTTCCAACGTTACTTGGGTGCCCCCAGTGCTATGAGAAAAATGCCGACTTATGCTTCAATAAGGGGTATATAAGGTTTGAGAACAAAGAGGAATGTGTTATCATTAATTTGATGGATGGGAAGTCAATACCCTATATTGAGCTTTGAGGAGAAGAAGACCTAGACACAATTTATGTGTACACTATCTCGGGACCCACGATGTTGTGCAACCAATAAAAGAAGGTGTTATTCAGTGGGAAGACACTCAATCTATAAGTGATACAACTAGTGTGGCATATGAAAATTGGGCACACAGGACATATGAGTTAGTTAGAAGGAAGTTAAGAGGCTCTATGATGAGAGTAATGAAGGTGCACTTAGTCAAGCACCTAGGAGGAAAGTTTTTTCCAGTTATCTTTGGAGGAGCCAACCCGATTTTTTCCTGCGAGAAATGGAGACCCAATGGAGATGTGGGATCGAAAAGAGAAGGATGCTTAGTTATACCTAGCTTGGGACCATAGTACATTGGTGGATGACCCATGGTTATAACCTTATAGAGTGGCATGAGGTGAGAATCATGTTCTTTGTTAGGTTTTTCCAAAGCAATGCACCTACTGTTATACAAGATTACCATGGGAAGGAAAACACCTCGTTTTACATCCAATCATGTGAGGAGGCCTCAATGGAATGCATGGAAGCATTTCTACCTTCTTTATGGATGCATAAGATTTATTCCACCTTACATGGATGCACATGTACATGGTACATTCATTAGAGATTCACCATCGAGATAGGAAAGCTGGTAGGAGTTAATGGTGATCTCCTTCAAGCTTTTGAATATCAAATCTTGAGACATTGGTGGATGAGGTGCTACAGGTTGTCAAACACATAACTATGGGAGATAGTACCATGAAAAAGGATAAAATAATGGGATTATTGGGTGAACTTGGCTTGAAGCATTCTTTGATGAGGAATAATTAGAGGAGATACAGCTTGAGTGCACATGCATGGAAAAAGAGAAAGGAAAGTTGGTCTATGTGATCAATGGTGAAGAGGTGGAAAACTTGGATGTTAACCATATTGTGGGTATGCATGAGGTTATAGATAGTGTTGATGAGAAAGAGTGTGCCTACCATAAACCCCTTAAAACCAATAAGGTTAATATTGGTTTGGAGGAAGAACCTAAAGAGGCTACTATTGAAGATTATTGGACATAAAAGGAGGTTTCAAAGATCATTGATCTATTGCGTGAATTTTAGGATTTTTTTCATGCTTATACCATGAGCTTAAAGGAGTTCACCACTCCTTGGGAGAAATGAAGATCAAGTTAAAGGAAGGTGCACACCCAATTCAGAAGAGACCTTATCGAATGAATTTGAATATGTGCATCAAAGTCAAGGAGGAGATTGACAAGATGATCACATTAGGAATCATTAAGGTTGTTGAAGAATCAGAATGGATAAGTCTAATGGTCATCAGCATTAAGAAGGATGGAAGGATAAGGATTTGCATTGATTACCAAGATTTTAATGCGGTATGTGTCATTGACCCTTTTCCAACCCCCTTCACTGAGGAGATCCTGGAAGGAGTAGCTGGGTGTGAAATATATTCTTTCACAACTAGAATCTTAGGATATCATCAGAGTTAAAATTGTAAAGGACCAAGAAAAGACAAATTTCACCATTGAATGGGGAATTTTTTCCTACATGGTCATGCCTTTTGGACTGAAGAACACGCCTGCTGTGTTTTCACGCATTATGGTTCAGGCATTTCAGGACTTCATCCACAAGTTTCTACAAGTCTACTTAGATGACTAGACAATATATGGATTAGTGAGGGACCATTGTGACAATATGAGGTTGATGTTTGAAAGATGTTGGTAATTGAGGATATCCCTCAACATTAAGAAATGTGTTTTCACTAATCCATTTGGGACCTGTTGGGACATATCATATGTAACAAAGGCTTGTTGGTGGATCTTGCCAAAGTTGATGTTATTATGGGATTAGGGGAACCTACCAGCTAGAGCGTGGTACATAGATTCCTTGGGCATATGGGGTATTACCAAAAATTTATTAATGGGTATGCCAAGATTGCCACACCATTCAAAAAAGTTTGTAAAGAAGAAAATTACATTTCATTGGGGAGAGGCGTAATAGATGGAATTTGATACATTGAAGAATAGGCTTATCACTGTACCCATATTACGCATTCCTTCTTGGGATAAGCCATAACATGTACATGTTGATGCTTGAGGGATGACAATTTGAGAAATCTTAGCACAATCTAGAGAGGGAATTGTTGACCACCCCTTATGCTTTGCTAATAGGAAGCTAACCCCAACAAAACAAAACTATAATACTACCGAGTTTGAGGTATTGCCAATGATCTACATGCTGCAAGAATTCGGGTAGTATCATTGCAACACCCTTTATATTCTACATGAATGACATGACATTAAAGTACTTGATAAACAAGCCCGTTCTATAAGGCGCATATGTAGATGGGTCCTATTATTTCAAGAGTTTAAGTTTACCATTTTTGTACAACTGGGTAAGAGAAATTTGGGGCCTAACCATTTATCAAGGATTAAACCGGGGAAGGAAACATAGAGCATTGATGAGATAATGCCAGATGTGTAATTTTTAGATTGCGGCGTGCACCCTCTGACTTGGAAGATATTGCTATGTTTCTCAAAAAAATATGTGGCATAGAAGGAATGAAGAATTTGGAAAGGAAGAAGCTATCCATATTAAATACTTGTATCTTGGATTAAATTCTCGAGAAAAGTTTTCAAATTTATTTCAATAAATGATGATGTATAGAAATAACTTGAAGTATAAGGTCTAGGTTGGTAACATGATAGACAAGGACAAGGACAACCATATTCAAGAAATATATTTTCATATTAAATATTAATTTTTAAGTATTAAGAAAGAACAAATAAAAGAAATAAAACATGCTAATTAGTGGAGAATCATACAAGTTAGGCTGCGATGAGGTTTTTTTTCAGTGCGTGCGTGCTAGAGCATGAGCGCATTGTAATCATGGGTGAAGCACATGGTGGAATTACATGAGGACTCTATGCGGGGAATACAACCACACGCAAGATCCTTCTAACAGATTTTGGTGGTAAATGGTTTACAAATTTTGTATCAAGTATTGCACGAAGGCCTGTGACCAAGATATCGGCACCTTGGTAAACTAGGGAAAATAGATGAAATGCCATTAAGACTGATTTCCAGTGTAGAACCACTCGAGAAGTGGGAAATTAAATTCATAGGCCCTATTTCTCTAGCTGCGTGAAGGATAGGTTCGTGCTATATCATTACATGCATAGATTACCTTATAAGGTGGGAAGAAGCGAAACCTACAAGGGATTACACAATGGAAACAACAACTAGGTTCTTATGGGAAAATATAATCAATAGATATGGATGCCCGTTGAGCTTAACAAGTGATAGGGGTACTCATTTCTTAAATGAGAGTTAGAATATTATTGGAAGAATTCATGGTAGCCCACCACAAGACTACCCCTTATCACCCACAAGCTAATGGGATTATTAAGGTGTTTAACAAAATTATTAGTCACACATTGGGAAATATTTGTGATGTGGGAAGAAAGGATTGAGATAATAAAATTTATATTGTGTTATGGTCATATCAGACTACTTATAAGATACTGAACAAGGCCACATCTTTTCAATTGGTGTTTGTACGTTTGTGTTACCTATTTAATTCATGTTACCATTACTGGGTATAGTGCACGCAGGAGGGTTAGATGATGAACAAGCACTTGAGGAGAGAATTGATAAGTTAATGTAGTTAGATGAGATGCGGGCTATTGCTTGTTGGAGTCGAGAAAACAAAAAAGCGGGCATAAGGCATGACATGATAGACATATCAAGAAAAAATAGTTTGAGGTTGGGCAAATGGTTCTATTGTATGATTCCAAGTTTTTGTGCCATCCTAGGAAATTCAAAGTCCATTGGATGGGCCCATACATTGTATCCTATATACTTGATTCAGTGCTTTCTAATTTACAAGCACAGAATGGAACATGGTTATTAGGCCATTTTAATGGGAGTAGGCTAAATCCCCTACGTAAATAAGTCTACTTTGTGTTTGTAAATAAGACAATATTTCCAGCTAGCCTAGTTATTGCTTTGATGCAATTTTGTGTTTCCCTTTCTTGTTGCTTTGTTTTGTACACATTTGTGCATTGGTAGCCACTTATTATTTTCAAAAGTTATTTATATGAGAAGAGGACCATGCATCCAATTTTGTGTGGGGTGGAGTGATGTGATAAGTGCTGGAAGTTATGGTTATGAATGACTCGGTTTGAAAAATAAAAACCACTTGGATTGGAAGATTGCACGAGGAAAAGGTGAACATAAGGGAAGGTTTGTGTCAAAAGGATTTGAGAAACCATGTACAAGACTAAAAAGTACAGGAGCAACATGAGGTTGGCAATAAACATAAATTGGTCTAAGACATAGAAGAAGAATTGACTTCGGCATGTGATAAAGTGCAAAGAACTCTATGGTCAAGGCAGTTGCATGCTAGAAGGTTACAAAAGTGTTTGCTAAGGATTAAGCGAGAGATGAAAAGTCTTTGAAGGTTGGCATTGGAAAAAAACCACCTTTATTACGAAAGTACATTGGTAGGTGGTATGGAATTTATTGTAAAGAAAAGTAAAAGTTATAAATAGAAGATCGGGGTGTGTTATTTTCTACCTTGTGTTTTAAGTTATCAAAGAGATCTCATGAACTAGGGCATCCTTATGAAGAAAGTTTGAGAAGAGTTGTGAAGATTTGCGTGTATAGCTAGTTTGATCAGGGAACCAGACTAGAAAGAAGTAGACGGGCGTAAATGAAGAAGGTTGTGTGGAAGAAACCCATGGGTGTTACACTATCTTGTGGAAAAATGGTTTTCCAAGTTAGGTTTACATAACTAGGGAATGGGGTTCAAGGATTTTTGCAAAGGAGTGGAGTCTAAAGTTGAGCGGAGCTAGGAACAGAGGAGAGTGGAAGAAGTTTTAAGGACCAAAAAGGAATGAAACTAAGGAAAACATCAAAATTTTCACCAAAGAAGGGAAAGGGCAAGGGAAAACAAGTTGTCTCTACCAATTTCAATGAAGAATAGTAAGTAGAAATGCAGTAGACTGGATGACGTATTACTTAGTAAAGAATGGCTATCTCACATCGGAAGATGGTTGTCATGATTACAACCATTGAATGAGCACCATAGAGAATGAAATGACACTAGAATTGGTTTTCCATACGAGATAAGAGGACACTAGATGGAATGCCCATCTATGATGACAAGGTAAAGGTAAAAATGGAGAAGGATGGGTTGTTGCAACTCTACGAGTTGCCCTATTTCGGAAAGCCTGAGTGACTATACCAATGGTTGATGTCATGCATGCATGAAGACCACTTCTATTTCATAGGTTAGAGGATGCACATAACCCCCCAACTAATTTCTAAGTTCATTGACCTTATATGTGAAGGAGATTCATTAGACGATGATTTGGAAGACAAGGAAGCCATTAAGAAGACCATTGAGGCTTATGACTACAAGAAGGGTTCGTGCTACTTCAACATTTCTGTAATTACTGACTTGGTGATGAGGATGGCCACGTGCTTGGTTAAAAATATGAATGGGCAAGAGAGATGGACAAATTCAACAAGGCCTAGTTCAATGTGTGCCACAAGATCTTGGAGGGAACCATCTATAACCTCTCAGCTTTTATTACAGAGGAGATCATAGACACCACACATGATGAAAAGAAGATCATGTTTGGTAATGTCATCTTCACCATTGTCTTTTTAGAGATTGGAGTGCCCAATGGGCCAGATAAGTTTGTTTGGGAATACCCAGATGAGGACCCTTCCCCAGCTAAGAGGCTTGAATAGTTTACCTATGACACCATGATGACTTCTCATAAGGTGCACCTGGAAAAGTGGTATAAGCAGAGGCATGACACAATTGAGGCTAAATGGAGAACACTCGAGAAGTTTCCTTCATTAGTAGAAGGAGAATTTGAGTTCACCGTATACCAACATTTTTGCATCACAAATTTACTTTGGTAGATGGCACCAAGAGTCCTTGGTGTAAGTTTCCTTTCTCCTTCACAACGCAATACTTCTTGGCAGGGTCAATTGTTTCAAAGAGGTGAAGAAACTTGGATTTTATTTGATTATAGTTGATCAATACTACCACGTGATGCATATGAAAATAAGATACCCTAATATTCATGCCTATGTGGAGAAGTATGTCTCCCATGACGTGCACATGTTAAAACTAGTAACATTACCTATTGCAGGGAGGAAAAATTGAGGGTGTATTTACACATAAGGCTTAATTATAAAAAGGGTGCTTATAATGAAGACAATGTCTCCATTCTTAAGTACCTCACTACATGAAAGAAGGTTGTTTAAATGAAAACAGACAGAGAAGAGGCTCTTGAGAAAAATGCACTGAGCATGTAGATAGTGCATAAATTAGGGGCATAGGAGTTAGGTGTGGGCACAAGAACTTACATTTGTTAGAAGAAGTCTCTGTGAGAAAAGAGTCACCACAGAAGGAGGAATCTCCAAAGAAGGAAGATTCACCATAGAAGGAAGAGTCGTCGGTAAGGGGAGAGTCACCTAAGAAAGAAGAAGAAGAGAAGTCCCTTGAACTGGAATCACTAGTAAGGAAGAAGTAGAGGGTGAAAAAGGGCCAGGACTCACGTGAAACAAGAAAAATGGAGGCCAAAAAGGGAAATGAAGAGTGAGACAAGGCTCAAAATCATCTTGTGTATGATGTACATGAGTTAGAGGAAGAAGGAAATGAAGAGAAGGATGAGAATGAGGGAGGCACTCACAAAAAGGGGGGAGAAAGGAAGTAAACATGAAGGATTAGAAGACCACAACTCGACCTAGGAGCGGCAGATGGATAATAACATAGAAAGGGAAGTGGCATGAATTATCCAAAAATTGGTGGAGCATAAAGTTGAGCAAAGTGCAGAGGAAGTGTTGAAGGAAATGGAGGAAAGTGCGAGTGTGGGAAAGGAGTATGGAAACATGGGCAGATACTGACTTAACTTAAAGTAAGCTTCCCAAAGGAAACAATAATAAAAAGTGGGAGAAGTATATGCATGGGAGAAGATTGAGGCATTTGTAAAGGACTTGACTTCTCATGCAATAGTAGCACATTCTTCTATTCTTCCATTTTTTTCATCCTTCCATTCTTTAATTGTTTTAATACATCTATTATTTATTATTTGAGGAATAAGAATGTTTTTGAGGATGGAGAACACACATAGTGTGGGGTGATGTTGTACCCTAATATATTGGCTGAGTACCAAGAGACATGCACATGTAGGAACAATGGATTGAAGGGTGTTAAGGGAAAAACATGCAAGAAAAAGGGGTTTAAGTGAAACCAAGGCACACATGGGAGGTAAAATAAGGGTTTAAAGGACTTAGCCATATTTGGCATCATGAAGTCACTTGAGGAAAAATGTGAGGACCTGAATAGGCATGATAAGTGGATAAGATGCTAGCATGGAACCTTGGAGGTCAAGAAAAGGATATTCCATGCAGGGAATATTCCCAAAGGCATCATTATAGTTAGTGGAAGGTTTTCAAAGAGGATAAAAATTCACCAATGGAGGACCACATCAACACTTGGCACATGATATTCTCAGAAGAGAAGTCATGGTAGTGGTCGATGATCCTATTTAAAGAGGTTCTTGGGAAAAGAAAAACACACATAGAGACACAAAGAGAATGTATAGAGAATGCAGAGAAAGAGAAGGAGAGTAACGAAGTGCTGCAAAAATGCTAAGGGTTTGGAGTTCATGGTGCTAGGGTTTAGAGTACTTAGTGCTAGAGGGTTGTAAGGGATACCATTAAGCATATGTATGGGTATTGGGATTTGTATCAAGGGATATAATGGGGAAAAGTATAGTTAGGATCTCTGATAAGATTAGTTTGCAGGGGTTGGATATTTTTCATTTAATGTATATAGTAAAACCTCATGTTATTTGGCTTATCATGATTTAGATCTACTTTCTTGTGCTTCGTGCAATGCTTATTTAGCTTTTTTGATGCATTAATGTGTAGATATGCTAGTTACATATTTTTCCTTTTAAATTAAGTGAATGTACTTCTATTTCTACAAATAAATCCTCCAGTAATGGAAAAAATATCTTGCAAAGCTCACATAAAAGAGGGGCTTGGCTACCACGTGCACCTTGGGTGAGTACCTAGTGTATGATAGATGATAGGTCAGCATGCTTGGGGTTAGAAAGAAGTATTGAGGGTAAAATAATGACTACACCACACACTTCACTCTAATTGTTAGGTTCTTCCAAGCCTAAGGTCACAACGACCTTGGCTGAGTCCACCAATAATCATTACAAATAATATGCCCAAGCAAAGTACCAAAAGGTGTTGAAAATATGCATTTCTTAATATCCAGAGAGATGATCAACTACCTATACCTTTAAAACATAAGTATTAAATTCTCACAATGGTCCTTAACCAAACCATATACTATCCAATCATCTAGATACACCTATAAAATAAATGAATGAAATCCTAAAAGCCTACACAACAATGCATGAGAACACTTCTCGCGCATTCTTCAGTCCAAAGGGAATCACTGTGTATGCAAAAATTCCCCACTAAGTGGTGAAATTTTTATTTTCTTGATCTTCCTTTGCTATGCATACTTAATGATATACTAAAAACCCATCTGTAAAAGGGTAGATCTTGCACCAAATGACTCCTTCAAGGATATCCTCTATGGAAGGGTGGGAAACATATCAATAATAAATGCAACATTCAACTCTCTATGATCGAAAAAATCCTTATCCTCCCATCCTTCTTAATACTAATGAACATGGGACTAACCCATTCGACTCTTCAATGGGCTCAATTATACCGAGACTTGAGCATTTTACCAACTTCTTCCTTCACCTTGACTTGTAGATTAGGATTCATCTTGTAAGGAATCTTCCTAATTATGCACGCACCTTATTTAAGTTTGATTCAAATCTCACCTAAATAAGGATGTTCTCCTTTCAATTCATGACAACCCCTCGAAAATAAGTCCTGAAAGTCACCCAAGATTTCAATAATCTTAGCCACTTCCTACTCCAACAAATAATCACCAATAATGGCCTCTTTATGCTCTAAATTTGTTCCAATATAAACCTTATTTGTTTTCATAGGCTCATGATACACACGTGTCTTTTCATATGCTATGTCCATCACCTTACGTGTACCTTTAGTATGGTTAACATCCAAATTATTATCCTCCTCCTCATCATCATTTATCATGCACACTAGTTTACCCTTTTCCTTCATTTCCCAAGTGTAGACCATTTTTTTCTTTAGTCTCTTCAAGGTCAAGGTGCACCTCTAAATCCAACTCGCCAAACATATCTAACATAAGTTCCTCAACCTTCACACTATCTCCCAAAGTAAGGCACTTCATAATCTAAAGTGATTTTGTGAATGAAGGATTAGTAGAAAAATAATCAAAAGTGTGGATCATACCTAAGGTCATTTCTTTCCAATTAACAATTTCTCTTGTCAATTCTACATGTACATATTATGCGTGCATGCAATTTCCTAGGGTGGCAAAAAAATTATGTACCTAGAGTGATGGTGGTAAGGCCTCCTACCCCTCCTTCCAAAGTCTCTCACATTCTTGGATGTGGTGTGAAGCAGGGGACTTCCCATGGAATTCACATATCGATAAGGTACATTACTCCTTAGAAACCTATTAGAAAAGGTGATTCTCACCTCTTGCCATTCCAATAGGTTGTCTCTGTGTGGCCCACCAACGCATTGCTATCCCACATAGAGCATAAACCAACATATTTCTTCTGTCACCCTCATCCTTCCACTGGGATTCCATGGCGCGCAGAAATACATCAAGGTTCCCCTCACTGGTGTACCAAGGTACTGGTTATAACTTAAGCACCTAACCATGTGCGGCTTGATCATGTGAGTAACTATGTTATTAACCTCTCACCCAAACACTACATAAATTCCATGTGCCTATTTGTCACAAGCAATACTTGTGGTATTTGTAGTTCCCATTTAAACAACCACTTGAGACCAAAGAAACAACCTAGGGTTAGCTAGAAAATTATGGGATAATTTTTTTTTGATTTGAAGTGTCTACAACTAAGTTGCAAGACATCAATTTTCACTAATAGGTTTTGAAACAAAACCTACTTACCAAAAAAACAAGTTTCCTTTATGAACTTATAACACGTTTACAAGGTTTAAATTTTAGGGTTAGATGTTCTAGTTAGATTCAGGGAGTAATCTTACCCCATACCTGCTCTCTAACAGGCTCATAACTTCAACTATATTTTTCTCATATTCAATGCTTTCAAAATTTCCCTAAACCATTCCCAATGGATAGGAAATTTTCTCACCTTTCTAGTGATATAAAGAAGTCCTCCTAACTCCAAGAAGAACTCAAGTTATGAGTGGGTGGAGTCTTGGGGTCAAATTTTCCTAGAGGGACATGTGGCAAGAGGAGGAGGAGTGCACCTTGGGCGGGTTAGTGGGTCATGGGGTGGCATTGGGTTAGTGACTCAAAGTCAAAAAACACTCTGCACCCCCGTGGGTCCCTAGGGGAAACGTGTTAGGTCCTGAGCACAAGGCAAAAAGGGGAAAAGAAAGGATGGGGCGACGGACCGATTTGACGCTTTACACCAACGAAGGAAAAAAAGAAAGAAAGGACACATAGGTTTACGTGCTCACCGAAGGAGGGAAAATGAGGGAGAAGGTAGAGTGTCGGGCTGTGGGAGGAATTTTGGAATTTTTCCCAAAGGCCCAAAAACAAATTTTCTCCCAAACCCCTGTCGCCACCCTAAGGTGCCACGTGGCACGCTTTCATTAGCCGCGGGCGGTGGGGTCAACATGGAAATTTTTCCCAATTTTTTTTTTAAAAGATAAGGGTTTAAAATAACCCACACCTCCACCATAGCCACAAGGGGACATGTGGCACCCTCTGATTGGCTACGGGTGGCGGAGGGAAAAGTGAAAATTTTCCAAAAAAATTCAAAAAGTTAAAGGGTAAAATTCATTTGTGCCTCCGCCTTAGCCCTTGGAGGACATGTGGCAGCCTTTGATTGGTTGCGGGCGGTGGAGGGAAAAGTGAAAATTTTCCCGAGCCCAAATTTTTGAAAATTTTCTAAGGGCAATTTTGATGGGAAAATTTTGGGTTGCGGGCCCGACAGGGAAATTTTTCCCAAATTTTCCGCCAAGGCACAAAAACTTCAAAGTGTCATAACTTGAGCTAGAAAGCTCGGTTTTGGGAAAACAAGGAATTTTCAGAAAGATATCAAAGCCCTCTTTGCATAGGGAACATAAAATTTTCTTTTAGATTAAGTTTTAAGGGTTAATTTTGTAAAAATGATCTGCAGGCCTTTATTTGGCAAACTGACAATTTCCAACTTATAATTTTGATAAAATTAGAACTCCTCCTTCGCTCAACATGTCAAATAGACTTGGAGGATCAGTTTAGAGTGTTTTAGGAAGTCAATTTATCTAATGTCTTTAGGGTTGCATTTTTTCGGCAATAGACAGAAAAATGACTTTGCAAGCTCCAAATTGAAATTCATTAAGTTTTGGAGATTCATTCTTGACTGTTGTAGTGAATTTGAGTTTCTTAAGTCTTCTGAAATGTGAATTTCATAGTTTCATGACTTATGGTTTAGTGCAACTATGAACTGTTCATTTTTATTAAAATGAATTGCTGTAATGAAGTATATTACAATGAACTATTTCTTTAAATTGAAATCTCCATTTTTTCATTTAAGTGTGCACATGATTCCTAAATTAGTCAAATACATTTCTTATTGAATCATCCATCTAATTCTAAATGAAGCTAAATTTCTGATTTTAGTTTTAATATACATTTTGCAAGGAAAATAACATTGACTTTCATTCCATATGCATTCTTCTTTCAACATTCCAAACAGAGGTTTCTCATTGCAAGTAAAACTCGGACTTCCAATGGAGAAGATAGCATATGAACAAGGTAAAACACTTTTGAGAAAGGAATGCAATATTTTGATTATTAACAATGCATTCTTTTTATCTTATCACTTTCCATTTGTATTCAAATAAAGTACATAAAACATACAACACTTTTTTTTTTTTTTTTTTTTCAAAACATAATCTCATTCTTGGACAGCAATACAAATCCAATATACATTACCATAAAAATTTAAAAGAACCAATGCCCTCCTTTATTGATAATTCAAATAAATTTACAACTGATCTCCTTTCCAATTTGATTTGGTTTTCAAATTTCAAAATACAAAGTATAGAATATCATTTACATTTCTTTTGCAACAACAAG
This sequence comes from Taxus wallichiana var. yunnanensis, assembly GCA_018340775.1. Lineage (NCBI taxonomy): Eukaryota > Viridiplantae > Streptophyta > Pinopsida > Cupressales > Taxaceae > Taxus > Taxus wallichiana. The sequence continues at coordinate 586,260,341 of CM031235.1, read as the reverse complement.
AGAGAAAATATGATTCTTTACATTTCTTCATTCGAATTCAATCTTCTATCCTCAAAAAAATAAATTCACATCACAAAATTTATACACTCATCCACTCAAAGTGGAAAGGGATTATAATGAATTTTGCTCAAAAGAAAATGACTGTCAAACTGTGAAATTTCTTCTCCAAACAACAACATGCTTGTTTCTTCTTCTTTCATCTTGATCACAACAAGGAAGGGGGAAAGGAAACACTCTCCACCCAACCAAGACATCCAATGAGAAAGGAGAAGCCATCCTTCCCCATTGGCCCCTGAGCCCCAACCATATTGAAATGGAGCATGAATATCAACACATGGCAACAAAGGCTTCTATCACATACAAGCAACATTCACATTGCATACAATCAACAAGATGCACAGTTCAAAATAAGACAGTAGTTCCCAACTACATTTGAAATAATTCATACAACACATAGGCTTGATCAAGCAAGCCAACAAGAGAAAGAACTATGGGGAAATCCTTATGCCTTCCAATTTGGAATTAGGCATCCACCAAAATACATACCACCAATAAACATATCAACCCCATAAACCTTATATCTCCCAACCCCTCCTTATGCCCCCCAATTTTATCCCTTATGCCCCCAAGAGTAAGAAATGCAAGCAATTTATTTTCCAAGGTGGATCCCAAACCAAAACTCCCTCCTCAATAAAATAGTGCCATTGGCAATCCCTTATGCCCCCATATGAAATCCCCATAGCCTTCTCCTACACCATGCCCTAAGCATTCTACCCAACCAGCCAAGAATGCAAACACAAACACCATTTAAACATGCATGCAAGAGAAGGAAAACATTTAAAACACAACTCAAGATGCCTACCTCTCCATAATGGAGTTTGTTCCAAGCTCACAAGCTTTCCACAATGTCAAAGTGCAGTCCAAAACCAAAAAGTATAAGCATGCAAAAAGACTCCAAGCTTCCTCCACAACAAGCTCCAAAACAACAAAAAAATGCGCCCCAAGAGGAAAATAACAAAGTTCCAACAACCATAAACAAGCAAGGAGTTTCACTTTAATAGGAGAGGGAAGAGAAGATGATGTGTGGATCATGTGGGATGCCGCAACATTTTTCCTCAACCCCAAGAGGAAATTCAACATCCTTCACCAAATCACAATAAATAAAATGACAAAATCACTTACATACTCCAAAAATGCCCATACTCCAAAAGGACCAAATTTAAAACATGTAAGGGAAGTGCAATTAGAACTTACATATTGTCACTTCAAAATGCATTATAAATGCTTTAATTTAACCTCCAAACCATAAGCATGGTTGGTGGATCATTTTAAGAGGTGTGGGACAAGTTTAACTTGTCCCACAAGCCTCAATTTTGGCCTCCGTGGGGGAAAATTCGAATTTCATAAAAGATGGAGTGCTTGACCTTCAAAATCTGCCTTACAAGACTCTTACAAATTTCTTACAACATCACTTACACACTCCTACCACATTAATATTTAAAGAAAACAACTTTATTAATTACATTCCACATCCCAATTTAATTTAATTAAAATTTAACTATATGATCTCTCACATTAATCTACCACATTTAAATTAATTAAAAGAAGGAACACATTACAAATAAAATACATACAACAATAATTAAAAAGGAACACATAAATAAAACACATATCCCATGGTCACATATAATGGAAATCCCCATGGGAAATCCTAACATAACTCAACACACAAATGAACAACACAGTTGCCATGGTGACCTTGTTGATTTCACCCGGAATTTTAATATGGTTAGTCTCCAGTCCCCGACATTGTTGTGATTTTTAACCTACAAAATGCAAATACCTCCTTCGGCCTCATGGCCATATCAGAACATCCAAAATGATATAAACAACATTTCAAGATCATCTAAACACATGAATCACAACAATATCAAGAATTCAACATTATCATTTTTAATTCATAAATCAACTATATCATCATCAAGAATCTACCATACTAGGTCTACTCCAAATATCAAGTGTCACAAGTCCAAATCAATATCCATAATATGTCCATGTCCACTAGTATATTATCAACCTCATATAAAAATGTCTCTAGTGACCATCGTGCATAATAACTGAATCCAGATCAATAATAATCCATGATCTAACATCTAACCATTATCTTTGAAACACAACATAATAGTGTCCATAATATGATCAATAGTATCAAAATCAAGTATCTAAAAGTGTGAAAGGGAAGTGGGCACTACAGTATCACGAACTAACTGAGCATCATCTGATTGGATCACTCCTTCCTTATATGTATTAGTTACCTTAGGGTCTCGATTGTGCGCGTGCATATTATGTTCAAGTATTCTTCACTCAAAGGCTCAACATACGAGTAACCTTTGCATCTTTCAAAGGTATAATGATACAATCTTCCTTGTTCTCAAATCTAATGTACCCCTTATTGAAGTGAAAATCTACATTATTTGCATTACTCTGGCTTCACAATCAATTTTGGCAAGAGCTTTGCTACCCAAAACTCTCTTCTTTACAATGAGCCCAACACTCCAATTTATAGAAAAAATGAGAAGGAGAAGAGAAGGGAAAATGAAAATCCCGAAATCTATCCTTCAACCACCTGTAAGAGGCATTAAATTGAGTGAAATGATTTTATATTACTTGCAAAAGGCTCCCCATACTATCCCATGTGCTGCAGCAGAGAAAGAATGATGACCATGCCTCTTAATTGCACTCCTAACTACCAAATAAAACACTGTTCTGAACCCGGCCACGTTTCCTTAAAAATCTCAATCAATTTCTAATCAAATATAGAATTTCTTGATTACTTGTGCATCGGGCTCAGAACCACGATTCCAACGGTACCAATTTTATGCGATTTCGTTGAGAAATGCAAAAGTTATGGCCTTCTGAGTGCGGGCAGCTATTTTGGGCCTGGCAGGCGTTTTCTGTCATTTGACGGGAATGAGCATTAACTGACTGGAGCCGAATATGTTTCCTTTCATCAAACATATCTACCCTCATTAAAAATAAGAAATCTAGTTTTTGTGGCGTAGAGGACGTCGTGCTTGTTCCAGAAAGTCCAATTTTGTGAAAATCGGAGCTCGGAGTCAAAAGTTATGGCCGTTTGAAGTTTCACGGGCCAAACGTTGATTTTTCTTCTTTGCCTTGGCTGCTTCAGCTTTTTCAAGCGTCCCACACGTCCCTTTGTCCCATTTTTCCCAAATGCTATGTGGGAAAAATCCTTCCGAACCGCCTGAAATGGGCTTCCATGCCCCTTTTCTGCCGGTGACACGTGGCGTGATTTGATTGGCTTTCGGCTCCTTGGCCATCAGCGTCCCGCGCGTCCCTTTGTCCCATTTGTCCAAGTGCTAAAGTTCCCTGTTTTGCTCGGTTCGGTCCGGTTCACACGCTCTTGTCCTGCTTGTCCTAGAGCTGTTAGTTCTCATTTCGGCCGATCCGGCCGGTTTGCATACTTCACGCACCTTCGGCCCAAGCTCTTCAGGGCTGCCTTAAGTCTTTTCGGCCGATTTACATCCTCCACGTACTAAGCGCCTAGATGTCCTTAATCGCCTATTTCAACAGTTAGTCAATTTTTTCCATTTTTCAGCTAGTTCGGATTTCCGCGTCCCGCGCGTCCCTTTGTCCCACTTGTCCCATTTGCTGCGTAGACCGCCTGGCAGCCTTTCGGCCGGTTCGCGCCCTTTTGTCCCAACTGTCCCGACTGTTGCGAGGACTAGGACTTAGCCATTTTTCATGATTTTTTCTGGCCCGAGCCTTGGGGGTGAATTTTTTCACATTTTCTCGAGAACTTGCTCTCTTCTTCTTGGACAGGGGAGTTAGAAAAAAATTTGAGGGGACCCTAGAAACATGACTTTTTGCCCGACTCAATATAATTGCTTGGGACTAAAGAATTTGATGCATGTTATCAAAATTACCTTGAGGGGTGAATTTTGGATAACAGGGATTATGTTCTCTTGACATAAAATTTGACATACCTCCTTCAAGTCATCTTCATCCTTATGAGGGATTTAAACCTTCTTTTCTCATTCCATCACACAAACATGCTCCTTGAAACTCTAAATCTCTCCTTACAGATCTCTGATAACGTCCATGGTCTCATGGTAAACCTCTTTCGATGGGAAGCATTAGGGTACTTGACATTAATCACTTCTTTCTTTGTTATAGTCATATTATATTTCAGATGTTCACAAGTGCATATAGCCTCGGTGCGTGTATTGGCTAATATGAGTTGTAATTCAGGATTAAGTCCAACCTTAGACATCCATTGATCTCCATCGTGTGTTGCATCTTAATCATAGATGCTTCCTTGTCTTGCTTATGTTTCTTGCTCATATTCTCATATAAGTCTAGAAATTCTTTAAATTTATGTTTTTTTCCACACCATGAGAAAACCACATTATGAGGGAACTCACACTTTGTTAATGATTAAGATATCTAGAAGTAAAAAAGTTCCTCTAGGAAATCCTCCTCGGCCTCTATATCCACCATGGAAGCCTCTATTCATGTTATCCCCATTATTGCACCCTTATTAAGAAGTTATCCTTGTTCCTTAGACCCACATGCTACACTAGTCTGGTGCACCCTTGTTTCAATGATTTCATGGATATGATAAATCACCCTATAGTCAACAGTGTCATGAATGTGTGTTTTACAAATCTTACAGTACATAGACACATTCTTCATGGACATCTACTCACATCATTGTCCAAATGACAAATATCAAAATCCAAAAACATGAAACACATCAAATTATGAGGAAAATATCCTTGGTATGTACTTAGACCTCATAGTCTGCACACCATATTCCACTATGCGTCTTATGAGATGAATTAGCACTGAGAACTTCTCCATCTATTTTTCCATAGCTGTAATTTTCACCTCTAAAAATGGACTCACTCTGGTGTCCACACTCCCAACTGCCTCAACATGGAGAGATGCCTCCAAAGTGTCACATGGATTCACAAAGGTCTTATGAGATAGAGCCCTTTTGAATGGAGGCAACAACCCACCAATAAACCACTATGTATGCTGACTAGGATGTATGTCATAAGACAACTTTAACAACAAATTTTTAAAGTGTGCATCATATTCTGAATGTATTCTGATAATCCCTACTTGATTTCCTTAAGCATGATGATACTTTTATGTTCAAACTATGGAATACAGACCTTAGCTAGAAATGTAGAGTGTAAAGCATCATAATCCATCATAGTTTGATGCGGGTCATAATTTTTGTACCATCTATACACATGCCCTTGAAGAGTAGTACTAAATTGACTTGCCATAAAACTCACAATTGTGTAGATGCTCTTCACAAAGCATCTTCAATATCTCTATATTCCGGAAAGTGGAGGGACATCTCATAATAAAATTTATGAGGTTGATGTGGTGGTAGTTGGGGATGTGGGCCCTATCTTCCAAATCCAGCTGGAACCCCGTTAGTATTTCCTCCACCACCATAACCTCCTAATCCACTTGATCCCAACCCTCCTGATCTTCCTGATCCTCCAACAATGGGTGTCATACTAGTGGATGTACTTCCTTGCATCCTAATAGTATTAATAAAATGCACTCCCACAATATGCAAATTTGTAGTACTTCTAGACGTGTTCCTAATGTTTTACATGCCCACACTCATCACGATGACGAACAAGAAAATATTCCTCCAATTGGGCCTCCCAAAAACAAAGATAATGTATGTCCTACCATAGATGAATGTGTTATCTGATACACTTTTGTATTTAAAGGAAAATTATATCTACCTAAAGTTGTTGGATAACCTACACTCATGAGTTGATTAATGATTACTTTTGGAATTGGAACACCAGCGCAAGGGCTAGATTGCGGGTAGGATTAGATGCATGCTCATGGTCCTCAATATTTCCTCCTTTGATGTGTTCTCATAATAAGATGAATGGGATTCTCTACTATGCTTGTCTAAGTGGGGGAGAGACTGATGCTCGGCTCTACATCTTCCACATGAGCTTAAAAGACTTTGTGAGACATCTATAAAATAGGTGCTTGTGATTTTATTTATACCTTTCATGTTGAAGAGTACAAGATGTGAAGTGTATTTCAAAGAGCTATTTGTGTGCAAAGTACATGAGTAAGAATTTATAGGCATCGAACCAATGTTATTTGTGCACGATTGCTAATAGAGCTCCATTAGAAGGGTGTTTGAACGAGTGAAATGCGTGCGAGAAGAAAATTTGTGGAGTCGGGGTTTGAGGAAACAAAATTATATATACCTAAAGCTACTAGATTACTTACACTCACATGTTGATTAATGATTACTTCTGAAATTAGAACACTAGGTGCAAGGGCTAGGTCGCTAGGTGGGATCAGATGTGCACCCGCGGTCCTCAATATTTCCTCCGACGTGATCTCATCAGAAGCTAAATGGGATTATCTATTATGATTTCCTAAGTGGGGAGAGCCTAATTCTATGGCTCCATGTCTTGAAGTGAGATTCAAATCCTTCACGAGACATCATCCTCTGTAACTCCATAGACTCCTCAATTTCACGTTGCTTCTCCAATTCCCTCTCCTACGCTTCATTATACTTAAGCCACCTTTCTTCTCTCTGAATTTTTTCCACAAGGTCCACCATATTTATCCACACATGCTTCTAGCTCTGTGCATGGTGGTATGTTTATCTATCCATGGGTAGGTGCTCTAAAATCAACACCACAATCAAGATATTAATTGCCAAAGGAATAATGTGGATGTAAGATCCTCTGGGCTCATGTAAGAATTCAAACTCAAAAATTCTAGACAAGAATATTTTGAAACAACTTACTCAGTATAACTATGCACAACACCAACCCACTAATGATCTACAACACACGTCCAAGGTTCATCTACATAAAAATATCCTATTACTCTTCTGTGTTAGAACACCTTTGAAAAATAGTTATATTCCTCTTTTGCATTAAAAGCGTTGGCATGTGATTTTCTTGAATGAGGTACGTTTCCTTGATTTTTGAAAATCATGCTTGTTATGGATAAATCATCTTTTCTCTTAAATTCATTGGACTAAAATGATGTGGCTTGTAAGAATCCACTTTCACTTCTAGTAGGTAAGTTGCAATCTGGTTTTGAGAGTTGCAAACTTATCTCTTTTTAGACTCATCCTTAGATCAATTCCAGTGATCCAAGGAATGTTTTAAATCTCCTTACCGGACTGAATGGTAAAACTAACATTCATAGGTTAAGAGACATAGCAAATTGAAATTTTTAGTTCACAAATTATTTGGTCTTGTATGAACATGCCTTTAGTTGGTTGTATGTTTTTGCTTGGGTCTTTAGGATTGATCTCTTCAGGAAATTAATGGCATAAACAAAATATAGTCTGCTTCATGACTATGAAGGGAATATAAATCCTAAAAACTAAAGGATTATCCTAACAATATCCTAAACTAGGTAAAAGCACCTACTTCCTAGCTATGTCTACTTATTTGGGTTTTAATCTAACCTAAGCTTCTTATTCTATTCTATTGGGATGACGTCCTAACCTAAGCTCTTGTGCTAAATGGATAAGGGAGAGATTACTAAAGTAATGCTAGGCTATATTAACCTAATGCCTAATACTATATGGTTGTGAATTTGATCTAACCTAAGGTGGAAATTACCTATGGCTATGTTTTAAGACCTAAGGTAATTATTGTTAGACTAACCTAAGTTTTGGGAAATATATCCTAAACTATTAAAAGGGAACCTAAGGGGTTGCATGACATTATGGCGATGGTTCCAATGGAATTTAATTGATTTGAATGGGTTAAATGAATGGAGGTACAACCAGTTTTGGAAAAGGCTAGTAAAATTTAGTGGAGGCATACGTGGAGGCTTCACTAAAGTTGGAAATGCATGCAGAAGTGGAAATAGGTTTCGCTAGTTTTAGGAGGTGGTGGCATGGAGAGATAGGTGGGAATTTTGTAATTAATGACATTAATGGACCTCGATATAGGTGTGCAAACCGTCTTGGAAACAAAGGAGGCATATTTGTGAGAGGTTGTTTGGTTTTCATGTCTCATGATTTTTGCTTTGCATGGAGCTATCTGGTTCTTCGAACCAGCAGTTTAACTTTTACTTTGTGGCTATTTTTGGCTCCTTTGGCCTATTTTTGATTGAAGGAAAGTATATGAGGCATTGTAAGAAAATATTTTTGGTTATTGATCTTTCGTGGAGGAGAAAAAAGTTGAAATATTGGCTAAAAGTCTCATTTGAATTAAGTGAAGCACTATCATGCATGATAGGCTCTATCCATTAAGATTTCTTGCTTTCTTCTAAATGATTCATTAAAACAATTTTTCTCTCATGAGATAAATGTTTGCATGATTTGTCTAGTTATTTACTTTCATGGTTTTATGAATCTTTGTGGTTTTTGGATGTAAATCCATTGCAAAGTAATGTTATCTTTTAGAAACTTCCTCAGTGTAAGTTTAGTGGTGACATGCATGTGAAAATTTTGTTTGAGGATTTTTTGTTTTGAATTGGTATATGATGCCTTGGGTTTCATTCTGAGCTTGTATTGGAGCTCGTGTTTCTCAGAACTTGTGTTTAAAGCTTTGTGTTTAGAACTGTACTCGTACTCATTACTTGTGTGTTCTGAACTTGTGTTCGAGGCATTGTGTTTGGTTATGTACTTGTATTCTGAGCTTGATTTTTACTCATATTATAGGATTTGAAATGCTTCTAAATCGTTTATGGATTGTCTAATCAAAAAGGCTTGTGAGATAAATTTTGGTTTGGGGTAATTTGGTAACCTCTTTTGATATCTTCTCCTTGTAGCTTCTTGAGTTGGAATGGTTGTGGCACTTCTATTTTTGGAGTGTATTGCATTATTGAATTGGTAAGGGTGTGTAAGTATGGAGGATATTCTTCCCTCCTCTTCTTTGAGAAAACACGCATCTTGTTGAAGGCTTGATTATTTTGTTGAAGGATTAATGAATGGAACTATATCTTGTTGTGGGTTTGGTTTGATATAGAGTTCGTTGGAACAATCGTTAAATTTTTTTGAGGTTTTATGGAAATGTAGTATGTATACTCCCTTTTTTTTTATTAGATTTTAAAATGAATACCTTCTCTGTCGCTATCTTTTTAGATGGAGCTGTGAGAGTATTTGTTGTGTTTTCTGTTTTAGTCATGATTGGAGGTAAAGTTGAGACATTGCTTGACTCAAACATATATTGGGTTTTCTTACTCACTTTCAGATCCTCTTAAATTGACTTTTGGGTTTTTAAGGAAAGAAGAGATGAATACTCTCTCATTCTAAATCTTGTTGATAGGATTTATCACCTCTGGTTTGGGGTTGTTTCTTTAATTTGTCTTCATGATGACCACAAACTATAGGTCTCTTTGATATGGAGCCATGTAAGATCTTGAAGTTGGGAATACAATTTCTTTTAAGTTCGTGAGTTTAATTGAAACTTGTTTATCTTATACTATTTTTGGGACTGTACTATGTACTCCTTTATGAGAATTGAATTCAAAATTGTGTCTAATGAACTAGAATATATAAACCAGGCCGTATAGGTTTATAGGGGAAACTAGAAGTGTGCTTTCTTTAAACTGTGGGTTTGGTTTTGTGTTCTCTCTTGGGAACTAGTTAAAGAACTTCTAAGTTTGAAATAGAAATGGAAATTCATTAATAGTACAAATGAAATGAATTATTAATTAGACCTTTTATATTTGAGATCCTTTTATAAGATAAGTTCACTTGATTGAACTTCTCTGTATTTCAATTTTCTTCTTGGCTATAGGGTGGTTATTCTCTTAGGCCTGCTCAACTTCTTGGGTTCACTTCTTGTCCTTCTGTCTGGAAGGAAATAGTGTGAAACCACTCTTTTGAGATGGAAATTTCTTTATGGATTGTTTAGTCTACTTTGTACTAGTCATTTGTTGTAATGATGTGGAAAGAGAATAGTTGAGTCGATTTGTTGAAAAGAAAATAATAACATGCTTAGACCAATTGCTTTGTTTGAATGAGTCATACTTCATTTGGATTTGATATTGGAAGGTTTTATCTTTTTGCACTCTGTCTTATTATGAACCCTTCTTGGATGGACACGAGAAGAGATTAACCTTGTGTGAGTCTTTCTTGATTTTGGAACGTCACGGTTTCAGATCTTTGAATGATATCTTCTAACATGTAGAAGTTAGTTAAGACTTGCAGGTAGACTTGTTTTGATTCTCTACCCCTTCTTGGATTGATTTGGGATTCTTGTTAGATGTTGTCTCTTTAATGTTGAATCCTTATATTGTTATCCTTGAACTGAAGCAGTTATGTGTGTTCTGAACCTATTTCTATCTTTCAGATGATTAGTGTATGGGGAATAATATGTATTGATTCTTCTTCTTTTTCTTAAGTCATTGAATGAATCATCCTAATATGAGCTATGTAGTAAAGATAAATGTTGTATTTCTATTCTGATAGAATTATGAAACAATTGGATGACAAGACCTTTTATTTGTTTAAAAGTAATTGATAGGATCAATTAAACTATATGTTATAATGCAGATGTTGCGGATCATATTATGCTCATTTCTTAAAAGTGAATTTAGAATCTTTAATTGTATTTATTTTCGGTTAATATTACTTCGCTTATGTGTATGATATATTAATTGTTTCATTAAAGAAGAGTTGTTTTAATGGAACAATTAGTGGAATGCACTTCATTTTAATGCTTAGTGCTTATCATGCTCAGTTCATTGAACTGACCCGTGCTAGCAATTTTTGTAGATGGACATCGTAAGTGATAAAAGAAGGAATTTTTTTATGATGCATTGGCTTATTTAATTCTGGATCTTATGTAAAGAGTTTCAAATCATTCTTGAGTTGTATTGGAAAAGAAAAGTGATGTTCTTTTAAGATCTAAATTCTGATTGACATGCAAAATGTCTGAAATGCATAGTCTTGTAAATGTATATTTATCATCTTGAATTGAAAGGTTTTGAGTTGGACTCCAATTTGTGGTGTGAATTATTTTGTACTTGTATAACAGAAATAGTAGTGATATCTTGTCGGTATACTTTATATCTATTTGAGTACTTTTATTGTTATCAATTAATAAGTTAGATAAAGGGGATAGTACAATTCCCCCTTATTATAAGGAAACTTGTTAAATTACAAAAGATGTCATTCTTTATCTACACAACTAAAGTTTAATAATGAAATATGCATTGGGCATACAATTAAACTATATGAGTAAAGAATGATAAAAAGGTTATGTTAATCCTAACATCTAACCATGTAGAGGAAGACTCTTCCTCTCTCAAAAGAATGAAAAGATAAAAAGAATAGTGGTTTGATCTTTAATCTTTGTACTTCATTTATTAAAGTAAACACTAGCTGAATCTAGGTGGATGACACACTTGATTTGGATAGCTAGGTTGCATTAAGAATTAAATGTTTGATGTTTGTTGTCCTATTTTTGGGATAACTGCTTATTATGCCACGTTAATAAACATTAATGCAAACATGAGTTAATGAAGTTCTCAATATCAAATCAGATTAATTATGGATATAGAACTTAATGAATGTTGGAATTAGGGTTAGGCATGGTTGCAGTTGACATGTGGAAACACCCTTCCATATTGTTCATCTAGATCTACACACATATGGACTTGAACTTAGTTTTCTCTCTAGGTCAAGTTAGTAGCATGTTTAGAATAGGGAGTAGCTTTCTATGACTCAGGGTACCTTGGCACATTCGGTCAACTTAGGTCGGTCGAGTATGCCCATATACCCTAAGTCATCGTGAGCGTCTTCCTATAACAAATTATGTTGCTAACTTGAGCTAGGGTCAAACCTTGGGCAAGTGGACTGACGGTAGTCAGTAAAGACCATTTTAGATAACAATAGAGTGAGGTGAAGGACATATTCGAAATGACGAATATGTCATCTAGGAATAGTAACATGAACAATATGTTGAAAATATTTGGCCAAAGTATCACAAGATGCTGGTTGCGTTGTCCTATATCACCTAGTTTAAAGCAACGTGATGATAGATGAATATTGGTAACAAATATTCCGATAGCTTCTTTAAATATATCACTCAGTACCCGGAATAGGGTTGGAGAACCAAGTATACGTAGTATACATAAAGTATTCTATACTTTAAGTTGAACATGAGAGATTGGTTGGTAACTGAGTCATGGAATGAGAGATCAGTAGCATACCGAGTCATTACAACTGCATATGACTATCTGTTATGAGATTGATTAGCATGGAATGTGTGTTCTAAATGATGTTTTATTTAGAATAAAGAAGATTATGTTTAAATTTTTTTTCCCTTGTTTTTAAAGTCATAAAATGGGAATGCTACATGTGTCCAAACCCTTGATACAGTAACTCCAGTTTTTCTTTGATATATAGGTTGACAACCACTCATATAAATCTATTGGAAACCAGAAAAATGTCTCATAAAGCTCATGATATAGATTATATTCCACCCAATTGCGCACATTAAAATCAGGTCCAAAATCATATCTTCATGCAAGCTGATCTTATCCGTCAATTACCCAATCTTCAATGGTCACAAGAGTCAACCGATATGCCATCATCATGCAACATCATGGAAAACAGTTTGAAAAGACGTTTCAAAAATGAAACCAAAATGTAGTCTTTATTTTCCCATTCAATTTCCTAGGAGAAATGAAACTTCACTCGAGATAGATCTAAGCACTCACCCGAAGCGTGAAAAGCTACTAGATCCCTCTTTATTACTATCTTACAAATGTGTTAGCATACATGTTCATAATAACCATAATCAAGTGTATATTCCAATAATAACCGAGATAGATGAGCTCGGTTTGGAAACACGCATAATAAAGAAAACGTATTGGACACATGAGAATTAATACCAGATTTACCTATGCAAGCATCATGAATAGATAGGTCAATGCTAATATCCATCCACAAATATCCATTGTATTAACTCATCACAATCGGTAGTGAATACATTACCAAACCATCATAAATTCATGCGCCTAAAATCATACTAGTAGTATAACTCAAATACATATGGTGATACATAGGATTAGAACTCACGTGGTACCCAAAACTATGAAATACATTACATACTTATAGGGGTGGGGAATTTACCTTCACCACCCATGTAATTCTCAAAATAGGATGCACACTCAGAATAGCCACGCACCAACAATTGCATGCTTCTACATGGTGGATAATCATATATTAATCTATAATTGAACTATATCTTAATCCTATTATTAACACAAAATATGCATGTCTGTTGGTCTTCCACTTGTTCCCAAAATAGCTCTTGCTTCGCTGAGAAGTATTCTTGTTCTCATCCTTGCATGCTTCACACTCCATGTTATTTTTAGCCCGTGTTATGAAAAAATAGATAAGTCCCAAACTCTCTCCCTCTACGTGTGAATCCTCATGTCACAAATCTATAAACCTTCCATGCATATCCATGTGCCCACTTCTTAGATGCCACTATCATATGTGCCTTTGAGACTTAGGTAATATTTTACCAGAATAACACTCACCTCTACCAGTACCTCTCAAGTTTGATCTACATGCTAAGAAAAATGATATTCTTCCTAAAATCCTTAGTCACCAATTGATAAAATTGTAAAATACTCATTTCTACCCTCCTTATTGGCTTGCCAAATATAAAGGTCTACCATTTTGTAATTATCACAGACTTAATGGACATCATGACAATGACTATTATGATTTAAAACAAAGAATAAATCACCTTGAGCATCAAGGTTTTATTTCATTTGATTCACAAAATTATGCTACATATTCAATTGTTAAATCCCACTGGGCTCCCAAATCGAAACCCTCCATGTATAATGAGCATCATTCCATAATCACTAATTTTCATTCTTCAGCTAATCAAGAGTTGGCTATCCAACCCATTCTAACTAAGCATCCTCCTTTAAAAATCCATCCTCCATCCTCTCCTTCTACCAATTCCACTACAACATTACCAAATCCAAATAAACAACCACCAACCAAATAAGTCCAACCAATTCACCCTGTAATAACTATCCTCTTTGAATTTCCTATTATCATCCCGAACTCAAGCCCTGGTCTTACTGTTTCTTCTACCTACCATTTTGATGACTCTCTCTCTTGTCATGACACATCTAACACTCTCCCACAATGGCATGGTATCTATCATGTTACCACATAAATATCCATCACTCACACACTTGGGGGCATCACAATTTCACTCCCCATCTTCTAGCACCATCATTTGTCTCTAGTGTCTAGTCTTACTCTTCATGCTATGCACTTCATGTTTAATCTTTCTCAACACTTATACACCTTTTGTACAAAAAATTTACCATCATTACCTAATGAATAACTCTAGTTCCATGGTTCATACTCTATTGTTGAGGGTCTCATTCTTAAATGGAACTCACATCATTAACACTTTATGCTCTGTGCTTCATGATACATCTTATTCCACTCTCACGCAATACACTCATTTCCCGATGACACACTCTTGTTCTATGGTTCATTCTTGACTGTTGAGGGAGAATTTATAAATGTACCTCATTTCATCCACATCTCGATGGGGGTAATGATGCTCATATCATCTTCACATATTATATACCATACCATCACATTTATACATAATTTGCATATCTTGCTTGCATTTACTCTTGTTAACATTTTATACTTACATGTTGCACTTTACATACTATGTTAGCCAGATACTCAGTATGTCATTATGTTTATCATATACATATGCATGTTCACTTGATATTTAGATGTGAATGGAGATCTCTTATATCTCCTTACATGACACATGATGCTCAACTTTGAATCATTTTCTAGCCCCATTGAGGCTCCTAGGGCATATACTTTTTCTATCTTCATACTTCATGTATCACATGTTGTATTGTTACAATATTTACTATTTATTCACACTATCACTCTATCTTTTGCTGATTTACACACTTTGACATACTATTTATCTTTCTAACATAATAATGGGTGCTTCATGTGTAACATTTGTCTTGAAGGATCAATAAGATAATGGCTATCCGTCACTTGATTTTCATTATTATTTTTTTGTTGTTTGTGGGCTATGCCCTATGTCTTATGTGATCATTGTATTCTTTTGACCACTTCAGCCCCGATTGCCTTGTGACATTGTGAGTGATGTCCCATGTTTAAAACCCATTTTTCATGGTTCTTATTATCTTACTACTTGCTTGTTACATTATCTTTTATTACATGTTAGATTTTATACTAACAATAGTTCCATCCTTCTTTATTTGCATGTGCCTTGGTTTCTACCATACAATCCTCTACCCCTACAGGTATCCACTTGAGATCACCATCATGTCCTCTCCTTTTGGTGGCATTCTCATTCTACCATTGCATGCAACCCAAATGATGGGGGCATACATTGGGTAAAAAAACACCCTTACAACATCTCGAGCTACAACATAGATCATATCAACACAATACAAAATCAGCACATGAACACAATCACATAACATACCAGAATCTAACTTGGGTCTAGAACACAAAGCATACACTAATGGTCAGACCTAAATATTAGTGACAGTGCTTGTGTCCTCCCCGAGTGCTAATTCCTTGGGGAAGAAACATTTACTTTCTCAAATCAAGACAATCTTCAACAGATTTACAACATAATTCTCCAGTAGGAGGAACTTGCCTCCAGTCACAAAATGCATTCTACAATCAGTTACAACATGGAAGAATCAGAATAAATTAGAACAATTCAGAATAAATCAAGACAAACGGAACAAATCGGTATGTACGATCTATAGTGGTGCTTATTAAGAAGAGTCATGAAAGGAGAGTAAAACTATACCTCTCTCCCCAACACTTTCTCTTGGCATGAGATCACCCAAAAACTCACCTTTGGCATGAGATTACACAAAAAAATCATTTTCTATGTGAGATAGCCCAAAAACTCACTCTTGGCATGAGATCACCCAAAATTCATCACCAACAAGTAAATTCAACAAAATTTTACACTCTTATATATTAGTTGTACACTTTCTTTTTACATAATTTCACACTTTTACTTACTTATGCACAAGTTAATTTGCTTTCTCATATACATAAATTTGAATACTCTTTTTGATATACTTTTATAGGCCCACCATTAATACACAACAAGAATCAACCTACATGCATAATAACTAGTACAAGCCAGACATATGCTTCACCCCTAGGGTCCACTTATCTTTCCTAGTCTCCATGCTTCACTTTGTAATCATTTCACGCTTCACTTGTCCACTCGACATGCTATTTACCACACTCTCTATAGGATCATAAGATACAGATTTTTTAACTACTTTATGCTATCGAGTATTTACTCAACAACATAAAGTGGGGGAAAATGTAGTCACAAAATCTATGCACTTGGGTACATTTCTAGGTCCTAAAAAACATGTTAGCATTTACATGATTCCTAAGAAAGAAAAATAGTAATTAACAACTCCCTTTAGCCTTTTACTTTGTCTTCTACACTTTTATTGGATTTATACATCTTACACTCTTACCGACATTTGATTGTTTTATCTTTCTATGGATTCGACACTAGCACCCAGTTAGGACACTAGAGCTAGGTGCTCTTATCCTCTTGGGTGCTCTTGTCCCTCTTTACACTTTTCTTATCCTTTTAGAACCCTTTCACTTATTAATTAATTTTTACTACTTTGGGTTGGACTTTCAGTTGTTAATTACAAAATTCAAACAAGGGAATCATATAAATACACAATTATGTTTTCAAAATAAGGGACCAAACACTAAGCATTACATACTATCACCTAAGCTTGCATTCAAAGGAATAAGAGCATAAAAAGAATCCCTCTAGCACTTATATAAGAGACAAGGGTTACATCACATCTACATACACAACATAGGAGGGAAGTCTATTCTATTCCATCCCACACATTCTATACATTTTCTATATTTTAGATCTAGCTCGCAATCACTATGCAACTTGCACAAGGGCATTTCAGGGGCATCATTATAAACACTCTAAAAATAAATACATAGATTTTGAGATGTAGTGCAATTCTTGGTCATAATTTCACTCTTTGGGTGATCACTAGGGTTTAGTCCAACTCCCCATTCTACATTTTTATTTTTAGGCTTGATGTGGTTTGTGGGTATGTGCAGGTGAAATTATTTCTTGCAAGTTATAGGTACCTTCGGTGATCAAGGAGTGAATCTCAAGTGACATACAATAATTAATAACAAATTTATTCTAACATAGAAGAAATCAGATCTAGAGCATTTACGTGGCCTCCAACACTCATATCTAGTCTCCAACGCCTAGGTGCTCCTACCTTCTTGTAGGTGCCCCTATCTTGCACCATTTTTGAGTTCCAAAACTTCTAGTGATCATTAATGACATTGTATATAGTCTCTTTTAGTATTTCACCTACCCACATCACTTCAAATTTTCTCAAAAATTGGCTAAGTCCTCCTATCTCTCCTCCTTGCTTAGGGTTTTATGTTACACATGATTTATTGCCTACGTCATACTATATATTAGAATTTTTATATCACATATAAGAGTAGTTAATATGTAATTGGATTTAAATTGAATTTATATTAAATCAATGGCATTGAATGCATATAATATAAATTTACTAGAAGGATTAGATATCTCCCAATATTTAGCATGAAAAATTTGTATGAGTTCCACAAAGGAGACACTAGTAGGAAAACGTGGAAGATGAGTGCACAAAAGGATATGAAGAATACACACAAGAATAGGATGAAGTTTTAGACTGACAAAGAAAAATACCGGAAAGGAGTACTGAAGAAATTAAGGCCATAATGTACTTGAGGGTGATAAAGTAGACATGCGGGAAAAATACAGGAATATTTGGTGAAGTGGAAGGATCATGCAAAAGAAGATGTGACATGGATAAGTGTGATGGAGATTAGTTAGATAGCCATTCTCTAGAGCCCGAATCGTATGAAAAGATCTACATTTTTGTTTTACCCTAGGTTTTTATGCAAGACCATCATAGGAAAATAAAATAACTGCATGAATTTTGGTTTTTTTGGCTAAGGAGGGCATCACATACATGAAATGGAACATGTTAGATAAGCGGTTAGGGAACAAAATAATATTGCATGAAAATGTGTAAAAGTTTTGAAGAAGGAAGGATGTGATAAACTTACACGGTGGCATACAAAGATATTAACCCAAGGTTTTGAAACATTAGGTGTAACAAGGGGCATAAAAATTTCAACAAGGAAAATACAATGTGCCCAGAGGAATTACTTGAGGAAAAAAATGACAATGCGGTTGGTATATGATGAATTCCAACTCAAAATTAACGTGGAGTTCTAGAAAGGATATCTCAACTACTAAATTATGGGTATATGACAACCATTAATGCACAAAATTTTAAATTTGAGATTTATCAGAATCATGAGAGGATTACGGAAGGAAATATAAAGTTCTATTGAGTAGGAAAAGAGACCTATAAACATCTTCCCAATGCCAAAATACAAGGACTTTTTGGTAGACTTTTGAAGAATTTTGGGAGGACTTGGGAGGAGGAAAAGGGATTTGAAGAGCTGAGAGTAAACATCCAAGACTTCAAAGCCATCACCCCTATAACTCTATCAATCAGTAACTACCTATAGAGGGCTTGACATTGTAGATGTCGTAATGCTTGTGATAATTTATTATAAGCTTTGTAAGTGAATTATTCCGTTGTGTTTACTCTACAAACGACAGGCTCGGGATTACAGTAGAGTTTTATAGTCGTCAATAGTCATCTCCTTACACAATGTATACACTTTAGTTACTACCATTCTAGGTGTGTTGGTATTCATTATCTCTATGCCCTATCTCTCCATACTTGTCACATGTGTTGTTAAATCTGTGACCTATTCCATGTCTAAAGGATTATTTTCCATTGGATGTATTTCCACCTCCTCCAAATGTTCTTTCACTTTGTGGTGTCGAACTTGAATTTGCTTCACCTTGTGTAGAATTTTATATACCTTTACTTTTTCCACAACATTATGCAACATTACCCTTTCCACAAGAAGTTCTCTATTATTCATGCACTAACATTTATTTTACCGTGAGAGTATACTTGATAGGATTCTTCTACAAAATGTACTTGAAACATGTTGAACTCATCAAGAATCATAATCCACAATCCTATATTATATCTTGAGATCTTATCTACATGTCTCACTCTAATGGTGATTCAGTAGAATTCCTCTATTTATTCCTTTATATTAAGCTCTCTCTATCATAGACTACAAATTATTTAACAAACCGAGTTGGTAATCAATGATAAAATGCATTGGATTGAGATTCACCACCAGGATATACCATATCTTGATATTTTGCTTTCCATGTTGTACTTAGATTGTTTGGATATACTCCCACCAAAGAGATGCATGACCTTTTAAATTCATGCACACAAACTAGAACTTCTAGGGATATTTTGTGTCTTTGTACTAAAAATATTTTTCCATCTCTATTATCCAATCCATTATCCTTTATATCTCTAAAATGTAAAAATAAAAAGGGGTATCTAATCTAGGATTACCTTTGCATTATACCAATCACATCTAATAATTTATCTTTAGGACCATATTGCACTTCCTCTTCCTCCTCATTCACATTTTCATTTACAATTTGCAATCCCTATCCCACATTCATCATCATTGTGATCCTAGACAACTACACCTTAGTGTTGTGTAGGTTTAATGGCCTCCAAGTGAGTTTACATCATCCACATTAACTCATTCAAATTTTTAACTCTTGTACGATGGTTCTAACATCCTCCAAAGCATTAGCATTCCTCTAGTGTGCCATATTGTATGTCTTATAAACTCAAGATCAATGACCTCCCCAAATATTACCCAATAATTATCTTACTAGAATATGTATGCAATGATTTTTATCCACATTCTTTGAAATGGAAAACTGTCAATGCTTATTTTACAATCCTCACACCTTCTACCCACAAATTTATTATTATAATATATCCATGATGATTTTTACTCATACTCATCATTTTGGAAAATTGTAAAGGTTCATTGTGCCTCCACTCATAATGAAGATAATCCTCTTTTGATAGCAAATGATGTAGATGCGGTTAGGGTGCTCAACAAACGAGTCACCTTACACCATACAACACTCAAATTATGCATGGAAAATAAACTAAGTAAAATTAAAATCATGCAAAAGAGGGAAAGATAAAATGAAAAAAGTTTGAACACTCAAATAGAAACAATATTTTATTCATATACTTGTAAGAGTAACACACTCGGACCCATCACCAATGATACAATCAACACATCACAATTGTTATGTGTCGTGTATGGTCACTTAATGTAATCTCATATTAAAAATAATTACATCTTCATTTAGGAATATGCCCAAGTTCTTATGGCTACCAATTTTCCCATCATTTACTTGTTAACTTCATTTCCTACCGAGTTTTAAGCTTGCATCCACACTTTTCCCTTAAAGAAAACTCTAAGCTCCTCTCCTTGAACCAAGTTGAAATCCTTTCCTAAGGAAATTGGGATTTTCTTATATAGTCATCTAATTCCACACACTATGACTCCTAAACATATGAAAATAAAATTCAAAGTCATAAAGGACCCATTAATAGATCCAAATGAAAATCAATTGATCTTTTTGAAACTTATAGCTTCAAACATTAAATTATTTAAAATTTATGGGTTTAAAAATTGTAGGACTTCATGAATTTCAAACATGTTATTTGTAATATATAGCTTGGGAAACCCACACATGCTTGAAACACCACAAAATATAATCTCATGGATTGAATTGGATTGTGCGAATAATATTGTGCAATGACAAATTGTGCAACATACTTGACATTGTACGTAAGAACTACATACTCATACACACATTGTGTATTGGAATTCATTTCTACACATAATGTAATACAATAATCCATGGCCTTTAAATAACATGCTATTTAATGTGTGGTATGCAAAAATACTCCTTTACTTCACATTACGCCAACAACATACTTCTTTGTGGGGCTTGCCAACAACACAAATGCACAAAAAATGTAAACACAAACTAAATCTAATTGTTTAACTATTTTTTGATGATACAATATTACTTGTTAACCCAAATTATTCTACATAATATGCTTTCAATACAACCTCCTTGGGAACCATGCATTTGTTTGTAAACTTTTTAGTCCCTACTCTTCTAGGACATCTTTTCTAATAAGATGGAGGAAAAGGAATAACCCTCCTAACAAAGGATTTGTGTGGTGTAATCATAAAGGTTTTTTGCTAGGAAATAGTTTCTCTCTCTCATCCTTTATCTGTGGACCCCAGGATTCCTCCCATTAGGTTTTGAGAATGAAATGACTATCCCTTATGGAGTGGTGGGTTTCCATTAATAAGTTCTCATGGACTCAATCGTCACGATGTTGAGTGATGAATTTATGGAAAATATTCATGTTGGAAAAGAAACCCAACTTGAACCTACTTAAAATACTTTTGTGACCCTTCCTAAAGGATTAAAACCTAAGGTTGATGTGAGGACGACGACCGAGTGTAGAGGATGTAGATATGAGGCTGAAATATTGTATTAAGAAGCATATGATTTGGTTGTTGAAGGGTCTCAATGTCTGATGAAGGCTCTCTTCTCCTGGAGAGAGAGGAGATTGATAGTCACCCATAATTAGCTCATTATCTTTCCAGTCAGCGCTATCCTTTTATATATTTTTATTTTGAATGTGATTATTAAATTGATTATATGTCTACTAGATTTTTTTCGATGATCTACATTATTGTTTCAGTTTAGTAGCTTTCTCTTTTAGGAGTTTTTGTAATATTGGCATGGTTTGAGTATCCTTCAACTTGATAGTGTATTTGGTAGGGTCTTCCCCCTCTTGTTTTATTTTAGGCACTAGGCCCATATTGTGTCCCATAACTATATTGTAGCTTTGATTTTTGTTAAATCTACCAAGTTGGTTTCAAGATCCATTAAAAATTATTTACCCATAGTCAAAAATAATAATAATGCATAGTTACCTTCTTTATGTAATGAGAAGAACTTTAAAACATCACAAAATTTCCAAGCCCCATCTATCTCACATGACTGCCATTTATTTGAATATAGTTTCTTGGATGAGTTATAAAATAGGGCATCGCTCATCTACCAAATATTTTGGGTGCCTATATATTTTCCCATATTCCATACATATAAATTAGAGCGAGGTCCCATCTAAAAATAAAATTATATGGGTTTCACAAGTTGTATTAATTATTGGTGGTCACTAACCCTACTTTTAACCCCCTTTAATTTATAGTTTCTCTCTTTAATCTTTCTTATTTAATTTAAAAAAATATATAAATCATTTGGATATTCATAGGGCATGTTAAGAGTATCAAAATACTTTTGGCATCCTTTTGAGTGGCCTCTTTTTTATTATGTATGCCCATTATTTATTATTTCCTTTTAATTTTTTTGGTTAGATATCGATTTGGGTAAATATGGTCATGCTTTAAATTCAATTTATCTATAAATATGCATTTTAGTTCATTTGGAATCTGTACAATCTAAGAATTAAGAATCGCACTGATCATTTTATATACAATTTTTTTAGTACTGAAAAATATTCTAAAGGGAAAAAAAAAATCATTGGAGCACTTATTAAATTAAACACACACACACATATCACTACTATTTTGTGTGTTATTGAATCCAATTTAACTTATTTGCACCTTTGACCTAGGATGTAGGTACACAAGGAAATCATATGCTTAGAGATGAGTTACAAGTCATATAATGTGCAAGGAGAACTAAACACAATAGAAAACCAGGACACATTTACATGTAGAAGTCTTATTGCATATTAGTGCAACTTCTATTCAAATGAAGGAATAGGAATAGTGTGATATTGTACAATATTAGTGAGGCTAGGAATTACAATTCATGTGATTTGATGAGACCAAAAACATATGGTGATTTTGAAAATAAAATAAATTAAACATGATGATTTTGTGAAGAAAAAAATGACTAGTCTTGTACAAAAAAGGGAATAAGAAAAAAAACTCAAAGTCAAAATCTGCATTGAAATCAACAACATGCATGAGGACATGCATGGAGTTAAGTGTGGGGGAGTGATGAGACCAAAATAAGTCTCATCCATTGCAAAAAATAATAGTCTTTAGAAATAGATAAATTATTTAAAATAAAAATGTAGAATATATTTGATCTATCTTTAAAAAGTCCATCGTAATCTGAATGTTTTCATTTCCTAATATTTCTTGTAAGTTAGAGTGCAATATTGTGCATGAGCATGTCATTTGGTCTCTAGAATGTATTATATCAAGTGTAAAAATCCTATATTCAAAAACATGACTCACATAGCTAAGAGTGCGGGACTCACAAAGAGCACATGACTCACAAAGTTAGAAGCGTAGGACTCATAGAATCACCATTGAAATCACTTTAACTAAAATTGCAGACCTCAAAATGATAATCGAGAGAGGTTTTGTTCCTTTTTTTTTTTAGAAGGAAAAAAATCTCTTTGTTTTTACACAAAAATAATGGTTATGAAGATATCAACATTTTTTCAAGTGCGGGAATCACAGTCACAAAGCGCATGACTCACGAGAATCAACACATGATTTATCTTGTAACTAAAATTAAAGATATCCAAATGAGAAAATGAAATAGGTTTTTGTTCCTCTTATTTCTAGGAGGAAAAACCCCTGTCCATTTTTACACAAGTAATAATGGTTACAAAGATATCACCATTTGAAGAAATAAGTTTTCAAAGGCGTATGAATCGTCACAAGTAGCGCCATATTCACTCTAACTAATATTGCAGATCTCCAAATGAGAAAATGAAAGAGGTTTTTGTTCCTATTATTTCTAGGAGGAAAAAAATCTCTCCATTTTTACACAAAATATTTGAGGAGATATATTCATTTTAATTTTAAATAGATTAAGGTCAAAGGAAAAAAATAAGATAAAAACACAGTCCGGTAAAGAAACCGTGATATCTCCCATATTTCTCAATGAAAATAATAATTTCAAGATGTTTTGGAAATATTACAAGGAGTACCATACCTAGAAAAGGTTTTAAAATATTCTTCAAATTGCATTCACAATAATGATTAGAAAATCTAGAGATGAGATTATAGCGAGACAATTGTTATGTTGAAAGATTCAATCATGTAAGAGAAGACTTGAAAAATGGAAAGAATTAGTTAAGTGTATGTGGAAGAGGTAGTTCAATCTAGAGTTGTAATATTTGATTAATTATTTTTCACTTTTTTTCCTTGTCAAGTGGAAGAAGTAGTTAAGTGCAAGTGAAATGTAACATTCCCATTTTAAGACTTTAGAAGCAAGGAATTTTTTTAAATAACGTTCTCTGTTCTAAATAATCATAATTTAGAACACACATTTCATGCCAATAAATCTCATAACATGAGATAACCATATGCATTACTGCAATGACTCATGAAACACCAATCTCTCATTTCATGACTCGATGAAACACCGATGTCTCATGTTAACTCATTGACATGTATACTAGGTATACTCAGTTCTCTTATCATTTTAAGGGTGTTAAGTGTTTCGTTAAGAGGCCTATCTAAATATTTGTTACCAATATTCATCGAAATATCGCTTCTTAAAACTAGCTGACTTAGGACAATGCAACCAACAACTTGTAATACTTTGGCCAAATATTTACAACATACTGTTGATATTAATATTCCTATACGACATACTCATCAAATGGAATACATACTTCACCCCACCTCATATGTTATCTATAATGGTCTTCATTGAATCATGTCAGTTTACTTGTTCAAGGTTTAACCCTAACCAAGGTTAGTAATATAGTTTAGTGTAGAAGGCTACTCGTGGTGACTAAGGGTACATAGACATAATCAATCGACCTAATTCAATTACATGTGTCTAGTTATCCTAAGTCATTGTGAGTTACCTCGACACTAGATCATACTTCCAACCTAACCTAGGGTATAACTAAGATCAAGTCGAGTTTATGTAGATCTAGATGATTCAACTTTGAAGGGTGTTGCAACATGTCAACTGCAACATAGTATCCTCATGAAGACCCAAGTCTTCACGGAGGTATGGTGCTGCAGTTGGCATGTGCCAACATCCAACTGAGTCATCCCATCTAGATGTACATACCTAAGAAAGAAGTTAATTACTTAATTATTTTCCTTAATTAAATTCTAATTACAACATCCATGTTGAATCCCTAGTTTCATTAACCATTAAGGTTGCCAGCAATAAATGAATTGTAATTTCTTTGTAGAAACATCAAATATTTTCTTTTTATTCATTAACTTCCTAATTTAGGATTCAGTTTTACAAACAGAATCAACATACTAACAATATGGTTCACTTATTTAACTTAACCATGACTTAGCTTGTTTAAGTTCTGAATCAGATTATTTTATAATAGACTTAATTGAAATGAAGTGTAATATTATATATTTATATATACATTTCATTTTATTTATTCAGATTAGGGTATTAATCAAGTGGAAGTACATCTTCCTCTTTCCAAGATGACATTAGGTTTTAATTCCAAGGATTCTAAAACAAACTGATTATCATTGTGGAATAGTTGTCTTCCTTTTTCTTATTAAGAATTTAGGGTCCATTTGTAACCCCTTAACATTATACAAGTAATCATAATGGATTTGTTCATCCATTAACATCATTTTAAAAAACCATAGTGATTTAATTAAATGATCAGCCATGAATGCCAACTTGATAAGTTGCATTTAAATAAAGGGATAGTATATCTAATTCCCTTACCACCTAGTTCATTTTATTTCAACCTGAAAGGGTTCATTTATATATATATCTACATATAAAAGAACAGAGATAAGCTTATCACTAATATTCACAGAATATGCAAAAAGATGACACATCAAGTACATATAAACCCACAAACTTTTCCATTTATCAAGGAGGAATTCATACATTGCAAGTACCAATACTTTAGACATCTTTAGTGTCAAACAACAACAATAAGCTCTATAAAATTACAACTTTCCCTTCCAAAAATACATTTTAATAATGAATCATATTTCCCATAAGAGATCCAGTCTTTTGGTAAAAAAGTAACATCATAAAATATCTTGTCTCCTTTTTACCACTTACGAAGTCCATCTGCAAAAATTACTATCACGGGTTAGTTCAGTGAACTGAGCATGATAAACACTAAGCATTAAAATGATGTGATTTTAACTAACTATTTCATAAAAATAACTTTACTTTTATGAAATAGTTAAAGCATTACAAAAAGACACATCATAAAGAAATAACAATCATAAGAGGGAGAAACAAAGTGATAATCCATATCAACATCAAGAAAAGATCATGGTGTAATCAAATCAATATTCAACCGATGATTTCATAAAAGAATTATTTCAGATAAATAATATTTCAACAAGATCACTAACCGCATTTCATTTATAGATATTTATGATTCATCTCTTGATTTATTCCATCTATCCCAAAAAGATACTAACTCTAATAATTCATAGGAATAGGATTACTTTAGATGGAACAATAATTCATATTACTCAAGCATTAACTTACTTCATCCTAAAATATTTAATGCCAAGCTCAATTATCTTTATGATGAAGTTTAGGATGAACCAACAACACCTTAAAGTAAGATTTTCTTATTTAAGAAACTATATCCAAGTTCAGAGTCAAACTCTAGCCTAAAATTTTAGGATCAACGTCAACCGATTTGACAAAGGATGAATTTAATTTACATGCACTTAGAACTAGTCACACATCACAAAAATTACATCCCTACCAATGTAACAGTCAAGGAGAAGAAAGAAAATATTTATCCATCAACTACCCACCCTACAAATCCTTCAACGTAATACAAACCGAACAGGTCAGCTCCTTTCACAAGAGTAATACAGGTGAGAGATGAATGAAAAGAGAGAAAGAGAACAACCTATATCTACCTTCAGAGTTTGAAGAGGATGGTATTGTGAATACCTTAACTTAGAATAGAAAGAAAGGATAACAATGAATAAAGATGAGATAAGATCTCATTATTCCTTCCTTAAAAGAGGTACACTTAATGAGATAAAAATAACTGAGACAAATTTGATTTTTCAAAGCCAAGAAAACATTCAACTCTAACAACCATTAAAAACAAATAAATATTCAATATTACAATTGAAATCAACAACTATAACATGAAAGTTAGAAACTGAAAATGATGTTTTCCCAAATTACAAATGATAATAGTAATTGTAGTGCAAAAGATACAAACTGAAAATGGTTGTTCATAAGCTTGTATTCATTAATAGTATTTGAAGAAAAAAACCAACAACTAAACATTACATTCATTCCAAACATTAAAAGCATCAGCTCCAGAAGTTTCTCTAGTTTTCCCAAACAAAGGAGAGATAGAGCAACGTTGAAGTAAATTACCCTTTTTCAGCCATGATTTCTTTTCAAAGTGACAACACACACAAATCTTACCCATCCATTGATGGTGAAATGAAGAAGGTGAGAGCAAGATTTAATAGTCGAATTTTCCATTCAAGCCAACCTAGAACCACATACATCACAAGAATCAATGGAACAAACTACTGGTTCAAGAAGAATGAACCCGACCTAGATTCGACCACAAGGAGAAAAAATGAAACAACAACATGACCCCAAGTCAGGTGCTCGAAGTCGAGCTCAAAAGAATAATTGCTAAACCAAAAATGTTACAGTCCATTTCCTTAAGATAGACAGGTTGAGTTATTCAATAGTTCAACCTAAGATACCACGTTCCTATAGTATCAATTGTACATCAAATTTAAATAAAAAGAACTAGTCAATCCCAACAAGATGAACCGATAAGGAAACTCTTGAAACACTCAAACTCACTTCAGGAAAGATGCAAATAAATTCAATAAACCTTTCCACGAATCACACCAATAGGATAAACTATCAACCATGCTAAACAAATAGATTGTTTCAAGGAGATTCATTCAAACCCATTATCAGACAAGTCACTAACAAGTCTTCTCACAACTTTATAGGTGTAAGTAAAGAATCAAATTCATTTAAGTTCAAGCAGAAGTTAAACATGATTCTATCATTTTTCTAGCAAAGGAAAACAAAACCCAAAACATATTTCTTTTATAATAGTAACTACTACTAACTAGTTTCATTATAGTCCAACATGAGTTCTCAAGATTCAACAACATATCAAGTTTAAAGAAGCTAAACATGTTTCCTATTTTTACAAAGAAACAAAACCCAAAACATATCTCTAACATAGCAGTGAATCATACTAACCAGTTTCAGTATAGTCCAACAAGAGTTCTCAAGATTTGACAACATATTAAGTCCAAACAAAGGTTTAAGCATGATTCATTCATTTTTCCAACAAAGGAAACAAACCCAAAACATATTTCTACCATAACAGTGAATCCATATAGATAAAATACAAAGAAAATAAGTTTCAAAGAAAGATCAAACAACACATAAAACTCATTTATTCCCCAAGAGAAGAGTTCTTTTAATGAAGACATTTAGGAAAAAGCAGAACAACTTAATGGGTAGAGCCTATCATGCCTAATAGAGATTCTTCTCGATTTGTAGATGATTTCCCAACCAAGCCTCAACAATATCTTCTTTTCCAAGAAATGTCAACCACCCCAATCTTTCCACTTCTTCTTATACTTCCACAGAGTCCAAAAATAGTTCAAGAATGCCAAGAATATAAATAGATCAAAAATAGAACTACTTGGTTCAAAGAATTGAAAACCCCATGCAGAGAAAAAATCAAAATGAACTAAAGATCAAACAACCTTTCCAAAATCCACCATGCATATTTCCTAGGTGGTTTCTTCACCAAAAATGAGATCAATAAATGTGAAGGACCACTAGTTCCCTCCCATTTCTCCATGCCACCGCCATCCAAGTTTGGCGAGACTTTAATTCAAAATTTGCATGCAATTTCCATTTAGTGGTGATGCCAACTAGGCATCCCCTAAACTCCCAATGCCTCCACCAAAATTGGCATTCCATAGCATTTAAACCAAAATAAATTCC
Source organism: Taxus wallichiana var. yunnanensis (assembly GCA_018340775.1). Lineage (NCBI taxonomy): Eukaryota > Viridiplantae > Streptophyta > Pinopsida > Cupressales > Taxaceae > Taxus > Taxus wallichiana. Next base: position 586,231,218 of record CM031235.1, on the reverse strand, counting down.
AATCAATGCCTTGAAAATTGATGCCACCAACCTTACCATTTTCCAAGTAGTCCATAGGTATCTCCTTAGGTTAGCAATAGTTTAGGTTAGATTTTTATTAGGTTAGAAATCAACCTTAGTTCCTAGGTAGGTCTTAATTACCTTAGGTTATAATCCAACTTAGTATAGAACATCCCAACTTAGGTTAGGGTACCCATCTTAGTGATTCACTATTAGGTCTATGAATCTTATACGTTGCTCAACATTTAAAACATTTAACAAGAAGGCTAGGATTATCACCCTAAGGCCTGTTGCCAAACAAGGATCCCTAAGAAGAATTATTCACCATTGTAGACAAAACAAGTCACAGTCAAGCTCACCTTCCATTTCTAAATGTCAAGACAATAAGACGAGTAGGTAAGAAGAACTAAAGCATACCTTGGATCAATGGAATTGATCCAAGGTCTTCTTTGTTTACACAAGATAAATTATGTCTACACAATACAAGTTCATCACCTTCTTAAAAGTGAATTTAAGTTGTAAAAAGAGATGAATGACATTATTTTCAAGTAAGTAGAATTCACAACTAGAAATGATTCTTTTCAACAAATAATGAATTATCCATTGCAAACATGATTTCCTAAAATCATAAGAGTACTCCTTCCTAAGAAAAATCACCTGTCAACATTTGCAATGTCAAGAGTGGAAGTCATCACCGTAATAGCCATGTCAAAGATGTTACATGAAAGGAGTAGTTTAATCTAGAGTTATATTATTTGATTAAATATCTTCCACATTTGTCTTGTTGTCAAGTGGAAGAAGTAGTTAAATATAAAGATGCGGTATTTGAATAAATTCATTCCACATTTATCTCATTATAAAGTGGAAGATGTAGTCAAGTCTTTCCCATGATTCTATGTAGGTAGTTCTATAATCTTGTAGTATTTGCCAAGGGATGAGTTATAAATATCTCTTTAAAGCACCTTGAATGCAACAATGGTAGAAGATGAATGATTTTTGTAACATCATATATGATCAATAAAATACACAGTTCAAGTATCTTAACAACAAATTATTTTTAGTTTTACTAACCAAAATCTAAGGGAAAAGCAATGGCCCACTCTTCCCCAAGGAGGAGGATGGTTTATTGTTTTTTTAGAATAGAATCATTTTTGTCTTACTTAGATTTTTTAAATCAGAATTGTGTGTTTTATTTTTATTTGTGAAGTTTCACTTTCATTTGTTTACTATAATTTATTTATTTTCAGTTTGTTAGATTAGATTTTCTTTTAGTTATTTATTTTAGTTTGTTAGATTAGATTTGCTTTCAGTTATTTATTTCAGTTTTTTAGATTAGATTCACTTTCAGTTATTGAATTTCCTTTCAAGAATTTTCAATTCTAGAGAAAATAAATACAAAATTGTTATTTCCTTTAGCCCCTTTTTTCAGATAGCCTTGGAAATTGCCAGGTTTTAAAATTATTTAATATTGAATGATGAGGATTATTGGGCCCTAGAATATTAGCTAAGTGCAAGAAGGTGCGTGGGAATACATGACCTAGTTGAAGAAGGGCACGCAGGTTGAAGGCACACAAGGAAGGGTTATAGTAGGGTTTTTTAGAACACATAGTGCATGCACTCTCGCAAAGAAAGATAGGTTTTGGACTTATCCATATTCAGGCATCCCAGGAAGCACACGAGTAAATCATGACCCTTGTGGATAAGTGCCAGCCTGACGACTATAGGATCAAAAGGGAATATTCTAGGCATGTGATGGAAGGTTCTAGAAGACATCATTGCAAGAGTGGAGAGATTGGATTTGAGAAGGCATGCTCCCATGGAGGACCACTTTGACACTTGGCAACCGATCTATAACTTCAGAAAGGCATGACGGTGGTTGCTAAGGTTATAAATACAAGCGCTCGATAGAAGAAAAGGAGAGAGTTAAAGAGAGGCAAAGCTTTGCAGAAATATAATGGAGGATTTTAGATATTAGGATAATATAAGAATCATGGCACATTTAGAGGGATGGGTCTGCAATCATTTTTGTAATATGATGAACATAGTGTAGTTCTAATGCATGACTTGGCTCTACATGGTTATATGAGGGTATGTTATGACCTCAAGGGATTGTAATGTGGTTATTAAACCTATTAATATGAATATAAGGCTCTATTATGAATCATATATGTGTTCAGGAGTATAATACTTATACATTTCCTTTACAGATGAATCATTCAAATATGTTATTTGTTATTTCTCTTTCTTGGATGCATTGAGATGACAACTCGTTCTAGGTTCTTAGAATGTTGTATTGGTTTTTTTTTTTCCTTCGCATTTGATTATATGTCATACGATGGTGTTTTTGCACATGAATCACATAAAGGAGAGACTCGAAGCCCATGCGTGCCTCGGGTGAGTGCCCAAAGACCCACCTTTGGGTGATAAGCCAATGCACATGGGATTAGACTATTGGTATAAGGGTATAAAATATGACTACATCTTGGTTCCATTGCCGAGACCTATTTTTAAAGTTCTTGTGAGAAATAACATGCATCGTTGTCCCCGTGATGCGTGATGACGGAGCGTGTGACATTGGAAAGTGTTGAAACATTTTTCAAGAGTGATGAGGATGAGTTTGGTCAAAGATTTAGCACTAGATTTGAGTTTGAAGCACATGGATGAGTAGAAGAGAACTTGTACCATGATTTGTATGAGACATTCTTCGTTGTTTTCTAGTAGAACTATATGAATGGATCTTAGCATATGCATCCAGATCAAGTTGTTACTACAGATCACTCGTATGGACCTAAGATGACTATCGAGAGGTGTAGGATGCTGATATGACTTGGAAACTTGTTGTTGATCATTGGTGGAAGAGAGTGTTGATTAGTTATACTCTTGAATACACTATTTCTACATATTCATGCCTAGAAGTTGCTAAGTTTGAGTTTCGAGGAACCCTAGAGGATCATTTTTGTGTGATATTCCTTTGGATATGAAGATCTTGGTCATTACCTTGAGTTTGGAGGCATTTCCCATGGCCGGATAAGCTTCTCTGAGCGCTGGGAGAGGAAGCTAGGGTGGAGGAAGATGGTGGACATTGTAGATAAAAAGGAAAGGGAGGAGAGATGATTCAAGTATAATGAATCTCATGAAAGGGAGATGATTAGACAAAACAAGGTTGTAAGTGTGATGGATTTATGGAGGTAGATGTTGCGGGAAGGAGTTGTGATTCACGTAGAGGATGTGGAACCTGAGAAGTCTGTGCTACCCCATCTTGGCAAGTGTGGGAGAGAAGCCCCTTCAACTTTTGATGAGAGTTCATTACATGGAGAAAGGAGAAGCTGTTGTGCGCGCATCTCGAACCCACTTGGCAACCAACCCTGGCGCTTAGTTTTCTAGATCAAGGGAGTAGTATTGTTAACCCAGTTGGTATCAATGGGATTAATCGATCTGTACCAGGAGATATAATTTCTCATTTGGAACATCCATGGCTGCATAATCCATTTTTGTATTTGGAGGAATTTTTGGACAAGGTGCAAGTATGCAAGGTTTGGGTATCGCGTCTGGGATTGGCGTGGGACATATAACTGGTAGTGGGAAAATATCACAAACCATCAAAGAAAATTTTAGTGGGACATTGGGAATGCTAGGCGTGACCACTTCATGTCCTTTATTGATTGTAGGAGGTGGATCTGGTGGGTCAGGAGGAATGGGGCTTGGAGGATCTAGTGGATCTGGTGGAGGAGGAAACACCGGAGGAAACCAAGGCTCTAGATCAAGAGGACAAGGGCCTCAACCACCTCCATAAGTATTCTTTGATATGTATTTTCACTTACCAGACTATAGGGGTATTGAATATGCTATAGAGCATGTGCAAAAGTTTGAATTACCATGGCGCATGAAAGGGATCACTACCCTGGAGCAGAAGGAAAGTTAGTTTGTAATAATGTTGTAAGGGTATGTGCATAGTTGGTATAGAAAGTATGACCCCCATGAGATGGTGGTAGACTACACCTCATTGAAGAAAAACTTCCTAGTAGAGTTCCATGTCCCTGAGTTTGAGTAGAAGAGCATCAACGCTCTAAAGGATATCCAATAGGGAATGACAGAGAGTGTACGGGAGTATGATGTGCATTTTAAGACTCTCTTATCAAAACTATCTTATGACATTCATCCTTCTCAACATGCTCAATGGTTTTTCAGAGGATTGATAACCTCGTTTAGGAGGGCTCATCACATAAGACTTTTATAGACCTACACAAGGAATTGGAAGTGCCTTGCATACAGAAGCTATTGGAAGCATCAATATTGGTGTTAGTCATTTCTTGGAATCCCAAATTGTTGTGATGGCCAAGCAGTTGGAGAAGCTATTTGCAAACTTAGCGCATGAGGTTCATAGTGGGATTTGGTGTATAGATTGCAAAGTGTAAGGGCATGTAAAGGATATACACCCTCGGAAGTCGGTATGCGCTATGGCAGTAGACTATGAGATCTTCTTTGGGGATCATGATGTAAGTAGGTGCGCTCTAATACAATGCACAATTCACAATAATGTTTCTTGCTTTTGCAAGATCTATTCCTCTATGACCCATGATACCAAGGATTATAGAATGATTGATCCGATCCATGATGTTATTGATCTTAGTGTGTGCCAGACTAGCCTTGTAAGAAGTTCCAAGGATGATGACCATCATTATGAAGGGTTTATAGATGGAGGAGCACATGGAAGATGTTTTTGCGAAGGATTCTGTGGTTGTAGTAACCATGGTGGAGGATAGAGTAAATTCCCATGAGAAACCTATTATAACTATGGATCTATAGAGCATTACAAACGTGAGTGTCATGATCTATTACAATGCTCATGGTGTGGAAAGAAACACAATTACAAAGAGTATCTTGAGCTTTATGAGCATATGAACCACCAAAGCATCGAAGGACAAAGGCATTGGGATGGTGAGAATCAAGATGGTCAATTCACAATGGATGCCAAGAGTGGCACATGAGTCAAGAATAGAACATGTACTGGTGATGATGTGAGAAAAGGCCACGCACGCTAGGGAAATGCCAAGGAAAAGGACACTAGTTTCAAGAGAGTAAATGACACATGGAAAATATTTGGACCCCACTCATTAGAAGGAGGTGTATAAAGAGACTATGGGCATGATTCGAACTTTGCAAGGGAGATCCAATGTCTCAAAGAGAAATCAAAGTAGTTGGAGTAAAGGAATAATGCCGAGGCCCCAAAGGATGACTGGATGAGGTTAAGGAAGTATGTAGGATGTTAAGGCAAGAGAATATTACTCCCTTATTAGGAGAATGGTTGAGAGAGAAGGTACCACACGCCAGGAGAAGAGCACGAAAGGTAGGTTTTGTATGCAAACCTTCCTCCTCACAGCCTTGACTATGAAAAGGAGATTACTTTAAATACAATTATTGATGGATGGATTCTGAGTAATATCCTCATCAACACAGGAGTAAAGGTCAATGTTCTTACCTTAGATGCCTGACATCAGATGGGAAGGCCTGCATTATAGCCATCTTCAAATGTGTTATATGTGGAAAAAAAGACTAAGGAAATACCCATTGGAGTCTTGAAGGATGTTTTTATCACCATTCAAGGGGAAAATTTCACTAGAGACTTCGAAGTCTTGGTGCTTGCTTTGAGGCCAAACAATTTCCAACGTTACTTTGGCACTCATAGTGTTACAAGAACAATGTCAACTGTGGTTTAATAAAGGGTATATCAAATTTGAAAACAAGGAATAAATGATGATCATCCCTTTGATAGATGGGAATTTAATGCCCTATACTAAGCCCTTAGGAGTAGAAGTACTTGACAAAATCTATATACGCTTCATTAGAGATTCGAGATAATTCATCCCTACTTTGAGGGAGTTATCTAGTTTCAAGATGTTCAATCTTGAGTGATACCACTAGTGTGGTATGAAAAATTTGGGCACATGGGACCTATGATTTGATTGGTCAATAGTTGAGAGGATCTGTAACAAGGGTAAAAAGGCATGCTCAATCAAGTGCCTAAGAGGAAAGAAGTTACCAAGTTACTTTGCGGAGGAGCATACCCCGAACTTTTCTTGTAGGAAATAGAGGCTCAGTGGAAGAATGAGGATGAGAGGAGGAGAATTCTCAATTATAACTTACTCGGAACTACAACGTGCTAGTGGGCTACACATCAGGAGAAAATCCTAGAGTGGCACAAGGTAAGATTTGCATTTTCTATAAGGTTCTCCAAGAGAAATGTGCCCATGGTCATATAATACTACCATGGTAAGGAGACCACCTCATATCCTATCCAAGTGTGTGAGAAGGACTAAATGGGAAGTGTAGAAGTGTTACTGCCTTCATTATGGGTGCATAAGTTGTATTCCACCTTACAAGGTTATGTGAGTGCTTGGTATGTTCATTAAAGATGCATCGTCAAATAGGTAATTGGCAGGAGTTGGCAACTGATCTCATTCAAGATTTCGAGTATAGGAGTACCAAAGCATCGTAGATAATGCACTACAAGTGATGAAACACTTATGATGGGGGATAGTACTATGGAATAGGATAGACTATTGGAGTTACTAGATGAGCCTTATTTAGAGATGTGCCTATACGACGGAAAAGTGACATGCGAGCATGGGAATCTACAAGTGACTCTTCCTCGCACCCGACGTCCCGAGGTCGTGCCGAGATAGTCGGCGGGTATGGAATATGTAGGGGATGCAGATAAACTAGTTAGGAAATCTAATGTCCTCAATGCGCACTAGTGGAATTTGTGAATCTAAGGCAAAGAAGGCCCTCCTAACTTGAATTGGTGTGATAGATCGGTCAGTAAGGATGACTACTCAAAGGCTCCAATCAATATCGAGCTCTAGCGTGATTCGATCTATAGGTTGTGGAATACGTGGAAAATGACTCGGGATAGTTTCATGTATTCCTCCGGACAGGGTCATATGGTGGATGGTAAATATAGCCAATTCTATGGATGATTCTCTGGCCTAGTCCAGAATTCCCTAGCTCTGTTAGCTGCTGTGTCTAGCAAGGATAATTGTTTGATGATGATAGGTGGAAGTGGAGTAGACTAGAATACTAGTGTGAGTAGGCCAGTGTCTATGTCTAATTCTCCTATGGATTCGTTGGGCTGTGGGATTTGTGGGTCACTGTTGTAGATTCTTAGTTGTTGTGGACTGTTATGGTCATGCGTGAAATCAAGTCCTAATCCCTAGTATCCAGTAATCGTATGCTTTCTCAGCTTCTATATTTAGGATCAATAACTGTGTGATTTTCTCATAATATCTTATAGGTGTTCTTGCAACCTGGATTCTTAGGCTGGTATCTATATCTGTAAGAGTGTCTCCTTCACCTGGCTGTGGGACCAAAGATCACAACCAAAAGGTTTGTTCTCTTTCGAACCCTTCTAAAGTCATATGAATGTTGCCTAGGGTAATCTGTAGTTCGGTTGATTTGACCAAAACGTGTGTGCTTGGTCGTCTTCTACGTTTAACCCACTCAATTGGGAATTGATTTCTTGCAAGCTTACCATTGTTCGAGAAGACTTGAATCCTAAGATTTTGATCTATATCAGTTATCAGCTGTGATGAGATTGGGTTGAGGCACGATTGGCTCGAATACGTATTCTCTGGGCTCTCTAGGTCCCGTGATTGTCATACAAAAACAACAAAGTAAAACGAACTACAGTAAAATGAAACTTAACTATGTCAAATATATCTATATATGATTTCTCTATTTTTTTGTGTTTTCTGATGAACTTTATGAATTTAAGAAAGCAACTATTTAAAATATCTAGAAATGACAACTAAAATAATTAATTTAAAACAAACAAAATAAGCGAGTGTAGCTATTTGTGCGTGCGATTTGTAGATCTATTCTAAACAATAAAATAGCTTATCTAATCTATTTGCAAGATTCTCGATCCTACCTCAGAAGTGAGGAGTGAATCATAGTTTCTCAGAAACTATCAATCCCCATAGCTTCCTTGGTAATATCGAGAATAGAATTTATTGAAATAAAGCAATTAACTACTCTATTTGATATGATTCTAACTAGAACTTTGAAAGCTAGAACCTGGATTCTGCAGAACAGTGGCAAATCCGATGGTGTGTGTGATCTTGTCCCCTCAGTGTGATCTCCTCGTTCCTTCATGTTCAGGTGGATCTAGAAAAGCATGTAATGCTAGCATCAACAGAAGTAGATATTGGGACAAAGGTAGCTCAAGACACAGACTAAATACAATGCGAGTAGGAGAGGGATATCGCAAGAGTACAGAGCTTGGCTTATGCAATTCCTAGCGGGATCTATTGCGAGTCATGCAACATAAAGCATCCAGAACCTGAAACTATCCTATTTGAGGAGCAAAACCTGCAACTTTAATGGCTTCCTAAGCTATTCTACTCCAATGGATTGGATGAAATAACAGCACTGCTTGCACAAGATGGATTTGTGGCTTACCAACAGTAAAACAATGCTAACTAAGCATGCAATGAACTAAACTATGAATCCTAAGCAAAATAAAAGACTGAATTACTGAAATGAGAAGATGAGAAGTGAATGAGGGGCCATTTTCTTGAGCACAAGCCAACTATTTATAACATTTGCATTTACCCAAGGTAAAAGCCAAATGGAACTCTTAAACTATAAACAATGGAAAAACACTATTCCAGGGAACCAAAATCATAAATGCAAGCTTATGGCGGTGAAAGAAAGCTGGTAAAACATTGAATTTACGTGAGTCATGTTAAAAGAGCTTTATGGAAAACATGTAAAGGGCCACAACCCTAAGCGGGGTGGCGGTCACGAGACCGCCACCAGGTAGGGCGGCGGTTTCGTCACTGAAGAGAAAAAGGCTAAGAAAAGAGGGGAAAAGGAAAAAATAAAGCATGTGGGGGCTAAGCGGGGCATGCGGGATGTTAACACACACTTGGAGAGATTTTCGGATCCCAAACACCTTGCGAGGAGACCTGTATCATCATTGGGGCACGTGTCACATTGTTCTGGTAGTACAGTACCTTATAATTTTGGGTACGTACATATTGCCCCCTCGGAGAAGCGTTTTAGCCATGAAGAGGCGTAAAACGGTGGGTCCGAGTATGGCGGTCCCGAAATGGGAAGTTAGAAGTTATACCTGATACATCCGTGTGTTGAAATGACGTCGTCGAAAATTCCCGCTACCTACAAAACGAAAAGAGAACTCAAGTGCAGATAGACACAATAGTTTTAAAAATAAACTCTAAAATAATAGGGAATGAGAACGTACCATTTGTGTGGCGATAGGAACCTACCTCCGTCAGCGCTCCAAACCTGTGAAAAAGTCATTTAAAACAAATCAGATCGCTATATATATGAAAGTGGGCCCATTTTCCTATTCATTTGCGCTATTCGATTTGATTGATTTTGAGCTCTGGGACCCATGGTGACGGTTTCTTGCGTGAGTAGAGTCAAAACATCTGCGACGAGATAGCGATCATGCCTCCACGTGCGGAACATCGACCCGTGAGATCACATGTTAGTTTTCTTTAGTTTATCCTTTTTACCCCCTTAAATTTGAAATGCTAAATACTTTGTCATGGGGGGTAATTTTTCAAAATGTTAGTGCTAAAAGGTCCACCTAGGGGGGGCTCTGGGTAGGCTTTGTTTTTAGGTAAAATGGTCATTTTTTGCATTTTTAAGTTTTTTAAGCTTAAAAACCCATGTGGGTTTTCAGACCACGACCGCCGCCCTGCCTAGGGTAGTAGTTACATGACCACTTTGCCCTGTTCGGGGGGTGGCGTTACATGACCGCCGCCCTTAAGGCGGTGGTTACAAAACCGCCTCCCTGCTCAGGGCGGCGGTTTTGCACAGAATGCAAAAGGAACATCTATTTGAGATTGTGTTTGTATTTTTAGCATTTCTACGTGCTTTCATGATTTTTCTAGTATTACTTGGATGCTAACTTGCTTTGTTTTGTGTGTTTTTGGGTGTATGCAGGTGAGGGAGGAGTATATCCGGTGGAGTAGAGAGAGGGAGTGTGATTGGCTCCCAGGGGTTCTAGATGCCCTCTCACAGGATGAGGAGGACACTCTTCAGCGGGCTGGGATACTATGCATTTCACGCATGCCCCACGTTACACCATCTAGTCACATCCTTTGTGACTTGTTCTCATACTGGGATGTAGATCAGAACACCTTCGATTGCCAGGGGTCCGCGGTGAGTGGACTATTACACTGGAGGACGTCTATCGTATTCTGGGGGTCCCGATCATCGGGAGACGACTCACCCTAGAGACAGCAGGCTCACGGGCACAGATTGCACAGTGGGCCACATATATGGGAGATGCAGTCATCTCCACGGGGTCGAAGAAGGGGGTGAGAGTTCGATCTATTCCTTCTTTTCCCATCCCCTTACTTCGCCAGGCCATCATGGGGATCCTTGCCTCGAGACTGATCGGGGACAAGGGAGGAGATACATTACTATACTGCTGGTCCCCCATTATTACACAGATAGAGGGGCACGGTCGAGATATATGCCTGGGGAGTAGATATTCTTGGGACCACCTACCATGACTTATACAGGGTGGTTCGTTTACAAGGCGATCCTTGAAACATCTGACCCTAGTCATGAGTTGGGTCTATGAGAATTTCATCCCTTATGGCAGGGGTGTGGAGGTGGCAGATCCTGGAGCTGTGAGGGTAGCTAGATGGACAGACATGTTGGTGCTCTAGAGCACCTCATCAGCCAGTTGCCTCCCTGACTACTACCGACATGGAGGCCACACCATACCAGACTATGGCAGGCATATGGGGCGAGGAGGCTCTTACCTTGATCTCCTGCTCCACCACAGGTTAGCTTATTGATAGAGTGGGGTGAGTGGAGATGCACCCCTTTGGTTGAGTTCCTCAGCAGTTTGGCCTACCATACATGGGTATGCTTCCCCCAGTGGCGCTAGTATATAGATCAGTCCGAGAGGCCAGAGGGGGCCTAGAGGCCGGGGTTGGACAGTGGTTACTCCTGGCATTCCTATTGCAGCCAGGAGGATAGTTCATGCCAGAGGGAGAGCCGGTGCGCCTCAGGCACCTTTACTTCAGATTGCTGTGGGTCCTGCCCACAGCAGTGATGACCCCATTGAGGTAGACTCGAGTCTGAGGAGTTTACGGGGGGGAGACAGAGGAGGAGACCAAGGATAGTGATCCTGAGTGGCATGATACCCAGGACATCATGCAGGTGGAGAGGGCCGAGTAGAGTGTAGAGAGGGTGACTCTAGTTTCAGAGGAGCCACTCTCCCAGGGCCATGGGGAGGATGAGTCTATTGCGGGCGTTACGTTGCTCCAGCTACAGGAGCAGCCCCTCAGTCGGTAGCGGCATCCGTGGTGGGCGCTGACCCCATAGATCCATCTTGGAGGCCTGGTGATCCGAGTAAGTTACCCTCTCTCCCTTCTAGTGTTTGTTTCTTTGTTAGGATCTCCTTAGTTGCTATCTTGTATCTTTTAATTCCTTGTTTGGTTTCTAATTTGTTTTCTCCTTTGTTTGCAGAGACCGCCGATGAGTGGCGGGACTTGATTCGCAGGGTATGCACTGATACCCTGATGATCCCCATGGAGAGGACCCACGCAGAGCTGTCTATGGATGTTGGGGAGCCCTCAGGAGCCAGTAGACATACCGATGTCTTCGCTCTAGTCTGGCATGTGGCCAGGATGGTATCGACCCTTTGCACAGAGTTAGCGGGGTATAGGATGGCTGAGCACTTGATGAGGAGCCATTCTTGTGGTGAGACTGCGGCTGCCCCTTGGGATCCTGAGCCCTCTATGCATTCAGAGCGCCGGCGTAGCCGGAGTCCTAGGCGTGGGCGTGCACCTTCAGAGGGGTCTGTAGGGATTGAGAAGCCACTTGGCTCTCGTAGATTTTGTACTATATATTCTTTTGTATATCCCGGGCTCTTTGAGCATTTTGACCATGCTTAGTGCATGATGGCATTGTATATAAACATTGATTATTTATATATATGCATTCGTTCTGGATCAAAATCTTGGCATTCATGGCTTTCTTTCTATTTCTAGTTTCCTCATGTATGCTATGATGTACGTTTATATGTTTCTTTTAGAATATATGCAATGGTGAACAAATGATGCAAGTGTTTTACTTTCCTTTTGTGTTTCATGATGCTGATATATGATGATGTAGATATAATGTGATTTTGAATCTTAGTTTCTGTAAGCAATTTTGGATACTTCATGTTTGTTTTGGCAAAGTGATGAAAATAAACCAGTACGATGAACAGATAAACCTGCCCCTACCCCCAACTCCATGCAACTAGTAAGATGCGAGGGCTTATCACCAAGAGTTGGGAAGGGCACAAGTTATGAGGTGTAGTGAAATGATAGTGATGAAAGACAAACAAAGCTTTAGTGGAACCAAATTAGGACACCACAAGTCTACTCTACTCGAGTGACTTCATAGTTTTGGATGCAACTTGCTTTGCGGTTTATCCAGACTTAGACCCGTAGATGGCCACATAGTAGACAAAATCTGGGTTTTTAGGATTTTAACTCTCTTGGGATTTTGAACATCTGATTCATTTGTTTTTGACTCAAAGTTTCAAAGTTTGAATTGTTTGTGTATGACTTTTTACATTTATTTGTCAAGAGGACCCCCTACACTTTGCCCCATGCTACTAGTAAGAAGCGTGGGTTTATCACCGTGGGAAAAGTATAGGTGAGTAAGGGCATTCCCATCCTTTCCCAACCCTACGTCACTAGTAAGAGATGCAAGCTCATCACCAAAGGTTGGTGGGGCAAGGAAATGTGTAAAATTAAAATTTTTGTTTGATCAATGTTTGACTTGTTTATTTGAGTAAAATGTCAGTATGTGTTTATTTCCAAAGAGATATACATATGGGATAGATGTGACACCATGAAGCTTCTAGAACAGACCATAGGCAAGACACCTACCCTAAGAAGAAATCAAAGTGAGAATAAACTTGCAGATCTTGGTATGGTTACCGTTAAGACTTTGTCATGTCTAGCTTTATTTGATAAAATGATTCCGAGATAATTTGATGATATCATGAAAATGGAGAAGTATGATTAAAGAGTTTATGCCAACAACATCATGAGTTTGTAATGAATTGCTTTGAGAATAGATTCCTTGATCACAATTTGTGTATGAACAAGCGGACAACATGATCCTAATCTATATGAAGATGCAATGTAGATATATATATATATATATATATATATATATATATATATATATATATATATATATATATAAGTAGTGCTAGCTGCTTACGCATAAAAACACTTGAGGTGTAGGGAATTGACTGTTTCGCCAAATTCCTCACCTTCTAGCATACATAAGAGGTATGCACCATTCCCATAGTCTTTCATGACTCGGTATGGGCCTAACCATTTAGGCCAGAATTTCCTTCCTTCGCTGGTCTTCTTGTTGATCCAGCTGTCTAGTCTTAGAACGAGATCACCTTCATATATGTCATGCTCATAGACTTTCTTGTTATATTTCCGGCATATCGGTCAGCATAGACTCTATGTCGTTGTTTAGCATCTAACCTAGTTTCATCTAGGCTTTCTAGTTGGGAAAGACATGCTTCCCTGTAAGCATATCATCCGAGAATCCCTTGTAATGAAATGTGGAGACTGGGTATTTTGACCTCGAGTGGGAGAGCGCCTTTGCCCGAATACTAGTGAAAAAGGAGTTGCTCCGTTGGTGTTTTTATTAAGGTTCGGTCAGCCCATAAGGCCGGATATAACTTCAAGTGCCAATCTCGTTTGTTTTCTTTCACCATTTTAAGGAGAATGGCTTTTAGTGTTTTATTTGTCACTTCAGCCTATCCGTTGGCTTGAGGGTAATACAAGGAAGCCGTATGATGGCTTATCTTAAATTTATTACATAAGTTGTGAACCTCTTCATTCTTAAAAGAAGTTCCATTATCAGAGATAATGATTTACGGGATACCGTACCTGCAAATGATTTGGTTTAAAATGAACTTGGCGATTACAGAACCAGGTACAGTAGTAAGAGGCATAGCCTCTACCCATTTGGTAAAATATTCGGTGGCCGTGATTATAAAATTATGGCCGTCTATGGATGAGGGAGAGAATTTCCCTATTAAATCTAGGCCCCATGTAGAAAAGGGCCATGGAGTAGCGATTGGTTGCAGAGCTTGTGCTGGCATATGGATCTCATGGGAGAATTCTTGGCACTTATGACACCTGCGTACAAACTCTATTGTGTCATGTTCTAGAGTAGGCTAGAAATAGCCCATTCGATGTATTTTACGAGTGGTGGCATGACCACCGAAGTGGCCTCCACACAATCCACTATGGGATTCATGGAGAATCTTCTTGGATTCTTCCGTGTCGACACATCTTAGGAGCATTCCATTGAACACTTTCCGATAGAGCACTTTCTCTATAATGATGTATTTAGCTACGATAATATGTAACCGCCTTCTTTGTTGCGGTGTAGCTCCTTCTGGATACGTATGGTCCATGATATAATTAATGATATTAGTGTACCAGGGACACTCAGAGATAGAGGGTCGAGGTTTCGATGTAGTATACGCACTCATCTAGAAAATCTAAATCTACTAGATTGCCTCCATCTAATGGGTTATCAGCTAACCAATCTGTGATGATTTGTCCTTTAACCGAATTTTGATTTACAAATGTTAATTTGAATTCCCCCATTAAGGTTATAAAACATCCAGCCTTTTTAGACAAGGACCCTTGTGTGAGGAAAGTTTGTAAATGGTCCATTTTTACCATGACCCTTGTTTCTTGATTTAGCATATAATGTCTTAGGCGTTTGGTTGCAAAAACTATGGCGAGGCATTCTCATTCTGCTTGGGTATAACATGTTTCATAGTCGAGCAACGTTTGGCTAATGAAATAAATCATGTGTTCTCTCTTGTCATCGTCTTCTTGAGCCAACATGCAGGCTAGCGAGACATTGGTAGCTCGTGAGTATAAAATTAACGGGTGATCTAGCTTAGGTGGCATTAGTGTAGGTGGTGACAACAAGAAACGCTTAACTACATCAAAAGCTTCATTGCAGTCTTCAGTCCAATTAATGCTATAATCTTTCTTGAGTAAATTGTTGATTGGATGAATGGCGAAGCTTAAGTCTGGGATGAATCTTCGGATTGCACCCAACTTTCCGAGAAATGACCTGATTCTAGATTCATCGAAGGTGGAACCATTTCGAGGACAGCCTAAATTTTGGTTGGGTCAACATCTATCCCTCGTGACGATATGATGTAACCTAGGAGCTTCCCTCCTGTTACACCAAAGACACATTTTCCGGATTTAGCATGACTCCATATTCTATCAGACGTGAGAGAATGACGTGGAGTACTACTGGATGGTCATAACGCTTCTTGGCCTTAGCCAACAAGTCATCTATGTAGGATTCCATGATTTTATGAATTAAATCATGAAATATATATGTCATAGCTTTGGTATATAGCACCAAGCATTCTTGAGACCAAATGGCATGACAAAGATAGCAATAAGTTCCCAGGAGTTATAAACGTGGTTTTAGCTTGATCTTGTTTAGATATTTTAATTTGATTATATCCGAGAATCCATCCATGAGAGACAAAATTTCAAACCCAACTGTTGCATCAACAATGACATCAATGGATGGCAACGAGAAGTCATCTTTAGGACATGCTTTGTTGATGTCTCAGAAATCTATGCAGATGCGTATCTTTCCATTCTTCTTGAGAACGGGAATGATGTTAGACACCCATTGGGAGTAATCGACTGGCTTGATAAATCCTACTTGGAGGAGTTTTATTACCTCCTCTTTTACCATGAGAGCTACCTTGGGTTTCATGGGTCTCGATTTTTGTTTAACTGGCTTTGCATCAGATTTAGTGACGAGGTTGTGCACCGCGATGTGGGGTGTAACCCTGTCATTTCCTTATAATTAAATGCAAACACCTTCTGATGTTCTTTGAGGATCCAAGTGTGTATTTCTACTTCCTCTGGGGTTAACGAGGACCCTAATTTCAATATCCTTGGTTCGTCTTCCGTTCGATGTTAATATCAATTGTTTCTTGGATCAAAGAGGCGTTACCATCTTCAGACTTAGGTGGCGCTGGAGGTAAATCCAAATCATCCCCATTTTCTATTGTGCATATGCTAGGTTCCATTTGTGAGGGAAGATCCACCATGGGATTTCCGAAGTAGGAAGACGAATGTGGGATTAAGGACAAATCTATCATATGATAGGAGAGATGTAGTGCCGCATAGGCATTTAAGTAATCCAAAGTGGCCATATCACTATCAACATGGTCTAGGATAGTAGATTCATTTCTGTTTAAAAGAGAATTTGTCATTGTCTTTATCAATGGTTCATCACGAAGGGATACCATGAAACGGGTATCCTCTAACTCATTGCTTGGAGTAAAACGTGATGCTGAAGTTGCTATTGAATCGGCGAGAAGATTTTTCTCTCGTGGGATTGCTTCAATTGATATGAAGTCAAACTCCTTGCTTAAATCTAATACAACTTTTTTGTAAAGTTGTAAGTGCTCAGCTTTGGTTTCATATGCCTCAGAGACTTGGTTTGCTACTAATTGCGAGTCTCCTAAGACTCTGATGTTATCAACACCAATTCTTTTAGCTAAGATGAGGCCAAGGAGGAGGGCTTCATACTCAGTGCCATTGTTTGTGCACTTGAAATTTAGTTTAAAGGCAAAAGGTAAGACTTTTCCTTCAGGGGAAGTGAAGATTACACCTGCCCCCACTCTGTAATGGCATCTAGCTCCATAAAAATGGAGTGTCTATACGTACCCAAAATTGTAAGTGCATCTTGCGAATAGTGTAACAAGTGCCCCGATGATGATACAGGTCTCCTCGCAAGGTGTTCGGGATCCGGAAAAGCCCTCGGAGTATGCGTTAACATCCCGCATGCCCCGCTTAGCCCCCATGCCCTTTGTTTTCCCCTTTTTCCCTCTTTCCTTGGCCTCTTGACCTTCAGTGACGAAACCGCCGCCCTGAAGGGCGGCGGTCTCGTGACCGCCGCCCTAAACAGGGCGGCGGTCCTGTAACCGCCGCCCTGCTCAGAGTGGCGGTCCTGTGCACATTTTCCAGAACACTCTTTTGACGCGACTCGCGTGAAATATCATGTTTCACCAGCTTTTCTTTGCTGACTTGAGCATGCATTAATGTTTTTGGTCCCCTGGAACAGTGTTTTTCTTTGTTTATTGTTTAGGAGTTCAATTTGGTTTTGGTTTTTGAGAGTTGGAATTCCTATAAATGCATGGTTTGTGTACATGCAAATGGGCAGAATGTAGAAGAATTTGGTGAAGAATTTGAGTTGGAGCTTTTGGTCACCGTTTTTCCTTGTTAGAGTCTTCTGATTTTTAATGTCTTGGTTAGCTTGCTTAGGATTGATAACATAGTTTATTTCATACTTGGTTAGTATTGTTCAAATTTGTTGGTAAGCCACGAGACCCATCTTGTGTGCGGGCGGTCTTTGTTATCTCATCCCAATCCAGTTAGAAGCTTGCCTCTAAATTTCTCTTTGATGTAGATTTGTTTTATTGTGTCTTGGAGTTCTTAGTTCAATCCATTATATGCCTGGTTAGCTTTATTATTCAAATTTGTTGGTAAGCCACATATCCAACTTATGCAAGCAAGTGTCTTTATTTTATCCAATCCATTGGAGAAAGAATAGCTTAGGAAGCCATTAAAGTTGCAGGTTTTTCTCTTTGTATAGGATAGTTACAGGTTCTGGTCGCTTCATGTTGCATGACTCGCAGTAAAATCCCGCTAGGAATCGCATAAGCCAAGCTCTGTACTCTTGCACTATCCCTCTCCTACTCGCATTCTCGGTCTGCATTCTGAGCTGTCCTTGTCCCAAAATCTACTCTTATCGGTGCTAGCATTACACACTTTTCTGGATCCACGTGAACACAAAAGAACGAGGAGATCATACTGAGGGGACGAGATCACATACACCATCGGATTCGCCACTGTTCTGCGGAGTCCAGGTTTTACATTTCAAAGTTCTAGTCAGATTCATATCAAATAGAGTAGTTAATCACTTTATTTCATTTCATTCTATTCTCGACATTGCTAGGGAAGCTGTGGGGATTGATAGTTTCTGAGAAACTATGATTCACTCCTCACTTCTGAGGTAGGATCGAGAATCTTTCGGTAGATTAGACAAACTGTTTTATTTAGAATAATTCTATAAATCACACAGGCAAATAACCACACTCGGTTATCTTGTCTGTTTTAAATTATTGTTTAGCTATTATTTCTAGATACGCTTAAAATAGTTTGCTTTCCTTAAAATTGTTAGAATATTTCTTAGAAGAATAAAAGATATATATGTTAGATTTATTTCACGTAGTTAGAATTTGTTTCATTACAGTTAGATTTGCATTTTGTTTCGTATGACAATTACGGGACCTCAAGAGCCCAGGGAATATATATTTGAGCCAATCGTGCCTCAACCAAACCTCGTCACAGCAATAGTTGACATAGACCAAAATCTCAGGATACAAGTATTCCGAGCAACCACAGATTTACAACTGATCAGTTCTCAGTTAAGAGGATTAAACATAGAAGACGACCAAGCACATGCATTTTGGTCAAGTCAGCCAAACTACAGATTACTCTAGAAAACATCCACATGACTGTAGAGGGGCTCGAAAGAGAACAAACATTCGGGTGCGATCCTCTAGTTCCACAGCCAGACGCTGGAGACACCCTCGTAGATATAGATGCCAGCTTAAGAATCCAGGTTGCGAGAACGTCTGTAAGGTATTCTGAGAAGATCGCACAACTATTGGTTCTAAACATAGAAGCTGAGAAAGCATACGATTACTGGATACTAGGGATTAGAATTTGATCTCGCATATGACCATAACAGGACCGCAACAACCAAGAGTCTACGGTTGTGACCCACAGATCCCACAGCCCAACGAATCCACAAGTCAGTTAGATATAAACACTGGCCTACGCACACTAGTATTTCAGTCCACTCCACTTCCACCTATCATCATCGAACAACTGTCCTTACTAGATATAGCGGCTAGCATGAAGCTAGGGAATTCTGGACTAGGCCAGAAAATCATCCGTAGAGCCAATTATATTCATCATCCACTATATGACCTTATCGGGAGATATACACGAAACAATCCCAGGTCATTTTCCACGTATTCCGCAACCCATAGATCGAATCACGCCAGAGCTCGATATTGATTGGAGCCTTCGAGCAGTCATCCTCACTGATCGATCTATCACACCAGTCCAAGTTAGAAGGGCCTTCTTTGCCTTAGATTCACAAATTCCACTAGTGCGTGTCGAAGACATTAGACTACCTAACTAGTTTGTCTGCATATTCCATCCCCACCGGCTGTCTCGGCACGACCTCGGGAGGTCGGGTACGTGGAAGAGTTACTTGTTGATTCTCACGCTCACCTGTCGCTTTTCCGGCGTACAAAATTGGTGAACCCAACGTGAAACAAACAACTGTTTCACCTTCTCTTTGAGAAGTTTCATCTTCTCTCATCCACCTTCGCTCCTTCCCATTATTCTACGGGTATTCATATACCCCCCGAATATGTCGGGATTCGACGCATATGGCAGACCCCTCCTGGGTCTTGAGGCATACTACGCCCAACAAAATAGGGAATCATCACCCTCGCTCTCAGTATGGGGTGAAAATTATTCAACTAATCAGTTGTCAACACAAACCCCAAGAATCAGATATAGTTCATCTTTTCAAACTGAGGAGTTAGATCAACCCCCTCGAACCCAACAAACAGAACCTTCAGGTTCAAACAATATGACGTTTACCGGAGAATCTGGTTCATCTCCTCAAATGTTACTCAGACCACAAATTGGTAGGCAATCAGATCCATACCTGGTCTTAGATGATGGATAGCCAACACGTTATCCTAGGAGTGAACAACGCTCTCGGGGTATGTACCCATCTATAGGAGGTTTACAAACACAACTCGAGATCTCTTTTCAAGAAAATACCTCTATGCCACTGCATACAAGAAATATTCTGGGAGAAACTTGGCAAGATAGCGATCAGCTTATGATAGGATATCACGTACCTTTACAACACCAAGGTATACAACAAACGCCACTTAGGAAAAGTACCGTGACTTCAGCAAATGAAGTCATTTCAACATTAGTAGAAAGAGTGAGAGGGTTAGAACTGGCTCAAGCAAGTCAAAATTCTCCATTCATACAAACAGGAAGTTCCAATCCCCCATACCACTCTGGTCAGGTAGATCTCCTTACGGGAGTAGGCACGTTAGGCATGCCTCCTCAATATCCATAGCAAACGCCAACAAGGCCTATCATCTCTAACACTACTCCTCCCGGTCTAGTGTCGAACAGTCCATTCCTCGACAATACCCCATCCTACTTAAACATATACTCTAAATCACCACAAGGAGATATGTTCTCCTCTCCCGGCATGTTTGCTCAAACGCAGGGACCTCCCTATGCCCCTGCCAATGCGTACGCTGCACCGTATCAACAACCTATCCCACCACCACTCCCTCACCAAACACCATCAATGGTCGAAAGCTATGCAATAGGGACGTATTCAGAATATCTAAAGGAACCCTTAGATTTCACCATACGAAGCGTCATGCTTCCAAGACCTCTCCCTGATTTTCCTAAGTTCAAGGGTGAGGGAGATCCAAATGCACATATCAAAGCTTACGCTACAGCCATACGAGAATTACTCCCTTGGGATGGGGTTGTTGCTAAAATATTCCCCAAAACACTGGAGGGCATTGCTCTCGATTGGTATTATAGAATACCTGAGGCTTCCATACATTCATTTAAACAACTCGTGTCAGAGTTCATCAAAGCCTTCGACATGAACAAACTACTAAGAATAGGAATCAGGGAATTCTTGCACATCAAACAAGAACACAATGAATCTGTCGCCCATTTCATCCAGAGGTGGCGTACAGTTCTTTACTCTTCAACAAGTGCTCCAAACATGGATCAGATGGAACTATGTGATTTATTCCTTCATTCTCTCAGCAGAGAAGTGAAAGAAGAAGTCCAGAAGTTCCCACTAAGGACTTATGATGAAGTACTTGAGAGCGCTCTGCGAATAGATCAAGCAGCGATAGATAGTGGTCGTAAGACATATGGAGCAAATGGGAGGTTAATCACCTCCACTCAAAATACTACAACTACCACAAATGTCAATCAAGGACCCAAAATCCTTAACAAAAATCGTGGGGTAACAACGGATGGGGTAACCGACCAGCCCAAGAGGGTAAATGTCGTTAATACTCCGTCACAAACAAACAACCAGCGAAACAACAACTTTACCCCAACGGTCAATACAGTGGATTTTAACCATCCACAACAACAACAACAACAACGGCGAAATCCCATACAAGGGCCAAGCCAAAACTCATTTGGTTACCAAAACCAAAGTCAAAACCAAAAACAACAATTCCAAAACTTTGGTCCTAATAGGCAACAGTTTGATCGGAATTTTAGGCCACAATACACACCAAACCAACAAAACGGGAATTATAATCCCAATTCTTATTGTGGTTTCCATAAAATTCATGGTCACGACACTAGAACGTGCCGTGACTACAATAAATTTATGCAACGTTTTCCAGAAGAACAAAGACAGTTCTTCACAGACCTGTTCTTGGCAGATCCCGTCTCATCATCACCAAATACTCTCGCAGGGGCAGTTTCTCCTCAGAATGCTCCCCTCAAGATCTTTAATGATCTGCTCCCAAATCATGACAGCAATAGGCTGAATCCAACCGGAACAAACAAAGGTGCAGTGACGGGAAACAATGACCATGAAGCCTCGACTTCATTAAATCCGTCAGTCGCGCCACAGTTGGGAGCTCAACCGAGACCTAAGATAGTCAGTTTGGTAGAATTAGACGTTGAACTACCTATCGAAGCTATAACGAGAACACGAGAGTATTTCTCTCAACCAAGCCCAAGTCATCTGCCAGAGACAGATAAGAGTCAGCAAATAGTTGAAAAACCCATCGGTGCCTATGATTTAATTAGTGACCTAACAAAGACCTTTTCACACATTTCATTTTTGGACTTACTAAAGAACTCTCCCCCTCACAGAGCTGCTCTTTTAGAAGCATTAGGTCTAGGCCATCTAATTAACATCACTCCACCTCCCGAAACACAAGTAAATCACGTAGATTTTGATATCCACCCTTCGGGGCAGCCGGACAAGGATGTCGAATTCATCTTCGAAATATGTAAAATTCCCACAGATGCTGAGATCACACGCCGAGGTGACCCAACCTTACACTTGCAAGTGTGGGTTTATAATAACTATGTAAAACGGGCAATGGTTGACGATGGGGCTGTAGTTAACATAGTCCCTTTCTCTTTCCTCCAAAAACTTGGATATGGAGAAACAAATTGTTCCACTACACGAAATACCTTGAGAGGCTATGATAGCCTTAAAGCCACTTCGATAGGAACTATAATACTGCCGGTCACCTTAGGGCCCAAAACCATCTTGAGTGAGTTTTATATTATAGATCAGAAACTAACTATAGTATGATCCTCGGCCGACCTTGGATACATCGAATGAAGGCAATCCCTTCCACACTATTTCAAGAAGTAAGATTCTTGCATCCGGGAAAGGTATTTGTAGCCAAAGGCGATCCAAAACCTTTCGATTTGCACACGGGGGTTCACCTAGTAAAAGTATGGTATAGCACGTGCGTTCGAAGGGTATTAAAGAATACCCTTAATTATAGTTTCTACCTCTAATTATTCAATTGATAATACCCCTCCTGTTATATTATTAGAATGAAAATACCCCCTATTTTTTCCATGTACCTTACTTACCCATTTTTCAATTACAATTTTATTTACCCCTTTTTATTTCTACCCTAATATATTAGACAAAAAATATATTATATTTCTCACTCAAATTTTTTTAATATGCATTTCCTCTCGAATGATAGTTTGAAGTCATTGAAGACCTATTACAAATCACGTTATATATGTTAAGCTTTAATCATTTATCAATAGTTATTCAACTAATTAAGCTGGTGAAATAATATCATTTATCAATAGTTGAAAAGCATACTCAATCCTAGTTTTCTACCATCTTATCATTTCTTGGTTAAGAATCTAGATTTCTTTATTAAAAAAGAGATTATAATTTAATTTATGACCACTCCTTTTACAATTTTAAGGTATTTACTTTTTTAAAATAGGGTTCAAATGTTTTAGTTTTATAATAAAATCCAACCTCCCCTTCATTTGGCCCACCTCTCTAACCTACCCCCAATACCTAATTCAAAACATTAATAAATTAAACCCTTTCACCCCCTCATGTCTACCGGTATATTGACTTTAATTTTATTAATTTTAATTACCTCAATATGAACCCACGTGCTAGGATATTGCCTAGCTAGTGAACCCCGTGATTTGCACCTAGCTGATTTAAAGAAAAGACCAGGGGTGCTCGGAATTTGAGCTGCCAACAAACCAACTTAATAAACCCTCGACCCAAAGCCGGAGGAAAATTTGATACCTACAACGGATCTTGAAACTACCAAAGATAGCCAAAAAAACTCCAACCCCTAAAGGTAAAACTAAAGCAAGATATCATTAGGGACTCTGCGAAAATCGTTGAATTGATAGAACAAGATTCACCAATGTTCTTACCATTTGATTCAGTAGGCATAGGATTTTCCCTAGGTGTTGGTTCCTTACCGGCAGAGGATCTCTGTATGATAGAAGTAGAGTGTGCAAACGCAGCAGATGCCCCAACATCTACACTCCCGGCTAAGTATTGGACTCTCCATTTCGATGGAGCTAAATGTCGTTATGGAGCGGGGGCAGGTATAATTCTTACTTCGCCCGAGGAGAAGGTCCTCCCATTCTCATTTAAGTTAAACTTTGAATGCACAAACAATGGTACTGAGTACGAAGCCCTCCTCCTTGGCCTCACCTTAGCCAGAAGAATTGGTATTAATAACATTAGAGTCTTGGGAGACTCGCAATTAGTAACAAACCAAGTTTCTGAAGTATATGAAACTAAAGCCGAACATTTACAACTCTACAAAAATGTTGTATTAGATTTAAGCAAGGCGTTTAACTTCATATCCATTGAAGCGATCCCGTGAGAGAAAAATCTTCTCACCGATTCAATAGCAACCTCAGCATCACGTTTTACTCCAAGCAATGAGCTAGAAGATACTCACTTCACAGTATCCATTCGTGACGAGCCATTAATAAAAACAATGACAAATCCTCTTTTAAGCGGAAGTGAATCTACCATCCTAGACCATGTTGGAAATGATGCGGCTACTTTGGATTATTTAAATGCCTATGCAGCATTACATCTCTCCTATCACATGCTAGATTTATCCCTGATCCCACATTCGTCCTCCTACTTCGGAAATCCCGTAACGGATCTTCCGTCACAAAGGGAACCTAACATATACGCAATAGAAAATGGGGATGATTTAGATTTACCTCCAGCACCACCTGAGTTCGAAGAGGGTAATGCCTCTTTAATCGAAGAAACAATCGATGTCAACATTGGGACAAAAGATGAACCAAGAATATTGAAACTAGGTTCTTCGTTGACACCAGAAGAAGTGGAAATACATACTCAGGTTCTCAAAGAACATCAGAAGGTGTTTGCATTTAATTACAAGGAGATGACGGGAGTCACACCCCACATTGTGGTACACAACCTCGTCACTAGATCGGATGCAAAGCCAATTAAACAAAAATCAAGACCCATGAAACCCAAAGTAGCTCTCATGGTAAAAGAGGAAGTAATAAAACTCCTTCAGGTAGGATTCATCAAGCCAGTAGACTACTCCCAATGGGTATCTAATATCATTCCTGTTCTCAAGAAGAACGGAAAGATATGCATTTGCATAGATTTCCGAGACATCAACAACGCGTGTCCTAAAGATGATTTCCCATTACCATCCATAGAGCGTTATTGTTGATGTAACAGCTGGTTTTGAACTCTTGTCTCTCATGGATGGATTCTCGGGATACAACCAAATCAGAATATCCGAGCAAGATCAAGCTAAAACCACATTCATAACTCCTTGGGGAGCCTATTGCTATGCTGTCATGCCTTTCGGTCTCAAAACGCGGTGCTACATACCGGCGAGGCTATGACTTATATATTTCATGATTTAATTCATAAAATCATGGAATCCTACGTAGATGACTTGTTGGCTAAGGCCAAGAAGCGTTGTGACCATCCCGAAGTACTCGCGTCATTCTTTCGGGTTTAATAGAATACGGAGTTACACTAAATCGGAGAAATGCGTCTTTGGTGTAACAGGAGGAAAGCTCTAGGTTACATCATATCGTCACGAGGATCGATGTTGATCCAACCAAAATTCATTTGTCCTCGAAATGGTCCCACCTTCGAGTGAATCTGGAATCAGATCATTTCTCGGGAAGCTGGGTGCAATCCGGAGATTCATCCCGGACTTAAGCTTCGCTATTCATCCAATCAACAATTTACTCAAGAAAGACTATAGCATTGATTGGACCGAAGACTGCAACAAAGCTTTTAACTTGATTAAAGCGTTTCTTCTTTGTCACCACCTACGCTAATGCCACCTAAGATGGATCACCCGTTAATCCTATATTCGCGAGCTACCAATGTCTCGCTGGCCTGTATGTTGGCCCAAGAAGACGATGACAAGAGAGAACGTGTGATTTATTTCATTAGCCAACACACTGCTCGACTATGAAACACACTATACACAAGCAGAGCGAGAATGTCTTGCCATAGTCTTTGCTACTAAACGTCTAAGACATTACATGCTGAATCAAGAAACAAAGGTCATGGTAAAGACGGACCATTTACGGACTTTTCTCACACAAGGTTCCTTATCCAAAAAGGCTGGACGTTTTATAACCTTAATGGGAGAGTTCGAATTAACATTTGTAAATCAGAAGTCAGTTAAAGGGCAAATCATCGCGGATTGGTTAGCTGACAACCCATTAGACGGAGGTGATCTAGTAGATTTGGATTTTCCAGATGAATGCGTATACTACATCAAAACTCGACCTGCTATTTCTGAGTGCCCTTGGTACACTGATATCATTAATTATATCATGGACCATATGTACCTGGATGCAGTGACACCGCAACAAAGAAGGTGATTACACATAATCGTAGCCAAATATGTCATTATAGAGCAGGTGCTCTATCGAAAAGCATTCGATGGAATGCTCTTAAGGTGTGTCGACACAGAAGAGTCCAAGAGGATTCTCCATGAATCCCACAGCGGTATATGTGGAGGCCACTTCGGTGGCCATGCCACTGCTCGAAAAATACATCGAATGGGCTATTTCTGGCCCACTCTAGAACATGATGCGATAGAGTTTGCACGCAGGTGTCATAAGTGCCAGGAATTCTCCCACGAGATCCACATGCCAGCACAAGCTCTACAACCAATCGCAACTCCATGGCCCTTTTCTACATGGGGCCTGGACTTGATAGGGAAGTTCTCTCCCTCATCCACAGACGGCCATAATTTTATAATCACGGCCACTGAATATTTTACCAAATGGGTGGAGGCCATGCCTCTTACTACCGTACCTGGTTCTGTAATCACTAAGTTCATTTTAAATCAAATCATTTGTAGGTACGGTATCCCACAAATCATTATCTCAGATAATGGAACTTCTTTCAAGAATGAAGAAGTTCGTGAACTATGCAACAAATTTAAAATAAGCCATCATACGGCTTCCTTGTATTATCCCCAAGCCAATGGGTAGGCTGAAGCAACAAACAAAACACTGAAAGCCATTCTCCTTAAAACGGTGAAAGAAAACAAGCGAGATTGGCATTTGAAGTTATATCCGGCCTTGTGGGCCCACCGAACCTCAATAAGAACACCAACAGGAGCAACTCCTTTCTCGCTAGTATTTGGGGCAGAAGCAGTTCTCCCGCTTGAGGTCGAAATACCCAGTCTCCGCGTTTCACTATAAGGGATTCTGGATGAAGACGCTTACAGAGAAGCACGTCTTTCCCAACTAGAAAGCCTAGATGAAACTAGGTTAGATGCTGAACAACGGCATAGAGCTTATGCTAACCGAATGTGCTGGCAATATAACAAGAAGGTTTATGAACGCGATATATACGAAGGTGATCTAGTTCTAAGACTAGACAGTCGGATCGACAAGAAGGCGGCGAAGGAAGGAAATTCCGGCCCAAATGGTTGGGCCCATACCGAGTCATGAAGGACTATGGAAATGGTGCATACCTCTTATGCACACTAGAAGGTGAGGAATTTGGCGAAACAGTCAATTCCCTGCACCTCAAGCGTTTCTACGCATAAGCAGCTAGCACTACCTATATAACTATCTACATTGCATCTTCATATAGATTTAGATCATTTTGTCCACTTGTTCTTACACAAGTTGTGATCAAGGAATCTATTCTCAAAGTAATTCATTACAAACTCATGATGTTGTTGGCACAAAACTTTCTAATCATATCTCTCCATTTTCACGATATCATCAATCACTTCAGAATCTTTTATCAAATAAAATCAAACATGACGAAGTCTTAACGGTAACCATACCAAGATCTGCAAGTTTGTTCTCGCTTTGATTTCTTCTTAGGATTGGTGTCTTGCCTATGGTCTGTTCTAGAAGCTTCATGGTGTCACATCTATCCCATATACACATCTCTTTGGAAACAAGCATATACTGACATTTTACTCAAAAAGACAAGTCAAAAAGTGATTAAACAGAAAATTTTATTTTTACACATTTCCTTGCCCTACCAACCTTCGGTGATGAGCTTGCATCTCTTACTAGTGATGTAGGGTTGGGAAAGGATGGAAATGCCCTTACTCGCCTATGCCTTGCCCATTGCGATAAACCCATGCTTCTTACGGGTAGCATGGGGCAAGGTGTAGGGGTCCTCTGCAGACAATGCAAGCGTTAAAAGGTCATAAACAAACTATTCAAACTTTGAGTCAAAAGCGAATGAATCGGATGTTCAAAATTCCAAGAGAGTTAAAAATCCTAAAAACCAGATTTTGTCTACTATGTGGCCATCTATGGGTCTAAGTCTGGATAAACCGCAAAGCAAGTTACACCCAAAACTATGAAGTCATTCGGGTGGAGTAAGCTTGTAGTTTTCAATTTGGTTCCACCAAAGCTTCGTCTATCTTTCATCACTATCGTTTTACCATATTTCATAAACTTGCACCCTTCTTGGCTCTTGGTGATGAGCCCTTGCATCTTACTAGTTGTGTGGAGTTAGGAGTGGGGCAAGTTAATGCATTCATCATCTTGGTTATTTTTGTCACTTTGCCAAAACAAACATGAGGTATCCAAATTGCTCACAGAAGCTAAGATTTAAGATCACAATATATCTACAATATCATATATCAGCATCATGAAACACAAAAAGAAAGCAAGCATTTGCATCATCTGTTCTCCATTGCATACATTCTAGAAAGCATATAAAACATACATCGTAGTATACACGAGGAAGCTAGAAACAGAAAGGGAAAATACGAGTGACAAAGTTTTGATCCAAAAGCGAATGCATATATAAATAACCAATGTTTATATACAATGCCATCATGCTCTAGGCATGGTCAAAATGCTCAAAGAGCCCGTGATGTACAAAAGAATCTACAGTACAAAGCATACGGGGCCAAGTCACCTCTCGGCCCCTACGCGACCCCCTCAGGGTGTGCGCCTCGCCTAGGACTCCGGCTATGCCAGCGCTCGAATGCATGGAGGGCTCGGGGTATTGAGGAGCAGCCGTGGTCTCACCACGAGAATGACTCCTCATAAGATGCTCACTGTCCTATAGCTTTGCCAACTCTGTACAGAGAGTTGACACCATCTGGCCACATGCCAAATAGGAGCGAAGATGTCGGTATGCCTACTAGTGTTGAAGGCTCCCGACATCTATAGATAGCTCCGCACGGGTCTTATCCATAGGGATCATCAGAGAATCAGTGCATACCCTACGGATTAGATCCCACCACTCGTCAACAGTCTCCGTAAAACAAAGAAGAAAAAACGAATTAGAAGCTAGGCAAGAGACTAAAAGATACAATATCAAAACATAAGGAGAGATAGAAATTAAAAATCCTAAATTAAACAAACATTGAAAAGATGAGAGGATAACTTACTCGGATCACCGGGCCTCCAAGATGGGTCGCTGGGGCCAGCACCCGCCGCAGATGCCGCTGCCGACTGAGGGGCTGCTCCTGTAGTAGGAGCAACATGATGCCCCGCAACGGACTCATCCTCTCCACCATGGCCCTGGGAGAGTGGCTCCTCTGAAGCTAGAGTCTCTCTCTCTGCACTCTGCTCGGCCCTCTCTGCCTGCAAAATATCCTGAGTGTCATGCCACTCAGGATCGCTGTCATCTGTCTGCTCCTCGACCCTCCCTCTGTAAACTCCTCAGAATCGGAGTCAATATCTATGGGGTCATAGTCTTGTGAGCGGGACCCGCAGCAATCTGAAGCAAAGGTGCCCGAGGCGCACCAGCTCTCCCTCTAGCCCGAACTATCCTCCTGGCTGCAATGGGAGTGCCAGGAGTAATCACTGTCCAACCATGGCCTCTAGGCCCCCCTCTAGCCTCGCGGACTGATCTATAAACTGGTGCCGTTGGGGGAAGCATGCCCGCATATGGAAGGCTGAACTGCTGAGGAACTCTGCCAAAAGGGTGTACCTCCACCCGTCCCACGCGGTCGATAAGCTGCCCTGTGGTGGAACAGGAGATCAATGTAAGGGTCTCCTCGCCCCATATGCCGGCCATAAGCCGGTACGGCGTCACCTCCATATCTGCTGTGGTAAGGGAGGAGGCTGGTGAGGTGCTCTAAGCACCGACATATCTGACCATCTAGCTGCCCTCATAGCCCCTGGGTGCCACCTCTACCCCTCTGCCATAAGGAATAAAATGCTTGTACACCCAACTCATGACCAGATTCGGGTGGCTCAATGACTGTCCCTGCAAACAGACCACCCTGTATAAGTCATGGTAGGTGGTCCCCAGAATATCTGCGCCCCAGGCATATGTCCGGCCATGCCCCTCTATCTATGTAATGATGGGGGCCCAGCAGTATAGTAAAGTATCCCCTCCCTTGTCCCCGATCAGCCTCAAGGCAAGGATCCCCATGATAGCCTGTCGAAATACGGGGATGGGAAAAGAAGGAATGGATCGAACTCTCACTCCCTTCTTCGACCCCGTCGAGATAGCTGCATCTCCCATGTAGCCTGCCCACTGTGCAATCTGTGCTCGAGACCCTGCCGTCTCCAGTGTAAGTCTCCTCCCGATGATCGGGACCCCCAGGATATGGTAGACATCCTCCAAAGTGATGGTCCACTCACCGCGGACCCCTGGCAATCGGAAAGTGTTCCGATCTGCATCCCAATATGAGAATAAGTCACAAAGAATGTGACTAGATGGCGTGACATGGGGCACGCGTGATATACGCAATATGTCGGCCCTCTGTAATGTATCCTCCTCATCCTGAGAAAGGGCATCCAATACCCCCGAAATCCAATCACACTCTCTCTCTCTCGGCTCCATCTGATATACTCCTCCCTCGCCTGCATGCACCCAAAAACACACAAAACAGGGCAAGTTAGTATCCAATCAATATCGAGAGAGTCATAAAAGCGTATAGAAATGATAAAAACACAAGTGCAATCTCAAAAGTTAAGCTCTTTTGCATTCTGTGCAAAACCGCCGCCCTGAGCGGGGCGGTTTTGTAACCGCCGCCTTAAGGGCGGTGGTCATGTAACCGCCACCCTGAATAGGGCGGTGGTCGCGGTCCGAAAACCCACGTGGGTTGTTAACCCCAAAAATCCCAAAATGAGCAAAAAATGACCTTTTTAACTAAAAACAAAGCCTACCCAGTAGGCGCCCCCCCTAGATGGACCTTTTGAACCTAACATTTTCAAAAATAATCCCCCCATTGCAAAGAATTTTCCATTTCAAATTTGAAGAGGGAAAAACACAAAATAGAAGAAAACCAACCTGTGATCGCTGAGGTCGGTGTTCCACTCGTGGAGGCATGATCACGATCTCGCTGCGAATGTTTCGACTCTATTCACGTGAGAAACCGTCACCATGGGTCCCAGAGCTCAAAATCAATCAAATCGACTCGCGCAAATGAATAGGAAAATGGGCCCACTTTCATATATATATCGTTCTGTTTCATTTTAAAATGACTTTTTTGCAGGTTTGGAGCGCTGATGGAGGTAAGTTTCTATCCCCGCATGAATGGTACGTTCTCCTTCCCTATTACTTTAGCGTTTATCTTCCAAGTTATTGCATCTATCTGCACTTGAGTTCTCTTTTCATTTTGCAGGTAGCGGGAATTTCGATGGCGTCATCTCAACACATGGACGAGTAAGGTATAGCTTCTAACTCCCCATTTCGGGACTGCCATACTCGGACCCACCGTTTTATGCCTCTTCATGGCTAAAACACTTCTCCGAGGGGGCAATATGTACGTACCCAAAATTGTAAGGTACTGTACTGCCAGAACAGTGTAACAAGTGCCCCGATGATGATACAGGTCTCCTCGCAAGGTGTTCGGGATCCGGAAAAGCCCTCGGAGTATGCGTTAACATCCCGCATGCCCCGCTTAGCCCCCGTGCCCTTTGTTTTCCCCTTTTTCCCTCTTTCCTTGGCCTCTTGACCTTCAGTGACGAAACCACCGCCCTAAACAGGCGGCGGTCCTGTAACCGCCGCCCTGCTCAGAGCGGCGGTCCTGTGCGCGTTTTCCAGAACACTCTTTTGACGTGACTCGTGTGAAATATCACATTTCACCAGCTTTTCTTTGCCGACTTGAGCATGCATTAATGTTTTTGGTCCCCTGGAACAGTGTTTTTTCTTTGTTTATTGTTTAGGAGTTCAATTTGGTTTTGGTTTTTGAGAGTTGGAATTCCTATAAATGCATGGTTTGTGTACATGCAAATGGGCAGAATGTAGAAGAATTTGGTGAAGAATTTGAGCTGGAGCTTTTGGTCACCATTTTTCCTTGTTAGAGTCTTCTGATTTTTAATGTCTTGGTTAGCTTGCTTAGGATTGATAGCATAGTTTATTTCATACTTGGTTAGTATTGTTCAGCTGTTGGTAAGCCACAGACCCATCTTGTGCGAAGATCTTTGTTATCTCATCCCAATCCAGTTAGAAGCTTGCCTCTAAATTTCTCTTTGATGTAGATTTGTTTTATTGTGTCTTGGAGTTCTTAGTTCAATCCATTATATGCCTGGTTAGCTTTATTCAGCTGTTGGTAAGCCACATATCCAACTTGTGCAAGCCAGTGTCTTTATTTTATCAATCCATTGGAACAAGAATAGCTTAGGAAGCCATTAAAGTTACAGGTTTTTCTCTTCATATAGGATAGTTACAGGTTCTGGTCACTTCATGTTGCATGACTCGCAGTAAAATCCCGCTAGGAATCACATAAGCCAAGCTCTGTACTCTTGCGCTATCCCTCTCCTACTCGCATTCTCGGTCTGCATTCTGAGCTGTCCTTGTCCCAAAATCTACTCTTATCGGTGCTAGCATTACACACTTTTCTGGATCCACGTGAACACAAAAGAACGAGGAGATCATACTGAGGGGACGAGATCACATACACCATCGGATTCGCCACTATTCTGCGGAGTCCAGGTTTTACATTTCAAAGTTCTAGTCAGATTCATATCAAATAGAGTAGTTAATCGCTTTATTTCATTTCATTCTATTCTCGATATTGCCAGGGAAGCTGTGGGGATTGATAGTTTCTGAGAAACTATGATTCACTCCTCACTTCTGAGGTAGGATCGAGAATCTTGCCTGAGATAGATTAGTATTGTTTTATTTAGAATAATTCTATAAATCGCATGCAGACAAATAACCACACTCGGTTATCTTGTATGTTTTAAATTATTGTTTAGCTATTATTTCTAGATACAATTAAAATAGTTTGCTTTCCTTAAAATTGTTAGAATATTTCTTAGAAGAATAAAAGATATATATGTTAGATTTATTTCACGTAGTTAGAATTTGTTTCATTACAGTTAGATTTGCATTTTGTTTCGTATGACAATTACGGGACCTCAAGAGCCCAGGGAATATATATTTGAGCCAATCGTGCCTCAACCAAACCTCGTCACAAAGCAATAGTTGACATAGACCAAAATCTCGGTATCAAGTATTCCGAGCAACCCGCAATTTACAAGCGATCGGTTCTCGGTTAAGAGGATTAAACATAGAAGACGACCAAGCACATGCATTTTGGTCAAGTCACCAAACTTCTGATTACTCTAGAAAACATCCACATGACCGTAGAGGGGCTCAAAAGAGAACAAACATTTGGGTGCAATCCTCTAGTTCCATAGCTTGAGACATTTGGAGACACCCTCTTAGATATAGATTCCAGCTTAAGAATCCGAGGTTGCGAGAAGCGTCGTAAGGTATTCTGAGAAGATCGCACAACTATTGGTTCTAAACATAGAAGCTGAGAAAGCATACGATTACTGGATACTAGGGATTAGAATTTGATCTCGCATATGACCATAACAGGACCGCAACAACCAAGAGTCTACGGTTGTGACCCACAGATCCCACAGCCCAACGAATCCACAAGTCAGTTAGATATAAACACTGGCCTACGCACACTAGTATTTCAGTCCACTCCACTTCCACCTATCATCATCGAACAACTGTCCTTACTAGATATAGCGGCTAGCATGAAGCTAGGGAATTCTGGACTAGGCCAGAAAATCATCCGTAGAGCCAATTATATTCATCATCCACTATATGACCTTATCGGGAGATATACATGAAACAATCCCAGGTCATTTTCCACGTATTCCGCATGACCTATAGATCGAATCACGCCGAGCTCGATGTTGATTGGAGCCTTGAGCAGTCATCCTCGCTGATCGATCTATCACCGATCCAAGTTAGAAGGGCCTTCTTTGCCTTAGATTCACAAATTCCACTAGTGCGTGTCGAAGACATTAGACTTCCTAACTAGTTTGTCCGCATATTCCATCCCCACCATTTGTCTCGGCACGACCTCGGGAGGTCGGGTACGTGGAAGAGTTGTTTATTCTCATGCTCACCTGTCGCTTTCTCCGACGTACGTGTCCAATATTTATTTGGGAATATGGACTGGGATATCTGTTGTGTTTGTAGATTCTACTTCCACCATATAGAGATCCTTTGCTAGAAGAGCCAATGCCTAGGGGATATCCTATGCCTACTGAATCGAATGGTAAGAATATTGGTAGATCATTTTCTAGCAGTTCAACGATTTTTGTAGTAGTTCTTAATGATACTGCTTCTACAGTGTTAGCCTCATCTTTAGGGGTTGGGGTTACTTTGGCTAGGCTCATAGCTTCAAGATCTGTCGTAGGTACCAACTTTTCATTTTTTTTTGCATCGGTAGGTTTATTAAGTTGATTTGTTGGGAGTTCAAACTCCAAGTGTACGCCTGGTCTTTTCTTTAAATCAGCTAGGTGTACATCAAATGGTTTTGGATCACCTTTGGCCATGAATACCTTTCCTAAATGTAAAAACCTTACTTCTTGAAATAGTGTAGAAGGGATTGCCTTCATGCGGTGTATCCAAGGTCGGCCGAGGATCATATTATAGTTAGTTTCCCGATCTATAATATAAAACTCAGTCAAGATGGTTTTGGGTCCTAAGGTGACCGGTAATATTATAGTTCCAACCGAGGTGGCTTTAAGACTATCATAGCCCCTTAGTGTATTTCAAGTTGTGGAGCAATTGGTTTCTCCATACCCTAGCTTTTGGAGGAAAGAGAAGGGGACTATGTTAACTACCACCCCATCATCAACCATTACACGCTTTACATAGTTGTTATAAACCCATACTTGCAAATGTAAGGCTGGATCACCTCGGCGTGTGATCTCAGCATCTGTCGGCATTTTGTTTATCTCAAATATGAATTCGACATCCCTATTTGCCTTACTGGAGGATGAACATCAAAGTCCACATGATTTACCTGTGTTTCAGGCGGTGGAGTGATGTTAATTAGATGACCTAAACCTAATGCTTCTAAAAGAGTAGCCCTGTGGGTAGGAGAGTTCTTTAGTAAGTCTAAGAATGAAATGTGCGAGAAGGTTTTTGTTAGGTCGTTAATCAAATCATAGGCTCCCACAGTTTTACTATGATTTGTTGGATGTCATCTACCTCTGGCAGGTGGCTTGGGCTTGGCTGAGAGAAATACTCTCACGTCCTTGTTATAGCTTCGATGGGTAGCTCAGCGTCTAACTCTACTAAACCGACTACCTTAGGTCGTGGCTGACTTCCTAGTTGTGGCACAACTAATGGATTTAGTGAGGTCGAGGCTTCATGATCATTGTTTCTGTCATTGCACCCTTGTTTGTCCCGGTTGGATTTGCTTTGTTGTTATTGTGATTTGGGAGTGGATCATTAAAGATCTTCAGGGGTGCGTTTTGAGGGGAAACTGCCCCTGAAAAGGTATTTGACATTGGTGACGTAGGATCTGCTAAGAACATATCCATAAAAAGTTGTTTTTGTTCATCTGGCAAGCGTTGCATGAATTTATTGTAGTCACGACACGTTCTAGTGTCATGGCCCGAATTTTGTGGAAACCACAGTATGAATTAGGATTGTAATTCCTAGTTTGTTGATTTGATGTGTATTGTGGCCCAAAATTTTGATCAAACCGTTGTCTATTAAAATTTTGCATTTGTTGTCTTTGGTTTGAATTCTGGTTTTGGTACCTAGTTGAATTTTGGCTTGGACCCTGTATGGGATTTTTCCGTTGTTGTTGTTGTTGTGGATGATTAAAATCCACTGCATTGATTGTCGGGGTAAAGTTTTTGTTTCGTTGGTTGTTTATTTGTGATGGAGTGTTGACAACATTTACCTTTTTAGGCTGGTCGATTACTCCATCTGTTGTTACACCCCGATTTTTGTTAAGGATTTTAGGTTCTTGATTGACGTTCGTGGTAGTGGGATAAGTTGTAGTGTTTTGATTGGGGGAGATTAACCTCCCGTTTGCTCCATATGTTTTGCAACCACTATCAATTCGTTGCTTGATCTATTCGAAGAGAACTCTCTAAGTACTTCATCGTAAGTTCTTAATGGGAACTTCTAGACTTCTTCCTTCACTTCTCTGTTAAGTGAATGAAGGAATAAATCACATAGTTCCATTTGATCCATATTTGGAGCACTTTCCGAAGAATAAAGAACTGTACGCCACCTTTGGATGAAATGGGCGACAGATTCATTGTGTTCTTGTTTGATGTGTAAGAACTCTCTGATTCTTGTTCTTAATAATTTGTTCATGTCGAAGGCCTTGATGAAATCTGACACGAGTTGTTTGAATGAATGTATGGAAGCCTCAGGTATTCTATAATACCAATCGAGAGTGATGCCTTCCAAGGTTTTTGGGAATATTTTAGCAACAACCCCATCCCATGGGAGTAGTTCTCGAATGGCTGTAGCGTAAGCTTTGATATGCGCATTTGGATCTCCCTCTCCTTTGTATTTGGGAAAATCGGGAAGAGGTCTTGGAAGCATGACGCTTCGTATGGTGAAATCCAAGGGCTCTTTCAAATATTCTGAGTACGTCCCTATCGCATATGTTTCGACCATTGACGGTGCCTATTGAGGGAGCGGTGGTGGGATGGGTTGTTGGTATGGTGCAGCGTATGCATTGGCAGGGGCATAAGGAAGCCCATGTGTTTGAGAAAACATGCCGGGAGAGGAGAACATATCCCCTTGTGGTGATTTGGAGTATATGTTTAAGTATGACGGAAGTCTTGTCCGAGAATGGATTGTTCTGTACTAGGCAGGAGGAGGAACAGTGTTAGAGATGGTGGGTCTAGTTGACGTTTGTTGTGAATATGCGAGGAGTCATGCCTAACGTGCCTAATCTTGTGAGGAGATCTACTTGGCTAGGATGGTGTGGAGGATTGGAACTTCCTGTTTGCATGAATTGCGAATTTTGACTTGCTTGGGCAAGTTCTAATCCTCTAACCTTTTCTACTAACGTTGAAATGATTTCATTTGGTGAAGTCACAGTGTTTTTCCGTAGTGGCATTTGTTGTATACCATGGTTTTGTATAGGCACGTGATACCCCGCTATGAACTGATCACTATCTTGCCAAGTTTTCTCGAGGGTATTTCCTATATGCAGTGGCATAGAGGTATTTTCTTGAAAAGAGACCTCGGGTTATTTTTGTAAACCTCCTACAGGTGGATACATACTTCAAGAACGTTGGTCGTTCCTGGCATAACGTACCGAATATTCATCGTCTAAACCTTGGTATGAGTCTGATTGTCTACTAATTTGTGGTCTAAGTAGCATCTGAGGAGATGAACCAGATTCTCCGGTGAACGTCATATTGTTCGAGCCTGAAGGCTCTGTTTGTTGCGTTTGAGCAAGTTGTTCCAACTCCTCTGTTTGGAAGGATGAGCTATATCTGATCCTTGGAGTTTGTGTTGACAACTGACTAGTTGAATAGTTGTCGCCCCACACTGAGAGCGAGGGTGATGATTGTCTATTCTGTTGGGCATAGTATGCCTCAAGACCCAAGAGGGGTCTGCCATATGCATCGAATCCTGACATATTCGGGGGGTATATGAATACCTGCAGAATAATGGGAAGGAGCGAAGGTGATGGTGAAAGCCAATGAGGTGGAAAAGATGAAAAGTATACAAACTTGGAAGAACACGTAATAATATGACTCCGAACTAGAAAGTAGGAAGTTTCATGTCGGGTTCACCAATTTTGTTGGTGAAGCTAATGTGAAGGCCGATGAGACGGATAAGACAAAAGTAAAACAATTTGACAACACAAGTAAGAATAAGATTCCAGGTTTAGAAAGTAGAACTTTCACATCGGGTTCACCAATTTTGTTGGTGAAGCTGATGTGAAGGCCGATGAGATGGAGAAGACAAAAGTAAAACAATTTGACAACACAAGTAAGAATAAGATTCCAGATTTAGAAAGTAGGAACTTTCACGTCGGGTTCACCAATTTTGTTGGTGAAGCTGATGTGAAGGCTAATGAGGTACAGAAGGTGAAACAGTTGTTTGTTCACGTTGGGTTCACCAATTTTGTACGATGGAAAAGTGACATGCGAGCATGGGAATCTACAAGTGACTCTTCCTCGCACCCGACCTCCCGAGGTCATGCCGAGACAGCTGGTGGGTATGGAATATGTATGGGATGCAGACAAACTAGTTAGGAAATCTAATGTCCTCAATGTGCACTAGTGGAATTTGTGAATCTAAGGCAAAGAAGGCCCTCCTAACTTGAGGCTGGTGTGATAGATCGGTCGAGAAAGGATGACTTCTCAAAATCTCCAATCAATATTGAGCTCGGCGTGATTCGATCTATAGGTTGTGGAATATGTGGAAAATGACCCGGGATGGTTTCGTGTATTCCTCCAGACAGGGTCATATGGTGGATGGTAAAGATAGCCAATTCTATGGACGATTCTCTGGCCTAGTCCAGAATTCCCTAGCTCTGTTATCTACTGTGTCTAGCAAGGATAATTTTTCGATGATGATAGGTGGAAGTGCAGTGAGACCGGAATACTAGTGTGTGTAGGCCAGTGTCTATGTCTAATTCTCCTATGGATTCGTTGGGCTATGGGATTTGTGGGTCACAACCGTAGATTCTTAGTTGTTGTGGACCTGTTATGGTCATGCGTGAAATCAAGTCCTAATCCCTAGTATCCAGTAATCGTATGCTTTCTCAGCTTCTATATTTAGGATCAATAACTGTGTGATTTTCTCAGAATATCTTACAGGCGTTCTTGCAACCTGGATTCTTAGGCTGGTATCTATATCTGTAAGAGTGTCTCCTTCACCTGGCTGTGGGACCAAAGGATCACAACCAAAGGTTTGTTCTCTTTCGAACCCTTCTACAGTCATATGAATGTTGCCTAGGGTAATCTGTAGTTCGGTTGATTTGACCAAAACGTGTGTGCTTGGTCGTCTTCTACGTTTAACCCACTCAATTGGGAATTGATTTCTTGCAAGCTTACCGTTGTTCGGAAGACTTGAATCCTAATATTTTGATCTATATCAGTTATCGTTGTGATGAGATTGGGTTGAGGCACGATTGGCTCGAATACGTATTCTCTGGGCTCTCTAGGTCCCGTGATTGTCATACAAAAACAACAAAGTAAAACGAACTACAGTAAAATGAAACTTAACTATGTCGAATATATCTATATATGATTTCTCTATTTTTTGTGTTTTCTGATGAACTTTACGAATTTAAGAAAGCAGCTATTTAAAATATCTAGAAATGACAACTAAAATAATTAATTTAAAACAAACAAAATAACCGAGTGTAGCTATTTGTCTGTGTAATTTGTAGATCTATTCTAAACAATAAAATAGCTCATCTAATCTATTTGCAAGATTCTCGATCCTACCTCAGAAGTGAGGAGTGAATCATAGTTTCTTAGAAACTATCAATCCCCATAGCTTCCCTGGCAATATCGAGAATAGAATTTACTGAAATAAAGAAATTAACTACTCTATTTGATATGATTCTAACTAGAACTTTGAAAGCTAGAACTGGATTCGCGAGAATAGTGGCAAATCCGATGGTGTGTGTGATCTTGTCCCTCAAGTGTGATCTCCTCGTTCCTTCATGTTCATGTGGATCCAGAAAAGCATGTAATGCTAGCATCAACAGAAGTAGATATTGGGACAAAGGTAGCTCAAGAAGCGGATCGAATACAATGCGAGTAGGAGAGGGATAATGCAAGAGTACAGAGCTTGGCTTATGTAATTCCTAGTGGGATCTATTGCGAGTCATGCAACATAAAGCATCCAGAACCTAAAACTATCCTGTTTGAGGAGAAAAACCTGCAACTTTAATGGCTTCCTAAGCTATTCTACTCCAATGGATTGGATGAAATAACAACACTGCTTGCACAAGATGGATTTGTGGCTTACCAACAGTAAAACAATGCTAACTAAGCATGCAATGAACTAAACTATGAATCCTAAGCAAAATAAAAGACTGAATTACTAAAATGAGAAGATGAGAAGTGAATGAGGGGCCATTTGCTTGAGCACAAGCCAACTATTTATAGCATTTGCATTTACCCAAGGTAAAAGCCAAATGGAACTCTTAAACTATAAACAATGGCAAAACACTATTCCAGGGAACCAGAATCATAAATGCAAGCTTATGGCAGTGAAAGAAAGCTGGTAAAACATTGAATTTACGTGAGTCGTGTTAAAAGAGCTTTTGGAAAACGTAAAGGACCACCACCCCGAGAAGGGTAGCGGTTCTGAGGACCGCCGCTGCTCTGTTGGCGGCGGTCATGAGACCGTTGCCCAGGTAGAGGCGACATTTCGCCATTGAAGAGAGAAAAAGGATAAGAAAAGAGGGGAAAAGGAAAAAATAAAGCATGCGGGGGCTAAGCGGGGCATGCGGGATGTTAACACACACTTGGAGAGCTTTTCCGGATCCCGAACACCTTGTGAGGAGACATGTATCATCATTGGGGCACATGTCACGTTGTTTGGCGACAAGAGTACCTTACAATTTTAGGTACATATAGTGCCTCAATGAAGAGGAATAAGAGGAAGTATAGCTTAAGCGCACGTGTATGGAAAAAGAAAAAGGAAAAATGGTCTATGTAGTAGACAGGTAAAGAGATGAAAAATTTGGATGTTAGCCATTCATAAGGTACACACGAAGTCATAGATAGAACTAATGAGTGAGAATGCTCCTACCATAAGCTCTTGAAGAAAAATAAGGTTAAAATAGTGACATAAATAGAGCCTAAGGAAGGTATCATTGGGGACTATTGGTCATAAAAATAAGTTTTAAAGGTCATTGATCTGTTGAGGGAGATCTAGGATTTGTTTCCTCACGGGTACCATGAAATCAAAGGCATTCACCATTCCTTAGGGAAATGAAGATATAGTTGAAGGAAGGTGCTCACCTTATTCGAAAGAGGCCTTATTAGATGAATCAAAATTTACGTGTACGGGTCATAGAAGAAGTACATGAGATGATAACATCTATTATCATTGAGGCGGTGGAAGAATCATAATGGATAAGAATTTGTGTTCACTACGGGGATCTGAATGCAATATGTGTCATCGACCCTTTCCCATCCTCCTTTTCTTGTAGAAATTTTGG
Source organism: Taxus wallichiana var. yunnanensis (assembly GCA_018340775.1). NCBI lineage: Eukaryota > Viridiplantae > Streptophyta > Pinopsida > Cupressales > Taxaceae > Taxus > Taxus wallichiana. The sequence continues at coordinate 586,190,060 of CM031235.1, read as the reverse complement.
AGGTAGTGGCCGGACACGAAGTCTACTCTTTCACGGATGGGATCTCAGGGTATCACCAAGTCAGGATTACAAAGGAAGACTAGAAAAATACAATTTTTCCACTTTGAATGGGAAATTTTTTCCTACACGGTTATGCCTTTTGGATTGAAGAATACACCTGCTCAAGCATATCAAGACTTCATCCATAATTTTCTGTAAGTTTACCTGGATGAATGGACTATGTATGGATTAGTGAAAGACAATTGTGACAATTTAATACTGATTTTTGAGAGATGTTGGTAATTAAGGATATCCCTCAATATTAATAAATGTGTCTTTGCTACTCCATTTGGAACCCTGTTAGGACACATTATATGCAAAGAAGGTTTACTAGTGGATCCCACTAAAGTTACAATTATTGTGGGATTAGGGGAGCCTACTAGTCAAAGTGCAAAGTGTGTAGATTCCTTGGGCATATGGGGTATTATAGGAAGTTCATCAAGGGGTATGCCAAGATCACTGCACCTTTGGAGGAATTAATAAAATACAAGAGTGCCTTCCATTGGGGAGAGGTGCAACTGAAGGAATTTGACACTTTGAAGGATAGGCTATTCACGGTGCCCATACTACATTTTCCTTCTTAGGATAAGCCTTTCCATGTGCATGTTGATGCCTTAGGGATAGCTATGGGAAGAAGATTACTAGCACAACTGGTCGGGGGATTCTTGATCACCCCTTGTGATTTGTAAGTAGAAAGATGACACCATCGAATAGAACTACACAACTACCGAGGATGAGGCATTGTCTACATGATATGCGCGCTACACAAGTTTAGATAGTATCATTAGAAAAACAAGGTATATTCTACATGGACCACATGACATTGATATAGTTAGTCAACAAGCCCATCTTTGTAGGGGCACATATGCCATTGGGTCCTATTATTTCAAGAATTTGAGTTCATCGTGGTTGTAAAACCAAGAAAGAGAAACTCGGGACCTTACCATTTATCAAGGATTAAGCGGGGGAGGATGTAAAAGTATTGGGGATACCATGCTAGACGCATAACTATTTAGGTTACGATACGTGCACTTAAACTTGGAAGATATCATAGTGTTCTTAAAAATAGGTGTGGCACCGGAAGGGATGAAGGCTCTAGAGAGAAAGTAGTTAGAAACACTTCATACTGCACCCTACATGTTGATTAGTGGAGACTTGTATAAGTTAGGTCATGATGAGGTTTTGTGCCGATGCATATTGGAACATGAGTGCATGGCAATAATGGAGGAAAAATGTGGTGGGATTTTAGGAGGACACTATGTAGGAAATGCTACTACGCGAGAATATTTTATTAGCAGGGATTTGGTGGGAAACCATCTACAAGGATATTATTGAGTTTTTCAAGGCTGTTACAATTTTCCAAAGTGCCTTAGAAAAAACTGGAAAGAGAGATGAAATTCCTTGCAAGTAATAGCCAACACTAAACCATTTTAAAAATGGGAAATTGACTTTGTAGGGCTGATTTCGCATTTGTTGGTGGCAGAAGTAACCCACACGGATAGTTCACGGTATATAATTACTTGCATTGATTATTTAACATAACAGAAGAGGCAATGCCTATAAAGGATTTCACCAGTAGCAACAGCTGCTAGAGTTTTATGGGAGAACATAATCAACATGTATTGTTGTCCTTTAAGTTTAACACATGATAGAGGTACACAATTTCTCAATGAAACAGTCAAGATTATCTTAGCAAAATTTATGGTGGCCCATCATAAGACTACCCTTTATCACCCTCAAATAAATGGAATTGTTGAGACATTTAACAAGATACTAAGTCACACGTTAACTAAGATCTATGACATTGGAAGACATGATTGGGATGAAAAAGTATCAACCATTCTATGAGCATATAGGACAACCTACAAGAGGTTGAACAAGGTCACACCGTTTCAATTGGTGTTTGGCACAAAGGCTATTTTTCCAGTTGAATTCATGTTAACATTGCTGCATATAGTGCGCACATGAGGGTTAGCTAATGAGAAAGTTATGGAAGAAAGGATTGATAAGTTGATGCAGTTAGATGAAAGGTGATCACTTTCTAGATGGATTTAGAAGACTGAAAAATCAAGATAAAAGGCATGGCATGATCGTCATATCAAGAACAAGAAGTTTGAGGTTGGGCAGATGGTGTTGTTGTATGATTCCAAGTATCTATGCCATCCTGGGAAGTTGAAAGTCCATTAGTTGGGACCCTACATCATCTCATACATTCTTGATTTAGAAAATTTCCATTTACAAATGTTGGATGAGATGAGATTACAGTCACTTCAATGGGAGTAGGTTGAAGCCCTACTATAAATAATTCTTCTTGGTGTTTGTAATTAGGAAAGTGTTGCCAATTAGATTAGAATTTCCCTTTATGTTTTTATTTTCCTTTCTCGTCAATTGTTCCTTTATTTTTGTTTTGTTTTGTGCCTTGTGCACTAGTAACCACATTATTTTTTTCAAGGTTGTGTATGTGCAAAGCACCACACATTTTGTAGTGTGAGGGGTGGAGTGATGTGAAGTACAAGCCTCCAATACAAGTTGAGTGTCCTAGTAGAAAGAAGCGTGTAAGGTTGGGAAAGCGTGTGAGGAAAGAATGGATGATAAAGTATGGTGTCAAGGATATAACAGAGACCACATACACACGATGAAGATCATAGGAACAACATGAGTTAGGTGAGAGCAAAAATCAGGTAGAGCATAGAAGAAGTGCCTTCCGCGCTATAGACATGCGCGTAAGAGTATTCGGTCAGATTGGATTTTTGCGTGCCATAAGGTTGTCAAGTTTTTCACATAGGATGTGGCATGTGGGTAAAGGTGCTTAAAGTTTTCTTCGTGGAAACATACACATTTAGTGTCAAGTACGGTGGTAGGTGGTTGTTGATCAGAGAATACTTGTCAGAGATCACACAAGAAGTCCATGTGGGAGAGAAGGCTAGGATCAAGGGTGCGGAAGGATAGGAAGGACTTGTGCATGGAGGGAAAGTTTAGCTTTTGGGACTTAGCTAATTTTGAGATGGATGACCTATTTTTAGAAGATGGCTCATGGAACACACCGATGATGCAGAGATGTGCACGCCACACATTGTCTATCTTTGGAGGATTGGATTGAAGCATTTTGCATAGATACGAGCCAAGAATAGGATTATCACTTCAGTTAACTATAAGAGGTCTATAGATAACACACTTGCATGTGTGGCTATGCCTGTAAATAGTGCATGGATATTAATAGCATGCGGCCTATTTTTGGAATAGATAAGTGGTGAAGGGAAAGTCCCCACCCTATATATATGATATGAAGTACATAGTAAGAGATATGTGTGATGGATGTATGAAGGTATAGAGATATACACATATGATTGGATTATTATGTATCGAGATCCATGTGCATATTGGTATAGATTGAAATTATTGTAAGGAGCTTATGTGTTTATTAATAGATGGAAGATATTGGCTGAATCTAAGTGTCATTCATGTGTGTAATTAAGTGGTGCATGTTATTGATTCAATCATGATTACTATTTAAATCTTGTTCTTTCATAAATCTGAATGTAGCATGCATGGTAGAATGGTGGATTAGTTATGGATATATATGTTTCTTCATCACGCTAACATCCTTCTACGACAACCCTAAAGAGGGACTGGTAGCTTTGCACGCTTGGTGAGCACTCGAGTCTAGGCTAAGTGATGTGTCATTGCATCTAGGGTGTTATTTGGTAAATTCTAGGCTACATCATTGGTTCCATTGCTAAGACCCCTTTTTCAGATTATTTTTAGGATTGTTCATGATGAAGATGTATCGTCGGTTAACTCTAGAAAGTATTGAGGAGTGGATACCCAATCTAGAGGAAGAATATGCACGGTGTTTTAGCAATGATCTCGAGTTTAATTCATGCACTTGGGTAGAACAGAATCTATATGACAACCTATACAAGAGCTTTTTCACTATCTTTCTAGTAGAAATATATGAGTGGCTTACTTGCTTATACATCTCGAGTAGAATTGGAGGTATCGCACACTTTGTCTAGACATAGGAATAATTTCAGGCCCTTTATGATTCGATTTGATCTAGACTCACATTGTGGATACGTGGTTTCAAGGTTTTCTAAACAGTTACATCTGGAATATTCAATTTTGACGTATTATTCCCGAGAGGTAGCTGAATTCTTGTTTTGAGGTATCGAAGAGGAACATATTTGCAAGGTATTCCACAAGCGATCAAGATCTTAATGGTAACTTTGTACCTAGAGAGTAAACGGATGGCTAAATAAACTTCACCACGCATGAGGGAAAGAACAAGTTTGGTGAAAGATGGCAGACCTAGCGGCAGAGAGGCAGAGAGAGGAGAGCATCTTAAGTATAATGAGGCATGTGAGAGGGAGATGGAGAAGCATGGTTTTGTTGCAGAAAATATGGCGTTGAGGAAGGAGATGCTTCATGAAGGATTTACTGACTCATGTAGAAGACATGGAGCAGAGCATCACGAACTCCCCCATCTTTGAAAACATGATAGAGATTCCCCCTTGGCCTCACACATACGTGAGCTAGTAGAGACTACCTGGGCTGTGAGCACACATCTTAATCCACCTAGTGACCTAGCCCTTGAGCTTGGTTTTCCAGTATCTAGTACGACAAGTAACCAACAAGATAACTTGGGAATTAGGAGAGCCGAAGTAAGTCAGGGAGCAAGTACATCAATGGTAGGATAGACGACTTCAATGATATTTAGAGGAACATTCTTAGGTGCATCATCCACACAGAATGTAAGTGCATAGAATGTTGGATTCACCTTTGGAAGTGGAACTACCTCATAGACTATAGGGGTTTAGTATAGTACTACTGTCGGAGCATAGGGAGTACATCTATATGTCCTATTCTAGCTACAGGTGGAGGATCAGGAGGTATAGGTGGTTCTAGTTCCGGTGGATCTGGTGGTTCTAGAGGTAGAGGAAACACAAGAGGTTCTGGATTAGGTGGTCAAGGCCCACAACAACCACAAAATATTTATATGGAAATGTCTCTTTGTATTTTGGAGTATAGAGGAATAGAGGATGCTACCGAACATGTGCATATGTGTGAAATCTTGTGGCATCCTAAAGGGATCACAAATTTCGAGTGAAAGACAAGTCTATTTGCCTACTACATTACAAGGACATACACACAATTGCTACAACAAGTTTGACCCCGATCAAACTTGTGTCGATTATGCAACATTGAAGGATACTTTTTTGAAAGAGTTCCATATCCCCGAGTTTGAGAAAAAGAGTCTAAGTGCACTCAAAGATATCAAGTAAGGCACTATTGAGAGTGTACATGAGTATGAAGCCCATTTTAAGACACTTCTATCTAAGCTATCTTATGATATTCATGCAAGCCAACATGCACAATGGTTTGTTAGAGGATTGATTACATTGTTTAGAAGGGCACTGTCACATAAGACATACACTAATGTGTGAAGCACTGGAAGTAGATTTATGTGTTGAGGCAGTTGGAAGCATTGACACTAGTGTTAGTCCATTCTTAGAGGCACAAATTACAGCTATGGCAAAGAAGTTAGAGAAGCTATCAAGCAAATTCAGCCCATGAAACACGCTCAATAATTTGGTGTATAAATTGTGAAGTGGAAGGTCACACCAAGGATAGTTTTTGTCACAGATCTGTATGCTCATTACTACTGGATTGTGAGATATGTCATTTGAAGCATGATGCCAGTCATTATCCTTTTTTACAGCGTGTGATAAAGAAGAATGTATCTTACTTTTGTAATATTTAAAGGTCCATGACCCATGATACTGAGGATTTTCAATTTATTGGTCGAGATCTAGGATGCTATAGACATTGGGGTATGACAGATAAGTGTAACAAATAATTCTAAGGGTAATAATGAGCACTAGGATCAAGATCATAATCAAACATGCTATGATAGGAATGAGGGGCATTTTGAAGGAGGTCGTGGAAGGGGACGTGGATATCGTGGTGGATATGGAGGATGAGGCCATGGTGGAGGAAGAGGTGAATTCCCTCATGGAACATGTTATATGTGCGGATCTCTTGACCACTATAGGTGTGAATGTCCTCATAATATTGCATGTTCTTTTTGTAGGAAGAACCATAACTATGAAGAGTTCCTAGACTTATACGTGCATCTAAGTAAACAACATAAGCAAGAAAAAAAGGCACTGGGATGGTTAGAATCTAGCACACAGTATAAGATTAGTGGATGCCCAAGATAGTAGAAGGGCCTGAGGCATTGAAAATGAAGATTACTACATGAGCTGAAGTGGTGCGTGCAAGAGAGGCATTACACCAAAATCCTACGATCACCAAGGAGGAGGTTTTGCATGCAAGGTACCCAGATCCTGCTCATCAGAAGGAAGTTTACAGAATACGATGGAAGTGCTATGGAATCTTAAAGGTGAAATACAATACTTAAAGGAGTAGAATAAATCATCAGAGACAGTCCAAAATAATATCGATGATCTGAGAGAAGTGTGAAAAATGTTGTGCTAGGAGAACATCATTCCACTATTAGGAAGTTGGTTAAAAGGGAACACTCCGCGTGCAAGTATTAAGACTGGATGGTAGATCCTACATGCAAATATTCCCCCTGATAGCATTGACTATGACAAGGAAATTACTCTGAATGTTGTTGTGGATGGGTGGATATTGAGTAACATATTGATTGATACAGTGGGGAAGTAAATGTGCTTACATTAGATATGGGTATAAATGGGGAGTCCTCCATTAGAACCATAATGTAATGTGTTGTTTATGGAAAAATGGACTAAGGTAACTCCCATAGGAGTTTTGAGGATGCATCTATAACCATACAAGGGGCCAAGTTCATTGGGGATTTTGAGGTATTAGCACTTGCGAAGCGAGACAATTTTCCACCTTTCTTGGGCGCCCTTCGTGTTATGCAAATAATGTTGACTTGAGATTCAATAAAGGGTATATCAACTTTGAGAAAAAGGAGGAAAGAATTATGACACCTTTTGAGATGGGAAGTCTACACCATATGTTGAACTTCTAAGTGAGGAGGAATTAATTTTTTTTTATGTACGTGCTATTTAGGACCTAGAGGTAATGAGCCATCAAAAGAAGGCATCCTACAGTAGGAGGATTCTCATTTTATTAGCGATACTACAAGTATTGCTTATGACAATTGGGCTCATGGTACATATGAAATATTAGGGCACGAGGTAAAAAGAATGGTTGTGTGCAAGAATGGACTTCATTTTTTTTGACGGATAGGTAACATAGTACCTTGGTATATAGGAGCAGAAGATCTTCCTGCATTTTTAAAAGCCATGGAAACACAGTGGACATATCAAATTAAGAGAAGAGATATGTTAGTATATACCTTGCATGGGACAGTAGTGCGCTAGTGGGTAGTCCACAAAGATAATATTATAGAATGGGAAGAGATTGGAGTCACCTTATCTATTAGGTTTGTAAGGAACAATGCACCTATGTAGATTTACACTTATCATGGTGATCAACCTATTCAACATTACATTCAAGCGTGTGTGAGAGACTCTAGACAAGCAGGACACGGGAAGCATTACTACCTTCACTGGGTGCATAGATTATACTCTATGCTATGAGGATGCACACGTTCTTGGTATGTATATGCAAAACTACATCGAGATACCTGGGAACTAGAAAAATTTGGTGTAGGAATGATTCGGATCTTTGACTAATTTTCTTCCCAACTTCTAATAGAGGAGGCATTAAAATTTGTCAAGCATTTAACTATGGGAGATAGTGAAAAAGTGAAAGAGCATATTTAGGAATTACTTGGTGAGAAAGATTCTGGAGCACATTTTGAAAAGGAAGAAGAAATGGACTCCATACTACTTGAATGTACTTGCCTTGAGAAAGAGAAGAGAAAGATGGTTTACATCGTGGATCATAAGGAAGTTGAGAACCTAGATATTGAACATTCACAAGGGGTGTGTAAGGTCTTGGATAGTGCAGACAAGGATACGTGTGCCTATCACAAAACCATGAAGATAAAGAATGTGAATATAGGTTTGGATCTTTGAGCCTAAAGAGGCCATCATTGAAGACTATTGGTCAGACTTGGAGGTAGTAAAGATCATTGAGTTACTTAGGGATTATCAGGACTTATTCCCTCGAGGGTATCATGAACTTAAAGGTATGCATAAATCACTTGGGGAAATGAAGATAAAACTTAAGGAAGGTGTACGACTAGTTAGGAAGCAAACTTTAGAATGAACCCCAATTTGTGTGAAAAGGTAAAAGAAGAAATTGATAAAATGTTGAAATATGGAATTATCAAGCCCCTTGATGAGTCAGAATGGGTTAGCCCAATGGTGATCAATATCAAGAAGGATGGATGAATTATAATATGTGTGGACTATAGGGATATGAATGCTACATGCATCATAGATCCATTCCCTACGCCATTCACTGAGGAAATATTGGAAGGAGTGGTAGGGCGTGAAATATATTCTTTCATAGATGTTTTTTGGGCATCTTGAGTTAGGATTTCTCAAGAGGATCAAGAAAAGACAACATTTACTAATGAATGGGGAAATTTTGCCTATTTCGTGATGCCTTTTGGATTGAAAAATGCACCTACTATATTTTCACGCATAGTTGTTCAGGAATTCAAGGATTTTATTCACAACTTCTTATAGGTTTATCTAGATGATCGAAAACTATGTGGGCTTGTGAAAAATCATTGTGACAATCTGGTCTTAATGTTTGAACAGTGTAGACAATTAAGTATCTCTTTGAACATCAAGAAGTGCATATTTTCTACACCATTTGGAATACTTGTTAGGACATATAATCTGCAAGGAAGGTTTGCTAGTTGATCCAGCTAAGGTTGCAGTCATTCTAGGCCTGGAAATGCCTACCAATCAAAGTGAGGTACATGGATTTTTAGGTCATACAGGATATTATAGAAAATTCATCAAAGGGTATGCCAAAGTTGTTGTACCCTTGGAAGAGTTATTGAAGGGGAAAGGTACATTTTATTGGGGAGAACCGCAAAACACGTGTTTAAGATATTAAAGGAGAAACTTACTACCACACCCATTATGCACTTTCCCTCATGGGATAAAACATTTCATGTGCACGTGGACACCTCTGGCATGGCCATTGGTGTAGTGTTATCTCAACCGGGAGAAGGTATTATCAATCATCTAATTTTTTTCGCTAGTAGGAAGGTGACTCTTCTTTGAACGGAATTATACAACTACAAATTGTGAAGATTTTTCCATGATCTATGCATTACACAAGTTTGTGAAGTACTTGTTAGCAACACCATTTGTGTTTTATAGATATCACATGGCATTGAAGTGCTTGGTAAACAATCCTTTCTTATAAGGGTGCATATGCGAAGGGTACTCCTATTTCAAGATTTTGATTTCACGGTTGTGGTGAAGCTAGGGAAAAGCAATTCTAGACCAGACCATTTATCTAGAATCAACTCGGGAGAGGAAGTACAAACAATTGAAGAAACAATGCGGATGCACTGCATTATATAGCTTACAACGTGTGCCCATGGAATTATAAGACATTTTTTCTTTCTATGAAATGGTATGGCACTAGAAGGAATGAAGGCATTAGAAAAGAAACAACTTGCTATACGTACGACATTGTTTATGTTGATCAGTGGTGAACTCTGCAAGTTAGGAAGAGATGAAGTATTACATCGTTATGTATTAGATCACAAGCGTAAAGATATTATGGAAGAAGCTCATGGTAGTATTGTAGGAGGCCATTATGCAGGTGATGCGACTACCCAGAAGATCCTACTTGCTGGATTATGGTGGGAAACATTGTATAAAGACTGTAAAGAATATTGTAAGGCATGTGATCATTGTCAGCACCTAGGAAAACTAGGACAAAGAGATGATATGCCTTTGAGACCAATTATTAGTGCTAAACCATTTGAGAAATGGGCCATTGAATGTGTAGGACCTATTTCACCAGCCATGTGTAGGATTGGATTACGATATATCATTACTTACATAGATTATCTCACACGGTGGGAAGAAGTAACACCTACGAAGGGCATGTACAACAACTATACCGAGATAGATTTCTATAGGAGAATGTTCTTATAAGATATGGATGTCCTTTAACTTTGCAAGTGATAGGGGCACACACTTTTGAATGAGACAATCAAGATCCTATTAGATGAGTTTATGGTTGCACACCATAAAACTACACCCTATCATCCTCGGGAAAATGGAACTACTGAGGCTTTCAACAAGATTTTGAGCCATACTTTGACAAAAATTGTGATGTTGGAAGAAAGGATTGGGATGAAAAAGTGTCAGTTGTTCTTTGGGCATATAGAACAACTTACAAGAGATTGAACAAAGCCACACTATTTCAATTGGTGTTTAGCGCAAAAGCCATTCTCCATATAGAATTTATGTTACCTTCTTTGCACATTTGTGCATGCTGGAGGTCTAGCTAATGAATAGGATTTAGAAGAGCGTATTGAGAAGATGATTCAACTAGATGAGTGACGAGCCATAACACGATGGAGTCAGAAGCAGGAAAAGGCTAGGAAGAAAGCATGGCATGACAGAAACATAAGGGATAAGAAGTTTGAGATTGGACAAATGGTACTTCTTTATGACTCAAAGTTCTTGTGCCATCTAGGAAAGCTCAAAGTACATTGGTTGGGGCCGTATGTCATCACTTACATACTTGAATCAGGTGCTTGCTAGTTAGAAGCACTTGATGGAACATGGCTACCAGTTACTTTAACGGGAGTAGGTTGAAGCCCTACTATAAATAAGTCTTCTTGGTGTTTGTAATAAGGTAGTATTGCCATTTAGATTAGGTTTTCAATTATGTATTTCCTTCATTTTCACTATGCTTTGTCAATTTAGTTGTTGTTTTTGTGTAATAAGTGCACTTGCACGCATGAAGCTAATTACTATATGAAGAATGTTTATGCACAGAGGACTACACATACCTTTAGTGTGGGGTGGTTGTAGTTATCCAAGTAAAAGACTATGGGAATTGAAAGGTGAAAGGAATAAGCTACTATGGGTGTGCTTTAAGTCAAAAGAAGATTGCTTCTCAAAAGTGACCAAGGATGGAGATGAATGAAAGGATAGTATAACATGAGGTAAGCAGAGGCCATGATAACTACCAGGAGAAGGTACAATGATGAGGTACTCGAGTGCAAGGGCACACGTTGAAGAGAAGTCTATGACCAGAGGGTAGGAAGGCACACTAGAAGGTTATAACTGGGGTGTGAAGATGTACCGCATGGAACAAATGAATTTGGTCAATGAATGAGAGGATATTTGGTAGGTGAAGGAGTAATAAATGCATCAAAATTTGAAAAATTATATAAGGATGGGATGTGGATTCATTTTTACCATTGTGATTAAGAGAAATTGAGAAAAGAGCTAAGTGCGAAGAGGTGTGAGCGAGTTAAGCAAGGGTGGAGGTAGAGAGATGTTAGGAAAGAATTTTTCACCTAGGGCACAATGGAATCAAGATAGGATTTGATTCAAAAGTTCTGAGAGTTAAAGAGGAGATGTTTGGAAAGGTAAAAATGGCACCTAAGAAGGCATCTGCAAGAACAAGAACAAAAATGAAAGAAGAAGGTGGTCGTCGAGGAAGAAGAGATGGCACCCAGAAGAAATTTTTCAAAAATGTAATATCGAGAAGGAGTCATCATTGGCAAGAATAGGATTCACCTATCGAAAGAGAAAAGTGACCGAATACAATCACAGGACCACAAAAAACAAAAAGGAACTTGATTCCTTTCTCACTATTAGGATGAACAAGCATACGACGGATGACATGCTGGTTTATGATGATGTAAAAAAGAATATTTTGAAGAGAATTGGGGTCTACCAGCTATATGAGCTTCCATATTTCGGGAAGTATGAGCCCTTGTATCAGTGGCTCATGAGAAGAGTGCATGAGGACTTCTTCTACTTTGCAAGATGCAGAGTTAGAATCTCATCTGCACTTATCTCATCAGTTACAGGTTTGAAGGCCATAAGAGAGGACATAAAGAATGATCTCATAGATAAATTCATGATTTTAAAGACCGAGACGAGAAGTTGGGGTACCTGAAGGGTCCGCGTGGTATGGATATAGACAAGTTGAAGAACTATGTCTGGTTGTGCAAGTAGCATCACACCTTGTTACAAAGTTGAATGATCAAGAGCGGTGGTCATAGGTAAATACTATGTGGTTACATGTTGCGCGTAAGATGTCAGAAGGAGAAATCTACAATATTACAGGCTACATTGTAGAACAAATAGTCGAGGAAGCATGCGCAAGAGTGAATATCAACTTTAAGGCTATTCTACTATCACTAGTATTCATGGAAATTGGAGTACCAGATGGGTCGAAGGAAAAGGTATGGGAATACCCCATGGAGAATAAGTCACTAGCTAAAAGGTTCAACAAGTACCTATGTAAAGGGGCCATGATAGATGACATCAAGCAAAGGGCGGAGAAATGGTATGATAGGATCCACATGACATTTAGACAAGAGTGGCACATTCCAAAGGACCTACCATCAGTAGTAGGGAAACAAGTCTAGTTTACTATATATCAACATTTCTGCATCACATGCTTCCCAATGAGAGATGGAGTTTGGAGCCCTTAGTGTAAATTGCCTTACACATTCACTGCAAGGTATTTCCAAGCATCTGTTCATAGATTCATATACATCATTGAATGGTATTCAATGTAGATAATGTATATTGTGATTGTCATATGTTGAGGAAGAAGCATGTGTATCTTGGAAAAGTGCATATCGAGAGGATCATTTGAGAGGTGTTGAATATTAAGCCAATAAGATCATTATAGCAGATGTAGGGGAAGCATTGGTGTATCTTTAGTTGAAGCAAAGATGGAGAACAATAAGTATGTAGAGAATGAATTCATGCTCCCAAGGGGCCCCTTTGAAGGGTAAGCATACAATAGAAAATATACTTAGCACAAAGGCCCATAGAAGTTGTTGAAGTAGAGGGTGAAGAGGAGGAGCTTGAAGATAGTGAAGGCTTGGACGTAGAAGAAAGCAACCATATGACATAGAAGAGTCACACCATGTGGCCACTCCACCTCAAGGACATGAAAAAGAGGAAGATATGGAGGTTGAGTACAGGGGGAGCATAGGTTTAAGAAAGTGTTCATACGCATAAGGACTCAAAGTGGAACCTCATTAAACAGTACATAAATCACCTCATATTTCTCCACAAAAGGATACCACTAAGCTGTTAGGGCAAAATCACAGCACCCCTGGACGCACATCAGGATTTTAGGTTGATGTTCAGGCATCCAGTGTGATTGCACAACATGGAAACCTCTCTCCAAGCGTGGGACTTGTGGCGAGAGAGGAATCTCAGTATTAAGATTTGGTTCCTCAAACTCCTCTGATTTAGATCTATATTTTGCAAAACTACAGAGGTTTAGATCCTAATCCTATTCTAACTTGCAAGGAGACAGGGGCAGAAGTGCAAAAATTGAAACTAACTAAAGATGGTGATGCACCAAAAGGAGAATGTTGGACATCTATCAAAACTGCCATGGGACAAAGAGAGGTGAGCAATGGGAAGGATGGATAGATGCATCACAGGCCCAAGGATAGATTTCACACAGAAAATGTCCCAAAACTCCATGAACATAGCTCCAGACCTGCAATGAACATTCAAACATGCACAAATACCTGCAATGAAGAGAGGCAAGAAGAGAACAAGCAAAAACGAGGAAGGATGGACGGATGCATCACAAAACACGTTTTTTGCTCTATAGAAGTTTGCAGGTGGGAGAACATCATTCCATTAGTAAAAGGAAAAAATGCCATTACAGAGCAAGGGAGGAGGTTTGAACTCCATTTTCAACCCTAGAGAAGAAAAGAAGGGAGAGCAGAGTAGAAAGAATGAACAACCTCTTTTCAAAATGAGCCAAATCTGGCTTTTACATTGCATGGGTCAAGCCCAGGGGACAAAAACGTAGGAAAACGCGCAAGCCCATTCCTCATGACTACAGGTGCATTAAATTGGCATGGGGGACCTTACAAACCCATACCCTATTACCTTGACCGGATTACAGGAGAATGCGACCCAAGAACGCATTAAATGGATTGTCGTCATTGGAATGTCATTTCTGGCCATGAACACGCATCAGAGCCGTTTCTCAATTTTCTCTCTTCAGACTGCACCAAAACTCGAGATTGATCCCAGAATCGTTTAGAGAATTTCACCAGCTTTCCGTTGATATAAAGAACGTGCAAATCCGAGCTCTGGATCGAAAGTTATGGTGATCTGAAGAATTAGGGAAATGTGGAAGTTTGGTGAAAACGGATTTTGAAATATTTTCGCGCTAAAGGCCACTGGATGACACGTGGCAGGCTCTGATTGGACGAGAAATTCTCTCTCCTCCATCTTTCGTGGGCTTTCCTTTGAAATTTCCTTGTGGGGCCCTTTACTGGGACACGTGGCACTATCCCATTGGTTCGGGCTGACCCTTTAAAACTTGCCCTTTGACTTTTGACTTTTCTCCTTGAGACACGTGGCATGATCTGGTTGGTTCTCGGCCCTGCCGGCTCTTTCGCGCCCTTCACGTCTTTTCATCCCGGATGTCCCAAATGCTTAGTGCTCCTTGTGCTGATTTCGCGCGAACCGGCCGGTTCGCGTCCATTTGTCCCAAATGTCCCACTTTGCTTAAATTGGACTGCCTCGACCTTTTTCGCCTTGGCCGGTTCAATGTTCTTTGGCCCTTTGTCCCATTGTGTTTCGGACTGTTTGTGCTTATTTCGCCCGGTTCGGCCGGTTCGCGCCTTTTTGTCCCAGATGTCCCAATTGCTCCTAGGACTAGGACTTAGCCGATTTTCACCATTTTTTCTGGATCAACCTTCTTGCCTTCTGCAACCTTTTCCCGCATTTTCTCAGAGCTTGCTCCTAACTACCTGGACAGGAGAGTTAGAAAAATATCTGAGAGAACCTCAGAAACATGATGTTTGCTCTGAATCAATCAATGTGCCTGGGACTTGAATATTCTGATGCATGTTATCAAAATTACCCAGGGGGGGTGAAATTTTGACAATGATAACAAAGAAGAGAAGAAAGTTGAAGTTGGATAAAGAAGCAGAGGAATTAGAAGAGAGAGAGTGTGCATCTCCTACCCCACTCAAGTAAGAAGATGAGCCACATAACAAGGAAGAGAAAAAATATGAAGAGATGAAGGATGGAGAAGAAAAAGAAAAGGAAATCTCCGGATCCACACATGTGACTACTCAGGATGTAATGGGACAAGCTCCTAACCTTGAAGCTATAATTCCCAAGGGTTCTAGATTGAAGAGGATGAGTGGAGAGAACATTCCACTAGCCATGGGGTATGTAGAGGACATAGGTAAAATTTTCACGCTTCTCGAGAGCACGATAACACAGAAGGATTTATTCAGCTGGGAGCTAATGGATGAGGATATGGAAACTATTTGCACTCAAAAGAAAATATTTGGTCAATGCACACCCACATGGATGAGCCTAACTTTGATGTATGTGAAGAGTCATGCATTTCGAGATGGCTGAAGAAGGCACCACAATCTAGACATATGATGGTAAAGCCTACTGTCATGTCGGATGAGCAGGTCAAGCAACACATTGGTGAAGGTTTATGCTGAAGTTACTAGAAGAAACATGGATAAAGCTGCAATGATCGAGCATTGCATGAGGAGATAAAGATAAAGTATGTGGAGATAACACGCATAACATAAGAGAGGGACTTCATGCAAAAGAAGAATGAAGTATTTATCAGCATCGCAGAGGAGATTGGGGACAATGTCATAAGAGCTAGGCCACACTTGGAGACCAAGGTACCACAAATGTTTCCCTCAGTGATACATTATGTAGGAAATTTGGTGGACATGATACTTTAAGATGAACCTCTGTGCATGATAGTGCACCAAGGAAGTTAGATAAAGAAGAAGAATGAGAGAAAGCCTCAGTGATGCAAAAGATTACATCCTATGAAGGGCTACTACAAGTGCTACAAGAATTATTGAAGAAAGCAGACCAGGCTTTGAATATATGCACAGCTCCAGAGGTGCTTATCAACATAAAGACCCTAGAAGAAAACAATGAGGTCTAGAAATCAATGAAGGATGAGACATTGGGCTGCATCAGAAAGATTTTCAATAGTTAAGAAGAAGCACGAGGCCACGACAGCAAGCGTAAGAGCCACATAAGACTCAACCTAGAAGATCTTGGGAAGCTCATTTTTAAAAGATATATCTTCTAGAAGGAATAATGACCTTGATGTCCATCATTGTGTTGGTTCGTAGAATGAAAAAGGAGAGATTATGAGGGATGAGTTAGAATCCATTGTTGTGGACATTCTGAGAAACCCGTAACAAGCACTCATTGGATGGTAGGCCTTGGAGGCTGAAATAAAGGAGGAGTATCCAAAGTTGATACTTCAAACTGATATAGAGGAGGCTTTCTCATAGCCTCGGGAAAATTCTTTATTTATCTACATTATTTCATTCTTATTCTTTCCATTCTTCTATTCTTTACTTCAATTTTTGGAGATACCTATTATCAGGATGACAATGAGATTAGTGTGGGGTAATTTTGATCAAAGAATACTTGTCAGAGATCACACAAGAAGTTCACATGGGAGAGAAGGCCATGATCAAGGGTGCGGTAGGACAAAAAAAAAACCCGCGTGCGAGAGGGCAATTTTAGCTTTTGGGACTTAGCCAATTTTGAGCATGATGACCTATTTTTAGAAGATGGAATGTGGAACACACCAATGATGTAGAGACGTGCGTGCCACACATTATATATCTTTGGAGGATTAGATTGAAGCATTTTACATGGAGGCGAGCTAAGAATAGGATTGTCACTTGATTAAGCTGTAAGATGTCTATAGATAGCACACTTACATGTGTGGTTATGCTGTAAATGGCACATGGCTATTAATAGCATGTGACCTATTTATGGAATAGATAAGCGGTGAAGGAAAGTCCCCACCCTATATATATGATGTGAAGTATATAGTAAAAGATATGTGTGATGGATGTATAAAGGTATAGAGATATATGCATATGATTGGATTGTTGTATCGAGATCCATACGCGTATTGGTATAGATTGACATTATTGTAAGGAGATTTTGTGTTTATTAATATATGGAAGATATTGGCTAAATATAAGTTTCATTCATGTGTGTAAATTAGTAGTGCATGTTATTGATTCAATCATGATTACTATTTAAAGCTTGTTCTTTCATAAATCTGAATGTAGGATGCATGGTAGAATGGGGATTAGTTATGGATATATATGTTTCTTCCTTAATCACACTAACATCCTACTACAACAACCATAAAGAGGGACCTAGTACCTTTGTGTGCTTGGGTGAGTGCTTAGTCTAGGTTGAGTGATGTGCCATCACGTCTAGGGTGTTATCTGGTAAATTATAGGTTGCATCGGTGGTATAACAATTAATCTTTGGAAAGAAGGAAAAGCTATAAATATGAAGTCGGGAACATCATTATTTTACCTTGCAATTACGAAGTGAAAGAAGCTCTTGTGAACTAGGGAATCCAAAGAGAAATTTGTGTGAAAGAAGAAGAATCCAAGAAATTTGAGTGTGCGACTAGAGTATATATACGAACCAGAAGAAAGGAGTACACGGGAGCAAAGAAAGGTGTTGAAGAGTGCCATCTTGTGGAAGGTTTTCCTGGTTAGGGTTTAGAAGCTAGGGCACATAGAAAGAAGGATTCATTCTAGGAGTTGAAGATTTAGAGTGTAGCATAGTAGTAGAGTAGAGAAAGAGGAAGGAGTTTTAAGTTCATCTCGACTAGAAAATATGGTACCCAAGAAACCAACTATTTCACCAAAGAAAACAAAGGGAAAGGGAAAGGGAAAACAAATAGCTACCATCACGAGCACCAATGAAAAATGGCATACGGAAATGCAGTACCCAGATGGGGTATTTCTAGGAAAAGAGTAGGAGTCACACTTGCGAAAGATGGCCATGAGTGATTATAACCATTGCACGAGCACAACCGAGAAGGAAATGGTGCTAGAGTTGGTCTGAACAACTAAAAAAAGGACACCAGATGGGATGCCCATTTATAGTGATGAGGTGAAGGTCAAATTAGAGAAGGCTGGATTATTATAACTATATGAGTTGCCTTACTTTGGAAATCCTGAGCACCTTTATCAATGGTTGATGTCGCACATGCATGAGGATCACTTTTATTTTGTAGGGCACAAGATGCACATCACACCACAACTGATATCCAAGTTCACAGGCCTCAATTATGAAGGAGATAGCATAGATGATGATGTGAGCAACAAGGAGGCTATCGAGGAGAGATCAGCCGCATATGACTACAAATAGGGGTCATGATACTTTGACATCGTCAAGATTCTAGATCCTATAATGAGGATGGCCATGTGCTTGGTGACCAAGATCAATGATCGGGAACATTGGACACAAGAGAACAAGGCATGTCTAAATGTATACCGGAATATATCAAAAGGAAAAATCTCTAACTTATTCGCTTTCATTGTGGATGAAATCATAAGAAGTATGCAAGAGGGAGAAAATATACTCTTCGGTAACATTCTCCTCACCATTGTATTTTCATAGATTGGAGTGCTCAATGGGCCAGAATTTTTTTTTTTCGGGAGTATCAAGAAGAGGATCCTTCACCCACAAAAAGTTTTGTGAAGTACGCTATGTGAAACCATGACGGCCTCTCACAAGGCACGTTTGGAAAATTGGTACAAGTGAATGCGTGATGAATTTAGAGAAGAATGGAGGATCCCAGAGCAATTACCAATGCTCATGGATGGAGAGGAAGAGTTTGTAGTATATCAACATTTCTACATTGGTAGATTTACCTTGACAAATGGGACTAAGGTTCCATGGTGCAAGCTACCCTTCTCCTTCACCACACAATACTTCTAGGTAGGGGTCAATAGATTTAAGGAAGCCAAAAGACTAAGGTTCAACCTTAGTGAAGTGGACCAAGTCCACCAAGATCTGCACCAAAAGCTTGTGTATCTCAAAAGCATGCATACGTGGAGAAGTATGTCTCCCATGAAGTTCAAATGATGAAACCTATAATGTTGCCAATCACTGGAAGGGATGCAACAAGGATATACCTTTCAATAAGGCCAAAATTTGAAAAGGGCGCTTACTTAGAGAATGATATATCCATTACTCAAGACCCTTTAGGAAGGAAGAATGTTGTGCAAAGGAAGAGAGAAAGAGAAGAGGTACATGAGAAGAAGCCACCAAGTGTTGAACCGCACAAGCGGTGAGTGTGCGGAAGCAAGCACTAAGCCTAGTACTTATGCACGAGAGAAATAAGTCTCTTGTCAAAGCCAAGACCCCGAGAAGAAGAGGTATCGAAGCAAGAAGAAAACATAACCCATGAGGAATCACAAATGAAGACATCACCTATTAAAGATTAAAAAAGGAAGAATCTCTGTCTTTGGAATACCTAGTAAGGAATAAGCGAAGAAGGTAGTGATGAGGCTGATTCGGAAGAAACATAGACTCTAGATACCTACATCAGCAAAATGATGATGATGATGATGCTGAAGAAGGAGGTGAAGACCATCCAATATATGAGGTGCATGATTCGAGGAAGAAGGAGATGAGTATAACATAGGACGATGAGGAGAAGAATGATGAAGAATAATTTGAGGCTCAAGGCAAGGGGATGAGTGGAGAAATAAGTACAAATGATCAAAGGACCCCAAGACTCACAAAGGAATAGATAGAAGAGGCCATAGAGAGAGAAAATTGGTGGGAATTATCAAGAGGTTGGTGGAACAAGAGGTAGAATGCAACGTGGATGAGGTGCTTAAGGAAGTTGAGGAGGAAAGCATAGGAAAAGAATATGAAAGCATGGGGGAGATCCTAGTTTGGTTTCAAGATCCATTAAAAGCATTTACCGATAGTCAAAAATAATAATCATGCATAGTTACCTTCTTTATGTAACGAGAAGAACTTCAAAATATCACAAAATTCCCAAACCCCATCTATCTCACATGAATGACATTTATTTGTATATAGTTTCTTGGATGAATTATAAAATAGGGCATCGTTCATCTACCAAATATTTTGGGTGCCTATATATTTTCCCATATTCCATACATATAAATTATAGGGAGGTCCCATCTAAAAATTAAATTGTTTGGGTTTCACAAGTTTTATTAATTATTGGTGGTCACTAACCCTACTTTCAACCCCCTTTAATTTATAGTTTCTCTCTTTGATCTTTCTTATTTAATTTTAAAAATATATATACATTGTTTGTATATTTGTAGGACATGTTAGGAGTTTCAAAGCACTTTTGGAATCCTTTTGAGTGGCCTCTTTTTTCTTATGTATGCCCATTATGTATTATTTCCTTTTATTTTTTTGGTTAGACATCGATTTGGGTAAATATGGTCATGCTTTAAATTCAATTTATCTATAAATATGCATTTTAGTTCATTTGGAATCTATACAATCTAATAATTAAGAATCACACTGATCATTTTATATACAAAATTTTTAGCACTAAAAAATATTCTAAAGGGAAATAAAACAATCATTGAGCACTTATTAAATTAAACACACACACACACACACACACACCACTACTATTTTGTGTGTTATTGAGTCCACTTTAACTTATTTGCACCTTTGACCCGGGATGTAGGTAAATAAGGAAATCATATGCTTAGAGATGAGTTACAAGTCATATAATGTGAAAGGATAACTAAACACAATATAAAACCGAGACACATTTACATGTAGAAGTCTTATTGCATATTAGTGCAACTTCTATTCAAATGAAAGAATAGGAATAGTGTGATCTTTTGTACAATATTAGTGAGGCTAGGAATTACAATTCATGTGATTTGATGAGACCAAAAACATATGTTTATTTTGAAAATAAAATAAATTAAACATGATGATTTTTGAAGAAAAAAATGACTATTATTGTCAAAAAAATGGAATAAGAAAAAAAGGACTCAAAGTCAAAATCTGCATTGAAATCAACAACATGCATGAGGACATGCATGAAGTTAAGTGTGGGGGAGTGATGAGACCAAACTAAGTCTCATCTATTGCACAAAATAATAGTATTAAGACATAGATAAATTATTTAAAATAAAAATGTAGAATATATTTGATCTATCTTTGAAAAGTCCATTGCAATCTGAATGTTTTCATTTCCTAATATTTCTTGTAAGTTAGAGTGCAATATTGTGTATGAGCATGTCATTTGATCTCTATAATGTATTATATCAAGTGAAAAAATCATATAGTCAAACACATGACTCACATAGCTAAGAGCACATGAATCACAAAGTTAGCTCATAGAATCACCATTGAAATCACTCCAACTAAAATTGCAGACCTCCAAATGATAATTTGAGAGAGGTTTTTGTTCCTTTTATTTTTAGAAGGAAAAAATCTCTTTGTTTTTACACAAAAATAATGGTTATGAAGATATCAACATTTTTTCAAGTGCGGGAATCACAGTCACAAAGCGCATGACTCACAAAATCAACACATGACTTATTGTAACTAAAATTAAAGATCTCCAAATGAGAAACTAAAATAGGTTTTTGTTCCTCTTATTTCTAGGAGGAAAAACCTTTGTCCATTTTTACACAGTAATAATGGTTACAAAGATATCACCATTTGAAGAAATAAGTTTTTAGGCGTATGACTCGTCTGAGGAGTGCCATATTCACTCTAACTAATATTGCAGATCTCCAAATGAGAAAATGAAAGAGGTTTTTGTTCCTATTATTTCTAGGAGTAAAAAATCATCTCATTTTTTACACGATAGTAATATTTGAGGAGATCTATTCATTTTAAGTTTCAATCAAATAAGGTTGAAGGAAAAAAAGAGATAAAAACACGGGTTTAGTAAAACTACGATATCTCCTCATTTCTCAATGAAAATAATAATTTCAAGATTTTTTGAAAATTTTACAACAAGGATTACCATACCTAGAAAAGGTTTTAAAACATTCTTCAAATTGAATTCATAGCAATGATTAGAAAATTAGAGGTGAGATTATAACAGGACAATTGTCAAGTTGAAAGATTCAATCATGTAAGAGCGAGACTTGAAAAATGGAAAGAATTAGTAAAGTGTATGTCAAAGAGGTAGTTAAATCTAGAGTTGTAATATTTGATCAAATCTCTTTCACATTTTTTTCCTTGTCAAGTGGAAGAAGTAGTTAAGTGCAAGTGAAAGGAGTAGTTCAATCTAGAGTTGTAGTATTTGATTAAATCTCTTCCACATTTGTCTCCTTGTCAAGTGGAAGTAGTTAAATACAAGTGAAATAAGTAGTTAAATATAGAGTTGTAGTATTTGAATAAATTCATTCCACATTTATCTCATTATAAAGTGGAAGATGTAGTCAAGTCTTGCCCAAGATTATAGGTAGGTAGTTCTATAATATTTTAGTATTGGCCAAGGGATGAGTTATAAATATCTCTCTAAAGCACTCAATGCAACAGTGGTAGAAGATGACTGATTTTTGTATCATCATGTATGATAAATAAAATATACAGATTCAAGTATCTTAGAAACAACTTATTTTTAGTTTTAATTACCAAACTTTGAGGGAAAAGCAATGGCCCACTCTTTCCCAAGGAGGAGGATGGTTTATTATTTTTAGAATAGAATCATTTTTGTTTTACTTAGATTGTTTAAATTAGCAATGTGTGTTTTATTTTTATTCATGAAGTTTCACTTTCATTTGTTTACTATCATTTATTTATTTTCAATTTGTTAGATTAGATTTTCTTTTAGTTATTTATTTTATTTTGTTACATTAGATTTTCTTTCAGTTATTTATTTTAGTTTGTTAGATTAGATTCACTTTCAGTTATTGCATTTCCTTTTAAGAATTTTCAATTCTAGAGCAAAGAAATGCAAAATTGTTATTTCTTTTAGCCCCTTTTTCAGATAGCCTTGGAAACCACATGGTTTTGACATTATTTAGTATTAAATGATTAGGATTTTTGGGCCCCATTAGCTAAGTGCAAGAAGGCATGTGGGCGTGCGAGGCCTAGTTGAAGAAGGGCGCACGGGGTTAAAGGCACACAAGGAAGGGTTATAGCAAGGTTTTTTAGAACACACAGTGCACACGTGCAAGTCAAGACAAGTTTTGGACTTAGCCTTATTTAGGCATCCCATGAAGCACACAAGAAAAGTATGACCCTTGTGGATAAGGTGCTAGCTGATTGAGCGACTATAGGATCAAAAAGGGAATATTCCAGGCATGTGATGGAAGGTTCCAGAAGACATCATTGCAAAGAGTGGAGAGCTCGGATATGAGAAGGCATGCTCTATGGAGGACCACTTCGACACTTGGCACCGATCTATAACTTTAAAAAGGAATGATGGTGGTTTCTAAGGTTATAAATACAAGTTCTCGATAGAAGAAAGGAGAGAGTTGAGAGAGGCGAAGCTCTATAGAAATATAATGGGGGGTTTTAGGGATTAGGAGAATATAGGAATCATGGCACATTTAGAGGGATGGGTATGTAAGCATATTTGTAAAATGATAAATATAGTGTAGTTCTAATGCATGACTTAGCTCTTCATGGTTATATGAGGGTCTGTTATGACCTCAAGGGATTGTAATGTTGTTATTGAACATGTTAATATGAATATAAGGATATTTTATGAATCATATATGTGTTTAGGAGTATAATAATTATGCATTTCCTTTACGTATGAATCATTCCCATATGTTGTTTACTATTTCTTTCTTGGATGCATTGAGATGACAACTTGTTCTAGATTCTTAGAATGTTGTATTGGTTCTTTTCTACCCTTCTACATTTGATTATCTATCATAAGATGGTGCATTCTCATAATACTCACATAAAGGAGATACTCGGTGCGGTGCCCGCGCATGCCTTAGGTGAGCACCCAACGCCCACTAGGTGATAGGCCGATGCGTATGGGATTAGAATATTGGTCTAAGGGTATAAAATATGACTAAAAGGATTGCAACGAATCTCATCATTTTTGGGGCCATTTCCAATGACATGTGTTAATAGGGGTAAGTTGCCAAGATAAGATTATAGAGAAGTATCTCGTAAGTTTCCATTTATAAAGCATATATCTTTAGTTTTCATAAGATATAAAAGATTTTTGTTGTGACAACAAATTACTCTTCGTGTCATTAGAGTAAGTGGAACATGAACTTCTTACGAAATTTTAACTTAGGGGAGATATCTGTTTACCAGTCATTTTAGATAGTTGTTTTAATTTTTTCTATTTTCTTATTTAAATGCTTTGGTTTAGTGAGAGAAATTCTATAAGTTTTCATTCCTTTAGATGATATAAAAAGTATCTGTAGTGACAAAAGGTAAATTTTGATCTATTTGAGTGAATGGAACATGAATCTCATACAAATATATTTTAGATAAAGTAAATAAAATTTTGTTTTGAAGGGACCAAAAACCCCTTTATAAAAAAGAAGCATGGTCATACAAGCCAACAAAAAAAGAGTCAAGGGAGGCTAGTAAAAAATTCTTGATAGGAGGGCCACCCCTAAATAGAGCCAAACTCCACACAATCTGCAATATTAAACATACACATATTTTTTTAACAGAGACACAAAAGGATAGGAATAATAGTAGAAGTAGGAAACAAGAAAAACATAGAAAAAGACCAAAAGGTTAGCCAAAGGCCCACTATTATTTTGTCTTAGTAGTAAGACCCTTGCTATTTGTTTTGGCACTCATCCCACTATTCTTCTATCCAACAACCTTTATGATCACCCTCTTAGGCCTTTTATCAACTTTTCCTCAATCTCTGTGTCCATGGTATCTTCACCGTCGAGCTTCTCGGAAGGAGCCTCGTCTATAGCTTTCTGCCCTCATCCTTGGCCATTTGATCATATAGAATAGATATCCTCTACTCTTACATAACAAAATCAAAATGCATACCCTTGATCCTCTTATTCTGGACATCAATTTTTTGGTGGAAATATCTAACCTCATGAACCAAATTCTTGTTTTTTTTTATTATTGGCAAATAGTTTTTTGAAAGGGACTATACCCTTGTACAGCAAGGCTCAGAAGCCAGAATAGGAAAATAAAGCTCGAAAAAAAGGATCAACATCCTGATATAACAATAAGGACCAAGTGCAGAACGCAGTCTGCAAAGAAACAATCAACAGCAACACAACAGCAAATAAACACCTGCTGGACAGTGATCAAACAGCAAACACGCAGTGGTCCGGCCACAAAAATGATAACAATGTACTCCGGCCGACCACTAACGGAGAAAACAACCAGACGATCATCACAAAAGAGCCCAACAAAAACTGACAAGGAAGGAACCAACAAAAGCAAACCAGCTGCAACAAAACAGCAACAAAACAACAACACAGCTGCCTAGCAACTGCGTAGCAGGCCATAAGCCAAAATGTAGCAATGATAGCGCCCAAAAAGACAAGAATCAAATCTTGTCCGATATGGTGGGGGATTTAGATTTGGCATTACCCTTCTTTTTCCGATCCACCACTGTCCATTCCTGATTTTCCACATCCACTACTGATCGGAAAAGCGCAATAGGTTTGATGAGGGAGTGACCCAAATGGGAGGTCGGAATATCTTTAATCACTGAATCAGCAGCCTGTAAAGAATAATCTGGAGGCTTCTCTGTATTGGTCTGTGAATCAACCATGATGGGTGAGTTAGCTTGCAGGGGGGCACTCGAATCCTTAGCCGGATTTGAGTCGATTGTAAGATGTTCAGGTAGAGAATCCCTCCACCAGGCTGTTTTGGTCTTACGTTTGGAGTGTTCACAGTCATCTGTAACATGACCAGTTTGGAAGCAACGCCTACATCTGAAGGCAAGTCTCTCATAGTCTATCCTCTGCACCCAGAGCCTGGCTCCAATCTGAAGATTGATTTCTGCTGGTAAACATTTGGAGGTATCGAGATCAACCAGGATTCGAGCATAAGTAGTATGGGTTTGAATGGAGGTCTTATCATCAACTGCTACACATGAGCCTAAAGTATCCCCTATAGCAATGAGACAAGATCTGTTCCAAAGCTGCAATGGGAGTCCTGGTAGAC
Organism: Taxus wallichiana var. yunnanensis; assembly: GCA_018340775.1. Taxonomy (NCBI): domain Eukaryota; kingdom Viridiplantae; phylum Streptophyta; class Pinopsida; order Cupressales; family Taxaceae; genus Taxus; species Taxus wallichiana. The sequence continues at coordinate 586,163,931 of CM031235.1, read as the reverse complement.
GAACCCAAATCGGGTAGGTATCAAAAGACTCCTTTAATGGGTCGAAAGATGGATACCATGGTTTGGACATAAGCCCATGTTCCCCCCAAACCCAATGTTGACTAAAAATTAAATCCCTATCTTCAGGGGTTTCAAAGACAGCAATGAAGTAAGCTTTAGCACAAGGATAAAGCTCAATCTTACCTTGTATTTTTTCTCTCCATCTCTGGGCTATCCAGTCATGAAGCTGAGAAAGCTTAGGCCAAAATTTGTGAAATCTGCATATGAGCCCCAGATGGGAGAGATTTTCCTCCTCCTTAAGAACCTTTAGAAGTAAATCCTCTTCGATTTTCAGCGTCGGGACCTCCTGGGAGGGTTTTAAGAGCTCATTTCTGACATTCTCCTTCTGTTTGGAGACCGCTGAAGCATAAGATCCGGACCTATTGTTGCTGTTTAGATTGTCCTGGTTCTGGCTTACCCCTGTACCTCTTCCTCCATCACCAGATCCACTCTTAGTCTCGCAACTGACTGCGATTACGGTATTGAGTTTTAAAGGAGATAATGAATCTTTGAGTGAGCCATCTTTACCTGTCCCATGAGTGAACACCCCTGTTTTGATATGGGGGTCTTGGTTAGTATTGCAAGCCATACCAATCCATGAGATTGGTGCTTTATTTTCCTCTACATTTTTGCATCCGCCTCCCACAGATACCACTGGTTTCTCGCCGCCATTAATAGGGACCTCATTTCGAATTTCTGAGAGGGGCGAACCTCTGGCAATGCTCGTGCCTCCTCGAACCCTTATTTTTAGATGAAGCCCGCGTAGAAACCATGGTAGCCGTGGGAACGATGGGCATGAGCAATCTCGGAGCAGTTGCGGAGCAGCCGCGGAGCAATCGCGGAGGCTATGATCGCAAGCGCAAGCAAGCTTGAGCGAGCAGCCGCATGGAGCGATCAGCAGAGCAGAGACGCAGAGCGGGGGAAAACGGATTCAAATTTTTGTTGGTTTTGACTCGATCTCATTAAATCGGCCCTAGTCCAGCAAATCCCTCTCTCTTTACTACTTGAACCCTCACCCTTTTGTGGACCCCTTTTTTCAAAGTTACCATGGACATTTACAATCCCCTTGAATTATCTTTCCCACTCTTTTTCTTGAGTCATTTCATGATAGTCGTTAGGGTTTCATTATATCGACTATGTATCACTACTTGAGCAGAGATAAGAGGTTTACCATTTTGAACAAGTAAAAGAATCAAATCTTGATGAAGAGGAACATCAATTTTCTTTAGTTTAGATTAGAAATTTGGTACAAATATTTAGTTTAGATTAGGAATTTAGTTAAATTTGTAGGATTAGAGATTCACAAAATATTTACCAAAAACAACCCCTTAAAACAAAATTTGTGCAAAATAAACAATAAACATTAGGGGAAGATCTGCTCATGCATGGCAATACAAGGTTGAAAAAAAAGCATAAAGATCTAGTTGATGTATACCAAGAGATGACAACCCTCAGATCTACGATTGAAGAGATATAAAGAGGAAGAAGGATGCCTACAACATTTGTTGATATAGAGATGAAAAAGAAGACATCATGTTGAATGTTTTTCTAAAATAAAATGGATTGCATGCATTGATTTTACTATAGTAACTCATGTAGTTTTTTGTCAACATGCAACTACCATTTTTCTTTTGACTCTAGCTACCAAAGGAAGAAAAGATTTTATAGAAGAAAAATTTTTTGCAAAGAAAATAGATCTCAACCACAAGTTCTAACCATAATGGAAAAACTTAAATATGCAGATACAAATAACTACATGGTTGATCAAGGAGTGCACAAGAAAAAAGAAAGAGTTAAAAACTAGAAAATGACTACTCTTTTTGAAACAAAGAGAAAAAATTAAAGAGTTAAAAACCAACAAATGGTGACTCTTTTCTGAAAAGAGAAAAAAGAAGAAAGAGTTGAAAACTAAAAAATTGCGGCTCTTTTTGAAAAAAAGAGAAAATATTTGAAAACCAACAAATGACAACTCTTTTCCAAAAAAAGGGAAAGTAGAAAACCATCAAATGACTGATTTTCCCAACTGCAATAAAATATAATTGATATAATTTGTTATTTCTTTCAGATCTGCAGAGTTGGATTCCTTTGAAGATGAAAATATTAGTGTTGCAAGTAAAATATATGACTTTCATTACAATTTCTAATATTTATAAAAATCAAGGTTGTGCAACAATAAGAAAGCATGGATAACTTTGAAATATGGTCTAGGTATATTCTATCATTTTATTCTTAGATAAAGTTATTAGTTGTTTTGATTACAGATAAGTCAACTTATAAAAACCTATCTAAAAGAGGAATATTTGTTTTTCAATAAGGCTTGTAGCAAAATATGAGAGAAATTAAATGTTAAAAAAGTAGAAAAGAAGTGAATAACTTCTTTTGCAAAAAAAAAATAAAATCGATCATGCAAGAAGCCAAGTGTGGAGGAGAAGAAGATACAAGCCTACAAAAATATTTGAAAATTATAGAAAAAGGGTTGATATATACAAAAATATGTTGATTTTGAAAAGAAAATAGACATGTTGATTTTGTGAAGAAGAAAAAAATGACCGATCTTGTACCAAAAAAGGGAAAAAGAAAAAAAGGACATAAAGTCAAAATGCATTGAAATCAACATGCATGAAATTAAGTGTGGGGAGAGATGAGACCAAAAACATATGTTTATTTTGAAAAGAAAAGAAAATAAACATGTTTTGTGAAGAAGAAAAAAAGACTAGTCTTGTACAAAAAGAGAAGAAGAAAAAGAGGACTCAAAATCAAAATCTGCATTGAAATCAACAACATGCATGAGGACATGCATGGAGCTAAGTTTGGAGGAGTGTTGAGATGAAACTAAGTCTCATATATTGCACAAAATAACATTATCACTTCTCTTATAAATTGTATTTAGATGTATTATTAATAACTAAATAGTTTATTTAAGATAAAATGTAGAATATATTTGAAAAGTCCATTGCAATTTGAATGTTTTCATTTCCTAATCTTTCTTGTAAGATGGAGTGCACTATTGTGTATGAATATGTCATTTGATATCTAGAATGTATTACATAAAGTGAAATAATCACATAGCTAAGAGTGCATGACTCATAAAGAGCATAAGAATCACAAAGCTAGAGCGCATGACTCGCATAATTACCATTGAAATCAATATAACTAAAATTTCAGACTTACAAATGATAATTTTAGATATTTTTTTTTCCTCTTATTATTAGGAGGAAAAACCTCTCTCCGGTTTTACACAACAATAATAGTTACGAAGATATCAACATTTTTTCAAGCGCAAGACTCATGCAGTCACAAAGCACAGGACTCACATAATCAACAAAGAACTTACTCTAACTAAAATTATATATCTATAAATGAGAAGATTAAATAGGATTTTATTCCTCTTATTGATAACAATGAAAACCTCTCTCCATTTTAATGCAACAATAATGGTTACAAAGATATCACCATTTGAAGAAAGAAGTTTTTTCGGGCATAGGACTCACATGACAACACCATATTCACTTTAACTAAAATTATAGATCTCCAAATGAGAAAACAAAAGAGATTTTTATTCCTCTTATTTATAGGAGGAAAAATATCTCTCCATTTTTACATAACAATAATAATTGAGGAGATATATTCATTTTAAGTTTCAAAGAATAAGGTTGAAGGAAAGAAAATAAGACAAAAACATAGGTTCATTAAAACTATGATATCTCCCTCATTTATCAATAAAAATAAGAATTTCAAGATGTTTTCAATATATTACAACAAGGATCACTAAAATTAGTTTTTTTGAAAATATTATTCAAATTGAATTCACATTAATGATCAGAAAATCAGGGATGAGAATATGGTGGGACAACTGTCATGTTGAAAGATTCAATCATGCAAGAACAAACTTGGAAAATGGAAAGAAATAGTTAAGTGCATGTGGAAGAGGTATTTCAATCTAGAGTTATAATATTTGATTAATTATCTTCCACTTTTTTTTCCTTATCAAGTGGAAGAAGTAGTTAAGTGCAATTGAAAGAAGTAGTTTAGTCTAGAGTTGTAGTGTTTGATTAAATCTCTTCCACGTTTGTCTCCATGTCAAGTGGAAGAAGTAGTTAACTACAAGTTAAATTAGTAGTTAATATAAAGTTGTAGTATTTGGATAAATTCATTGTGGACATTAATCTCATTATAAAGTGGAAGATGCAGTCAAGTCATTCCCAAGATTATAGGTAGGTAGTTATATAATCTTGTAGTATTGGCCAAGGGATGAGTTATAAATATCTCTCCAAAGCACTCAATGCAATAATGGTAGAAGATGAATGATTTTTGTAACATCATTTCTGATTAATAAAATCCATAGTTCAAGTATCTTGGTAACAACTTATTTTTAGTTTTGTTAACCCAACTCGAGGGAAGAGAAAGGGCCCACTCTTACCCAAAGAGGAGGATGGTTTATTTTTTTAGAATATAATCATTGTTATTTTACTTAGATTGTTTAAATCAACATTGTGTGTTTTATTTTTTGTTTTTGAAGCTTCACTTTCATTTTTTATTGTTATTTATTTATTTTCATCTTTTTACATGATATTTTCTTTCGATTATTTATTTTAATTTGTTAGATTAGATTTAATTTTAGTTATTTATTTCAGTTTGTTAGATTAGATTCACTTTCAGTTATTGAATTTTCTTTCAAGCATTTTCAATTCTAGAGAAAATAACTATAAAATCATTGTTTCCTTTAACTCCTTTTGTAGATAGCCTTGGACACTACCTAGTTTTGACATTCTTTAAGATTAAATGATAAGGATTGCAACGAATCTCATCATGATCATGTTATTCCCTTAACCTATAACATGTATTGGGATATGTGTGGTCAACTTATGGCTGACATAAATTCTTACCTTGTCATATAATATTTTTAATGTCTTCACATTGTTAATAAGGACAACCTATGGAGTAACCATATCCTAAATATGGTATATATATGAGGTTGTTATTAGTACTTAAACATCACATTGTGTATTTGGTTCATATTGTAAATTTGTGGAGGTTACCCCCTCGAAGTGGATAAGTCATATAATTGAATGTGTTTTTCTTATTTCCATAATTTGGTATTTTGTTTTTGTTTTTCTAGTTATCTATCCAATTATTTTCATTACAAAATGGTAATGGAGCTTTGATTTCAGGGAAATAGATGAAATCCCAATTTTGAAGATTCACCAAGTTCTTGCAAACTATTGTAATTTTTTTTACAATTTTTTTATTAAAGTTGGAAAATTATTTAAGGAAGCTACAATCCAAATTTCAATTTTTTATGATCCATTTTGATGGAGTTATTGTAGTTTCAGATTTTAAAAATTAACTCTATGAGCCATAATTTTGAAAAAAACATTTTCTTTACATTTTCCAAAATATTGCACAAAATTAGTTATGCTCCATTCCCTATGTTTTTTGATTTTAAGGTTAACATCACCCAAAATAATCTAGTCAAAGTTTGGTCAAGGGTAAACTTTAAATTTTTAAGCCTCGAAATGACATGTCTATAAAATTGAGGTCGGGTAAAGAATTTATATATGTTAGGAAGACTCTTAACAAATAAGAGATGGAGTAAAAATAAGACTTGATAGACCTTTTATTCTAGGTTTTACTTTAGATCATGTAGTGAGCTAGCTTGAGTATGATGTGCACAAAATACAATCTGATATGGTTAGTAAGGGATATGTGAACATCGACAAATGGAAATTGACCATATTTTAAGGATATGTGAAAAAAATGATATATGAGTAGAATCAAAGCATAATTAGAAGAAATCATATTATCCATGCTAAAAAATTTGAGTATCTATTATCGATCACTAATTTAAGGCCTCTACATGCTAAAAAAGTGGAAATGTACAAGTTTAAAAGCAACAATATGATCACATGGATCAACAAAATGGATACTTTCCTTTATCTACATTAGAATACATGTGAAAAGAAGGCTTTCATGACATTAATTTGAACCCGATAAATTCATAGGGTAAATATGGTTCATAAGCTTAAGAGAAAAATAAGGCTCTTATTATTACCTTATCAATATTTATAGATGAATTGCAAATGCACTATCACAATAATGTGATAGATAATTACTTTAAATAGTTAGCAATTTATTGTTTCAAATATTATATTCAAAAATTTCATAACCTATCACTATGTATAGAGAACATTGTAGAGAAAAAATAGAATTACTTTAGGCCTACACAACACACAAGACATGGATTTTAGTTTTCCCAAACATCTACAAGAGAACATTAGTAAAGGCGGGGTTATAAATGTCATGATCCTATTAGGAAAAATGTTCCCTCGCTGATTTTGTAACCTTATACTCCAAGATCCTCAAACATTTACCTCTCTTACTTTTGCATGACATTTTTTTTCATAATGCAACTAGTGAAACATCATCCAAGCCACAAAGTACTGTACTATGCCGTGTTGCATACCTACATTGTGTTCCACAACCTACACATCACATTGAAATGTATTTTCTCATCCTTCAAAACTAGGACTAAGTTGCACCATATCATGCCCTTGATCCGAATTATGGATTGCTAAAATTCCATCCCCGCATGTCCCTTCCATCTTTCCATTTTGTTTCTAGTTTTCTCTTCACTTCCATCCCTCATTTCTTCCTATCGTATCATATTGTCAACCCATGTAATACCAAAAGTATCACCAAAATCTGCATAAATTTTTTCAAATCCACACTATTACTTTCAAACCATACAATGGTATCCATAGATGTGAGGGTCTTCTTGAGCCACATGCTATCATGCAAAACCACATTATACTATATTTTGTTATGATGCTTCTTTTTATACCATGTAATATTCTTAGTGCCCACCTTTTTAATTCTCACAATCCCAATAATTACAATGATTTACACACTATTATATTCACCTCGTCAATGTAACATGATATTTTATACATTCTTTTACTTGATCAAGGATCTACATGTATTTTATTATATTTGTGGTCTTAACTAATAACGCTATGTCCATAGAATTTTTGTTCACTTCTTCTATACCGCATATCACTCCCATTAACTACTGATAAAATCACATCTATGTGTTGATACACCCTTATGTTGTAGGAATTTCACGATGGTCATGAAGCTTTCCCTTCCACTTTGAGTGGTTGCATAGTTTAATGCCCAATCAAATGTGGTGCAAGTGGGATGAAAATGTAGGTCTTCATGACACAAGACGATCCTAGTTAATATCCAAATTAGATGGCTATTAATCCCCACACATCCATAGTTCATTTTTAGACTCTTTGATTCCTCCTAGGACTAGAGCTTGGTGTCACTTGAGATCCCAAATTCTACGAGGAAAGGGATGGTCCTCTATTTTTCATTTATGCCACCCTCAAATTATTTCTCAAGTCTCTTCTTTTTATTTTCTATAAAGATCAATTCGTGTTCTATTATAAGGGCTTTTCTCTTCTCTTTAGAATTCACTTGAATTCATGTCTTTTATGTAAAGTGTTTTATTCTCTATATTGATATATGTAATGCTTTAAGAGCCTCATTTAATTGTCTATATTTTAGAAATGGTTATTTTTTTGTGGCTTATATCTTCCCAAAGTGTTTTCACTTGTCTCCTTAGATCTCTAACAAACAATTCATACCTATTGTCACATTATGATGTGTGTGTGTGTGTGTGGATTATAGTTACATTTATTTAATATAATCTATTATTCTCAAACACATAGTGGAAGGAAAAATCCATGTTTTACTCTCATCACATCACAAACCTCTTTTATTTTGTTTCTATTCTTCCTTTTGTGCTCATGCAATTGTTAATTTAGGTAGTTAGAAATAACATAAGGAGTAAAAGTAGATGAGAACTATCTCTCTTTGGATTTTTCTTAAAGTAAAATTCCTTTACTTGCAAATAATTGTTAGTTATATAATCTTCACGGGTAAAAACTTTCAACCTCCAACAGTTCTAACACACTTGGTGGGATCAAGTGTATTCTTGTTACAACACTTTCAAAGTACTTATTGATACAAGAATTTTAATTATTATATAAATAGATAATATTTGGAGTGATTATTATCCATATATTTTTAAAAACCATATATAAGCACCTAGTGACCTAATTTCACTCTATTTTCAAATATCCAAAGTGGTCGTAACACATGAGAAGAATATCGACACAAAGTAGTGCTCGAGGGGAGAGGCATTTTGAGTTCTTACAACTTTCTCCAAGAAGGAAAAGTAAATCTATTCAAGGGGAACTTCCCCATCCATATATTTCAGTCCACTCATCCATATAATAATCCATTCCCTACTTTCTCAAGAAACATTCATCCCGTGATATTCATAAAAACATAAAGAAACAATCCTTTTGTTACCTTTAATGGAGGTAACCCTTTAGCCTTAGCTATATAGAAAAATTATATTGTGATATCTTCTATTAAAATCCTTCCATACTTTATTGGTGAAAATGTATTCATCCATGTTAACCATATTTAAGACATTTCAATATACTTAGTTCATCACGTCATTTAAGCTAATCATGTTGTGAGGTTGTTAGCCACTTCACTCAAAGGTAAATCTATTAAGCGGTATATAAGTATTCTCCTTAATTCATTACATGACCAGGATGAGTCGGGAAAAATATTATCTAAGAAATTTAAATAAAATGGGTATAACATGTCTCTTATGGAACAACTAACTACCATTAAAAGAGATATTACTAAAGCACTACTCAATTTCAACTAGAGATTCTAAAAACTTTGGACAAAATCCCACCTCAGATATGTCCTTATCCTTATACTATAGACATTAGATAATGCACATTCCACATAAGGTCATATTGATAAATGCCTCAAAATTATATAAAATACAAAAACCTATAAATTAAAAAACCCATAAAAATAATAAAATACATTAAAAAAATAAAAACTCATAAAATGTTATTAAAATCCCCAAAACAATAAACTATAAATAAAATAAGATAGAAAAAGAAGCAATAATATATAAATATTCAAATATTGAAGTGAATCTAAATATAACTAAAGCCTTAGAGCATTTCAACACTCACCTCCATTTAGAAAATATATAAAAGAAAAATCTTTTGTCCATTATTACTACCCAAGACTTTAATCATATTTTTTTGGATCTATTTGCTTGCAAAATTTTCAAATAGGAAGTTAAATTTGTAAGAAATAGGTGTAGGTTTGCACCCATTTGAAATTGTAAAATTTACATACATGTACAACTCATTTAGGTGATTTGTCTATGATTTTAGTGTGATTTCACTATTGACAAATCAAATCACATATAACCATCCATAATCAATCTTGGAGCACTCCTGGGTCTCAAAAGGCCTAGGTATATCAATTATTTCATGATTTACTTTGATTTATCTTGTAATTTAATTTTATCATGTTAATCATCCTTGAATGGCCTAAGGAATTGATTCAAGAAGATTCCATAACAACCCAATAATACTAATCTATTTTATACTTTATATTGTGCATATTCAAAGAGACATTGCTTTCCTATTAAGATGAACTTGATACTTTGTATCATAACATATAATAACATGTTTACACCCTTTTAATTATAATAGATTAATGTCATGGAATGCAAAATAATAAAAAGAATGTAAGGTTCATTAACATGTGTTATTTTTATTAATTAACTTCTAAGATTAACCATGCAATATCTAAATAACATATTAATACTTGCAACTAGATGATTACAATGTGTTACAAATGTCAAATACATAAAAGATGAGATGTACTTAGTTATACAAAGTGATATAGGAGATATCAACACTAAGAAGAATTTGGGAGAACTAAACACGAATATGATTTGAATATCTAAGATTTTTGCATATTTTGACATCATAAAATATTATTTGGAGTAATGTGTAATAATTTTTGGTAATATAATGTTTCGAGTCACAAACTAGAGCCATCATCGTGAGTACAAAAAAATAATGAAGGTACGATTATTAATCTAAACTCAATATAAATATAAATGAATTTGAGAATAATAAAAATAATAATCAAGGTCGGTTAGTTTTGTAATAGAGAAAAAAATTAAATTAAATTATAAAAGAAAGGATCATTATAAAATAGCCACTATAGGAGGGGAGAAATAAGAAATAAGGTTTTAAATTTGTAATAACGAGACTTAATTAATAAGGTAAGAGAGTTTTAAAAATTAATAAGAACTTTTAATTAAATATTTAAATTTAAATTTATTTATTTATTTGATAGGAAACACTCTTGATCGAGCTATGAACTGGAGTACAATCACCAAGAAAAAAACCTACTATTTAAACCCAATATGCAAATAACAAAACAAAACTAACAGGGGAAAAGCAAGATTGACCCCTAGCTATTACCACTCTTCATTCGAAGAGTAGTAGTCAAGAAAATTTGCATATCACCCCTTTTTTCCCTTTTTCTTTCTTGACCTCATGCCATTTGTATTGATATGAAGCTACCACCACCATGAGATTGTTGGGGGTCCAAATTTTGTTCTTGATCTAAATCCAATTTGTCTGATTTATCAGATTCATGACCCCTCTTCACACCACCTACTGTCCTATTTTATAATGCCCTGTTTGAGGTGGCCATGTTAATTGTACTATTAGAACCATTCCTAGAACTTACTTTGGATGAACTTATCCAAAATCCTCCTTGTGATCTGTTTTGAACACCATATTCAGAGAAGGATTGTTCCACCTCATTTGTTCGATGAACTCTTTCTCCATTGATTCTTCTTACCTTACGGGAACTCTTCCTATAAATGACCTAGAGTTTGACATATGTGGCACCTAAATGTTGTGTTCTCATAGTCTAGGATTTGGACATGCTGGAAATTCCCCAATTTTAGTATAATCTTATCGGGCAATCCCTTTCTTAGGTAAATATTTGTAAAATATGACATATGTATGAAGGCTGTTGCCTCCTTGTCTTGATACACCTTTAAGAATTTACCCAGAGCATTACCTATATCCTCAAGAGCATACCAAAAATACAACGGAAGGTTTGGGAGACGAACCCACATAGGAAATTTAGTGACGGAAAAAGTATTTGGGTCAAATTCTGGGAACTAAGGCATGAAAAATAATCCCACATTTCCCTAGAACCATGGAGCATTTGATAAGTTTTTTTGTACTCTTATGCCTACTTAAACTACGCCACAAAGAAACCCTTAGAACATTTAAGGATACTTCACAGTTTTTAGACAAGTTTTTAGAAATCCAGAGTGAAAGGGCGGAAGAAGATGACCACATGCCATTGAATCTTCCAATGACAACAAGCTGGGAAAGGGATTGGATATAGGCCGATACCTCACAATTATCTAAGCTCAAGAGAGGTGCCTCTTCTTTCAGGTCAATGATGTATGCCAATGAGGTAGATGGACTATGAAATTTTTTTCTACGGGATCCTTAAAGGAAGAAAAATTGGGCACGACTACTTTGGTGGATTCTGCACCCCTTCTTGGCCTTCCATGAACAACATTGACCCCATCCGTTTGAGCTGCATTATATATACCATTCAGAAATATATTTAGGAAAGCAGAGAAAAAATAATAAAAGGAGGTTGGAAAGCATCATACTTGCTCTGAAATAGATGTAGGAAAGCCGAGCTTTGGGGACCTGGAATACTAAGAAAAACCTCTTTGTCTGTTGGTCACTCTGGTGGCCCTTTATGGGTGTGAAGTCTCTGGGAATTAATATGTCAAAGCATGGATGGAGACATGTAGAAAGAATCCAAAACATTTAATCACAAGCACTCTCAAAGTTAAATCAATGGTTCCTTACTTAGATTTTACTGGTGAAGTGGGTATCTTACCAATGGAAGCTTTGGCAATCACTCGGATAATAAGCTATTTGAAAAAGGTGGAAAGCATGGACAATCATCATTGGCCCAAAATGGTTATACAGATAACCTAGAGCGCAGCAAGAAAACTTGGATGAAGCAGACACCAAATGGATGGAGAAGTGGGGCATCCACTTCAGGAGTGCCCTAACATCAATAGGTAAATAAAAAATTATGTGGTAGAGAATTTTAGGAAAATCATGTGGACAGAAAATATTGGTTGTAAGAAAGTGCACTATATCAAATATTTCAACCCCACTTGGGCTCACGATAACAAATCTTACTTAAGGATGGATATCAAAGGTAAGGCTAGGATTATTTTGGCTCAGTTGAGGACCGGGTCACATCATCTTCACTGTGAAACGGGAAGATGGACTATTTCCAAAGAAGAGTGGGAAAGGAGAACTTTTATTTTTTACAAGACAGGGGTTGTTGAAACAGAATGACACTTCATCATGGAATGCTCAGCGTATGATGACATCCACTTCAAGTACAAAAATGACTTACAAGTGGACAACCTAGATGAGTTATTTGAGGAAGCAAAGCTTCAAAGGATTGCTAGTTTTGTGCTCAAGATTCACAGTAGGTGAGAGGATTTGGAAAAGAACTTGGTTTCAGCTTAATGTTTCTACTTTTTTTTTTTTTTGGTCCCTTTGACTCTTTAGTCACGTGGACATCATTAAAATCTTTCATTTCATTTCAAGACCGAGGGGATCTCTTTTCTTACACTAACAGAGGAACAACCATAATTAGGGCTTTGAGGCTCCTGATGGGATTTAATTGTCCTTTGAAATTCATAAGTTTTATAAATTCTAAATGGTCCTCTTAGTTTAAGGAAATAAAATCATGAATGGCTACCGATTCCTTTTGCCGCATGAGAGATAAACACATTACCCTTTTTCACCACCGATATATCCTTTCCCCGACCACTTCCTCCATTACACGATCATCTTCTCCACATCCCGGAATGATGCCAAAACCATGAGTGACGCCCTTCCCGCAAAGGGGCCTCCATTAGGGTTTCATGTTGTTTCCATCGCTTAAAAAAACTCTTCGATCATCTAGAGTAACACCAATTTAAATTTAATTTTGATTTTAATAATAATTTTTAATTTATAAAAAGATGAAACAAAAGAAGAAAAGAGAGATGACACAAAATAATTTTTATTAAAAAATTATTTTGGGAGGCCATGAATAACAAGTTTCCATGTGTTATTAATGAACCAACCCATGTCACGATTGATATTATTTTCATGATCTTAATGGCCTCACGAAGGTGTCATTTCACATAATTTTATTCGAAGCAATAACTCTGGAAGAATCAAGAAAAATGGCGTGCTTAGTCTTAAGGGAATGCTTAGCCAATGTTTATCATTTAATACGATCATGAATGATGTCTCTATCATGCTCATTTATCCTAATTTTGATAGATCTACCAATTTCACCAATATATGGCTTACCACAAGAGAATTATGATATATAGCTTATGATTTTTTGTTAGCTTCATATTGATTAACAATTTTAGGAGGTTTAATAGAATTTTTTAGAGTGTTGGATATTATTTTATTATTATATCCATTTTTCTTAAAAATGCTAGAAAAATGATTAAATTAAAGGACAAGGTGCTCATTATCTGCAACCTTTATCACCATGGAGGCTAAAGTTTTAAGAACACAAAATTTCTGAGAGGGGTGATGGTGGGATTCAACTCTAAGGTAATAGTCCATGTGAGTTTTCTTTCTATATACTTCATGAGATAATGATCCATTTTCTTTTCGTTTTAGAAGGATGTTAAGGAATAGAATGAAATTATCAATCTTGATTTCCATCTCGAATTAGATATGGGGAAAATTTTATTGAGGTGGTGGAGAAAATTATTTATATTTTCCATGCCATGAACCCAAAATACATTGGTATTATCGCAAAATTGTTTCCTCCAATTTGGTTTTAAAGGGTATGAAGAAATAAATTTTTGCTCAAAATTTTCCATAAATAAATTAATAATTACAGGAGAGAGAGAGTGGATCCCATAGAAATAACTTCATTTTGATCGTAAATTTATCCATCAAAGATAAAGAAAGTAGAGCATAAAAAGAGCTCGACAATATTAGGGGTTTTACTATCAATGACTTTACTAACGATAAAAATGGCTTCATCAATAGGGATTTTTATGAAAAGGGAAACTACATCAAAGATGACAATAGAACCATGCTTATCACATTTTTGATCTTTAATAAACTTAAAAAATTAAATTGAGTCTTTAATAAATGAAGAGGACATACCCACCAAAGGTTTAAGCTTATTAGCGAGAAAGGAAGCGAGTTTATAGGTAGGGGAGTGTGGTATTGACGATGGGATGGATCGAAGCACCAGGCTTATGAATTTTAGGCTGGCCATATATTCTCAGGGTGGTTTCCAAAGGAGTAATATTTTTCTTAATATTATCATAAAGAGAGGAAATTTCAATAACATTACAAACAAATTTTTAAATTTTATTGATATGATTTTTGTTTAATTTCCTATAACTAGCAAAATTTAGATAATCAGTCATTTTGGAAATGTAGTCATCACGATTAAGGATAACAACCGCATTACCTTTATCAAATTTAATGATGATAAGATTTTTATTATTTTTAAGATTATTTAAAGTAATGTGCTTGGCTTTGGTAATATTAATTTTAGGAGGCTTATCTCTTCAAAGAAGGATGACACAATCTTGTCTAATCTCTTCAACAGTGAGAATCAGAGAGCCCATATAATGCCCGTTCAAGGATAACAATAATATCCTTAGTTGGGATGAAATTTGGGGTGATAACAAAACATAGGCCTCTATTTAACATTTTAATAAAAGGAGGGTCAAGGAAAATGTTAGACAAATCAATCACATTTTCAAAATTATTATTTTACTTAGAGAGAGAAAGGAGGAGGAGGAAATATCGAGGAGGAAGGGAAATTTAATTTTATGGAAGAGGGATGAAGAGAGAAATTGTTGATAAAGGAAGTAGATAAGGAAGAGTAAAACAATAGAGGATACGCCACATGTGGAGACGGTTGAGAAATAAAACATATGAACCAATAAAGGAGGGGGATGTGTAGTCACCTGTTAGGTTTAGATAATAACTCAATTTCATTTATAGGGGATTAAGGAAATTTGAGGAGAGAAACCAATCACAAAAATTAACGATGGGATAGGGGATGATAATATAAGTGGAAGGATAACCATTAATGTCAGGATAAGTTAAGCAGCTTACCATTGTCATAGGTTAAAATGGGAAAACTAATAGCATGGGAAAACTGAACTAAACAAATAGTGGAAGGATGTGATGAAACAAACATGATATAATCATTTTACACATGATTAAGGATAGATGCAAAACCACTAAGAAAGAGAAAAAAATTTCTCAAGGGTGAAAGGTGTTCAAGGGGATAGGGTTTAAGAGAAAGTAATTCATCAATGGAGAAGTGAATAAGAGATTTTTGGTGAAAGAATAATCTACCTAAGGTAAATAATATTTTACCCAACTTCTTAAGCTATGACGATAACTCTTTTCCCAAATTCTAACATATTTGAATTTTTTTTTCACTAGCTTTGAGAAGATTAGATTCAAATTTAATAGTTGTGTTGGATTCTATCATAGACTAGATATCAAAGTAAAGGAGGAAGCTAACTCAATCTACAAATAGAAGAGCTAGTAAGATAATTTACACAAGCAAGATTATAAGTGTTTATGGTGATTTTCAGTTAGTTGTTATAATATAGAAATACCAAAACTCAAATAAAAGTAGGGTTTACTGATACCTATGCCAAAAATGCAATATCTAAATGATTGGATACAAACAATGTAAGTAAGTACTCCTTTCACCATGTGAGAAGACTTACATACAAATACATCTACACAAGAGAAATATCATATAAATATTTAATGAGTTTCTTAGTAAAGGATGATCTAAGGAATCTAAAGGAATCCTCAAGAGTGTCAAATCATATCATACAAGTGACGTGATAATAAAATAAGATAAATGATAATGCTTCAAAGCTCGGGGATGGAGAGATCTTGATTTACGTAGTAAGTAGCCCGGTAAGGGAAACAATGAGCTTTAAGTCCTAGAAGTAATCGAACTTAACCTGCTCCACTACTTCACATTCTTCTTGTATGATCTTAAGTTGATCCTTGATGTCTTTGACTTCTGGTGTGAGGGAAATGGTGCACAAACTCAACTCATGTGTGATATCAAACTGTTCCCACACAAAAGGATGTTGAATGATCATAACATCGTATGTGCTTGTGATGGGGTGAGAGGTACTGGAACAATCATCTACAATAATACATATTGCAAGATAAGAAATCATGCCAAAAAAATATTGATGAAAGTATGGTAATTTGCTAAAAAATGACTAAAAAGATAGGGATCGACAACAATCGGGAATCAATGGTGATTGGGGAAAAAAGGGATTATTTTGATAAAGGCTAAAAAAAATTGTATTCAATGCAAGATAAAATGTGACAATGCTAAGATTGATTAGGGGAACCCTAGAAACAAATAAAACTCATGAAAAAAGATTTCAATGTTTTTGGGGGGCTAATTAAGGGCAAAGGGGTTAAGGCACCGATCAATAAATATCAGAATCGACGATGATCACCACTTTATTAAATTTTTGAAATATAAAGTGACTATGGGGGATGGTATAGACAATTGTTTAGAGACTAGAAATAATGTAGAATATGACTAAAAATGATAAATGAAAACATACTAACCTTATTGAATACTTATGAGGGTGAAATAACTCCAAAATGTTGATAATGTTTTTTTAATATTTCTCCAATTGACGATAAAGTAGAGTGTTGATTTTTCCTAACGTAGTGATGTCATACAAAGGTGTAAGAATTCGTTCCCAAATCTAGTCTCCGAATAACTTGTCTAACTATGAAAATGGATAGGAGGTAGTTTATATAGGATTGACGACATCTGCAACAATCACCAAAGATCACATATCACCGTCGATTTGTCCAGAGATGTTAAAAATCAAGTAATGAAAAGATGGAAAATGGTTAAAAACATGTGCCATTTGATGATTGAGGTTGTCTCAAGGAACGGAAAAGGGTTAGAAATGTGGGTAGGAATAGGTTAAGGGGTTAGGATGGGTAGGATAAATTAGGATATGTTAGTTTTAGGTGGGTAGGGGAGGGTAAATAATATTTTACGATGGTGAATGAGTGTTTTACAATTGTAAATTATAATGTACTTAGGATATGAATAAAAATGTGAATAATGATGATGTGATTAATGTGTTTGGGGAAGTAACTAAGGAGAAAATGTGGTGTCTAATTTGTCCCTTTTTATTTAGTTGTATGTAGGCATAGGTTATGGGATAAAAACTATTTAGAGATGCCCCAATTTTATGATAAGGATATTGTTCCCCCTCAATCCAATGGCCAAATTTTTTGGTAATTGGATTGAAGAGAGTTAGATTGATTGGATAGGTTTGCTTAAAGATGCTCCAGGATTTGATTGTAGTCTGCAATGACCATGCTAGAGGGGTTTCTAGAGATGGTAGTATTCTTAGAAAATACTTGGTAGGGGACATTATATAGCCTCATGAGGGTGATGATAATCTCTATAACCTATATAAGCATGTTTTGGAAAGATGACTACGAGGAGAGAATCCAATTGGATCATTCTCACGGGACGTGTGAATTCATGGGACCAAAGGATCGAAGGAAAACATCCAATTTGTACAAAACTTGATATATGGTAAAAACATAGGTGTGACAAGGCACTATGCATCAAAGAAAAGACATACAAATGCTTGATTGTGTCATAGTGTGTTTGAAAGAGGTCTAGGTGAAAAAATTTGATAAGGTGGGTAAAAAGGGATGAGATAGGTGGTGATTACGGATCGCCAATGTTTTAGGATAGTAGATCAACGATGATTGTTGATTGACGATGATCATAAAAATGGAAAATATATAATCCAATTTATGCACTCAAATGGGTCATTTACGATGCATTATTATGTGATTCAAGAGCTATGATTGGTTGATTTTGAGTATTTTTGAGAGATGGAGGTGATCGGAAGCATCGGAAAGGGGTAGTGGACCATGAGAGGGTAAGTAGGTTTAAGTTTTGTTGTTTTTTATTTTGTATCTATTTTTTTTATTTTTGTGATTTTGGACAAGATTTAGGCATGAACACCTAATTAGTGATGATTGTATAATCGACAAAAATTAGGTGGATTACCATCAATCTACATAAAGAAAGCCTTGGCGATTACAAATCGAAAATGATCTGTTAAGTTTTTGATAAAAATGTTAAATGATATGTTTTTTCGTTTGTTTTACATGTAAGAAACACCATATATCTTCATGATAAAGTCTCTAAGATGCTAGAGAGGGTTAGTGGAGATGTGACAGATCTTTGAGTGGGATCATTTGACAGACATTGGTTTAGGAGGATTCCAACATTAGCAAAGTGGATTCCTAGAGATTTTAGGTTGATGGGTACAATCTTAGATAGATGGGAGCCGAGTAAAGAGACATTCTAGTTCTATACCGAAAAGATAACTATTACGTTGGATGATGTGTATAGGATTCGTGAATACCTATTCATGGTGAGAAGATAGTGCCTATTACGTGAGAGGCCCTTCTATATACCATGAGATGGTTGTTTGGAGATGATTCCCTTGATATTATATATACTATATGGGGTTTTATATTGAGAGTTACTATGATATAGAGGTGTTGGGAAATCGAGATGATGTTAATATTTATGTTGTAAATTTCATGTTATGCATTTCCGCACTCGGGGGTTAAATATTTCCATGGACACTAGTAGGTTTCTTAGTGGGATTATGGAGCACTTAACAATATATGTCTCGGGATGTGATTTGCTAGCTCAGGTGTACTATGAGGTATGGATGTTTGTGACTCGTTGATGGTTTAGATTAGATGTGGGGTTTTTATTGTATTTTTAGGTGTATAAGCATATAGTTATAGTGAAGAAACTGGCCTACCTTGGAGAGATGGATACCCTACAAAGTATGTGGTGGGTTTTATGATGTGGAGATTTGACTACATATGTGATGATGGGGTGGAGAGGGATCTAACCTATTACATTGATCATATTTGTGGTTTATCTATTCATGATGTATTCTAGAGAACCTATGTGAGATTTCCTGCATTTTCGGGCATGGATGTGGAGTGGTGGGGTTTGAGAGGGTATGTTGGATTCAGGGGTAGGAGGGTAGAGACAATTGAGGTGGTGAAGTTTCCTAGGGTGCGGAGGGAGTTCATAATCCCACAAAAGATATCAAGTGAGCTAATTTTATATCAATGAGATGATTCGAGAGGGACTTTCTAGCACCGGTGGTAGATGAGGTAGGATAGGTAGAGGAGGAGGGATAAATAGAGGGCATAAATATTGATAATGCTGACATCGTAGAGGGTTTTAGTGAGTGAATAACGCAGTAGTGGGATTCCGTGGAGATAGAGTGGGGCAATGACAAAGGGGTGGGGAGGTGGAGGGTGATGGTGGTGAGGATATGACGAGATTAAATGCATCATTTGATGCACTACAAATGGAGAGGGATAGATTGATAGTGGAGTGGGACATATTTCATCGGGTGAGAGATACTCTGCTGTAACCTGGAGAGGGATCAGGAATGCCTAGAGTGCGATAAATTACAAAAAATAGAGGGACAAATATCACCAGCAGTGGGAGGCACTGCAGGTGAAGTATGGAGAGTTGGGGACAATTTCATAGGCTATAGAGAATATAGCTCGGGGAACAGGGCTAAGTGTGGGGCATGCTTTAATACCCATAGGAAGAGTTTCAACAATAGGAGGAAAGATGGGACCTTCCTGGTTTTGTGACTATTGAGTAGTATCGTGTGCTAGGGGAGGAGATGTGCTACTATGAGTGACTCGTGATAGAGAAACTTCTAGGCATTCCTCACTATCCATAGCATATAATGAGTGAGTGTAGATCGAATCAAAACTACCTCAGTGAGCACTTGCAGTTTCATACAACCTTAGAGAGATCTGGGACCCGATGGAGGAGTGATGGGAGGCTAGGGTAGAGATAGGGTATCTAATTTTGAGTTTATCGCATAGATGAATTTTTTTATATGATTCAGATGCACAAAATTTTGTATATGAGCCCTTTTGAGGAATTGTTTAAAACATTATTGATGAGATACATATATATGATTTATGATTTTGGACTAATGTGTGATTGATGTATTTTGAAGTGATGTTATATATGAGTTTGTGATGAGATTTTGAGATGTTGAATAGATCAGATGTATTGATATTGATATAAGATGTGTAGATGTTACGTGACTCAAATGTGGTGATCTGGATGCACATTTACAAATGTATTATATCATGGTTAAGAATAAATGTGAAATGCTTTATTTGAACATGATTTGATATATGTTATCTGATGGTAAATTTATTGAAAATGACAATGCACTTGAGGCCTTATAATAAATGTTAACATATAACTAATAATAATTAGTCACATGTAGGATCATGAATATATGTGGAAATAAGCTTATGTACCTTATTTCAACATGGGAAGGGTTCATATGTAGTTTATACAAGGGGATTAGGTTCTCCTTTAATGACTTATAGGCTTGTGCCCCAAGTGTATCTTTATTGTGCAAACTGATCAACGTGGGAAGTTTTGTTTTGATGGGAAAGATGATCAATGTGGGAATATTTCGTAGGATGTTTTTGATTATTTTGAATTTTAATATGAAGGTTGATCAATGTGAGAAGCCTTTTTGTAATGATTATGGGTAGCCATCCTTCAAGAGAGTGGTCTAAGTTCTTTGAATTTGATTTTAGATAGTTGTCCTTAACGGGATTGGTCTATATTTTTATGTAATTTTGATTAACAACTGTCCTTCACGGGATCAATTTTTTATTTTTGATAGTGTGCATCCATGCATGTATTTTTGAATTTTTTTTGAGTTGAGGGAAAGCCTAGTATAATATTTGGGGAGGGGAAAAGATGTGTGTACAAACTACACATGTGTACCCATAACATGTTTTCAGTTAGTAGATAAGGGTATTATGAAAGTAATGATTGCTGGGTTCTTGTTTGTTAAGAGGGACTTGTACATGGGGAAAATGTGATGAAAAAATCCATGGTGCTCATATTTAAGGTTGTAAATATATGATACTGATGGAAGACCATATATTTCCATATCATTACAACGGTGAGTGTTAGGTTTGTGTGAGAATGAGATCTTTGATGTGACTAATGTCATGAAAGTAAATGTCTTAACAATAGAAAGGATGAAAGTGCAAGACATTAAGAGTTTATTTTTAAGGTTTACCATCAAGGGAGGCTAAGCAAGAGGTTCTCGAACCATACTTGTGAGTGATGCCATATGGAACAATCCAATTAGGGGAAAATTTTCCACATTTAATCCTTTCCGAGTAGAGACATTTTTATTCTCTTTGAGGATAAGATCATTAATTATGAAGTCACGTTATTTGAAATGTTTAATATGCTATTTTAATGTATTTTTGATAGACATGATTATGTTCAAGGGCTATTATACAACATTTTTCTAACAATTCAAGTTGTGTTAAGCATTCTTAATGGTAATCTTTGTCAAATATAAAATCTCTAAGGGACATGCAAAGGGACATGATTTAAAATTCAAGGGGTAGAACTACCTCAGAGACATAGACTAAAGAGAAGGAATAGCACTTATAGGAGTACATATATATTGATAGCTCAGAGAGTAAACAAAATTTAGAGATGCCAATTTTTCCTTCTTGATTAATGGTTTTCATGAGGATTTTGTTGAGTGTTTTTTTAGAAGCTTCTACTTGACCATTTTCTTGTGGATAGTAAGGAGATGAAAATCTAATCTTGATGTTATAGGTGTCACAAAGTTTTTGAATATTTTTTTTTGAAAGACTTACCATTATATGTGATAATTTTGTGAGGAATGCCAAAGTGACAGATAATGTGATGGTGGATGAATTTGATGATTTTATTAGCTTTAGTGGAGATGAGGGGAATAGATTCCACACATTTTGTGAAGTATTTAGTAGTGGTGATGATAGAGTGATTTCATTGTGATGAATGAGGGTTGATGAGGCCAATGAGGTCAAGTCCCCATTATGAAAAGACCATAAATATTGAGTGGGTTGAAGGTCTAACTTGGAATGTGAGTGAGGTTGGAGTGTTGTTTACACTTAACAAATTTCTTAACATATGCACAATAATCTTGGTTAAGGGTAGGCCAATAATAGCCCATATGTAGGACGCATTTAGAAAAATCCAGACCATTAAAGCATCCACCATATATGCCATCGTGGAATTCTTAGATAGCTTTAGTGGATTCATGATATTTGAGGCATCAAAGTAAGAGGTCATCAAACCCGCATTTGTAAAGGATACCACCTACAATGACATAGTGGTTAGCATGTTATAGAAAATATATTTTAGTATTTTTAGATAGGTCTAAGGGAATTTTAGATTGAGAAAGATAGTCATCGATTTGAGTGTACCAGAGATCTATTTGATTGTTTTAGATAAGGTTAATAGAGGGAGTTTGTTGATATCATATGGTTGATCAAGTATATACACAACAACAAACAACTTGGAATCTTCAGTTGATAAGGGGATAAACAATGCAAGAGAAGCCATAGTGTCTATGAATTTTTGGATGAACAAGGAACTATTTGGATCATATATTGATCGAAGGATTCTAGGAGGAATTCAAAAATGTTTTTATATTTTTGTAAAATTTCATTCTTACATTGGTAAGTTCCTTTGATTTGATTGATGATAAGTTGAGAGTCTCCATAGATGTCAAGGATTTGAACACCGAGCATGATGACAGTTTGAAGACCCATAATGAGAGATTCATATTTGAACATGCTGTTAGTGCATTCAAAATTTTATTTAAAGGATAGAGGGATAATAGTCTCTTAAGGAGGTATAATGATGATACTGGAACCTCCCCCCTGTCGACACTTAGAATCATCGAAGAGTTTCATTTTGAGGGGATTTTATTCTTGACCAATAATATTGATAGATTCATCTGGGAATTGTTCGTGAGGTGGTTGATTCTTAGGAAGGGGAGATTCTTCAAGATGGGAAGTGATGGTTTTCCCCTTGATAGATTTTGTGACATGTGTTGGTATCCAAATTGATTCTCCTGTGAGGGATGAACAACATCACAAAATTAGCAGGATGCTTAGAGACAGACGAATCATGATATGAGTCATTTTATAGCCGGGGAGGGGATTTAGCTGACTCTTTTTCACTCAGGTATTGGAGAAATGGATAGCACCTTATTGAGGGTTTGATCTACCCTCACTACTTTAGGTCGTGCCTTTAACTAGGGTGAGAGGACCCATTCTGTAACCCATGTTGGTGAAGGATATCAAGAGATCCTTCTTTGCATAATTTTCATGAGAACCTTGAGAAAATATAATCAATACAAAAAAATATAACTCTCACGGATGTCACACTAGAGAGTGGAGATGTTTCCTGGACAAGGTTCGGGTTACTAAAGACAATAATTGAATCCTGATTGTTTCTGCATATTTTGGCAGTGGAAATTATTAAACCTTTGTGGATACACAATACAAACAAGGGTAGTTCATGTAGGATTTATCATTTGAGAATTTTTGGTGGGAAGTTAAGCAAGATAAAGTTGATTATACTAGATATTTGAGAGCCTTTACAAATATTGGAAAAATCACAAACAAAATGCTTCAAAATAGCCAAAATATTCCTTCAACTAGAAGGTGTGTATCAATGGAGGCCTAGAGATGCATGGTTTCATACACTCTTCAATAATTCAACATAAAGGATCATGCTAAAGACTCAATTAAATGTTGAAAGTCCCGATTCGTCATGCCTAAGATACACTCATAGACTTACAAACAATCTTTGTCAACCTAGTGAAAGTAAAGTGATTTTAAATTGTTTATTTCATTACAAGATGAAAGATCTTCTCAATGAAATTGCAAATGCCAGAATACTACCATAGGGATAAGATCTTGTGTGATTCAGAGGGATTTCAACATAAGATTGCAATAGGAACAAGAAAAACTATTTGAAAACATTCTGAAATAAGAGAAAACACAATTGTGCTCATGATCAACACAAATTCATTTCAAGGTTCATTAGATTCATCAGTAGGGGAGAGTTTCTTTAACAATCTTAGAGCTTGTCAATGGTTGTACACTTGCAACCATCTTGATGTGATTAAATCTAAAACATAGGAAAATAAACAGGTTTCTCAGACGGTCTCTTGGGAAAATGGTTTTTCTCAAACTTTCTTAGAAAAATTAACCCCCTTATGCAAGAGTATTCTCATTGCATTTATACAATTTCACTCGCTCACTCATCCCAAATTTTCCCCCAAAAGTCTAAATCTTCAAGAGAATATTCCTCTTTACAACATACTGTTTAATCATGTTTATTCCCTTGAAAATATCTTACTTTCTATTGTCAGGTGGATAAATCATGAACTGATCATGTTTTTCAGTTCCTCAACTATGACCGAGGTGTCATTGATGTATTTTTAATCGTTCTTTTATTTTTTGTGTAAGCAATCCCTTTTTAATAATTCTCAAGTGGCTCCATATGGATTTATTTGACAAGCAATCCTTTTCACCTTTGAGAATACACCTTGAGGAATAGATACCTACATTCATGCCTCTCAAAAATGAGTGTCCTCACATGGATTATACCACATATATGTGTTGCGATTCCGAGTCAACCAAGTGTAAAGAGGAGCCAATAGAAGCCTCCACATGTCTCCTTGGCACAACTACAAAGGTGAAGTCCAGAGGTAGGTTCCTCAAATGAGCATGGGCCCTCCACATGCCCAGAACCCAAGAGAGTTGCACCAGTCACTAAAAAGTATGAGCATGGGAAAGTCTAGCGGAATCTTCCATGTGTTTGTTCGGCTAACTTCAAAGATGAAGTCTAGAGGTGGGACCTCAAATGAGCGTAGGCTCTCCATGTGCCCTAGGCCTAAGAAAGTTTCCTCAGCCTTTGAGAAGTCTCAAGTATAAATCGAAGCTAGCGGAAGCCTCCACATGTCTTTTCAAAGACACGGTTGTGATATGGTTCTCAAAAGCGGAGACCCCAAACAAGCACGGGCTCTCCACGTGTCTCGGGCTCGAAAAAATTTGTACCGATCATTGAAAAATTTTAAGAACTAGTGGAAGGTGCCACGTGCCTAGGGTTCAAGAAATTTTCATCAGACGCTTGAAAAGTCTAAGTATGGGAAGATCCAGTGGAAACCTCCACGTGTCTCTTCGGTGCTCTTTCAAAAGTAAAATTCAAGGGCAGGTCCCCAAACAGTGTGGGCCCTCCACGTGTCTTGGGCCTAAGAAAGTTTCCTCGGCCATTGAAAAAGTCTCAGTGTAAAGAGGAGCCAACGGAAGCCTCCATGTGTCTCTTCGGTGCACTTTTGATATGGTGCCCAAAAGTGGAGACCCCAAACAAGCGTGGGCCCTCCACGTGGAAAATATTTGAGTTGAAGTGGGCTTGGGGTGCTTTTCACATTTTGTATCACTTAAAGAAATTGTGCATTTTTGGACAATTTGGCCCGCCCATCCGCTTTTGATATAGGATTTACACATGGCTTTCCTGGGCATCGACGGGGCTGGCTTACTTTATGACTTTCATTCTTTTTCAAAACAAATCTAAGAATCTCAAAATGCCTCGGTGACCCACCTCCCCACTTTTAACTTTTGATGTGGGCATTAGCGGGGCCACGCTTCACTTTTATACTTTATTCCTTTTTCATAATAAAGCTAAAAGTTCCAAACACCTCCGGTGACCCGCCTTCCCGCAACCACTTGATTTATGACACATGTACACTTTGGGGCCAAAGTAAGAAATTGCTCCACCACTTCATATTGTTGAGTAGCCAATTAGAATTCATTGGAGCCATGGGACCAATTTGGCATTTTTTACAAATGTGACAAAAAGTGACAAGTTTACCAAATAGACCCGCCATGCCATGTCCAATCAAAGAAGACCACGTATCTGCGGGTGTTGGGATAAAATTTGATAGGGAAAACATGACCGTGGAAAAATAAAAGGAAGGGGAAACCCCAACATTCACACCCAAATAACAAATTGGTCCACATGGAAAGAGAAACTATAAACAACACAGAGCTCAACGCGTTTCATGACCATAGAAAGTGATTTGATGACAACAACTTGATAAAGATAAAACTTCAATCATCCACATAGGGAGACAAAAAATATTTCAAACCACATAGACTGAATTTTTTTGAACAAACATGGTGAGATTGAAACGAGCACCAACAACATGAATTCTAGGTCAAATTCAGTCATAAAAATGAGCCATTGTGTGATGCAATTATTAGGAAATAAGAGATAAAATATGCATAACAATCCCACACATAATCACAATAGTAGAAATTAATATGCAGAATAATATCACAAGTTTGAAATAAAAGAGAAAAAAACTAAAAGAAAAAAGCACAGAGACAATATTTAACATGGTTCACCCAATTTAGGCTATGTCCACCAAGAATCACTTGCTTAGATTTTATTACAAGCCATCTCTTTCTCTCAATACAATACCCAGATCTGTTTGGATATGTGCTAAAAAAACTCTCCTAAATTCAAACTTGAACTCACACATCTACAATGTTATGTTTTCCTACCATATACACATAAGCACATCAATAGGCAACTGCTTAAGCAATTTTACAATATTGTGGGTACCAAAACCATGGGCCAAAACCACCCATAAACCTATGGGTCAAAATACTACCCATTTGAGAAGAACATGTTTCATGAGGTATAAAGCACGTTTTGAGGCCATTTTTTTCTCGGGGTTGTGCCCCAAACCCTTACTAGTGGGGGATGTTGACCTAGCTTTGAACTATGACAATAAAACTATGGAGAGTGTACAATAATTTTAATGTTCATTTTTTAACACTTCCACACATGAAAACAAGCTCCATAATATAACAATTATCACTGTGGTATGGTTTGGAATGAATAGCTTTGGGAGGATTAAAAGCTGATGACAACATAAGTCTTATGATTATGGAAATAATGAAAAAGTTTGGAAGTAGTAAAGTACAAGGCATAACTGTTAGGAAATAAGGGATAAAATATGCTGAAAAATCCCACATAGAATCACAATAGTAGAAACTAATATGAATAATAATATCACAGATTTGAAATAAAATTTTAGAAAAAAAACAACACAAAAATAGAGTATATTTAATGTGGTTCACCCAATTTTGGCTACGTCCACTAAGAATCACTTGTTCAAATTTTATTACAAGCCACCTCTTTCTCTTAATATAATACCCATATCTGTTTGGAGCTATGCTCAACAAACTCTCCTGAATTCACATTTGAACTCACACACATATACAATGTTATGTCTAACCTACCATATGCACAAAAGCACATCAATAGGTAACTTCTTAAGTAGTTTTAAAATATCGTGGGTATAAAAACCATGGGAAAAAATCATCCCATAAAACCTATGGGTCAAAATAGCACCCACATGAGAAGAACACATTTCCCGAGGTATCATGTGCATTTTTTTAGGCCATTATTTTTCTTGGGGGCTATGCCCATGAACCTTGATGAGAAAACTATGGATAGTGTACAATAATTTTGGTGTATAGTCTTCAACACTTCCACATATGAAAACAGGCTCCACAACATAAAAATGTCCCACTTGGACATTGGTTTTCCTGTAAGAAAGCTTCTCAACCCTTCACTATCATTCGTGAAGACCATCCAAAGATGAACCTAGCTTTAGTTTCTCCCTTGTGACCACCTTGGTCATCATGTATTCTGTCTGGTATGAATATTCTCTATCTTCAACTTCTCTTCTTCCAAAGTTGTCCTAATGAAATGGTACCTTAGTTATATATGCTTCATCTTAGAGTGGAAAGAAGAGTTATTAGCTAGGTGTATAACACTCATACTATCACTATACAATTTCCATTCCTCATCCTTATGCCCAAACTCCTCAAGCAATTACTGTAACCAAATAATATCTTTTCTTGCCTCTATGGCACCAACATACACAACCTGTGGTTGAAAAAGCCATAAGATTATGCATTCATGAAATCCAACTCACTATTGTGTCATCTATAGTGAAAATATAACATGTTATTCTCCTCCTACCATCTAAATCTCATGCCATGTCTGAATCTACATAACCACACAAAGTGGTGTTTGATCCACTATAGCAAAAACTATTCCCACAGTCCCTCTTAAGTCTTGAAGGATGCACTTTACTTCCTACCATTATCTTTACCTAGATAACTCATAAATTTACTCACTTTGCTCCCACTACATAGGAAATATCAAGCCTAGTGTACACCATGATATACATTAAACTTCCAAGCTTTGTTGATTAGTAAGGTACCTTGGACATCTAGTTTCTCGCCTTCTCTATCTTGGGAAAAAAATCCTTTGATAACTTGAAATGTCCTACCAAAGGATTCCTAACTAGTTTATCATTCTGCATATTAAACCTCTCCAAGACCTTCTTAATGTACTCTTCCTGAGATAAAGTTAGCTTCCGTTCCTTCCTATCCCAAGATATCCTCATTCCAAGGATTTGTTTGGCTTCCCCAAATCCTTTATAGAAAAGGAGTCACTTAGAGGCTTCTTGAGTACTTTCATTTCATGTATATTTTTACCTACAACCAACATGTCATCCACATACGAACACATGATAATATAAATACCATCCTGAAATTTATTTATACACATGTAATGGTCAGAATGGAATCTAATATAACCTTTCTCCATCATGAAGCTATCAAATTTCTTATACCATTGATGTGGAGCTTGTTTCAAGACATAAAATATCTTCTTTAGTTTTCACACCATCTCCTCTTTACCTTTGACCTCATTGCCCTATGATTTATGCATTTATATATCCTCCTCCAAATCACCATGGAGAAATGCAATCTTTACATATATCTTCTCTAAGTTCAAGTATCCTACTCCCACTATTCCAAGAACAATTCTAATAGAATTCATTTTTATTACAAGAGAATAAATCTCATCAAAATCTATACATTTTATCTATGCAAACCCCTTGACCACCAAAAAGGCCTTGTATATTTTCTTGCATCCTTCTTCCTCTTTAAATATGTACACCACTTGTTCTGCAATGCTATTTTTCCTTGAGATAGATTCACCAAATCCCAAGTCTAGTTCTATATGAGAGAATGATGTTCCTCATCCATGGCTTTCTCCCACTTCTTATTGACATCTACCTACATTACTTCATCAAATCTCTCTCGGATCTCCACTTTCAAAGTGAGTAATAAAAATTAAGAGAAGGAAAAATTGTTCAAGTGCTCTAATTACCCTATAATACCTCCTCAATATAGAAGTTTGGGGTTTTGTTGATTAGATTCCTAAATTGATTCATGTATCAATTTCCCATTTAGAAGATCCTCTACCACTTTGTATATTCTTTTTTGGATTCTTCCCTATTTTCATACAACTATTTCTTATATATAAATTTCTCATTAAAGACCACATCCATATATTGAATGAGTTTTTTTCCTTAATACTCCAAAATTTGTATCCAAAGTCATCACCACCATAACAAATGAAAGTGCATTTTTTTATTTACCCTCTATTTTGGTCCTATCATCCTTATCAATATGGAAAAACACATAACATCTAAATACTCTAAGAAATGAATAATCAAACTTCTTACCAAACTAAGCCTCCTCGGGTATGCCTCCATCTAAGGTAATTGAGGGTCATCTATTTATCAAGTACACAACTATGCTCACCGCTTCTACCCAAAAAGAAAGAGGTAGTCCCAGATGTAACCTCATACTCCTAGCATGTTCCATTATTATCCTATTCATCCTTTTTGACATCCCATTTCGCACGCAGTTCCTAGAACCATATTTTTCCTATGGATTCCATTCTTAGAATAATAATAATCAAACTCATTGCTGCAATACTCCCTCCATTATCCGACTGAAACATTTTACCTTAAGAACGGTTTCAATATCTACCAAGGATTTCCATTAAAAAAATGTAAAATACATCATATTTATTGCTAATACAACATACCCAAACTTTCCTTGTTGCATCATTAATAAAAGTAAAAAAATAATTTAAACCCCCAAGAGATGATACCTGAGCCAACCCCACACATCAGAATGTACCAGCTCCAACTTACTCTCTTTCTTCATAGGTTCAACCTTGAGAAAATTTACCCATTTCTGTTTCCCATACACAGTTCTCAAATAAATCTAAACCGATTTATGTAAATCTGGGAAAATATTTTTTTATGATCTACATGCCCTTATGGCTCATATGATGACGAGCCTATAATGCCACAATGTTGTATCTATGTCCAAGCCGCAAGATTACAAACATTAGTAGTACTAGTGGTTAAATACAAGGTTCCAACTTTCTTACCACTTTCCACCACAAGAGCACCCTTGGTAACCTTCAAATATTCCACTATAAATATCACTATACAACCATCATTTCCTAACTACCTTCCGATACCAAGTTTCATATTAATGTAGGAACATGTCTGACATCTTTCAATAACCATGTATTCCCATTCTACATCTTAACCTGAACACAACCTTTTCCAAATATGCTACAAGGCTCATCATCAACAAGAAAACATGCCCAAAATCCCCTTGAGCATAATAAAAAAAATAATACCTATGTGGAGTAGCATGGAAAGACACCCCGAATCTAAATCACAATATTCAACAATATTATGCAAAGAAAGAATCAATGCATTGTGATATACATTACTTGTTTCCACATTCACCTCCTTGTTTTCTTCTTGTTGTTTCTTTTTGTCCCGAATCTCCCAACAATCATTATTTACATGGCCAAAGTTTCCACAAAGTGCCAACATACCATCTTGCTTTTGGATTTTGACATTTCTTGATCTTTCGATTTTCCAAACTTTTGTCTATTCTTCTATCTCCTTCTAGTTTTCACCGTCAAAGCATTCCCTAAAGTAGAAGATTTGTTGAATATTTTTCTTTGCATTTCCTCACTTAGAATCACCCCTACAACTTCATCAAACTTCAAATTTGATTTAAATTTGGAACAAGTTGCTTACTACCATTACTGTGCTATTCCAAATCTCGGGTAAGGAGCACAAAATTAATTCTTCATTAAATTATCATTGTAATCAAGCTAACATATTCACAATCGTATTAAAATAATTCAAATTATCTACTACTAAACTATTCTCAGATATCTTTATTTTTATTTTTTTCATCAAATATATCTTGTTAAAGGAAGAGGATTTTCCATATAACTTCCCTAATGCATATATGAGTTATTTTGTAGTATTCTCCTTTGAAACATTAAATAATACCGAATATGCAAGACATAGCCAAATTATCCCTAGTGCCTTCCTATCCAAAAAATTCCAATCCATATCCGTCATGCTCGAGGGTTTGTTCCCTTTTTCAGACAATGGAATATAAAGATCCTTCTGATAAAGGTAATCTTCCATCTACATCTTCCAAAGACTAAATTTTTTCCCATTGAATTTATCAACCTTTGATCTTCCATCATTTTCCATAGCTCTCACTCAAGCTAAAAATTTCCCGCGATTCAACACTTCAACAAACCAATCCAAGATTTGATACCAATTGTTAGGAAATAAGGGATAAAATATGTGGAACAATCCCACACAGAATTGCAATAGTAGAAACTAATATGCAGAATAATATCACATATCTGAAATAAAAGTGTAGAAAATAAAAGAACACAACACAGAGATAATATTTAACGTGGTTCAACTAATTTGGGCTATGTCCACCAAGAATCACTTGCTTAGATTTTGTTACAAGCCACCTCTTTCTTTGAATACAATACTCAGATCTGTTTAGATCTGTGATCAACAAACTCTCCTGAATTCACACTGGAACTCACACACATCATCGAAATGTTATGTCTAACCTACCATATGCACAAAAACACATCAATATGTCAAAATAATGCTCACATGAGAAGAGCACATTTCTTGAGGTATGGGGAACATTTTCTAAGGCCAATTTTTTTCTTGGGGGCTATGCCCCTAAACCCTACTAGCGGGGGCTATCGCCCCTATACCCCACACTCAGGGTTTGGCCTAGCCTCAAACCCCTATAAAAAAATTGTGGATAGTGTAAAATAATTTTAGTGTACAATCTTCAACACTTCCACACATGAAACAGGCTCCACAACATAGCAATAACATAACTTCTCTCGCTTCAGTGTAATGAGTTTCGTAGTCATGAAGGGTGCACTTACATAATAAATGAACTTCTCTCTACACTACTCATCTTTATGTGTTAACATAACACCCAAGTCATGCTCAATAGAATATATATAGATAAAAGGAATACCCCTTAAATGGAGGTGTGAGCACGGGTGGTGATAGAAGATATTGTTTGAGGTCTTCAAAGGCCTTTTGACAGTTGTGATCCCATTTAAAATGGACATCCTTTCAGAGGAGATGGTGAAAAGGTTGAAAATAATATAAAAGCTGAGAAATAAAATAACAGACTAATTAGAGTCTTCCTTGGAGACTACGAAGTTGTTTGATATTGGAAGGATGAGGCATCTCGATGATGGATTTGATTTTAGTAGGGTTTACTTCAATACCCCTGATAATAACAATAAACCCTAAAATATTTCTGGTGAGAACACCAAATATGCATTTGGTCAGGTTAAGGCATAAAAAGTATTGAATAAGATGGGAAAAGATGACGTCAATGAAAAAGAGATGGTCTCTTTAGTGCTTAGATTTTCCTAAGAGATCATCAACGTAGTCTTCTACGGTTTTATGGATGAGATCATGGAATATATAAGTCATAACACATTAATAAGTGGCCCTTACATTCTTGAGTTTGAAGGGCATGGCATGATAACCAAAGGTCCCCCAAGGGGTAATGAAATATGTCTTATGTTTGTCATTAGTCACGATAAGGATTTGATTATAGCTAGAAAAACCATATATGAGAGATAACATTTCATGGCCTGTCATGCGAGGTCGACAAGTTGCTTGATGTTAGGAAGATGGAAGTTATATTTAGGACAAGCGAGATTGAGATATCGAAAGTTTGTGCAGATGCATAACTTTACAAAGTATTTGGTTATAGGTATGATATTAAAAACCCATTATGGATAATCAATGGGTAAGATGAAGTTAGTAGAGAGAAGACGTTGTAACTCTTCTTTTATGAGTAGGGCTACATGAGGGTGTATTCTATGTAGTTTTTGTTTAATAGGTTTTCTGTTAGGAACTATGATGATGTTGTGGATGATGATATTAGGGTCAATACATGACATATCACTATATAACCACATCAAGGCCCGACCATGTTTGGAAAGGAATGTAGTGAAGTCCTTTAATTCTTCTGAATGTAATAATTGGACAACTTTGAATATGTGAGGGTATTGCAAAGTCCCTATGTTGATATCAATGGTGGATTCATTAAGGAGTGTGGATGTGTTAGCTAAAAATTCTTTTGAATATAATGGTCTTCTTCCCCATATAGGACATAATGGAATCGTTGTCATGACATTGAAGGATTTCAATGGTAGGGGAGTCTTCCTCTACCATTTTGGGTAGTACAAGTGGAAGGGTTTTAGTATTGTCGGTGGTCTTATATGTGAGCAAGCGATCTTAAGGTGATCACGTTGATTAAAAAGGGTAGGACGGATAGAAAAGGTATCATCCGTGTTGATAAAGTTACCATGTGAAGATGGAGAGTGTAGACACCTAAAATAAGCTTCCACAATTTTAATGTTAAAGTGGTACGATTATCCTCTATCTTACAATTTATATTATAATTAGTGATTATTGCTACTTAACAAACATTTCCCTCTAATTTGGTCAATTACTGACACTTCGTCAATTAACTAGTTTCTATCACATTCTGGATTCCAATTAACAACACTTCGTTAGTTATAATCATATTTAAATCAACAATTGGTTATAATTAGCTAATTAAATCCTTTTAACAAGCATTTAATCTATAAACCCTTTTATTGGTTAAATCCCCTTTTCAAATGTTTTCAAATGCTTCTAATCTCAACAAATTCCTCTTCAAACACCTCCAAATAGCCTAAAAAGCTTATTCTAGCCTATTAATTAATCCTAATTGATTAATTAAATCACCCTCAACTCCCATAAAGTGCTAACTCACTTGTTAATTCACCTATCTATGGTTAATTATTCAAGATTTAATTTATCATTTGTCCCACATGCACCAAGATGCAAACTTTCTCCAAATAGAAATCTATAAAAAGGACCAAGCTCCTACCTTCACACCTTACACCATGTTTTGAATAACGTTAATCATATAAAATATTTTAGCAATCAATTAAACATAGTAGGAATGCTTGTAGTTTAAATGGTTAAATTCATTTAGATTTCTTTTTGCATTCCATTAAGATTTGATCTTGATGGTTCATTGATGAATTTATTAGCTTAGCTCTAAAATACTTGGTGTTAGTTTAGGTTTTGAATTGCTTTTCTTGAAATTTTATTGAGTTCACATTTGACACACTTGGTGGGACATACTCCATTGTCCTTTTCATTCATTTTCAATATTTTTAGATTAGTTTCAAAGTTTTGATTTAGCTAACCCTCTTTTGCATTAATGGATAAATATCAAGTTTCTTAGCTAGTTTAGTTAGGATTGTCTTGTTTTTGTGATCTTTGCAGGATCAAAGGAGGCGAGGTGCTGTCAAAATTGAACCAAATTGACAATTTTTTTATTTTTTTGAGATTTTTTGAGAAAATTCCCATGTTTTGACCACCTACAGGAAATCCACTCCTGTGTTATTCTTCCATGCACTAACATTATAAATGCTGCACTGGTGTTGTAAAGTGTGTGCTCATATTGTAAAGGCCATGATCACAAGTGTCGTGGTCACACTCACATCTCTCCTGGACACATCCGTTGTGTTGTAATGTGTTTAAGCTCTTTGTGTATTGGTTGTGTTGGTGTTATCGAAGTGTGTTGGTGTCTCTCTCTGGATGCGCTGGAATTACAATATTTTTTCTCTATCCATGTTTTTTTAGAGCCGCGTTGGTGTTGTAAAGTATGCATTCACGTGCTAAATGACGTGCTACTATTGTTAGAGGTGTGTTGGTGCTCAAAGGGGTTTCTAATGTGATTTGTTGAAATTTACACTAAATTCGATGTTTTGAATTTTGATTTTTTGTGTTTTATATTCATTGCAGTTTTCCTAACTATTTTATATAGGTTTTTAACATTTTAAATCAGATTTCTAACAAATTTACTTAAGTTGTTGATGAATGGTTTAGTGTCCATGTTTTGTGCAAGTTAGTCTAAAATTTTGTGTATTCTCTTCTCTGCAGACTTAAGATGATCTTGAGAATCAATAATAGCTTTTAGTTTCCATTTTCTAACATTTTGGTTAAATTAGAAACTTCAAATCTTTCATTTTGGCTTAAGGGAATGAAAAAATCATCATGTTTTGTTTAAATTTCATTTTGGTTAAATTAGAAACTTTAAATATTTAATTTTTTTGGCTTAAGAGAATGAACATTTACCAAAATTGAACAACTAAGTGGAAAAGAAATGTAGGCTTTTCCATAAATGGTTAATTTAATTACAAATATTTCCTTTACTTTTTAGTTGGATTATTTGTTGTGTATGCTCTTCTCTTGCGTCCTTGGACGATCTTGAGAATAAAAACAACACTTGATCCTCTTTCAATTAATGTGATTTTCTTGGAGAACTATTAATGTTTGAATTTTAGGACCATATTATACACTTGCCAAAAACATGGGGATATAAACAAAACTCTAAATACACATGTGTTGCAGGTTTCCAAACAATGTTCTAAAACATATTTTCCTAATCCAAAAGATAAAAACACACCACATCATTCAACACAATGTACTTGTAGGTTTCGGTTAAGAGCTATGGCTTGTCCGATTTAAATTGGGAGAAGTGCCTTGGCATAAGCCTTAAAATCACAAAAGGGATGCTCCCAGGAACCCCAAATTAGCCAAAAAAGAGGGAACTATATGAAATAAAATCAACACGTGACCTTCTTCGCACTCCGAATTCCCAAGGTCAAGCCGAGACAGATGGTGTAGAATAGAAAATGATGTGTGTATGTGGCGGTGATGGATAATCTAATGAGGAATAATTATATCTTCAAAACGTAATAATAAGATTTGTGAATCTAAGGCAAAGAATGCTCTCCGACTGAAGTGGCATGGTTGATGGATCTCGATATGATAGTTACTCAGAGACTCCAGTCAATATCGAGCTCTACTAAGATTCTATTAATCGGTTGTTGAACACATGGAAATTGACCTGTGGGCACCTCATATAGATTTCTAGACAAGGTCATGGAAGTAAAAACGAGAGGCGTAGTGAAGCCGTAGGGACTATGGATGATTCTCCGTCTGGTCCAGAAGGTCTTAGCCTAATTGGCTGTTATGTTCAATAATGATATCGGGTGGAAGTGGTGATGATCTAAATATTGATGCATGCAAACCAATGTCGATATCTAATTGGTTAGCAAGCTCATTGGGTTGATGGACTCAAGATCACAATAAAAACTTGTGGAGGTTGTGGTCCTATTATGGCCATAAACGTAATCAAACCTTATTTCAAGAGTAGTCCAATAATCGTTGGTTTGATTACCATCGATGCTTAGCATTTTTAGTTTTTCTATTTTCTCAACGAATGTAACAGTGCGTGTAAGAATTTCAAACATAAAATTGTATCAATATCTGTTATCAATTCCGGCCCATTGGGTTATGGGACCAAAGGATCACAACCATACATATTTTCTTGTTGTGGGCCATTGATGGTCATACAAAATGAAATTTAAATGACTATAAAAGGAAATATAATCTATGTTTTTGGAATTTTCACAATATATCAGAGAAAAAAAATGAAAGAAAACTAATCTAATAAAAGTAAATGTTTTTGATCTTTTCTAGTTTTTTAAGCAATGTGTTCTAATCTAATAAACAAACTAAAGACAAGTAATCAACCAAATGTAGCTAGTTACTTGTGTGAATATGTGAATCTAAATCTAAAACAAATAACCTAATCTAATCAAAACTTCAAACCCTACCTCAGAGGTGAAGAACAAATCATGACCCTGAAAGAGTTATTGTTCCCCACAACTTCCCTAGTAATGTCAAAGAGCAAACTTTCTAATGATTTGATCTACTTGTAATTTCCTAATCAATTGAAATGAACAATTTTACTATTCTATTTGATATGCAATTGAAACTAATGATTCAAAATTGACAATTTGGCAAATGAAGCAAACAAACAAGTAATTCCAACCTGGATAAACAAGAGCTTTGGCAAATCCAGTTGTATCTATGTCTATCCCCTCAGTTTTTTCCTTTATTTATTTGTGTGTTCATATGATTCCAAGGAATTGGGAATGCAAGAACAATAATGAAGAAGACATTTGAGAAATTGTAGCTTAAAGGTAGTCTAGTTGTAATGCAAGTAGAAGAGAGATATCACAAGAGATCTTGCTTGGCTATGTAATTCCTAGCATTATTGTGGAAACATTACTATGCAAGATACAAAAAAGTTCTCAGGCCTTTTCATTGAACACAAGCATGCAATAAATAAGAATTGGGGTTGGGATGTGCCTTCATGCACAATACAAGAAGAGGCAGTTCCAACTAACTAAAAACATGCAAAAATAGAAGAGAGAAGGAGAACCAAACAATAAAAACTATTTTTAGAAAAATTGGTTCACAAACACATCCTAAAAGTGAAGTTAAGTGAATCATCACATGTTTAAAAATGCATGAAGGAATGTGGAAAAATCACTCAGATCTGTCACCATGCGTAGGGTGATGATTTGTAACCGCCACCTAAGCAGGTGGCTGTCCTAGCACCTTGAAGGGGAAAACATGCACAAAATGAAGTGGGAAGCTTGAAAAAGTGTGGAAAAGATATGTAAGGATGTCTAAGCTATAAATATACACTACAGATGGGTTTGGGAGCTCAAACATATTCTGAAAGGACGTGAATCATAATTGGGGGCTTTTGTAACTATTTTCTGACAATGTAGCACATGTAATTTTGGGTGCATACATATTTCCCCCTGAGAAGCATCTTAGCCACAAAAAGGCATAAAACATAGAGTATGAGTATGGTGTTCCCAAAATGGGGAGTTAGAAGCTATACCTGACATGCCCATGTGTCAAAACATAACCATCCAAGCTTTGATACCTTTAAGAGGGAAATAAGACTCAAGTGCAGATAGACAAAATGTCAAAAAATAAACACTAAATCAAAATGACAAGAGGGCTTACCATTTGTGTGGGGATATAGAGATATAATTGCGCCAACGCTCCAGCCCTGCAAAAACATACACTCAAAATGAGGTCAAAACATCATATAAATATATCAAAACAACTCATTTGGTAATTCATTTATGCATATTCGATTCAGCAATTTTGGAGCTCTAGACCCACAGTGACCATTTTCAACGAGAATATAGCCGAAACAACCATTACGAGATCATGATCATGCCTCCATGAGTAAGAGATTGACCAACACATTTCGAGGTTGGTTTTTTTCACTTTTACATTTTCAAACCTAAAATGTAAAAATTTCAAAAAGTTTACCTATGGGGATTATTTTCAAAATTTATTATCTTAAATGTGTCTTTAGGGGGATGCCCATGGGTTAGTCTTTATTTCATCTAAAATGGTATTTGTAAGTGTTTTTGAGCATTTTTAGGGTCAAAGACGTTTTAGAAAATCAGTCCAAGGCAAGACTGCCGCCCCCCAAGCAGGTGGTGGTCACGGGACCGCCACCCTATCTTGGGCGGTAGTTTTGGATAGAATGACCAAAATACATGTTAACTTGAATTTTCTTGAATATTTAATGTTTTTTCATGTTTTTGGTGAGCTTATATTTTGATATACGTTACTAACTTTCTCTTTTATATGTTTTAGTGAATGAAGAAGGAGGAGTACATCTATTGGAGCCATGAGTAGGAGTGTGATTGGCTCTGGGTTTTTTTGGATCACTTGACCCAAGATGAGAGGGAAACTCTCCAGGGCAGGAATTGGAGGATTGCACAGTGCTCTATGTCACTCCTACTAGTCACATATTGTGTGACTTGTTTTATTACTGGGATGCAAAGCAAAACACTTTACGATTGTCAGTGCCAGTGGGTGAGTAGAACATCACCTTGGAGGACGTATACTACATTCTCGGTCTCCGATACTTGGGAGGAGATTGACCTTAGAGACAACAGGATCCAGAGCCATGATGACTCTATGGGCTACTTATATGGGGGATGCCATGGTCTCTTTCGGTTCAAAGAAGAGGTCAAGGTTTGATCCATTCCTACTGCTCCCATCCCCACTATCTGCAAGGCCATCATGGGTATCTTGGCCTCGCGGTTAATCAGGGACAAGGGAGGTGACACACTACTGTATTTTTGGGCTCCCATTATTACTTAGATTGAGGCACATGGCCGTATTTATGCTTGGGGAAGAGACATATTGGGGACCACATATCATGACCTATATAGGGTCGTCAGTGCATACATGGCCGGTCATTGAGCCACCCTACCTTAGTCATGAGTTAGGTGTATGAGTGAATTTCCCCTTATGGAAGGGGAATATCAATGTTGGATCTAGGGGCTATTCAAAAATGAGGTGGATAGGGATGTTAGTACTTTAGACCCCACACCATCTAGTGGCTTCTTTGACCATGATAGACATGGTTTCCATACATTACCAGGACATGGTAGGACTGTGGGGGTAGGAGGAAACCCACAGTGGTGGCTTTCTCTACCACATGGAAGTTATTTGATAGGGTAGGGAGAGTTGATATCCATCCATTTGACCAGGTCCCTCAACAGTTTGGCCTCCCCTATGTAGTTATGCTTCCTCCAAAGTGGCATCGATATATAGGACTATTTAGGAGGCCTGGAAGGGCTCTAGAGGGGACCTTGGCTGGACTATGGTTACTCTTGGTGTGCTCATCATAGTTAGGTGTGTTGTACACACCCAATTATAATTTTTTTCTCCTCGAGCACCTTTACTCGGATTGCGGCTGCTCCTTCTCATAGCGGAGTGGAGGATGAGCCTATAGACATAGAATTCGATTCGAGAGGATTCCAAAGGAGATGAGACCAAGGAGGAGTTATCTAGAGAGGAGATGAGGGATGAGGTTTCAGGAATTGAGGTTGGTAGGGAAGCCCACATGGAGGAGGAGGAGAGTGATCCCGAGTGACATGAGACTCAGGATATTTTAAGAGCGGCACATGAGGAGGTGAGTGCGGATAGAGACCTTGGTCTCAGAGTCATCACTTCCTCGATATGGAGAGAGATGATGAGTATATGATAGGATAGCATATTTTCTCTAGCTTTGGGGAGGCACTACAACCACCACCAACCATAACAATAGCCATCGATCTAACCTGGATGCCTGGAGATTCGAGTATGTTAACACTCTTCTCTCGACTTTGTTAGTTGGTACTTCTTTTTACCTTGTTATTTTTTTGGAATTTTCTAACTCATCGTTTCTTCTTATTTTCTTGCTTGAAGTGAGTGCACAGGAGTGGTGAGAACTTATTAGATAGGTATGTGTGGACACCCTATTGATCTTTCGGGAAGACCGAGACGAGTTGAATAAGGATTTAGGCCAATCAGCAAGCAATCGAAAAACATACTAATGTGTTTGCACCTGTTTAGAGAGTAGCGGAGGTGATGACCTCCCTTCATACTCAGGTGGTGGGTATGAGGCAGCTGAGTGATTGATGAGGTAGAGCCACTCTTGTAGTAAGACCATGGCCAGTGGCCATCACCACGAGCACTCACACCACTTGGTTCATTCCCGTCATCTTCATAGCTGCAACAAGAGTCTCAGACGTGGCCATGCACTATCTGAGGGATCATAGAGGGATTGACAGGTTGCTTGGCCTTTTATTATATGATTGTCTTTTGTATATTTTAGGCTCATTACAAGTGTTTTGACCATGCCTAGTGCGTAATGGAATTATATACAAACTTGACTCACCATGATATATATAGACTCTTCTTTTTGGTTCAGTAATCCATTGTATCTGAGTTGAATTCCTTTTGGCTTATCTCACTTGTGTACTCTAGATGTTTAGAATTTCCACTTTTCTATGCTTTTTAGAATGTATGCAGTGGATGTGAATGATAACAATTTTTTTTTTTTTCATAATGCTCATATATGATAATGCAAACAAATTGTGATGTTGAACTTTAGTTTTCTTAAGCAATTTTTTTGTATTTCATATTGTTTTGGAAAAATGTGGTGATATAATGATATGATAAGTATATGAACTTTACCCACTCCTAACCCCAGAAACCAAGTAAGATGTGAGGGTTCAACACCAAGAGAAGGAAAGGGCACAAGGTATGAAATTTGTTGAATGGTAATGATGAGAGAAAGACAAGGTTTTGAAAAAAACAAATTGGGACACTACAACCTCGCTCTAATCAAGTTTGCTTCATAGTTTATAATGTGAATTGCTTTCTAGTTTATCTAGAATTTGATCCGTAGATGGCCACTTGAAAATTTGGTTTTGAGGTTTTAAGCTCTTTTGGAATTTTGGACATCTAACTCATTTTGTTTTGACTTATGATTTCACAATATTTGAATCAAATGCTTCTGAATTTTAAGTTTTTCAAATATACCCCTACACCTTGCCCCATGCTACCCGTAGGAAGTATGGGATTATCACCATGGACAAGGCATAGGTGAGTAAGGACATTTATCTCTTTTCCCAACCCTACACCACTAGTAAGAGACACATGACCTCAACACTTTGAAGGTTGGTAGGGAAAAGAAATGTGTAAAATAAAGTTGTTTGTGGATTTGCATTTGACTTATTTTATCTAGGAAAGATGGTTAGAATGTTCTTATTTCCAAAGAGGTGTTTATGGGATAGATGCGACACCATAAATCTTCTAGAATAAACTATAGGAAAAGAAACCTAATCTAGAAAGATACTATAAGAAAAACCAAGTATGCAAGCCTTTGTATGGTTACTGGCAAATATTTGTCTTATCTTGTTTGAATTGATGCAATAATTTAGGCACAATTGATGACACTATGGAGATTTGTAGAGGTATGATTTGAATGCTTTATAATTTTTTCATAATTTCTATAAGAATAAGTCCCTTGATCACAAATTTTACAAAATGAATTGGTAGATGAAAATGCAATGTAGATGCAATAATGTACATATGAAAATGCTAATGGATCATGCGTAATACCTCTTTAGGTGAAGAGAGTTCATAGATTCATTAAAATCCTCACCCTCTAGTGTACATAGGTGAAATGCCCCATT
This sequence comes from Taxus wallichiana var. yunnanensis, assembly GCA_018340775.1. Lineage (NCBI taxonomy): Eukaryota > Viridiplantae > Streptophyta > Pinopsida > Cupressales > Taxaceae > Taxus > Taxus wallichiana. The sequence continues at coordinate 586,121,646 of CM031235.1, read as the reverse complement.
TTTGTAGTCTTCTATTACTCAATATGGACCCAACCACTTTGATCTGAATTTCCTTCCTTCACCGGTCTTTTTGTCTATTCAATTATCAAGTCCTAGAACCAAATCTCCCTCATATATTCCTCACTCATAGACTCTCTTGTTGTATTTGAGCTTTATCATCAGTGGGTGTAAACACTATGACATTATTCATCATTGAGTCTAGCCTCATCAATACTTTTTAGCCGATAGAGCCATGCTTTTTGATAGCCTTATTCTCTTGAAATTTCTTGCAATGATATACAAAGACTAGGTGTCTCGACTTTGAGCGGTAAAACCACTTTTGCACCAAATACAAAAGAAAAATGGGTTTCCCCTATTTGCATTCTTATCGATGTCTAATAGGAACATAAGGCCAAAAACCTTTAAATTCCAATCTCACTTGTTTTCCATGACGGTCTTAAGGAAAATGGACTTCAATGTCTTGTTCGTAGCCTCAACATGTTTGTTTGCCTGAGGATAATAAAGAGAGGCCGTGTGGTGACTTATTTTGAATTTCTCACACAACTCACATACCTCATCATTTTTAAAGGATGTTCCATTATTTGAGATAATGAATTGTGGGACCCTATACCTATAAATAATCCAGTTCGTAATGAAATTTGCGATTCGATCCGTGCATGGTGGTAAGAGGCATGGCTTCTACCCACTTGGTAAAGTAATTTGTGGCTGTGATTATGAAGTTATGACCATCTATTGATGAGGGAGAGAATTTCCCTATCAAATCCATCCCCATGTGGAAAAGGGCCATGGTGTTGTAATTGGGTCCGTAGAGCTCGTTCCTATATGTGGATCTCATGGGAGAACTCTTGACATTTATGGCATTTGCACACAAAATATATCACATCATGCTCTAGCGTCATCTAGAAATATCCCATCCGATGTATTTTATGAGAAGTAGCATGGCCACCGAAGTGACCTCCATATACTCCGCTATGTGATTCATAAAGTTTTTTTATAGATTCTTCCTCGTTAATGCATATTAGCAACATTCCATCAAAGGCTCTACAATAGAGTACTTGCTCCAAGATGACATATCTGATGGTTATTATACGTAACTGTATTATTTTCTATGAGGTTTGCCCTTCTGGATATGTATGGTCCACTATGAAATCAATGATATCAGTGTACCATGGACACGTAAAAATGGGTGGCTTAGTTTCAATGAAATATACACAATCATCGGGAAAGTCTAAATTTTATAGATTTCCTCCTTCCAATGGTTATTGGCCAACTAGTCCGTAATGATTTTTCCTTTGATGGATTTCTAATTAAAAAATGTTAAATCAACCTTTCCCATCGAGTTATGAAGCTTCCAACCTTCTTAGATAAGGATCTTTGTGTGAGAAATGTCCACAGGTGATCTGATTTAACAATAACCCTTATTTCTTGGTTTAACATGTAATGTATTAAGCATTTTATCATGAATATTATAACAAGGAATTCCTTCTCCACTTGTGTATAACTTGTCTCATAATAAAGTAGTGTTTGAATAATGAAATATACTTCACTCACTCTTTTATCATCATCTTCTTGAGCTAACATGCACGATAATGAGACATCCGTAGCTCGTGAATATAGGATCAAGGGGCGATCTGACCTAGGCGAAATGAGTGTGGGAGGAGACAACAAGAACTATTTAAATTACTCAAATGCCTCATTTAATTCTTCCATACAATCAATGCTACAATAATTTTTCAACAAATTGTTGATTGGGTGAACAGAAAAGGTCAAATTAGGGATAAACCTTCGGATTACACCAAGTTTTCCAAGAAAAGATCTGATGCCAAACTTGTCTAATGGAGGAGTCATTTCTAGTACAACTCGGATTTTAGATGGGTCCACATCAATCCCTCATGAAGATATGTTGTATCCTCGAAATATTACCTCCGTTACATCGAACACACATTTTCTATATTCAATGTGATTCTATATTCAATTAAGTGAGAAAGGATGATACGAATCATCTCTAGGTGATCGTAGCATTTTTTGGCCTTAACTAGAAGGTCATCCACATAGGATTCCACAATATTATGTATAAGATCATGAAATATATAAGTCATCACTCGTTGGTACGTGGAACCCACGTTCTTAATCCAAAATGACATAACAACATAACAATAAATTCCCATGGAGTTATGAATGTAGTTTTGGCTTGATCTTCCTCAGATATTTTGATTCGATTGTACCAGAAAACCCATCCATGAGAGACAACAACTCAAAACCAGCTGTTGTGTCAAAAATAACATCGATGTATGGTAAAGGGAAATCATATTTGGGACAAGCCTTGTTGATATCCCAAAAGTCTATACAAATATGGATCTTTCCATTCTTTTTTAGGACGGGGACGATATTAGACACCCATTGTGAGTAGTCAACTAGCTTGATGAACCCTACCTAGAGGATTTTCATCACTTCTTCCTTCACCATGAGGGCCACATTTGGCTTCATGGGCCTTGAATTTTGCTTAATTGGATTAGCATCTGGTTTGGTGACAAGATTGTGCATTCGTAATATCTCGATGAAATTCTGTCATTTCCTTATAGCTAAATGTGAAATCTCTTTGATGCTCTTTGAGGATACGAGTATGTATTTCAACTTCCTCAGGAGTTAAAGAGGATCTTATTTTAAATTTTTTTGGTTCTTCCTCGATCTTGATGTTTGTATCTATTGTTCCCTTTGTTGGTGCTCAATTATAATCTCACCCTTTTTGTTTAAAATTTTCAGTCCGCCTGGTTTGATGTACTTTCTGTCTTCCTGTATGGATGCATGAAATTTTTTTCCTTCATTGAGGTGTCATTTTCAGTCCTTTCCTATGGTCATGGATCATGTTGATTCATGGTATTATTTATAGTTTTCTTTCTGTGGGGAAACATTTTGTAGTTTGGGTGTGAATGATGGGGTTTCCCCTTCATTTATTTTTTCCACAATCATGTCTCCTTTGTAAATTTTGTCCTGACATCCGTGGATACGTGGTTTTATCTAATTGGATGTGGTGTGGCAAGTCTATTTGATGAAATTTTCACTTTTTGTTATATTTGCAAAATTCTTGAATTAGTCTCGGGGCCCGATGAATTCGATTGGATATTCGAAACTATAAAGCAATGTGAGAAATTTGTAAATAGTGTGGTTGCATAGGAAGGTGAGCCTTTTTATGTTTTGATACATTATGGAAAAAGGTGTGAAAAATAAAATGAATGCCTAATACCCACAAAAGGACACATGGCCATTATTTATTATAAAAGCAGGGAAGCGAGGTGTTCGGGGCACTTTAGAAATTTTGGCTTTGTTTTGAAAAGGATTAAAGTTGTAAAATTAAGTTGCTACCCCACTAACACCAAGGTAAAGCCATGTGTTACGCTTGCATCAAAAGTGGATGGGTGGGCCAAAATGTCAAAAAATACATAATTTATTTGAGCATCACAAAATGTGAAAGATACCCCGTGCCCGCTTCAATCGAAATATGTTCCACGTGGACGGCTAAAATTCAAAGTTGTAAAAAAGTAGAGTTAATGGCTATGATACGATGCATTTGATTCTTCGTCATTAATACTCCTACGTGAACCAAGGGCTTTAAGGGATATAATTACAATCATCCTTTATTTTTATTTTGATGGTCTCTTGTCATTCTTATCGGTGAGGTGCAATTGGAATTATTCGGAGCTCAATTTATGAAATTGAAAAGTATGAAAGTTGTTGTTTTGATTCAGAATTTCTCGTGTGCTTGTAGAAAATTAACAAGAAATTTAGACTCTTGTGTATCGTGTTTGTTCGTTAGCAAAATAGTTAAAGTAAAATTAGGGTTTTTGAAATGAAAACTATGCCATTTTCTTCTTCTGTTACGTTGAGGGTCAATGAGTGACCTAAAACAGGTAATAAACAAAGATTTGATGAGTTTCAACTTAAATGATTTTCAAGGCAATTCACGATAGCCGCATCGCCTCGGCAGTGCCATCCCACCCTATGCTCGGTTCCCATAACTAGTATGGTTTTATGCCATGAATTATGAATCTAAGAGAGAGAAGTATTAGATGGGAGTGGGGATGTGGTGTTGACATTGACACCAGAATCCATTAGAGTATTACTGAAATTACCTGTAATTACTAAACCAATTACTATTGGCATCAAACTAGCCTTAAAGGACTATGAAATAAAGAAGAAGGATTATGCCAAAATGATAAACACACAATGGCTCCTTACAGATAGGAAGGCATCAACTAGAATCCCCAAAAGGTTGGTTAGGGCACAATTCATTGAGGAGGTTGAGGATATCATTGTGATTTTGAGTCGAATGGCAGGTTTAGAAACTACAAATGAGTTTAAGGAGTGGATGGCCACATATATATGGATTATTATCGAGAGAAAAGGAAATATTTGTTGGGCCACCTTCATTATAGATGCAATCAATGATCATATGATTAGTCTAGCAGTAAAGGATTGAGATAGGGGATACTATAGAGTTGGAGTTCTATATGATGACATATTTGATTTATAATGTTGCAGTGCACAAACATTTTCTAGCATTTTCACCACGCGCTGATTTTAAAAAGTGCCCAATGCATGAAATTTACCCTCAATTAAAGTTACCCAACTGGAGTGGAAATTTCAGATTCGTAAATGATGATTTATTTGCATTGATTATTTTATTGTTCAAACCCAAATGGGGACAATACAAATTGTCCGAGCATGCAAGGTAAGTGATTATAGAGTATGGGTGCTACTTCATTCAGTATAAGAAGTTCACTTATATTAGGGTTAGTCATTTTTAGGGAAAACCTTTTAAATTGCCTAGGTATGTGAATGAAAACTTGTGTTTATGTGAATTTTTAAGGAAACCGGTGCCTTTGCACAAGTTAATTGTTGGGAGGCATAAAATAATGTCAAATTCTCGTATCAAAATTAGAAGTTATTAATGCCCTTCTATTATAAAGGCTAGGATGATTGGAGAAGAAATGAAGAATTTGGCCATGGAGACATTTGATGCTAAAGCCAATTATGACATTCGGTAGGTAATTAACAAGGTTGCTAACAATTTTGAGCATGAACCTCACTTTAAGGACTACTTTGGATGAATTTTAGGGATGAAGAAGAATTATGATTGAGGTATTTTTCAAGAATGACTTTATCACAAGTGGTAGACTTCAAAATTACAAGTCATTCCGAGGGTTTGTAGACGACTTACACACAATGAGTAAATTCTACATTGACCGAGAAGATAGAAAGTCATCCAATAGCTCCCCCAAATTGGAATGAAGAGGATTCTAATGATCCTTAAATGAGGATAATGATAAATTGCATGGTTCAGATGAATATTGACTTGTTAGTACAAAATATAAGAGTCCTAAATCATTTTTAGAAATATAGCAAACTTAAATGATAATATCCCACCTTTGAAGGAGGCGTTGATAAAATCGACCCATTAGGAGGAAAATCCCCTCTATTACCCTCCAAAAGGCATATAGATGGGCTTATTGATGAATGGACAATAGCTACTAGCGAGACATGTACTTCCATGTTAGCCCTCAAGTAGAAAACTAAAAAAATGCTTTAAAGTCCATGGAAAATACCCCTATTACTCCGGCAGTTGCCACACCTGTAAAGGGAAAGGGTCTAGCATCACATTTGGTTAGCCCAAAAGTTTTCCCAAAGATACATAATACTAAAAAGTTATTAGTGTAGCCATTTCAAGTGGTCACATTCATCCCAAGCTGCACAAAGATGAAAAGAGAACACCACCAGAATTGAAGTAGTTTGAGTGGATACACAAGAAACTTAAAATTTTCCACCAAACTAATATTGGTAAGGGTAGGTGCCCATACACCAAAGAAGTTAAAACATATGGATGGGGTAATTGATTCCCAAAAGTGGAAAATACATGATAACATCCAGAAGCAACATGATACATCATTGCCAATTATGGGGCAATCAAGTCCCATGATACCTCATTCATTCTTCATGGAAAAAGAGGTGGAATGCATTCAGAGGTTAGTTCATCAGGAGAATACTACGAGTTGATTTAGTGGATAGTCTGTTTCTTACCCTAGGTATGAAAATTCCTAAATCTCTACTTGTTAAAGATATCAATCCACCACCCGGTTGAAACAATGCATAAGGTTGTAAATGTACAAATTGAGTGATTGATATATATATGCTTATGAGGGATTATCCATGCTAGATACACTCAATTTTTTTGTTGATGAAACCTTATTAACACTAGTGGTTAATACTTTGGAGTAATTAAGGAATCAAAAAGAGGTCCTCATGTACTAAAACGTAAAGTAAGAGATGAGGAAGTGAATTTGTCTTCCCCAAAAAATGGTTTTGGAAATGGATAAACCAGAGCTATTTGCCTAGAGAAGGAATTGGCTAAGGTCCTTGAAATTCCTTCTCGAAAGAGGCAAAAATGCATCAAATGTGTGGATAGCCAAGTTACAAACCTTCCTCTACTATCCTAAGCTAAAGAAAGTGTTGCCCTTGAGTGGTGAGCAGAAATAGATTGGTCTTCTTCTCCATCCGAGATGATGATCGGAGTTTGAGTTTGTGTTTCTCCCTTCCTCTTTCCCAAAGGCAATGTTGCTGCTGGACTTGGTGGTAGAGGCACATTTTATTCCTATTTGTTTTCTAAGGAATGAATCCTTTTCTCCAACTCATTCAATTTTTGGGAAATGGTAGGCACCCTATCAATGGAGGTTTCATCATACAATATGTATGATTCCTTAGGAATTTATTTTGATGAAAATTTCTCGTTACATAAGAAGGGGCATTAAAATTGGTTTTCCGAGATACCCGAGGCCTCCTCTCAACCCGATATCCTTTTAAATCCTAAGGTGTTTTCATATGCTCCCATCTAAAAATATGGAAATACATGACTTGAAAATATGTGAATATAGGATTGATTATGATCAGCCTGGTTAAAAGCACTAAGTGGAATCGTTGATATGTTAGAGGTCCTTTTTTGTATCCTACGCATTCTACTTCAAAGAAGGCCCTAAAATTGAAGATCGATTCAGATCTTATGAAAATATTTGTTTCAAGCTGTGTGCCACAAGTGTCTTTGCCATTTTTCGGTAAATATTTTTCTATGCCCAAAATTAGGAAAGAGATACATAGTTACAAGAGGGTAGGGTTGAGATTTATAGCCCGAAGGTGACACATATCTCTAGTCTAGAAAAATGTTTCCCCTGAGACGAGAAGGATCTTGCTCAGTTCGCACAAGGGAAAATTAAAAACTAAAGGAAAGTATAGATGATCATAACTGATAAATTATGATGATTTCACAAACATCATGTATGTCATTTAAACTAGTAAGATGTGAAGTGAAGTGCGCTGAGCCCAAGAAGGATTTCAAGAAATGAGGGTAAGTGTGTGTCATGTCAAAAGCATATGGAGACACTCGGTGATCAATTTGAAATGAATGTTAATCAAAATCAGAAAGGAACATTTCAAATAGCCTACTAAAAGTGAAGATCGAACGTCCCGCTTAGATACAGGTGGAATACATAAAAATACTTATGTTTCGTAAGCCTGGAATTACGGGAATGAAGTTCCTAAATATAATTTTCTAGAACATTTTTATAACAAACAAAGTATTCCTTGGAATATTCTTGTTTTGGGGGAAAAATATTTAAATAAAAGTGAGTGATATAAAAGTATGAAAAGGCCATGCAAAAGAGGGGGTTAAATTTTTCTGAAATTTAGTCAGAGAGAAAAAAGGAGAGAAGAGTCGAGAGAAGCCATTTTTGGGATTTTTTTGAGAAACCAGTTATTTCTTGTGTGCCTTTCAAAATTGATCATGTCAAGATGGTTGTAGATGTATAGCCATTGAAAAACTTTGAGATTGTAAACAAACTTTCCCTTGTTGATCAAATTTGAGAAACCTTGAGTAATTCGTGTAAATCATGAACTATGTTATGTCTATTGTCATCTTGAGATATTTTCAAATAGTTATATGTGTGCACTGTTGCGAGTCTTACGTTGTAATCCTTTTGAAATCACACAAAATCTCATTATCATGACAAGTGGTGTGGCATTTTCAATTACATTATGAAGAGAGATTTCATTTCACGATATAATAAGTGATTTAAATTCACTTTACTTTCATTTCAGTGATATAGATTATTTTTCATTTTATGAGTGTATCATGAGTGTGATATAATAGGGATTTTATAAAGTTTAATTGATCCTTTAACATGAATTATTTTGTTAAAACCTTGAATAATGTGTGAAGTTTTGTGTCTTTGAGCCTTCATAGATGCACAATTTTCTAGTTGAAGTTTTGTCTTGACTATTTGAAGTTATTCATCTTTTGGCCTTGTGGATCTGTTAACATTTGTTTAAAGTTCTAAGGTATTTGGTATAATCAACTTTATCCTGCTTAACTTCCCAACCATAAAATACATATCCAGAGATGAACCATACATGAAATACCCCTATTTGTAATGTCTATTCATAAATGTTGAGGGAATTTATCAATTTACCCACCCCTTACCTCAATATGTAGGAGAAATCAGTATTTACCATTGCCTTTAGTAACCTATATTTTGTTTAGAAGGTTTCTTCATCCTCTAAAGTGATAACCCGTGAGAGTTAGAATACACCGTATTGACCATACCTTCTTAAGATCTCCTCTTAATTTTGTGAAAGGAAATAAAAAATACTATAAATCTCCGGATGTTATCCATTAATACTGAGTTACAAAATGGGTCCTCTCACCTGGTTGAAGGAACAACCTAAAGTAGTCGGGTGGTAGGTCAAGCCCCGTACACGATGTTATCCATTTCTTCAAGGCCTAAGTGAATGAAGAGCCGATTAAATCCTTCGCCGATAAAAATGACTCATACTCTAATTTATTTATCTCCAAGCATATTTCTCAAACCACGGTGCTTCACAATGCAAAGGGAGAATCAAAGAGAGAAATAGGTTGCCAAAGTTTCAAGGAATAACGCAATCATTGGTGACCAACATCTAAGAATCTTTGTAAATATGATGGAATATTTTTAAATTGAGTTTAAATACATGTATATAAAGTGTTCATTCATAATTTTGAAGAGGATGCACGTGATTGGTATAATTATTTACCTAATAATTCAATAGACTCATGGAATGAGATGAAAAATGCCTTTATATTGTAATATGGGGATAATCTGATCCCAGTTCCTTCTATCTCGAGTTCTAAAATATAAAAAAGATCCAAATGAATTTGTCTAGGATTTCAATACTAGGTTCAACAAAAACTTGAATAGGTTACCTATAATCCTAAGGCCAAGTGATGAAGCTTGTTGATAAAATATTTTGACGCTTTTGATAAAAAGGTTGCTTATTTCCTTATAGATAAGAACCCAGGAACATTGAGGCAGGCTTTCACCATGGCCTTAAAAATAGAAAATAACATCAAGGTAGTTGGAAAGCTTCCTAAGAGAGAGGGTGCCAAGTTAATCAATCCTGAGAGGCCTCATTCAAAAAAAGTTGTGGATCTGGAAGATGTTGTGAAGACTTTAGTTGGAGCAGTTAAAGAGATATCCTAAAAACGATCGGAGCGAGTAAAAGGGATAGGACAAAGTTCCTAGGGTCAAGCACAAGCCACATGGTCAGGAGAGATTTGGAAATCGTCCTAGAGGAAATCACAGATCAGATGATAGAGGGAAAGGGACCATGGGATTAGGAAATAAATGACCTCAACCCTGGGAAAATAAATTGGTTCCCGATCCTTTGACTTATAGGATTGCTACTATAGAAGAGGACAATGTTATTGAGTGGTGTGATAGGTTTTTATTACCACATTCCCCATGTGATGTAAATAAGGAAGTTGAGGGAAAAAATGATGATGAGGCATATGGTGATGTGTGTATGATGGAGTGCCCTAAGAACTCACAGCAAGGGGCAACCTCAACTGAATTGATAAGTGTTATAACTATTGAAAATTTCTGGGATTTTGTTCACCGGGTATTACTTCTTCCTCCAATTAATACTTTTGAAATTAACATGGTACAAGAATTTGATTTTCCTAATCATGATTTTGAATACTTAAGGGCCTTGATGATTAAAAATTATGACGGAGGAATCCCTTCTGAAGAGGATAGACAAGCTGTTGATGAATGCGAGTTACTCAGGAGAAAGAATATAATACTAGAAGTAAGGTTGTTAAAGGGGAGGGTCACAAACCAAGCCAAAAATTCTAGTTCTTACTAATATCCTGAAGGAAACCCCTAAGAAAGATACATCTGACAAAGGCCTAATTACCCCAAATAAAACATGTACTCCGCCCATGCCCAGAATGTGAAAAATCCTATACTATCAGATGAAATTGTGAATCTTCCTCCTAATATTGTCCTACCCAAATATATTCCTTGTGACATAGCCCAAATATTGAGTCAGATCAAGGTTACTATTCCCATTGTTGAATTACTTAGGATCCCTGAGCATAGGAAAAGGGCATTCAAATATTTGGGATTTAAGGAAGAAAAGATTACCCAGGGAAAAAGTGTAAACAATGTAGAGATTCCTCCTATTATTACAGAATTAGAAATACCACAAGCATTAGAGGAACTAGGTGAATCACTTGAGGTATATTTGGGTACATCTTTGGTTTAATATCAACTTGATGTGGATCCATTTTATACCACTTTAATTATTAAGGATAGGTTGGTACAAAACCGTATGCTTGATTCAATGACCTTTGTAATGTAATGCGTCTTGAGGTAATGAACAAGTTAAATATCAAAGTAACAACAAGTTTTGGGAATTGTACTGCTATGGATTCAAGAGAAGTTCCAATAATTGAATATGTCAAAGGATTGGTAGTGCAACTAGCATCTTATCTAGGAAAATTCTTAACAATGAATGTAGTTATTGTGGATTTTCCCGCAAATGGGCGATTATTGTAGGTGGAAGTGTACAAATGGACATGTCATTTGCAACCATACCAATTGAGGGAAACCTTGTGAAGTTGTACGGTGAGAAGAAAATGTTACACTCATTGAGAACCCTAAAAATGCTTCTTATGAAGTATTATACATAGATGTTGATGTTGATAACTTTATGGGTTATGCTGATTTTAAGGAGCATAAAATTGATGAGTGCAAGTATCCTAAGAAGGATGGTTTTCCCTAGACTCGATGTTTGATGGGGCTTGTTCTAGATCTGCAATGGTGCTGGTGTTGTCCTGATATCTCCAAGCCATGAGGAGTTTAACTTTTCTTTTAAACTTAATTTTGAGTGCACAAATAATATTGCAAAGTATGAAGCACTGCTCTTGGGTTTAAGGATTACTTAGAAGTATGGTGTCAGATATATTATTGTTAAAGATGATTCCAAGTTGATAGTCAAACAAGTTAGAAAGCTGTATGCAACAAAAAATCAAATAATGAAGCAATATAAGCAAACAGTTTGGGACTTAATTGAAATGTTTGATTGTTTCAATATAATACACCATGATAGGAAATACAATACTGTAGTAGAAAAATTGGTAGTATTGGGATCAAGGTTTGAGAATTATACAGTATCCCCCTATTGTGAATATGATATTGAAATATTGACAAGTGTCTATCCCGATAATATCAAGCGTTGGAAACTTTTTGAGGATGATGCCCAGTGTCTAAAGGTTTTTGTAAAATAAAGGAGAATTTAAAAATCAAAGTATGGACTGAGAACCAATGGTTTGTGAAAATTAAGGAAAAGAGACCCTATTTGGTAAATACATTATTCAATTGAAAACCAATACTATTCCTTGAGGTTTGGTTTCACTGGAATAAAATTTTGATAATGCTAACCACATTGTTAATAGACACTTGTTAGCCTTGAGAGATGTTGGAGAACATAACGTAGGCCCCAAGGATAAACCTTAGAAAATATAGTTAGGTAGCAACTTGGATAGAGAGGAAAAACAAGCATATGTCTAGTTGTTAAAAAGGTACCAGGATTGCTTGGCATGGTCGTATTCAGAATTGAAAGCATATAGGGAAGACCATTTTCAGCATGAGATACCCCTGGAGGCTAATGCCAAGATGCTTAGGCAAAAGAAAAGAAAAATTAATCCACTCCTTTCCCTAAAAATGCAAGAAGAGTTGAAAAATTTAAGGGATGGAGGAATCATACAACCTACGAGGTACTCTTCATGGGTTGCAAACTTGGTACTGTTCAAAAGAAGAACAGAGACATAAGATTGTGTGTCGACTTTAGAAATTTAAATAAGGCATCAATTAAGGAAAACTATCCCTTTCCAAATATGGATAACATGTTGCAATTAGTTACTGAGTTCAAATTTGTTATCTACTTTGGATGGTTTTTTAGGTATAACCAAGTGGTTGTGAAGCAATCAGAGAGAATCAAAACTTATTTCACTACTCCATGGGGTACCTATGTGTACGCGAGAATTCCATTTTCCCGATGAATTATGGAGCCACGTTTCAAAGAGTAATGGATGTAACACTCTCAAGATATATAAACGACTTCATTTCGTGCATCAAGACGATGTGACGTTTTTTAAGGAAGATAAGTGATCACCTAAAGCATTTAGAAAAGATGTTGTTAAGATGTAGGGAATATGATATCTCATTGAACCCTAAGAAGTGTCATTTTGGGGTTCAAAAGGCTAAGTTACTCGGACATATTGTATCAAAATAAGGGCTCATGATTGATCCTGAGAGAGTGGAAGCCATTAACAAAGTTCCTATTCCAAGAACCAAAAAGGGAATTCAATCCTTTTTTGGGTAGATAAATTTTATTAGGAGATTTATTTCTAACTTTGCTAAATTGACTATCCCAATCACTAGTATGTTGAAAAAGGATCAGAGTATCAAATGGGAAGAAGAAACTATTCAAGCCTTTACTGGGATCAAGGAAGCGTTGAAAAATGCCCTTGTTTTAGCAGCTCCTGATTACAAAAAGGCCTTCCAAATGTTTTCCTTTGCTTCTGATAATACCATTGCATCTGTGATATTACAGAAGGATGATGAAGGAGCTGAAAGGCCAATTTATTTCTTCAGTAAAGCATTATAAGGGGCAGATTTGAAGTATACTATCATGGAAAACAAGACTTTTCTTTGGTCAAAGCCACAAAAATCTTCAGCCATATATTTTAAGTTCTAAATTCATAGCTTATGTTCCTCATACTATGGTCAAGGATATCCTGTCGAGAAATGGAAATTTCTAGTAAGAGATGCCAATGGGAAAATAAGTTACAAGAATATGACATGGACATCCAAACTAAAAAATTGGTTAGAGTTTTGGGCCTAACAAAGCTAATGATAGAAAGAAATCTGCAGACAGTTGAGATAAATGAGGTTGATGAAGAAAGGCTAAATATTCTTGAGAAATTAATAAATTTTGGTGGTACAAGGATATTATTTTTATCTCGGACATATCCGTAATGCCCCGATTATTTAATAAAAAATCAAAAGAGAGCACTTAGATTGGCTTCCCGTAAATATATCATCACCGATTATGGGTTGGCTTGCAAAACCCCGAGGAGTTCTCTTAAGGTGTATCACCGAGGAAAAAGCCCGAAATTAATTGTTGACCTCCATGGAGGAGTTTGTGAGGGGCATTTCACTGGAAGAGTAATAGCCCATAAGATCTTAAGGGCTGGTTAATAGTAGCCAACACTTTTTAAGGATACAAATTTATTGGTAAGAAAATGCGAGAGATGTCAACATTTTTTAGGAATATTGAAAGCTTCAGGGTCCCTCCTATTGCAGCCTGTATCAATTGAATCCCCTTTTAAGTAATGGGGGATGGAATTCATTGGGGATATTTCAAATTATTCAAGTGCCAACCATAAATGGATATTGGTAGCTAATGACTACTTCACCAAATGGGTAGAGGCAATCCCCACTAAGAAATCAACCCACCAAATTGTCATGGAATTCATTTTAAATCATATAATTTGTAGGTTTGGAGTGCCTGATAAAATAGTTGTTGATAATGCTATGAGTTTTCGAGCTAAAAATTTGGTAGCCATGTGTCAGGAGTATGGGATAATTTTAGCATATGCTTCCAACTATAATCCCCAAGTTAAAATACAAGAAAAATCAAGTAAGAAAAATATGTTGAAGATAATCGGGAGGACCTTGGAATTAAATAAACGAAAGTGGGGTGAGCAGTTGAAGTTTGTTGTTTGGGATGACATAATTACTATTAAAAGAGAAACTAGAAAGATCCCATTTGAATTAGTATATGGAACTCAGGCTCTCCTTTCCCTACATATGTAATTATCTTCTTATTAGTTTATCAAACAATTCAAGGATCAAGAGATTAGTCCCTATGATGAACGTATAAATCAAATTGTTGAATTGGATGAAGAGAGAAGAGAATCCCTTCAAAGACATGTGAAGTTTAGGGAGAATTTGAAGAAACTATTTAATAAAAAGGTAGCCCCAATATTTTTCAAAGTGTGGGAGATCTTGTACTACTATGGGATAAAAAACATGAGGATAAGGGAAAACATGGAAAGTTCGACGCATTGTGGATGGGCCCTTATTCTATTGACATTAGAATCGGTGAGCATACCTTTTTCCTAAAATATTTAGATGGAGAAATACTTTAGTTTCCTGTTAATGGAAAGTACTTGAAACATTTCCTTGACTGATTTCTCAGAATTAAGGTACACATCATTCTATAGTGTACAGTTTTTGGTTTTGTTTTGTTTTCTATTCTTTTTCTGTTTCAGTTTGTCCTGGTCCTTGGTGACCATTTTTGTTGGTTTCTTGGTTTGTCCTTGGAGGGTTGGTTATTTTACTTTTATTTGGAGGTCAGTTCTTGACTCTATGGCCCAATGGATTTTTGCACATGGTCTACTATTGTAGCATTATGTTTTGTTCTTGCGGCACTCATAGGGAGTGCCCATCCCTGAGTCGAGCGGTGTTGGTACTTAATTATAATCTTACCCTTTTCATTTAAAATTTTCAGTCTGCCTAGTTTGATGTACTTTCTATCTTCTTGTATGGATGCATGAAAATTTTTGCCTTCATTGAGGTGTCATTGTCAGTCCTTTCCTATGGTCGTGGATCACACTGAGTCATGGTATTATTTACAGTTTTCTTTCCGTGGGGAAACTTTTTGTAGTTTGGGCGTGAATGATGGGGTTTCCCCTTCATTTATTTTTTCCATGATTATGTCTCCTTTGTAATTTTTTTCCCAAAATCTACGGATATGTGGTCGTCTCTAATTGGATGCGGCATGGCGGGTCTATTTGATGAACTTGTCATTTTTTGTTATATTTGCAAAATGCCTGAATTATTCTCGGGGCCCGATGAATTTCGATTGGATATTTGAAACTATGAAGTGGCGTGAGAAAATGTTTACTTTAGCCCTAAGAGGTATACACTTGTCATAAATCAAGTGGTTACAGGAAGGTGGGTCTTTTTATGTTTTGATACATTATGGTGAAAGGAGTGAAAAAATAAAATGAATGCCTAAGACCCGAAAAAGGACATGTGGCCATTTTTTATTATAAAAGTGGGGAAGGTGTCGCCACGGCACTTTGGAAATTTTTGCTTTCTTTTGAAAAGGATTATATTTCTAAAAGTAAGTCGCTACCTCACCGACGCCCGTGTAAAGCCATGTGTTGAGCTTGCATCAAAAGAAGATGGGTGGGCAAAAATGTCAAAAAATACACAATTTATTTGAGCATTACAAAATGTGAAAGATACCCTGTGCCCACTTCAACTAAAATCTGCTCCACGTGGATGGCTCAAATTCAAAGTTAAAAAAAAGTAGAGTTAATGGTCATGTGATACAATGCATTTAATTCTTCCACCATTAATACTCCTAAGGGAACCAAGGGCATTAAGGGATATGACTACATTCATCCTTTATTGTTATTTTGATGGTCTCTTGTCATTCTTATTAGTGAGGTGCAATTGGAATTATTGTGGAGCTCAATTTGTGAACCGAGAAGTGCGAAAGCTTTTGTTTTGAGTCGAATTTCTCAAGTGCTTGTAGAAAATCGGTAAGAACTTGAGACTCTTGTGTATCTTGTTTGTTCCATTGGTAAAATAGTTGAAGTAAAATTAGGGTTTTTAAATGAAGACTATTCCATTTTCTTCTTTTGTTATGTCAGGGGTCACGAGTGACCTAGAAAAGGTAACAAACACATATTTGATGAGTGTCGACTTAAATGATTTTCATAAAATATTAAATAGTTTTCATTTGAGAGAATTTTTAAAGGTAATTCACGATATCTATATCGCCTCAGCGGGTGCCATCCCACCCTATGTTCAATGCCCAGAACTAGTATGGTTTTGTGCCATGAATTATGACTTTGAAAAGAGAGAAGTATTAGAAGGGAGTGGGGATGCGGTGCTGACATTGACACCTTAGGAAGCCATTAGAGTATTATCGAAATTACCTGTAATTTCTAAACCAATTACTATTGGCATCAAAATAGCCTTGCAGGATTGAAATAAAGAAGAAGGATAATGCCAAAATGATAAACACATAATGGCTCCTTACAAATAGGAAGGTATTAGCTAAAATCCCCAAAAGGTTGGTTAGGGCATAATTTGTTTAGGAGGTTGAGGATATCATTGTGCTTTTGAGTTGAATGGAAGATTTGGAAACTACAAATGAGTTTTAAGAGTGGATGACCACATTTATATGGATTATTCTCGAAAGAAAAGGAAATATTTGTTGGGCCACCTTCATTTTAGATGCAATCAATGATCATATGATTAGTCTATCAACAATGATTTAGATAGGGGATACTGCAGAGTTGGAATTCTATATGATGACATATTTGATTTATAATGTTGTAGCGTATAGACGTTTTCCAAAGCATTGTAACCATGCGTTGATTTTAAAAAGTGCCCAATGCTTGAAATTTTCCCTCAATTACAGTTAACCAACTAGAGTGGAAATTTTAGATTGGTAAATGATGCTTTCTTTACACCAATTATTTACTTGTTCAAACCCGAATGGGGACAATACAAAATTTCTAAGCATGCAAGGCAAGTGATTATGGAGTATGGGTGCTACTTCATTCAGTATAAGAAGTTCACTTATATCAGGGTTAGTGGTTTTGAGGGAAAACCTTTTAAATTTCCTAGGTATGTTAATGATAAGTTATGTTTATGTGAATTGGTAAGGAAACTATTACTTGTGCACAAGTAAATTGTTGGGAGGCACAAAAAAATTTCAAATTCCCTATCGAATTGGAATTTATTCATGCTCTTCCATTATAAAGGCCATCTTGATTGGAGAAGAAATGAAGAATCTAGCCATGGAGACATTTGAGGCTAGATCTAATTATGTCATTCGGTGGGTACTTAAAAATGTTGCTAACACTTTTGAGCATGAGCCTCACTTTGAGGACCACTGGATGAATTGTAGGGATGAAGAAGAAGTCCGGTTGAGGAATTTTCAAGAATGAATTTATCACAAGTGGTAGACTTCAAAATTGCAGTCATTCTAGAGGGGTTGTAGATGACTTACACACAAAGTGAGTAAATTCTACATTGCTCAAAAGAAAGAAAGTCAACCTATAGCTCCCGGACTAGAATGAGGAGGAGTCCGATGATCCCTACATGAGGATAATGATAAATTGGATGGTTTAGATGAATATTGACTTGTCAGTACAAAATACAAGAGTCCTAAATCATTTTCGAAATATGGGAAACTTAAATGATGATATGCCACCTCTAAAGGAGGCGCTGATAAAATTGACCCATTAGGAGGAAAATCCCCTCTATTACCCTCCAAAAGTCCTACAGATGGGCTTATTGATGAATGTGCAATAGATACTAGTGAGACATGTACTTCCATGTCAGCCCTCAGGTAGAAAACTAAAAATAAGCTTTTAAAGTCCATGGAAAATACACCTATTACTCTGCAGCGCCACTCTAGGTAAAGGGAAAGGGTCTAGCATCACATGTAGTTAGCCCAAATGTTTTCCAAAAGCTACATAATATTGAAAATTTAATGAGTACATCCATTTCAAGTGGTCACATTCGGCCCAGCCGCACAAAGATGAAAAGAGAACACCACTAGAATTGAAGCAGTTTGAGCCGACACACAAGAAACCCAAAATTGTCCACCAACCAATACCTGGTAAGGGTAGGTGTCCTTAGACCAAAGAAGTTCAAACATATGGATTGGGAAATTGATCCCCTAGAAGTGGAAAAGACTAATAACATCTAGAAGGAATAGGATACATCATTGTCAATTATGGGGCAATGAAGTCCCATGATCCCTCATTCATTATTTATGGAAAAAGAGGTGGAATGCATTCAGATCTTAGTTCCCAAAGAGAATATTACAATTGATCTAGTGGGCAGTTAGTTTCTTCCCCAGGTATGAAAATTCCTGAAGCTCTACTTGTTAAAGATATCAATCCAACACCGGTTGAAACAATGCATAAGGTTGTAAATGTACAAACTAAGGTGATTGATATAGATGTTGATGAGGGATTATCCATGCTAGATAAACTCAGTTTGTCTTTTGATGAACCCTTATTAACACTAGTGGTTAATATTGGAGCAAGTAAGGAATCATAAAGAGGTTCTCATGTTTTAAAAGTGAAGTAAGAGATGAGGAAGTGAATTTTTCTTTCCCAAAAAAATGGTTTTGGAAATGGATAAACCAGAGCTATTAGTGGAGAAAGGTGGGTTTTCCCGGGAGAAGGAATTAGATGAGGTCCTTGAAATTACCACTGTAACGAGGGCCACAGTGCATCAAACATGTGGATAGCCAAGTTGCAAACCTTCCTTTACTATCCCAAGCTAAAGAAAGTGTTTCCCTTGAGTGGTGAGAAGAAATAGATTGGTCTTCTTCTCCATCCGAGATGATGACCGGATAATGAGTTTGTGTTTCTCACTTCCTCTTGCCTGAAGGAAGTTTTTCGATGGACTGGTGTAGAGGCACATTTTCTTCTTATTTCTTTTCCAAGGAATGAATCCTTTTCTCTAACTCATTAACTTTTTGGGAAATGAAAGACACCGTATTAATGGAGGTTTTATCATACAATATGTATGATTCCTTAGGAATTTATTTTGATGAAGATTCCTCATTGCGTAAGAAGTGGCATTGAAAAATGGTTTTCCCAGAGACTTAAGCCTCCTCTCAACCTCGTATCCTTTTAAATCCTTAGGTGTTTTCATATGCTCCCATCTAAAAATATGGAAGTACATGACTTGAAAATATGCAAATACAGGATTGATTATGATCAATTTGGATAAAAGCACTAATTGGAATTGTTGATATGTTAGAGGTCCTTTTATGTATCCTATGCATTCTACTTCAAACAAAGCCCTAAAATCAAAGATCCGATTCAGATCTTCCGAAGATATTTGTTTCAATGTGTTCCACAAGTGTCTTTACCATTTTTTTGGTAAAGATTCTGCTATGCCCGAAATTAGGAAAGAGATACATAATTGCAAGAGGATAGGGTTGAGCTTTATAGCGTAATGTGACATATATCTCTAGTCTAAAAAAATGTTTCCCGAGATGAGAAGGATCTTGCTCGGTTTACACAAGGGAAAATTAAAAGCGAAGGAAAGTATAAATGAGCATAATCGATAAATTATGATGATTTGAAAAACATCATGTATGGAATTTAAACCAAGTAAGATGTGAAGTGAAGTGTGATGAGCACAAGAAGGATTTCAAGAAATGAGCGTAAATGAGTGTCATGTCAAAATCATATGGAGATGCTCGGTGATCAATCTAAAATGTTTGTTAATCAAAATAAGAAAGGAATGTTTCAAATAGCCTCGCTAAAAGTGAAGATGAAATGTACCGAGTTAGATACAAGTGGAATACATTGCTCATATTTCATACACCTAGCAAGTATGGGATGAAGTTCCTAAATATCATTTTCTAGAACAATTTTGTAACAAACAAAATATTCCTTGGAATATTTTTGTTTTTTGGGGAAAAAATTTAAAGCAAAGTGATTGATATAAAAGTATGAAAAGGCCATGCCAAGGAGGGGGTTAAATTTTTCTGAAATTTAGTTAGAGAGAAAAAGGAGAGTAGAGCAAGAGAAGCCATTTTCTGGGAATTTTTTTTTAGAAACTAGTTATTTCTTGTGTGCCTTTTAAAATTGATCATGTCAAGATGGTTATAGATGTATATCCATTGACAAAACTTTGACATTCTAAACAAACTTTCCCTTGTTGATCAAATTTGAGAAACCCTGAGTAATTCATGTAAATCATGAACTATGTTATATCTATTGTCATCTTGATATATTTTCAAATAGTTATCTGTGTGCCTGTTGCAATCTTACATTAGGAATCCTTTTGAAATCACATAAAATATTTTCCTCATGAAAAGTATTGTGGCATTTGAAATTACATTATGAAGAGAGATTTCATTTTATGATGCAATAAGTGATATAAATTCACTTTACTTTCATTTCATTGATACAAATTGTTTTTCAGTTTATGACTGTATCATGAGCATGATATAATAGGGATTTTATAATTTTTAATTGATTATTTAACATGAGTTCTTGTGTTAAAACCTTGAAGAATGTGTGAAGCTATGTGTTTTTGAGACTTCATAAATGCACAATTTTTTAGTTGAAGGTTTTTCTTGACTATTTCAAGCTATTCATCTTTTGGCCTTGTGGATATGTTAACATTTGTTTAAATTTCTAAGGTATTTGGTATAATCAAATTTATCCGCTTAAATTCCCAACCATAAAATACACATCGAGAGATGAACCATACACGAACTACCCCTACTTGTCTGTCTCTTCATAAATGCTGATGCAATTCATCGATTTACCCACCCCTTACCTCAATATGCAGGAGCAATTAGTTTTTACCATTACCTTTATTAACTTAGATTTTGTTTAGAAGGTTTCTTAATCTTCTAAAGTGATAACTCGTGAGAGTTAGACAATGTATTGATTGACCATACCTTCTCAAGATCTCCTCTTAACTTTGTGAAAGAAAAGAAAAATACTATAAATATGCAGATGTTATCCACCAATATGGGTTACAAAATGTGTCCTCTCACCATGGTTAAAGGCAAAACTTAAAGTAGTCAGGGTAGGTCAAACCCCGTATGCAAAGTGTTATCCATTTCTTCTAGGCCCGAGTGAATGAAGAGCCTATTAAATCCTTCCTCGGCTACAAAATTATTCACACTGATTTATCTATCTCCAAGCATCTTTCTCAAACATTGGTATTTCTTAGTCGTAAAGGGAGAATCAATTTGGGTACAAACACCCTCGATTAATGAGGCATTCCCTTCCTCAAATTCAAGTGGGGCCAGAGGAAAGTCTAAATCCCCCTCTTCTCCTACCTCCTAAATTTTGATTTCCTTCCCAGGTGAAGATTTTGTCATGGGATTTCCAAAATAGGAAGATGAGTGTTGAATTAGGGAGAGATCAAACTCTTGATGAGTAAAATGTATTTCTACAAGAGCATTTAGCAATCCTAGAGTTTTTTGTCAATGTCAACATGATTTGTAATGAGAGAATTGCTCTCAATTTCCATGTATGTCAAAATTAGAGTTGTCGGTGTCTTACAAACCAAAGGCTCAACACGAACTAAGACCGTGAAGTTTGTATCTTCCAACTCACTACTTGGAGTAAAGTGAGAAGCAAAAGTTGTTATTGAGTCTACGAGGAGGTTCTTCTCTCATGGAATTGCTTCAATCGATATGAAGTCAAAACTCTTTGTTAGATTCAACACTATTGTTTTGTAGAGTTGTAAATGCTCATCTCTAGTCTCATATACCTTAGATATCTGATTTGCAACAAGTTGTGAATCACCCAACACCCTAATATTAAGAGCACCCATTATTTTGGCTACAATGAGACCAAGTAGAAGGGATTCATATTCAGCCCCATTATTCGTACATTCAAAGTTTAACTTGAAGGAAAAAGGAAAATCCTTCCCTCGGGAGAGGTAAGAATCACACCTTCCCGGCACCAAAATGACACTTGGCTCCATCAAAATGGAGATTCCAACAGTTACTTGGAAAAATGGATGTTAGATCATCCTTTACATCCTCTTCTTTTACCTCAGTTACTTCAACCATACAAACTTCATCTGCTGGAAGAGAACCGAGTCCTAAGGTATGTCCCATACCCATAGAATTGAAAGGAAGGAGGATAGGTAAATCCTTCTCCAATAGCTTGAAAATATTCACTATGGTTCCCAATGAAACTATCTCTACGATGATGGTTTCATCTTTGACTGCCAGAATGCCTTTGATCAAACCCGTGACTTCTAATTCCGTTGTAGGAACTAAATTTTCCTCTAGTACTAGGATTTTAGGTTTACTTAACTGATTTGTAGGAATATCAAACTCAAAGTGGATCACTAGCCTCTTTTCAAGTTATCTAGGTGAATGTCAAAGGGTTTTGGATCACTCTGCACCACAAAGACCTTCCCTAGATGTAGGAACCTGACTTCCTAAAACAAAGTGGAGGAAATCACCTTCATGCGATGAATCCAAGGATGACCAAGGATGATATTATAGTTGGTTTCCTGATCTATAATATAGAATTTTCTTAAAACCATCTTAGGCCCAAGGGTGACTGACAAAACTATATATCTGAGTATGTTAACACTCTTATCTCAACTTTGTTAGTTGGAAATGTCAGTTGGTACTTATTTTTTCCTTGTTCTTTTTTTTAGAATTTTCTAACTCACAAATTTTTCTTCTTTTCTTTCTTGCAGAGACTACACATGAGTGGTGAGAGCTTATTAGACAAGTGTGTGTGGAAACCCAACCGATCCCCTTGGGGAAGAATTGAGTTGAGGTGACTAAAGATTCGAGCCACTGCTAGTTTCCTATAAACATACCGATGTGTTTGCATATGTTTAGAGAGTAGTAGAGGTGATGACCTCCATTTGTACTCAGTGGTGGGTATGAAGCATCTAAGTGATTGATGAGGTATAGCCACTCGTAGCAAGACCACGCCGCCGACGACCATCGCCACAAGCACTCACACCACTCGGTTCATTCTAGTTGTCATCATAGCTGTAACAAGAGTCCTGCACACGTCATGTACCATTCAAGTGATCCCAGAGGGATTGATAGGATGCTTGGAATTTTTTTCTATCTCAATTTCGCCAATCATTATCCAATTTTTTGTATATTTTGGGCTCATTACGAGTGTTTTGACCACGCCTAGCATGCAATGGAATTATCTACAAACTTGACTCACTATGCCATATACGAGACTCTTCTTTTTGTAAATGTATACAAACTTAACTCACCATGATATATACCTACAAAGAGATGTTGGATCATATTATATTTGGTTTCCCGATCTATAATATTAAATTTAGTTAAAACTATCTTAGGCCCGAGGGTGACTGACAACACTATAGTTCCGATTGATGTTGCTTTGAGGCTATCATATCCTCTCAGTGTATTTCACGTTGAAGAGAAATTAATATCTCTATAAACTAGATTTTAAAGGAAAGAGAAGGGGACTATGTTAACCACTACCCCATCATTAATGATTACACACTTTACATAGTTATTGTAAATCCAGACTTGTAAAAACAATGTCGAATCACCTCTATGAGCTATTTTAGTATCAGTGGGAATCTTATTGATGTCAAATATGAATCCAACATCTCTTTCAGGATGCCATGGAGGATAGACATAAAAGTCCACATGGTTTATTTGCATCTCTGGAGGAGGGGTGACATTAATCAAATATCCAAGACCTAGTGCTTCTAATAGAGAAACTCTGTAAGCAAGGGAATTCTTCAAGAGATCTAAGAAATAAATGTGATAGAGGGTCTTGGTTAGATCACTAATAAATTCATAAGCTCCTATTGGCTTGCCTAACGTATCATGAATGTCATTTGATATAGTTGGGTAGATCAGGATTGGCTGCGAAGAATAATCTTTGGTTCTAATGACAACATTAAAATGAGGTTTAATGTCTAACTCCACCAACCCCGTAATTTTCATTTTTGGCAACCATCCAAAGGAGGTGCCACTTGTGGGTTTGAAGAGGTTGAGGATTCACGATCATGGGTCCCTATTACAATACCTTTGTTTGAACCATTGGGAACTATTATATCATCCATTGGATGTGTGTGGAGAGGATCGTTAAAGATTCCGAGTGGTGCGTTTTGTGGAGATATCTTTGGTCCCATGTAGGTGTTACGAGTTAGCACTGTTGGGTTTGCCAAAAATATGTCAACAAATAACTATCTTTGATCCTCTGAAAAACATTGTAGAAACTTGTTACAATCACAAAATGTTCTTGTGTCATTCCTGTGAACCCTATAGAAACCATAATATAAATTAGGATCATAATCTTGAGGCATTTGGTTTTCACCTTGTTGTGGTATGAAATTACGGTTATTATTTAGCTGTTGATTGTTATAGTAAAAATTTGGGAAACCTTGCCCTTGGTTTTGGATTTGGTTTGGATACCACTTGGGTATTGGTTAGGGCCTTGGGTCTACATTTGTCTTGATTTTTGAGGTTGTTTTTGTTGTTGTGATTAAAATCTACAACGTTGACTGAGGGTGAGAAGTTATTGTTTCTCTTATTGGCAATATTCTTATTGGGAGGGCTAACAAAATTAGGCTTCTTGGGATGGTCAGTGACACCATCCATCGTGACCCCATGGTTATTATTAAGGACCTTCATCCCTTGATTATTGGAGCAACCAGGGTTATTTTAGTTAGGGGTGACTAACCTTCCATTTTCTCCATAAGTCTTATGACCACTGTCAATGGCTACTTGGTCAATTCGAAGAGCACCCTCTAATACCTCTTCATAGCTCCTTAGTGGGAACTTTTTAACTTCTTCCTTTATCTCCCTATTGAGGGAGTGGAGGAAAAAATCACAAAGCTCTATCTGACCCATATTTGGAGAACTTACGAGAGGATTAGAGAACCCTGTTGCCACCTTTGAATGAAGTGGGTTACAGATTCATTGTGATCTTTCTTGATATGAAGGAATTCCCTGATTCTTGTTCTCAAAAGTTTGTTCATATAAAAATCCTTAATAAATTATTATACAAGTTGCTTGAAGGAGTGTATTGAAGCCTCCAGTATCCTATAGTACCAATAAAGAGCAATACCTTCTAGCATCTTAGGGAAAGTCTTTTGTGAATAACCGTGTCCCATGGGAAGAACTCTCGAATGGCCATTGCATAAGATTTGATGTGGGCATTAGGATCACCCTCCCCTTTGAATTTCAGAAGATTAGGAAAGGGTCTTGGGAGCATGACTTTCCAGGATGGATAATTCTAGAGGCTCCTTAAGATATTCAGAATAGGTCCCCATTGCGTACATTTCCACCATTGAAGATCCTTGTTAGGGAGGTGGAGGTTACATCGAGTTGCTAAAATGGGACATTGTAAACTTTTTTGGGTGCATGACATCCCTTGCAGCTATCCATATGGACCTAGGTAAGTGTACATATCCCCCTATGGATATTTAGAATACATGTGTATGTAGGGGGGTTGATTACTTTGATATGGAATCAAAGGCACGAAGCCAGGGAACATTACATTTCTAATTGGTATGGCATTTGAGAATGCACTTTTGGATGGTGCCTGTTGTAGATATCCATATGTGGCATGAGGGGGCATACCCATGGTGAATTTTTCAGTCAACAAGTCTCCAAGGTTTGGAGTACTCGTATAAACTAGAGGGTTCGCATATACAATGGTATTTATCCATAATTCCGTGGATAGGAGAAATTATTGCTTTCCATGCATATGAAGTTTAAGCATTTTGGGAAAGCTCTAGCTCCTTAAATTTATCTACCAACACTGAGATGATGTCACCCATTGCTGCGGATATGATTTAATAAGGTGCTTATTGTTGAACTCTTGGAGGTTGTTAAGGAGTGTGGTATCCTGCTATGAATTTTTCACTATACTGCCACCCATCGTTAGTAATATTTTTGGTTGGTAGAGGGGTAGCATTATTTTTTTGGAGCATAAAATCACCTTGTCCTTGCAACCTATCAAAATCTTGGTTCATATTCTGGAAGAATTGTTCACTCCTAACATATCAGGCTAAGTATTCCTCATCTAGATGTGGGAGTTGGCCTGATTTCATGCTAATGGGCTATCGAAACAATAATCAAGGAGATGAACTTGCTTCCCTAGTAAAAGTCATGTTATTTGAACTTGATTGTTCATGAGGATATCTCTACGTGATCTCGTCAAGTTCCTTAATATGTATAGAGGAACCAACATTGATTCCCTAAAGAATAGGGTTTTGAGTAGTTGAGCGGTTGTTTGCCCACGTTGAGAGTGTGGAAGTGATTTTTGTGGTATACTTGTTTGGTATTTGTACATGTAAAAACCCAGGATGGGTTAACTATATCATCGTATCCCGACATATTCGAGGGGTATAAAAATACCCACAAAATAAAGGATGGATGAATAAAGTGGAATTGTTTAGAGACTAGATCTTCACATTGGGTTCACCAATTTAAATGAAATAAAATCAACATATGGCCTTCTTTGCACCTAACTTCCCGAGGTTGTGCCGGGAAAACCGGTGTAGAATAGAAAATTGTGTGTGTATGTGGTGGTGATGGATAATCTAATGAGGCAACCTTATATCTTTGACACATAATAATGGGATTTATGAATCTAAGGAAAAGAATTCTCTCCTGACCTGAAGTGGTGTGATTGATCAATCTGATATGATAACTTCTTGGATACTCCAGTCAATATCGATCTCTGTTGAGATTCTATTCACTGGTTGTTGAACATGTGGAAATTGACCTACAAGTGCCTCGTATAGATTTCTAGAAAAATTCATGGAAGTAATAATAAGAGGTGTAGTGATGTCATATGCACTATAATCTATTCTCGGTTTGGTCAGAAGGTCTTAGCCTTGATCGGCTGCTTATGTTCAATAATGAAAGTTGTGCAATGATATCAGGTGGAAGTGGTGATGATATAAATACTGATGCATGTAAACCAGTGTCAATATCTAATTGGTTAGTAGGCCCATTGGGTTGCAGGACCTGAGGATCACAACTAAAAACTCATGGAGGTTGTGGTCTTGTTATGGTCATGCGCGTAATCAAACCCTGTTGCTAGGAGCAGTCCAATAATCGTAGGCTTGATTAACAATGATGTTTAGCGTGTTTATTTGTTCTATTTTCTTAGAGAACGTAGCAGGTGTGTGTAAGACTATCAAATGTAAACTTGTATCAATATCTATTATCAATTCTGGCCCGTTGGGTTGTGGGACCAAAGGATCACAACCGTACATCTTTTCTTGTTGTGGGTTGTTGATGGTCATACAAAATGAAATTGAAATGATCTTGATAAAAAAAATAACTATAAAAGGAAATATAATCTATGTTTTTGGTGTTTTCACAATATATTAGAGCAAAACAATGAAAGAAAACTAATCTAATAAAAGTAAATTTTTTTATCTTTTCTACTTTATAAGCAATGCATTCCAATCTAATAAACAAACTAAAGACAAGTAATTATCCAGATGTATCTAGTTACTTGTGCGAATATGTGAATATAAATCTAAAACAAATAACCTAATCTAATCAAAACCCTTCAAACCCTACCTTAGAGGTGAAGAATAAATCATGACCCTGAAAGAGTTATTGTTCCCCACAACTTCCCCGGTAATGTCAAAGAGCAAACATTCTAATGATTTGATCTACTTGTAATTGCCTAATCAATTGAAATGAACAATTTTACTATTCTATTTGATATGCAATTGAAACTAATGATTCAAAATTGACAATTTGGTAAATGAAGCAAAAAAACAAGTAATTCCAACATGGATAAACAAGAGAGTTGGTAAATCCAATTGTATCTATGTCTGTCCCCTTAGTTTCTTTCTTTCTTTCTTTTTGTGTTCATATGATTCCAAAGAATTGGGAATGTAAGAAAAACAACAGAAGAAGACACTTGAACAATGGTAACTTGAAGGAAGTTTGGTTGTAATGTGACTAGAAGAGAGATAGCACAAGAGATCTGAGCTTGGCTATGCAATTCCTAACAGATTGTGGTAGTAATACTATGCAAGATACATAAAAATTCTCAAGCCTTTTGCTTGAACAAAAACATGGAATATATAATAATTGGGGCTGGGATGTGCCTTCATGCACAAGGAAATAAGAGGTAGTTCCAACTAACTAAAGCACATGCAAAAATAGAAGAGGGAAGGAGAACCAAGCAATCAAAACTATTTTTAGACAAATTGGTTCACAAACGCATCCTAAAAGTGAAGTTAAGTGAATTGTCACATGTTAAAAACATGCATGATGGAATCTAGAAAAATATCTCGGGACCACCGCCACATGTGCTTGGGCGGTAGTTTTATAACCGCCGATAGTTCTCGCACTAAAGGCCAAAACATGCACAAAATGAAGTGGGAAGCTGAAAAAGTGTGGAAAAGCTATGTAAGGATGTCTAGGCTACAAATATACACTGCATATGGGTTTTAGAGCTCAAACATCTTCTGAAAGGATGTGAATCATCATTGGGGAATTTTGTAACTATTTTCTGATAATGTAGCACATGTAATTTTGGGTGTGTACATGAACCTTGTGGACAAAACGAGAAGGTCTCTCGCTTACCTACTTAATTAGTATGCACTTATGAGATTAGCATAAAAATTATCTTCATGCAACCATTGTGAGATAAAACCAAATGCATTTATTTCTCATTGTATCGAAGGGGGTAAAATAAAGCTGGGATAGTCCAAGGTTTAGTCAGTGCAACTTCCTTGGAAAACCACGCTTGTAGAGGTAATTTGTGACACCTAGTTGAGAGAAATAATTAGAAAGCCATTTCATCTTTGAGCCATTGTGTTTCAAAGAGATTTCACAACACACTAAATTATTTTGGAGTCAACACCATATTATTTAAATAGGGAGAGACTTCATTGAAGTTGGAGCTATTGTCATTCATCACAAAACTTGCAACGTGCTACTTTTTCCTAGTTTTTCACTTATCCTAAGACAAGGAACAAAATTGTCAAAGTTACGCTTAGTTTGTTTCATCACCACTTGGTCTACTCCTTTGTTTTCTTTTTTCCCATTTGGGAAAAAATAAAACATATTTGTGTGTGCTATTGATTGATTATGTCCACTAATTTTGCACAAATTTACATTTATCCTTGTTTGAGACTTGGATGTAAATGTTGAAAGTGTGTTGGTACGTCTTCTTATCTTGATAACCATTTGATCTTGATACCCATGTCAATATTTTCATTGTAGTTAGGTTATCTCATCATTGAATTCCTTTGAGTTGTTACGATTTCTTGTATCTTATCAATATAGTTTTGATACTTATGCCTTGTTTCCTTTGTGAAACTTGATCTAAGTCTCTTAGTTGAATTGTTACACAATTATTGGTTTACTTAAATTTGGTTTTGATCCTAACATTTCCTTGAGTTTTGAAAAAGTGTCGTTACTCTATTCACATTGTGGTGACATCATTTTGATACTAAAATATTGCTTTTCTCATAAAGCTTGATTAACGTATCCAAATAGTGTTTTTTTTTCTCGCTCGCATTGGTAGCATATTTTTTCAAGAATCGGAACTTTTTGTGTTTAAAAATGGTTTTAGTATACCTTATTAGGAGGTCGCATCAACACTTTCTTAGTATTTAGGTCTTGTTTATTTTAAACTTGACCTAAGTAGTGATATTGTGTTGTCACTATTTATGCCGAAACTATACTTGAAAAAACATAGGGAGTAAATTTTCTTGTGGATAAGATCATAGTCTTGATTGTTTGAGTCCTAGATTGATTTCTATGTATGCGTTCCTTTTAATTGGTGTGTCATTATTATTCATTGGATTCCTTAGTGCACATTTCCTTTGGATGTATTCTTATTCTTTGATTGACATTCTTTATAATGATTCAACATCATTACGATTCTTCATTTTTTCTTAGGGTCCCTTTTAAATAAACCTTAGACAAACATAGTTCATCATCCCTCCTATGAAAAGGATGGGGCATCGCAGATTATGGTTTGATCCGTGATAGAAAAAATCTCGGATCTACTTTTGGAGGAAAACCTCCTAGTGGATCATAGTGATGGTGAGGAGAATTATCCTCAGGTAGATCATGAACTTAAGCTCGCCCTAATAGACAACTTATTATTTCACAATAAACATGAAGTTATCATACGCGTGGTAGAGCTAGGGGCTAGGTTTCCATCCATAGTTTATCCCACTCTCCTCACCAGCATGTTTCAAGGAGAAGAAGAAGAAGTAGAATGCCCACTTTGTGACACTGATGAAATTTTAAATCCAGGTTTGTGCTTCTACTTTTGGCCAACATAATGGTGGAAATCACATCCCCATTGTCAGAATTCATCATGAAGATCATGGAGACAATGATAATCATGAGGACCCTCATACTCAACCTCCCTCGTGTGAAGCTCGTAAAGAGATACCAAGTAAGGTGGCATCCCTAGAAGAACAAATACAAAGTCCTCGCTTACCAATTGGAAATTTTGGATTCATGCATTAGCAAGGAATCTAGGAAGACATCTAGACAAGAAAAAAAAGCTTCATAATAAAATTATTTCACTAACACTCCCAAAACACCCAAATAGGACAAACCTAAAGAGGGTTACAAAAGGTTATACACAGATAACCAAGATGAAGAAATGACAAGATATAGGCCTAGCCCTTCAAAAAACCCACTTTTTGATCAAGAGTTCTTGTCTGTGAAGAACACCCTTACTGCCTTATAAGAAGGAAATTTAGGGTCAAATAAGAAGTATCAATTTGAGGAGTTATGTATGTATCATTTCGATAAGGCTATGCTACAAGTTCCTTTCCTTAGGCATTTCAATTTTCCAAAATTTGACAAGTACAAGGGTAAGGGTGATCTAAGAGATCACATCAAATAATTCTTCATGGCTTGCAAATAGGTCACATTCATTGATAACTATCTTATACACCTCTTCTCGTAGAGTTTAAGGTGATAAGCTCTTGAGTGGATCTTACACATCAAAAAGGGATCCATATATACATGGCTGCAACTAGTGGAAAAATTCGTGTGTCACTTATCCTTTAACATGGAGAATGTCGTTAATATTATATATCTATGTAACATTAAACAATGTAACAATGATAACTTTTTTGGTTTCTTACAATGATGGCGAGGGATAACTAGTCACTTCCCTTGCTCCATATCGGAGAAATAGTTAGTTGGAACTTTTGTGCCAAATTTGTACCCTGAAATTGCTTTCCACTTACAAATGCATTGTGGTAATACCTTTGAAGAGGTCATTGAGCAAGGTTCCAAAACTAAAAAGGAATTGTTAACTAAAGGGACATTAAAATGATTCTCACATGAAAATTAGGACCAAAATCCTAGCGACCAACAAAATTTTTCTCCTAACAAGAACAAAAACATTGTAGGAAATGAAATTACATATTAAAATGGGTACATGTAGTTTAAAGTCATGCTCCTTGAAAGTAACCAAGGGACCTCCATCCCGAGTACAAACGTTGTACATTTAATCCTCTATCTGACTCCATGTCATCAATACTTAAATAGTTAGAGACAGTTAACATGGTAAAATACCCATAAATAAACCCTTATCCCAAAGATGTACCTAAACTATCTTGGTTTAGAGAAAATTATTATTGCAACTTTCATCATGTTAAGGGACACAAGAATGATAAGTGCCTCAAATTGAATTGGTACATCCAGGACCTTCTTGAAAGTGGTGACGTGGAAATGGATTCCATGGGTCCTAAAAATATGTCAATGGTGACATGGGGATATTCAAAGATCCTTTCCCTAAGCATAACAAAGGGAAATAAAATTTGGATCAAGGTCAGACGTCTAATAATAAAGCCGTTGGTTATGTCTATAAAAATACAAACTGCAGTGCCAAAAGCAATGACTCTTATGATGTTGTAATTGGTTGTCACCCCATTTAGTGAACATGTCAACACAATCAAGGTTAAAACAAAGGAGTGTGCTATGGAAACATGAAATGATCACCTTGTTATCTCTAAGAATTTATCCCCTCCTACTTACACTCCTCAGGATAATCACTATAACGTATTGGAGCAACTTGAGAAGACCACTGCTAAGATATCGATCTTAGATATTCTTAATATTTCTAATGTACATAAGGACATCACCTGTAATAATTTACAAGGGTCAGGAGTATCAGTTGATATTGACCCCACATGCTTCCAAGAAATTATAACACAAATTTCTCCAATGGAGCATATAACCTTTAGCCAAGAGGAAATTCCTATAGAAGATCCTTCACACAATTTTCCCTTGCACATAGAGGTTATTTTCAATCATAAGAAGATTAAACGAGTGATTGTAGATGGTGGATCAGGAATTAACATATGTACCTTGAAGCTAATTAATAAATTGGGTTGTCTTGAGACAAATTTAACAACAAAGGTTGTCACCATCAAGGCGTATGAGAATGAAGCACGACAATCAACCAACATGATAACATTTTTCACGTTGGGAGTAGGGTCTACTACTCATGATACAAAGTTCCATGTCCTTGACTTGGAGCTTCCTTACAACATCCTTCTTGGATTCCCATGGATTCATTCCGTGTAGGTCTTGCCTTTAATGTATCACTAGTGTCTAAAGTTGTACCATGAAGGGGAAATTATAACTATTATGGGGGATTCTCAACCTTTTACTCATTGTAGAGAACTATTAAGTTACTTCCATAATTCTATTGATTTCCCTTCCACGAGAGATGGTTTTTCCAACTCAATATGAGTCTCTCACCTCATGGGTTAATCCAACTGACTTCACCCCTAACAAAAATGGTTCTTGAATGTCATTTTCTCCCTTTTCTACATGGGAGATGAAGACTCATTCAATCGACTATGGGAGTATGGTCTTCAAGAGGCCCTACGAATTTCAAACCTTCCTCTATCACCCAAATCATGGGGAAAACCATGTCACAAGTATTAATTTCCTAGGGAGAATTTCCCCTTTGATGCGTTCACTCATGGTGGTTTCTAAATTATGAAAAAAATATTATGTAAGTCTATGATACCACCTCCTAAGGATGAAATGACATCATGATACTAGGATCCTAAGTATGAAATTTTGAATAAAATGATGTACACCATGGGAAACCAAGGGTATGGATATGACATACATGATCAAGGAGTGTGGGAACCTCTTTTGGAACCCCATAGAAAATGGTGCAAATATGGTATCATTGTTCGACCATATGGGTCTATTTAACTAGAGTGCTATGCTACTTCTTCCGAAAGTGATGATAGTGTGTCGAGTTATGAAAGTGAAATAGATTCTGGTGTAGTCTTTATGAAGACCTTTCCTCCACTAATACCTTTTCGATATGACTATAATGACCATATCCCCTACCTTACATATCCCCATTCCTAAATTAAACCTCATTTATCCTTCCTTTGTGAATCGGTACCAACAACAACATGTACCGATAGAATGATTTTCCAACGATGAAGCTATTGGAAAGTTTACGAGTATATGGGATGGCATACCTACAGTGATCATAAAAATGATTCTCTATCAACCTAGATTCATGTGTGTATTTTGGGGAGGAGGCTGAGTTATGTGGTCATCAAAATAAAATAAAAAGCAAGGGAAAAATTTCTACAAAGAAGCCTTGCAAAAAGAAAAAGTCCAAGTCTTACAGTGAAAACCTTTTTGAGGCATTGGTAGAAAAACAAAAGGAAAAATAAATGGAAAAATAAATTGACTTATCCAAGGGTGAAATCTAATTAAGATTGCCTTGGAAGAAAATCTCAATATCTCCCCGATCGTATGTTCATAGAAGAAGAGTCTAAGTTTCTTGTGGAGGAGACAATTGAAGTCAACATTGACATAGAAGAAGTGCCTCAGATGGTTAAGTTGGGAGAATCCCTCTCAGCTTAGGAACATAAGACATTTTATTGTATTGATTTTGTGTGAATTCAATGACATCTTTGTTTGGTGTTATGAATACATGCTATGACTTGCTCCTCAATTAGTAGTGCACAATCTTGTTGTAAACCCAGATGCCAAGCCCATTAAACAAAAGCTCAAGAAAATGCATCCTCGTGTTGCCTTGTTGGTTAAAGAGGAGCTAGAAATATTATTGGTAGTAGGCTTCATTCGGCCTATTGACTACTCAGAGTGGATATCAAATGTTGTACCTATACAAAAGAAGCCCGTGGGTATCAGAATTTGTACGTATTTTAGAGACATCAACAAAGCTTGTCCCAAAGATGACTTTCCTCTCCCAATATCGACATGATTATCGATTCTACTTCGGTTATGAAATGTTATCACTCATGGATGGATTTTTAGGTTATAATCAGATCAAGATTACAGAGGACCAACATAAGAAAAATTTCATGACCCCTTGGGGAACTTTCTATTACCAAGTCATGCCCTTTGGCCTCAAGAATGCAGGCATAACTTATCAAAGCAGGAAATGACAGTCATATTTCATGATATGATCAACAACATAATGGAAGATTATGTAGATGACATACTGGGCAAGTCTAAAACAAGAGAGGATCATATATGGATTTTTCAACACATATTTTAGTGTCTAAGGGACTACAAGGTCCATTTAAACCCAAAGAAAGGTGTCTTTAGTTTACTATCGGGAACCTACTAGGTTTTATAGTATCACAAAGGGGAATAGAAGTAGACCTAGAAAAGGTCTCGGCTATCAAATTGATGCCTCCTCCTACCAATATCAAGAAACTACATAGATTTCTAGGGAAAATATAAGCAATCAGGAGATTCATTTCCCAACTCGTAGATAAGTGCCACACATTTACACATCTTCTCAAGAAAGATGTAAAATTTTGTAGGGTCCAGAACAACAACAAGAATTTGATTTGCTAAAAGAATATCTGTCAAGACCCCTGTCCTAATGCTTCCTATTGTAGGTGAACCACTATGTTGTATATTTCTGCTACACAATTTACAATTGGAGCAATCTTGGCCCAATATGACAAGGAGCAGAGGGAAAAAGTTGTGTATTATCTAAGCCCTACATTGATCACTTATGAGATCAATTATTTGTAAATCAAGAAAGTATATTTGGCTGTAGTTTTTCCTTATAAAACATATGTCATTATTTGTTAAACAATAAGGTCAAGCTTATCTCTAAGGTGGACCCATTGAAATATATATTGTCAAAACCAATGCTTACAGGATGGATGGCTAATTGGATCATCCTACTAAGTGAATTTGACATAGAATTTTTCCATCAGAAATCAATCAAGGGCAGGTACTGGTAGATCAATTAGTTGAATCTCCTCTACCAGAATAGAACCATTGAGTTTGGAACTTCTAGACACTTCACTCATGTATATCAAGGAGTCCATATTATGGAACATGTATTTTGATGGATCCTTCACATTTCATGGTTCAAGAGTAGGGGTTGTATTTATAACTCCTTTTAAGACCTGATCCAACAAGCTTTCAAAATAGGATTCCCATGCACAAAAACATAACAGAATACAAAGCTCTCATAACAGGGTTGAAGATAGCTATATGTTAGGACATCAGATAACTCAATGTGACTGGAGATTCTATGTTGATTATCAAATAGGTCACAAATGAATATAAAGTTAAGGATGAAAAACTCATTCCTTACAAAAATATGGTTGATACATTGAAATAGTTATTTATGTAGATTACCTTTGGAAAAATTCCTAGAGGGAAGAATCAAGCAGCAGATTCCATGGTAATAATGGGTTATTTACTAACCATTCCACCTAGATAGAATGATATACCTTTCTTTGTGGATCACTTGCTAACATCGACATACAATATGCCCGATTCATGTTTGGTATATGAAGTTGTTGGTCCTCATTCACCCTGGTACTTTGATATCCTCAACTACCCTAATGATAGAACCTTCTCACCTAACATTTCCCAATCGATAAACAAAACCTCATCCAATGTATATCATGCCACACCTTACTTGGGGCACTCTCTATCATAGAGGGTATGATAGGAATCTGTTGTGATATCTTAATGTTGAAAAATCTATCTTAGCAATTAAGGAGGTACATGAAGGTATCTGTGGGGCTCATACAAATGGGATAGTCCTAGCCAAGAAGATACTCAGAGTAGGATACTATTATCCTACCATGGAAATGATTTCTGCAAGTATGTAAATAAGTGTTTTTGTGTCAAAAGTACGACAATATGATTCATGCATCAATGCATTATTTTTAGCCTATTGTGACACCATGGCATTTCTCAAAGTGGGGGATCGATCTCATAGGAAATATTACCCCAACATCATCTGATGGCCACATGTTCATTATAACTACCACTCGAGTACTTTACAAAGTGGTTAGAGGATTTTCCTCTTACCTATATCACAAGTGTGCATATATCTAAGTTTATAATGAATTATATCATTTGCCATTATGACATCCCTTATACCCTTGTCATAGAAAACAAAAATCCTTCAAAAATAAAACCGTGAAGGCATTATGAAAATGATTTCAAATCACTCTCAAGTACTCAACCCCTATTACCCTCAAGGTAATGGATAAGATGAGGCCACAAATAAAACCCTTGTTTGTATTATGGAGAATATGGTGAACAAAACTAGTCCGCAACTGACATCTATAGATTCACCTAGCCCTCTAGGCATACAGAACATCCATCTACACCCCTACTAGTGCAACTCCATATTCCTTAGTATTCATCACTAAAGACATTTTACCCCTTGATATTGAGATCCCTAATTTACATATAGAACATAGAGAGTATAGGGATAAAGAGGAGGATTACAGAGTGGCTTAGCTAGCAGAGTTGGAGCTATTGGATGAGAGGATACTTCACGCCCTTGATCACCTAAATTGTATCAAAATTGAGTGTGTAGAAGTTATAAAAAATAATACTGCCTCACTAGTTTGAGGTAGGAGACCTTGTAATGAAGGAGAATTAGTTCAACACCATAAAGGAACATGAGAAGAAAGGCAAGTTCGAGCCAAAATAGTTAGGACCATATGTTGTGGTAGTAAAATTTGGTTTGGGTGCATACAAGTTTTCCTAAACAATGGTGATGAATAAAAGAGCCTATGAATGCTATGCATCTCAAGCAGTTCTATGCTTGAGTATGATATTCCTCAAAAATCATAAAATCAAATAAAAAAGTATAAAAAACAAAAAAAAGGAAAAAGAGAAATCAATATGTCCAAGTGTTAAAACCACACAATTATTACACTTTGGACAATTCCTTTGGTGAAAAATAGTTTCTGGTGCCATTTGAGGGTCTGTTGTTCACAAGCATTTGGTGTAGGACTATGATAGCTTTATCTTGAGTTACTCCTTGCGTATCTTTGATATATTTTTGAACCTATCCCTCTAGGCCTTAATTCGGCTAATCCAATTTTTGTGTGTAAGGAGTTTGCCTTTGTATATTTCCATCTTACGCTGGGGGAAACTTTACACTTTCAATTCTTGAACATACGCATGACATTCTGCCTTTGTACATCCCATCTAATCTTTGAGGGCATCCATGTTTCTTAGTTTCCTTACACATAGCTTTGAAAAACTTTTGGAAAACATCAAAAACATGTGTATAACTTTTTAAAACTCCCTAAAAATTTAAATAGGTTGGTCATAAAACTAAAAACATTCAAATGTGTTTCATAGAAAACTAAAATACAATAGAAAATTGTCTTGATATAATACCAAAAACAATGTAAAACATTTCAAACATGTCCCACAAAAACAAAGTAGTATTTTACTTTAGTTTTTGGTTATACATAGTTTTGATTGCATTTCTTCTTCATGTTGTGTGCATTGATTAAATTCATTTTCTTCATTAGATTGAGTGTTACTTTAATCTGTTGTGGATTACATTGAGTTCATTTTTATCTTGCATACTTGTATATAATTGTGTTGCTTTGATTAGATTTAATTTAATTTGTGCTTGTTTATTTTCTTGTACATTTTTTTATCATATCATATTATCATCGATATCATCTA
This sequence comes from Taxus wallichiana var. yunnanensis, assembly GCA_018340775.1. Taxonomy (NCBI): domain Eukaryota; kingdom Viridiplantae; phylum Streptophyta; class Pinopsida; order Cupressales; family Taxaceae; genus Taxus; species Taxus wallichiana. Next base: position 586,083,729 of record CM031235.1, on the reverse strand, counting down.
TCATCACGTCTATACATCATATATAAAAAAAATTGTTCCTTCATATTGAGGCTTACATTAAAAATATACATCAAGTACATCAATAAAATGAGTCATCACTGACTCTCTCCCTTACTGGACCGCGGGTCTTCCACTAGGTGTGTGCATCTACTATGATGGACATGCGGAAGGCATCTTGCACTCTAATGTACTCCACTCTGTTATCCGAGGCCTACTTTATTAAAGGTTGTTGTAATAACCTCACTAATTATAAGGTCCTTTATGATCTAGATCTAGATCTACCAATGTATATCTTGCTAAAATTAGTTTCCCTATATCCCTTTTGGATGGCCTCATGGTACAAAGCCCCGTAATAAGATGCCTCATCACTAACTATTATCAAGTCTACTAGTATGTCCTGCATCCCAACTACTATGGATGTATGCTATAGAACATCACCCTCTCTGTGCATCTAAATATGTATGCAAGAGCTTGTGTCTACTTTTTAGTCCACTAAATCCTCTCGTAGCTAGTTGATCCATCTCAACCATGACAGAAGATATTGAGCTACTACCTATTGTAATTTCTTCCTCAAGGAAGATACCTCACCTATATCCTATGTAGACTGTAGTACTCCCCATCATGTCCCACTAGACTATGTGGTGGGTACCCCCATCGATCCCAAACATCATCATCATCTCATGTATCTATGTGATCCCGACCACCTCCTCCATCCTCTCTATCTACAAAATCCCATCCATCTATTGGTGGAATATATGCGAATTATATGGGGTGATGATAATGGCACTGTAGAGGGATCTACTATAATCACACCTATAAAGGACCCAGATGTAGAGGAATCTATTGAAAATGAACCTATGGATCTTGCACTTGTGGTTGTGTAAGCATCTAAATATCGACACCGATTCTACCATGGCCCCGTGCCTATATCCTTCCTGCGCTACTACCCGAGTATCTTTATGAGATTTTCTCTAAGATATGAGCCCTGTAATCCTTATGCCATCATGAATATCCTTACATCTATAGTTTTATGTGGTATCATCAACCACCATGGCAACATTATATTATACCATCTGGATAATCACAAGTCTCCCCTGGATATACTATATGTGGTCACTTTGGAGCCAAGGCTATGGGACCACCTATAAAAAAATATCATAAAATCGTCATAATCTGATCTGAGGCCCAATATGAAAGGTCTCTCTAGACCAGCATGTGTACCACATCTCATCACCAGGAATCCCCTAGATGAGACCAAACTATTGTTGGACCCTATCCACTTTATACCACTCAAGGATGTGGTCCATGTTCCTAATAATGAAGTGATCTATGACCATTATGCTAAGATCAACCACATCCTCAAGCCACTGATATAGCCTATATGGCTTCCATGTAATAATACGAAGTTGTATCTCATCAAAAGCTCACATGTAGTATGGTGTGTCTCCCATCTTCCCGTGAACGTCATCACCATTTGGAACCCAGCCCATAATAGGCAACTAGCTAACCGAGAGCCCGGGATCGTAATGATCCTATTGGGTGCCCTATAGTGATATGATCCCATAACCATATCTGAAGTAAAGACCCTAGACCCATGGTCTTCGACCATGGCAAGATATCCAGTGTAAATATGTATATACATTGGATAATAGACACTTCCTAGCAATAGCAATAGACCTCCCCACAGATGAGTCTGTGTATCAATCTAATTAGGCCCAAAGAAAATCAAGCAAAAATATTTTTAGGAAGAAATATACTGTTGACAAGAGCCATGAGATATACCAACACCCATGTAAGTTTCGATCGTGAAAGACCTAGTAATATCAATTGACATACCCGGTGAGGTATGTTTTCTACTCCAAACATCTCAACAATACTATGAAGATTAAGGCCGCGAGTTACCATCAAAAGTAACAAGCTAGCCTTGAATTGAAAATATCAAAATATGCTAGACATCCTATAATGTGACACTCATCTCGACTTTGTCGGAAGGTGAAACGTTTGATAGTCATTGCGTCATATCTCGGCCTAAGGCTATGAGAAGGTCTGTGGTCCAAAGTAATTTGTGGCATGTGAAATACCATGTTACATATAGTGTAATATCCAAATAGATTATATTCCATAATGAGAAGATAGCCTCATATTCCCTCAACCACCCATGGCGCTCTTGTGTCTCCAATCGGGGTAGTACAATCGAAAAATCGGGCAAGAAACTTGTCATCATCTAAGTTTTTCTAACAACTTCGTAAATTCTTCTAAAACCATACAACTTGGACCCTCCATGCCAGCACACCCCCGATAGTGCTAACGTATCCCAATGCTAGCACCCCCTTTACAAATCAATTCCTTTTTCACACAAGTGCACCCATATCCCCTCCCAAACCCTAGTTCACGCCAATGTGTCTCTCATGACACCGACACACTCATTTTTGTGCATGCATGCACATGATTGAGTTTTTTCATGCTAGTGTGCCTCTTTTCACACTAGCATGGTCATTCTTGTGTGATTCTATGCCGGTGTGCCCCCAATCATGCATACGCACCCCAAGAGCCGTATCTTTGCCGCATTTTTCTATCTACATTAAAAGCCAATAAATGAAGCTTAAATTCAAAAAATTTACTTTGTGTACCTATAGGCCATCCCCGAGAAGCCCGATGGAGTCTCGTAATCGTCTGCATAGTTTCTCTGGTTATGAACCCTTTCCATTTCTCTCAAATGTCAAAGTAAAAACACCATTAAAAATGGTAATGGTAAATATTAAATAACTCACCATGATGGTTTTTACCCCCGTGGATTGGCTTAGATACTGTTTTGACCTCCCATGGTGTGTATGTATCCCTTGAAGCACTCTAAGACCATCTTGATTCTTCCATATTTCTTGTATCACTCACCGTGATGATTATTTTTAATAAATAATCATGTTTTTGCCTATTTTTGCTACACTGGGGCATGTTTTTACTTCCAAGAGACCCTTTTTGCTACTGGGAATATTTTTTCTTTCCGGTGTTATTTGGAAATGTACCACAATATCTTCATTCTTCTAAATCATTTTCTTCTCAAAAAACTTTAAAAAAATAGTTCAAAAATCACAAAAACCCAAAAAATTAGAAATTTTATAAAAAAATCCAAAACATTGGTCAAATCATTTAAAAACAAAAAAATTGTACAAATCAATTTTAAAAAAATGGTAAATGACATGCACATAGCTAAAGCCTATATCAAATGCATTGTCCCAAAACATCAAAAATTTTCTTAACAAATCATCTTTCTACTATTTTCACTTGTTCTCACACAACGACTCGCAGATTATTCGATGTACCTCAATTAACAAAATACGGTCTTCTTGTTCTGCAATCGTACACCTTTGGCACCATGATTTACTAGTACTATGTTTGTTGAGTGGACGTAGTATTATGCTAAGGAGAAGAAACATAAAGAATGTGCACATGGAACAAGGCACATTTGAAGGCACAAAACGATAGGAAAGGAAACAAACACCGAAACAAGTTGACTTAGGACTTAGCCATTTTTATGGATACAGGCTAGTTTTGGAGTTAGCGTGTCGAAAACACATCAGTATGGATACTTGCGCAACACACAAATGGTATTTTTGGAATGAGTGAGTGATAAACACCATGTATGAACTTGAGTTAATAATAGGATTACTTATTCTAGTTAACTATAAGATGTCTATTACTAGCGCACTTGCATGTATGCATATTATTGTAAAGGTGCATGGCTATTATCATCATGCGACCTATTCCAAGAAGTGTGTAGGTAGTGAAGGGAAATTCATGACCCTTATAACTATGTATGAAACTATGTAGTTTAGTAGTGGTGAATTATTATAGAGTTATGCTATTGGATCTGATGCACACATGACTTATGGTGATACTTTATAATGTAAGAAGCTTCTATGTTTTATAGTGTTTAATGTAATGGAGTATGTTGGCTAGATAATGGTGTTAAACATGACTGTAACTAGTTCTTGTATGGTTAATCTTATTATAGTTATTTTTTAATTCATGATTCTCTAAGATCTAGATCTGGAATATGCTATGTGGAATGTTTATGGTTATTTATGGTTATGAATATGCTTTATCTTCATCACACTAACATATAACACAAGAAACTCTAAAGAGGGGCTTGGTACCTTTGCGTGCTTCGGGTGAGCGCTCAACTCAGGCTAGGTGATGTGCTAGTGCGCCTGGGTTTTATATAGTGGATTCTAGGATGCATCATTGGTTCCGTTTCCAAGACCTCTTTTTCAACTATTTTCAAGATGTTTCATGATGAAGATGTACCAGTTGACCTTAACAAGTGTTGAGGAGTGGATAAAATATCTAGAAGAAGAGTATGCTTGGAGGTTCAGCATTGGATCTAAGTTTGATGTACATGCATGGGTGGAGAATAATTTATATGACTGTTTATATGAGAGCTTCTTTGTTATCTTTTTGGTAGAGCTGTATTAGTGGCTAGTTTATTATGTGTCTAAAAGTGATTGAAGGTATCACACACTTGTTTGGATGTAGAAATACTTTTAGGCCCTCTATGATCTTGATCGATTTGGACATGCGCTATGGACACTTGGTTATGTGGTGTTACGAATAGATATATTTTGAAGTACTCAACTTTCAATTACTCTTTCCTAGAGGTAGCTAAGTTCCAGTTTTTATGTTATCCTAGGGGAACTTATTTTCAAGGCATTCCACTAGTGATCAAAATTTTGATGGCAACCCTAAACTTGGAAGAGAAGCCAATGGATAGCTAAACCCCACCATGTGCAAGGGTAGGATCAAGTTAGGTGAAGGATGGTAGACCTAGCAGAAAGAGGAAACAAGAAGAAAGGCAACTTAAGTACAATGAGGCATGTGAGAGGGAGATAGGGAAACAACATGATATTATAGAGAAGATGGCATTGATGAGAGAGATGGCTCGTAAAGGATTTGGAGCTCACACATAAGTCATGGAGCCAAAGCATTTGGAACTCTCCTATTTGGGAAAAAATGATAGGGAACCCTCCTTAGCCTCATATGGGAGTGCACCAATAGAGACAACATGGGATGTGGGTGTGCATCTGAATCTACTTGGAAACCTAGCCCTTGTGTTTGGTTTTCTAGTATCTAGTACAACCAATAGTCAACAAGCTATTTTGGATAGTAGAAGAGCAGGAGTAAGTCACATAGTGAGTGTATTTATGGCTAGGAAAATGTATTATTTATTTTTTAGAGGTACCTTCTCAAGTGCATTATCAGCATAGAACTCAAGCGTGTAGAATTTTGGACTCACTTTTGGGAGTAGTACCACTTTGCAAACTATAGGAGTTTAGTTTAGTACCATTATTGGGACATAGGGAAGTACATCCACTAGTCCACTTTTGGCTATAGGTGGAGGATCAGGGGGAATAAGTGGCTCTAGTTTTGGTGGTTCTTGAGGAAAAGGCAACACAAGAGGTTTTGGATCAAGTGGGCACGGTCCTCATCAACCCCAGAATATTTATATGGAGATGTATCTCCATATTCCAAAGTATAGAGGCATAGAATATGCTACTAAAAACATGCACATGTGTGAGATAGTGTGGCACAAAAAAGGAATAATGGCTTTTGAGCGCAAGGTAAGTGATTTTGTAACTACATTGTAGGGACATGCATACAGTTGGTATAGGAGGTTTGACCCTGATTAGACTTACGTAAATTATGCAACATTAAAGGATGCTTTCCTTAAGGATTTTCATATCCCTGAGTTTGAGTAGAAAAGTATAAGCACGATCAAGGATATTAAGCAGGGCAATACTGAGAGTGTTCAAGAATATGATGCCCATTTCAAGACATTGTTGTCTAAACTTTCTTATGATATTTATGTAAGCCAACATGCACATTGGTTCATTGGGGGCTTGATCACGCCTTTTAGAAGGGCACTGTCACATAAGACATATATAGACCAACATGAAGCACTTGAAGTCACTTTACATGTTGAAGTAGTTGAGAGTATAAACACTAGAGTGAGCCCATTCCTGGAAGCACAAATTATAGTTATGTAAAATTAGTTGGAGAAACTATTAGAAAATTTAGCACTTGAGACATGCACTAGGATTTGGTGTACAGATTCTGAAGTGGAAGGTCACACTAAAGATAGTTGTCCTCACAGGTTAGTACATTCATTTTTTCTAGAATGTGAGATATGTCATTTGGACCATGATGCAACCCACTTCCCATTATTACAACACACGATAAGAAAGAATGTATCTTTCTATTATAAGATTTTCCGGTCCACGACTCACAATACAGAAGACTGCAGGTTGATTGGTCAGATCCATGATGCCATAGATATTGGTGTGTGATAGATAGGAGTATCAGATAACTCTAAAGGTAAAAGTGAGCACCATGATCATGACCACACTCCACTTTGAAATATGATCGAAATGAAGGGAAATTTGAAGGAGGTCGTGACAGAGGTCGAGGATACTATGGTGGATTCGGGGCCGAGGCCATGGTGGTGGACAAGGTGAGTTACCTTGTGGAACGTGTTTTACATGTGGATATTTTGACCACTACAGATGCAAATGTCCTTAGAATATTACTTGTTATTTTTGTGGGAAGAATCACATCTATGAGGAATGCCCAGACTTATATGAGAATCTTAGCAAACAACATAAACAATAGAACAATGGTGCAAGGATGGTTAGAATACAATGCACTATGGAAAATCAATGGATTTCAAAGATGGCACCAGAACCTGAGGTATTACCTATGAAGATTACTACACATGCTGAAGTTGCACGCACCAAAGAGACGTTGCAATAGAATCCTACCATCACTAAGGAGGTTACATGCAAGGTAAAAATCCTACACATTAGAAGGAGGTTTATTAGGAGACCATAGAGGCACTAAAAAATATTCAGGGTGAAATAAAGTGTTTAAAGGAACAGTCAAGGAAGTTGGAGCAAAAGAAGGCATCAGAGATAGTCCAATCAGGTATTGATGACTTGAAAGAGGTATGCAAGATGTTGCACTAGGAAAATATCATTCCATTACTAGTGAATTGGATAAAGGGGAACACTCCATGCACAATTATTGAGAATGGAAGGTAGATCCTGCATGCTAATATTCCCCCTCATAGCTTGAAATTTGACAAGGAGATCACTCGAATGCTTTTGTGGATGGATGTCTATTGAGTAATATATTTATTGAAACAAGTGCAGAAGTGAATGTGACTACTTTAGATGCATGGGTACAAATGGGTAGACCTTCATTGCAGCCATCCTTTAATGTATTATTTATGGCTAATCAAACTAAGGATAATCCCATCGAGTTTTAAAGGATGCATCCAATATTATACAAGGGCCAAGTGACTAGGTAATTTGAGGTCTTAGCACTTGAAAAAAGAAGACAACTTCCCACTCTACTTGGGTTCCGTTGGTGTTATGAAAATAATGTTGATCTATGGTTCAACAAGGGGTATATAAGTTTTGAGAACAAGGAAGAAAGAGTGATTATCCCTTTGACAAATGGGAAATATACACCTTATGTTGAACCTTTGAGTGAGGAAGACTGAACAAAATTTATGTACGTGTCATTCGGGACCTAGAATTACTTGAGCCATCTAAGGAAGGAATCCTCCAGTGGGAAGATGCAAAGTCTATTAGTGATACTACAAGTATTACTTGTGATAACTAGGCAGATGGCACCTATGAGATGGTTGGGCATGAAGTAAGAAGTGCATTTTCATGGAGAAGCAAACCTTGTTATGTTAGGAGGATAGGTAACTTTGTACCTTGGTACCTTTGTAGAAGGAGACCCTATGGTATTACTACATGCCATGGAAAAGAAGTGGACATATCAAGTGGAAAGAAGAAATATGTTAGTATATAACCTACATGGGACAACAATGCATGCATTGGTGGATGGTTCGCAGGATAATATCATAGAATGGAATAAAGTCATAATTGCTCTAACCACTAGGTTCTTTAGGAGCAATGCGCCTACTCAAATATGCATGTATCATGGTAATCAACCTATTCAACACCACGTTTAGTAGTGTGAGAGAATCTAGATAGAGGGGTAGGAAGCTTTACCACCTTCACTATGGGTGCACAAGATGTATTCCATGTTACAAGGCTGCACATGTGCATGGTATGCTTATTATGAGAGCTGCATAGGAGATTGGAAATTGGCGAGGACTTGATTGCAAAAATGACTCATACATTTGACTACTTCTCTACTAAACCTCTGGTAGAAGAGGCAATAAGGGTTATAAAGCACTTAACTATGAGAGATAGTGCAAAGGTTGAAGAACTCATTCAGGAGTTATTTGGTGAGGTAGACTTAGGAGCACGTTTTGAAAAAGTAGAAGAGACAGATGCCACACTACTTAAGCATGCTTGCTATGAGAAATAGAAAGGAAAGATGGTCTACATAGTGGATGATGAAGAATTAGAGTATTTGGACATAGCTCATTCACGGGTACACGTGAAGTGTAAGATAGTGTGGATCAGAACATGTGTGCCTATCATGAACCTATGAAGACTAAGAAAGTGAACATTGGAACATATGTTGAACCTAAGGAGGCAATAATCGAGGATTATTGGTATGATTATGAAGTGGAAAAGATAATTGAATTACTACATGATTTCCAGGACTTATTTCCTAGGGGCCACCATGAGTTAAAAGGAGTGCATGAGTCATTAAGGGAGAAGAAGATTAAGGTAAATTAAGGTGCACACTTGATTAGGAAGAGACCTTACAGGATGAACCCTAACCTACGCGTAAAAGGTAAGGAATAAATTGACAAAATGTTGAAATATGGCATCATTAAGCCATTAGAGGAATTAAAGGGGGTTAGCATAATGGTAATCAATATAAAGAAAGATGGTTGGATTAGGATTTGTGTGGATTAAAAGGAACTGAATGTTGTATGTGTGATTGATCCTTTTCATACCCATTTCACAAAGGAAATATTAGAAGGCATTGCAGGGTGTGAAGTTTACTCTTTTACAGATGGATTCTCTAGGTATCATCAAAGTTAGAATTACACAGGAAGATCAAGAGAAAATTACTTTCACCACTAAATGGGGAAGTTTTGCACATACTTATGATCCCTTTGGTTTGAAAAATGTGCCTGCTTTATTTTTAGGCATAGTTTTTCAAGCATTCTAGGATTTTATTCACAAATTCTTGCAGGTTTACTTGGATGATTAGACAATATATGGGCTAGTTAAGGATCATTGTGAAAATTTATGTTTAATGTTTGAAAGATGCAAACAATTAAGCATCTCCTTAAACATCAATAAGTGCATGTTTATTACACCTTTTGGAACTCAATTAGGGCATATCATTTGCAAAGAAGGTTTGTTAGTAGATCCAGATAAGGTTACGATTATTGTGGAGTGACGGAGCCTACTAATCAAAGTGAGGTGTGTGGATTCTAGGGACACACAAGGTATTACAGAAAATTTATCAAAGTATATGTGAATATTGACGCACCTTGGAAGAATTACTAAAAGGAAAAGGGACATTCTATGGGGAGAACCTGACATCAAGCATTTGAAGCATTGAAGGAGAGACTTACTACAACACCTATTTTGCATTTTACCTCATGGAACCAACCATTTCATGTACATATGGATGCCTCTAGCATGAAAATTGGTGTGGTGTTAGCTCATCCTGGAGAAGGCATTATAGATCACCCTATCTATTTTTCTATTAGAAATTTGACTCCTATAAAATAAAATTACACAACTACAGAGCACGAGGCCTTATCAATGATCTACACACTGCATAAATTCATAAAATATTTACTAGCAATACCATTTGTATTTTATACTGATCACATGACATTAAAATAATTTGTAAATAGGCCCATTTTATAAGGGTACATATGTCGATGGGTGCTCTTATTCCAAGAATTTGATTTCACAGTTGTGGTAAAACCAGGTAAAAGTAAATCTAGACCTAGACCACTTATCAAGAATTCAATCAGGGGAGGACAAAAAAATTGAAGATACAATGTAGGATGCACATTTGTATAGGTTACTTCACGTACCTTGAGGTGGAGGATATTGCTATCTTTTTACATACAGGTATGGCGCCAGAAGGAATGAAAGCATTAGAGAAGAAACAACTTGCGATTCATGTTGCACATTTCATGTTGATCAATGGTGACTTATACAAACTAGGCCAAGATGAAGTATTGTGTCGGTGTGTATTGGAACATTAGCACATAAATATCATGGAAGAGGATCATGGTGTTAATGTAGGTGGACATTATGCAGGTGATGCCATTACACATAAAATTATACTCATTGAATTATGGTGGGAGACCCTGTACAAATATTGCAAAGAGTATTGTAAGGCATGTGATCACTTTCAACACCTTAGAAAACCTAGGACACAAGATGAAATTCCTTTGAGGCCTATTACTAGTGTAGAGCCATTTGAGAAATGAGATATAGCCTTTTGTGTCCTATTTCCCAGCCATGCATAGAATTGGATCAAGCTATATCACCACTTACACAGATTATCTTACAAGGTGGGTAGAAGAAGCAACTACAAAGGATTATACAACAGCTACAAAAACAAGGTTCTTATGGGAAAATATTCTTACTAGGTATAGATGTCTATTGAGCTTGACAAGTGATAGGGGTACACACTTCTTGAATGAGACAATCAAGATATTTTTGTATGAATTTATGTTTGCACATCACAATACTCGCACCTTATCATCCTTAGATAAATGGCACTACAGAGGCCTTCAACAAGATATTGAGATAAACCTTGACAAAAATTTGTGATGTCTCCGAAGGAAAGATTTGGATGACAAAGTTTCTACTATGCTTTGGGCATATAGAATAGCCTATAAGAGGTTGAATAAGGCCACACCCTTCCAATTGGTATTTGGCATAGAATGGTTCTTCTATGGAATTCATGTTACCATCATTGTGTATTGCATGTGGTGGAGGTCTAGCCGATGAGAAAACATTAGAAGAAAGAATTGAAAGGTTAATACCATTGGATGAGAGATGCACCATATCACGTTGGAGTCGAAGTATGAAAAGGCCAGGAAGAAGGCATGGCATGACAAAAACATCCGGGACAAGAATCTTGAGTTAGGATAGATGGTACTTCTTTATGATTCTAAGCTTCTACGCCATCTAGGAAAACTTATGGTGCATTGATGGGGTCGTATGTTATTACTCACATCCTTGAATCAATCTCTTGGGAAGATTAGAGGTGCTTGATGAAATAAATTTACCCAATTACTTTAATGGGAGTAGGCTAAATCCCTACTATAAATAAGTCTTCTTGGTGTTTTGAATAAGGTAGTGTTTCCATTTAGTATAGGTTTCCCTTTCGGTATTTATTTTAATGTATTTCATTATTTGTCTTTATGATTTTTCAATTTAGTTTGGTGTTTTTTTAATAAAGCGCGTTTGCGTGTTAGCAAGATAATTACAATATGAATTATTTTTATGTGCATAGGACACACATACTATTAGTGTGGGGTGGTTGTTATATGTTATTAAAAAATGGGTACACATGAAAAAACTATTACATGTTCTATTCAAGTATGGAAAGGAGCTTCAGAAAGGAAATTAATTTTAAAGAAGACCATAGATGGAAATGAATGAAGGAACAATATAACATGAGGTAATCAAAGACCATGGAAACTACTAGAAGAGGGGGTGTAGTAGGGAAGGCACTTAGCACATGGAAGCACATGGAAGAGAATTCTGTAGCCATAAGGTAGGAAGGAGAACTAGAAGGTTATAAATGGTGCATGAAGGTGTACTGCGCAGAAATTGGCAAAATTTTTAATTAATGAGAGGATTGGTGGTAGGTGAAGGAGTAATAAATGCAATAAATTTTTGAAAATCTATATAAGGATGTGATGTGGGTTCATTTTTACCTTTGTGATATCAAGTATTTGAGCGAGGTAAGTGTAATTTGAGCCAAGAGAATTTTATTAAGGTATAAAGAGCTATGAAACTAGACGTGGAGAGAATATTTTTGTGCAGAAGTGGCTTGTGTCCCCAATTGTGAAGGGTTTGAGTGCAATAGAAGTATTGAGAAGGAGTTAGGGCATGCGGTTTTGAGCTAGGGAATGCTATTTTGATCTAGGGTTTGATCTTACTCAATACAGAAGATAAAAGGTGGGATTTCTACAATGGCACCAAGAAAGCACCTACAACAGGCACAAAGGGAAAGAAAAAGGTGAAGGTTGAGCTCGAAGTTGCACTCGAGAGTAAATTTTTCAGAAATGTAATACCCAAAAGGAGTGATAGTTGGGTGGGATTGGGATTCACATGTTTACCAATGTAAAGTAAGTGATTAAAATCACCGCAAACTACTTGTGACAAGGAGAGAATTGGATGCATTGTTGAACAATAAGACCAACAAGCACACGATGGATGATATGCTAATATATGATGATTTCGGGAGAATTTTCTTAAGAAGCTAGGGGATTATCAATTTTTAGAATTTGAGGATTTTAATAAATACGGATTTAATCAACTTACATATTACATAATGTTACAATAAATATGTAAATAAAGATTACATCATAACATAAGTAAATAAAGAAATACTTACAGAAATAAATAACACAAGTGACATAGTATTTATAGTGGAAAACCCCAATAGGGTAAAACCACTTTGAAAATAACCTTTTATTTTAGAGAATTTATTTTACATCTAGTAAGATCACCTCCACTTTTGAAACCGTATTTAGAAAAAGGTAAAACCAAATCACTTGATTTGCACACCTTTGATATATTTCCCGAATATATCAAATGAGGACCTAAATTCATTTTTATATAAGGTGATCGGGTATATCTCCCAACCCACCTTTTCAACCTAAAATTGTTGACACATACACCTAGGTTTATAATATTTAATATTAGAAATATAATCATTTCATGATATTAAATATTTAACTTAAAGTATATACCTAGGTTAGCATATTTAATAATATAAATATAAATATTTCATATTATTAAATATTAACCTATATATTAGTGATGGACCCATATACATTAAGGGTTAGCCAGACCACTTAATCATTATGTTCCAACATCAGTTATATGAACTCCCATATTTTAGAAAACCAAAAGCATTATACCAATGGCTTATGAGTAGATTCCATGAGGACTTTTTCTATTTTGTTGGATGGAGGGTAAGGATCACAACAACCCTGATTGCCACATTGATAGGACTGAAAGGAACAGGGACATATATTATGAGTGATTTGACTAATAAGGTAGTTGTTATAGCCACCAACAAGGAGTTAGGATACTCCAAAGGTCCACACGGAATGGACATAGACAAAATAAAGAATTATCCTATAGTACATGCAACCACACATCTACTCACAAAGTTAAATGATCAAGAGAGATGGTCGCAAGTAAACACAATGTGGCTACATATTGTAAATAAAATGTCAGAGGGTGAAATCTACAACTTGGCTGGATACATTATAGAAAATATTATTGAGGAAGCACAAGTGAGAAGATAAGTTTTGGTGCTATCCTACTATCCCTTGTTTTTGTAGAAATTGGAGTGCCCGATGGGCCAAAGAATAAAATTTGGGAATACCCCACTAAGAATAAGTTCCTCATGGAAAGGTTTGAGAAATATTTATGTGAAGGATCAATGAGTGGCCTGTTCAATGAAAGGGTAGAAATTTGGTATGAACAACTTCATGTGGCGTTTGAGAAGTAATGACACATTCCAAAGAAACTAGATTTGGTAGTAGGAAAGGCAAAGATGCTTTGTGGTGTATCAACATTTATGCATCACATGGTTTGGCATGAAGGATGGGACATAGAATCCATGGTGCAAACTTCCCTATGCCTTCATAACGTGCTACTTATAGGCCTCATTTCACATATTTACTAACACGCGTCATCTGAACTTCAACGTAGACAAGGTAGATTGTGACTACCATATTCTCAAGAAAACATATGTATATCTAGGTTGGCTTTGCCTATATTAAGAGGATGATTTCAGACGTCATAAATATAAAGCCAATAATTTTTTCTATTGGGGACAATGGAGTCACGCTCATATATCTTCAGCTCAAGCCTAGGTTGGAGAATAACAAGTATGTGGAGAATGAGTTCATGCTCCCAAGGCCACCTAAGGGTAAACACACAATGGAGAATGTGCTAGCTCTAAAGCTTGCATTAAAAATAGAGATAGATGAGGAATAAAAATATGAGGATAATGGAGGCTTGGGCATAGAGGCTAGAGGCAGCCCATAGAGTAGAAAGCGAGCATGCACATACTTCACTAAAGGTGAAAGAAGGAGAGGAGGACTTGGATGTGGATACAGTCCCTGACGAGTGCCAGTTTAAAAGGGTATTCAGAAGAACCAAGACCCAAGGTACAAGAACATCACAACTTGTAAGAAGATCACCTCGACTCTTCACCTCAGAAAGAAGCACCTAAGAAGAAAAGAAGAAGAAAGATGAAGCTTAATGAGGAGAAGGAGGCGTTCAAAGAGAGCGTACTTGGAAATTCAAGACAACCGAGAAGATGGGGAGGATCCTGGGGATGAAGAAATGAAAGATGAGGAAGAAGGGGTGAGAGAAGTAGAATAAAATGTGCATGAGAAAACTAGTGTGTCGGTTATATCTTTGATAGGGGAAGTGCCAACTCCAAACCTTGTCACTCAGGTTCTTAAGGGGCCAAGGATGAGGAGAAGTAAAGAATATGTTGTGCCAAGTATGGGATATGTCGAGGAAATAATAAAAATCATTTGCACCTAGTTTCAGAGCATAATGGATCTTAAGGATTCATATGGGTGGGAGCTGATGGACCCAGATATGGCCAATACAACGAACATAATTTTTTTATCTTGGTCTATGTAGAATCACATGGATGAACTAGATTTTGATGTGTGCAAGGAGTCTTATGTCTCAAGGAGAGTAAATAAGGCACCTTAGAGTAGGAACATGACCATAAAGCCCACACTTATGTCTGATGAGCAGGTCAACAATGCCTTAGTCAAGGTATCTGCTAAGGTGGCGTGGAGAAATATTGATAAGGCTGCCACCATTAGAGCGTTGATGGAAGATAACAAGGATAAAAATGTGGAGATAGAGCACTTAAAGGAAAAGAAGGAGAGAGAACAGAAAAATAATGAGGCCTTTGTTAGCATGGCAGAGGAGATTGGTGATTACATTCTGAAAGCAAGGCCTCATCTAGAACCAAAGGTACCTAAAAATTTTCCTTCAGTAATGCATTATGTATGCACATTGGTTGATTTGGTGCTAGAAGATGGACCACTTAGAATTCCTACACCAAAGGATGTTGAACAAGAAGTAGAGACAACGAGGGCCTCTATGATTAGAAAAATTTCAACGTATGAGGCACTACTCTAGAATTTGAAGGATGAGCTGAAGAAAGAAAACCGAGATGTGAATTTGTGTACAGATCTAGAAGTAGTAATAAGGACCAGAAATTTGGTTGAGGATAATAAAGTTCTGGCAGTAATGACGGATGAGACTTTAGGGTGTGTAGAAAGGTTGACACTAGTGAAATAGAAGTGCGAAGCCCTTGCAGCATCCCAAGATCCACATAAGGAGAGGATAGATGAGATTGGGAATCTCATAGTGCAGAATATGGATCTTCTGGAGGGAATGATGTCTACTATGGCCAATGTTGTCCACATTTTATAGAATGAGAAGGAAAATATTACTTAGGATGAGTTGGATTTCATCGCTATAGACATTCTAGAGAAGACAAGGACCACGCTAGATGACTAGAAGACATTGGAGGTTGAGATTAAAAGTGAATATCTAGAGTTGATCCTCCCAGTTGAAGAAGAGGAAGCTACAGAGTAAAGATCCATTATTTTGTATAATGATTCTTTACATTCTTTATTATTTGGGAACATCAAAAAGAATCCCCATTGTCGGGATGACAATGTAATTTAGTGTGGGGTAATGTTGAGTAGACATAGTATTGTCTAAGGATAAGACACATAAAGCATACACGTGTGAGAATAAGGAACATTTGAAGGTTTGGAAAGATAAGAAAGGAAATGCATGCTAGAACAAGTTAACTTAGGACTTAGCACCTTTTATTGATACGAGATATTTTGGAGATAGCATGCGGAGCACACATCGGGATGGAGACTTGTGTGATTGGAAAATGGTATTTTGGGAACAAGCGACTGATAAATGCCATGCATGAGCTTGATTTAATAATAGGATTAATTCTTCTAGTTAACTATAGGATGTTTATTACTAGTGCACTTGCATGTGTGCATGTTATTGTAAAGGCACATGGCTATTATCAACATGTGACCTATTTTAAGAAGTGTGTAGGCGGTGAAGGGAAAGTCCCCACCCCTATAAGTATGTATTGAACTATGTAGTTTAGTAGTGGTGAATTATTGTAGAGTTATGTTGTTGGATCTAATGTGTGCATGACTTATGGTGATACTTTATAATGTAAGAAGCTTCTATGTTTTACAAGTGTTTAATGTAATGGAGTATGTTGGCTGGATAATGGTGTTAAACATGACTGTAACTAGTTCTTGTATGGTTGATCTTATTATAGTTATTGTTTAATTCATGATTCTCTAAGATCTAGATCTAGAATATTCTCTGTGGAATGTTTATGGTTATTTATGGTTCTGAATATGATTTATCTTCATCACACTAACATCCTGTACAAGCAAATCTAAAGAGGGGATTGGTACCTTTGTGTGCTTTGGGTGAGCGCTTAGCTAAGGATGGGTGATGTGCTAGTGTGCCTGGGTTTTATACATTGGATTCTAGGTTGTATTAGTGTCGTTGCACATGAATTATTTTTCATGGGACTACATGTGTCCTCCATTATTCCACTTGCATGTATTCTTGCTTGGGGCACCATTTTCAACCCTTGTCGTTAAACACAAACATTCAAGAATTGAATCTTGATAACAAAAACATTAGTACAACTATCTTGAACGTTGTTTGTTTGAGTATGTGTGTCTATACTTATTTCCCTATCAGGTTAGCTTGTTTACTTTCTCATATTACATTGCATTATGTATGTTGTATGGAGTTAAGCATCTTTTTACTTTCTTGTATTGCATTGCATTATGTATGTTGCATGGAGTTAAGCATTTTTGCAATGATAACTTGTTAGTATTATAGCTTTCAATGTTATTTTACACTTTTTTGTATGCGTATATTTTAATAAGGGCCGATGATGTTGATCATTTAAGAAAAGTGATGAGAAAAATGTGCTAATTGAACGAATTTGGATGCAAAAAGCTATTCTCACTTTCATATATCAATTTTCATTGCTTTTCAAGGTTTCTTATATTTGTTTCCTTCCTATTTTCAATTTTCAATCAAATTTTTCTATCACCCCATTGACACTCAAGGGGGAATCCTCCATTCTACTTTTTTTCTTCAAAAATTGCTTGTTTATGCTTGTCTACTTTCTTTGCAGTGACGTCACTTATGCCACCCCAAAGAGGGGAAAATGTAGACACCTAAAATCTACTTCCATAATTTTAATGCTAAAGTGGTACCAATTATCCTCTATCTCACCATTTCTATTATAATTAGTGATTTCTACTAATTAACTAATGTTTCCCTCTAATTTGGTCAATTAACGACACTTTGTTAATTAACTAGCTTCTATCACATTCCAGATGCCAATTAACGACACTTCGTTAGTTATAATCCTCTTCGAATCAACAATTATCTATTAATTAGTTGATTAGCTATTACTTAGCTAATTAATCCTTTTTAACAAACATTTAATTAATAAACCCTTTTATTGGTTAAATCCCACTTTCAAATGCTTCTAATCTCATCAAATTCCTCTTCAAACACCTCCAAATAGCCTAAAAAGCTTATTCTATCCTATTAATTAATCCTAATTGATTAATTAAAGCACCCTCAACTCCCATAAAGTGCTAACTCACTTGTTAACTCACCTAGCTATGGTTAATTAACCAAGAGTTACTTTATCATTTGTCCCACATGCACCAAGATGCAAACTTTCTCCAAATAGAAAGCTATAAAAAGGACCAAGCTCCTACCTTCACACCTTACACCATGTTTTGAATAACATTAATCATATAAAACATATGAGCCTTACTCCATTGTTGGAATAGCTTGCATCCCCATTTGCATCCATTTCTTCAAGCTGGTTAGTAAAGGAATATCTAATATGGCCTTGTAGCCATTGTTAGAGAGGTCCTTTCACCTTCAATGAAGTAACAACAACACACATTTTGATTTCTTTTAAATCTTCATAGGTTCAATTATTTTAGCAATCAATTAAACATAGTAGGAATTCTTGTATTTTAAATGGTTAAATTCATTTATATTTCCTTTTACATTCAATTAAAATTTGATCTTGATGGTTAATTGATGAATTTATTAGCTTATCTCTAAACTACTCGGTGTTAGTTTAGGTTTTGAATAGCTTTTGTTGAAACTTTATTGAGTTCAAAGAGAGGATGGCTCTGGTTCCACTATGGATCTAGATTTGGTGATCGCAGAGGTGTCTAAGAAAGGTTTTTCGAAACCTAGTTCAAACTTCTCATGAGGCTTACAAGACTAGTCAAAGAACAAGTCATGTATACCTAATTTTGTAAAGTCCTAAATTGAAACCTTTCCGTGCATAACAATGAAGATACATTTGTGTGAAGGATTGGTTGTATAAAAATGAGAAATCTGATATAAAGGGTTTAACATGATATTGATTATTGTGATGTGGGAAGGATAATCAATCCCTCTGTAGACAAGATTAGATTTAAGATGGGGAGGGATAAAGGAGATTATATCTCTCGATGCTTGTTTCGTATATAGGTTATTTATCGTGTATCCCATATATTTTTGGTGTAGGGAGTGAGTTTAGAGATAAAAGGTAATAACCCCTAGTGAGAGATGTTTCATAATATCTTGAAGGAGTTGTCATATGATAGATTATATGCAGAGATGGAAGAGCCTCGTAGAAGCTTTGTTTAAGATCTCAATTTTTCTTAAGGATGAGCACATCATTAGGTCAATAGGTCATGTGACATGTTTTGAAGGGATTTAGGTCAACAAGAACAATAATTTTTTTACCTTCATGTTTGTATTTTAAACAATAGTTTAATGTTGATGGGATACAAAGCATAGCGTGTATCCAAGGTCATCCTAATAACATGTTGTGTTATCCAAAATACCCCCTCCTAGGGATATTTTGTTAACATAATCTTCATTCATAATTGGATATTATAAATTGACAAAAAGTGGAAAAAATTATTCCAAAGACATTCCTCTCCTCATTTCTAAGCTCCTCCATTTCCATACTCTGCCAAAAATCTGAAAAATGGGGCAAAACACAAGTGAATCGGCCAAATCAGCCTTTGGAGGAACAAGAGGAATTATTCCTTTGTTCCTCTTATTCTCCGCATTGCTACATCATAAAAAGAGAAATTTGAGGGTAGTGTTATGGATGGTTTGGGTCTTTTGGGAATGGATGGAATATTTCCCATGTTCTTCCATGTGATGCCCATTTAGAAAACCCACTTGAGACCTAAGAACCAACCTAGGATTAGTTAGAAAATTATGGAATAATTTTTTTTGTTAGAAGTGTCCACAACAAAGTTGTAAGAAAAAAGTTGACCCTAATGGGTTCCAGAACAAATATAAATTACTAGAACATTTTTTATTTTAAAACAATTATCAGAGGTCACAAGGTTCACATTTTAGGGTTAGGAGTTTCAGTTAGGTTCGGAAGAAATTTACCCCATACCCACTTTCTAACATGTGCTCAGAGTTTAAACTTGATTTTTCTCATAATTAATACATCTAAAATTTCCATAAATCATTCCCATTGGATAGGATATTTTCTCACCTTTCTAGTGATATAAATAATTCCTCCTAACTCCTTATAGAACTCAAGTTATAAGCAAGCGGATTTTAAGGGTCAAATTTTCTCCAAGGGGACAAGTGTCAAGCAGGAGTGAAAGCAAAATTCGGGTTGGCGGGTCGCGGGGTGGCGTTTGGGATTTTTCCTTACATGGGATAAATTCCCTAGTTGCACTTGCACCTCTGTGGGTCCTCTAAGGACAAATGGTGGCTTCTGAGTCGTCATTGGCAACAAGGGAAGGAAGGGCGGGGCAGCAGGAGAGTTTGGGGCATTTCGCCCAAAGGGGAAGAAAACAAACAACACCCATGCACTTGCGGGTATTCCAGGGGGCACGTGGTGCTCCAAAATTCACCACAGGGAGAAGGGAGAGGGAGAGGTGGGCGGTGGAGTTAATTTGTGAATTTTTTTGAAGGGAGGATAAGGGGGAAGTTGGACGCCTTGGGTCTGTGTGCCCACGAGAAGAATTTCCTAAGGTGAGGGCGGGGATACGGGGCCGCAGGGAATTTTTTCATAAATTTCCAAAGAATTTAAAAAAAAAAAACAAGGGTCCTCCCACCCCCCACCCCCACTAGCACCCAAATGCCGCGTGGCATCCCGTGAAAGGTTGTGGGCCAAATAGGGTGAAATGGAAAATTTTTCCAAATTTTTCAAAAGGTCTAAGGAGAAAAGAAAATGCCGCACCTCCGCTATTGCCCCATGAGGACATGTGGCACCCTCTGATTGGTTGTGGGCTGGTGGAGGAAAAGATGAAAATTTTCTTGAGCCAAAAATTTTCAAAAATTTCTAAGGATTTTCCAACAGAAATTTTGGGCCATGGGCCCGCTTGGGAAAATTTTCCCAAATTTTCCCGCCAAGGCAGAAAAACTTCAAAGTGCCATAACTTGAGCTAGAAAGCTCAATTTGGGGAAAACAAGGACTTCTGGAAAGGTATCGATGCCCTCTTTGTAAAGAAATAATAAATGTTACTTTTTGATAAAGCTTAAAGGGTCAATTTTATAAAAATGATCTGCAAGATTTTAATTAGAAAATTGGTAATTTCCAACTTCTAAATTTGATTAAATTGGATCTCCTCCTTCACTCAACATGTCAAAAAGACATGGAGGATTGCTCTAGGAAGGATTTAGAATGTTTTAGGGAAGTAAATTTGTTCAATTTCTTCAAGTTGCATTTTTCCAACAAATGACAGAAAAACGACTGTTAGAGGGATTGGATTCGATTTTGCAATGGTTAAATTGTTTTCTTAAGTTTTCTTTGTCAATTTGAGTTCATTTATGAAACAAAATACTAAATTTTAACATCTCCAAGTTGATTAATGTGTGCAGGTCTGAAATGTACATTTTTATTAAAATTAATTGCCAGTTTTAAGTTTGTAACAAAAATCCCATTTCTAGAAATTTGTTTATCAAATTCATCCTTCAAATATGGCACTTCATTCCTAAACTAGTCCAATACATTCAGTTGTTTATAAATAAACCATTTCAAAGCTAAATTGCAAATCTGATTTCCACTTTAATATATTTCAAAAAGAAACAATGCAATATAATTCCCTCATACGTATTTCTTCTTCTTTCAATTTTCAAAACAGAGATTCCAATCACAATTTAACATTCCAACTCAACCCAACAATGCAATGAGAAGTAAACTTGCAATTCTTTATTGACTTCAATTATACAACTTACATCTTTCAATGTTTGAAAGCAATAACAGAATTCTATTTCTTTCTTTCCCAAGTACAGAATACAAATGTCTTTCACAATTCAAATATCCACTTTCATAATCAATTACCTACATATTTTCTTTATAAAATACATATTACAATTTCATCCACTTCAAGTGGGAAAGGTTACAAATGATTGTGTTTTTACAAGGGACTATCAAACTGTATTTTCCTTTGCTCCAGGACAGCAACATGCACATTTTCTCTTTCTCCAAGCTGATCATAACAAGAGATGGGGAAAGGAAACACTCTCAACCCAACAAGACATCCAATGAAAGAAGAAGCCTTCCTTCATCATTGACCCCGAGCCCCAACCAATATACAATAAAAGGTGCAATTCAACCCATGGTAACAACTAGCTTCCACAACATAATACATTCCTTCAAACATTCACATTTCAATATAAAAAATAGTTTAATACAAAACTACTAGTTCACAACCGCAATTAAAAACATTCCAATCAAAACTCAAAGCTTGATCATGCAAGCCAAAGGAGGAGCAAGGTCTATGGGGAAGCTACTTATGCCTCCCAATTGGGAATTGAGCATTCACCAAAACAAAATTCCAATAAATTTCACCACACATATCCTTATGCCCCCACAAATCCCTCCTTATGTCCCCCCCACAAATTTTCTTATGCTCCCACAAGGTAATAAATTTAAGATATTTCTTTTCCATGGTGGATCCCAAACCCAAACTACCTCTAAAAACTCGATGCCAATGGCATTCCTTATGTCCCCACATGGATTCCCCATAGCCTTGTCCTACAAATTCCTAAGGCAGTCTACCCAACCATCCAAAAAATTAAACTAAACATGCACCATTTACACAACACAACAAGATAATAACAACATAAAAAGGAGAGTTAAATTCCTACCTCTCCATGGTTACTTTGCTTCCAAACAACAAGCTTTCCAAGACAATAACACAACTCCAAACAGCAATGCCAAGTATGAAGATATCTCCAAATTCCTCCACAATCTACAAGAGCTCCAACAACAAAAATAAGCCCCAAGGAAGAATGCAAAAAGGTTCAACAACCCAAAACAAGCAAGGAGTTTGAATTATATAGAAGAGGGAGAGAAGAGGATGATGTGGATCCATGTAGAATGCCACATCACACATCCTCCAATTCAAACAAAAATACAAAATCCATTCTCCCAAGCACAATAAAGAGATGGGTGATTATATGACAAGTTACTTGCACACTCTAAAAATACCACACCTCAAGGGACAACAAAATAATTAACATGTAAGAAAGTGCAACCCAAAACAAGAAAGATGATTAATAAAATTCATTAAAAAGTCACAAATCATTTCTACAACCATAAGTATGGTTGGTAAATTAAATTTAGAGGCATGGGACAAGTTTTACTTGTCCCACAAGCCTCCAAAAACAGCCCCCAAGGACAAATTCGAATTTTTCATGGAGGTGGAGTATTTCATACTCCAAAACTGACTTACACAATCTCTTACAAAACTTACACATCCCTTACATATTAAATGAAAATAGCCAAAAACTCTTATAATTATTTTTCCATATCCCAATCTAATTTATTTAAATTTTAATCATATGATTCTCACATTAATTCTATCACAATTTAATTAATTAAAAGAAAGGAACACATTACTAATAAAATACATACAAAAATAATAAAAAATAACCACATCAATAAAATACATAATACCCATGGTCACATGTAAAGGTAATCCCCCATGGGAATCCCTAACAAAATACAACACAACACAATAAAACGAGTTTCCATGGTGACCTTGTCGAATTCACCTAGAATTCCATTATGGTTGGTCTTTGATCCCCCGATGTTTTGTTGTGATATTTTTAACCTGCAAAATACAAATACCTCCTTTGGCCTCATGGCCATATCAGAACATCCAATATGATACAATTAAAATCACAAAATCATCTAAGTAAGTGAATCACAACAACATCGCAAAGAATAACTACATCATTTGTATTTTTAATCAATGACTATATCATCATCAATATAATATCCATTTTATAGATCAACTCATAATATCCAAATCACATGTTTGAACAACATCCATATCAAATAATATATCATCATCCAAAAATAATTTGTCTCTAATAATCATCAGCATCATAATCAAATCAAGATCAACAATAATCCATGATCAATGTCTAACATCATACTAAATCAAAACATAATAATGTCTATAATGTAATCACAATATCAAAATAGGTATCAAAGGTGTCAAAGGGAAGTGGGAACTACATCCCCCTCCCCTTAGACTTGAATTCCTCCTGGAAGTCACTGGAACAAATGTGGAAACTGAACTCATAATGAAGTAGCATCCTCCCATGTAGCTACAGTCTCATCATATCTATCCCACTAGACCCAAACTTGATCAACCTCTCTGCCTCGAAGGCCCAGGGTCCTGCGATCTAAGATGCAAATGGGCTCCACCATCACCTACCCCTGATCCTACACCTACAATGATGTCTAATCTAACACATGAGAAGGATATGCAATATATCTCATGAGAACTGAAACATGAAAAACATCGTGTATGCGAGACAAGTGGGTGATAAAGCTAGATGGTAGGCCAAAGGGCCGATACACTCCAAGATCTTAAAAGGACCAATGAATCTAGGAGATAACTTATAACCTTTTCCATAGTGGATAGGGCTCTTGTGTGGCCTAACATGAAGGAACACCTTCATTCCCACATCGAAACTATGATCTATCCTATGCTAATCTACATACTTCTTCTACATGTCATGTGCCTCCTGCAACCTCTATCTGATCAACACTACATGTTGCTCCATGTCCTGTAAAAGAGTTGGTCCAAGGGATACTCTATCCTCTAACATGTCCCAGCTAAGAGGTGTCCTGCACTCTCTACCATACAAATCCTGAAAAGGAGCCATGCCTATAGAACTCTAGAAACTATTATTGTAGGTGAACTCCACTAAGTATAGGTACTCCTCCCACTTAGACTACTAATCCATCACATACATCCTAAGCATATCCTCTAAAATATGATTCACCCACTTAGTCTATCCATCTGTCTCAGGGTGATATGTTGTGATGAAGTTGATCCTCGTCCCGAGGACATACTGCATGGTAGTCTAGAAATGTGAAATGTAAAAAGGATCGCGGTCACAAATGATCCTCCGTGGAATCCCATACAACCTGAAAATATCATCCAAATATACGCATGCCACGCTCTAGTTATATAAGTGGTCTTCACCGAGAGAAAAGTGAGCCTCTTTTGTCAATTTATCAACCATGAACATAATGGTGTCATGGTGATATCTCGACATCGGTATCCCAATAATGAAATCCATGGAAATGGTGTCCCACTTCCATTCTAGTATATCATGAAAATAAATAAGGCCTCTTTGGATGTTGATGCTTGGATTTAACCTCACGGAACTCCAAACACTTTGACATAAACCGAGCCACGTCTCAATGAAGTCCTCTCCAATGATAAAGCGCCGTAAGGTGGCGTGCATTTTCTTCACCCCGGGATGGGCTGAATAGGGTGCATGATGTGCCTCTACCAAGATTTCCTACCTCAAGCCTCCATCATTGGGAACATAAATCAAACCTCTCGTGCTGAGAAGACCATCTACCTCTAGGGTAAATCTATTGAACTTCCCCTCAAGAGGGTCTCGTGACTCGATCTCGGCTCACACTGCAATGTAGAAGCTGCCAAGAGGAAGTTCTTTGAAGAATCTTTCTCCGAGGTGGCCATAGTCACATGTCTCCGTTTGTTGAGAATGCCTACTACCACATTCTCCTTCCCCTTCACATGATCTATCTCCATGTCATACTCACAAATAAACTCCATTCAACTCGCTGAAGTGTTGAGATTGGGTTGGATGAAGAGGTGGTGAAGACTCAAATGATCTATCACGAGTGTGAATCTCCCGCCAAGAAGAAAGTGCCTCCATATAAAAAAATCATGCACAACTACCGTAAGCTCAAGATCATGAGTTATATAATTAAGCTTGTGATATATGAGTTTGTGACACTCAAAAGCCACTACTCGCCCTCCTACATCAACACACCTCCAAGTCCTGCCAATGAAGCATCTATGTAAACAAAGAACTCCCCCTATGGATCCGACACTTTGTAAGAATAGGTGTTGTGGTGAGGCATTCCTTTAGTGTCCTACAAGGCTGGCTCACATCTTTCGACCAAACAAATCCCTTTCCTCTAAATGGAAGTGATAGGGTGTGTAATCGAGAGAAATCCTAAACAAATCTCCTATAATAACCTACTAATCCCATGAAGTTACACACCTTGGTCACTATAGTGGGTGTTGGCCAATCCATGATGGCTCTAATCTTAGAAGGATCGACTATGATACCTTCCCCAAAAATAATATGACCCAAATACTACACCTCTGTTTGAAAGAAAGCACACTTCTCCAAGTTCCCATAAAGCTACTACTCCTAAAAGACATTGAAGAACCTGGCGAAGGTGCCCTCATGCTCCTCATGTGTACGTGAGTATATCAAAATGTCATCTAGGAATATGAGCATGGGTGATATAATAAGGTCTTGAATACCCCATTCATCAAACTCATGAACACTGTGGGGGCATTAGTCAAACCAAAAGGCACCACTGTGAACTCATAGTGCCCATATCTCATGCAGAAGATAGTCTTATGAATGTCCACATTTGAAATCCTCAGCTGATGGTACCCTGACTTGAGATCAATCTTAGAGAAAACTATGGCTCCCTTCATTTGATCAAACAAGTCATCAATATGAGGAAGAGGATAAAGATTCTTGATCATTACCTTGTTCAGCTAGTGGTAATCAATACACAATTGTAAGGATCCATCCTTCTTCTTCACAAAGATCACCAGTGCACCCCAAGGGGATACACTAGGATGGATAAGGCCCTTCTCCAAAATACCCTCAAGCTACAACTTGAGCTCACAGAGCTCTAGGGTGGTCATCCGATAAGGTTCTCGTGAGATAGGCTCTACTCCAGAACTAGATCTATATGAAAATCAATCTCACGTGGGGGTGGTAACCCTGGTAGCTCCCCTGGAAAGACATCTACAAACTCTCTCAAAATGGGATGATCATCTAGTGATGGTCCACTAGACCCATCCTCTGACCTGTCAATAACCATCACATCATACATCTGACAACCCCGTCACACACACCGCTAAGTTGCATATCAGAGATGGCAAAAATAGAAATGGGTCTCCTAACCCCTGAAACCACCGACTCGATTCCCAAATCATATTTACAAGATATATTATTGTGATAACAATCCATCCTAGCCTTGCATGTAGATAACTAATCCATACCCAAAATGACTCCATATGAGCCCAAAGGAAGGATACAAAGATCCAAGGTAGTGGTGAAAGGTCCCAAATCCACTACACACTCCTTAACTAAGGAGTCTACAAATATCTTGGCTCTAGAAGCCATCTCAACATCCCAATCAAGAACCCGCCTAATCGCCACCAACTTGCATCGCTCTACTAAATATGGTGTAATGAAAGAATCAGAAGAACCAGAATCAAACAATACAGAGGTAGGAATACCACCAATGCTACCTATGGTCTCAAAGTGTGCTCGATTCTCTTCCTGGTGGTTCTCAACCGCTGCATAAATCCTGTGGCTGCATCCCATGTCACCAACAAATGGCTCGAAATCTATGTCTTACCCTTGTTGTTAGGGTTCTATGGCGATCTCTCAAAAAGAGTTCAAGTAAATCCACAACCAAAACATCCTCTTGATCCTCCCCAATGAGTAGCACCTCTGGTAGGTGCCCTAGAAGCCTGTGGTGTGGACCCTGATGATCCAAGCGTGGTCTCGTTGAGGTCTCGATGGTGAGCTCCTAATGACTAAGCTCTAGGTCCACTCTGTTTCCTGATGGGACCCCTAGGAGGAGGCCCCATACTCTGACCTCTCTATGCATCAGCTCTCTGTGGAGGTATATGAGGTGGGTGGGAATTTTGTTGCTACTATTTGTTGTGGTCTAAAGGATGACTATGTTGTACCCTGGCCACCATGAGGAAGGGGTAATGACCCCCTTGATCTACCATCCTGCATCTCGCTATATATGGCTCGACTCGGCCTCTAACCTGTTGGGTCTTTCCCCAAGCATCCTCTGCAATATAGGCCTTCTCAACGGCTCGCTAAATTTTGTGGGTAGTGGATCCGAACCGCACCTCCAATATCTAAATTTAGACCCTAGATGAACCTATGAATCTGAACTTGCTCATCCTGCATATACTCTACATATTGGAGTAGATCCATAAATCTACTCTCATACTTTGCTACTGAAAGAGATACCTGTCGAAGGTCATGGAAATCGTCGATCCTCTATTGGATGAACCTCCATAACAAGTACCTACTCATGAATCTCTCCTCAAATAGCTTCTAAGTCACTGTCTCTTAATCTACATGGTGGTTCTGCTCCTTTTTCCTCCACCATACTCCTGCTCCATCCCTCAATAGATGGATCACAACACAATATTTCATGTTGCTAGAACAAGGGAAAAGCTTGAAGAAACCACTCAAGCTTACTAGTTAGGCCTCTGCCTAAAATCCACCCATGTCACCTGAGTAATGTGCAGGTTGAAGCTTCAGGATCTCCCTGATGTGATCTGTTGTTGTGGTCTGACAGCCTCTAGGTATCTCTGCATGCTCATCCCTAAGCCTAGGGCTCTGAGACCTCTCTCTACGCTCTGGAACTCTGTCACCCTATATCCTAGGTGGTGACTCTACTCTAGATGACTCCGCATGGGAGTTCTCTCCTCTATGCTCCTCGATGGGTCAAGGAGATACCTGGCCCTTAATGGAAGGGGCTTTGTCATGGCTAGCTATATGTCCTCCTCCTAATCCTCCATGTAGAGCAGCATTAAAATCCTAAAGGGTCTATAGAATTTGAGGTAGGATGGCTACTACTCCCTGATCTAGTGGTAGTGGTGGTGGTGGTGAGTTTGAGTCTCTGCAAAGGTTCCTCTTGCTCTGTCTCGAGACTCCTGCATAGACCAAAGTGAGAGTTAGTTTATTTTGCTAAGTTTTACACAACTTCCATGTTTACTAAAATATACAAATTCTAGCTAAGTTGTTTTCTAGGTTTAAAAGTGTGCTAGGTTTAAGTTTCATGTCCCAAGTTTTCTAGTTTGCCCAAAGGTCCAAGATTTTGAACCACTGCTCGATACCAAGTGTGATGCCCGTTAAAACAACCCACTTGAGACCTAAGAACCAACCTAGGATTAGTTAGAAAATTATGGAATATATATTTTTTTATTAGAAGTGTCCACAACTAAGTTGCAAGACAAAAAGTTGACCCTATTGGGTTAGGAACAAATCTAAATTACTATAACATATATTTTTTCTTTTAAGACAATTATCGAGGTCACAAGGTTCACATTGTAGGGTTAGGAGTTTCGATTAGGTTCGGGAAGAAATTTACCCCATACTCACTTTCTAACGGGCTTAGAGTTTAAAATTGATTTTTCTCATACTTAACATATCTAAAATTTCTCTAAATCATTTCTATTGGATAGGCAATTTTCTCACCTTTCCGGTGATATAAAGAAGTCCTCCTAACTCCTTGTAGAACTCAAGTTATAAGCAAGCAAACTTTAGGGGTCAAATTTTCCCCAAGGGGACACGTGTCAAGCAGGGGTGAAAGAAAATTCAGGTCGGTGGGTCGTGGGGTGGCGTTTGGGATTTTTACTTGCATGGAATAAATTTCCAGTTGTTCCCGCACCTGCGTGAGGTCCTCTAAGGACGTGTGGCGACCTCCGAGTTGTCACCGGCAACAAGGAAGGAAGGGGGGGTGGCGGGAGAGTTTGGGGCATTTCACCAAAAGGGGAAGAAAAAAATGCCCATGTGCCCAAGGGTCTACAAGGGGCATGTGGCACTCCACAATTCACCGCATGGAGAAGGGAGAGGGAGAGGTGTGCGGTGGAGTTGATTTGTGAATTTCACCGAAGGGAGGACAAAGGGGAAGTTGGATGCGTGGGTCCGCATGCCCGCGAGATGAATTTCCCAAAGTGAGGGTGAGGATACGGGGCCACGGGGATATTTTTCATAAATTTCCAAAGAAAATTAAAAAAAACAAGGGTCCTCTGCCGCCCTCCCCCCACTAGCACCTAAAGCTGCCATGTGGTAGCCTATGATAGTTCACGGGCTGGCGGGGTGAAATGGATAATTTTTCCAAAATTTTAAAGAGTTCTAAGGAGAAAATAAAATGCCATGCCTCCACTGCTGCCCCATGAGGACACATGGCACCCTCTGAGTGGCTGCGGGCCGACAGGGGAAGAGAAGAAAATTTTCCCGAGCCAAAAATTTTCAAAAATTTTCTAAGGATTTTCGGACGGGAAATTTTTGGGCCGTGGGCTTGCCAGGGAAAATTTTACAAAGGAATCATAAATTTTACTTTTTGATAAATTTTAAAGGGCCAATTTTACAAAAATGATCTGCATGCTTTTAATTAGCAAACTAGTAATTTCCAACTTCTAAATTTGATTAAATTGGATCTCCTCCTTCACTCAACATGTCAAATAGACATGGAGGATTGCTCTAGGAAGGATTTAGAATGTTTTAGGGAAGTAAATTTGTTCAATTTCTTCAAGTTGCATTTTCCAACAAATTATAGAAAAATGAATATTAGAGGGATTGGACTCGATTTTGCAATGGTTATATTGTTTTCTCAAGTTTTCTTTGTCAATTTATGTTCATTTATGAAATAGCATTCTAAATTTTAACATCTCCAAGTTGATTAATGTGTGCAGCAGTCCAATCAGTAAATTTTTATTAAAATTAATTTCTAGTTTTAAGTTTGTACATGAAATCCCATTTCTACAATTTTTTTATCAAATTCATCCTTGAAATATGGCACTTCATTCCTAAACTAGTCCAATACATTTAGAAGTTTATAAATAAAACATTTCAAAGATAAACTACAAATATGATTTCCACTTTAATATATTTCAAAAAAGAAACAATGCAATGTAATTCCTTCATACATATTTCTTCTTCTTTCAATTTTCAAAATAGAGATTCCAATCACATTTAACATTCCAACTCAACCCAACAATGCAATGAGAAGTAAACTTACAATTCTTTATTGACTTCAATTATACAACTTACATCTTTTAATGTTTGAAAGCAATAACAATGTAATTCTTTTCTTCTTTTCCCAAGTACAAAATACAAATGTCTTTCACAATTCAAATATCCACTTTCATAATCAATTACCTACATCTTTTCTTTATAAAATACATATTACAATTTCATCCACTTCAAGTGGGAAAGGTTACAAATGACTTTTTTTTCGCAAGGGACTATCAAACTATATTTTTCCTTTGCTCCATGATAGCAACATGCACATTTTCTCTTTCTCCAAGCTGATCACAACAAGAGAGGGGGAAAGGAAATGCTCTCCACCCAACCAAGACATCCAATGAAAGGAGAATCCTTCCTTCATCATTGGCCCCCGAGCCCCAACCAAGATAAAATAAAATGTACAATTCAACCCATGGCAACAACTAGCTTCCACAACACACAACATTCTTTCAAACATGCACATTTCAATATAAAACATAGTTCAATACAAAACAATAGTTCACAACTGCAATTAAAAACATTCCAATCAAAACTCAGGCTTGATCATGTAAGCTAAAGGAGCAAGGTCTATGGGGGAAGCTACTTATGCCTCCCAATTGGGAATTGGGCATCCACCAAAACAAACCACCAATAAATTTCACCACACATATCCTTATGTTCCCTACAAGGTAAGAAATGTAAGCTATTTATTTTCCATGGTGGATCCCAAACCCAAACTCCATCCACAATACTCTAATGGCAATGACATTCCTTATGCCCCCACATGGATTCCCCATAGCCTTCTCCTACACCTTCCCTAAGGTAGTCTACCCAACCAGCCAACAAATAAAACTAAACATGCACCATTCACACAACACAACAAGATAATAACAACATAAAAAGGAGAGTTAAATTCCTACCTCTCCATGGTTACTTTTCTTCCAAACAGAAATCTTTCCAAGACAATAACATAGCTCTAAACAACAATGCTAAGTATGAAGATATCTCCAAATTCCTCCACAATCTACAAGAGCTCTAGCTTGAGTAAAAAAGTTCCCCAAGGAAGAATGCAAAAGGTTCAACAACCCCAAAACAAGCAAGGAGTTTAAATTATATAGAAGAGGGAGAGAAGAGGATGATGTGGATCCATGTGGGATGCCACATCACACATCCTCCAATTCAAACACAAAAGACAAAATCCATTATCCCAAGCATAATAAAGAGGTGGGTGAACATATGACAAGTTACTTGCACACTCTAAAAATACCACACCTCAAGGGACAACAAAATAAATAACATTTAAGAAAGTGCAACCCAAAATAAGCAACATTATTATTAAAATTCATTGAAAAAGTCACAAGTCACTTCTCCAACCATAAGTATGGTTGGTAAATTAAATTTAGAGGCATGGGACAAGTTTTACTTGTCCCACAATCCTCAAAAATAGCCCCCAAGGACAAATTCGAATTGGTCATGGATGTGGAGTATTTCATACTCTAAAATCGACTTACACAAGCTCTTACAGAACTTACACATCCCTTACATATTAAATGCAGACAACCAACAAATCTTATAATTACTTTCACATATCCCAATCTAATTTATTTAAATTTTAATCATATGATTCTCACATTAATTCTATCACAATTTAATTAATTAAAAGAAAGGAACACATTACTAATAAAATACATACAACAATAATAAAAAATTAACCACATCAATAAAATACATAATACCCATGGTCACATGTAAAGGTAATCCCCATGGGAATCCCTAACAAAATACAACACACAACACAATAAAATGAGTTGCCATGGTGACCTTGTCAAATTCACCTAGAATTCCATTATGGTTGGTCTCCGATCCCCCAATGTTTTTGTGATATTTTTAACCTACAAAATACAAATACCTCCTTCGGCCTCGTGGCCATATCAGAACATCCAATATGATACAATTAAAATCACAAAATCATCTAAGTAAGTGAATCACAACAACATCGAAGTAACAACTACATCATTTGCATTTTTAATCAATGACTATATTAGAGGCGAGAATTCTCACCAATGACAACCTGATAAGAAAAGGTTTCATAATGCCAAATAGATGTCACCTTTGTAAAAAAGAATATGAGGATATCAGACACCTGTTAGTCCATTGTGAGTATGCCACTAAAATCTGGAGTTTTTCCTTTTCTAAATTCAAATTTTCCTGGGTTGTGCCGAAGGATTTCATCCAGTTTTGGACCCAATGGAACCCTCCTTTTAAACACTGTGTTGTGAGAAGACTCTAGAAACTGGTAATGCCCCATATTATTTGGAGGATATGGAAAGATAGAAATGACATCATTTTTAGAAATATTAAACAAGCATTGCAAGCTCAACTTTGTTAAGATTACTAATGTTGTCAAAGAGAACATTGAAAGATTCAAACCTCCCAAGAACAAGAATTATCCTAAAAATGAAGAGCATATTTTGTCCAACTGGAAGATTGGAGTTGATAATATTTAGAATAGCATCATTTCCAACATTGACAGGTCTTTGATACATTGGAACCCTCCTGATCTCAACTGGCACAAGCTGAAATTTGATGGGGCTTCTAAGGGTAATCCTAGGATTCTTTGTAGGGGAGGAGTGATTCGAGACCATAGAGGTAGTCTGATTGTTGCCTATGCTGGAAAAATGGGGATACAAACTAACCATTATGTTGAAGCCTTGGCTGCTCTATGGGGCTTAGAATTGCTCAGACACATAACATTCAGAATATTATTCTAGAAGGAGACTCACTAAACATCATTAATCATCTAAATCAGTCTTTGCCTCCTAGCTGGAATATCAAGGATTTCATCATGGAATCTATAAGCATTTGTCAAACCTTCAAAAATATCTAAATCAAGCATACATACCGGAGGGAAATAAGGTTGCTGATGCATTGGCTAATCATGGCATAAATAATAATCTAATTATTTGGGATAATGTTAATCACATCCCTGAGAAGGTACAAAGCAACATTAAAGCGGATATTTATGGGCACTCAAGTATGGAGTAAGGATAATGATAAATTGGAGTGGGCTTTAGAGGGGATAAAAGATCACACATGCGGGAATCACTCCCAATAAGTGTGCATAACTCTTAAAATCTGGGACAGGTAGAAAGATAACTACATTTCAAACAACAGTTCAAACAAGGGTTTTGAGGACAAGATTTGTAGTAATTTCAGAGAGGAAAAAATGGGAGATGCTACACCCTTAATCATATATGTTATATTGGATGTATATAGCTGAATTGTGGCTATCATAACTTATTATCATTATCTATCTCTTTCATATATGTTATATTTTCATTAGTGGGTCATCCTTGGTGTTTTCCATAAAGATAGGAATAGTATATATAGGGGTTATTAGGTAGTAGTTTATCATCATTGGAGCATTTGAGTCTTATTGTATGGTTTGGAGGTTGCCCCCTCGAAGTGGTGAAGCTATTCTAATTGCATATTGAGATCATTATTATGGAATATTGTGTTATTTGGTGTTATATTTGTGTTCATGATCTGAATTATACAAGTAATTTCATTATAAGTGGTATCAGAGCTTGAACTCGGCCAACACTGCATCAAACCCTAATTGTGAAGGTTCATCCATATCTCAACATCTCTAGTGAATTTTTGTGTAAATTTTTTACGTGGTGTCTATAAATTATTCAAGTAAGATTCCCTCAAAATTTTAATATTTTTTTTGTTTTAAAAAGTTATAGTAGTTTTATGTTTTTCATAATTTGGCTACATAGGTACAATTTGTGGAATTCTAAAAAGTTATTTACATTTATAGAAAGAAGATTAAAAATTAATTTGAGTTCATTCTTTGAGTTTTATAAAATTTGGCCTAATTCCTATTGAAATCCGAAACCCTAAATTTTGACCTTGATCCTTAAATCTTACCATTTTGGGGCATCATGGCTGGGCCTTCGACAAGAGGCAAAAAGAATCCCATCACTCCAGGTAAAACCCCTAATAAGGATGAGATAATATTTGAGGAGTTAGAGTCAGAAGGGGTATCTACAGAGTCTTCAGGGTTAGGGTTTACTTCAACTGACCATAAGGTTAGCTATCTTGAGTTAGAGTTGTGAAACCTCGAAGGTAGAGTGGCCAACAAAGAAGATGTAGAAAATATTGGACAACGATTGGAGGATTTCATTCAAAAATTTAGTTACAATATCATGGGTCATCATATCATTCCTAATCACCCACAACTCAATCATACTCATATTAACCATGGTGGATCTTTAGGTCAAAGTAATAAACAAACTAACTAGGGTGGATCTGCAAACATGACCAATCCAAAAACATGCACTTTGCAAGCCTGTAACATACTTCCAACAGTGGAAATGCGTAAGTTTGATGGAAATTATCCACTCAATTGGATTAACCAGATGGAGAATTTCTTTGATCTTCATCAGATTCCATCGGGACAAAAGGTTACCATGGCATCGTTGTATCTTGAACTTGACCAATTCATTTGGTATTGATGGTTATGTGCTCAATGGAAAAAGAGTGGCCTCAATGTTACATGGACATTATTCATCAAAGAGTTGCAATTGCACTATATTTCTAGTGTGTCAGAGAATTATTTCAGCCAATTAGCAAAGCTCAGACAAACAGGAACAGTCAAAGATTACATCCATCAATTCTAAAACCTTTCCTTACAGGTGGAAAATATTTCTGAAGAAAATTTGAATGAATTATTTCTTGGGGGTCTTAAAGAAAAAATTGAGACTAAGG
The DNA here is from genome assembly GCA_018340775.1 of Taxus wallichiana var. yunnanensis. Taxonomy (NCBI): domain Eukaryota; kingdom Viridiplantae; phylum Streptophyta; class Pinopsida; order Cupressales; family Taxaceae; genus Taxus; species Taxus wallichiana. The sequence goes on along the minus strand of CM031235.1, from coordinate 586,048,294 downwards.
TGTGTATGTTTAATCCTCATAAGGTTTCAGACTCTATGATCATGGCACGTAGGGCAGAGGAAAAATTTCTTTCAATTCGGAAACAAACTGTCAGTAATATCAGAGATCGTAGCACCTTTCCACCATCATTCCCTCGGCCAGTGAGACTGACACCTCAACAAATTGAAGAAAAGAGAGCCAAAGGGTTATGTTTTAATTGTGACAAAAATTTTGACCAGGACATAAGTGTGTGGAAAAGAAGTTGTTCTACATTGAGGGACCTACTGAAGAAGAATAAAATGAAGAAGATGAAGATTTAGAGCCAGAGGAGGAATTAGGAGATCCCCATCCAACAATATCATGCCATGTAATTTCTAGTATTAGCACTCCCCAAACTCTCAAAGTAGTTGGATTCTTAAAAAACTAGAGGGTAATAGTGTTGATTGATTAGGGAAGTACCCACAATTTCATCAATCATAAGTTAGTGGTATGCTTGAACTGCTTTGTTTATCCAGCTCCAGAATGTTAAGTCAAGATCATTGATGGGAAAAGCTAGTTGTTGTCAGAAAATTCCATAACATTAATCTCGCCATGGGAGATTACTTGCTAACTAGCAATATGTATGCCATTGCCATGGGAGGAGCAAACATTGTGTTAGGAGTTCAATGGCTTACCACCTTGGGAACCATTGAAATGAATTTCTAAGAGTTGTTCATGTAATTTTAGTCAGAAGGGAGGAATTTTAAACTAAAAGGACTAAGAGAAAAGTCCCCACAGATGGTAAGTTCTCATCAAATGCAAAAATTTCTTAGAAAGGGTGTAGAAGGGTTTGTAGCACAACTATTTTCATTGGAAGCACATCATTCCAATACATTTATACCCATAGATATGCAAGCAGTTATAGATGAGCACTCAATGGTGTTTAGAGAAATGCCCAAGGGTCTACCTCCGAAAAGAGACCATGACCATGCCATCCAGCTAGTACCAGGGAGTCAACCACCCAACATCAGACCTTATAGGTACCCCTATATGCAAAAGAGTGAGATTGAGAAGATAGTTCAAGAGATGTTAGAAGAAGGACTTATTCATCATAGTCAAAGTGCTTACTCTTCTCCTGTAGTGATGGTATGGAAAAAAGATGACAATTGGCGCATGTGTCCAGATTATAGGGAACTCAATAAGTACACAGTTAAAGATAAGTTTCATATTCCTGTAATTGATGATTTGATAGATGAGTTACATGGTGTTTTTACTTTACAAAACTTGGTCTTCATTTTGGATATCATTAGATTAGAATCAGGGATGAAGATATTCATAAAACAACCTCAGGACATATGAAGGACACTATGAGTTCTTGGTAATGCCTTTTGGACTAAAAATGCACCCTCTACATTTCAAATCTTGATGAATTCCATCTTTAAGCCATTTCTTTGAAATTTTGTTTTAGTGTTCTTTGATGATATATTAATCTATAGTAAAACATGGGAGGAACACCTACATCATGTAAATAAGGTGTTGGAAACTCTTGAACAACATCAACTTTATGCAAAGCCTTCTAAGTGTTCTTTTGGTGTCAAGGAAGTTGAATATCTGGGTCATATTGTCTCTTATGAAGGTGTTAAAGTGGATCCTAACAAGATAAAAGCCATGCTTGAATGGAAGGTTCCCAAAACCCTAAAAAAATATCTGAGGATTTTTGGGGCTTACATGTTATTATCGTAGATTTGTAAGGAATTATGGCAGCATCGCAGCACCACTCACAACTTTATTGAAGAAGGACTCTTTCCATTGGAATGAGAAAGATACTATGGCCTTTGAGAAGTTGAAGGAGGCCATGTGCACCACTCCAGTTCTAGCCACCCCAGATTTTTCAAAAACATTCATTGTTGAATGTGATGCTTCAGGGTATGGTATGGGGGCAATACTCATGCAAGAAGGGTGACCCATTTCCTTTGAGAGCTGCCAATTCAAAGGTAATAATATCTCTAAACCAGTTTATGAGAAAGAAATGTTAGCAATACTTCATGCAATGAAGCAATGGAGACCATATCTAATGGTACAAAATTTCAAAGTAAAGATAGATCATGATAGTTTGAAATACTTCTTAGAGAAATGTTTATCATCAGAAGAACAATAGAAATGGGCCTCAAAAATTTTGGGGTATGATTTTGAGATAATATACAAGAAAGGGAAAGAGAATGTAGTTGTTGATGCTTTATCTCGGAAGGATGAATCTGCCCAAGCATTGTTGTGTTCCATATCTATATTACATGAGGATTGGATAGAGGATGTAAGGTCTGAATGGAAAAATGACCCAGGTACACAAAATCTCATTCATAATCTCCAACAAGATCCAAACATGTTAGAAAATTTTGTATGGAAAGGAGATGTTTTATGGTATAAAGATAGATTATATCTATGTAAGAATTCAATCCTTAAAAATAGGGTTCTATCTGAGCTCCATGCTTCTCCAGTAGGGGGTCATTCTAGCTTCTTAAAGACTTATCATTGAATCAAGCATGATTTTTTTTGGGAAGGGCTAAAAGGAGATGTCCAAAAGTTTGTGGCAGAATGCATGGTTTGTCAGCAAAATAAGGGTGAAACAATTAAGTCCCCAGGTCTTTTATAACCTCTATCTATTCCTAGCCAGAGGTGGGAAGAGGTGTTTATGGACTTCATCACGGGATTGCCTAAATCAGAAGGTAAAAATGTAATCATGGTGGTGGTGGATAGACTCACCAAATATTTTTTTGCTTTATCACATCCATTTGTTGCAAGTACAATAGCAACAAACCTTTAGGGATATAATTGAGAAGATTACAAGAAGTGATCGAGACCCTATCTTTACTAGTAATTTTGGGTGACTTGTTCTCATGCTTGGGCACACAACTATCTCGTAGTTCCTCTTATCATCCCTAGTCTGATGGGAAAATAGAAGTGGTAAACAAGTGCTTGGAGGGATATCTTCGTTGTTTTACCTCAGATAAGCAAGCGAGATGGGTCCAATGGTTACCACTGGAAGAATGGTGGTATAACACCTCCTTTCACACTTCATCTAAAATGTCTCCTTTCTTGGATTATGTGGGTACCATCCACCATCTATCACTTCATATTTGAGAGTCCAACCAAAGGTTTGAGTAGTTGAAGAATATATTCAACACCAACAAGAGGTGATTTCTAGTCTCAGGGATAATTTTTCCATGTCACAAAAGCTGCATGAAGCAGCGGGTAGATCAACATCGCAGTTGAAAGAAATTTTGAAGTCGGTGATTGGGTTTTTTTAAATTTACAACAATATAAGCAAATTTCCTTAAAAAACCAAAAAAAAGGATAAAAATATTTCACCTAAGTATTATGGTCCTTATCAAGTGTTATAGAAGATTGACAATGTAGCATACAAACTAGAACTTCCTCCGGCTACTCGAATTCATCCAGTCTTCCATGTATCTTGCCTAAAGAAGGTAATTGGATAGACAATATCAACTTAGACAGTGTTACCCAAGCTTGATGAAGAGGGCAGAATCATCCTGGAACTAGAATGCATCCTTCAGACATGCACTAAGCGATTGAGGACAAGGGTCATCACTGAGTATTTGATCAAGTGGAAAAATCTAGACAATGAAGATGCAACTTGGGAGGATGCAAATTTCTGCAAGCAGCATCCAGATCTTCTCAACATTGGGGAAAATGTTGCTTTGAAGGGGAGGGGCATGCTATGCCCTTAATCATATATCTTATATTGGATGTATATAGCTGACTTGTGGCTATCATAACTTCTTATCATTATGTATCTCTTTCATATATGTTATATTTTCATTAGTGGGTCAGCCTTGGTGTTGGCCATAACATAGGAATAGTATATATAGGGGTTATTAGGTAGTATTTTATCATCATGGAGCATTTGAGTCTTATTGTATGGTTAAGAGGTTGCCCCTCGAAGTGGCCAAGATATTCTAATTACATATTGAGATCATTATTCGGAATATTGTGTTGTTTAGTGTTATATCTCTACTCATGATCTGAATTATACAAGTAATTTAATTACAGGAGCCCCGTGCCAGTTAGAACCCAGCAAAGTGACCCGGAATGGAAGAGAAACAAGGAGCTATGGAACCTCCTCAAGAAGGGCGGAATCACAAACTTCATTGATCGAATTCAGGGACATGATCAAAGCATTTCAGTCCAGTTTGCTATGGATTGGAAAGATCAAAAAGTGGAGTATGGAGGACATAAAATCACTATTAATGAAGAGCTAATTGCTGAAGCTACAGGCCTGGAGATGGATGGCTTCCATTTCTTCAATAAGAGGATTGACAAAAATGCTGAGGAGAAGAAGTTTTCTGCTGATAATGAGGAGCTGGTTTTTGTTACTGCAGGATTGAGGGTAAGTTCTATCCCCTCGCCCTTTGATGAAATCACCGAATGATGGTCTGGTATATCTCTTTGGAAGGGAGATATGTTACAGTTCCTATTAAACACCTGGTGTTCCTAAACCATTTCCATAGGAAAATCATTATCTGCTTCCCACATTATCTTTTGAACTCCCTCGAACGCTCCATCTTGGATTTCAGAAGCATTCCCATGCTATTCCCCTGCATCAAGGCCTTATCCTTTTGCTACACAAGCTCTGTGTTTCCAAATACCCCAGTCTCCCATCATCCCCCAGCACCGTTCCACTCTTTCCTACCACCACTACCCCCACCCCCATCCCTTCCACCACGACCAAGCCTAAAACAAAGAACCATAAGAAGCCCAAATTGGACACCCCTGTTCGGGAAGAGTTCTTGAAACAATCAGGATTTGGAAGATGTCCAAAACTTATTGCACATCAGTAGTGTAGGCCAAGAAGAGACCTTACAAAAAGAGGGAAAAAGTACTTCCCAAAGGCTGGAAGCTTTGGAAAATGAAATGATGCAACTGAAAGAAGAAGTGCAACATTTGGCCAATCAAAAAGGCAAAAGGAAGATGGATGAGGATACTGACCTTGGCAATAAGCAAGTTGAGGACATCTACAAAAATCTAAACTCCTTGGACAATCATCTGGGGAGAGCAAAGGATCGCCATGATCACAACATGGAAATTTTTAATGCAATCAGTGATTTCCTTGAACAACATGTTCGTAGCGTTTCTGTGCTTAGTGAGATCCTGGACACTCTTTGGGGAATGGACAAGGAAAGTAGTCAAACCATAGAAAATTTGGATGCTAAGGACCCCACACACATGACAATGGTGGCTCTTTTCACCTCGCTACAAACTATTAAGTCCAGAATTAATAGAGCTGCCAAGAAGTAAAGGAGGTCTTCATTGCAGATGTTGCTTTTCATCGTACTTTTTTACTGTTTTTTTTGTTGTTTTTGGCTACTTTGTTGTAGCGCATGCTCTATTTTACTTTTCTTTAGTAACTCTCTTTCGGTTACTGTTGGCTTTAATGCCTATTCTGGATGTTGATCCTTTTTTTGGAACCTCTTCATGTTTTATCTGGCTTTTAGGCCCTCTATGTAAATAGGGTATAGTCCCTTCAAAACTATTTACCAATAATAAAAAATATAATATCCATTTTCTAGATCAACTCATAATATCCAAATCACATGTCTGAACAACATCCATATCAAATAATATATCATCATCCACATATAAGGTGTCTCTAATAATCATCAGGAATCATAATCAAATCAAGATCAACAATAATCCATGATCAATGTCTAACAACATACTAAATCAAAACATAATAATGTCTATAATGTAATCATAGTATCAAAATAGGTATCCAAAAGGTGTCAAAGGGAAGTGGGCACTAAACTCCAGCTCCCTACATAAGTGATATGGCTGATAGTGAGGTAGAAAGGGGGCAATGTGGATAAGTCGGGACGATGTGGGCATGGTGGGAAGCAGATGGAACAATTCCCACATTATTCTAGTTCCATACATAAGCAATATGGAAAATGGTGAGGTAGAAAGGGGGAAATGTGAATAAGTTGGCTAATGTGGGCATGATGGGAATAGACAGAACAATTCCCATGTTCCTCTAGTTTGTTGCATAAAGCAGCTCGGTGATGGGTAGAGTAGGGGAAACGATGGGAAGTGTTGTGGCCGGATCATCAATTTACAAATGAAGGGAACAATTTTCTTGGGTCACAAGTTCTCTCGATTGACTGATTCATCCACACTATGCAAAAAAGGATTAGAGCAGATCATGTCATAGCCCATAGGGAACCCCTGTCACGACCCTCTTGAGCTCCTGAACTTTTGAGGGCCATAACTTTCACCTTGTAACTCCAAATTTCACAAACTTGGACTCATTGGAAAGGTATCCTTTCAAACCCATGCAAATGTGTACAATTTCTAAAAATCCCTTGTTTAAACAATATGAATTTCACCAAAAAGAGGTTTGAGGACATTAGTATATAACAACTACCATTTTAGGGAAGTTTTTAATAAAACATTTATGTCTCTCTTTATGCGTTAAGGTCTTAGACCTATATTACATGTACTAATAAATGACTCAAGGTGTTGACTATACAAGCCAATCAAGGTTTAATGAAATAATTTTTTAATACAAATTCCCTTACCAATAAGTAACAACCCTTGACACAAATTCATTCTAATCTTAGATCAATGCCACCATATACTTCGGTCTTCCATGCAACACATGACTATATATACTCACAACCAGGTCTTAATGGTGATTAAGTGTTGATGAGTGTTAAACTACCCAAGCCACAAATGGATAAACATAGTGTTGAACCTTTTACCAAGAGTCACAATTGGTCAACAAATTTAATCTAGAATTAGAGTGAAATTATCAAATATATAAATATAATTAGCACATTTTTATAACCAATGTCAAACTTATCCTTTATCTTGGTGGACGTCAACCTTACCTACTCCATCGAAGGTTATCTCACCGTTGGAGATCAATGAACATCATATAGATAAAAGAAGTCAAAAATTTTAAACATTCTTGAATATTTCCAATCTTCGCGATAATTCCTTACAACAAGGTATAAGTTCATCTTTATTTCTTCATTATTTTAAATAGATATATAACCCTAAAATCAATCCAATATAATAAATAGCTGCAAACAACAAGGCACTAAGTTATTAATTTCAACTTTGTAAGTACCTCATAAATCACAATAGCATGATGCATAATAACATTACTCCTAGTACCGCTACTATGTAGTCCAACTATACACCGCATCAACATGCACAAAAATCAAGGAATTTGAAATTTAAGTTAACAAGAAAATGTTGTAAATGTAAGTGCACGTTACGAGTGCTTTGAGAAAAAAGTGTTGTAGCAAGGATGTACTTGCAACTACAAGTGAGTGTGAAAATCCTTTCTAGGATATGCGTACACACATGTCGATGTATATACACTACACAACAACATTGATCCTCCGGTCCTCATAACCCACCCCTCATTTGCGAATTATCCCTTTTAATAAACATAAAAACTTGCAGGATGTGACAGGTTTGATGAGTCGGGAAGGATCGAAGGTGACAGTAGTAATGGGTAGTCATTGTATAGGTTCTATTTGTTAGAGGAAGATACTTCAGAAGCAAGATAATAACTAAAGGCCACCGAGTTAGAATCTATGATTTCTATGAAGAATAGATTACCATTGTTGAGGAACCATGGGCTAGGTGGATCTAGAATATTTGATGTGGTTGAATGGGTACTAGGAGAATGTGGGGGTTGTTTGTTTATTGCTGCAGTGATAGGAATTGATCAACTATGCATGGGATGTCTTGAAGGTGAGATTCAATATTATCAAGGGATTTTTCAAGACATTTTGTCATATTATCATTGTTTTTAGGTGGGATTGTTATATGGTTAAAACCATGAACCAAACACATATCAATAAAAATGGATGTTTAAAATAACTACGAGCAAGTCACATAAAATTTTTGGTTATCTTGATTAATTTAAGAAAGGTGTGAAAAATGAATGAAGGGTACTAAGAAAAGGTTGTCTAAGGCTAGTTTTAGGTGAGTTTAAGGTTAGATTACTTGATATGCCACGAAGGTATGTGAGGCTTAGATATGTGTTGGTGTCAGTATGAGGCATGGTATTGGGGCCTACCCCCTCACTTTAGTCCCACAATGATAAGGGTATCGGGTTCTTAGTTGATATACCACCCACCAGATTATTTATGCTTGGCTAGAACACTAAGTTGACTTATCCTCTTGGTGATGAAATTGAAGTAGGTCTACTGGAAAGAATTGTTTAAATGAAAATTTTATATGATATGTGGTTTATTTGTGTGTGAATGGAGTTTTGTGAATGCAATTCCTTCGAATTCTATTTAGAATAGATGAGCAAGTAGATATGAATGTTCATTATTAAGACCCAAAGGATATGTTCACTTTGATGAGAACACACCAAACAAAATACAACACTGAAAGGTAAAAAGAAAGGAAGGAACATAATCATGTGATCATTGTTCCTTTTTAATTTATTTTTTTAAATTTTCACTTGTGTTTTGAAATGGAAACAACGTAACACTCCAAGATGAAAGGTTAGATGATATTGATAAGTAGAATTAATAAAAAAATATGAAATATAATAAAAAGGGACCTTCAGTCCTATCAGATGTACCAAGATGTTTACGGTGATTTTCATTTAGTTGATATAATGCTAAAATACCAAAAACTCAAATAAAAGTAGGGTTTACCGATACCTACTCAAAAAAATTCAATTTCAAGATGATTAAATACAAATAATGTAAGAATATCTTCCTTTCACCATGCGAGAAGATCTGTATACAAAGATAGCTAGACAAGAAAAATATTAGATAATGATTTAATGATTTTATTAGCAAAGGTCAATTCCAAGAATCCAAAGGGATTCCTTGAAGGGTGTAAAATTATATTAAACAATTAAGTGATATGATAATAATATAAGATAAATGACAATGATTTAAAACTAAAGGGGGATGGAGAGATCCCGCTCTATGTGGTAGGAAGCCTCAGCAAGGCCAAAAGTGAGCTACAAGTCCTGAAGTAAGTGAACTAGAACTATTCTACCATTTCATGTCCTTCTTGTATGATCTCAATATGATCCTTGATGTCTTTGATTTTTTATGTGATTGTGATGGGGCATAGAATAAAATTTTATGTGATATAAAATTGATCCCACATGAAGGTATGTTGAACGATAAAAATGTCATATATGCTTGTGATAGGGTGAGAGGTACCAAACAATCATCTACAAAGAATACATCTTGCAAGACAAAAAATCATGCTAAAAACATATTGATGAAAGTATGATAGTTTGCTAAAAATGACTAAAAAGACAATGATCGGGCACAAAAGGGATTTTTGATAAAGGATGACAAAACAAATTGTATTCGATGCAAGATAAAATGTGACAATGATAACATCGACTAGGGAATGCTACAAACATATAAGACTTAGAAAACATATATTACAATGTGGTTGAGGGGATAATGAAGGAAAAATGGGTTAAGGCACTCGATCGACAATGATCACTATTAAATTTCGATATTTTAAAAGTTGACCAAGTGATAAGATGAAAGAAAAAATATAAAGTGACTACGGGGATTATATAGACGACTTCTTATAGATGCCAATAATGTAGAATATGATTGAAAATGATAAATGAACATGTACTATCCTTTTTCAATACTTCGAGGGTGAAAAACTCAAATATTGTCAGTTTGTTTGATAATATTTCTCCAAGGGCTGGCCATAGAGTGTTGATGTTTCCTAGTGTAGGGATGTCATATGGAGGTGTATCAATTCATTCCTAAATCTAGTCTCTCGACTAACTTTGTTTAAATGTGTAGCCATCAATTTTTTCGGAGATGTCATAAATCAAGTAACGAAAAGATGGAAAATGGATAAAACCATTTTCCATATGAGGATGAGGTTATTTTACGAACGGTGAGAGGCTAGGAAACTAGGTAGGAATAGGTTAGGGGGTTAGGATGGGTAGGATAAATTAGGCTATGTTGGTTTTAGGTGGTTAGGGGAGGGTAAATAATATTCTATGACAATGAACAAGTGTTTTATGATGGTAAATTATAATGTACTTAGGATAGGAATAATAATGTGAATAATGCTAATGTGATTAATGTGTATGAGGTCACTTAGGGGTGGAAAAGTGGTGTTTATAGTAAGCTCTAGATTTCCAATTATAGAAGTGAAGAAATGGCCTTATTAAAAATATTTTTAGTTTTATTATTTTTATTTTTGAGAGAATGAGATATACTGAGATGAAATTAGAAAAATTGAAATCATCTCTACATATTTTGAAAAATCTTAGATCAACAATATTTTTGAAAAATTTAATTGAAGCTTTTAAAATATCCTTACCTTGTCTACAAAAAGTCTTCCATGTAAAGTAAGAATTGAATATATGATATTTGCATAGTTGGATATCAGAAATATTATTTGGAGTCTTTTGTGTAATAATTATTTGTAATCCAATGTTTTGATTCAAAAAATAGACCCATCATCGGGGAGTAAAAAAATAATGAAGGTAAGATTGAAAATCTAAACTCAATATAAATATAAGTGAATTTTAGAATAATACAAAATAATAACCAAGGTCAGCTAGTTTTATAATAGAGATTTTTTTAAAATTAAAGTATAAAAGAAAGGATCGTTATAAAATAGATATTATGGGAGGGGGAAATAAGAAATAAGGTTTTAAATTTGTAACAATGAGATTTAATTAATAAGGTAAGAGATTTTTAAAATTTTAATAAGAACTTTGAATTAAAATTTTTAATTTAAATTTAAATATAATTTTAATATTAATTTTCAATTTAGAAAAAGAGGAAACAAAATAAGAAAAGAGAGATGGAAAAAATAAATTTTATTATAAACTTATTTTAGGAAGCCATGAATAACATATTCCCATGTGTTACTAATGAACCGACCCATGTCATGATTTATATTATTTTCATGGTGTATGATCTCAATGGCCTCACGAAGGTGTTGTTTTACATAATTTTATCAGAAGCAATAACCTTGGAAGAATCAAGAAAAATGAAGTTTTTATTCTTAAGGGAATGCTCACCAACTTGATCATTCAACATGATCATGCTTGATGTCTCTATCATGTAACAAGTTTCTGGATGGAGGGGAGACCTTGAATTTCTGATTATCTCTTACCTCATTTGAAGTTCCTCAAAAATTTGGTTGGTGTGTCCTCTTTACCTTTATGACCGAGTATATCTTATGTTTGTCAGCTTGGAGATTTAGACTCTACTTTGTGGTGCTTGAATTTGTCTTACTCTTTCCAATTTAGCAACATGTTCTTCTTCAAGATCCAATACTCTTGTAGCAATGAAGTATTGTGTGAATCTTTTCCTATGGTGTCCAGATAACCTCTCTCAAATCCAAAGTGATGTCTTCTTGAATGTGGAATAACAATTCAGGCCTTTGAAGAGGAGGATTACCTGAAATAGCCATGGTTATGAGACATAGGATCTCGTGATTATTTAGTTTCCAAATTTTTAAATTTTTTTGACTTTTCTTGAGGTAGTATTTAGGTGCATATGCTACCGATTTTTTTTCCCCACGATGGGCACCAAAAATATTAGCGAGAAATTTTTTCATGTGGATAAATTGATGGAATTCTTTCCAACACTCTAGGAATATAAGTCCCTCTACTTGAATAGTGCAGCTCTATGTTTCCATGCATGTATGAAATTTATTTTTGTTGTGGCATTTTAGCTAGGGATCTAATGGGGGAACTCCACTAACCCTACGGAAAAATCCAGCAATCACTTTCTAGACAGAATTTTATGGAAAAGTGGGAAAGGGGTGAGAAAAAGAGAGAGGGATTAATGTTGTAGGGAGAAAATCATTGCAACATCCATTAACTAGAATATTTCAACACACACATATTCGAGAAGAAAACACTTTTACAATTGGCACAAGACAAGTTAAGATTAAGAACTCAAAGTTTCTACAATCACCTTATCAAACAAAGAAATAAACTCATTTATTCATTGATGCTTTGAAAAAATTGTACATATTGGGAGAAAATGGAAGAACATAGAGAAAAGAACTAGAAGAAATATCTATCTCTTTCATATATCTCCAAGAAATAATATTTTTTTACAAAATTTGATCACACTCTGAGTATACAAAATTGAATACCACTATAAATGAGGGAGTCATTACAATATATAGAAAAAGAGGAGACTCTTCATCTACCCCATGTGACCTTTCATATAACTTGTATATCCTGATAACTTTTGCATGCCTGCAAGAACTCCAGATTTTATATTACTACAATGAAGAAGACGAAGAGAAATTTCCAAAAGTCTATTTTAAAAAAATTGGACAATCTCCACAAACATTATTCCCATGTGGATCCAAGGCGGTCAAGGAGCAACACGGGTTCCCTATACATTATCACGAGTCAATAATTAAATTAAATTTCTCCTTTTATGTGGGTATTGTGGGTATTTAGGGTATAAAGGAAACTAAGCAAAAAGGGTCACTTGGGCCTCCAAACTCTACCTTATCTCGCATTATACTCGCCCCATTTTTCTTTTTCACCGATTCACTTGTTTTTCGAGTCGTAAAACTTTACGGGAACAACGTTATTTGAGGAATGTGTTATCCACAACCCTGTTCTCTCCACATTCAAAATCCCCACAACAAACCTATTAGAGATCACAAGAAATGAGAGTGGGGTGAATAAATGCAAATTAAAATTAATTTCCAGAGTTATACTTAATCCACAATTTCTTGAATCTGAGAAGTTACTATATCATGTGCATTTTTTCAAACATACATCAAATAGAAAAATTCTTAACACAAAATTTATAGTGGGAAACCCTTTTGGGAGAAAAACCCACTTAAAACCAAGGCTTTATTAGGAACAAAAATTTCAAAGCTTACAATTTTTTTGGTTGAGTACCCACTCAACCTATGAAGGACCCACTCCATAACTTCAAATACCCACTCGAAGATTTTATGCGCACCCACTCAACTAATATTAGTAAGAACCAATTTTTAAGGAGAACTAACCCCTAATTTAATCAGATACAATTGACATTTTCAGGAACCAACCCAATAGGAGGCTAAAACCCCTTGAAAAATGATAAGCTATAAATTAGACTTATTTTACATACAAATTTTGATCATCTAGTTACAAACATTACTTACACAATAGATTATGATCACTTTTATGTATCTCTCCATGTTATCTCTTTCACTCTCTTCTTCTCATTTCGTTCAAACTCTTCTTGCTCAATCAATTTTCTGCACCGATGTTCTTTTCATCTAATATATATTTTTACTTCATCTATCTACTATGCTCCTTCCTCTCTCTTTTCTTTCTATAGCTCTCTCAGCTTCAATGCATCATCTTCTCACTTGAGAAACACTCCTTTATCTCTAGTGCATTATTTCATTTTTCGAGAAACACGCATATTGGCTTCAATTTTTCTCTATATTTACAATCAACCCATTCCATCACTTTGATTAGAGTGAATTACACACTTTCCTTCTCTATCACCTAAAAATATGGTCCATTAAATGAATAAAACTAACTCCAGATTTTGTTCTTGCTATATTTGGCTTGATTTCACCTTTTTCTATGCATTCACCAGAAAATATTTATTATCCGATACCTAAAAATAGATTTCTCATCTTTCTAGGATTTTTAATGTGATCAAGATGAGTGACCCATTTTATTTTTTAACCTTTAATTTTTCCTTGAAATCAGAAATCCCATAGAGAACTACAACTGTATTTCTACAAAGTTAATGAGCATTAAATGTGGATATATGTAACTATAGATTTATTCATTCTTTGTGGAGCTCAAGTTGTATACTCAACCGCAATCACCAGATAATCGAATCACCATTGATTTTGGAGAAAAAATCTCACTTGTCCATGTTTAAATCAATTTGACTGTCCTCAAGCCTTGTATAGTCCATCATGTTCAATCTGTAGCTTTTATAAGCTTCTTTGACATTTTTATTTGTATCACGACTCTATCCTTTAATCTATAACATTTCTTCTTTTTTGGCTACTTTTTAGTCATCTCGTGGTTTTTCTTTGCTTCTAGCGGCTTTTACAATGTTACACAATTTCCTCGTTCGTTTCCTTCCTATAGATTTTTCCCATGTTCGTGACTTTTTATTTTATGTATATAGTTTTCCATGGCTATCTCCAGTCCTTCACATCTTTTATAGTTCACCTCAGCTTTTCTATTTCTTCATGGATTCCTCCAAACTTCCCTTACTTCCATAGTTATACCTTCATCCATTCTTTCTTATGTGGCTCTTCCTTCAAATTTTCAGCTTCATCTTTCTTACCCACGGTTTGTCCTTTGGCTCCTTTTTCTTTGGTGACTTTATTCCTTTACCCACTTGCCTTCACTAAAATTCCATGACATCTTCTAGAGTTCCGCAACCTCCTGTAGACTTGGGAAGCTATTTCCTTATGTCCGTGGCTTGCGCAAAAGCCGATAAAGTCCCTTATAGCTTATCCTTGACCATTCTAAATCCTCGTGAGTGACACTACCAATAAACCTTAATATTTATCACTTGATCACTTTACCAACTGATCCTTTTGACATTAATTCCGCTTGACATAAAATAATTTTGCCATCAATGCAACTTGACATCAATGACAACACATGAAAAATGAAAAAGTTCTTAAAATACCAAAGACTTAACCAATTTTCTCTCCTTCACCTTGTAGGTATTTGAGTTTCGGGTCTGGGTAGAACTTAGGAAGTGTTCCCCATGGGGTATTCATTCCTGCACTTCTCCATTATTCTACATTGCATTACTTCCATGCCAAAATATCCCCAAAATTTCCTACATTGCGTGGCTTATCCACTTCATTGGGGAATAAGTGGTTCTAGAGAACCGTTCCCCATCCACAATGTTCTGCGCAAGGCTGAAACTCTACAATACACTTGACTCCTTCAACTGCATAAAAATATTTCCTTTGTTGTGGGTCTTTGAGGCCCATGAGGATAACCAATGGCCATGAGGAACTTGTTCATCATGTTCCTTCCGAACCTACAAAACCCACACTACATTGGAAATGGACCAAATTTCATCTTTTTCAAAATTTTCTAACTGTTTGGATTTTTTTAAGCTTGAAGGGGAGGAGAGGGATGCATCAAAACAACTGCAAGTTCCCCAAAACATGAAAATACCTATTTTCTCTTGTTTCTTCATCAAGGTCTTCTCAATTTACCCAAGTTGACGGAGGTATAATTCAGTGTCTGAGACCTTTTCATGCACTTCTTTATATGAAATCAGCTAGAAATGGTCTTTTAGAAACAATAAGAGGAGTCCCATGGATTAATTATGCTTAAAAACCTTAAAAAATATACTTTATGAATTTGGGACTTTTATTTTCTCTAGGGGTTATGCACTTGTCTTAGGAAGGATGATGATAGCCTTTCCTAAGATTGCTTGAAAATATGCTTTGAGAGATATTTCTCTAAAGGCACTTGAATGATCTTGATTTTCATAAATTACCTAGGGAAAAGGATGAAAAACACATAAGACCACTAAAGGACAAGATAGGACTTTATATTGAGGGTAGGTTTACCGGGGGTGGCTTGGAAAGGTGCAACCTAGAATTTTTTTGACACTAGGGTATGGTTGTCTTGCTTTTAGGTGAATTCTACCCTTGTAAAAATACATGAAAACATTGATGAATTGGGTTCAATTGGCACCCATATTTCCAGAGCTACTTATCATAATTGCACCTAAATGTCCTTGTCACCCAATGACTGGGGCCTACAAAACCCATTTAGAAAAATAGCTTGTGATTTGATTTTATTCGAACTAAGGATTGGTAGTGATTGTCACGGAGAAATAATATAAGAATGCGAAAGCCAAATTCTATTTCTCCATCCAGGGGACTAAATGCAGGTCAAAACCAAACCACATTTTAAAACTTTCAGATTGTCTACAATTGCAAAAATGTCCACGAGGCTCCTAAACACATGATGAAAAAGGGGGTCAAATGAAAATTTAAGGTACAACCCGGGGTTTTGTAGAACACTCCATGTGACAAGGAACATGGTCAAAGTTTTATTTTATCATTTCAAGGTTTATAGAGATATCTTGTGTCTCATTAAAAACAAGTTTTATTATGATTTCACAAGGTCACTAAGAGGTAGTGTTTATTAAGTTTCAAGTTCAACGTGCCACCCACGTGGCTTCGGTATCCAATACCATTAGCGAAGTTTAAGTTCAAAGTATCTTTCTAAGTTTGGTAAAAGCAAGAGGTAATTTTCTTTTAGATATTGCATCTCATTTAATTCACCTAAAAATTACTCTTCTTTGATTCAATTAACAACCCCATTAAAAGAGGAAAACTAGAAATGTTAAAATCGTGTAAGAAAAAGGTAAGATGACCATGCCTATCATAAGCTCGAAGAGGCGAGTTGAGGAGTCGGTGCTACATGTGCCAATTTCATTTACTTATGCGAATATGAAGACCTTTCATCCAACCTAGTTGGTGCATCTCATGCAACAATTGTTGTCCAAAACTAAATGCACTAAAAAGGCTTTTTGGCAAATAGTTATGCCTTGTTTAAGATTCCCATTAAGCATACACCTCTACCTAGGAAACCATGCTAAACCAATGATTATTTAGCTCAAAAGAAGAGATACTCTAAAAATGGTAGCTGCACATTCTCATGTTCTCTTCAAGCACCAAAAATGAACACTCACCTAACCATAGTTTTTCTCCAAGCACCAAGAAAACACACCGACATTGCTGCTTAAGTTTCAAATTGCAAGTTAATGATAAAGTTTAGAGTTTCCTCAAGATAACTAGTGCTGAGAAAAGAATCAAAGATGAAGTTTTTCCATGCTCCCATTTTTATTTTCCAGAAATTTGGTCAAATAGTGGTGCACTCCCATGATATGCACACATATCTAACATAGTAATTATAACTACTCCTTCTAATAAGATCTTAATCAAGACATAGACATGAGCATGCTGGCCAAGGATGTGGAAATATATATTACACTTGCAAGGAGAATTTACTTGGAGAATCTAAAGGCCTTTTCAACCACCCATACTAGCATATCCTTCAACCATTTCTATCCTTAGGCCACATTTATTTCATTCATTTTGTCAAATAGTTCACATGCCTTGTTTAGGCTCCCACATTTTACATACATTTCAAACCCGGTAGTAGCAATTTAAACATATAACACACTCCTTCCTATGGCTTTGGGGGACAGTTTATATCCTATTCAACATCCCTCATTTGGCACATGCAAGGGGACACAGAGACATAATTGTGTGAGTATGTGTTTGCACCAGCTAACACCATTTTTAGAGAGTTTCTTAAGCATTTTCAATGAACCCATATTTTTAAACCCCAGTAATTAATGCATCCCGAGACCGCCTCTCTTTCGGGACTTTAATAAAACAACTCATAGTGTTTGTACCTGCCTCCACGACTCACATTTTCATAGACTAAGAGGATACTAGAGAAGGTAGTGACAATTTGGATTTACACCTATCAAATAAAATTTTCCCAAAGGTTCCCAAAACCCCTATTTAAAAAAAAAAGAAAACCAATTTGTGCATGCACAACAATCATTGCAGGCTGTAAGGCCACATTATTTCTCAAGGCATTTTTTCAAACAAGTCATGTGCCTTGTCTAAGCTTCTACAATTACATACAAAACAACAAAACATACACAGACACTACCAAGTTTATGCCTCCACATTGACATACTTAGATATCAGGGAACTTGCAACAAACACATATGCTAAAATAATAAAAATTAAAAATTAAAACCCTCCTTGATGAGCTTGGCAAGTTTCCATCTAAGAAAAAAAAGGCTACATTTTACATAGGTTGGAAGATTGTTGGGTGAGGCGTGAAGTATTTATTAACACTGCTAAATGCATTTTCTTGGAGAGCACCCAAGGTAGATGCTACTCACAATTTTTTTCAAAGGTAAAAGAAACATGGATTAAACCCTCACACGCCCACATAACCACATTTCCATTTTATTATATTATTATATTTATCATTATTTTATTTTATTTACTTAACTATTTAAAATTATCTATTTTTATAATCCTTTCATGCCCCAAATTAGATTAAATAATAAAATGCTTGAATTCACATGCTTAGGGACATAATCAAAGGAAAACATAATTTTACCAAAATTAATTATTATCATGCAATTATTTTCATTTCAAATTTATACAGATCATCTTTATCATTTTTCTATTAAAACATTGATCGATGAAATATTAATACTACTATACTCAAGAACTTAAAAATGATTTTGAGTTAAAAGAATAGAAAATTAATTTGATGACACCTCACCATTCGAAGACAGATAAACACTCCATAGTGTTTAGTTGGTTTGTCCTTGGAGGAGCATGTACGCACCCAATTTTTCACATGCTACATTGTTGGAATAGGTAAAAACCCCAACAATGAAACACTATCTTTCCAATAATGTTCAATTCCAAATTCTCACTTTCTGTATGGTATTTTACCTTGCTTGTCCCTTTTCTAGATTTCCCCTCTTTCCTTTATCATCTTTTACAGATTTTCCTTATCCTTCTTACTTTAAGTGATAAAACCGTGTCAACCATTATGCAATTGCCCGACATTTTTGTGTCTTTTCTCTCGATCCTTTTCTAGCATGTTTTGAACGCATGTTATCTTCTTCAAACTCATTTTTAACACATGTTTCTTGACCAAATTGGATGTTTTTAGGATTTTTAGATGCGTACACACTTCTCCTTCCTTTCCTGATGTTATTTGTGAGTTAACTGCCCCTTTTTGAGTGATTTGGAATTTCTTGGCTACCAAGTGGGTTGGACCACTTCCATGCCAAGTTTCTATAAGAACTAGGCTTCTTCCCAAAGCATTGGTTGGAGTTTATCTATTTGGATTCTGTTGTTATGCTACTAGCAGAGTCCTGCTAAGAAGCATCCAAACAAACCTATTCTTTTTCCTTGCTATTATCTTTCTTGTATTGTTGCTAGATCACTTACAAACTAGCCAGCTCCAACATTCCACCATTCTTCTGCACATCTCTCTAGATACATTGAACACACATTGGAAAAGAAGCTGAGGGGACACCAAGAAACATTTCCAACATTGGATGTGTCTTAGTACAACATTTCTAGGTTGGGAGTGTATTTAAATTCCTATAATTTTCTTTGTTTATTTTAAATATATTCAAAGCTTTAGTCTCGGTTAAATACATTCTTTCATAAAGATTCAACTGCAATAGTTATTATAGTAGATTTCCTTTGCAAAATATTTCGTTGAGGATTTCCTCTCAGCTTATCCCTGTGGATTTTCCTGAGAAGGATTCAGAGGAAGTTTTGTTACAATGCTTTGTTATCATTTCTTCATTTATTAAATTGTTTAGGAAAGTTCATTACATTCAAAATTCAATATTGGTTGCACACGAGCAAAGATTTCATGAAAATTTTCTTCTCTGCCTATCCTTGTGGATTTACATGGGAAGTTAGCTTTAGAAGCTTTTGTGTTTGTGTTAGATTTACATTTCTTCATTAGAAATCTTCTACATCCACAATTACAAATAGGAAAAAGCATTTGTTTTATTAGATTAATTAAATCTTTTGCATAGGGAAATAGCCACATCTAACTATTTCTTTGTTTAGTTTAATCTGCATTAGAAGTTCATTTAATTAGAAGAAGTTAGTTTGTCTGTGCACATTTATTTTGTTTCCAGTAAACACAAAATACAAAAATCATTAGATTAAATTAATTAGTTTTCTTTTATTTTTATTTTTCCCTTTTGTTTAAAATCATTAAAAACACAAAAACAAATAGATTAGTTTTGTTCCTTTGATCAATTAATTAGATTTCATTTGTTAATTAGGCACATAGATTTAATTAGTAGGAATTAACACAACTCCTCATGTATCCCTAGTTAGATTAGGATTGACCTTTCCCTCTTGTAGTTTCTTTGTGAGTTTGTTTATTTCTTTACTTTAGTAGTTCACATATCCCACATGACCATTCAAGGCCTAGACACCACAAATATTTGGTGTGTGATTCATGAGTAACTCAACCTATTTAACCACATAGGAGTACCGTATGAAAAAATGATTTAAAATGTAAAGGTAAGGTACGTGAGGAATACCTAGAGGTTGTGAAGAGGTTGTGCACCATTGTTGAAGACCAAGCTGATTGTAGAGCACTCCTTTTGTTTTGGAAGGACTACCTGAGAAGAAAAGAAAGACCACAAAATAGAATTAATAAAATAGGTCAGTGGATTATCTAGCATGAGCTAGATCTAGGAAGAGATGTGCTTCCTTGAAGGTTTTCAATCCACAACTTAATACAAATTAATTCGATAAATATCATGAAATGTAAAGTCTCGTGGTAGTTAAATGATTTTGGTATCGACAAAACAAAATAGTCTAAATGACGAATATAATATTAAATCTAGGAGAATGGTCGGTTGTTAGGGTCTATAGGTATGACAGAGGGTAGAAAGAAGGTTTGGGTGAAGTCTTGGGAGGTTTTGGAGAGTTAAGGTGGAGGAATGAGCTCGTTGGTCTCGGGAAAAATTCCAGAGACACGCACCGATTCAGTTTGGGAACCAATGTCGGTCACTTTGGTTATAGAAAGGATCGGTTGGGTAACCAATCATGGTAGGGGAAATTGAGTTTCAAAGGTAGAAAGGAGGTTGATTTGGGATCTCTTTGATTACATAGAGTATTGGGAGGTCTTAGGTAGGGTGTAGGAATTCAGGTGAAGAATCACGAGGAGGACAAAAAGGGTGATTTAAAGGGAAGATTGGTTCTAGTTGGTAGTGTGTCAGGTGAATGGGATATGAAATGTATCCAAGAGAGGAAGGATGTGATTAGAAAAAGATAAAGGATCTAAAACCAAAGTTAATTAAATCAAAAACCTAGTTAAGAATACTTATTAGAGATCCGGAAATTGATAGAAGGTGGTGGTTGGTGAGTTTGCATAGGAGAGACAAGCCAAGATCCAGTTCCATGGCAATGAAGGTTGGGTGCTTCTCCATGTGAATGGTTCAAGCCTATGAAGTCATAGATTGGTTGATGGTGGATATTTTGAGGCAATAGTTCTTAGTTGATCATCAAGATGTCGATTAAATGCCAAAGATGCGAGATCCAGGAATGCCAACCAAAATAAGAACCAAGGAAAAGAGTTGAAAAATATTATTTAAAGGAACCAATGGTGGTTCCTTAATCAGTGTTGACTGAGGAATAAACAACATCGATTACGAATAAATAGTCTTATTTTCTAAAAATAACCTTTTCTCTCCATTTTACACACGAGTCAAGAATGTTTCTAGGTTAGGAGTCTTGATTCTCATTAAATCACATGGGAAATTGGTGGGAGAGGTAGTTAGTAATTAATATTAGGTTTAGAATAAGTCTTAGTTGGTTAGGGGGAGTGATGAATCAGTCTTAGTTATTAAATGGGCTTGGAATGGGTCCAAGGTGAGATAGAGAGGTGAGTTGGAGGGGTGAGGTAATAATTAATCTAATATAGGTAATTAGATTAATACAAATATGTGAAAGGGGTAATGGTAAGGGGGTATATAATAAAAGGGGACCTAAAGGGTTTCGTCCCAATTTTGGGTTTCTACATTTTCCCCTTTTTTCATGTAACTTGTACTAATAAGTGACGATGAAAAAAACAAGAAGTGGATGCCCCTAGATATGGGTGGAGGTTATCCCCCTCAAACCAGGAACTAATGTAGTGGAAGAAATAATCGGTGATGGGTTTGATAAGGTGGTAGTTGATGGAAAATGGGCTTATGTGAAGGTATAGGTAGTGGTGAAGATAGGAATAGGTGGATGCAATCAAATACATGCGCATAATTAGAATGCAACAAGGCAAAAGGTTGAAGAGCACACAAACGCTAACTTGTCAATGGTCGATAGTTTATCCAAACAAGGGTGATGTGGTCAAGTTATCCAAGGCATATGATGTGATCTTGGAAACACAATGAGGCTAGGTGTAGGAAAAGGTATAGGTGTGTTCTGAAGCACCAAAAGGTTTGGTATGGTCAAGATAAATGTCACGAAATAAGGTAAGTTATGGCGATGAGGCTAAACAACACAGTAGAATTATCACACAATAAAGTGAGTAAGTGAGTTTGATTGTCATATAGATGAGGTTGGGTTGGCGAAGGTATACAGGTATGGTCATGGGTAAGGTCTAAGTGAAGGAAAATTTTCCCTAAGTATCCATAGTAAGGAGTTGGTGAGGGTTGAGGCATTGGGTGATCTGTAGAGAGGTTTTAGGGAATTGTTAGCTAGAAAAGGGAAAGCGAGAGCAAAAATTAGGGAAAATGAAGCATATTGGGTTATATGCAAGGTGAGTGATGTCGATTTAGAGGGGCTGATGTTGGTCACCTAGAGCAAGACTCGGCCGACATCATTCACCAAAAATGTGATATAGAAATGGAATCCTGACCAAAACATGCTCATTTAAGCATTGGTTGAGTTTGAAAATAAATATTGGAGAGGTTATTTGTGAGGAAGATGACAAATAGTTCCGGGAGACATAGTTGGCGAGGAGATAAGTGGGTGGAGGAGGTGATTTCATGGCCCCACGTGTAGCTAGCTGATTGTTTGGAGAGTTGGGAGATTTTGGACATGACAGAGGCAAGGGAAGGAACAGGGGGTGATCCAGTTCAAGATCCAACCATCCCATCATAGAGGTGCTAGTGAGTAGAAGTAGGATTTGAGATTTAAGCTTGGTTTTGTTGAAGTATAGGTACTTGAAAGGTAATTTTATTGTTTTTGTTTTGTTTTTTTTTTTTTAATTGAAATTGGGGTGAAATCAAGGTATGAGAGGGAGTAATTAGATTAATTAGGGGAAAATGAACTTAGGGCCGGTTGGAAGTAATTTGGGGGGGTTAATTGGGTATTTTTTGAATTTTTTTGGAAATTGGGTGGCATGGGGGATTGGGTTGTCGGGTGAACTAGTAACCGACGTTGGTTAGTTATCGCTTGGCGTTGGTTGACTAACTGGATCTAGTCACTTGAAGGGGACCAAAATCAGTAGGAGAATCGATGTCGGTTGCTTAGTTAAAGAACAAAGGGTAAGAAAATGTTGAGTGTAGGTCATCGAAGGGAGTGTGAGGTTGGGTAGGGTGGCAAAGAGAAGCCTTAGGGTAGGGTTTGGGTAAAAGAGGATGTGATAAGATGATTTTGAGAGGGAAAGGGTTAGGTAGGTCAATACGTGAACTAGTGGGAGGGAAGATAGGTAAGATCAGAAAAGGGGTAAAATAGTGTAATGGAGGGGGCCTAGCTAACCTTCAAAGACCCATGTATTTTGATTTTTGCCTACATATCCCTTATAAAAGATACCTCATGCCTATGTAGTTCTCCCATAGGATAGGGAAGAATATGATTTTGGTAAGTAGGTTGGGTGAAAGTTAATGGTCTATGTAAGACATGGTAAATATTAGGCAAGTTTGAGTTTTGAATAGAAATTCGAAAGGGAAAATGATGAGCTTGTGTGGGTGTTGATGATGTAGGCTAGGAAGTAGATGACTATGAGGGACCGAAATATGCCCATTCTAATATAGAGGAGACACACCATTTTAGATGAGGAGTGGGAGCACATGCACGAAGTCGGGCTAGGAACAGTGACGAGGTATAGGAGGATTACACGAGACCACTTTATGGTGGTAGCCCTAATCGATAGATGGAACCTGACTATCAATACCTTCCATCTACCAATGAGAGAGATGAAATTCACATTAGAGAATGTATACATTATTATGTGGCTTTCAATCATTGGGAATCCACTTTATCAGGTGTCATCTATAGATGCCATGGATCATATTATTTACAGTGTTTGGGCTGGCCATGGAAGATCGACATACCATAGTACAAGTATCCATTATGGTGTGATGTATGCAACGCATCCTCGGGAGATCTATTTTTAGTGTTGATAATGGTTGGCATCATTTGTTTCACCCTTCTAGGCTCGAGAGGGTGGGAGGTTTCTATGAGCTTTGGTGGGAGTTCTAGAGGACATGGTTTTGACAATGTTCATTTTGTATGGGCACCAAATTACTTGGTTATATTGTATAGGGAGATTTAGGCTTACAAGAGGATACAATGATACGTTTCTATTGCACTTATCTATTACACTGTTGGGCATATGAGAAAATTATGTGCCTTCATCTGCTAGGTCTACCATGTGTAGGGGTGACACGTGGGTGTATATAGGGTAGCATATAAGGTGACTACTAATAGGAGAGGAGGCGAGGGTGGATGGGGTGACTCGGGATATTGCATAATATCAATGGGTACTAGATATCCTATAATTTTTAGAGATTCTCCGGAGGCCATACCTCAATTACCTAGAGGTCACAAGAATGGAGGAGTTAGAGAGTCTATAGCTTGTGAGATGGATCCAGGGCCAAAGGCCAAGGAGCATGAGCTCATACTTGTAGATCACGTTAGATAGTAGTTTTGATTACAACGGGATGTGCCTCTTCCATTCCTATAGTATCATCAAGATGATGTGGAGAGTCGATTACCTCTTCCACAACTAGCACCACTAGCAAGAGTGGAGGAGAAGGTAGGTGATGAGACGATAAATGATGTTGGGTTCATGACTAGGTATAGGTAGTGGTGGAAAACATAGGTACATGAAGCACCATCCAGCTAGGGAAACCCAATTTGGCAATTGTTATCGGTGAGAGATACATGTTATGGGGGCAGGTTATGGGACTACAGGCCTGGGTTACTACTTTACAGGAATAGGAGGCCATATTACGAGACACATTTAACATAGCATAAGCACGAGGTTAGTGATGGGGGACACGTGGATGCCCCTCCATTACCTCTAAGGGTATATGATGGGAAATAGATGTAGGGACATGGTCCACCATCATATGTATAGGTACTTATGCCAAGGTCCATAACCACATGGTATAGGGACAGAGACAACTACCATAGAGAAAAGGTCCTGACCTTAGGGATAGGGTCCATATCCTTAGGAATATGGAAAAATAGGCAATAGAGAGATGCCACCACCATAGGTGATATCGATGGGGTGATACGAGAGAGATTGTGGTTGAGGATAGATATTATGAAGATCAGATTGTAGAGCTTAATCTCCATATTGTCGGCTATTTGACCTATAGAGTACAACAAGGAAAATTCGAGAGGTCTAGCTCATAGACCTATAGTTCTAATAGTTCGGGAGGCTTGTACTCATGGGAAGGGCCAAAAGGAGGTGACTAGTGTAAAAAGACAAAGGCCAGGTAAGGAGATAGGAGAGAGTGGAAGAGGTGCCAGGCCCTCTGAGAGATGATGGAGATTATTTTTTATTTTTGATTTATGACTTATATATATCGGCCTACGTTCTGAAGAGGTGAGTTATACATGAGAGGTTTTGAAAGACTTATTTATATCTGTGTGTATAGAGTGTATTGACACGAGTTACTTTCCAAAGTATATAGATGATGGTATTTATATTTGTTGTGTTTGATTTCATTTCCATTGTATTGTTATCATGGAAATTATATGTAGGTATGATTGATAATGTTGTGATTCAGTTTATTTTCTAATGTCTTGATATGATGGAAATTAGATGTGTAGACATGGTGATGATGTATGGTTTGGTTTGGGTTTAATTTCCAGTGTATTGATTCTAGAGCTCAATTCAGTCGATCATGAAAATAACACAATTATTACTCACACAATAATATATTTCATTAGTTATATTTATTCATTTAATTCATTCGTGACTATTAAAAATTTATAAGAAGAGACTTTCCTATAATTAGGGAGATACAATCTCCACCCATATCACACATGAATCTCCCTCAATCTAACAAACCATAACAATAAACTAGCTACTAATAATATAAGATATATTTTTATAACAATATATCACAACTATATATTCTAATATTGTTTATAGCAATATTATAACTATTAACTAACCTAACACCTCTAATGTAATGTAAATATTAATTTTCTAACATTCCCCCCCTTAATGTTTACATGGTAGCACAAGAAATTTCACACTTTCTCTACAACTTTCCACTTTGTGATTTCTCATGATATTTGTACAACACTATAACCGAAGGTAGAAGAAGGAACACATCAAATTTTTATCACCATGTATTGTAGGAACACATCGACCTACGAGGATGGGAACACGTTGTAGAATCATCTTCTTATCAACAAATCACTCTAGGGACAACATATTACCTAGCATGGTGGGAAATCAAGTAGGAACACATCTAAATAACCTTTAATGGTTTTCCAGAGGCTAACCAAAAACCTAGGTATGAATAGGAACACATTTGACTATTCAACCTCTTCAAGACTCATGATGATGCATTTCATTGTGCTATCTTTTCTTCAGTATGTTATTACAATGGGGAATTATGTATAAATAGCCACATATACCGTGAATAGGAATGGACCTCTATTCTTATTTCTCACACCAAACTAAAATGTTGAAATCAAACACATTGTACGTTGAAATAAGGCACACCACTCTAAAGTAAAAACACACATGTGCCACCAAATTAGCGAAGTGGCCCCATCATCGATGGTGATGAGAGGTCATTTTGGCTGCCCTCATGTTGATGAGAGAACACTTCACGAGAACTCACACAAGAAGTCCGTGTGGGAAAACATGCCGATTTAAGGGTACAAAGGACGGGAAAAACACGCATGCACATGACAAGTCATCTTTCGAGGACTTAGCAATTTTTGGGCATGAAGATATATTTTTAGAAGATAACATGTATAACACACTAACAATGTAGAGATGTGCGTGCCACACATTATCTATTTTGGAGGATCAGATTGAGATCACTTTCACATGGATCCATGCATGCATTGGCATAGATTTCGAGTATTGTAAGAACCTTTTGTGTTATTGTGATAATTAAGAGATGGAAGATATTTATTGAACCTAAGTGTCATTCTTATGTGTAATTGGGTAGTGCATGTTATTATTTCTATCATGATTATTTTTTAAACCTATTCTTTCCTGGATCTAGATCATCATGCCTTTGTATAATGATGTATTAGTTATGGATCTATATGATTTAAGTCTTTATCATGTTAACATTCTTCTACAACAACCCTAAAGAGGGACCTAGTATCTTTTCACACTTTTGGTGAGTACTCATTCTAGGATGAGTGATGTGCCAACACGTCTAGGGTGTTATCTGGTGAATTCTAGGCTACATCATTACTCCATCCTCCTTTTCTCTGTCCTCCATTAACATGCTACTAGCTCAACGGACGCATACATGAAGCACATTTGGTTCCACATTGAACTTATTATTTTCTTCCCTCCCATAATGTGAAACACTTTATAATTCGGACTTCAAGTAAGATCGAAAAAGGCGTCTGTGAGGAATTTTTATTTTTATCTTTTACAACTTTTAGAATGACTTTTTTCTTTTGATGACTAAAGGACACTATAATAAAAATTAACGTGACTCAATAAAAACTTAAAAATATATTAACAATGAGACTTTGAATCAAATATGGAGACCTTTTATAATGCTTCTAATAATATCTTTATTATAAATTTAACATGACTTATTTAACCACGACAAACAATGAACTATAAATTCTAAATTATACTATGACTCTTTGAAATATGGCACATAAACAGTAAGACTCATTAATTGTAAATACCATATTACTTGTTAAAACCACGGGATCTTGTTATTTACACGTTATGGAATAAATACCAATGCATGGCATGCAAATCAATGTGAGGCAAGGAGTCATGGTGGAGACCAGGGGATAGAAGGAAAGAATCGACAGATCAATTTGTCTGAAAAAGTTTGAGAAACTCACCAAATTTAGACTATCGAGCACAATTTTAAATTTTCCTCTTCACATGTTGATCACTTATAAAATTAAATAGATTATTTTAGGTCTGCACCAATACATGTGTTTGATTTTGTTTCAATTCAGATTGATTGATGAGAGAGAAGTCTTGACAATACATTCAATCTTCTTGACTGAAGATGTAACTGCAACGAACTTTCCTGAGTGAAGGAGGAAATGAGAAAAAACTTGCACAATATACAAGTCAATGGCTCTTAATAATGATGGAATACTCCCCGGGAATCTTTGAATGGTGAATTAGTGAAACAATTTAAAGCATGTTGTATATTACGTGTTTCAAATAGTTCTCCTCTCTAAATACAACGAGATGTAACTATGAAATGGATGTAAGCATCAATTTATATCTTTGAAACAGATTACTCAAATCAATGAAAGTCAAGGTGAATAACAACACATCGTTGTGGAATATTGCAACTATAATAGAGATGAATAGAAGGCCAAATTGATTTATAGTGATCAAGAGATCAATCTTAAGTAGGAAAAAAATGAGACAACTACGCATGTATTTGTATTGATGGTGGTTTCTCTCTTAGGCACCTACTATGCAAATTATTATTTCTGCATTTTTGACAACACAATAACTCCCTTTACACCTTCTATGATCCACGATGCAATGGTGAATAGGTGAACAATATCAAGTTTACATAGCTTCCATGGCTGTGAATGCAAAATGTAACCACAAAAAAACACAAATGGAATACTAACCAATCTTACATACTCTCTGCAAAATACTTATATAATAATTTCACCATTAGTAGGGAAATGAAGAAGTCCAAATGCCCTTAATACAACATCAAGCTATACAAAACACGATCCTGCTCGATGCAAATCTAGAGCTCAATTCGATTGATCATAAAAATAACACAATTATTACTAACACAATAATAATTTCATTCATTATATTTCTTAATTTTAATTCATTCGTGATTATTACAAATTTATAGGAAGATACTTTCCTATAATTAGGGAGATACAATCTCCACCCATATCACACATGAATCTCCCCCAATCTAACAAACCATAACAATAAACTAGCTACTAACAATACGATATATATTGTTATAACAATATATCACAACAAATATATATTCTAATATATATCCTAATATTGTTTATATCAATATTACAACTATTAACTAACCCAACACCTCTAATGTAATGTAAACATTAATTTCCTAACATTGATATTATGGAAATTAGATGTAGGCATGGTTGATGATGTTTTAGTTTGGGTTTGATTTCCAATGTATTGATATTATGGAAACTAGATGTAGGCATGGTTGATGATGTTTTGATTTTGTTTTAATTTCCAATGTATTGATATTATGGAAATTAGATGTATACATGGTTGGCGGTGTTTTGGTTTGGTTTAATTTCCAATGTATTGATATTATGGAAACTAGATGTAGGCATGGTTGATGATGTTTTGGTTTTTCTTAATTTCTAATGTATTGATATTATGAAAACTAGATGTAGGCCTGGTTGATGATGTTTCTGGTTTGGTTTAATTTCCAATGTATTGATATTATGGAAACTAGTTATGGGGTGGGAGAGCGGATAGATAAGATATGATTAGTCATACGAGATCACGTAGGATGGGAAAAGAATGTCCAATCTAACCTCGAAGACCCCATGCCTTCGTAGTGATGCCTACATAGCCCTTGCAAAGGTTCCTCAAGCCAATGTAGTTCTCCCATTAGATAGGGAAGAATAATATGGTGGTAGGTAACTTGGGTAAGATAAATTGTAATTGGTAAGTGTATGATGTTATTTGATTGAATTTACAATGTATGATGATGGTATTATGGGAACTAGATGATGGGTATAGGTATGGGTGAGACAATAATAGAACCAAGATATGTGATTTAGATGGTCTCATCCTATTGAAGAAGCAAAAAAATAGATAGAGGGAATAAAAAAATAGTTAAATGCTCCTTGGTTGGTAAAGAACATAATGACCATACCAAATAGGATTATGAACATAAATCCCTTGAGACATTGTATGTTGTCTAGATCCGTGGTTGAAAGAAGTTGCATGATCACAAAGTATCACATGAGTGCCACGTCCCTTGAGTAGATAGGACAAAATAAAAGAGGGTAGGGTGGAGTGGTTTGTTTAGTGTAACCTTGTTATGGGACAACATGCCCCTTCTGGAAGATACCTAAAACCAACATAGGCAAGTCAATGACCAAAAGTTTGTATTTTTCTTGATTTTTTCATTCATATACTGATTAATGCGGGAAGTCTATATTGGGATGAATAATAGTGTCTCCTTGATGTCTTCATGAAGCTAATTGATGCGGGAAGCTCCAAGATAAATTTTTTTATCAAATATAGATTAGTCTTATTTTGGGTAGACTAAGTACAACATGTGGCTAGCTTTTTATAGCTTTCCTTCGAGGGAGTAGTCTACTTATAATAGTAATAGAGAGACATAGATGTTTATTTGAGGGAATCATCTATTTGCAAGAAGTTTGACCCAAGGAGTACAAATTTTTTTATCCCAAACTTTTTGCATTATTAAAGACTTGTAGTCATGGACTAGACTATAAAGGAGTATAGGCCTCTTTTATGAAGGAAAAACCATAACACGAAAAGGTTAGCCATGAAAGAGGGATTTCAAGTGATGAATGACCATGTGATTCCATCCTGAAAAGGATGAAAAGTATCCATGAGAATCATGCCATGAGTAGATTCGTGGTACTCATATTCAAGATAAGGATGAATGGTGATGGATAATCACACATTTCTATTTAAGTCATTGATCCTTAAAAGAGATAGGTGGAAGGAGAGGTTCATTCAAGGGACAATCATATATGAGACATAAAGTGATGTAGTACTTTATTAAACAATATAGTGGTAAAATATGCAAGGCATTAAGGGGTTGAGTTTGGGTTTACCCTCAAGAGAAGATAATCGATAAGTTCATGATCCATAGGTATGGGTAAAAAAATAAGGTCCAAGCCAATTAGGAGAAAACTTGGCTCATTTAATTTTCTCCATTTTGGTTACATGTTCATTTTATTTCAGGACAAGATCACCGATATTGAATATTTGTTCTCAAAATATTTATCATAGGCACACTTAATGTTATTTTGGTAGATTTAGAGGTGATCTAGAGCATTTAAATGACATTCGTCTAGTAGCTCAAGTTGTGCCAAACATTCTTGGTGAAAAGAATCATCAAAGAGGATATCTTTAAGAGATATAAAGAGAGATGAAATCTATACTTTGAGAGATGGGATGACCTCTATACCATAGACCAAAGAGAAAGGTGTGGAAATGGAAAAGGTGTGAATGCTGGTACAATAATCCCATAAGGTGAAAAAGAAGGTGTGTGTGCCAATCCTTACTATAGTCGTCAATAACTTTCATAAGAATTCTTTTGAGAGTTTTTCTAGAAGATTTGGATTAACCATTTGTTTTTGGGTAATATGGTGAAGAGAAATTGAGTTAAATACAAAAGTTATCACACACTCGGCGTAAGGTTTTATTTTTGAATTTTTTTCCATTGTCGGTGATGAGGCGATGAAGAACACCAAAAAAATAGTATTGTGGTTGATAAATTCAACTATTTTCTCAGATTTGGTAGAAATGAGAGGGATGGCTTCCACCCATTTAGTGTAATATTAATTCACCATGATGATCCAGTGATGACGTTGCGAGGAATGAGGGTTAATCTCCCCAATGAGATCTAAACCCCACTGAGAAAAGGGCCAAAATTCTCTAACGACTTGTAAGGCGTGACTAGGAGTATGATGAAGGCTAGCATGTTGCTGAAACTTCACATGATATTTAACATAGTCACAAAAATATTGGTTAAGGGTTGGCCAGTAGTATCCAAGTTGAAGGATACACTTTGTAAATGTAAGGCCACTAAAATTTCCCCCAAAAATCCCATCAAGAATTTATTTGATGGTGTAAGGGATTTCAAAATTGGTGAGGCACCACAAGAGGATACCATCAAAGCTTAATTTGTAGATAAGACCTCCCATGATGACGTAATGAGAGACAATTTTTAGGAAGGCTCTTCATTTTTTTGAGTGAGATACGGAGGTAGGATTGAAAGCAAGAGGTATTCAATGAACTCGCTTATACCAAATGACACTTGGGTTAGTATTGGTGTTACCCAAAAAATTAATGTCGAGGATAATATAAGAAGGAATCTCTGCAACCATTGTATAGTGATAAATATTTTTGATTCCAAAGGTGAGGCATGTATTTGAGAAGCAAGACAATCCATAACATCTACAAATTTTTTAGTGGATTGCGAGTGGATTGAATGAGGTAGTGATCAAATGCGCAGTCAAAAGTAGGTTGAAATGGTGTTTATACTTTTAAGCTCATCGTTATGAAAGCTGGTAAAACCATTTATTTGGTTCACAACTAGTTAAGAGTCACCAAAGATTTTAATGAATTTAACACATAGGGAAATGGCGGTTTGAAGACCTAACACAAGAGCTTCATACTCAGCTATATTATTTATGTTGTTGAAGTCTAGTTTAAAATATAGTGGTATAGGCTCACCATCAAGAGGAATGAGGATGACCCTTGTACCTCCTTTGTAGTGAAATTTGGATCATGTGAAAGAATAATGTCATTTGATAGACAATATCATTGATGGAGAGGGTGATGATAGATTAGTTAGGAAAATCAAAATTTGAGGATTGATTCCCAGGAAGAGGAGCATCTACAAGCTTATCCATGATGGTTTATCCTTTGACATAATTTTGATGAATGAAATCCAACTCCAAGTCTGCAAGAAGCATGAGCTAACAAGTAGTATGTATGTTGGTGTTGGTAAGGTTTGGCGTACATGTAATGAATAGGGTCGATGTTGGTAATGACAAACATTTTGTGATTAATAAGGTAGTGGAAAAGTTTGGTGGCCACAAAGACTAGCGCTAAGAAAAGATTTTCAATGTGATTGTACCAAGTTTTGTAGTATATAAGAGTATGAATTATGCAATAAACCTCTTTTTCCCTATGCTACTCATCATGATGAGTGAGCATGACACCCATCGAATGCTCAAGAATGAAATTTAAAGGTAAAAATGTTGATCATATTTAGATATAATGAGCATAGGTGGATAAAGAAGGTAGTTATTTAACACTTTGAAGGATTTGTGACACTTATCATTCTAATGGAAAGAAACATCCTTTTAAGGAGGTGGTGAAATGGCTAGCATTGGTTTGAAAGTTGAGAGATGAAGCATCGGATGGATTGTAATTTTCCTTGTAAGCTACGAAGCTGCCAAAGTTTATTAGGTGGAGGCAAGTCAAGAATTACCTTGATCTTGGTGGGGAAAAATTTGATACCCCACAAAGAGATGATGAAACCAAGGAGCTTACCCGAGAGAAATGTGAAAACACACTTCTTTGGTTGAAGGTGAACACAATATTAGATCAGGTTGTCAAAGATAAATTTAATAATGGTCAGGTGTTTAGCATGAAACTTAGAACTACCAAGAAGGTCATCAACATAGTCTTCCAATATGTCATGCATGATGTCATGGAAGATGTAAGTCATAATAGGCTAATAGGTAGCACCAGTGTTTTTTAAGCTCAAGGGGATGACGAAATAGTAGAAGGTCCCCCAAGGGGTGATGAAGGAGGTTTTGTGTTGATCTTCTAGAGTGAGTAATATTTGATTATAACCTAAAACTCATCCATAAGAGATATCATCTCATGGCTGGTTGTAAGATCAACTAGTTGGTCAATGCTTGGTAGAGGAAAGTCATCTTTTGGATAGGCAAGGTTAAGATTATGAAATTCAATGAAAATACAAAGTCCCCCGATCACTTTCATGATAAGCACATTTTTAGAGACCCATTGTGGATAGTCGATAGTTAGGATAAAGGAAACAAAGAGAAGGTGCTCAATTTCTTCTTTCACAAGAAGAACAATGTGAGGATGCATTTTACGTAGCTTTTGTTTCACATGTTTGACATCGGGGTTAGTTATGATATTGTCAAGCATAATATTAGGTCAATGCCGGCATTTCACTATAGGACCAAGAAAATTCATTACTATGATTGCGAAGAAAATAGATGATCGAATCTTGTTCTAGAGTCTAAATATTGGCCTATCTTTATAATTGGTGGATCGTCCGAGTGTGAATTTTGATTTATATGGTATATTAATTCAACATGATTTACATGTCTGAGGGTAATGAAATTTTAATATAAGAATCCTTAGAACCTAATTAGGTCATAATAGAATGATCATCCTAAAATTGAATGATGTTTATAGAAGGTGTATCATCATCCAACATGTCAAGATAAAGAAGAGGAAGGGAAGATGGAACCTTGCCATCACGTTGATATATTAGAGGTC
Organism: Taxus wallichiana var. yunnanensis; assembly: GCA_018340775.1. NCBI lineage: Eukaryota > Viridiplantae > Streptophyta > Pinopsida > Cupressales > Taxaceae > Taxus > Taxus wallichiana. The sequence continues at coordinate 586,014,093 of CM031235.1, read as the reverse complement.
CCAAGGAGATGGTGTTCATGAAAAAAGTAATGTGGAATGGATTCGGGATCCATAGACTCTATGGGAGAAGGCAACATGATAGGTGAGGAAGGTGGGGAAGGCTTTTTGTCTTCTACGAGGGTGATTTGGGCCTTCTTAGGAGGAGGCTACTTAGGAAATCCAAGACCAAAATGGTTGTTGTTTTTCCTAGTGGTGTACGGTATGAAGATGTGACGAACTTGTTCATAATGACCAAATTTGAAGCCTTTCTAGGCACAATGGTGAAGAAAAGTAAGTGCGAAGCTACATTTGGTGAGGTAGGAGAAGTCGGATGAAAAAGGTCTAGTTTGGAAGGGAGGTTCAATAGAATAAGAGGAAGTGTCGAGCCCCCCATAGGTTAGGTTGGTGCGAAGGTGGGGAGGGTCGTATGGTATGACCTCTCCTATATGATGATCATAACACGGGTGTTGGTGTAGTTTTCCATACTCATGAGGAGTAAGGAATGTGTCAATGTTGAGGAGGCGGTATTCTCTGAGTGAAAGGCATTGAAAAATGCCTACCAAGGGGTTTGTGGTTAGTACTTGGGTAACATGTATAGATGAGCTATCCGAAGCCTAATATGATGGGGAATTAGTAGAGGGAAAAATAAGGTGGTTGGTAGGTGGGATTGATTAGGAAGGTGAAGTGATAGAAGTGGTAGAGGCCTTAATTGGGATTAGGAGATCATTTGGATGGTAAGTCATATTATAAGTTTTGAAGGGGGAATGATCCCCGAATGGTGTAAGGTTCCCTTCATATTCAAATTTGAGGCAAAAGTGAAGAATATAAGGTACATAAGCCATGGCACGAATCCAAGGAAAACATAACAACATGTTATCTGGAACTCTCATTCAAGAATATAGAAGAGTTCAGGAATAGTTTGGGGACCCACGTAGATGTGGAGGACAACAATGCCAAGGTTAGTGGTCATGACATCATTAAATGATCAAAGCATGATGGGTATGATATACATGTAATTATCCAAAGTATGCCTATTTGTTTATAGGCATGAGAATAGATGATTTTAATTCTAGTGCCCCTATCAATCATAACACATTTAACATGAATATCATTAATGTAAGAGAAGATGAAAAGAGTGAGATCAAGATCATCAGGTTGTGAAGGGGAAATCTCTAATTTGGAGAAATTAATGGAAGCAATCTGATGAGGGGTAATGAGGGTGGAAATAGGTGAATTTTCATTGGGTGGAACCTTGATGGATTATAGGACCTCAATGAGGCCCTAACGATGAGAATCAAAGGTTTGAATCAAGTCATATAAAGACATCTTCAATGGGGATTTGGTGAAGTCTGTTTTATATTGAATGATGTGTAACCCCACAATAAGTAGGTGATGTCGGCCCAAGGATGGTTATCTTGGGGAAGGTGTAGGTGTAAATGTAGGTAAAGGAGAACTAGAAGGATTACCAACTTTTTCCTTTCCTTTTTCTTCCGCATGTTGTGACCGAGTGACTACACGCACCATGTTAATTTAAAACATAGGAGGAGGAAAAAAGGGTTGTTTAGGCTTACCTATATCCCTAGATGGAGGTGAAGTAAAAGTTTGTAGAATTATTTTAGGACTAGGTTATGTGGTGACATGCGAAGAAAGAATGGAATCCTCCTCTAACAGATCATCTTCTTGAAGAGACCATATGAATCGCAAAGTGAAGGAGAATGGTTTTAATAGCCTAACAAATCTTGACATCATGCCATGGTGAATGATGATCAATGAAATTTTTTGTGTCGTTAAACCCTACGGGTTTAGGTTTGAGAGGATTGTAAGGTTTGTTAGGTGGAAGTGATATAGTAGATGTCTCTAACAACTAAGAAATGATGTTAGAGTAGGATCCTGCCAAAGGATCAAAATGAGAGGTCAAGGTTGTCTTAGGTGAAGGGGTATGCGACCTTCATAAGGTTAGAGAGGCAAGAGATCGTATTGGTGTAACTATTTTTTTGGTAGGTAGTGAAGGTTTGGGTTTAGGATGCACCTTCTTGGGTAAAGGTGGAGGAATAGTGCACGAGGGTGAAGGAGACTCAGAAGGTGTAGGTATCCAAGTAAGCCAAGGAAAATTGTGGGTATTGGAAAGAGTGAGGGTAAAGGTAGTGAAGAAGGTGTGGGAAGAACAAGAGGTGAAGGTAAGGGTATATGTTGTTGCACTTTGGGTTTTCCTTGGTAAAGGGGTAGGTTAACTAAGGTTAAAGGATGTGGACCCAATATTGACGACATAGGTGAAGGTGAGTGAGAAGGTGTGGGGATACTAGGTCCGAGCCCTAAGAGGTTGAGTTTTAATTTTAGGTGCGAGGGTAGATTTTGTGATTGGTGGTGAATAATCGACAATTCTAGCTTCATAGGGGGTGTAACAAACTTGGTATTGGTAAAACCCCTAAGGTGGTAATAGGTTTTTGAGAAGATGGAGGTTTGAGTGGAGGGGGTGGTGATGAAGAAGGGGATAATACCACCGGTTCGAGACGTAATAGACTTAGTCACTTTGAAGATCTTTGGATATATAGTCAAGGTATCAAGGAGGACATATGCATTTGTGTGGAAACGGGGATTCTAAGATGTCACCATAGGAAGTGTAATTGATTTACTCCAATGGTCAACCAAATGAGAGAAGGGTTTTGGATTAGATGAATAGGATGACGACTTGATATTAAATATCATGAAGAGCTCTAAGGCCCATGAAACAGGGGAAGGTCTTAGCTTCCGACTCGGTGGGCAAGGGGAGTGAGGTAAGAAGAGCGATGGGATCTTTGAAGACCTTTAGAGAGGTATCACCAATAGGAAGAGTAGATAAAATTGGCTCTTTTATGGGTTGAGGAGAAGGAAAAGTGGGTAATGTAGACTCCTCTATAGGTAGAGAGAATGATAAGGTGGGTTCCTTTATGGGAAGAAGAACATGTAAGGTGGGTTCCTTAGTGGGTAAAGGAATAGGTTAGGTGGGTTCCTCTATGGGTAAAGGGAAAGGTAAGAAAAGCTATTCTATGGGTAAAGGAGCAGGTAAGGTGGGTTACTCTATGGGTAAAGGAACAAGTGAGGTGGGATCCTCTATGGGTAAAGGAGCAAGTAAGGTGGGTTCCTCTATGGGTAAATGAATAGGTGAAGTGGGCTCCTCTATGGGTAAAGGAATTGGTAAGGTGGGTTCCTCTATGGGTAAAATAATAGGTGAGGTGGAATAATCTATGGGTAGAGGAGTTCATGGGAAGATTTACTCAATAGATGTTATAAGAGAAGACTTGATAGAAGGACCAGACGATGTATTAAAGATTAAAGTATGAACCACATGTACATTGGTTTATCCTTTAGACATATTGCCACTATGAGTTGATGAAGGAGCATGGTTAGGAAAAGGATTTTTGAAAATGTCCAAGTTTTCATTAGCAGACGTGTTAGGGTTTTCAAGGATGAGATCACCACTGTCTAACATTCCTTGCACAATATTTTTAAAGGTTTTACAATTTGCATCACTATGTCCTTTTATGCGGTGGTAATTACATAATTCATTTTCTTTATACCAAGCTGATGTGGGGTGAGAAGGATCAAAACTAGTATGTGGTTTGATGGGAGGAAGAGTGATGGCTCCAACCTTTAACAACTTTTACAATATGGAATAATAAGGCTCCCAATGGGAGTGTAACTCTTTGTTCATATTGATATTAAAATTTTTACACGGCGAGAGATTAGAAGGAGGTTTAGGTTTATTGGCTAGATGAGAATGGCCGACTTTTAGAAATACCACGTTAGCGGATCCTTTTGTCTTGGGATGGTTGTTGGGTGGTTTGGAAGAAGACTCATTTGATTTAAAGGTGGAATTTTTGTTACACAATTTTAGTTTGTCTTCTTCGAGGGCATAGATCTCAAGCTTCATAGCCATGGTAAAATCCTCATCAAACATACGAAACATTTGAACCTGAAGAGTTGATGAAATGCATCTAACACATGCCCTCATACACAAATATATGATCTTAGGTTGTGGGAGAGAGAAGGAAATATTATTGATTAGGCTCCACCACCGTGTGACAAAATCAACAATAGAGTCATCATCATATTGACGAATCGAATATAAATCTATGATAGAGACCTTTTTAGAAATGTTTATTGAAAAGTAATCAAGAAATGTCTACACCAATTGATTAAAGGAAAAGATCAAGTGCTTGAGAAAATCACTGTTCCACTCTAAGGTGGGTCCCAATAGGGACATAGGAAAGGTACAAAGGAGCAAGGCATCATCATGGCCTATTAGGTAACAAGCATTTCTAAATGAACACAAGTTCTATTTTGAGTCCTCCTTACTGTTGAAGCGGTTGAATTTAGGTATCTCTCCCATTGTGTGGGATATGGATGAATAGGTATATAGGGATGGATGGGTTTGTTACAAATCTCATCATATGTTAAGACTGTATGGGACCCAAAAACTAAGGCCTCAATTGTCTGTGTTTTATCCATCATTACTTTAATGAGATGCACTTTGGGGTTTGATTGAGGGATTCCCTTGAGGTATAAGGGACTTGATAAGATGAAAGGGTGTCATAAAAAGGAATTATAGTATGTGGTGGTGCTGATTACGTGAATTGAGACGTAGGTATGTAGGAAGTAGTGGATGATGAGGGAAAAAACCCCGAATATACAATTGAGGTGATGATTTACATTTGAGGTAAGGTGGAAGTGAGAGGGGCTTGTGGAAAGATCCTCCGGTGACGGGTGGAATATTTTAGTGAATAGAGACCACCAAATTCTGAAATGGAGTGTAAGAGGTCGACACAACCGACAGATTGTGTAGGAATATGTACATAAGATACTGATGATGATATAATAGTGGTAGTGGATATGGGTACTACAGATGTCGTTGGGAGAGAAGATGTCAAGGATTTTTAGGTTACATAAGAAGTAGGTGGTTGCAAAAAGGATTAGGAAATGCTAGAGTAGTTTTGGTAGCCACATTAGCATTCCCAATATGGTAGAGATGGTAGAAATGGTAAGCATGGAAGTGGGCATTCCATAAAGGGGATGACTTGATGAGTCACGGGTGGAAGAAGTAGCAAGGTAATTTTGCAAGGCCTTGGTGTTATGATCAAGGAATCTAGTGAATTCCTCATCACATATGGGTAGGTTTGCAGGATAATCGGGATTCATTAGAGACAAAATGCAAAGTGGTGAAGGGATAGAAGGAAAAGGTATAAAACTTATGTGGAGAGAAAGAGCCCACACCTATTGGAGAGTCCAAACCATATGGAAGGATGGAAAATAGGTACTTTGGGCTCTATAAAAAGATAGAAACTCAAAAACAAACTTTTGGAAAATGTATGGAAGGTGAAATTAGCTCATTATTTTTGATAGAAAATAAGAAACACAAAGACTAATAACGGTTGTTAGACCAATTCGATAGGTAAAATAACTAATTTCGGTTGCTAAACCGATGTCGAAGGAAGATTATATATAAAATTAAGAAATTTGAAATTTCAAAGGAAGCTTTTGGTCAAAAGAAGCTAAGAATTGGGTTGTGTATATCAATTCTAATCGACACACTCAAAGAACCAAAATTAACTCGATTAATATGGCGAGTATGAAGAAAAAAATAAAGAAAAGTGATAAAATACAATCTCACACCTAAAATAATAGAAGACAAGAAATAAAGTCACAAATCCAACAAGAAAAATCTAACAAACATGTTATCCTACGAATAAGATTTTAGTGTTTTGATGGCTTAATCTTTAGGAATGATTTGTGAGTATATAGAAAGGAGTGGATATGCGGTACCTAGAATCCAACTATGGATGGTTTTCAGAATGTTTCATTGGGGGCATCCTCGATATACCTTGGTATGTGAGGTCCAAGATATGGTATGAAAATCTTTCCGAACATCGGTCGAGGCCCACTATCAACGTGTGTTTAAATCCTTGATAGCTTCTTCATGGGGTTTGGGAATGTTTAAGAAATGTGTTGTTTGTTTGAGTGATTTGGAAAAGTGTGTGTAAAATTGGACTACACTTAATTACCCAATCATCAACCAGTCATGACCTCTGTTATATTTGATTTCTAATTAGACTATGTGAGTTAAATGCAAGAATACACAGGATGTAATGTAACAATTTTAAACCCAAATCAAAATATTGAGATTGGATGAAATAAATAGTGAATAGGAATAGAGTATGACTTTCACTAATGCAAGTAAGAAATAAGAAAGAATGATTTGTTTTAATTTGCACCAAATGAAATATGACTTTTAGATCAAATAGAATAAAGAATGTTACCAAGGAGATATTTAGTGAAGATTTTAGAAAGGAAACAATCAGAAATGCAATCCTAAATGAATATAAGGAACCCAAAATGATGAGGGTCCCACCGAGCATGCCAAAATGTTTCACCACATAGGAATACTGTATGAAAAAATTATTTAAAAGGTAAAGGTAAGGTATGTGAGGAATACTTGGAGGTTGTGAAGAGGTTTCCCACCATTTTGAAGACCAAGATGATTGTAGAGAACTCCTTTTTGTCTTAGAAGGACTACTTGAGAAGAAAAATAAGACCACAAAATAGAATTAATAACATAGGTTAGTGGATTTCCTAGTGTGATCTAGATCCAGGAAGTGGGTTGTTTCCTCTAAGATTGTCAATCCACATCTTACTAAAAATTAATGATGATAAATATCATGAAATGAAAATTCCTATGATAGTTATGTTATTTGGGTATCTCACACAACACAATAGTCTAAATATAATCTAAATGATTAATACAAGATTAAATCTCAAAGAATGGTCGGTTGTCAAGGTCTATAGGTATGCTAGAGGGGAAAAAGAAGGTCTGAGTGAAGTATTGGGAGGTTTTGGAGAGTTCTCGGTGGAGGAATGAGCCCCCTGGTATGAGGGGAAAATGCCAGACACAAAGATTGATGCTAGTTGAGGAACCAATGCCACCAATGGTTATAGCTAGGATCAGTTGATAAAACAATCACGGTAGGGTAAATTGAGTTTCAAAGGTAGAAAAGAGGTTGATTTGGGCTCTCTTTGATTGCATAGAGTATTAGGAGGTCTTAGGTAGGGTGTAGGAATTTAGGTGAAGACTCAACATGGGTAAAAGGGGTGGTTGAAAGGGAAGAGTGGTTCTGGTTGGTAGGGTGTCAGGTGAATGGGCTACGGAAGGTATCCGGGAGTGGAACTACTTCACTGATCGTAGGGGTTCAGATATAGTACTACTATCGGAGCACATGGGAGTACATCTACAGGTCCTATTCCAACTACTGGTGGAGGATCAGAAGGTATAGGTGGTTCTAGCTCTGGTGGATCTAGTGGTTCTGGAGGTAGAGGGAACACAGGAGGTTCTGGATTAGGTGGTCAAGTTTTGCAGCAACCAAAAATATCTATACGGAGATGTCTCTTCATCTCCCAGAGTATAGAGGTATAGAGGATGCTACCAAACATGTGCATATGTGTGAAATCTTATGGTGTGCTAAAGGAATCACGGTTGCTAAGAGAAAGACAAGTCAATTCACCACTACATTACAGGGGTGTGCACATAGCTGGTATAGGAAGTTTGACCTTGATCAAAATTACGTGGATTATGTAGCATTGAGGGATGATTTCTTGAAAGAGTTCCATATCCTTGAGTTTGAGCAAAAGAGTATAAGTGCACTCAAGGATATCAAGAAAGGAATTACTGAGAGTGTACGTGAGTATGATGCTCGCTTTAAGACACTTCTATCTAAGATATCTTATGATATTCATGCTAGCCAACATGCATAATGGTTCATTAGAGGATCAATTTCACATTTTAGAAGGGCATTGTCACATAATACATACACGGATCTGCTCGAAGCACTAGAAACAACTTTACATGTTGAGGTAGTTGTGAGCATTGACAATAGCATTAGTCCATTCCTAGAGGCACAAATTATAGCTATGGAAAAGTAGTTAGAAAATCTAGCAGAATATTCAGCCCATGAAATGCACTTAGGAATTTGATGTACAAATTGTGAAGTGGAAGGTCACACCAAGGAAAGTTTCCCTCACAGATCTGTACTCTCATTACTATTGGACTATGAGATCTATCATTTGAATCATGATGCTAGTCACTTTCCTTTGTTACATCGTGCGATAAGGAAGAATGTATCTTCCTTTTGCAAGATTTTCATGTCCATGACCCATGATACTGAGGATTTTCAGCTGATTGGTCAAATCTAGGATGTTATAGACCTTGGGGTATGACAAATAAGTATAACAGATAATTCTAAGGGTAAGAATGAGCAACAAGGTTGGGATCATTATCAAATGCACTATGACAGGAATGAGGGGCATTTTAAGGAGGTCGTGGAAGGGGACGTGGATATTGTGGTGGATATGGAGGATGAGGCCATGGTGGAGGAAGAGGTGAGTTCCCTCGTGGAACATGTTATACGTGTGGATCTCCTAACCACTATAGGTGTGAATGTCCTCAGAATATTGCATGTTCTTTCTATGGGAAGAACCATAGCTATGAAGAGTTCCCAAACTTATATGAGCATTTGAGTAAGCAGCATAAGCAAGAAAACAAAGGTGTCAGGATGGTTAGAATCTAGTGTGCGGTAGAAGATCAGTGGATGCCCAAGATAATAGAAGGACCTGAGGCATTGATGTGAAGATTACTACACATGCTGAAGCAACACATGTGAGAGAGGCATTGCACCAGAAGCCTACGATCACCAAGGAGGAGGTTTACATATAAGGTACCAGATCCTGCTCATCAGAAGGAAGTTTACCAGGATACCATGGAAGTGTTAAGGAATCTTTAGGGTGAGATACAATACTTAAAGGAGAAGAAGAAAGCATCAGAGATAGTCCAAACTGATATCGATGATCTACGAGAGGTGTGAAAGATGTTGTGCCAGGAGAACATTATTCCACTATTAGGAAATTGGTTAATAGGGAACACTCCATGCACAATTCTTGAGACCAGATGACAGATTCTGCATGCAAATATTCCCCCTGATAGCATTGACTATAAAAAATACATTACTTTAAATGTTGTTGTCGATGGGTGGTTGTTGAGAAACATATCGATTGATACATGTAAGGAATTAAATGTGCTTACATTAGATGCATGGGTACAAATGGGGAGGCATCCATTATAGCCATCATCTAATGTGGTATTTATGGCAAACCGGACTAAGGCCACTCCCATAAGAGTTTTGAAAGATGCATCTATAACTATATAAGGGGCCAAGTTCACTGTGTATTTTGAGGTATTAGTACTTGTAGAAGCAGATAATTTTCTATCCCTACTCAGACGCCCTTGGTGTTATGAAAATAATTCTGACTTGAGATTCAATAAGGGGTATATCAGCTTTGAAAACAAGGAGGAAAGGGTTGTGATACCTTTGACATATGGAAAGTCTACACCATATGTTGAGCCTCTAAGTGAGGAGGACTTAAACAAAGTTTATGTACACACTATTTAGGACCCAGAGGTCAATGGGCCATCAAAAGAAGACATCTCATAGTGGGAGGATTCTCATTCTATTAGTGATACTATGAGCATTGCTTGCAAGAAAAAATTGGGCCCATGGTACATATGAATTGGTAGGACATGAGGTGAAAATCATGGTTGCGTGTAAAAATGGAATTTTTTTATTATACGGATAGGTAACACAATACCTTGGTATACAAGGGTAAGATCTTTTTGAATTTTTGAAGTCCATGGAAACACAATGCACATATCAAATTAAGAGAAGAGATATGTTAGTATATGCACTGCGTGGGACAGAAGCGTGCTGGTGGGTAGTCCATAGAGATAATCTTATAAAGTGGGAAGATATTGGAATCAATTTGTCTACTAGGTTTATAAGGAAAAATGCACCTACACAAATCTACACTTATCATGGTTATTAACATGTTCAACATCACATTCAGTAGTGTGAGAGACTCTAGACAGTTGGATAGGAATCATTACCACCTTCACTCTAGGTGCATCGATTGTATTCTATGCTAAAAGGATGTGTATGTGTCTGGTATGTATATGAATAACTACATTGAGAGACTAGAAACTGGTAGGATTTGACCACAGGAATGATCCAGACTTTTGATTACTTCTCAACTAAACCTCATGTAGAAGAGGTATTAAAAATTTTCAAGCACTTAACTATGGGAGATAATGCAAAATCAGAAGACCATATTAAGGAATTATTCAAGAGGTAGATTTCGGAGCATGTTTTGAAAAGGAAGAAGAAATGGACTCCATACTACTTGAATGCACTTTCCTTGAGAAAGAGAAAGGAAATATGGTTTATGTCGTGGATGACGAGGAAGTTGAGAACCTAGATATTGAACATTCACATGGGGTGTGCGAGGTCTTAGATAGTGCAGAAAAGGATACGTGCACCTACCACAAACCCATGAGGACAAAGAAGGTGAATATCGGTTCAGAGGATGAGCCCAAGAAGGCCATAATTGGAGACTACCGGTCGACTCGGAGGTAACAAAGATCATCGAGTTACTCGGGATTATTTAACTTATTCCTCGATGGTATCATGAAATTAAAGGTGTGCATGAATCACTTAGGAAATGAAGATCAAACTTAAGGATGGTGCATGGCCAATTAGAAAGAGACCTTATAGAATGAATCCTAATTTGTGTGAAAAGGTAAAAGATGAAATTGATAAAATGTTAAAATCTAGAATTATCAAGCCCTTGACGAGTCGAATGGGTTAGCCCAATGGTGATTAGTATCAAGAAGGATGGAAGAATTAGAATATGTGTGGACCATAGGAGTTGAATGTTGCATGTGTCACAGATCCATTCCCTATGCCATTCACTGAGGAAATACTAGGAGTTATAGGGCACGAAATATATTCCTTCACAAACAGTTTTCAGAGTATCATCAGGTTAGGATTGCTCAGGAGGATCAAGAAAAGACAACATTTACTACTGAATGGGGAAGTTTTTCCTATACTGTGATGCCCTTTGGATTGAAAAATGTGCTTATTGTTCTCGCACATAGTTGTTCAGGCATTTAAATATTTTATTCACAACTTCTTACAGGTCTAACTAGATGATTAGATAGTATATGGGCTTATGAAATATCATTGTGAAAATCTATGCTTAATGTTTGAACAATGCAGAAAATTGAGTATCTCTTTAAACATCAAGAAGTGCATATTTTCTATGCCATTTGGGATACTGTTAGGACATATAATCTGTAAGGAAGGTTTGCTAGTTGATCCAGCCAAGGTTGTAGTCATTTTAGGCCTGGAAGTGCCTACCAGTCAAAGTGAGGTGTACATGATTTTTAGGTCATATAAGATATTATAGAAAATTCATAAAAGGGTATGCCAAAATTGTTGCACCCTTGGAAGAATTACTAAAGGGGAAAGGTACATTTTATTGGGGAGAACCACAACAACGCACGTTTGAGATATTAAAAGAGAAACTTACTACCGCGCCCATTCTGTGCTTTCCCTCATGGGATAAACCATTTCATGTGCATGTGGATGCTTCTGGCATGGCCATTGGCAATGTGTTAGCTCAACCTGGTGGAGGTATTATAGATCATCCAATCTATTTTGCTAGTAGGAAGTTGACTCTGCTAAACGGAATTATACAACTATTGAGAGAAAAGTTTTGTCAATGATCTAGGCATTGTACAAGTTTCAACAATACTTGTTAGCAAAACCATTTGTGTTTTATAAAAATCACATGGCATTGAAGTACTTGGTAAACAAGCCCATCTTACAGGGGTGCATATGCAAATGGGTGCTCCTATTTCAAGAGTTTGACTTCACAATTATGGTGAAGCCAGAGAAAAGCAATTATAGACCAGACCATTTACCTAGAATCAATTTAGGAGAGGATGCACAGACAATTGAAGAAAAATTCTAGATGCATAATTATATAGGTTACAACGTGCGCCCAAAAAGTTAGAGGACATTTTTGTATTTCTACGAATAGGTATGGCACCGAAGGAATGAAAGCATTAGAAAATAAACAACTTTTTATATGCACGACACCATTTATATTAATCAGTGGTGACCTCCACAAGATAGGAAGAGATGAAGTATTATGATGTTGTGTATTAGAAAATGAGCGTAAGGATATCATGGAAGAATCTCATGGTGGTATTGCAGGAGGCCATTATGCAGGTGATGCGACTGCCCAAAAGATCCTACTTGCTGGATTATGGTGGGAGACATTGTATAAGGACTGTAAAGAATATTGTAAGGCATGTGATCATTGTCAGCACCTAGGAAAACCAGGCAAAGAGATGAGATGCCTTTGAGACTGATTACTAGTGTCGAACCATTTGAGAAATGGGCCATTGACTTTGTAGGACCTATTTCGTCAGCCACGTGCAGGATTGGATCACGCTATATCATTACTTACATAGATTATCTCACATGGTGGGTAGAAGCAACACCTACCAAGGACTATACGAAAGCTACAACAACTAGGTTTCTATGGGAGAATGTTCTTACAAGATATGGATGTCCCTTAAGCTTGAAAAGTGATAGAGGTACACACTTTTTGAATGAGACAATCAGGATTCTATTAGATGAGTTTATGGTTACACACCATAAAACTACACCTTACCATCCTCAAGAAAATGGAACGCTGATTCCTTCAACAAGATTTTGAGCTAGAATTTGACAAAAAAATTGATGTTGGAAGAAAGGATTGGGATGACAAAGTGTCAATTGTTCTTTGGGCATATAGAACAACTTACAAGAGATTGAACAAAGCCACACCATTTCAGTTGGTGTTTGGCATGGAAGTTGTTCTCCCTATAGAATTTATGTTACCTTCTTTACGCATTGCATGCACTGGAGGTCTAGCTGATGAATAGGATTTAAAAGAGTGTATCAAAAAGATGATTCAACTGGATGAGCATCGAGCCACAACATGATAGAGTTAGAAGCTGAAAAGGCCGGGTAGAAGGCATGGAATGATAAAAACATAAGAGATAAGAAGTTTGAGATTGGAAAAATGGTATTTATTAATGACTCAAAATCCTTGTGCCATCTAAGAAATATCAAAGTATATTGGTTGGGGCCATATGTCATGAATTCTATACTTGAATCAAGTGCTTTCAGATTAGAAGCACTTGATGGAACATGGCTACCAGTATTACTTTAACGGGAGTAGGATTAAGACCTACTATAAATAATTCTTCTTAGTGTTTGTAATAAGGAAATATTTCCATTTATCTTAGGTTTTCAATTATGTGTTTCCTTAATGTATTTACTTCATTTTCGCTATGCTTTGTCAATTTAGTTGTTTTTGTGTAATAAGCGTTCTTGTGCACATGAAGCTAATTACTATATAAAGAATGTTTATGTGCAGAGGAATACACATAATTTTAGTGTAGGGTGGTTGTAGTTACTCAAGAAAAAGACTGTGGGAATTGAAAGGTGAAAGGAATAAGCTACTACGAGTGTGGTTTAAGTCAAAAGAAGATTGCTTCTCAAAAGTGACCAAGGATGGAGATGAATGAAAGAACAAGTATAACGTGAGGTAAGCAGAGGCCATGATAGCTACCAGGAGAAGGTACAATGATGAGGTACTCAGCGCAAGGGCATGCATGAAGAGAATTATGTGACCAGAGGGTAGGAAGGTGCACTAGAAGGTTATAGTTGGGGTGTGAAGATGTACCGCGTGGAATGAACAGATTTGGTCAATGAATGAGGGGATATTTGGTAGGTGAAGGAGCAATAAATGCATCAAAATTTGAAAAAATTATATAAGGATGGAATGTGGATTCATTTTTACCATTGCAACTAAGAGTATTTGAGGAAAGAGCTAAGTGCGAAGAGCCAAGTGATCGAGTTAAGGTGCGAAGGGTGTGAAACCAAGTGTGACAACCAGATCTGTGTGAAAAGAAGCTTGTGTCCCCGGTGGTGAAGGGTTTGAGTGAAGTAGGGAGACATAAAAGAGTTAGGTTATGAATTTTCCACCTAGGGCATGATTGAATCGAGCTAGGTTTTATTCACAAAGTTGCAGAGTTAAAGAGGAGACATTTGCAAGGTAAAAATGGCACCGAAGAAGACATCTACAGCATCAGAAAAAGGAAAGAAGAAGGTGGTCATCGAGGAGGAAGAGATGGCACCCAAAAGAAATTTTTTAGAAATACAATATCTAGAAGGAGTCATCATTGGCTAGGAATGGGATTCACCCATCAGAAAGAGAAAAGTAAGTGAATACAATCACATGACTTCAGAGAACAAGAAGGAGCTCGATTCCTTGCTCACTACTAGAACGAACAAGTGCACAATGGATGACATGCCAGTTTATGACAATGCAAGTGAGAAGCTTTTGAAGAAAATTGGGGTCTACCAATTATATGAGCTTCCATATTTCTAGAAGTATGAGCCTTTGTATCAATGGTTCATAAGCAGGGTGCACGAGGACTTCTTCTACTTTGCAGGATGTAGAGTTAGAATCTCATCTGCGCTTGTCTCATCAATTACAGGTTTGAAGGCCATAGGAGAGGATATAAAAGGTTTCCTCACAAATAAATCTATAATTTTAAATACCAGATAGGAGTTGGGGTACCTAGGGGAGTCCGCACGGAATGGATGTAGAAAAATTGAAGAACTGTCTAGTTGTGTAAGCTGCAGCACACCTTGTTACAAAGTTGAATGATCAAGAGTGGTGGTCACAGGTAAATACTATGTGGTTACATGTGGCACGTAAGATGTCAGAAGGGATAATCTACAACATTGCAAGCTATATTGTAGAGAAAATAGTTGAAGAAGTGTGCACAGGAGGGAAGATCAGCTTTGGGGTTGTTCTACTATCACTGGTATTCATGGAGATTGGAGTACTAGATGGACCAAAGGAAAAAGTATGGGAATACCCCATGGAGAACAAGTCCCCAACTGAAAGATTTAGCAAGTACCTATGCAAGGGGCCATGAAAGATGACATAAAACAAAAGAGAGGAGAAGTGGTATTACTGAGGCTTTGCATGACATTTGGGGAAGAGTGGTACATCCCAAAGGACCTACTAACAGTGGTAGGGAAACAAGTTTAGTTTGTTTTATATCAACATTTTTGCATCGCAAGATTCCTAATGAAAGATGGAGTCTAGAGCCCTTAATGTAAATTTCCTTACGCATTCACTGCGTAAGGTATTTCCAAGCATCTGTTCATAGATTTATAGACACATGCGACTATTATTCAATGTAGATAAGGTAGACTATGACTACCATACGTTGAGGAAGAAATATGTGTATCCTGGAAGAAGTTCTTATATAGAGAGGATCATTTCAGAGGTGCTGAATATTAAGCCAATAATTCTGGCTATAGTAGATGTGGGGGAAACATTTGTGTATCTTCAATTGAAGCCAAAGATGGAGAATAACAAATATGTGGAACGTGAGTTTGCACTTCCAGCACCACCAAGGGGAAAGCATACAATGGATAACATCCCAATTCCTAATCGCACAGAGCCAGTTGAAGTGGAGGATGAGGAGGAGGAGTGTAAAGATAGTGGTGGTTTGGAGCATAGGGGTAGGAGACATCCTAAAAATAAGGGTGAAGCTGAGTGCATCGTTACACCACCTTAGCCACAAGAGGGGGATGATGAGGACTTGAATGTAGTCCAAGGGGAGCATAGGTTTAAGAGGGTATTTAGGAGAACAAGGACCCAAGGTGCTACTCTAACCACTGTGTGCAAATCACCTAGAATCTCTCCACAAAAGGAGGTAACCGTGTAAAGAAGGAGGAAACTAAAGTTAAATGAGGAGGTGGAAGAGTCAGAGGAAAGTGCACCTAATTATCCTACACTTCTAAAGAACACAGAAGAATAGGGTGAGGAATCAAAGGAAAAATAAGAGGATGAGAAAAGACCTAAGGAGATAGCTATAGAGAATGTTCAGGACATGGAGACACAAGTCCCAAATTTGGAAGCTAAAGTTCCTAAGTAGCAATGGTCTAGAAGAACAAGTGGAGAGCATATTCCACTAGCTATGGGGTATGTAAAGGACGCAGGAAAAAATTTCCGCGCCCGCTTCCAAAGCACGATAGCATAGAAGGATTTATTCAGATGGGAGTTAATGGATGAGGATATGACGACTATGTGCACTAGACAATAACTATCGTGGTCAATGCACACATGGATGAGCCTAACTTTGATGTGTACGAAGAGTCATGAATTTTGAGATGATTAAAGAAGGCACCCCAACCTAGAAACATGACAAGAATGCCTCTTTGTCATGTTAGATGAGCAAATTAGCAATGCATTGGTGAAATTTTCTGCTGAGGTGGCTAGAAGAAACATGGAAAAAGCTGCCACGATTAGAGTGTTGCGTGAGGAGTTGAAGATAAAGGATGCAGAGATAGTGCACATAACGTAGGAGAGGGACTTCACACAGAAGAAGAATGAGGTATTTATCATCATCGCAAAGGAGATTGGTGACAATGTCATCAGATCAAGGCCACACTTGGAGGCCAAGGTACCATAGACATTTCCTTCAGTGATACACTATGTGGGAAATTTGGTGGACTTGGTACTTGAAGATGAACCTCTATGTATGCAAGCACCAGAAATCTCAGAACAAGATGCCGAATGAGAGAAAGCATTAGTGATGAGAAAAATTGCATCTTATGAAGGGTTGTTGCAAGCATTACAGGAAGTATTGAAGAAAGTAGACCAAGATTTAAATGTATGCACAGCTCCAGAGGTGCTTATCAACATCAAGACCCTAGAAGAGAACAATGAGGTCTAGAAAGTGATGAAAGATGATACATTGGGCCGTGTAGAAAGATTTTCAATGGTTAAAAGGAAGCTTGAGGCTCTAAAGCAGCAAAGACAAGAGCTACACAAGACTTGGCTGGAAGAGCTTGGGAAGCTAATTGTGTAGAAGATGGAACTTTTAGAAGGAATAATGACATCA
The DNA here is from genome assembly GCA_018340775.1 of Taxus wallichiana var. yunnanensis. NCBI lineage: Eukaryota > Viridiplantae > Streptophyta > Pinopsida > Cupressales > Taxaceae > Taxus > Taxus wallichiana. The sequence goes on along the minus strand of CM031235.1, from coordinate 585,997,214 downwards.
ATGTCTAGTGTTGTGTTGGTTCTACAAAATGAGAAAAGAGATATTACGAGGGATGAGTTGGAATCCATTTCTATGGACATCCCAAAAAAAGTAGAGTAAGCACTCACTGAATGACAGGTTTTGGAGGCCAAAATAAAGGAGGAGTATCCAGAGCCGATATCAGAATCGATACTGAGAGGAGGCTGCCTCCTAACCTCATAGAAATTTTGTATTGCTCTACATTCTTTCATTCTTATTATTTCAATTCTTCTATTCTTTACTTCAATTTTTGAGATACCCATTGTTGGGACGAAAATGAGATTAGTGTGGGGTAATGTTGATCGAAGAATACTTTCAAAGATCACATAAGGAGTCCATGTGGGATAGAATGCCCATAACCAAGGGCGTGGAAGGACGGGGAAGGACCCCATGTGTGGAAGGCAAGTTCAACTTTTAGGACTTAGCTGATTTTGAGCATGAAGACCTATTTTTAGAAGATGGCATGCGAGAACCTCTTTTCGGTTGTTTTCTAAGATGGGGAGTTCACGATGCTCGGCTCCATGTATTCTATGTGATCTATAAATCCTTCATGATCCATCTCTCTTTTCCATGCCATACTTTCGTAATGGAACTCTACTTCTCTATCTCCCTCTCACATGCCTCATTATACTTAAGCCGCATTTTCCTCTCTCTCTGTCTCTCTGTCGCTAGGTCTTCCATCTTAAACCAAACTTTTTCCTACCCTCGTGCATGGAAAATTTTAGTTAGCCATTGGCTTACTCTCCAGTTCAAAGTTACCATCAAGATATTAACCATAAGCATAATACCTTGCAAATATGTTCCTCTTGGATACCGTAAAAACTTAAATTCAACTACCTTTGAGAAAGACTACGCGAAATTGAATATTCTAGAATAAAATCTGTTTAGAACACCACGAACTACATATCCATAGTTTGAGGCTAGATCAGATCAGCATCATAAAGGGTCCGAAAGTATACCTTTATCCAGACAAGTGCGCGATACCTCCAATTCCACTAAGATGCATAAGTAATAAGCCACTCATATAGTTATACTGGAAATATAACAAAAAAAGCTTTCATATAAGTTTTCATATAGATTATGTTCTACCCAAGTGCGTGCATTAAACTCAAATCCATTGTTGAACCATCATGCATATTCTTCCTCCAGATCATGTATCCATTCCTCAATACTTTCTAGAGTTAACTAGTACGTCTTCATCGCGAACCATCTTGAAAACAACTGAAAAAGAGGTCCGACAATGGAACCAATGATGCAACCTAGAATTTACCAGATAACACCCTAGTCATGTTGGCACATCACTCAACCTAGACTGAGCACTCACCCGAAGCGTGCAAAGGTACTAGGTCCCTCTTTAGGGTTGTTATAGTAGGATGTTAGCATGATGAAGGAAGAAACATATAGATTCATAAATAATCCATCATTCTACAATGCATGTTACCCTAAGATCTATGAAATAACAAGTTTAAATAGTAATCATGATTGAATTAATAACATGCACTATTCAACTTCACACAAAATGACACTTAGATTCAGCCAATATCTTCCATCTATTAATAAATACAAAATATCCTTATAGTATTGTCAATTTATACTAATGCACGTATGGAATGGATATAGTAATTAAGTCATATGTGTATACACACACTTCACACTCACCCACACATTTCTACTATGTACCTAACATCATATATATATATGGTGGGGACTTGCCCTTCACCACTTATCTATTCCAAAAATAGGCCACATGCTATTGATAGCCACACGCCATTTACAATCATAGCCACACATGTAAGTGTTCTATCTATAGTCCTCTTACAGTTAACTGAAGTGTTAATTCTATTCTCAGCTCATCTCCATGCAAAATGCTTTGATCCACTTCTCCAAAGATAGATAATGCATGGTGTGCACGTCTCTACATCATTGGTGTGTTCTACACACCATCCTCTAAAAATATGTCTTCATGCTCAAAATTGACTAAGTCCTAAGAGATGAACTTTCCTTCCGTGTGTGGGTCCTTTCCTATCCTTCCGCGCCCTTGGTTTGGGCCTTCTTTCCCTGCAGATTCCTTATGTGATCTTTGACAAGTATTATTTGATAGACACACGCCTTGAAAGAACCAACTTGAAGAACTTTGAAACATCAAGAATCATGGGTAAATAATTAATATACATTAAAAGAAATTAAATAATCTCATACAAGTGATTTGAAGACAACCAACCAAAATTTCCGTTCCGAATTGGAAAAGCGCTTAGAAGAGAAAAGAATGAGTTTAGAAAAGTAATCATAAATTATTTGAAACTCATAAAAATTTCCTCAAACCTTTTGTAATATCTTAGAATAGGAATTATATTCAAAAATTACTTCTATGATTTATCCAAAGAAGGCTCTATAATTTTTCTTGAGTGCTAAGAAGCCGGGTAGCTTAAAATGTAATTTTCAATAAGGTTGTTTTAGAAAAACTTGAATATATTCCACAAACCTTTACCAAAATTGATGAAATTTGTACTTTTAATCATCGAAAATCACCTCTATATATGTTACCGATGTTATTTTCCATAACTATGTCTATAATAGTCCAAATCATCTCACTTACCTCAACTTTCACCGCTTGTTATCACAAACTATTTTGGCCGAGTTTTGAATTTTTCCTTCAAGACATAAACCAAGCCTTGTTTTTCCTCAAGAATTCCCTAGAAAAAATTAATGGGATTATTCCAGTATCACATTGTATTTTCATGACCTATAACAACTTTTCATACCTCATCAGGCTCAAGAAATAGGCCTAAATGGGCTAGTTTGAACTAAGACTTTCATCAAATGACCTAATATTCACTATAGAAGCTTGTTATCATGATTACACCATCATAAATAACATGTAGCACATGTTAACCATCTATAATATTCATTTCCATGCTTCCAATGAACTACTTCCTCTCCAACTAAGTTTGTAGAGCACTAAGACCATCCAAAACTCTCTCTATGAGCTTCAAACATCTTCAGAATGCACAACCAATCAACCTTAATGTCCCTTACAAGGTCTCACTTCACATTTTATTGATTTTCCATCAATGCCACTTCACATCAATGAAAACACCAATGACCAGGGTTCAAAAATCCCTCACCCTATGTTCACTCCCCTTTATTATCATATTCACCTCATTCCCATTTAAAACCCACTTTTCCCTCCTAAATCACATTAATTCCAATCTTAATCACATATGATCATTTAATCTTCCAAATATCCCATTAATCATGTTTAATTATCTATAAATCATCCCATAATTTTTTATCCTCCCTAAGTACCCCTTTTATCATCTCTAGGAACCCAACCTCTTTCATTTAATACATTCTTATCCCTCAATGACCTTTTATCCTCCCTAGACAAACCTAGCTCGTATTAGCCACTTGAAAACCTAATTTCACCCCATAAGGGCTCTTTGCATTGAGTAAATCACATCTCCACCCCCTAATTCAACGAATTACCCCATTCACCACAGACCCATGTGGGTCACCATCGACCCTATAAATACACCCATACCCCTCCTCTCTTGAGGATGCAATTTTGAGATCTTGAGCTATCTTAAAATTTTTGCTTCAATTATATTTCTTCCTTAGAGCTACTACTATCATTTCAAAACTAATTTATAGCTAGTGATTTTTTTCATAGAGATCTTGGAGAGTTAAAGCTTTTTGTCATCTCATCATCATTGTGCATCATCATTTTGTAGGTTATCAATGATCTTGGAGCCTTATCATTACTTTTTCATTCATTCAACCTCCCTCATCCTTAATTATCATCGATCCGACTCGTGTCTATTTTACTATCTGTCATCTACTAATTTTCAATTTCTATTTTCAGATCCCCTTAGATCCTAGATCCTCCAATATTGCCATTCGTACACCTATTTCCCCTAATCTAATATGCATCACTCCTAGTTTCCTTCAACCTTGCCTAGTCTTCATTAACCCGGTCTCAATCTATCCTATTTCTTGTTACCAACTTCATATGTGACTTGTATTTCCTATGCTTCCACATCTAGACCCTTCTACTTCATTGATCTACCTATTAAAAATCCCAAATATGTCTTTATAGCTCCATTCTCCATTGATTCATCAAGTTGCGCCATCAATCGGACCAATATTTATCACATTCATAATCAAATTTAGCAATTTTATTACATCCTTTCTATCCTTATAAGATCCAAATACTTTTGCAACATCCATGCATCATCTCAACTTCTTCATTACTCCCTGAGTCAACTTGATTCATTCAGATCTACCCTTTCTATCTGTTTTTTGATTCATCCTGTTGCAATCACCGTTATCGTGTCCAACGTCTTGGGTCGCTGTCAAGCGTCCAAGTTTGGTTTAGTTTAATTTTACTATAATGAGATCTATATTTTATTTCATCTATTATATTTCAGCTTTTTCAGTTCTAGTTCAGATTATGCTACATTCCATCATCCATCTATTATCATTTTACTTATCTTTTATTAAAAAAGTGGGTTGACATCCATCCTAGGAAGTTTTCACTTCTTGGGACTAGAATTTTTGGGCAAACCACCCTCATATCTACTAATATATTTTTGTGTTGAGTTTCTCTTTGTTGTGCAGGTAATCAAGCTCACTACAAGGAGGAAGTTTTGGGCCCATATCCATCATCATCCATCTAGAGGTAGCATTAAACCCTATTTTTTTGGAGTTTCTTATTTTATTTGTTACCATTTCACTAATCTGAAACATGAATGAGAAAATTTGGTCAACATTATGGCATGCCCAGTAGGACCACCCTTCTTTGGTGAGTTCTTTCATTGTTTTCATTTTCATTTTAATTTTTTATTTCTCTCTTTCCACTATCCTCGTAGGTGGGAGTTCCACTTTCTTGTATGTGTGGTGGATTGCTTGCTTAGATCAACAACACACTTTATAAAATAAAAAATAAAATAAAAAGTAAAATAGTGTTATCCGGGTATTCTTCATTTTTCCATATTTTCTCTTTTTACATTGTCTTCCCTTCATTTTTTTCTTGATTTCATCAAATTTCACATTTAGTTTTGGGACCTAGAAAATAACCCTTCATACTTTCTTGAAAACATAGTATAATTAGGAGGTTAATTATTTGCATTCACTTCTTCACACACATCTAAAATACACACATCAATTTACACATCTTAAACATCTCCTACCAGGTGGAAATATTGGTATTTCATCACCCAATAGGAAATATGCCATGGTGTTCTAGTCGTGTTATAATGTTTTTGGCTATTGGTTTATTGGCTAAGCATCCAACACCTTTATCATTGCGGTGTGTGAATTATGGGGGTATGCACCATACCAGTAGTCATCACATATTTGAGCCTCACGTACCTTCAGGTATATTGAGGACGCCATCCAAAACTACCTAAAACCATCCATAGTTTGTCCATTTCTTAGGTTCCCTTTGAGCCCATTTTATTTTCTTTCACATTCTTCTAATAAGAAAGATAATTAAAAATCTTTTGTGTGACTTGTTTGAAATATTAAAAATCAGCATAATTTCTTGTTTATTGTTTGTTTCATGCCTGTCATTACATGTTCTCAAGAAAGAAAAATGGAACAAACCATGTCATCTAACAACATTCCTACTTCCAACATTTCCTCCCAACAAACTTCGACCCTTTCCATTATCTCTTCCACCCCCTTGGTCACTTCTTCTACAATTACCCAACCTACTATTTCCATTTCTCCTCTTCATGAGTCTCAAGCTATCCAAACCAACACCCATATTGAAACCAACCCCTTTATTTATCATCACTCTATCCCATCTAGACCGGTTACACCCCCATCCACTATTTCCTTGGAGACATTTGGGCCTCCTACCATCCCTCACGAATGTGTGGAATTCAAGAGATCCTTGATGTCAATCTAGTCACTCTTCATGAATACCTTATTTGTAAATCTACCAACCTTCCCATCGATAGACCTCCTCTTCAAAAAATTTATACTTACCATTCTCACCCTGAATCCACCCAAGTCCTCACATTACAACTCATTGTGTTCTTCTTTAAAGCTATGCATGAACTTTCCATGGCACAAATCGAGCATGGCCCCCACAAATATTTCTCCACAATCCACTCAAGCTGGTGGTCCCATTTCCTCCTAATCTTCCCCAAATCAACACCATGCCCATTTCTTCTATCCATGTCACTTCCTCATCCACGTTTGGCACTAGTATCCCTACACAAACCTTACAAAAGTCCCATGATAAAAAAATGGTTCCTATATCTACATCCCATGTACATGCAAATGTTATCATGTCAAAAATACATCCTTCTAAATCAAATCATATCTGTCAACATCCTCTTCAAAATATTTTTCATCACATATTCCCCAATCAATCTACGTAAACATCTCAACCTCCTAATACCTATATACCAACTCATCCCATATAAAACCAATTTAATATCCCCATCACTCAACAACCAACACAATCCCATAAATCTTACTACATCCCTATCTCCCACAAAAACCTATATCCCAACCTATTTAGTCACAACCATTCAACTATATCCCCCCTTATCAACCACTTCCACAAACACCTATTCATCCTCAAACATATCAACATCATCCCCAACCTAACCCATCCACTTCATATATTCCATAACCTCATCCTTCAACCTCCCATCCCCATACATATAGTGAATATATGAATGTGTTACTAAATAGAATAACCAATCTTGAAGCCGCTTTTACTTTGGGGTCCAAAACCACCTTATCATATGAAAAAATTTGTAACAAACCTATAAATCCATCAGTTCCTATAAAGCCTTATCCTCCACACTGGGAGCTCCCAAAATTTTCTAAATTCAATAGCAAAGAGGACCCACAACAACACCTTTGTGCCTTTAGAAACACATGCTACCTCATTTATCATGACCAAGATCTTATGCTCTGCACCTTCCTTATCTCGTTGGCTAGATCCATGTTGGATTGGTATAGCAATTACATCCCAAAAAATTCTTTATTTTCCTTCACCCAACTCACGCAACTATTCCTAGAACAATTTTCTATTAATATTACGCATAAAATCACAATTATAGACCTCTACACCATTAGACAATTTGATGACGATTCTAGTGCAGATTTTGTTGCAAGATGGCATAACATAATCAACAAATTATCTTTCTCCCTTCCACATACGAGAAAATTGAACTCTTTTCACGGTCTTGTGAAAATAATATTTTATCCACCCTTCAAATAAAATTGTTCCAAACCTTTGAAGAGGCATTCACCATGGCTCGTAAAACTCAAATTTGTGCCCTTGAGAAAGGTCATCTCAAGCTTCAATCTAAAAAACAAAAAACTGAATTTATAAATTCATCTTCCCATAAAAGCAAGACTAAAAGTTTAACTAACGCTATCATAGTCAAATCTTCATCCATATCTACATTTCACACTGATCCTCCATAGAAGGCTCATAGACTAACTCCTAATTACACTCCTCTTGGGAAGTCATACAACTGTATCTTCGTCAAATTAATGGTTGTGCATCTCATTCAACTTCTCCCCATCAGACCCCTTGACGACTCACGACCCAAACCCACATGGTATCATGAGGATCATTATTGTAAATATCACCAAGCAGGTGGTCACGACATTGAAAAGTGTCACACGTTCAAGGACATTATAAAAAAACTCATAGATCATGGCAAAATTCAATTGGATCATACCAATGCACCTCCCAATCAACCTCTAGACGTTTTCAAACAACCTTTCCCCAACCATTCACCTAATAATCAAACACCTCCTCCCACATCTCAACCACCCAATTCTCATACCATCAACACCCTAAATCATGAATCAACTTCACCACCTACACCCATCATCCATTCATCCACCAAATTTACATCTACTTCAATTTCTAGCCCCTCACCTAAAGACTCATCTATACCCACACCTATCTCTACATCCATTATACCCATGAATATTATACCTACACCTATCACATCTACTTCTCCATCATCATCTACATCTACTAATTACCCATCCATATTTATATATAGTTCCTTACCCACACCTATTTCAACACCCTTATCACACATTCCTACATATATAGTCACTCCCATACACTTATCTTCAACCACATCGACAACTATAATCATGTCCACATCAACATCCGAAACTACCTCCATGTCTACCTCATCCCTTAAAACATCTAGTATAACCAAAACTGATGTTCTTTCCCCATCCTTATCATCAAAAAATCCAATCACCCCTACACCAACACCCCAATATCTATGTGATTTGTGTCTCCTTTCTACCTCCTAAAGCATGACATCCAAAAACAACTTCCATATTCAATACCCATATCTACTATAAAACCCACATCATCTCGATTCCTCTTCCAAAAACCCCCGATTAAAACTATTTTCATTCCTGCTAAGGAAAAACCCCAAAGAATAAATCTACGAACCTTGGAGTTACCACTAAAAATCCCTCACTCATCCACATAAGAAATCAAAACTCCCTCATTTGAATCCCTAAGGGTAAAAACCATTAAAGCCATACAAAACTTCATCATCTATCCTGGGACCCTACCCATCTATTTTAGGACCAGATCCTTCATCTCGACCTCCCCGATTATCAAGAAATACAAAACAGGACCACCCATTCTTCCACCTAAATCTAAGTTTGAATCACAACCACTCGTTTCTTCTTCTAAACCAAAGTCATAATCAAATGCTCCCATAAATCCTTATAAGAGTAAATAACCCTCTTATCTTCATCTAATACTCTTAAGACCACTTCATCCATAACCCCTTCTTCAAACACCCCCATCGGTTCCTACGAATAAATCTTTCAACATCTCATTCAAGTGCTTTCCATCACCCTCCCACCTATCAAGTCTTTCGACTCGTGTGGAAAAAAACCCACATGGTTTGATCCTAATGGAGTGTTTTCCTATCATTGTACCCATAGACATGATCTGAATATTTTCAAGCTCTCCAAACCCTTGTCCATAATCTCATATAAGAAGATGACCTTCTCATTGATGAAGATCATCCTCTCCCATCCACATCTAATCATAATCTTCCCATCAAATCCACTACCCATAGAACCTCCAAAACTAATTCTTTATCCAATACCTTCATAACAATTCCTCCCCAAAGAACTACACCATCCAAATAAGGTCCCCTTCTCTTCATCAATTCCATTCACACCGCCACTGCTCTTGACCTTATGATCCCTAATAATCTACTCACTCTAAACTAAAAATTTCATCACCACCCCACGTAATTAGCCTACGCCTTCCCCTTCTTCATCAAAATCCAAAGTATCCATCTTAGTTACCCCACAACCTACTTTTATTGAATAAAATATTGTGAAGCAACTTCACTAGACCCCGGGTAAGATGTCACTTTATGAGCTCATCCAAAGTTCCCCAATCAAAGACATGATCTCATCAAATCTCTATAACTTATCCCTATCACTAGTGATGATACTCAAAAATTTCAGCCCTTTTTGGAGCACTTACAACTTCGCCACCATTTCTTTTGATGAATCCAAAATTCATGACATCTTACTTGAAGACCATCACCTCCCACTTTTCATCACTATTTGAATCAATGATACATTCATCGATGTTCCATGATAGATAACGAAGCCAAAAAAATATCATTTCATCCAACACTTTTGATCAACTCAAACTTCCTAACTCTGTTATCACCTAATCACCTTACCGTTATTCATGTATTCAATGACATTGTCACCCCTACTTTGGGAATAATCATCCTTCCTATCCATTTAGGTGAAAAAATTCTCCACGAGCTCTTTTATATTGTTGAGTGGGAGTTCTAATATAATGTTTTTATTTTATGACCATGGATCCATGCCATACATTATATCCCTTCTACTCTCCATCATTGTATCAAATATGATCATGAGGGGAAAATCCTAACACTCCCTATAGAAATTCCTCCTTTCAAAGCATGTCACATGACTTATCGAACAAATGACGTACTTTTACCTAAATAGGATTCATATGAACCATCCACTAGCTCATTAGTCCATGCATCTAAGCTACCAAATGACGATTATATTTACAATGTGATGCATCATCTTTCATTGGGGGAGTATTGAATCCTTACCCTAAATTCTCTTCCCACACCTAATCGACTTGGTAGACCCAATAAAGTACCTATGTATAAACCAAATTTCAGGGATATCATTTCTTTCGGTCCACCTAATCTCTCAACCAATTTCATATATGGTGCAATTGATTTCCTTCCTCTCATATCAAAATTCAGCCTCAAACCAAGCCACACACCAAAGAATTTAAATTTCTCTATAACAAATCCTTCACCTAATATTACTTCCATCATTGCACATGGAAAGGATTTGGTATGGGGAATTTTGATCAAGGAATGCACTATATCATCATCGACCAATATCGTAAATTGCATGAGAAGTTTGGAATTAGTTTTAAATAACAACCCACCAATTCTCCCATGATTTATTCATCCCCATCTCTTATTAGTATTGATCCCTCATCTATTTATTCTCCATCCAATGACCCTAGTGGATATAGATGATAATCATATCGTATCTTATAGATTTTTTTAATCTCCACAATCACTTTCAGACCGATCACTTATCATTGTAAAGGTGGAACTAGGTCCCTTCCTCTTCTTCCCAATATGGTAGAGGAAGAATCTACGATTGACATTCTCTAATGCAATGACGAAGAGTCCATCCTTTCCTACATGGGGGTAGAAAATTTCTATCTTTATAATACCTTACCACCTGACACATCCACCCTTTTCAATGAGTCCACCATCAATATCAACATAGGGAATCTAGAAGAGACATATATCCTCAAATTTGGTCAATCCCTTGATCCTCAAAAACTTGAGTCTTTCACCACCTTTCTTTCTAAGCTTAGCCAAGCATTTTCATGGTCATACACCGACATGCTAGGCCTTGATCCTTCCATATTTATCTACTATCATGTCATACCCTTCGGTTGGAAAATGCCAAATCCACAAATCAACGAGCCATGACTTACATATTTCATGATCTCATCCATAAAACAATAGAATACTATGTCGATGACCTCTTGGGTAAATCCAAGCATCAATGGGATCATCTTTCCATCCTTTAAATCCTATTTGAGCGTCTTATCTACTTCTTCCTCTGCTTCAATCCCGCCAAGTGTTTTTTTGGAGTTTTAGCGGTAAGCTATTTGGATTCATCATTTCCATTATGGATATTGAATTTGACCTCACAAAAATAAAATCCATCTTCAAGATTCACCCTCCCTCTAATATAAAATAGTTTCATAGTCTCCAAGGTAGACTCTAATCAGTTTGTTATTTCATCTTGCAATTTTTTTATTGTCATCAACCTTTTCACCATCTTCTTCACAAAGACATTGAATTCCATTGGGATGATAATTTCCAAAAATCCTTTTAAGACCTCAAAAATTATCTTATATCCCTATCTCGTGTTCACACTTCAATGCAAGGGGAATCCTTTCTATCTCTACATATCTACCAATGATCATGCATTAGGTGTCATGTTGGCACACCATGATGAGAAAGGGAGGGAGAAATCTATCTGTTACATTATCCACACCCTTCATGATTATGAGAGTCATTACACCAAAGATTAATTTTTTTGTTGTTCTCTCTTCGTCACCACCTTCGAACTTTGTTTTTACCTTCTTAATCAAAAAACCTATGTCATCACTAGCTTCCATCCTCTCAATACCATGCAATCTAAGCCTTACCATAAAAATTTCATCACTCGATGGCTCATACTCATTTCTGAGTTTGAGCTAGAGTTCATCTCTTAGAAATCAATCAAGGTCCAATATATCGCCGAACAACTAGCGAGGCCCCTCTTCCTAATGATCATCTTCCTCATGAAAACTTTTCTTGTGAATCTATCCACACCATTGTTCACAAGTTTTATCCCCTTAGGATGACACTTTTCTTAAATGGATCTAATTGTCGAAAGGGGGAGGCACTAGTGTCATTATCATTCCTCCTTGGGATACTCCTATCCCCATCACATATAAGCTCAACTTCGAATATACTAACAATATGGTGAGTATGAAGCCCTCATCTTGGGTCTCAAAACCACTGTCATGATTAATGTCTAAATAATTGATATTTACATATACTCTTAGATTATCATTAATCAAGTCAAAGGAACCTATTAATTTAAAAATGAATTCCTTCAAAAATATAAAGACATCGTCAAATTTCTTCTTGAGGATTTCAATTTCTACACCATCCAAACTATCCCTTGTTGATATAGTAATTTTTTAGACAATATGACATCCTCACATCTCTAATCTGTATGAAACCAAAGAATCTAGACTCTCCATCATTGTTCATCACCTCAATCATCCATCCCATGTCCATGAGCTTCCTTGTATCAATCACGTATATATTAATCAAACAAATATCTGGTACTCTCATATATTTTACTATCTCAATAAAAAATTCCCTTTGAACTATCTAAAAATGGTAGAAGATAATTTCTTCAACATGCTAACTACTATGTCATCCTTGGTGGCATCCTCTATAACCGTGGGTTTGATGGTATTCTTTTTCAATGCCTTAAATCTCATGAATCTACCCACACAATCTAAGAAGTCCATGATGAAATTTTTAGTGCTATAGTGGTTTGGATGTTGAAAAACATGTTCCTCACTTAGTTTATTATTGGTATTACCCCAACCAAGACTTATGTGAATACATTAAGACATGCATAAAATGTTAGCAGCATTCTAATCTCATCCACATTCCTAGTCGGGCCATACAGTTAGCTCAGGATATTTGGCCTTTATCACAATGGGGACTCAACCTCATTGGCCTCATCAACCCACATTCCTCTCAATTCCATCATTCTATCATCACCGCTACTGAGTAATTCACCAAATGGGTGTAATAAATTCTACTTGCATCCACCAAATGTAACAAAATTGTCAACTTTATCTATCAACACATCATTTGCCATTTTGGCATCCCTCATAAAATCATCATGGACAACATAAAATCCTTTAAAAACAAATATATTAAGAATATTTTCAACTCTTTCAATATCAATATTATCTTCTCCACTCCTTACTATACTCAAGGTAACGTCCAGGCCAAAGTAACTAATAAACCCCCGTAACATCCTTCCCAAAAAGAGTTGATAAGGCAGGTAAAAATTGGTATCTTCACACCACCTTTTCTCTTTGGGCCTATCGGACTAGCATCCTCACCTCTACAAGCACTACTTTGCTTTTCTTTTTTTATGGATAAGAATCTATCCTTCCTCTTGAGGTCTAAATCCCATCCTTATGGGTTTCCCTCCATGACTTTATCTCTAACAAAGACTATCATTGAGAACATCTAGCACAACACGAGTTATTATATGAACGTCACCTCCTTTCTCTTGAACATCATCATGTCTATCAAGAGCGCATCGAATTTTCCTTAAAAAAAAACCTCATCGAACATGAATTTAATATTGGTGACCTTGTCCTTAAATAAAATCAGAATGTCACTACTCTAGAAAGGATTCAACGAGGTAAGTTTTCTCCTAATTGGATTGGACCTTATATTATCACACATATAAGTATGTGTATAGATCCTATCGCCTGGATTCTCTTGATGGTAAACAGAAATGAAACCCTTTAACACGCTGCACTTGTAGACTTTCTATTGTTAACATATCTACCAACATGAGCCTAGTCATACCAACAATCCTATTTCCATTATTAGCATCTTCCATATCTCATTGTAATTATTTGGAATTATGTAGTCTACCATCACTTTCCTATTTTTGACCTTAAATATGGGCACCACAAATCCACTCATAACATATTCCTCATTGATAAGTTCCTCATTTTGGTGGGAACCCCACAATAATTACATTTGTCTCCTCCCTATCCACCTATTAGAACCATGATAAGGGTCTATAATTGTCACTCGTATATCTTACATCCCCTCCCCAAGTGGTCTACTTGTATATCCCCAGATATATCATAAAAAATAAAAACAAAATTCTGGATCCTCATATCAAAAGCTATTTTTATCCCAAAAATAGAATACTCCCTCGAAGGATAACTGTTCATAAAAGGAAAATTTTCATGAGTATAGATTGATCCCTCAAAGGAAAACTATCATGTATATCATATCCTTCCATCTAAAAAGTCAAAAATCCAAAATATCCAGAAGGAAAAATTCCAAATGTAGACCACTCCCTCGAAGGATGGCTACCACCTTATATAATGGAAGTAAAAGGATTCCCACATTGATAAAACTTTTTAATATTAAAAATCAAAGCATAAAATTCAAAATAAAGCATCCTTAGAAATCTTCCTGCATTGATCAACTTTCTCATGTATAGCAAACTTCCCGTATCGATAAATTTACACTATATTTCAAAGTTGGGGCATAGACTTTAGACAACCATCCAAGGAGAACCTATCCTTCCTTGTATAAGTTACATCTAAAACACTTTTTTTGTGTCAACATGAGGTCTATAGGCATATTTCCATCTATTCCTCACGAGTTTTACTATGAAAAACTATTATTGGTTATATGTTAACACTTTCTATGGTTACAAGTGCATCTCTTTGTTTAGTTCCCTTTATTTTTACCTCCAATCTAATCCAAAAGGCATCGATCATACATGCTCCTTAATATGATGAAATTTCATTCATTCCTTTTTGGTCATCTCCTTTCATTTTACGCTCTTTTTTATCACGTCTAATTTAAACATCTTATCTCTAATCTTTCTCACCACATCATTTCTATCTTTTCCCAATCGCCATTAACCCGACCTAGTCACTAAAGAACTCCAACCCTTTTACATTTTTATTATATTTTACTCCTTCTCATACACCATTTTGTCAAAAATTTATTTTCCTCCTTGTGTGTCACCCATAACACACTGATTAAAGTACCTCAAAGGTTGCCTCAAAAAGTGGAACAAAGAAGTCTTTTGTAACATCTTCCGGGTAAAAAGTAGATTGGATGAAGATTTAAGGAATATTGAGGAACTTATAGATCTTGATGGTCTCAACTGGTGCTCAAGGAGCAGGAACAAAATATTCTGGTTGAGTATCATGATATTCTGGCAAAGGAAGAAGTCTATTGGAAGCAATAGTCGAGAGTGAAATGGCTTAAACAGGGGGAAAATAATACCAAATTATTTCATTTCTCAGCCACCTCCTGGACTAACCTCCTCAAGATAAATGAAATTAAAAATGAGAATGGGGAGATCCTCTCGGAGAGCAAGGAAATAAAAATTCATAATAAACTACTTCAAGGATCTCTTTTAGCAAGGTCAAGGGATTGAAGAGAAGAATCAAAACAATATCCTAAACCTCTTCCAGAAAGTCATCTCCCTAGAAGAAAATCATGAGATCTTAAGGATCCCTTCTGAGGATGAAATCAGATTTTCGGTCTTTGATATGGAACCCGACAAGTTACCTAGTCTCGATGGTTTTTAGGATTTCTTTTACCAGAAATTTTGGAAGGTGATTAAGAAAGAAGTCATTGAAATGGTCCAAGATTTATTTAGTAATGGGAAACTCCTTAGTCATCTTAATAACACTTTCTTGGTCCTTATTCTAAAAATTACAGGAGCCAATGAAGTCAAATATTTTAGACCAATCAGTCTCTGTAACACGAGTTATAAAATCCTAACTAAAATCTTAGCTGGCAGAATCAGATTGGTTCTCAACCATTTTATTTCTGGAAATCAAGGTGCCTTTATCCTAGGAAGGCAAATTACTGATAGTATTGTGGTGATTCAGGAAGCCATCCATTCCATTGTCAATTCTAATGATTTGCTATGTTCCTTAAGCTAGATGTGCACAAGGCCTATGACATAATTACTTGGTCTTTCCTTGAGGCCATCCTCAATAAAGTGGGCTTTTATAATACTATGGTTAGAATGATTATGACCTGTATATCTCTGCTATTTATTCAATTTTTTTCAATGGTAGTCTAGAGGGCTTCTTCAAAGCTGGTAGGGGCTTGAGACAAGGTGATCCCTTATCTCCTTTCCTCTATGTTATAATGGCTGAATCTTTGAGTAGAATCTACAAACATGCTTTAATTTCTAGGAGGATTCAGGGAATCAAGATTTGTAATGCTCTCCCTCCGATCTGCCCCAATCAATTTGTTGATGATAACTTCTTGATGGAAAAGGCCTCTATACAAGAAGCCACCAACTTCAAATATGTTCTCATGGACTATGAGTCGGTCTCGGGGCAGATGGTTAATTTTCTCAAAAGTGTAGTTTTCTTTATTAATGTGGAGAAACAAGTCCAATTAAGGCTCACTCGCATTCTAGGTTGCAAAATCAAGTTTTTCTAGATTCTTATTTAGGAATGCCTCTAATCCATAAAAAGCTTGAATCCTTTGTTTGGAATGCCCTGTTGGAAAGAGTTAATAAGAAACTTTCATCCTAGAAAGGCCTCCTCCTCTCTCAGGTGGGTAAGATCCAACTCCTTATGAGCTCTCTTCAAGGAGTACCCATTTTCATTATGTCTCTCTTCAAGCTCCCGGCCAAAATAATTGATGCTCTAGAAAAAATTCAAAAATATTTCTTTGAGGCTGGAGCCTCGGAAAAGTTTAAATTCCCTATGGTGGCCTGGGACAAGGTCACTAGGCCAAAGATGTGTGGCAGTCTGGGTCTAAAATATTTACCTATCATGAACAAATATTTGGTTGCTAAAGCTTTCTGGAGAATTTCTAGAGAGTAAGGATTGTGGATTCATATAATAAAAAACAAATATCTGTAGAATTTAGGCGGGATTGACTCATTCTTCTCTCATGAAAATCTCCTAGAGGATCCTTCTTCTAGAATTCCCTGTTGGATTCAAAATATATCCTCTCAAAGGGATCCCTATGGGAGATTGGTAAGGGGAACATGATAAGATTTTGGTGGGATAATTGGATAGAAGAATACCCTTTAGCAGATCAGAAATTTGGAAGAAGGTGGCTCTCAATTCTATGAAGAGAATGGTAAAATTTGGATAAGAGATTTCTGGAGTCATGATGATGAGGTCCAATGGGAAATCATAGTGCCCCCTTGGTTATGATGGTGATATCAAACCCTTTCAAGATCTCAATAAGAAACTCAGGGAATTCCACATCCCCATATTCCAAACCAAGGAGGATTCCATCATTTGGAAAGAGGAAGACTTAAGAAATTATACATTAAACCAACCTATAGCTCAAATTTATAGAAATATTTTCAAAAAGAGTATTGGGGTAGGTTATGGATCAAGGACTTGATCCCTAAGATCAATATTTTTTATTGGTTGGCTGCTCAAAATAGAATCTTGACTGTTGAAAATCTTATAAAAAGAGGAATGTAGATCCCTAATAGGTGCACACTTTTTCAGAGAGGGGAAGAGAATGTGAATCATATTTTTTTACATTTTCCTTTCTCTAAAGGTGTCTTCTCACTAATTTCAGAACTTTTCAACATGCAATGGATTATGCCTTCGAATATGGAGGATTGTTGCACTCAATGGGAGAGCCCATTTAGATTTCCTTATCTGGCCTAGCCTGGAAGATTGCTCTACCTCATCTCTTATGGGGTCTATGGAAAATAAGGAATGATAGTGTTTTTAGAGATTAGAAACCTCTAATTGGGGTGGCTAAAAGGAAAATCCTTGCAGCCATTAAGGAAAATCTCAAACTGTTTAAAGGTAAAACAAAAAAACCCTATTTGAAATGGGAGTAGGAAGTCCTGGATAATTTCACCTATAGTCAGGTCAAGAACAAAATCCCTGGTAAGAATGTAAGCTGGATTAGACCTATGGGAAATACGATCAAGATCAATTTTGATGGGGCCTCAAAGGGGAACCCTGGCCAACCTGGGGGAAGGAATAGTGAGGGTGATTGGTTATTCATCTATGCTGGTCCCTTGGGTAAGTAGACTAATAACATGGCCGAAGCTAGAGCCCTCCTTTGGGGTATTTTGGTCACTAAGGAAAAATGCCTTAAGGACATTTAGATTGAAGGTGATTCCTTAATTTTTATAAATGCTCTTCTCAATAGAAGTAAGATCAACTGGCCGATAAAAAATATCATTCAAGATATCAAGGAATTGCTAAAGTTTTTTGACAAGATATCTATCAATCATACTTTGAGGCAAGGAAATAAATGTGTGGACAAGATGGCCAACGTGGGAGTCCTTTGTAATGAATACAAAATTTGGTGCAAAGGGGAGAGATTACCCTCTAATATTAATGATGAAATCATTAAGGATAAAAGGCGCTAAGATTCATGATGCTGGCATGAGCAGGGGAAAGTATTTCAGGCACCAAGATAGTTTATACAAAAATCACTGTTTCAGTTTGAACTTGGATAGGGAGATCAGGTTGTGGATTGTGAAAAGTTTTAGCTAGAACGACAACCTTGACAAAGTGTAGATGGGTGGCAACAGGATTCATGTGGAACCCACTAGTCAGAACATGGAAGAGAGCAACAAGGATCTGTGGAACAAGCTTAAAGTTGGTGGATTTAGTAATTTTATTGCTAAATTACATGGTCATGACCCTGCTCTATCCAAGGATTTCAGCTAATCTTGGAAAGAGGGGGTTTTTACTATCCACGGTGTGGAGGTTGAGGTCTCGAGTCCAATATTTCGGGTGACTGAAATGAAGATGGATGGGTTAAAAATCTATAAGGAAAGAACCCACAGAGACCTTGAGATTGAGCATTTTTTGTTGGCAAGGAGACTTGTTTTTTCTTCATTGATGGCATTACACGCTCATGTATTCCTGGAATCTGGAAGGATGTTTTCCTTCAAGTTATGAAATATATCACGCTGGAGGGTAAGTATAGAAAAATATATACCCATCACATGACCTTCCTCAACATGTTCCATCACAATTTTATGGTTAGTATTCCCTTTTTCCTAGCTACCTCTCTTTTGAATTCGTTGATGGCTTTCCAGAACAAGAAAGTTGAGCTGCCCCTTCATGAGGGCCTGATTCTTCTTCTGTTTGAGAATGGCAAGCTGGTTCTGGATCACCCTTTGGTCATGGCCTGGAGGAGCAAGATGAGGAAGATGACATTACTCTGGCGGAGTGTCTTACTAAAATGAAAGAGGGTAAAAGTATTCCCAGGGGGGTGGAAAAGATAGAGACAATAATGAGGGAGGTGCTGGGGAAGCCAATGCTTCCAGGAAGAATGAATGTGTGGGTGATCCCATTGTGTTTGAAGAATGGAGCAGGAAGATGGTGTATTTAGAGGGGGTCCTCAAAGCTATGGAGGACACGAACGAGGGGCAAGGGAGTCCATCTTGAACATCATCAACATTTCAAAGAAGATGGTCATGGACTAGGTCCAGATTAAACACCGAATGAAGGAGCTGGAGACTCAGGTCAAAGTGTTGCTTGACAGAGTGGAGGAGATCGAAGGGGAAAAGAAAAGGAGGAGATTCAACCTCTACATTAGCAGCTCGGAGGAGGAATAGATGGTGGTTGGTTCTAGTTTCCTGGTTGGTTATTGTTGGTATGGGACCTCTGGTGGTTTTTTTGTTAGTCATGGAGGCTTTGTAGGTCTCTGAACTTTGTGTGGACTATGGGTGAACTATGGTGCCCTATTTTTTCATGGTCTTTTTGTCCTTTTGGGGGTCTAGATCCTGCATTGTAAGAGTTAAGCCTATTTAACTCATCTTTCTGGGACCCCTTTCTAGATTTTCCTTTCTTGTTTGTTTCTGTTTGTGTTCCTTTCTTGTTTTGGCCCCTGGGAGCCGATCCCTATTTTTTGCCTTATCTAATAAAACACCCATAACACACTAATATTTGACTTGTGTGGTATTTCTTGATTTTTCATCCTACCTATTCATCATTGCCCATCTTTTATCACATCCACAGCCCAATTTTGTGGTCATCTTTGTGTTCCCGATGGGGAACCCTTGTTTCATCCTAAACCCACTTTGCTGCAATCTTTTTTATCTTTGTACCTCACCGACACATATTTAATTGATTCCTTGTATGTGAAGGATATCACTTCTTGACCATCCTCGCATTTGTTTACACATTATTTTGATGCATGAATTTGACCTATTTGTCCCATGGCTTGCACATCCATTTGAGTGTATCCCCATTAGAATCCATCCATATTTCATGGATTTTATTGACTCTTAGGTTTGTAGGACACTTCCTTCATCTCCATTGAGGCCGTAATTTTTTCCCTAGCGAAGTGATTCTAAAATCACCACCGTATTTTGGTTTTTTTTTTTATGCATCCCAACTTGGGGCATCATCTCTAATCTTATCTTTTCTCATATCTCTTTCAAAATCATGATTGATTCCCCTTTATGTCATCAATCCCTAGTTTTAGGGGGAACACCTCATCAATTATCTTTCATCACTTTTTGTTTTTGTCTTGCGTTTTTGTGTTCAAACCACTTTTTAAAAAGGTGCAAATATAGACACCAATTTTTGGTATCACTAGTCCCTCACCCTGTGTTTTATCCCCTTTATTATCATACTCACCTTATTCCCATTTAAATCCCATATTTCCCTCCTAAATCACATTTATTCTCATCTTAATCCCATCCTAATCACATATCATCATTTACTCTTTCTAATCTCCCATTAATCATGTTTAATTATCCCTCAACATCCCTAATATTCTTTATCATCCCTAAATACCCATTTTATAATCTCTAGGCACCCAACCTCTTTCATTTAATACATTATTATCCCCTAACCACCTTTTATCCTCCCTAGACAAATCTAGCTCGTATTAGCCACCCAAAACCCTAATTTCATGCCATAAGGGCTCTTTGCATCGAGTAAATCACATGTCCACCAACCAAACCAATAGCTGCTATAGTCACCTAAGACCCATGCATATCGCTATCGACCCTATAAATACATCCATACCCATCCTCTCTTGAGGATGTAATTTTAAGATCTCGAGCTATCTTGTAAATTTTTTTGCAATTATGTGTCTTCCTTGGAGATGTTATTGTCATCTTGAAGCTACTTTGGAGCTCTTGCATATTTTTCTTAGAGACATTAGAGAATTGAAGCTTATTGAAGCCCTTTTTTATCTCCTCATCATTGTGCATCAACATTTTTTAGGTTATCAACCATCTCGGAGCCTTTCCATTGCTTGGTCCTCTGTTTAAACTCCCTCATCCTTCATTTTCATCAAATTCCTCTTCAAATCCTTGACCACCTACTTGTAATTGTCGACCCTTCCTATCTCCATCGACTTGAATTGTGTCCATTTTATTATCTATCATATGCCCCTTTTTCTTTCGTTCTCGGATGCCGATCCTCCAATCTTACCATTCTACACACCTACTACGCTAGATCTAATGCATTACTCTTAATTGACGTAAAACTTACCTAGTCACCTTCGACCCTATATCAATATGTCCTATTTCCGATTTGACTTCTTATATCACTTTTATTTATTTTGTTTCTACATATAGAACCTTTTACGTCCATGATATACCTATTTATAAGCCAGATATATCTTGTCAACTCCAGTCTTTGTTGATTCAATCGATCACCATCGACTGACCAAAGTATTTATCACATTCATAATAGGATTTAGCAATTTTCTTGCATCCTTTCTTTCCTTATCAAATCCATATCCTTTTACAACATCCTGCATCATATTAGCTTCTTCATCAGTCCTAGGTAAGATTCATATTTATTCAGATCCACCCTTTCTATCTACTATTTTATTCATCTTGTTGTAGTCACCGTTGATTGTGTCTAATAGTCTTGGGTCCCCGTCAACCCATCTGGTTTAGGTTTAGTTTGAGTTTACTATAATTAGATATAAATTTTATTTTATCTATTAGATTTCAATTTTTCTATTCTAATTCAGATTATACTACATTTCATCATCCATGTAACATTAATTTTTTGATATTTTATCAAAAAGTGTTAATATACATTCTAGGAAGTTTTCACTTCTGGATCGACATTGTCGGAAACCCACCATCCTATCTACTAATCCATTTTCATGTTGAGTTTCTATTTGTTGTGTAGGTAATCAAGCTCACTACGAGGAGGATATTTTTCACCCATATCCATCATCATCTCATCTAGAGGTAGCCTTAAACCCTCTCATTTTTTAGAGTTTCTTGTTTTATTTGTTACCATTTCACTAATCAAACATAAATGAGAAAATTCAGTCAACATTTCCATGGTAGAAATTGAACTGTAACTCAAATTTCTATATATAATTTGAGCTTGCACAAAGTGAAATAAAGATATGCAAAACACAAAAGGAACACCTATATATTATGTGAAGGGAAGAGCTGCTACTTACTTATAATTGAAGATTTGGATTGTGTTGTTAAACCTTCTGAAGGATTAGGGGTGATTATTCCCTAATTATGCCAAAGGATAAAACCAAATTATTAGTTATTATTTACACCCTAATAATATTTATGTGAAATATAATAATTAGTGCACTAATACACTAAAGGATGTAAGGGTTAGCAATAAGTGACTATTTTGATTAATTAACTTCCAACATTAATTACCAATATCATAATAACACTTCAATACATGTAATTGTTATGCTAAAAATATTAAAACTTAAAAAACATGAAGGAATGAGTGCACTCAGTTGATTATAAATGATTATGGGATGATATGGGAGGATGCATTGCTAAAAATAAAATATAAACTCGGTGATGCTTCATTTTGGAGACTATGACTAAAAAATAACCTCGTGAATGGATTGTATACTTCTTCCAAGTGTAGACACTTAAATTTGGTAATTCTACTATTTGAAATTTCTATTCTTGAAATTGCTCTCTTGCTCAAATAAGTGCACTTTACCCATTCTCAACCAATACATCTCTATGTATCTTATCTAGCTTGTTTGATCATGCACACTCATCTAACGATATTTTTTTAGAATTAAATGTATGAAATGCATGAAGAAACTCTAGTGGCCACTTCCAAACTCCACACTTCATATTTCCTCTCTAGGGTAAAAAAACATACAATATGAGTGGGAACACCCATACATTCCTTACCCTAGTGTATGGTTTTCCCCTTGCTTACTTTGATCCCAAAATTTTAGTTTCACATTATTATTTGGGTCATTTACTCCTTCTCATTCGACATTCGAAACTTAAATCACATTCAAAATAATTAATAAGAAAGTGAAACTCATTTCATTTAGAACCTAACACTCTTATGGATGCATATTGAAAAAAATTGCACAAAAGGCACCCAAATCTTCCTAAACTTTATAAATATATCTGCAAATTTATTAAGGTAGTACTATTTATAAGTTTGAATCTTCCCACTAGGTCTAGGGGTCCACTTCCCACATTTAAAAGAATACAAAATAACTCACTAAAAATGATTATCAAGAGAGAAACTCAAGTCAAGATCTGTCAAAGGATATCAAATATGATTTCTCTACAACTAGATATCATATGCTAGGTAGATAATGACATGCAGTTTGAGGCATATTAAAAGTAGAAACAACATCAAGTGATGTAAATGGTGCCCACAACCCAACTAAGGTTTGTTTGCAGGAATTATCATCTATGGTTAGGGTTCGAAAGATTGAACAAATTATTTAGAGGCCCCCATAGTGTGATAAAAAAATGATGAATATATTCATATAAGTGATAAACCAAAAAGTTACTGAGACCATAGTTATGTGTAGGGTCAAGAAAATACAAATAGTTCAAGAGTGTACAGACATTCCTTCCCTACTATATGGTCCTACCGAGGAGAATCTTCAGTCACAATTCTAGTTTCAAGCATTCTCATATCTATATCTCCTTATTCCATCATTTAGATCACCCAAATCAGTCCAGAATCATTTGTAATCAACTAAGTGCACTTAATCCCTTGTGTTTTTAACTTATATTATATTGTGTACATTTTTTACAAGTATTAATGTGTTATGATATTAAATGATTAATGTTGGAAGTTAATTAATTAGAATAATCCCATGTAGCTTCTATTTCATTCCTTTTTGGTTATATGTGTAAATATTAATCAAATCTAAAAAGGGTGAAAACATTTGGTGAACCTATCGATTGATTTTTAACCTAATAAAATCTCTTACCAAGTTTCTATATGTTAGGGTTGCTGATTTCAAAACCCTAGAGTTGTATTAGGGTGCATGTGTGGTTGGTTTGTGCATTTATTGTTTGTGTGTGATCATGATCCAAAAATGGATCTAGAAATACCCAATTCTATGTATTCTCCTTATTGAGACTTGTAAAACATACCCTCAACATGTTCATTGTTCTAGGAAAATGGTTAAGTCAGGATGACGGTGATCTAGACACCTTTAAATGAAAAAAGAGACCATTTCTTATTCTATTATCTGTATTAACTATGTGATGGCTGTAGAACTAATGCAAAACCTCCTTGACTTCACAGATTAGAGGTTATGTAACTTCCATGTGGTTTTACCCCAACAATGCCAAATGAGGAATCCAAACAGTTACAAATGTTTGGGATTATCAAAATGGTTCATTTTTCCTTCCTTCCATCCTTGGCCAGAGTAACTATAATATAAGTTATTTTACTCATTATAAGAAATTTATTTGAGTGAATTCAAGTGTGAGAAAAGGAGGATTTTGGATTTTTCTTGTTTTGTTCATAAAGAGTTGAGTTATTTCTTGTTGAGGATTGTAAGAAAATAATGAAAGTTTAATGATCTTGAATAATTCTTGAAGGTCATAGTTTGACAATAAAATTGTATTGTATTGGAGATTTACATAGTGAAGGGAAGCAATTGCTTACCCACCTAGAGTTTTTCCCACGTTTGGTTTCTCCAGGATAGATTTTTCTCTCCTTGTCTTGCATCTTTCATTTTCAGTATTGTGTGAATAATTATTGCATAATAAAATTAGATATTAAGAGATTTATCAAATTGTTCATTCATTATAAAAAAATAGGATCTTTTAATTTCTTAAACGAGTTATTTTACAAATAATATCATGACTTTTTATGTGCCTTGTAGAATCATGGTGGTTACTATCCCTCTAATTAGGTCCATACCACCTATGAGGATGCAAGGAATGTTACTCCATTTTCATACTCCCCTCAAGATGACATAGTATTTAATTCTGATATAGATCCCAATTCTCTAGTATTTACAAACCATCCTCCTCATTATGGCCCTACCCCTACTGCAGATGTTGCCTTAGGCCACTTTACTATGAAGGAAAGTATTGAGTGTCTACCTCCTCTTTCTACTCATCACTAGGATGTTGATCCTTTCTTTTTAGGTCATGTAGATGGGCATGAGGAGCAACATAAAATGTAATATAAAACACCTTAGGGAACCTTTTGTTATAAATTCATGAATTTTGGTCTTAAGAATGTGGTAACTACCTATCAAAGTACAATGAATTATATTTTCCATGAATATATGTATGATATCATTGAGGAATAAATAGACAATCTCATCACCAAATATAAGTTACGAGCTAATCCCTTGTTTTTTCTATGTAAGATATTCATTTGGATTTTTGAGTATAACATTCATTTAAATCTTAAGAAATATGTCTTCAATGCTAGATCTAAAAATATTTTAGGCTTTATCATCCCATGATGTGGCATTGAAGTCCACACTACTAGAGTAAAATCCAATGTTATTATATCCCCGCCTACTAACATTAAATGACTATGCAGAAATCATGGAAATATCAATTTATCATTATATGACAATTTATCACTCAGTTATTTAATCAAATTAAACCATTTAATAACCTCCTCAAGAAGTGTGTTCCCTTTGACTAGGGAAGGAGTTTCATATTACATTCAAACTATTAAAACAATATGTAATGACACCCCTAGTGCTATCATCACCATAACCCCACTTCCGCTTCTACAATTTTGTATATCTCTGCTTGAAGCTAATAGTCATAATGTTGTATATTACATTAGTCATACACTAGTCACTTATGAGTTCAAATATGTGCATATGGAGATAATTTTCCTAAAAATTATGATCTCCATGTAATGATTACAACATTGCATGTTAAGTAAAAAAAAATCCAATGGTTGTAGAAGTTGATCACACATCCAAGTGGATCATGTTCCTAAAAATTTTGAATTTTATTTTATTTTCAAAAAGGCCATCAAGGGCCAAGTCATTCCTAGCTAAATTTTTGAAGCTTTTATCACCAATAAACATCTACTAAACATTAATATTTTAGATGGTTCTTGTATGATGGGTAAAATATAGGTTCCCAACTAGGTTCTAAAACATAAGGATGTAATCTAAGACCAACCACACCATTTAGCTATAAAGGTGCTTAGGGAACACTAATGTTGTAAATATAGAAGATAATATCCATAATAATAGGATATTTATAGGTTTCCATGACCTGAAACCAAGATAAAGATAGGTATCCTACTAGGATTCAAAAATAAGAGTAGTTAAGAGGGTGAATAAATCTAAGGGGTGTAATAATAATAAGACAATACAATAGTTTAAAGAAAATATACAATAACTTTGGTCTATAAAAATGAGTGAAAAACATACAAAAAGGACATAAAAAATAAGATACTAATGGGGGTTATACATACTTACTCGTAGCATGTGTTTGACTATTGATGTATAATACTCCCAGAGAAAATAACATTAAGAGAGAATTACTATGGGTGGAGAAGGGGAAAAATAAACAAGAAGATCTCCAATCCTAACTCACTATGGTGAAAAAAATTAAAAGAGGTAAGCTATAAGACTCAAAATTCAACTAATAAGTGTGAAACAGTGTGAGCAAGAGAAATTATGCAAGTATTGTATGTATGTAAGTGGTTATAAACTGGTGCAAGTTGGTGAAAATAACAAGGAAGTATTGGGGTATATAATACTAACACCATCACCTATGGGAAAGGTCATCAAACTTGGGGGATAACCTAAGGTTAAAGGGTGAAAACATGGGTAAATAAGGCAAATGAAAAAGGTTTCACGGTGACCAAAATCAAGGATAATAGTGTGTAATAAGAATAAATAGGTATACATAATAGGACAAGTAGACTTGAGAGTAATTGTGAATAAAGAGGAGAAAAAGGAAAGGATATGGTGACTAAGTTTAAATAACGTCGTCTCTCAAATTTTTGGTCTATCCTACTTGAGAAATTCCGATCACACCCAATCTTGACAAGAACTTCAAGGCACCCATCCGGGAGAAGAATGCACCAACAACCCCTACATAAAAGAAATGGATGGAAATGGAAAAAAATATGGTGTATATATATGCCTTGACCAAAGGTCATCATGTGTTACAATAGTGAAACATGAGATGGTCTTTGGAAACGTATCTATGAAACATCAAATTGAAAGGAAATACTAAAAGCAAAGATGAAATGAAATTGTTATAAAAAGTAATCAATGCAAAATGAAATATACCTACCTCATACTTACCTACCAACATAACTTGGCTTACATGTGGTATGCATAATAGCGTCTTAGAATCTTGAATAAGCAATATTGAAAAGAAACACTAGAATTAAATACATAAATCACTTAGCCAAGAGGACCATGAGAGGTATGTGTCCGAGATTCGAAAGGCTGAAAATGGGGATATGGGGAAATGGTGGTAGAGAGAAGTGTAATAGGTTGATGATTTAATTTAATTTGAATTAAATATATATTGTAGAGTAAATATTGTTCCTAATGATGTAAAAATGATAATATACAATAAAATCTAAGCAATAAGAAATAAATAATGTAAAACCCTAAGAAAATGAGGGAGATAAGAAGACATAACTAATTTTTGGGTGAACATGAAGTGATATAGGTGGGGTAAAGTGTTGAACATGAAGCAAAAATGTCGTAATTACTCCCTGTAAATTATGGAGTTCATAATTAATGCCGATAGGGGTGCCCATAGTAGGACAACGGTGTCGGGTGCTAAGTAGTGATGGATCTGGGTGCCTATGACTATGCAAATGCTCGGGTCTGATTTTTGTTATGTCTCAAGGGTTTCATAGTTGTTCCATGTTCATCTCCCGATATCCACCCTTGATTTCCAAAGTTATATGTAACTTATAAAATATAAGCTCACCTACACATACCCACAAACCACATCAGATCCAAAAAGGAAAATGCAGAATGGGGAGTTGGGTGACCTTGATGGTTACCCCGAGAGTGAACTTACAACCTAGTGTTGCACTGCACTATAATGTAGTAATGTAATAGTATGTGTGGATGGATTAGAATAGACTTCCCCTTTCTCTATTTTGTATGCATAAGTATGAAACCCTTGTCCCTTGATTGTATAGATTTGAAGTACTTTAGTGCATTTGGAATGAAATTGTCATACCACGCTATGTTATTATTCCTTTGAGAAAAAATGAGTTATGGATTGATAAATTACCTACGGAGGCAAGCTATCATGTGTTGATTTTATTCTGTGTATGTATCTATACTATCACACATACTTTCATAAGGAAGTATGTACGACTGCATAGGTGCATATCCAAAGCTACATCGACACTCGTCGCCTTATGATTGCTGATAAATTAATGAGTCACAACCCATTCTTACCTTGTTTGTAAATATGGCAGAACTTCATCTCTCTGTTCCTATAAGTTATTTTATTTCATTTTTACTCTTGGTTACGATAATTTGATGTAAATATTAGGATTTATTTCACTTACCATAAATTGATAATTGTTCGTGATTATGGATATTTATTGTAGTAACCATCTTGGATGGCCATACAGATATATCGATGA
Source organism: Taxus wallichiana var. yunnanensis (assembly GCA_018340775.1). Classification (NCBI taxonomy): domain Eukaryota; kingdom Viridiplantae; phylum Streptophyta; class Pinopsida; order Cupressales; family Taxaceae; genus Taxus; species Taxus wallichiana. The sequence continues at coordinate 585,968,476 of CM031235.1, read as the reverse complement.
CTATACTTGTTCACTATGGAAATGATTTCAGAAGTTATAAATTTATTACATGGATTAATATTTCATATAATAAGACTATAGGAAATTAGTGATTAATATCTTGTTAGGAGGTTAACCATTATGTGGGTTTAGCTGCTATAATTGTCACTTTGTGGCAATAAGACAACACTCGTTTATTAGATGCAAAAATATTAAGATAGGATCTAACCTGTGGTTAAGTCTTATTGCTTCCATCTTAGGTTCCTAAGACCTCATCATGTCGAATTTTGAAAGGAATGACATTTTATGTAGTTCATTGCCTTCTTGTTATAATTGGAATTTGAAATTGGTAATTACTTGGTAGAGTTGACCTCACCATGATATGTCGAAAGGTGGATTATTTAATGATAAGGATGAAGCTTGTATATGTATGGTTGATTATCTTATAACAATAAGGTACTTAAACCATATTAAGACATGGTATTGTCGAATGATTGGGAAATAATGTTTTTCTAAAAATGATTAGTAACAAGGTATAAGTAACCCATGCAATGACAATGTAAATGTGTAACATGGATTTTAATTATTGTGTTATGGATTGAAGTGGTCAAACAACCATGCATTAGATGGGGTTTACTACTTGATTGTTTAATTATAAACAAAGTCAATATATTCAACCCATGCATAAAGGTAAAATTGATAAGCAATTAAAATCGAGTTATTCTATTTTAGATTAAATTTTTATTAGTATGCTAATGATGGATTATCCAAACTCCATCACCACCATTCTTGAAGCAGGAATTTAGTGAAATTTATTAAAATCCACTAAGTGGTAGTTGCAAGAATTAATTGACATTTATTACTCCAGTTGTGAACCTCGGGGAGATCACCATTGATTCACTTTGGTCTAACCCTAGTTATGTTTGTTTCCATTGTTATGATTCACTATTAAGATTTGCATATGAATCCATGATGAGCTAATTTTGGGAAACTCCACACAATTTATGCATTATATAGAGTTTTTATGTAGGAAGTGGGATACTAGATGTTATAAAAATTGTGATGTAAATGGAGGGTAGGTTTTGAATTGTTTGGGAGAAGGAATGTTTATTTGGTACGACTTAAAGAGCTTCAAATTTTCATATCGTGAGGAAATAACAAGAAGGAAGAAGCCTGCAGAAGGAGGTCTCAGTTGCCTCAATCTTGGACAAAGCAAGATAAAGTATTCATAAGTTTAGGCATGAACAATTCGTACCCTCTCTTTATAATTTAACCCATTTCATATTTGGATTATTGTGAGATATCTACAGTAATTTATCCCTTTGATCTTTTGATCTTGGTTGTGATTGATACACTACTCTTTGAATAGGGTTGCATCTAGAAGTTATTGAAGTGTATTTGTTTTTTTTCCTATTGGAGAAGTCAATGTGTGCATCTATTTATGAATATTTGTCTATAAACATCTGTTGGGGTCTTTAAGACTTTTATTTATTTGGTACCACACTCAATATGGGTATATATATATGTGTGTGTGTGTGTGTGTGTGTGTGTATTAATATAGATAACCATGGATTTGGGAATAAATTGTATTACCATTTGTATATTTACCTAAAATTGTTCTATCATTAAAAGGTAGATGTTTTCTCTTCTGAAGGGATTCAAGGTACTTTTCACCTTCCCTGTGTTTCATAGTTGTTCTTAGACTTGCAATGTGATATGGGTAATACGATTTTACTTTATATGATTGAATTTCATTAGATGGATTTGGATATTCATCTAAAATTTGTACCTTCCTATGATTCTTGGAATCAAATGACCCTGGAGATTATATATGACTTCTAGAAAATATTGATTAGGTTTTGACTCTGATTCCAGACTTAAATGTAAATGGTAAAATCAATGGGTATACACTATGTGGTGTTTTAACTGCACTTGTTCAATTGTTGGTGATGACATTGATAATTATTGATTATTGTCAATTTGGTTTCATTTGCTTTCTGTTTGAGACTCGTAGAAATAGTAACCCCACCATTGTTTGGGTAATCGTTGTGATTTATATTTATATAAGCACCTATTCAAAGTTTTTCAACTTGAATCCCTATGTTGGGCCCCAAAATATTGGCTAAGTACAAGAAGGTGCATGGGAACATGGGACCTATTTGAATAAAGGTGCGTGGGTTGAAGGTGCACAGGGCAAGGTTCTAGTAGGGTTTAGCAGAACACACATCGCGTGCATAATACAAGACGGGTTTTTGGAACTTATCCATATTTGGAGTTCTAGACAACACATGAGGAAAGTGTGACCCATCTAGCATGCAGAGTGGATAAGGTGCCATCCTGAAAGTTGTAGGATCAAGAATGGAATATTCCATGCATGCGATGGAAGGATCCAAAAAGACATCATTGCAAAGAGTGGAGAGCTCAAATCAAAGGAGGCATGCTCCATGGGAGGACCACTTGGACACTTGACAACCAATCTGTTACCTCAGAAGGCATGGCGGTGAAGGAAAAAATCTATATATAGAGATGATCGGGTAGTATAAGGTAGTGGCAGTGGTGGTGGAAGAGAGGCAAAGCTTTATAGAAATATTATTGAGGATTCCATCGGTTGGGATTAGAGAAAATATAGGAGTGATGGAATATTTAGAGGGATGGGTCTATGTTTATCCTTGTAATATGAAGGACATAATTTAGTTTTTGATGCATGACCTTTTCTGCATTATTATATTGGTCTATTATGGCCTCAATGAATGTAATATGGTTATTGAACTCATGGATATGAATATAAGGTCTTGTTCTAATATGTGTGTGTGTGTGTGTGTGTGTGTGTGTGTGTGTGTGTGTGTGTGTGTGTGTGTGTGTGTGTGTGTGTGTGTGTTGTTCTTAGGCATCAAACCTAGTACATTTCCTTGGTATTATAGATCAGATATGTATTTTGTTTAATGTTTCCCTTTTATCTTCTAAATGAATGCATTGGTATAAAAATCATCCTAAGTTCTTAGAATGAATTCATGGTTCTTTTCCATTCTTTTACACTTAATTATCTGTCATAGATGATGTATTCTTACAAACCTCACATAAAGGAGGGGCTCAATGACCACACATGCCTCGGATGAGTGCCAGCGCATGTTGGGTGATAGGTCGGTGTGCATGGGATTTGACTATTGTTCTAAAGGTGTAAAAATGACTACACTCTATTGTGAATATCAATTCATGCGAGATAGTATGGCTAACGGTGATGATTTTCTACTCTTTTAAGTGATTGTTTTGAGGTGAGACTCTAGTTGAAATGAATAACATTCATTGTTAGTGGATTTGTGCCAAATCTTAGGAACATATAGGAATAAATATTATTTAAATCCACAACTTAGACTTTCTGTTATTGAATGTGTATTTGTATCCACTAAGTCTATTGATGGAAAGGCCTATATTGTTATAAAGTAACTTTTTTAATTGTCACTTCGTAAGATTTATGGTAAGCAAGTTTTCTCATTTTTCTACAAAAATGCAGACCTCTTGCTTGAGGATAGGTAAATAGAATATTAGTGCTCATTTGTGAGTAAATTCTTGTTAAGAGTTCCTTAATAAACTTTGTTGATGGCTCATTATGCTTGGGTAACCAAGTCAACAGTGTTCTTTGATCAAACAAGGATTTATGAATGACATGAGTAAGATATGTTGAAGTGGAAGATAGATGATATATGAAATATCTAAGTTATATCGAATGAATGATTGATTGTATCTTACTTAATGATTAAAGACTGTGAAGTCTTTACCTTAAACAAGGAAGTATTTGATAGGGTAGACACATTTTGAAATATTGTTTAAGTTTTCAGATGATCAAATCCAAATGTGTGACTATGAAGTAGACACTTAGTCTCTTGTGTTCTTGATGCTGGTTATATTTAAGAACTCATAACTTTGATATGAGGTGATTTGTTTGGATAAGTATGTAAATTTTGTTCGATGATATAATTAAGTATGAATTATATCATAATGGATGCTTAGTTTATACCAGTTACAATGAAAGGCTAAGGAAGTTTGGACTTATATATATATTATATATATATATATATATATATATATATATATATATATATATATATATATATATATATATAACAAGTTTGGGTTGTGGCCTTACTTGAATTTGGATCTTATTACAATTGAATGTAATAGGAAGTAACTCAATTTGATATGTTGTATTAAAGATTATACAAGACTATATATTGAGTTATGAAGTATATTTTTCCTTAATTCTTACAAGTTATTATTGTATATAACTTAGAGATATATGATAAAAATGCCTATACCTTGTTAAGGTATTATTGGACTAATAAGATATATATGTTAATTCTGTAGAAGTTATGTTTACAAACTTCGTAGTCTAGATATAATGTTACAGTGATATAAGTATGGGTTTATATGGCTGTAATATTATTATTCCAGCTTTAAATCTTCTTGAGTTGATTGTAATTAGTTATGTTATTAGAATGGACTGAATATAGCTATATAGTGACATAAGTATGGGCTTATATGGCTGTGGTATTATTATTCTAGTTTTGGTATTACTAGGATTGATTGTGATAAATTAGATTGAGTAGATACTTATGTAAAACATTCTACTCAGCCACCTTGATATTAGTAGATATTTGGAATACTAAGTTCAAGTACTTGTATTTTCGTACTTTACTCATTACTAGTAAGAAACGATTCGGTAAGAATATATGCGGTTGAGTTATTATAATATATGTTGGTTGAGTATTATTTATTATAACTAACATTGTATGGTTTTAAGGTTGCTGACTTGTTTGGTTTGTAATGATAAACCATTGTGTAATGACATTACCCAAACAAATGAAACATAAACTATTAACCTTGAGGTATGATTTATGCATGATGACTCTATTTTTATGCAGTTAAAGAAATGAATGTTTCAGGATTACTGTAAAATGGGAACAATAAATGAATATAAGATTATAATGATTAAGTTATTCTTGAGTGGTTGCAATTAAGTTATTGTATTTAATTAAAGTAAATATTTTGTATTTCCAAAATTATTTCAAAAAGGTTATAATTCTGATTTGTGCTCATTTAGGTCAGTTAAGTAAGTGTAACCAAAATGCAGTTTTTCCTTTAATGAAATGCTAAATGGTTTAAGGTGTAAATTAGGGTAAGGACTATTCATGCCAGTTTGTATAAAACTAACCATGATTTCATCATGTAGGTTAAGAGGATCATTGAGCTGGTAAGAAATAATTAGTTGGCTTGATTTTGTTGGTTGTACTATCTTCATTAATGAAAGGATTGTAATCTTAATGATCTATGTGAAAGACATACTTTGAACTTATGATTAGTTAAGGAAAAATGAAATTGGCTAAGAAGACTACAGTGATAAAATGAATGAACCCTATTTGATATGGCACCTTAGACTTCAACAGTGAATGGTTGATGATGTATTAAAAATGTATGACTTGTTCAGTTGTATATGAACATGAATTTAATAAGACGAATTGTTCTATATGAATAAGTTCTTGAGACACTTTTGATGTGGAATAAATAATGTATTATTGATAAATTCTAAATCATTGAGATTTTCTATTATTATGTGATTTGTTAAGTATTACCAAGGATGCAATTTAAGTATATGTTTATATATTTATGCATATGATACTACTTCAAACATTGAAATAGCTACTAGGACATTGATCATTTTAGCAAGTAACAAGAAGATATCAAGCCTCAAAATAGACCTAGTCTCGTAGTAGGAAAAAAGGTGGGTAATTGTTAAATGGAATTACTAAAGTGTTCCTTACAAACATATAAAGAGAATATGAATATGTATGTACGACTCTAGTGAGTGAAAACAAATGTCATTTGATTAAATTATTGTATAAGTAATATTGAATTAATTAAATAATTACATTTCTTTACATAAGTACCTTGTTAAGAAAAACAAATGGGTATTTCAAGAGTAAAAACCTTTAAATATTTATATTCTTGATTACCGAAATTAAGGGAATAATATAATAGAGAATATAGTATCTTAATATGGAAGCTAGAGTGTTCAGGACACTTAAGCTAAATTAAGGCAAGCCTAGGTGATACAAATATCTATCCTTGGGGAAAAATAAATATAGGTCATATAATATGTATTAACTTAGAGATGTTAATTATTTACCAAACTACATGATTGGGTTTTTCATCCTATTTGAAAATGGCTAATGTAATCCTAGGTGTAGGAATTAAATAATTGAGCGTCACTCTCCTATTATAGGTTTACATGGGCATGAATCTCACTTAAAAAAATGAATCATTGTCAAGAACAAGATTAGGAATACAAATAAAAAGTTGTACCACACTTATTTCAGGTCCAAAGGGGTCACCCTTGAAGGCTATAGAGACTATAGTCCATTATGAAAACTACCAACTGATAATTGGATAACGTGATGATGGGCTATTGTTGATATCTATTAAATGGGTAAGTGTACTAAGTTGGGGGGGGCCAAAAGGAGGTCTTAAGTGGATGCATTTTTCTGAAAAACAAAACTTCAAATCGTACGAGTTTTTGAAATAGTTACACTCAAAATTGGAAGATGTTGTAGAAATATGAATTGTAGCATTTTGAGTCTAGTTTCTAAGCTACTAAATTTTATTGCAAAGAGATAATTTTTTTAATTATCAAGTAAATAGTTTTGAAGGGACTATACCCTATTTCTGATTGATGGCCTAAAATCCAGATAATATACTAAGAAGCTCCACAAAACGAAGGATCAAAATCCATAATAGGCATTGAATCCATAGGTAACCAAAAAGACTTACATCATAACAACAAAAGCAGGCATACGTTGCAACAAAAGCAAAAAAATAGCAACAAAATAGCAAAAAACATGATGGAGGTCAACATCTGCAATGAAGAACATCTTTACTTCTTGGTGGCTTTGTTGATTACGGATTTGTGATTTGTAAAGAGGTAAACAAGGCCAACACCATCATGTGAGTGGGGTCCTTAGCATCCATTTTTAATGGTCTGACTTCTTTCTTTATCCGTACCTACGAGTGTCTAGGATCTCACTAAGAATAGAGACACTGCGTACATGTTGTTTAAGGAAGTCACCAATTGCATTAAAAATTGCCATGTTGTGATCATGGCGATCCTTAGCTTTCCCAGAGGCGGTTGTCCAGGGAGTTTAATTTTTATAGATATCCTCAATTTGTGTATTGTCAAGATCAAAATCATCCTCCCTCTTCCTTTTGCCTTTTTGCTTAGTCAAGTTCTTGTACTTTTCTTTCAGAAAGAACATATCTTTTCTAAGGCTTCTTTTTTAGATTTTTATAGTGAATATTTTTTATTTATGATTTTTCTAGTATAGAAATTTTATGTTTTGAAAAATAATAAGGAGCTCCGACCGTGTGCCCCCCCTAACTACCTCAAAAAATATCGAAAATTAGATTTTTTTTTTTGAATATGTATAGAATTATGCCTAGTTTGGGCTAGTATAATTTTTTTAAAATTTTGATCACCAAAAAAAAAGATACACCATGAAAGATAGACATATTTACACTTCAAAAAATAGCTATAAAAAGGCATAGTTAGAAAATAAATAATATGGAAACCTTATATTAGTTATAAAATTTGAAAAATTATATTTTTAGAAAGAAGAAACTCTGCTCTACGTCGTGGTATAATTTTTTAAAAATGGATCGATTGTTTTATTTTGATTTATCATAGAGGAAGTGACATTTTTACATTTTCTTGCAAAAACATGTTGTTTGTTGTGTTTGTACAGGTCCATGCCTCAGGCTTGGGGATCCAAACCGGATCCCAAGCCTTGAGGCATGGCTTGGAAAAAGAGAAAATAAAAATGCGTTATGCGTTATAAATGCGTATACATTTTTCTTTTTTTATATATTGTGGCCCCCAACGTCCCTTTCATCTCTTTCACGGGAATTTTGCAAACATTCTTTTGTCTGTAATTTTCTCTACATTCTTGCACGATTTTTTAGTAGTTCATTTTGTCCCCTACCCCACTAGTTGATTTTTTCTAATCATGGGTGATAAACATTGAGCTAAGGACAAGAGGAAAGTCAAGAACAAGACACCGGCAATTGGAAGAGAAGAGAATAAAGAAATTGAAGAGAATGCAAAAACTTTGAGTAGGGCAAGGTACATCCGCTATATCAAATGTAGCTAATGTATTAGAAAATGGGGATGAAATACATAATGAAAATGTAGAGAATAATGATTTTGCAATGAATAATGATATTGAATGAATAATGATAATGTTGGTATGGATGAAGAAATTGATATGAATCCAATTGTTGAACCCTTACCTGAGAATCCAAATGTTAACCCCAAAATTTGTATGAAAACACTGAATGAAGAAAGTAACCTTGTAAACGAATCTTCACCTCTAAGAACACCTCCTTCCATTTTGTGAAGAAAACCAATTCACTTAATTGAAATTGATGAAAACATTATAAAACCAATGCCTAACAAAATGTCTGAAAGAAATGCGAGAAGAAAAGCTAGTGGAATTTGGGATAATTACTTTGAGAATTTAAATGACACAAAAAGATGTCAATTATTTGTTACATTGATGAAATTAATTAAGATGAGACCTATAATGAAGACCATGGGGTTAAGAACATCTAATGTTGTTGATCAAAATGTGTCAATTGTTGAAAACATACATAAAGCATACCAAATGTAGGTAGGAAAAAGAGACACACCAAAGATAGTAATGCTACACGGCATGCACTTACTAATTGTATAGTAAGTGATAAAATAGTTAATAAATGCTTGATTAGAAAAACAAGCAAAGTGCTTTGAAGCTAAACAAAAAAACACTAATGAAAGCAATAGAGAGACGTAAACGTCTTGAGTCAGTCAATAACACTGACTATTGGGATTTCTCTAGTAGACTTCCATGAAAAGACAAGAATACATATGATATTCTAAAAGAATTAATTGTAAAATTTTGGAATGAGAACACAAGGGTGTCACCGAATAGAAGAGATACAGTAAAAAGAAGAATAGGTTCTCGTAATCGTGAATCATGTGCAAAACATTTCTTAGATATGACTCAAACACAATTGTTCTCTAAGTTTAAGAATGAAAATCCACAAATTAACATTAGCCAAAGATTCTTTGAAATGAGCAAACCCTTTTATGTGAAAATCAATCACTCACTCATGTACCACTTGTTGTTGTAGGCATCATGTTGAATTTTCAATGCATTATGATGTTTTTTGTCAAATACGTCATGTTTTGCATACTGACATCATGTTGCAGGAGTGTGGATTAAATGTCCCACAAAAATCTTCAAGGGAATTTATTCGACAATATTTTGTGAAAAATCAACAAGACAATTTTTTTATAACAAAGCATGTTTGGATGGAATGTGCAATGTATGCGGTGGCTTGCCAAATCTGAAAAGTTGTATCCATGAGGAGAGTACATATTCAATAGGAAAAGAATTGGTTGATTTCACCAAATATAAATGGTGGCATATCAATTAAAAGATGGAAAAGAATCTAAGAGGTGTGAGCTTGTTAGAAAACAATTACCTGTATCATAATATATGGTCAAATTCAGAGAGGAAATTTTTTTATGAGTATGCAAGGCACACACATAGAGCTCGATGGTTGGATGAACAATTCAAGTTAAGAAAGGACACATTCCCACTTGGTACTATTGTTTTAGTAGTTGACTTTGCAGAGAATTACACATTAGTAGCCACAAATGGAGGTTCAGTCTCAATATTATAACTCAGTGCAAGTTTCTATTTTCGTGCATATAACATTCATGCACTCTCCTAAAAGCACTGAGAAAGATCAAAAAATATTAAGAGAGTATCATTTCTACATCAGTGATGATGGACACATTCTACAGAATATGTACAAGGGTGTTTCCAAGTGTTTTATATGAACTTGAATGAGAGGAACATTAGTTTCGATCAACATTACATTTGGTCAGACAACTGCACATCACAATTCAAGAATGCACATGGATGTTTTATTGGCTAAGAAGGATGCACAAAGAAACAAATGTACAACATATCTAGAGTTTTACTGAGGTAGGGCATGGAAAAGGAGAGCATGATGGTGCAAGAGCATGTGTGAAAAGAGCACTTGCAAGAGAAGAGTTAAAGTTCAAGGATGGTGCTAAATTTATAGATGCAAAAAACATTGTTGATTGGTGTGTCAAGAATATGGGCCATGAATCTCAAGAGAGATCAATGGTTCGTAGATATTTTTGGTTGATAGAGGAACAACATCTGGAAAACTTTGAAGATTGTATGACAGTTGCAGGATCAAGTGATATGCACTCATTCCATAGTTCAGATGCAAATGCTTGGACTATTTATACTAGGTGCATGACATGTTTTTGTATATCATGCATTGATTTTGCATGGAATGAATGTGAGTCACAATAGTGGGTGGATGAATGGACTTGTAGACCTCTAATTCCACTCGACACACATCAAGTTCCATGAGCATTACAACTTGCAGGGTCTTCAGATCAAATGACAACATCACCTGACTTTGACCAAGTCTCTGATTTAGTGCAACAAGGTACATACATATATGTACATGCCATGTTTTAGATTTATAAATTATTAAATGGTCAACTCTTAATGTATTTTTAAATTGACTGAACAATTTTACTTTGTGATACATAGGGCACGTTTTTGTAGTTATTGTGATGATGGAATTTAATGAAGAGGGAACATACTACTTCTTGTCTCATTGTGTAGAGGGGAAAAAAATTGACTTCCATAGTCATTGATGGTGAAGACCTTGAGTATCCCACTGGGTCAAGTGGTAGTCACTGGAACTTGGCTTGATGATATCCTATCAAAAAATCAAACATTTGGTTGTTTGAAGACTATGAAGTACATCAGAAGATACTTCACTATTCACATTTGGTCCTTGCAACAAATATTAAATTGATCAAATATCGAGGTCGGCCATCAAACAAGAATTTGTGGAAGGTTCGTGAATCAGATCATGAAGCAATTTTCTTGCTCATCAAGAATAGAGTTGATCCTTGTGGTTCATTGGATTGAATTTGCAAAGGTATGTTCTTCATGAATTTAATTTGAATATTTACTTAAATGATTTTGTTTAAATTTTGTATGATTTAAAATTCTATTTAATTGCTTACTAACATGTTTATGTAGGTTAGTGGTGCCAAAAAAAGCTTCCACCTTCACGTGGTTGGCACTGTTAGTAGAGAATTTATTATTCTCAAAGCCAAGTGAAGCTAAGAGAAATTAAATATTAGAAAGGAACAACAAAAAAATTCTCATTTCACCACCTATATTGTAAAAATATCTTATTAAAATTCTCATTTCACCACCTATATTATATGAACCACCTATATTATTCAGGTGATTGGCAATGGACAACCTTACACTGACTTAGAACACATAGATTTCACGCGATTTGCAAATAGTAGGACAATGAGAGAACCAAATGGAGATGGAGAAAACCATGAGAGGATTTTGTAGAGGGCCCCGACATGGAGGTATCGGATCTGACGATACATCTCTAGGTGCCACGGAGTCCGAGAAATCACCCGTCAAAGATATAATGTGTTTTGGCCTTAGGGCTCTTAAGGGACTACTACGCCTGACGAGGTAGCCCAAAAGCATGGGTAGCATAGGGAACCAAAAAAATCCTCCACTAGCATTCACCTAGCCACCCCGATGTGTTGGCGTAGTTGGTTTGGTCCCATGAGCTTCCATTTGCAAACTATAGTGTCTGACAACCGTACACTGACTCAGACTGCATGCAATATTTTCGCATTTTAAAATAATAGGAATGAGAGAACCAAATGGAGATGGAGAAAACCATGAGAGGATTTTTGTAGAGGGCCCCGACATGGAGGTCTCTTGGATCTGATGAGACATCTCTAGGTGCCATGGAGTCCGAGAAATCACTTGTCGAAGATATAACGTGTTTTGGCCTCAGGGCTCTTAAGGGACTACGCCCGGATGAGGTAGCCCGAAAAAGCAGTGGGGAGAAGCATAAGGAACCAAAAAAATCCTCCACTAGCATTCACCTGGCCACCCCGATGTGTTGGTGTAGTTGGTTTGGTCCCATGAGCTTCCGTTTGCAAACTATAGCATCTCACTAACACTATACACTCGACTGATCACAATATTTCACACGTTTACAAACAATAGACAAGAGAGAACCAAATGGAGATGGAGAAAACCATGAGAGAGGATTTTAGTAGAGGGCCCTGACATGGAGGTCTCGGATCTGATGAGACATCTCTAGGTGCCACGGAGTCCAAGAAATCACCCGTCAAAGATATAGTGTGTTTTGGCCTCAGGGCTCTTAAGGGACTACGCCTGACGAGGTAGCCCAAAAGCACGAGGAGCATAGGGAACCAAAAAAATCCTCCACTAGCATTCACCTAGCCACCCCGACATGTTGGCATAGTTGGTTTGGTCCCACGAGCTTCTGTTTGCAAACTATAGCATCTAAGCAGCCCCTACACTCGACTCTCAAAGATCACAAGTATTTTGCATTTGCAAAAACAATAGACAACGAGAGAACCAAATGGAGATGGAGAAAACCATGAGAGGATTTTTAGAGGGCCCCAACATGGAGGTCTTGGATCTGACGAGACATCTCTAGGTGCCATGGAGTCCGAGAAATCACCCGTCGAATATATAACGTGTTTTGGCCTCATGGCTCTTAAGAGACTACGCCCGAACGAGGTAGCCCAAAAGCACGGGGAGCATAGGGAACCAAAAAAATCCTCCACTAGCATTCACTTAGCCACCCCGACATGTGTTGGTGTAGTTGGTTTGGTCCCACAAGCTACCGTTTGTAAAATACAACATCTAGCAGCCTTACACTGACTCAGACTACACTATTTTGCGTGTTTGCAAACAATAGGACAATGAGAGAACCGAATGGAGATGGATAAAACCATGAGAGGATTTTGTAGAGGGCCCTCAACATGGAGGTCTTAGATCTGATGAGACATCTCTAGGTGCCATGAGTTCGAGAAATCACCCGTCAAAGATATAACGTGTTTTGGCCTCATGGCTCTTAAGGGACTACGCCCGGACGAGGTAGCCCAAAAGCATGGGTAGCGTAGGGAACCAAAAAAATCCTCCACTAGTGTTCACCAAGGCCATCTAGACATGTTGGCTTGGCCTAGATGGTTTGGTCCCACAAGCTACCATTTGCAAAATACAACATCTAGCAGCCTTACACTGACTCAAACTACACTATTTGAGCATTTTGCAAACAATAGGACAACGAGAGAACCAAATGGAGATGGAGAAAACCATGAGAGGATTTCATAGAGGGATTCAACATGGAGGTTTTGGATCTGACGAGAGATGTCTCTAGGTGCCATGGAGTCCGAGAAATCACCCGTCGAAGATATAGTGTGTTTTGGCCTCATGGCTCTTAAGGGACTACGCCGGACGAGGTAGCCCAAAAGCATGGGGCAACGTAGGGAACCAAAAAAATCCTCCACTAGCATTCACTAGGCCATCTAGACATGTGTTGGCCTAGATGGTTTGGTCCCACAAGCTACCATTTGCAAAATACAACATCTAGCAACCTTACATTGACTCAGACTACACTATTTTTGTGTGTTTACAAACAATAGACAACGAGAGAACCGAATGGAGATGGAGAAAACCATGAGAGGATTTCATAGAGGGATTCAACATGGAGGTTTCAGATCTGATGAGATGTCTCTAGGTGCCACGGAGTCTGAGAAATCACATGTCGAAGATATAAGGTGTTTTGGTCTTAGGGCTCTTAAGAGACTACGCCCGAACGAGGTAGCCCGAAAGCACATGGGAGGAGCGTAGGGAACCAAAACAAAGCCTCCACTAGCATTCACCAAGCCATTTGGATGTGTTGGCCTAGATGGTTTGGTCCCACAAGCTACCATTTGCAAAAATACAACATCTAGCAAGCCTTACACTGACTTAAACTACACTATTTCACGCGTTTGCAAACAATAGGACAACGAGAGAACCGAATGGAGATGGAGAAAACCGTGAGAGGATTTTGTAGAGGGCCCAACATGGAGGTCTTGGATCTGACGAGATGTCTCTAGGTGCCATGGAGTCCGAGAAATCACCCATCGAAGATATAGTGTGTTTTGGCCTTAGGGCTCTTAAGGGACTACGCCTGACGAGGTAGCCCGAAAGCACGGGTGGAGGAAACCACCAATGTTCAATGATTTTTCCACATGATGCAACTATGTAGACTATGAACTTAGTTTTTTTGGGGAGACCACCAATGTTCCAACTGTTCATTTTGAAAGAATGAATATCTTCAATCAAACAGAGAATGAAGAGCCTGAATTTTTTTGGACATTACAAAAGGTTGTTTGTGCCCAAAAAGAAGCCGAAGGCCATATAAATTTTAGTCTTCAACTTTAGATGACAATGAACATCGTGAAGAAAAACAATTAGGTGAAGATGTCACTATGATTCAAGAAGAAATGCCTCCTAAAAGTCATAAAGAGTCAATTTGATTACCCAAAAACATCTGGAAGAACTTAAAGAGAAGATACAAGTAGAAGAAAAGGAAAAATGGGAAGCGTGGAAGGATCACAACTTAACTGGAATGGAAGATCTATGTGATGTTGTCGATAGAATCATGGATAATCTTAAGGACAACATGCCAAGTTGATTATTTTTATTAATCCCAACTGCTTCAACTTCACAAATCAAACCAGGTAGTTCCAAAAGCAACATATTGGCAAGAAAAACTGCAATGAAGTATTGATAATTGAGCCTGAAACTCATTTAGAATTGTAATTTATTTTTTGATTGAGCATTCACCCATAGTTTCTTTTTTGAAGGAAGAAATTCATTTTATATGTGAGAAATAGAATGTTGATTTAGTCTATTACTCTGACTATTTAGGTTAGATTTATGTAGTCATTCAATGAAAGTTTGAAGCTCTTCAATACTAACATGGAAAAATGTTAGGCCCTATGAAATCCTCTCTCATGGTTTTATCCATATCCATCCGGTTCTCTCGTTGTCCTATTGTTTGCAAACACGTGAAATAGTAGTCTGAGTCAGTGTAAGGCTGTCAGATGCTATATTTTGCAAATGGTAGCTCGTGGGACCAAACCATCTATGGGCCAACACATCAGATTTGCTTGGTGAATGCTAGTGGAGTCTTGTTTTGGTTCCCTACGCTCCCCGTGCTTTTGGGCTACCTCATCTCGGGCGTAGTCCCTTAAGAGCCCTGAGGCCCAAACACGCTATATCTTTGATGGGTGATTTCTCGGACTCGTGGCACCTAGAGACATCTCTTAGATCCGAGACCTCCATGTTGGGGCCCTCTAAATCCTCTCTCATGGTTTTATCCATCTCCATTCGGTTCTCTCGTTGTCCTATTGTTTGCAAAGGCATGAAATATTGTAGTCTGAGTCAGTGTAGGGCTGCTAGATGCTATAGTTTGCAAACGAAAGCTCATGGGACCAAACCAACTATGCCAACATGTTGGGGTGGCTTGGTGAATGCTAGTGGAGGCTTTTTTTTTGGTTCCCTACGCTCCCCGTGCTTTCGGGCTACCTCGTTCGGGCGTAGTCTCTTAAGAGCCCTGAGACCAAAACATGTTATATCTTCGACATGTGATTTCTCGGACTCCGTGGCACCTAGAGATGTCTCATCAGATCCAAAACCTCCATGTTGAAGCCCCTCTATGAAATCCTCTCTCATGGTTTTCTCCATCTCCATTTGGTTCTCTCTCGTTGTCCTATTTTTGCAAAACGCGTGAAATATTGTAGCCTAAGTCAGTCAGTATGTAGGGTTGCAAGACGCTATAGTTTGCAAAAAGGAAGCTCTGTGGGACCAAAACCAACTATGCCAACACATTGGGGTGGCTAGGTGAATGCTAGTGGATTTTTTTTTTTGGTTCCCTATGCTCCCCCCGTGCTTTGGGCTACTACCTCTCTCAAGCGTAGTCCCTTAAGAGCCCTGAGGCCAAAACACGCTATATCTTCGACGGGTGATTTCTCAGACTCGTGGCACCTAGAGACATCTTGTTAGATCCGAGACCTCCATGTCGGGGCCCTCTACAAAATCCTCTCATGGTTTTCTCCATCTCCATTTGGTTCTCTCGTTGCTATTGTTCAAAAACAAAAACACGAAAATAGTAGTCTGAGTCAGTCAGAGTCAATGTAGGGCTATCCGAGATGCTATAGTTTGCAAACGGAAGCTCGTGGGACCAAAACCAACTATGCCAACACATCATAAGGTGGCAGGTGAACACTAGTGGAGGATTTTTTTGGTTCCCTATGCTCCCCGTGCTTTTGGGCTACCTCGTCTCGGGCGTAGTCCCTTAAGAGCCCTGAGGCCAAAACATGTTATATCTTCGATGGGTGATTTCTCGGACTCCATGGCACCTAGAGACTCTCATTAGATCCAAGACCTCCATGTTGGGGCCCTCTACAAAATCTCTCTCATGGTTTTCTCCATCTCCATTTGGTTCTCTCGTTGTCCTATTGTTTGCAAACGCGTGAAATATTGTAGTCTGAGTCAGTGTAGGGCTCCCAGACGTTGTAGTTTGCAAAGAATCTTGTGGGACCAAAACCAACATGGGAAAACACATGGGATGGCCTAGGTGAACTAGTGGATTTTTTTTGGTTCCCTATGCTACCCGTGCTTTTGGGCTACCTCGTCCGAGGCGTAGTCCCTTAAGAGCCCTGAGGCCAAAACACGCTATATCTTCGATGGGTGATTTCTCAGACTCCGTGGCACCTAG
Organism: Taxus wallichiana var. yunnanensis; assembly: GCA_018340775.1. NCBI lineage: Eukaryota > Viridiplantae > Streptophyta > Pinopsida > Cupressales > Taxaceae > Taxus > Taxus wallichiana. The sequence goes on along the minus strand of CM031235.1, from coordinate 585,951,724 downwards.
AGACATCTCGTCAGATCCAAGACCTCCATGTCGGGGCCCTCTACAAAATTCTCTCATGGTTTTATCCATCTCCATTTTTCTCTGTTGTCCTATTGTTTGCAAAAACACGTGAAATAGTGTAGTCTAAGTCTGTAGTGTAGGATGTAGATGTTATTTTGCAAACAAAAGCTCGTGGGACCAAACCAACCTTGGGGCCAACACATCAGGGGTGGCTAGGTGAATGCTAGTGGAGGATTTTTTTTTTGGTTCCTACTACACTGTGCTTTTGGGCTACCTCATCTGGGCGTAGTCCCTTAAGAGCCCTGAGGCCAAAACACGCTATATCTTCGATGGGTGATTTCTCAGACTCCATGGCACCTAGAGATGTCTCAGATCCGAGACCTCCATGTTGGGGCCCTCTAAAAAATCCTCTCATGGTTTTCTCCATCTCCATTTGGTTTCTCTCGCTTTCCTATTGTTTGCAAAATGTGAAAAATACTACTCGAGTCAGTGAGTGTAGGGCTCCCAGACATGCTATAGTTTGCAAATGGAAGCTCGTGGGACCAAACCAACTACATGCCAACACGTCAGGTGGCCAGGTGAATGCTAGTGGAGGATTTTTTTGGTTCCCTACGCTACCCGTGCTTTTGGGCTACCTCGTCCGGGCGTAGTCCCTTAAGAGCCCTGAGGCCAAAAACACGTTATATCTTCGATGGGTGATTTCTCGAACTCGTGGCACCTAGAGATGTCTCGTCAGATCCGAGACCTCCATGTCAGGCCCTCTACAAAATCCTATCATGGTTTTATCCATCTCCATTTGGTTCTCTCGTTGTCCTATTGTTTGCAAACACATGTGAAATAGTGTAGTTTGAGTAGTGTAAGGCTGTTAGATGTTGTATTTTGCAAATGGTAGCTCATGGGACCAAACCAACTATGCCAACACGTCGGGGTGGCTAGGTGAATGCTAGTGGAGGATTTTTTTTTGGTTCCCTATGCTCCCGTGCTTTTGGGCTACCTCGTTCGGGCGTAGTCTCTTAAGAGCCCTGAGACCAAAACATGTTATATCTTCGACATGTGATTTCGGACTCGTGGCACCTAGAGACATCTCATCAGATCCAAAACCTCCATGTTGAAGCCCTCTACGAAATCCTCTCCAGTTTTCTCCATCTCCATTTGGTTCTCTCGTTGTCCTATTGTTTGCAAACGCGTGAAATATATGAGTGCCGAGTCAAAGTGTAGGGCTCCCAGACGTTGTAGTTTGCAAACGGAAGCTCGTGGGACCAAACCAACTATGCCAACACATCAGGGTGGCCAGGTGAATGCTAGTGGAGGCTTTTTTTGGTTCCCTATGCTACCCGTGCTTTTTGGGCTACCTCGTCATCCGGGCGTAGTCCCTTAAGAGCCCTGAATGACTAGATTGGCTTAAGAATGAATTTGATAGGGGTATGTCTAAGAACACATGGGAGTTATCAATCACCTAGTAAATCTTTCTTGTTTAGTTCTGGATGGGAGTCAGTTGGCCTATGACTTAGTGACCTTCCATTCATTGATAATTTATGCTATGATAAACCCATGGATGCTTTCAAAAGCACCTTCAAAAGGATAGGGGTAGTCATCAAGCCTAGTGAAGGGTGTGATGTGATTTCCAAATAACTTGAAATGCCTACAGATTTAAAGGTAATAACATGAATTGGATAGGATTAGACAATCAAGAATCATTGAGTGTCTCGAATAGAATGTCATTGCATCTGGAGACATTCTCAAGCATTGGAGTAATGTATATGGAGAGACATTCTCAAAATATCAACAGATGAAAGGCATCAAATTGTGACGACTCTCGGGTGTTTTAACAGGGAGAAGACTAAGAAGCATAGAAGAATGTAGTAAGTGCATGATAAGATAGAACCAATACAAAGAGACCATGAGCAAGAAGAAGCACAAGTAAGGTAAATACACATATACACATTGATAAATTGAATGAATAATTACTCAGATTAGGTAACTCTTTATATACATACATTATATAAATATTGATTTCCAAAGTTTGATGCATATTATACATTGAAAATGCTAGTACATGTACATCACCAATAAATGAAAAAATAATCCATAATGTCTTAAATATTGTCAAGTGCACATCATATTAGTTTCATGCAAAAATAATCTTAGAAATGTAAGGTCTCATACAAAATTATCAAGTTCCAAATAGTATTTTAATGTGCATAATAAATACAAAAATGCCCAAATAGGTCATATACCATCAAGTTCAAATGCCATATAGGCGTACATACAATGCCATGCACATAGGCATACAAAAACAATGTCATGTAAGACATATATATTTCCTACTCATCAAAATCTATCCCTCTCTTGGCCTTGCTCGAAGAAGGCCCTCCCTTAGACGAAGATGGAGATCTATGAGATGACTTTGGATCATCCGAGCCCATGCTTCGAGTCCTCTTCCACTGAATACTCACCTGTAGATGAGCCTGTAAATGCAAACAATTTTTTTGTCAAAACTTAATTTATATATGTTTTCAACATGTATTTAAGACCATGCTAGAATGAAAGTATTTACATAAATACACAAACTTACCACAAGTTTCGATCACGCCAAATTTTCATCTCACGCTCAGATGAGTCATCAGGAGCTCCTGCAGTATGAAATGGGGGTACGAAGATGATGAGATGGAGGAGTTCGTGCCCTCAAAGTCAAAATGGAGGGGGTTGAAGTTCCCTACATACACATAAGATCAGAAAATCTAACATCAGAATTAGTGAAAATAGAACTAAGTACATGTATGTACATAATGACAATATTTTAACTAATTTTATCAATATAGAACTATTGTTTTTACCCCGCCACGCCTGTGAATCAAATGAACAAGGTTATGCTACCTATCACAGGTAACTCCTGCATATACACAATGAAGGACATTATTAACATAATTTAATAATTCTACAATGAAAGACATTACTAACATGTAATTTAACATAATATGAATTACACGAGAAATTTAACAAAATTTACGTGTTGTTTGAATACCTCAGTGAGTTGCAGAGATGAAATCGCAATGGCAACACCTTTATCTACTTGTCGCAGAGATGGTGGGGTGTCTAGTGAAGTCAACATCTTTATCAAACATGTATATCACGTGAGTTAGATGGACATACAAGAACATACATATATTTGACTTCAAAAAATATATATATATATATATACATATATATATATATATATACACACATACATACACACACACACACACACACACACACATGTATGTGAAAATTTTACATAATTAACATTCTAAATTACCTCTGTGAATGTATGTGTATGCATGGTGCTCGCCGCCTGTGGTCGGGATGAAGATGTGCACCTCCCGCGTGCTGTAATATCAATGCATATACATGTACAAATACAATTATTTCAAAAATTTAACATATATAAGTAAATCAAGTACTCCAAACTTTTTTGTAACACACATAACAAAACATAACAAATTTACCTGTGAAGGTGATGCCGATGAATGTAATCCAAATGTCTCACTCAAAAGGACATCTGACATAGTGACATTATCGTGTGCACCCCTAGCACCAGGTGCACCAAAATCAAGTACGCATGAAAGTATCGTCCTCCTCGGGCCCCAAACATATGCTACCACATGATGAGAAAAGATGTGGCCTCATGCTAGTACTCCCTGAGGGAATACTGTGTACCTCCATGAGCATCTGGCTCATAAATCTCCCTCGTATGTCAAACAAGGGTCACAGATAGCCCCTGAAGCACGTGGAGTGTATCAATCTCTACTTGTCTCCTTCACTGCTTGAGGGACAATCTCAGGGTGAGGGGGCTTTGTGGGGAATCTACCCTATGAATAGGTGCACATTGTGCACCTGGTCGATCTGTGTAGATCCTTTTCCTCGGCCCTGGAAATCTGGAAATCAAAATAATTTGGGATCTCGTTGAGGATAAACTCGCAATAGAGTTTCCTCATAAAGTATAGTGGCACCTCGTTGTTATTACAAGGTGGAAAATCAAACACCATCCACCATCGGTCCCAAAAATTATTTTTAATCAAATTATTATTGCACCAATGGATGGGAAACCATTTACATGACAACAGAACAGGAAAATTAGTGTGGGGGTCCATGAATAAGGTGCATATGAGGTCTTTTGAAATTTATTTTTTCTTTACATCCACATATGACAATTTGTTGGAATAATAAACCCTACAACCCTCTCTGTAAGTTGTCCAATGATCAATTTTCCCCATTTTCGCATCAACTTGAACAAGTAATGCCTCCAATGTGTTTGCAAGAGAGGCGCGGTGGGGGTTTGTAGATTGTGAATCCCTCATTGTTTTGATTAAATCCTCAATTTCAATTTTGTTTTCAACTATGTGGGCTGCTAAATCTTCTTGACTACCCGGGGATGTTGAGAAATTATGGGAGTGTTGGGAGGGATGATAGGAATATAGGGTTTGGTTGTGGTTGATTCCCTCGACCTCTAATTGTAATAATAAAAAATATGTATTCAATTCAAATTTTAATCTATAATTATCATATTTCAAGGCACATCTTCCTTTTGGTAATTCTAGATTTGTATGTTGTATGAGACTTTTAGTTTTTATAGCTCCATTGTTGAATTCTAATCCATATAACTGAATAAGTGATTAAGGCGATATGACAAGTTCCCAATTATGAGTGTGTCATCACGGAACCGAGCATGTCATACATGTCTTTAAAACTTTGATCAAAGTAGTGTAAGATCACGATTACACTTTGTCATTATTTCACCAAGATATAAGTTATGAGATCTTTGGATGGGAATTCCATGGAGAACCTAGGTAGACACTTAGAAAACATCACTTAATTATCAATGCTTGATAAAGGAAAAACCAAAGGATACACTTGATGTATTGGCTCGTAAAGAGTGTTGAGGGGGTCAAGTAGGATCTGTATACTCTCATGCAGACTACACATGGTTTATGATAGTTATCGAGAATGGATTGCATTAATATTTATGTTGGATTTAAATATATGGGTATTTAAATCGTGAAGCATAAAGTTATAAAAAAAATTCCCTAGATGAGAAGTGACAAAAGTGGATGTTACATTTTGGTATCAGAGCTGAAGGTTGTAGCTCTTGGACCTATTGAGTCCTTACACTTACTAAATTTTGATTTTTATTAATAAAATAAAATGAATGATAGAAGGATATACCATGGATAACGAACTAGACCAAGCAATGTTTTAGGTTTGATGGTAAGTAAGTTAGAAAAAAAAACTCTAACAATCCTTCATGACACACTAAACTAGATAGATGCGTGGAGTAACTAGTAAGTGTGAATTGGATAAGCTAAGATAAACAACTTAGGTTGAATGATAACAATCAACATAGGGTTACTAGATTGAATGAACTATCTTAATGATAGATTTGGAACTTAAATCCAAAATGACCTATAAACCCGCAAAGGGTAGATGGAGTAGATAGGAAAGAATTATATGTACAAGTAGTAGTGAGCTAAAAGGCCAAACAAGATTGAATGAAATATACAATAAATTTTGACTCAAAAAGAGTAAAATCAAAATAAGAGCATTGATTCATCTTCACCCCTAACCTTTAGGAAGAAAGGTAAGCGAGAAGAGAGAAGGAGAGCCTAAAATTCTCAAGGGTCTATAATCTTGATAGAAGAAGATTACCAAGTTTATTATAGTCTTTTCATGCACTTTGTGTGCCTTGATAGAGACAAGGAATGAAGAAATAAATGCCGAGGGTAAAATTTGTACTCTTAGGCCTAAGGCAGAGTTGATACTATTTTATGTGAATGTGTAGCATATTTTTAAAATTTACCTTCCATTCCTTGATAATCCTAAGATCATGGGTTGAAAATCATATGTTTAGGATAAGTACATGGTGCTAAGACCTAACAAGTTGGTAATAGTGGATCAAGATACAAATCATACCTAAAATCAGATCTACAACTATGTGAAGATTAGGAAAAGATAAAAAGGATTGGTTACATTTAATTGATTGTGTTTTAATGATTGATTCTTGTTACCAGGATATAATGTGAGGGTGATTTTGAGATGGATCAAGGTATCTAAACCCTTACATAATGATTATTTTAGGTGATATAAGCATCTGTGTATGAATTCTTAAGAGGTGTAGTTTGTATACAACCCTGATTAGTTGTGAACTATGGTCCTGAATTGAGGCTTAGTAAATAAAAGGAATTTTTGACTTTGCCAAAGTAACCATTGAATTTTGGGAAAATTTGTATACTTCTTGGAAAGATTTGATATGAGATCCCTGCTCTAAAATATCTATGGTAAAATTCTCTGAGAGTACAGTCTGTTCCTCGCTCAATGGTGATAAGAGGATTCAATTCATGAAATTGAAGGAATTAGGAACTGTTTGAGTCACTATCCACCCTTTGCATGAGATCAAAGATTATGTAGAGCATAATTGTGTATTACCTTTCTCTTGGGAGAATATTTCTAAGTTTGAGTAGGAAATAAAAAGATGATTCCTATCATATTATCCAAGGGATACATTGTAAGATAATTATTAAGGATTTTCTTACATTCTCTTATCTAGAAATAATAATTAAAGACTTTGTTTGTGAGTAGAGTGAACTCTTGACTGAGGTAAAGGAAAAATTTGATGATGAAATTCAGTGCCTAGGTAAATTTGGAAGACCTTGTAAATAAGAGTATGATTAAGGGCTTCTTTAAGCGCCAAGAATAAATTAAATGATAAAAAAGAAATAAGCTGTAATTTTTGAAATAAAATTTTGAATTCTTTATCATATGATAAGAGGTTTGTTTGAGCTATGAAATTATGTCAGCCATGATGAATTTAACATTTCTTAACCTCACTATGGAATTTAGAATACATGCTTAAGTTCAGATAGGAACCTAAGATGTAGTAATTAATTTAGGTTGTTAGCTGAAAAAGCAAGTGACCTAACAAAAATTTTGGACTAGGAAAATTTAAAACAACGATTTCCTAGATTATTTTTTTCTTATTTAGCTTGATTTTGGCTACCTGATACAAATATTAAATATTATTGCCTGATATGATGAGATAGAATGACAAAATATATTTCATATTTTTGAGTGTGTGATAGTTTTTTTATAGTTGAAGGGCAGAGTTACAATCAATAAAATTGATTTGAGATTGACTAAAATTTGGAAAATTACATATACTTGAGGAAAATAATGACTTTCCTCCATGATTGATCAGACACAATTTTGTGATTGATTGTTCTGAATGCAATAATGATTAGTAAATGATCGGGGTGATGATTCATTTAAAAGGGGAGTATGTCATACCCCACTATGTTATTTTCCTTCGAGACAAAATGAGTTATGGCTTGTTAAATTACCTATAGAGGCAAGTTGTCATGTGTCGATGTGAGGATGCAAATGCAACTATATAGTTGGAAATACTTCCATAAGGAAGTATGTATGACTGCATAGGTGCATATCTAGTGCTGCACTAGCACCCATCACCTTGCGATCAGCGATAAATTAATTATTCGCAACCAATCCTTAACTTGTTTGTAAATGTGACTGATCTTCATCTCTGTCCCTAGAAGTGATTGTATTTCAGTTGTACTCTTGGTTACGATATTTTTATGTAAATCTTAGGATTTATTTTACTTACCACAAATTGATAATTACCGGTGATTATGGATATTTTTGGTACTAACCATCTTGGATGGCCATATAGATATATCAGATGAATATACTTGTTCACTGTGGAAATGATTTCACAATATTTATAAATCTATTACATGGATTAATATTGCATATAATAGGACTATAGGAAATTAATGATTAATATCTTGTCAGAGGGCTAACTATTTTGTGGGTTCAACTGCTATAATTGTCACTTTGCGGTAGTAATACAACACTAGTTTATTAGATGCAAAACCATTATTAAGATAGGATCTAACCTATGGTTAAGTCTTATTTCTTCCAGCTGAGGTTCTTAAGACCTCATCATGTTGAATTTTGAAAGGAATGACATTTTATGTAGTTCATTGCCTTCTTGTTATAATTGGAATTTAGAATTGGTAATTACTTGGTATAGTCGACCTCACCATGATAAGTTGAAAGGTGGATTAATTTATGATAAGGATGAAGTTTGTATAGGTATGGTTGATTATCTTATAGCAATAAGGTACTTAAACCATATTAAGGCATGGTATTGTCGAATGATTGGGAAATAATGTTTTTATAAAAATGATTAGTAGCGAGATCTAAGTACCCATGCAACGATAATGTAAATGTGTCACATGGATTTTAATTATTGTGCTATGGATTGAAGTGGTCAAACAAATATGCATTAAATGGGTTTTACTACTTGATTGTTTAATTATAAAAAGAATTCAATATATTCAACACATGCATAAAGGTAAAATTGACAAGCAATTGAACTCGAGTTATTTTATTTTGGATTAAATTTTTGTTAGCATGCCAATGATCAATTATCCAAACTCCATCACCATCATTCTTGAAGTGGGAATTTAGTGAAATTTATTAAAATCCACTAAGTAGAAGTTGCAAGAATTAATTTACATTTATTACTCTAGTTGTGAACTTTCGGAAGATCACCTTAGATTCAATTTGGTCTAACCCTAGTTCTTTTTGTTTCCATTGTTATGATTCACTATTGAGATCGTATGTGAATCCATGATGAGCCAATTTCGGGGAACTCCACTGTTTATGCATTATATAGAATTTTTATGCGGGATGTGGGATATTGGGTGCTATAAAAATTGTGATGTAAATGGAGGGAAGGTTGTGAATTGTTTGGGAGAAGGAATGTTTATTTTTAATGATTTAAAGAGATTCAAATTTGTACATCGTGAGGAAATAACAAGAAGGAATAATATTTTGTGGAAGGGTTTGTGTGTGGAAGGAGGTCTCAGTTTCCTCTATCTTAGAAAAAGAAAGAGAAATCCTTCATAATTTCAAGCATGAACAATTCCTACCTTGTCTTTATAATTTAATCCATTTTGTATTTAGATTATTATGAGATATCTGCAGTAATTTCTCCCTTTGATCTTTTGAGCTGGTTTTGATTGATATACTATCGAATAGGGTTGTATCTGGAAGTTATTTAAGTGTATTTGTTTTATTTTTCCCTGATTGGAGAAGTTAATGTGTGCATATATTTATGAATATTTGTCTGTAAACATCTGTTGGTGTCTTTACGACATTTATCAATTTGGTACCACACTACATCCGGGTATATATGTATATATGTATTAATATAGAGAACCATGGGTTTAGGAATAAGTTGTATTACCATTTGTATATTTACCCATAATCATTCTATAATTAAAAGGTAGATGTTTTTCTCTTCTGAAGGGATTCAGGGGAATTTTCACCTTCCCTATGTTTCATAGTTGTTCTTAGACCTACAACTTGATATGGGTAATACGATTTTACTTGATATGATTGAATTTCATAAGATGGGTTTGGGTGTTCAGCTAAAATTTGTACCTTCCTGTGATTCTTGGAATCAAATGACCTGGAGATTATATATGACTTCTGGAAAATATTGATTGGGTTTTGACGTTGATTCTAGACTTAAATGTAAATGGGAAAATCATGGGGTATACAATCTGTGGTGTTTTAACTGTACTTGTTCAATCGTTGGTGATGAAATTGATAATTATTGATTATTGTTGATTTGGGTTCATCTGCTTTCTATCTAAGACTTGTAGAAATAGTAACCCCACCATTATTTGGGTAATTGTTGTGATTTATAATTATATAAGCACATGTTTTGATTTCTTTTTTTTAATATTGGTAAATAGTTTTTTGAAAGGGACTATACCCTTGTGTACAAAAGAAGGCCTAAAATCCGGAATAAGAGAGAGGAGCAGAGAAGCTGTAGCAAAGCACAAAAGCTACAGCGAAGAACAACGAAGGAAGCCCTGTAAACACTACACAAGCGAGACTTAACGAGAAAAACAACGGCAAAAAAAAAAGCAAGCAAGCCTACGGCCCAAGCGGTAAAAAACAATAAGGACAGCAAAAGTAGTCGGGACTACTTCTTGGCCGCTTGATCAATACTCATCTTTACTCTTTTCCAAGCATGATACATGCCCAGCATGGTCATATGAGCAGCATCCGTCTTATCGAGCTCCTCTCTGGTTCTTTTGCTCTCTTTCTCATTGCCCCAAAGTGTAGCCGGGACACCGCTAAGCTGTGAAACACTTCTTGCATGACTTTCGATGAACTCCTCGATGGCCCTGAAGGCTGCAATATTATACTCATGCCTAGTCTTCATCTTCCCTAGGCGGGAGTCTAAGGAGGTCGTTTTTACCTTGAACCTATATCGTGATTATCAGTTCATGCGATGAGTATGGATGGAAGTGATAGATTTTTTGCTCCTTTAAGTGATTGTTTGGAGGTGAGACTCTAGTTGAAATGAATAACATTCATTTTTGGTGCATTCATTGGTGGATTCATTCGGATATTAGGTAGAGATAGGAATAAATCTTATTTAAATCTACAACTTAGACTTTTTGTTGTCAAATGCAAATTTTTATCCACTAAGTCGTTTGTGAACAACATATTTACAAGTATCTAACCTAACCCTTTAGTCTATTGAAATGTTATTATATGTTGATGGCAAGGCCTATATTTTTATAAGGTAACTTTGTTACTTGTCACTTCGTAAGCTTTAAGGTAAGCACGTTTTCTCCATCTTCTACAAAACTACAGACTTCTTTCTTAAGGATAGGTAAATATACTATCATTGTTCATTTGTGACTTAATGATTGTTAAACTTTCCTTAATAAACTTTGGTGACAACACATTATGATTGGGTAACCAATTCAATAGTTTTCATTGATCAAACTAGGATTTATGAGTAAAATGAGTAAGATATGTCAAAATGGCAGATAGATAATATATGAAATATCAAATTTATATATATCAAATGATTGACTGTATCTTTCTTAGTGATTAAATACTTTGAATTATTTACCTTAAACAAGGAATTCTTTAACATGCAAGACATGTTTTGAAATATTGTATAAGTTTTCGGATGATCAAATCCAAATGCATGACTGTGAAGTAGACACTTAGTCTCTTGTGCTACTAATGTCTGATTATATTTAAGAACTCATAACTTCGTTATGAGGTGACTATTTGGCTAAGTATGTATTCTTTGTCTGATGATATAGCTAAGTATGACTTATATCATAATGGATTCTTATTTTATACCAGTTGCAATGAAAGGCTAAGGAAGTCTGGAATTATATATATATATATATATGATCAAGTTTCGGTTGTGGCCTTACTTGAATTTGGATCTTATTACGACTGAATGTAATAGGAAGTAACTCAATTTGATGTGTTGTATTAAAGATTATACAAGACTATATGTTGAGTTATGAAGTATATTTTTCCTTAATTCTTACAAGTTATACTATATATAACTTAAATATATATGATAAAAATTCTTATACCTTGTTAAGGTATTATTGGACTAATAAGAAATATATTGATTAGAAGTTATGTTTAGACTTCTATGGACTAGATATAATGTTACATTGATATAAGTATGGGCTTATATGGCTGTAATATTATTATTCCAGCTTTGACTCTTCTTGAGTTGATTGTAATTAGTTATGTTGATTGGATTAAGTTATGTTATTAGAATGGATTGAATATAACTCTGCAGTGACATAAGTATGGGCTTATATGGTTGTGGTATTATTATTCGGTTTTGGTATTACTAGGATTGATTGTGATAACTTGGATTGAGTATATACTTATGTAAAACATCCTACTCAACCACCTTGATACTAGTATATAGTAGGAAGACTAAGGTCGACTACTTGCATGTCTTATTATACTTATTACTAGTAAGCGGTGATCAATTGGAATATTTGCAACTAAGTTATTATAATATATATTGGTTGAGTATTATTTATTATAACTAGCATTATATCGTTTTAAGGTTGTTGATTTGTTTGGTTTGTAATGATAGACCATTGTGTAAATGACATCACCCAAAAAAATGGACCATAAACTATTACCCTTGACGTATGATTTATGCATGATGAATTAATTTTTTTATGTGGTTAAAGAAATGAATGTTTCGGGGATTACTGTAAAATGGGAAAAATAAATGAATATAATATTATAATGATTAAGTTATTGTATTTAATTAAAGTTAATATTTTGTGTTTCCAAAATTATTTGAGAAAAGATTATAATTTTGATTTGTGCTCATTTAGGTCAGTTAAGTAAGTGTAACCTAAATGCATTTTTTCCTTTAATAAAATACTAAATGGTTTAAGGTGTAAATTGGGGGTAAGGACTATTCATGCCAATTTGTATAAAACTGACCATGATTTCATCATGCAGGTTAAGAGGATCATCAAGATGGTAAGAAATAATTAGTTGGCTTGATTGGTTGGCGTTACTATTTTCATTAAGGAAAGGATTGTAATCTTAATGATCTATGTGAAATACATAATTTGAACTTATGATTATTTTAGGAGAAATGAAAATGAAGAGTTAGATAAGAAGACTGCAGTGATAAAATGAATGAACCCTATTTGATATGGAACCTTGGAATTCAACAGTTAATGGTTGATGATGTATTAAAAATGTATGACTTGTTCAATTGTATATGAACATGAATTTAATAAGATGACTTGTTCTATATGAATAAGTACTTGAGAGACTTTTGTTGTGGAATTAATAATGTATTATTGATAAATTCTAAATCATTGAGATTTGCTATTATTATGTGTGACTGTGAAGTATTTATCAAGGATGTAATTTAAGTATAAATGTTTATATATTTATGCATATGATACTTCTTCAAACATTGAAATAATTTTTAGGACACTTATCTGTTTAGAAATTACAAGAAGATCTCATGCCTCAAAATATATCTAGTCTAGTAGTAGGAAACAAGGTGGGTCATTTTAAAATGGAATTACTAAGGTGTTCCTTACAAACATATAAAGAGAATATGAATATGTATGTACGAATCCTAGTGAGTGAACACAAACTATCATTTGATTATATGATTGTATAAGTAATGTTGAATTAATTAAATAATTACATTGATTTACATAAGTACTTTGTTAAGAAAAATAAATGGGTACTTGAGGAGTAAAAACCTTTAAATAATTATATTCTTGTTTACCAAAATTAAGGGTACAATATAATAGAATGTTGTACCTTAATATGGAAGCTAGAATTTTCAGGAAAATTAAGCTAAATTAAGGCAAGCCTAAGTGATACAGATATTTATCCTTGGGAAAAAATAAATATAGGTCATATAATATGTATTAACTTGGAGATTTTAATTTTTCACCAAAATACATGATTGGGTTTTTCATTCTATTCAAAAATAACTAATGTAATCCTAGGTACAGAATTAAATAATGGAATGTCACTCTCCTATTATAGATTTACATGGGCATGAATCTCACTTAACAATATAGGAATCGTTGTTAAGAACAAGATAAGGAATACAAATAAAAATTTGTACCACACTTATTTCAGGTCCAAAGGGTAACCCTCAAGGTGTAAATCCTATAGTTCATTATGAGAACTACCAAATGATAAGTGGATAACGTGATGATAGGCTATTGTTGATATCTGTTAAACACTAAGTACATAGTAATGTCTTAGCAAAAGTGTTAATGTGAAAGATACCGAATAGAATTCTAATTTGTCATAGTGGCACATCTTCCTTTTGGTAATTATGAAGTTGTACCTTGTATGAGAATAGTAACTATTTATAGCACCATTGTTGAATGCTAAATAATATAAATGAATAAGTGATTAAGGTGAGATGACAAGTTACCAGTGGAGAGCGTTTCGTTGCAGAACTGAGCATGACATACATGTCTCTTAAACTTTGTGCAAAGTAGTGTAAGTTGTTGATTACACTGTCGTGATTTCACCAAGATCTAAGTTGTGGGATTTCATATGGTAATTATATGACGGAACCTAGGTAGAAATTTAGAAATCATCAATGCTTGATAAAAGAAAAACCAAAGGATAAACTTGATGTATTGTCTCGTAAAGAGCATTGAGGGGGATCGAGTAGGCTCTTTATACTCTCATGTAATGTGCATGGTTTATGAAAGTTCTTGAAATGGATTGGATTAATATTCATGTTGGATTTAAATATATGTGTATTTAAATTGTGAAGCATAAAGTTTTAAAAAAACCTAGATGAGAAGTGACAGAATTGGTTTTTACGAAAGCTTACATGATGATAGTAATGCTTAGTGCTTGGTCCCTCATTTTGAAAACATAACTATGTATTTATATGTATACCTTGTTTTAATTTCATAATTGGCAATTGGAAGGATGACCCATAAGTGAAAAATATTCCCAAAAGATAAAAGAGACCCAAATGGAGGAAGTAAGGTATGAAAGGGTCGGGAGCAGGAGGCGGTACTTTCTTGGTGGGAGCTCGTGTCTCGTAGCTATAAAAGATAAATTAGTTAATTTCTAACTGGGATGTAGGGTGTGTAATACCCAATAGAAAGTAAAATAAAAAGAAAAAAAGGCCAAAGATAATTTTCAACCACTATTTTTCTTACTTAGAAATCATGTAAATGCTAGCATGCTTTAAGGACCTAGAAATGTACCCAAGTGTATGATTTTGTGTCTTTATTCTCCCCAATTTATGTTTTAGAGTGAATAATCAATAATAGAAAGTAGATAGAATATGCATACCTTATGATCCTATAGAGAGTGTGGTGAATAACATGTTGAGTGGACAAGTGAAGTGTGGAATGATTGCAAAGTGAAGCATGAAGACTAGGAAAGGAAAGTGACCCCTAGGGGTGACACATATGCATTGCTTGTAACTATTTTCATGCTTGTATTTTTGTTGTAGGATATTTCTTATTAATTTTTAAGGATGAACCTAAAAACTAAGATAAAAAGAGTAGTCAAAGTCCTGTATATGAAAAATTTGAGCAAAGTATGAAAAAGTATGTAAAATTGTGTAAAAGTAGTAGTAAAGGAAAGTGGGCTCTTGATGTAAAAGAGTGTAAAGGATAGAAAGATGTCTTGAAATGTTGTGAAGAGTGAGATTTTTGGGCGATCTCATGCTGATAGTGATTTTTTTGGGTGATCTCACACCAAGTGCGAGTGTTTTGGGCGATCCCATGTCAAGTGCAAGTTTTTGGGTGATCTCATGCCAAGAGTGAGTATTGGGGAGAGAGGTCTATTTTTACTCTCCTTCGACGAATATAGCTAATAAACACCACAAAAATTAGTACATCAAAAATTCATTCCTTTTGTTTCAAATTGTTCCAAATTATTTCGATTGTACTTATTGTAGGAGATAGGATGCATTCATGTGGAGGCTTATGATTGTATTTATAGAAATGCTTTGAAGATTTCGTGAACTATGTTAAATTGAGAAGATAATTGTTTGTGTATTTAGGAAATCAGCACCTAGGGGAGGAAATAGTCACCCAAGTGCTATTGTTTGAGTCTTTATGATAGTTTTTATACTATGTGCTATACCCAAATCAAATTTTGGTCCATTATATGACTATATTCCTATGCTTTTACGTACTATTATGTTTTGTATTGTAGATCTAATATGTTAGGTGTGATTTTTTCACCCAATGTATGCCCCCCATCATTCGGGTTGCATGTGACAACTGTAGGAGAAATGCATCCCAAAGAGAGGACCGATGCTAATCTAAAGTGGATACTGCAGGGGGTAGGGACATGGTAGAAACTAAGGAACATGCAAATAAAGTGGGCTAGTAACAAGTGTTAGTAGTAAAAGTAACTAGCATGTAAAAGAAGAAAATTTAATAATCAAGTGGGCAAAAAAGATAAAATGTAAAAATAAGGTGTCAAACATGGGACATTGCTCACAATGTCACAAGAAAATCAGGAGCAAAGGGGCTTATTGGCAAGAAAAATTTCGGTTGGAAAAATTTGGTGGATTTCCGACAATGCTCTTGGACTAGGTCCTTCTTCTTGAATGGGGTGGATCCATTATTTTGTGTGAACAAAACTAAAAATTCGTTGTTTGCCTAAAGGTCGAGGATCTAAAAGAGAAACTCAATTAAACATGTGGAAAATGTTTGTAATTCATTTCAAGGGAGGAATTTTCTAGATATGTGGGAAAAGGGAGTGGGAGATTAAGGAGGGGGATTAATATCACAAGTAGGAAATTTAGATGTCTACAAATATTAATTAGATCATTTCAAGACACATATTTAGAAAGAACAACAACATTGTTACCAACACCAAGACATGACAAAATTATGAACATAAAGTCTCACTAATTCCCTCATCAAGAAAATCATAAAACTCATTTCTTATTTATTGAAATTCGACAAATTTTTACAAAGAGAGGAATGGAAGAACATATGAGGATAATAGAATAAAATATCTATTTCTTTTTCTTTTCACAAGTAGTTATCTACTCTTGAACATATAAAATTGACAACCCTTAAAAATGGGGAAGTCATTAAAATTTATATAATTTAGAAATATTTTCACTTCCCCACATGAATTTTCATTTTTCCTTTACAACATGTGACTCTTCGTATTCCTAGGAATATAATTAAGTCCCATTTTATTAATTAAGGGTGACTTATTACAATGTCAATTATAGTCACATTTAAATGAATAGGAAAAATAGGAATAAGAAAAAATGAAAAGTACAACCCCAACGAAGAAATAGAACATGAAGGAAGAGGGGAAGGGGGAGAGAAGAGAGAGAGGGGGAAGAAGAGAGATAAATAATACACTGAAAACATTGCCCTTAATGATTCTGATTCACTTTCTAATGGATTTTTTCCAAGATCAACTAGAAAAATATCCACTCCCTTGGGATTTTTTCCAAGATCAACTAGAAAAATCTCCACTCCCTTGAACTCTTTCTTTATCTTGGGCCACCATAGGTGTAAATTTCTCATGTTGAGGAATGCGGGCATGACTCAAGGAATCAAGCAAACCATCCTAGATGGAATTAATGTTCTTTATTTTAGTGAACCAAGATCGATGTTTCTTTTCAATTCTTGATATCATAGCTCTAATCTCAGAAAGAGACTCAATGCATCCTCATTGAAAGAAAGGGGTCCCCAACTTATTTCTTGACATACTCCTCAAATGGCTTCAACAATTCATTTACTGAGGTGTTCTCATCAATGGCAGGCACTTTAAGCTTCTCGCATCCTCTTGTTGACATCATCTTGCATCTTGGAGGCATGCTCCTCATTTAAGTCCAACTCATCCAAAACATGATTCAACATCTCATACTGAGAGACAAGATTCCTTGCCTATACATGTGACAAATTATTAGATTGAAACTCAAACACCTTTCTATCCACCAACACATGAGAATTAGATTTTCCCATTTCCACAACCAGTGGGTACACTTGATCCCAATGTTATTTTTATTCCTCAATCTCATCCCTTGTCATTCAAGATTTGTTGGTAGTCATGCACATATACCTATACAATGAGATCATCTTTGGAAGCAGTACTTTCCCTTTCTCCATGATGTTTTTCACCCATTTTCTTTGGCTCATCCATGCACAATGAAATCCTATGTATTTTTAATGGACCCTGGATCAAAGCTACTGATGGGAGTAACTTCTTTGATTGGAAGAGATGAAGAGTCATTCAGGTCCATGAAATGTTGTACATATGAGGTGAGTGTTCACACATGGTCTTCCAAGTGATCAATCTTCTCTTTGTACCCTTGATTCCTCGTGAGGAGGCAATTAGAAGACTCTTGGAACATATGTGAATATCCCTCGTGAGTTGCTAGGCCTATGGAATTGGTTCTCATCTCATAGTTAGCCAGGGTCATTTTTTTAGTGGGCTTGATTACCATTAGTTTGACTACTTCCACATACTGATTTCCTGAGGCATGAGTAAAAAAGTGAGAAACTTCTTGAGAAATTTTTTTCTTCTTCCCCTTGACCAATGTTGATACAACTAAGAAATAAGGGAAGTCACCTCTTAAAATATAAAATCCCCATTTGTGATTATTTATTTCATCTAAAGGAACATTTCATTTGTCTCTAGTTTAGAAACTAGCATGACTTTCATTTCCTTCTTAGGGTGAGAAGGTACATCTCATGCAAGAGGAACATGAGTGGTAGTAAGAGGTGGGAATCTTTGGTTCTGCTTTGAGGATCGAAAGGTAGACTAGATCACTTTACCCTAGATCTATTTCTACCACAAGATCATATGTTGTTATGAACTTCTTGTGCAACCTTTTGTAGTAGGGGATTTTGATTCCACTTCCTTGTGATTTTAACTTTCTCTAGAATGAGCTGATCCTGAAGACTTCTCCATGACCTTTGAAGAGGAATGATGGTATGCCTACCTTTGAAGAGTGGGGAAATTTTCTAATGCAATTAGGGTTTCCTTCTTAATTATAAACCATTCCTTTGATCTTTTGATGATGACCTCGGTTGCTTGCTTATATCTCCCGATTCACCGACACTCCATGTCACCCGAGGAAGGGTGAGACCTTTACTGCTTGATATTTTGAATCATACAAATATGTGCCATCATCTTGGATGCCTTCTTCATACTAGTCAAAATTGAATCTTTTCATTTTCCCAATGGTCATCCTCATGTGGTCTCTTTCCCTGACTTCAAAATCATATATGTATTTCACCTAATGGTCTTCAATTTTTGTAACATGATATGACTATGGGAGGTGAAAAGTGTTTAGATCACTTCAGATATCGAAGTATGCCCTTAGGGAATATGAATATAAAATCAAAGGTGTGAAGGTATCTTCTGGTGTGTAAAATCACTTAAAATTTTGTAAGAGAAGATTTCAAGGGAGACGGGGAAAGAGAAATTATTCCTTTTCTGGTTCTTGAGCTTACCATGAACATTATCAATCTATCTAGTTGAATAAGAACAACAAAATCTTATCATTAAGACAACATGATAGAATTCGTATAAAAAGATTAAAAATTGGATACTCGGATGTAGGAGAAAGTGGCAAAATAGATGAAATATGACCCGTACCTTTTGATCAAAGAATCCACTTGTAAGGACAACCTTGAGTGAGGTTTTCCTTCCAGTGTGGAAAACATCATAAACACATCAGTCAACCTCGTGAAATACTAGTTTTCTCCTCTAAGATAAGTTGTGGGTATCTTTCAAATGTCGTATCCTTCGAGAAATATTTTGTGTAAGTTTCAACCCTTTGAATGGTCTCGAGCTCGCAAGAGTGTATACCAAGTATGAAGTCATCGAAAAATTCTTGGAGATCGATACCTAAAGCAATTGATGATGAAATTTTCCACTGATGATTTTATTCCAATCTATTCTCTTCTTGAATTAGATGATGGTGATCATAAAAAGGCCATCTAATCGAAAAATGTTTTGTGGCTTCTTCTATTATCACCCAATTGATAAGGATGATCACATACAAGTGGACTTTGTGGAATTCACTCCATAAGAGATACTTCAACATGCAATAAGGATTTATTCCTTTCTTTAGCCATAGACCTAGTGTCAGGCCCTAAAGGTAGGAATCTATTTTGGACCATTCTTCTTGCTGCAAAATCTTTTGAGATGAAGGCCATATAGTACTAGGTTGGAATTTACATTGAGTGAGATATTACCTTAGGAATGAGCACTACAAGGACTAAGTTATCATCTTCCAATATAATTTGGGTGTCGAGATCATAGTGATGGGAGCATGCCAAAACTAACTCTGTACTTTGTACTAATCTTTGGATGACCACTTGATGTGTACAACCCGCTCATGAAAACCTTATCTTGGTGACTCCTGGGTCTGCTAAGCATCTAATCCTTGAGGTCCTCTAGATCCATGTGGGTAAAATCACTATCACCCACACCGAGTATTCAGATGAGAGAGATTAGATGAGATAAAAGTATAAAAAATTTAATTTCATGTTGACAATGACACCCATTTTGCATTTGGAATGAAGGTTTACTATTTTTAGTAAATTGCATTTTTCACCTTTTTCACTCTGCATCACTTTGTTTGTTGCCTTGGTTGTTTCCTGTGAACACTACCTTGAATAAATTTTCCTTCTTGAGATTTTACTATTTATAGGAAGTGATCATATAGAGAATTAATATTTTTAAAATTTCCATTCCACACCTCAAATTGCAATGAAACCACCTTCATTGGGATAGGTTTCTTCTCTTGATCTCACGTATAAATTTTCATCTCAATTCGACCACTGTAATAAAGTGGAAAATTAAAAAAATTATGAAACTAGGGCATGAAGTCGGGGTTTTTTCACCATAAAAAAATTGGAACATAGATGTAATTGAAATTACATGTTTCTTTAAGGTTCCTAGAAATGATGAATATTTCCAAAAACCCCACCTCGATCCATCTGTGCACTTTGGTTTGTGAGATATAAAATTTTCACTTTCTTGAGTACAAAGTCATTTAGGTGAGAAAATGCACATAAAGCGTTTAAATTTTTTCAAATTTTGTGAAATATTTATTTTTTAAGATCATGGAAACCTAGAGGTTGGAATGGATGAGGAATAACAGAGAGGAGAAATAATCTAGAAAAGTTTTCTAGATTTTCGGGTAGATTTTGAGCAAAATTGAGTAAAATGGAAAAATGCACTATCTCCTTGGTTTTTATGCCTTTGGGGGGTGAATTTTTTTCCCCATATACCATTGGAAAGGAAAAAAGGGGAAAAAATGTGCACCCTATCCCTAGGAGGACAATTTTAGGGAATGCACTAGTGGAGGAGAGATAGGGAGGAACTTATTTTCGGCACTTGAGCTTGAGTTAAAGTCACTTGAGGAGCCATGTGAGAGAAAGGTGGGGGTGAATTTTTTTCCCCCATGTCCCCTTAGAAAATTGAAAAATGAGATATAAAAATGTTCCTCAGCATTAATGTGACAAGTGGCGGTATGCATGGCATGAAGCGGGGCTAGAAAATTTCCAAAAGGTGCTTACGGAGGCCTCTCGGGGTCATGTGGTGGGTCTAGGAGATCAAAGGAGGGAGGTGAACATTTTTATGTCCCCCTTGTCCCCTTGGAAAGGGAAAATGGGGAAATAAAGTGCACCTCAGCCTCATGTTGACATGTGGTCTTGGAAAAATTAACTAATTATGAAGCATATACCTTAGGAAGGACCTTGAAAATGATGTTGCCAGAGCTCATGGAGGAATTTTTGGGAACTTATTTATATGAATTTAAATGAAAAATTCATTTTGAGAAGAATGGGATTGGATTAAAGGTATGATTTAGATTAAAACATCCTAAAAATTTTACTTATTTCTCGGGATTTCCAAAGTTGTGCTGCTGAAAATGAGTTGTGGAAAGAAATGCATGGGTCTTGTGAGAAATACGAAAATACCACCATGTATGGAATCTAATTATATTTCTATTTATATATTTTTTTACCTCTAAATCATTCTAAATCTCCTAGAATCATCTCCATAATTTTAGGTTCTTTTTTGTAATGCAAGCTCCTTGTCTCTAAAAATACCAGAATCAGTAAATCCAACCCTACATAAATAACTAGCATGTCCAAGAAAATCATATGTAGATAACATCTCCCATGGAGTAACATAGTAATCAAGAGGAAATAAAAACATCCCCTACTCATGTTCAAGGCATCCATGTGTAAATCAAATATACGCATCATCATATACTCACAAAACTAAACATATCCACATGTACAAACTCATCATGTACATCCATCCATATCACCTTGATCTCTAGAAGCTCCAAGTATGTCATCAACCAACTCCAAAGCTGAATACAAATCTTGTGCTCATCAATGTCAATAAAAACATCCATGTTAAACCATGCCCACTAATACCAAGTGCAAAGTACCATTTCTCTAATACCACTTGTTGGGGATGGGTCTATGCGAAAACATTTGCAACTATAGAATATCAAATCCAAAACATGAAAATACGGATCTAACAATCCCCAAAAATCTACAAGAGTGGAATTATAAACAAGAATAATCCAAATCACACAAAAGTACATACACATAACACAACATGTACTGTGGTTCACCCAATATGGGCTACGTCCACCAAAGATAAAAATCTCATATATATATATATATAATATTTATCAAGAGATTACAAACTAGCTCTTTCGCACAATATTACATGTATCTCTACAAGAGTATCTCTTCCTCCCACATATCCAACTAGATCTTCCTGAGTACACTAAATTGTGCCTCCATACCACCACCTGTGTATCCTCCATATCTCTAACTGGATCTACCTTAGTGCACTAAAACCATGCCTCTAAAAACCCACCAGATCTCACATACCTAAGCTACCCTGAATCTTCCATTGTGCAACCAAGACCTCATTATATTGTGAATCTACAAACAATACCTCTAGAATGGTCTACCAATGTGCAACCGTAACCATGCAACAAGAAATAAGTCTCTCCATAATCACTGCATCAACATGTGCAAACATGAAGATAACTTCCTCTACAATACTAGATTCCAATGGATCAAGAATACATCATGATCTCATGGATCTGTAATACAAGATCTCACAACATGTGGATCTACAAGAATGAACAATAATAAGATCTCACAACAATTTGTGGAAATAACAAGAAGAAACACTAAGTTTTTTGCATACTATGTAATCCATTACATGATACTAAATAATACAAAGGAAATACAATAGAATATAATACCATATTCACACCAATAGTGTACCTACACTTTCCTTCGTAGACACCTGTAATTTAGCTCGAGCAATTTAAATACTTAAATTGCGCTAATTATCCCCTTTCCCATAAATTGATGACATATCATCAATATAACACATTTTCTCTTCTATTGTCATTAATTAACTACATTACGCTAGTTAATTAACCCTTCTATCCAAAAAATAATCCAATTAGCAACCTTCCATTAATTAATCCTCCCTTCTATCTAGACTAATTAATTATTATTAATTAATTAGCTTCCTCTTCCATTAAATCAATTTATTTGATTAAATTCCTCCCATAGTCTAAATCATGCTAATTATTCCTCTAAAAAGCTTTTATAAGCTTGCACACCTATTAATTAATCACTTTGGTTAATTAATAGACCCCCTCAATTCCCATGGGTCACTAAAGGACAAATTAAACTCTCCTAAGGTTGACTCAACCCTCCCTAAACCTTCCTTATCCACAACTAACCCAACCTCTCTATTATCCCACATGTAAAGGGATGTAGATATTCTTTTATCCATTGGGCTATATAAGGATCCCTCCTCCTACCTTTCTACTTACACCTAAATGAGCATAGAGCCTAAGCTATAGCCATTTTCATCATCTTAGAGTATTCTTCGTTGGAAGAATTAGCTATCTTCATTTATTGCATTCATCCATCCAAGTTTTGAATTCATATGGAGATATGTCAAATGGTCTTGTAGCCATGGATTGAAAAGACTTCATTCTTGAAAACCTTGGGATTCAAACATACAATCAAACATTTGATTGCTAAGGATATAAATAGGTTCATTTCATTTTATTAGCATTCAATAGAGATAGAAATTAATGGATTAACATGTTAGTTTGAATATTTATTCATGTTTTTATGCAAAGATGTTGGTAGATTAGTCTTGTTTAAGCTCTAAGAATGATGGTGCATTAATTTTGATTTAGCTTTGTTTTAGGACTACAAGGCATTATTTCTAATTATCTTTGGATTGCTAACAAATTCACGTACACGCCTTCTATTCAACTTCTCTCTATGAAAGCTCCCATCTTCATGCAATCTGATTTTATTTTTCTTTTTCTTCTTCATCCTTTCAACCAAGGATTATGCTCTTCTTCACTTCTAACACCTCTAACCCTAGTTTTCTAACTTATATAAGCCTAGACAAACTTAGGGCATAATAGCCATGCAATTACATCTAATAGATTTTCTTTAAAACAAAATCTATATTAAATCCCATGACTTATAAATAAAACACTCCACACAGGTAACCGATGTTGGTTAGCACCTGATTGATGCCAATCACTACCTAATTGATGTGTCACTTCCTGACCCATGTTGGTTGATAACTAGCTGATTGGTCACTTCTCGACCGATATCAATCATCTTGTCGATCAATTTCGGTCACTGTGTAACCCAGTCACTTTGTAATGCATGCTCCAATGAAGCTATTTAGCTCCACAACCTAACATCTTAAACCTTTGAATCTTTCCTAAATATTCCTAAATCACTTGAACAGTTTTTGGTTCATCAATACCTCTCCTTGATGAATTGGGCCTAAAAAATGCTCCTAGATTATGCACCCACATTAGAAATTCTAAAAATAGCCATTTATAAGCCTACTTAAAGATCTACCTTGAAAGACATTGTCTCAAAAGAAACTTGTGAACTTGTTTTCATATTTTCAACACATGGGTAAGGGTAAGACCATATACATGGGCACTAAAGGATGAGGATAGGTGTGAAACAAAAGATGAATTGATCTAGAATGGTGTACATGAAGGTTTATAATTAAAATTTTTGACATAGGGTAAAGTGTTTGGTAGTGTCACTCATTAATACAAGTTACGTGACAAAAAGAGCAAATGTCGACATAAAAATTGGGTCACACTCCCTTTGGTTCCCTTGATTAATTAACACAATGCATTTAACTAACCATGAAACCTTTACCCCATATTAATATTTATCCTCATGATATTAATTAATTTAATTAAGTTAATTGAATCCTCACACCTCCACCTCATCATGAAACCTTTCCCTGGAACCATTCCAAGGGAATTTAACTCATGAGTGACAAAGTCATCACTCCCAATGTTGATTCACTACTTGACCTAACTAACTAACACTTATTCCTAAACCTAATTAGACTTCTTCTAAGACCTTTATGCCTTCTCTCACATGAAATCTACTTCCCAAAGCTAACCCAACAAGGAAAACATGCCAAATATGGGAATATCTACCTATTTTTTTGTAAATAGGACTATTTCACCCTAACTGACATTGGTTTATCCTCAATCGACGTCACTCACCTAAATCTTCATCTGTTTCTTTATATAAAATTTTACAACTCTTACACTTTGGTTGGTCATTCAGTTTTGGGAATTCTATTACAATCAAGTGTAAGTATAAAAGACATTACTGCATCTAAATAATGATGACACACCACTAGAGTACAACACAAGCAACATGTTCTCTTCCAGAGCATTGGATCATCCACAGGAACACACAGGTTTCACTGCTGCAGAATTGAACCAGCTATCACCTTGCCGATCAATAACCATCCACCTTCATTCATGAGATCTTTATAGCAACAAGTAAGTAATATGGTTTTCATCATCTATGCTTACCTTATTGTAGAAAATTTACTTTTTCATTATTTCCATTTTTCCTATTACCCGGATATCTCTGTCTTCCCACCGATCCACCTACCCAACCATTTCAAGCCTTTCCACCTTTCTTAACCTCTTCTTCTACATTCACGAGTCTTCTCAGTTATATTACAAGCCTAACCACACCTTCCTAACTCTCTGTGTAATTACAGAGAGGCTAAAAAGACATTTTTATTAATTTATCACCCATTTCCCCTACCGACGTTGGTTTACCTTACCATCATTGGTTTCATCCCTATACCGACATCGGTCACCCGATCAATATTAGTCTTTGTGTTATTTTAGACTCTCAAACTAACATGCCTTCTATTCAACCTAAAACCAACCCAAACCTCACCTAATTCGTCCTAGGCCTTTACCATTCCTCTGACAAACCTTCCTAGCCCAAACAAACCTTTAGTTTCATTAGATTTAGTGATACATTTCATATTTACCATTAAATATAGCATATTGTTTTGTATTGAGAAACCTAAATCATTGCATTACAATAGGACCATTTTATTTCAGTTTCTTATTTATGTTAAATTGGACATTGGATTGATAGCCTCTCTAGGAAGAATCACGCTTCTTGGATCTAGTATACGCTAGGTAGTCCACTATCATATGCTATTTAATGCTTTTTTTGGTCATGTTTTAAATTTATGTGTAGTACTTCCTAGATAAAAGGAGTTCTCTACGATCAACTTGGATAACCTCAACAATGTGTGCATTCTACCTTCCACCTTTGAATTTACAAGTATTCCTCCTAACCTCTTACCTTATCTATTTTACTCAACTTATTGGTGAAACATTTTGGAACACCTAGTGTTACCCATTTGGGTTCTTTTCATTGTTCATTCTTAGGGAATCATTGTGTGTTTATTTATTTTTGAAAGAGAGTTCAAATAAAATCTTCTCCCTTGGAAACATTTTTTTCTCCTACTTGTCTTAGTGAAACTTGTAGTTTGGATTAAAAAGAAAACTTATTTTTATTTTTATTTTGTATTGCATTAGTGAAAGAAATACTCTTTCCTATTCATTATTGCTCTCATCGAATTTCATTATGGATTTTGGTTTTAAAATCTTTGCATCTCATTTCTTTATGCTTCATTGGAGCTCATTTAAATTGTGGGAAACCAATATCATTGGAAGTCATGACCAGCTGATGGTTGACAAATTGAACCATATCTCACATTTTGCACACAATCTCTCTATACCAAACAACTAAAAACAAACTACACATTTCTTAAATAACATCTTTCTTGAAAGAATCTTTCAATGATCACATGATCATAGGAATGACAACGAGATCCAGTTGGTGTTATGGCCAATCATCATATCATAGTAGGGTCTTGTGTACTGCAAAGTATATATTAAGGACACCACACAAATATTTACATGAAACCAGTCATAGTTGTCGGTTTCGTAGGGCACCTTTGGTAACCAAAAACTCTATTCTATTCACAAGTCAGTCGAAATGGCATAAGCCACAACATGAAATCTACATCATATGATTTTGTGTTTGTTAGATTTTTCTTGATTTGTGTTTTGAAGTGTGAGTTTTTCTTTCTCCATTTTTCTCTCCCTACACACTCCACAATCATAGTTGGTGTATTTCGACTGTTTTTGAGTGTGTTAGGATCTATCATTGCTATACTCAGAATTATAGGTTAGCCTTTTATTTGATCTAAATCACCAAAATTCACTTTTTCCATCTCTTCACAAATTTTACGAAGAACTGGTATTAGTCCATCAACCACCATTGATTACATCATCATACCACCATTAGTTGACTGACCACCATCATTTTTGTGCTTTTGGTCATTTCTACCAAAATAGCATTCAATCTACATTTCTATTCTTTTTGTGACTTGTTCTGTCACCTTATCATCTTTTATGTGTTCTGTTATCACCTACAGAGTTCAAATCCATCTCATTCATACATTTTCATCTCCATATTTTAATTTTTATTCATTTCCAATATCGGTATTAGTCGGTGACCACCATCGGTTCATTCATCATACTACCATCGGTTTACTAACCATTGTTGATTCCTTTATATTTTTGTCACTCAGCTAAAATAGTGTTCAAATCATTTCCATCACTTGTTGTGACTTCCTTTGTCACTCCACTACATTTATAGGTCTTTTATATCACTTTCAGAACCCAGTTTCACATGATATTCACCATTTATAGCCAAGTTTTAAAATATTTCAATTTTCCATAGTAACTAACATCGGTTCCTCGACCAAAGAACGGTTATCCTCCTATCTAGGCATCGGTTACCTAACCGACATCGGTATCTATTTTTTTTGGTTTTTAATCTAAACAATGACTAATTCCGCCTTTCAAATCCATTTTGATGCATCTTCCTATATTTCTGTATCATCAACAAAGATTATATTACCAATTCTATTTTTAGTCACATGGTTTTGACTCATAGACAAGCCAACGATCTTGTGTTTCACGCTATAAACCAGCCACTCCAACCTATCCCATCACCACCTTCCATTTCATCACATATGGACCCCAACCAACCTATTACCATACATATCGATGATGAGGAGTTTTAGGAGTTTGTAAGACTCCTTGATCAAAACCCCCCGTTGCATTGCAAGTATTACCTCTCTCACTCATCCACCTATGACTCATCTGGAAAACTTATATATGACATGCCTATATCTTTTCCTCCCCATGTTTCCCCACTTCCACATTAGCCACTACTAGTACATCATTACCTGCTTTCACCTCATCTCCCTTTGGTTTCTCACCTTGACCCCACATTATTGTTATTTTTCACACCTATGACAACTACCGTGCCCTTGATGTTCATCACCGCTACAACATCTACCATATCATCATCCACTACCCTTAGTGTAGGAATACCTACATCATCCACTTCCCATGTACCTTTTTCATCCCAACCACCTCTGGTGTCGGCATCCCACACTCCCTTCCAAAACCTTGTCCTCTCCATCCCACAGTCTCTCCCACTAATGGCCGAAGAGTATTTATGTCCACCTAACCTACTTACACCTATCATAAATAACCACCTATTTCATCTATCACTTATCCTTGGTATTTTCCCATGACAACCATCCCATCATATATTCCCCCATCACAGCTTTCCTACTCGACACCACCACATACTAGAGTGCCATCTACATCATACCCACCTTATCTCCCCCTTATATTGTAGGGGGTGCTCCGTCATCACAACCTACAAATGATCTTATCAAGATGATGATGGAAAAGATGTAAACTTTAGAAACATTTTCTCTGGTTCATGTAAATATCGACATACGATGAGATTTGTAATGAGCCTATTTACCCATCCATTCAAACTCATCCATACTTTGCACATTGGGAAATTCCTAAATTCAAATAATTCAACAACAAATAATACTCACAACAACACTTACAGTCTTTTAAACATGTGTGTTATTTAATCGTTCATGATGATGCATTGATCATGTGAAAATTTCCAATGTCATTGATGGGACCCACTTTAGATTGGTATAGTTCTCTACCTAGTCACTCTATCTTGTCATTCAATCAAATAGATCAACCTTTTCTAGACCACATTTTTATCAACATTGTTAAGAAGGTCACCATGACTAACTTGTACACCACACGCCAATATGAAGATGAATCTATCACATAATTTTTCACTAGTTGGCGAGCCCGATCAAACAACTCACATTACAATTATCTCAAACAAAGTTAATAGAGTTGTTCACAGAGCTTGTCTTTAGACACATCTTGCCAACTCTCCAAATCAAAACCTTCTACATGTTTGATGAGGAATTCACCATGGTTTAGAAACTTGAAATCCATGCCATAGAAGAGAATAAGTTACAATTGCATAACAAGAACAATGCGTTTAAATCAAATGATACCTCTTCTTTTTCCAAACCAAAAAATAATTATTCTAAAGTAAATTGATCTTCCAATGCAATGGTTTTAAAATCCAACCCATCTCATCCATCTAACCAATCAAAATATTCTTCCCACCTTTCTCCTATTCAATATCTTCGAGTTCAAGTAGAAGCAATGAAAATATACTCCCACAGGAGAACCCTACTCTTCAATTGTAGAAAAACTTCTAAAAGTTGGAGCAATCACTCTTCCACCCATCAAACCACATACTAGTTTTGACCCTTCTCATCTTGTGCCTACATGGTACAAAGAAAATTATTACTGCAACTATCATCATGTTAGAGGTCATAGCGATGGTAATTGTATAACTTTCAAAAACATCATCCAAGAAATGTTAGATAATGGAGATATCATATTGGACAACCCCAATGCACCGGATAACAAAAATCGTCACATTTTCAAGAAGTTGTTCCCAAATCATACCTCATCATCTAACCAAACCATTGAAACCTCGACCAATGATAGTAATGTTCGTGAGGCTCATTCCATCTTTGATAGCATACCAACTCATTTTTCTCGGTTTCCTCCCATCCCATCTATCGAGGAAATTCTTGCACAAGCTCCTTCATCCACAGAGGGACCTATTTCATCTGCTCCTCCACCCATGGAGGAGTATCCCTTATCTTCTCCTCCACCCATGAAGGAGTCTACCATATCTATCAATGCAATTTCCCCACTCACCTCTCAACCTGAAGAGCAACCCGTAGTACTTATTATTCTACCCATAAAAGATTCATGCTTACTTTTTTATTCAGCAAAAGAAGAACCTACATCATCCACTTTTCCTTCTCCCCTACCCATAGAGGATCCATTAGTAGTGCTCCTTCCTATTAGTGAGAATTATCCATTGGATTTTAAGGACCTTGTTGATATGATATCATCTCTTCTACCCATAGATTTGGAATCCAACCATTTCTCTGTCTCATAGACACCAGATTTCTTTATAGGGATCACTACTAAATTGACATCAGCCCCTTCCAATTCTATTCCATTCTCACATTTAGCTGACCACTTAGACTATGTTGACTATTTCATGCTTGGGGGTTCCTTCGACTTCCTATCTTAACTCAAATGCAAATGTCATCACAGACACTTCCACTATTTATCCCAAAGTGTTTAAGATGATTAAATCCATTGTACCTAAGTTAGTTGTAGTAACCTCTCTTTCATCATCTTTACCTACACCTACATCTCTACCATTACTCCAGTGACCACCACTTGCACCCAAACCACATACACCTTGACCCACACCCAAATATACCACTACATTAGGGGCCATGATGACACCAAGCCTAGTCCATCCTCATGTTAAACTTGATTTAGCTACCTCTTCCCAATCCATCACCAAAACCACTCCCCAACTAAGAGGAAGACCCAACCTATCAGGTCACATACACCGGCTTTTCCCACTACTCCTTTGTCACCTTCACCACTTCCATCTATCTTAGGTCCGCACCCGTAAACCTTGGTCAAACATCCTCCTACCGGGATACAAAAAACACAGCAGCCCACATCCTCATCATGATCTTCTATTTCTCCTAAATTACCTACACGACCTATGCCTTTATTATTACCTACATCCTTTCCACCTCCCATATCTACACCATTTTTGGTATCCTCATCATTACCCATACCATTCCCTTCTCTTCAGCCAACCCCTTCCACATTACCTTCCACTAGTTTTTTTCGAGGACAACCCATCCCCTTTCACCATTTGCCTTCCCTTCTACATCACGCACTTATTCTACACCTTTACCCAAGAAGGTGCAAACCAAGCCCAACTCCCCACTACCTTCCAAAAAGGTAGTTAAACCTACACCAACCCCCACAACCAGCTCACTAGCTACACCTTTACCCAATAAGGTGCAACCCAAACCCAAAACCATACTATCTACCAAATAGGTAGTCAAACTCACTCAAACTCCAATTCCACCTCCCGTGATGCCTCTTCCACCAAAATAACCCAAAAATTTTTCCAGACCCACACTCACTTCACATTGTGATCCATTGGCAGGGTCTTATGCCAACATCCTACCTAACCTTTTGAAAAACTCTGTCATCACATTACCACCACTTAGACCTTACAACCCACTTAAACCTCAACCAGAAGGGTTTGATGATTCCAAAATTTACACTAACCATCATGTGTCAGGGCATGATGTAGAAAAATGTAAGGCTCTTAAGACTGTTCTTCTCCACTTGTTTCCTCTTAAATAAAAAAATGATAATGATGATCTTTTAGATGAGGACCCCATTCCATCTTTTCCTATCACCACACAAACTCAAATCATATCTATTCGGTGACCTCCATCTCCACCTGCGACCCTTTTACCCTCATAACATTTTATATCAACATGGCATGGTCTCGCATTAGAGAACTAGCCAAAATCCTCCAAAATGCCAGTGTGCCCTACTCCTTTCACAAGACTTTGTTCCTTCACCACTTTTTTTCCCATCCTGCCATTACACCTTTCATGACACACCTTCTTCATCTACCTCTTTTCCTCATATTAACATGATTCAAGTTGCCACTCGTGCACAAAAGGAAAAAGGAAAGGAGAAGATAGACAAACCATCTACTACACCTTTACCCAATATTCCATCTGCACTGCACCCAAAATCACCATCCATGGAATGACATACCCCATTTCTGATGGATTTTCTCATCACACCATTCTTAAATAGATTCACCAATTTCCCCTGAAAAATGTCCCTATATGACCTTATCCAAACCTCTCGATTCTCATTGTCGATCCCTTATTGAGGTCTGCGCAATCCATTGAGGTTCCACCTAATGACCCAATGCTTGTTGCCTCCATTATCACTCCTCATCACATTACCTCTCTCACCACTTTGCCCCCTTCCTTTTCTCCCACTACCGGTCATCAAGTATTCACTTTCAATTTCTCTCGATGACAAGATTGTACCTTTCTAATCGGATGATCTTGACCCTTCCTGTTCATCTCCATTTATATCAAGAATACATGTGTCCTATGTGTCATGATCGATGGGGGTTCTAGTATCAACATCATTTCCTCCCATGCATATAAAAATGCTCATCCCTACAAATTACATACATAATAATACATTTATTCTATATTCATTTAATGATGCCTTGACTTCCACCCTCGGTAACATCATTCTCCACATTTGTGTGGGCCCCATGCCATTCCTAACTTGGATGACCCTAGATTCATGCCATGGGTTATGTTCCTTCAACCTTACACTTCTATTTAAAATTCTAACATGAAGGGGACAACAATACCATTTTAGTGACCCTTCACCACTCAATACCTGTAACATGTTATATTGACCCAATGATGTCATTATACCAGTTAAGGTTTCTACCACCGCTACCAATTATTTTTAAGTATTTGCCTTATCCACCACTTCTCTTGCTAAATATTCCATAATCAAATCCTCTATTCCCATTACTTCGCAGAGCTTTCGGTGACCCATCCATCACCAACCCATTAACTTCTCAAACATTCAATGCTTCTTCTTACAACCATCCAATGATTCATCCATTCCCACTACCTACATACCAACTACCAATCCCTTAGAATTTTTTCAATTCCTCACTCTCGGGAGTACCACCTTTATAACATTAACACATTCCTTACTCCTCAAGAGTATGGTAACCTTCACTAATATCCCCACTATAATCATTGTGTAGGTGAAGTTTTCCCCTAATGTCCTCCCCACCTTCTCACCAAATTAACATATGGAAAAATTGAAGCTTCTACCTACTTTCTGAGCCACCTTCCCAAAATCAACCATTTTCCGCTGATATTCAATCTCTCACCAATCACCGCTTCACCCACACCTTCCTCCATTGTTGCACTTGGAAGGGCTTTGGATTTGGTTTCTATGAACAAGGCCACCATATCTGTCATTCCTTGCACCACCCATAAGCATAAAGACCGCAGTGGTATTGGATTTTCCAAACCACCTTCCAAGAATTCCGAGTCAAACTCATTGAGGATGATAAACCTTCCCCACCCCATTCACCTACCTCACCACCTTCACCTATAGAGTCTATGGATCTAGAATCCATTCCTCCTAACTTTTTTGTGAACATCATTTCCCTAGGACCTATGAAATATCAGCATGATGGAGAGAGTCCCTCTTCTCTTCCCTTGTTGTATCTTGACATGATTGATGATGAGACACCTTCAATTAACATCATTCAATGTTAGGATGATGAGTTTATTCTCACCTACCTTGGTGCAGAATATTCTTATATTCACCAATTGTTACCCTCTAAGATGAAAACCATGTTAAATGAATCGACCATCAAAATCAACATTCACACTCAAGACGACTCCACATATTCTCTTTAGATTCCGAACAAGAAGTTGTCACTTCTTTCCTCCAGGATCATAGAAAATATTTTTCTTGGTCCTACATTAATATTCATTGTATTGAACCAAATATTGTGGTCCATAATATCATAACCATTCCTTATGCCAAACCCATGAAATAGAAGATATGAAAAATGCATCCTCACATTTCCCTTGTTGTTAAAGAAGAAATCCAATGCCTACTTTTTATTTCCTTCATTCTACCCATTGATTATCCCCAATGGATCTCTAACATTGTTCCTATAATAAAATTTATAGGGGGACTCTATATATACATGGATTTCCACAACCTCAACCTAGCTTTCCCTAAAGATGATTTTCCTCTACCTAGAATTGACCAACTGGTTGATCTCACCACTGGCTATGAGATGATATCACTCATGGAAGGTTTCTTAGGTTATAACCAAATATTACTCGCATAAGAAGATCAAAACAAATATTCCTTCATCACCCCTTGTGGGACCTTCTGCTATCGTGTTATGCCTTTTGGCCTTAAAACACTGGTGCTACATACCAGTGGGTTATGACCTATATCTTCCATGAAATTATGTATAACATATTGGAAGATTATGTTTATGAACTTCTTGCTAAATCTAAACATCGGGCTAAGCATCTCGTGGTTCTTAAGGTCATATTTGACCGTCTCATCAAATATTGAATTTTTTTCAACTTAAGAAGTGCATCTTTTCCATTCTATTGGGTAAGATCCTTGGTTTCATCATCTGTTTATGTGGCATTGAGGTTTTCCCTACTAAAATCAATGCAATTCTTGAGATGCCACCACCTACTAACCTGTGCCAACTTCGTAGTTTGTAAGGAAAGTTGCAGTATATTCATCGCTTTATCTCCCAACTCTCTAACTATTTTCAACCTTTTCATCATCTTCTTAAAAAGGATGTTTCCTTCAAATGGGATGATGAATGCCACAAATATTTTGAATCATTAAAGGAATACCTCCTTTAACTACCTATGCTCATCCCACCAAAGGATGAGACACCCTTTTACCTCTACATTTCTACCACATACCATTGATTGGGTATCATGCTCGCTCATCATGACGAGAAACATAGGGAGCATGTGGTTTATTATATAAGTTGTACTCTTCTAGATTACGAGATCATGCAGAAAAAAATTTGCATAGCCCTAGTCTTTGTTGCTACCAAACTTCGCCATTACCTACTTAACCATAAAACCTTTTTCATCACCAACATTGACCCCTTGCATTACATGTATGATAAACCCTACCAACACCAATGTGTCACATGTTGGCTCATGCTTCTTATAGACCTTGATCTCAAATTCATCCATCAAAATTCTATCAAAGGAAAAACCATTACTGACCAAATCATAGACGTACCTCTCTCCAGAAACTAATCTTCTAACTTTGACTAACCTGATGAATCCATTTCTACCCTATCCCTAAAAGATACCATTTACTAGATGACCTTATTCTTTGATGGTTCCAAATGTCAGCGTGGGCTTGGTGCGGGAGTTATCCTCATTCCTATTGATGGTGAGCCTATGCAATTATCTTTCAAAGTATATTTTGATTGTACTAACAACATCGTCGAATATGAAGCAATCGAGTTAGGTATTCAAACTGACATAGCCTTGGATGTTAAATCCATTAATACTTTTAGCGAATCACAACTAGTTGTGAACCAAGTCAATGGTCTATACCAGTGTCGTAATGAGATACTTCAAAAGTATAAACATCATGTTGACATGCTTTTGACTACCTTTTACCATTATGAACTTCAAACCACCACACATTCCACTAACAAATTTGTAGACACCATGGTTTGTCTTACTTCCCAAATACCTGCTTTTCCTTCTGACTCAAAAATATTTTCCACATTACAAAGGTTGTAATCACCCTCTTATCTATTCCGAGACATTAAATTTGTAGGAAAAATTGAAACTGACCCACATGACATTTAGTATAAGTAGTTTGATAACTACCTTTCCCATTTAATTCTTCCTCCAAATATTACTCATAATGGACAACGAGCCTTTCTAAAAAGTGTCTCTCACTATGTTATCATGGGGGGTATTATCTACAAACATGGATTCGATGTTATCCTCCTATGACACCTTACAAGCTCTGAAATCCCATACACCATTAAGGAATTTCACGAGGGGATTTACGGTGGTCATTTTAGTGGCCTCGCTATCGCTAAGTGTATCCTTTGCCTAGGTTACGACTAGCCAACCTTAAACCAAGACTGTTGTGACTTTGTCAAACATTTTGTGAAATTTTAGTAACACATTAATCTTACACACCCCTAGTCATGCCTTACAGGTCACCATAGACCTTTGACCTTTCTCCCAATGGGGTTTGGATCTTTCGGGATATTAAACCTCATTATTCTCAACGTCATCAATGTATCATCACCACAACCGAATATTACACTAAATGGGTGGAAGCCATACCTCTCATTTCTATGAAATCCAAGAAAATTTGTGAATTCATCAACATCACATCATTTTTTTCTTTGGTGTTCCCCACTACCTCATCACCGATAAGAAAATAATTCAAAAACAAAACCCTACACAAACTATATGGCACCTTTGAAATTCAACTTTCTTTTTCTTCACCTTATTATCCTCAAACAAATGGCCAAGATGAATTGGTGAAAAACCCTTAGCAAACTTCTTATGAAATTAGTTTAGGATATTGGTAAGATTTGACACACACACATGGCTTATTGCAAAGTATTCATACCTCTACCATAGCTACACCTTTCTCTTTGGTCTATGGTATAAATGTTGTCTTACCTCTTGAAGTCCAAATTCTGTCACTTCGTATCTAAATCAAATACATGCTTAATGATGATGACTTTTGCTAAGGCTGTTTGGCCCAACTTGAGCTTCTAGATGAACTTCATTTAAATGCTCTTGAATACATTTAGATCTATCTAAAATGCATCAAATGTTCCTATGAAAAATGTGTCCATGAATGAATATTTAAGGTCGGTGAATTTTTCTCAAGGAAAATCAACATGTAACAAAAGTGGAGAAAAGTAAACGGGGAAAGTTTACTCCTAATTGGCTTGGACCCTACATTGTCACTCATACCTATGGATCATGTGCTTATCATTTATCCTCTCTCGAAGGTAAACCCAAACTTGAGCCCCTCAATGCCTTGCATCTTTGACCATTCTATTGTTGAATCAAGTACTATATCACCTTCTGTCTATTAAATACTCATCCCTTGAGAAACCTTCACCTTTCACTTACTTATTTTAAGGACCAATGACTAAATAAGAATCGTGTGATTAACCGATACCTTTTGGCCTTATCTTCAATATGAGTATCACGGCTCTACTCATGGCATGATTCTTATGGATACTTTTCATCCAATCTAGGATGGAATCCCATGGTAATTCTTCACTTAAACCCTCTCTTTCATAGTTAACCTTTGCATGTTATGGTTTTGCCTTCATAAAATAAGCCTTTACTCCTTTATAGTCTTGTCCATGACCTAAAAGTCCAAAAATTTAAAATTAATATATGGGATTTTCAAATTCAATTCCTTGACTCAAAATTTTGGAAAATAAATAAATCCCTCAAAAGGACATTTATCTTTATATCTTGCTGCTATAAATACACTTTGCTCCTTGAAGAACAACTATAAAAATCTAGCCATATTGTACATAGTCTATCAAAAAAGAAGACTATTTCTGCAAAATAAAAAGAAAATATTCTGAAGCTTCTTGCATTGATCAACTTCACGAATGCCTCAATGAGTCATTCCATTCATCCAAAATAGACTTCCCACATCAATCAATTTATAAAAAGAAAGAAAATACAAAAAAAAAATAAAAAAAAGAAAAGTACAACTTTTTTCATTTGTAACATCCACTTTTTTTAACTTAAAAACAAGGGAATTCTTTTTACATAATGTTCTCTATTCTAAATTAATATATGCACATTGTAATGACTCGATTGTAACACTCATCTCTCATTTCATGACTCGATATTAAACTGATCTCTCATGTTTAATTATTTTGTGTGTATACTATGTATACTTTTTTTTCTTTTACCCATTATGGGTGATTCAAGTGTTTTTTCTAAGAAGCCTATATAAGTATCTATTACGATACTCATCGAAATCCTGCATGAGTCTTAGACTAGGTGACATAAGACAACACAACTAGTAGTTTTCGATACTTTGGCCAAAGTTTCAAACATGTTTACGATGTTTACATTCCAAGATGGAATACTCATTGAAAGGAATATGTGTATTTCACCCCACTCGAATTGTTATCTAATTGGTATTCCTTGACTTCAATGAACCAAACACGAGTCAATTTTTCACACTAAATAGGAACTACTCACATACACTAGTGTCACATTCTACTCGTGGTGACTAAGGATAAGTAGAGATAATTGAATCGACTCTCGTTGATTCATGTGTGTTTATTTACCCTAAGTCAACATGAGTTGATGATTACACATGACCATATGCCTATCTCAATTTAGAGTAATACCATGAACCGAAGTTCCTCTTATGACAACTAAATTAATTGACCTTAATGGGATTTTGACTCATAGTGGTTGCATCACAATATCCTTGTAATGAATCATATCATTAAAAAGGTACTTTGCGACATCACCTATACTATAACAACCTACTAGGTTCTTTTAACAAAAGCTGGCATACTTAAATAATCATTAAGTTTTATTAAATTCATCTTATTAATTGGTTTAAATAAACATTACACATCGTACCTACGGGTCTACTAAGTACATATGATTGGTCCAATGAGAAAGGATCTTAAATGAAATTTTACACCATTTAAAGGTATGCGAGATAAGATCTATGTTCATGCTTATAAACTCTTTAATCCTTACCCATTATTTCATTAATCATTAATACTCATTATAAATCAAGTAAGTAAGGTCATTAAATCTCTTTACTTTAGTTTAGTAATGTAAAAATATTGATTGAAATCTTGTTAATTACACTTAGGTTTATCATCATCTTTAAAACCATATTACTAATTCTTTAAGCTTCCCAATTACCATTTATCATTCCTTAAAGTAGAGCATACATCTAATCAACATTATATATCTATACTTTATCACATAAATATAGATAAAATACTTGGTTCCTATTAAATAATGATAAAGAAGTATCATCTTCTTCTTAATTAAGAACTATTTTCCTATTCATGAAATCTAAAAACATGAGTATGTATTTAATAAAAATTTCACCTCCAACCTTATAGTAACTATCCTTATTTCCATTTCCGAATAAGGGTCTATACATCATAATCATCATACTTATACCATTACCCAAAGATTAAATGATTCAGAAATATATAGAGTTACTTATCCAAGAATCGCTCTATACTTTAGATTCTATTTAGACATGCATGTTAATATTTAAGAAAATTAATCAAATATAATTCATACATGACCCTTATAAAAATCAGTAGTCACCAACCATTATGCAACAATTCATTTATCAGAAAGGGAGTCCACTTCATTCCAAGCTTAATAAATATTCTATAAAATTATATGAAAACATTTCTCAATAAGTACAAAACTTATTTGATACATCCTCATATTTTTCCATTAAAATCCTTTCAAGATAATTTCAATACATAAGGCATTATAATGAAGTAAATGCCTTGATAATAAAACAAATATAACTTTCTAATAGTTTTTCTCCTTTCACTTTTCACGAAGTCCATATGCAAAATTGTTAGCATGAGTCAGTTCACCAAAACCGAGCATGATAAGCACTATGGAATTAAAATAATATGATTTTATCTAACCACTTTGTAAAAGGAACACATTTGTTGATTATGAAAATGTTCCAAGTGTCCAAAAATAAGATCAATTAAACAAACTACTAAAAAAGCCACAATGTCAGAAATAGAGAAGAAGTCACTAAATATCTTTAGGTACCAATTGCCCATAAAATAAGTTAAAAAATCCAAAAAAATTAATTCCTTCTATACTACAAGTAATGATAATCATTTCAAACATGATAACATTTAAAACTGCAACCAAATATTATAGAATAAAATTAATAAAAGTTCAAGATCAATCCTCATTAATATCAATTCAATTCACCAAGCCACACGTTTCCACTATATTATAACCAATTGCCTATCACCAATCTAAATAAAATTGATATAAAACATCAATGACTCAAAGCATGGACTAAATGGGGCCACCATAATTCCCTCCAACCAAATCCCTTCCACTATACATATAAGGATTCCATTAAAACAAGGAAAAGACTCGACAATAACCAAATATACTCACTATACATTTCTTCAAGTATTTTACTCTAGTCCATTAACAAAACTATTCAAATAAAAATATAATGAACTCCATAAGGGTATGTTGAAACAAAAATAACTGAGATCAAAACCAATTGATCAATACGTTTCAAATTATCAAGATACATTTGAATGTAAAAACAACTCTTACATCTAAATTATATGCTAATGAAATCCGAACAACACAAAAGAAAAATGCGAGAATACGGCCTTCACTGGGTAGGGATCGGGATCCCAGATTCAAGGCTTGACAATTCCCATAGCAACCAATTTGAAATACAAAAAAATATTATCACTAAAACATTTTAAACCAACCAAATTACAAGCTCAGTCTCTAATGAGACGTTTCAGAGAGAATAACATTCAACAAATAACATGCCTTGGTCACCAAGGAATATGTCCCCTTGAAATCAAGCTGTTGACTGATAACCACAATAATCACCAAGTTTGAATGAGAAATATGTACAATACCTTAATATCCAACCCACGATGCTCGAAGACTACAGATCTTTGAAGAAATTTTGACAAAATAAAAGAAAAACCTAGTTCTAAAAGTACAATACGATGACACGGGATTATCAATAATAAGCGAAGTTCAAAACTTAAGCCAACTGAGAAGGGTGATCTTGCAAAGAAAAACACAACCAACAAGAGCAAGACATGAAACTTTACCAGTCCTTGTTTCAAAAATACCAACCCGATAAGGGTGATCTTGCAAAGAAAAACATAACCAACAAGAGTAAGACAAGAAACTTTACCAGTTCTGTTTGAAACAGACCAATCCGAGAAGGATAAATAAGCGATAAAATTAAACTAAAAGGATAGAGACAAGAAATCTATCGGTCCTCCATCTTATTATGAACATGTAAAGCTCGTAATACCTTCGTTGAGAGTACCCAATATGGGTCAAAGCTTGACTCACATAATAACAACCAAAAAGAGTAGTTACGAATTTAAGCCAAAATGAATGACCCAAAAACTAAAACCAGAGCCAAGTTCAAGTATATAAGAATTCAACACCAATTTTTTTTTGTTAACACCTAGCTTAATGAAAATTTGAATTGTTACGAAATCGGACAAGACTTCCACCATAACCGTATGAAATTATCTAACACCAAAAAGATACAAATAAAAGGAGATATATTTATCACAAACACAACATACCCTTAACCAATCATTCATAGTTTAATATATTTCAAACACATTTATTTTTCCAACCTTTTAAAACCCAAAATAAAATATAATAGACTTCAAACAAACATAGTCATTTCTATCAAAAAGAAACTAATAATCTTCCAAAAATGCGAGTAAGGAAAACATAGCATATTCAAAGCAAGAAACTGAATCTCATAAACTTTTTCATAAGGAGTAGAATTATTTTTATGAAATCATTAAATAAAGCATGTTATTGTAAAGAGATAGAGCCTATCATGCCTGGTAGTGCTCCTAGTTATTTTTACATGCTTCAAGACTTTCTATGAAGGTTCCATTGAGATATTTCCACCGAAAAATTTAACCAATTCCTCTTAAACTCATCCATATTTCCTTTATAGTTTCCAAAAAAAATTCCATTATTTCTGCCATGCAATGGGGATTTTTAATTTGCAACAAAATCAAACTGATAGTTAAAAATGAAAATACAACATGCAGAGCCAAAGAGCTTGAAAAATCTAAATGCATAATAAAACCAAACCATTCCTTTTTCCCCAAACCCATATTGCTATTCCCCCGACATTTTCCACTCAAGGGTTGAGGCTCATTAATGTAAGCGGACTGCTAGTTCCCTTGAAATTCTGTTAGTGCCATACCTTTTGTTAGTTAGAACTAACAATTGATACTTCATTTAACCAATGTTTAGCATAGTTGCCAACTCAGAAAATGCCACCACAACCTTGCCTCGGCCAAAATTGGCGGAAAAAAACCATTTATTAGTCCATTTAAATCTTCCTTATGCCTTTGGAATGGTGCCACCACCCATTCCCTAACTTTCCATCCAAGCCAACTACACTTCCCCTTAGGTTAGTTAAATTCCCTTAGGTTAGGTTTCCTTAGTAATAGTTTATAAACCACAGCTTAAGACCTTAGGAAAAATTGAATTATAGCTTAGGATAAATTAATTTCATTGATCTAGGACATTCCTTCAACGCCCTTCTTAGGAATTTATAATCATTAAAAATATAATCACCTTAACTTAGGTTAAGGATAAGATAAATAACAAAATAAATTTAGATTATTTAGGTCCTAAATAATAATCAAATGACATTAATTTTTGTAATTTTATCAAAAAAACATAATTATGTCAAATAGAAGGGTGCATCCTTATAATGCTATAGGTCACCCATGTGATCCAAAATGCAAGCCTGAGTTCAGAAATCAAATATGTTGACCAGATTAATAAAAAATGATCAAAACATCAAAGAATCATAGACATTCCTTGGATCATTTCAATTGATCCAAGGTATGGTTATTCTTGCATTTATGAAATAGGGAGAGAAACTAGTTCACAAATGCAAATTAAGCCATGTGCGAGACATAGTCTTATAGGAATTACTTTATTTCATTCACCAATGTAAAGAAATTATTTCAAAGTTCGGGATGAAGAGTATAAGATATTCCTTAATATTAATTCAAAATTTCCATAGTATGATTGTATCTAATTTTTAGAAGATAAACATATCATCTACAACAAACATGATTTATATGTTTTAAAGAGTACACCGTCTTCAAAACAAAATCAACTATCAACGTTTGCAACTTCGAGTTACAGAAGTAAGAAAGGATATCAACCATGGTGAAGGCATTACATACCTCCCCTCTAAAAAGCATCATCATCCCGATGATTAACTTAATCCACATTCATATTCAATAAAATAATCATAATTATAATTATTTTATCCACAAAATTTTCAAACAGAAAACAGATTTGCAGAAATTCAAGTCTTTCACAACTTATTACATCATCAAAATTATTGTCCCAACACTATCGAATGTAGTACCTTG
Organism: Taxus wallichiana var. yunnanensis; assembly: GCA_018340775.1. Lineage (NCBI taxonomy): Eukaryota > Viridiplantae > Streptophyta > Pinopsida > Cupressales > Taxaceae > Taxus > Taxus wallichiana. Next base: position 585,908,786 of record CM031235.1, on the reverse strand, counting down.
CCCAAAAATGGTATAATTTAAAGATATTTTTCAATCAAATTCTTTAATTATCTCAAAAATCAGAATTAATTCTATTCAAACAAATGAGAAACATCATTTTCATATCCTCAAGGTTTTCCCATGTTTCACTTTCTTCACTAAATTGGTCCCATTGGACCTTGCATTGACTGATTTCATGATTTCACAAATACAATTGATGAGTTTCCAACACTCTTATGGGTTCAACCACGATTATTCCGGGTCTTGGACCTACAAGGAATCCCAATTTAATACATGTGATAAATTTGAAATGTATTTCTTAAGAAAAGAAATATGGAAAACATCATGCATTCGTGATAAGGTGGGAGGTAATGCTAAGTGATAATCTACAAGGCTAATCACTTCTACAATCTTGAAAGGTCCCACAAAACGAGGTGATAATTTAGTTTCCTTGCCAAAGGTAATAGAGATATTTTTAGGCTTAACACATAAAAAGACCTTTTCACCAAGTTCAAATTTCCTATCGACCCTTTTTAGATTTTCATAATGTTTACGCCTATCGCAACCTTCTTTAACCGTTCACAAGTTATTTTCACTTGTTGTTCCATTTTAGTAAGCATCTTAGGTCCAATTATCTCTCTATCTTCAATGTTATCCCAACTAACTGGAGTTATGCATTTCCTTCCATATAATGCTTTGAAAGGTTCCATTTTTAGAGAGGAATGGTAAGTATTATTGTAAGAAAATTCCACTAAAGGAAGGTATTCTTCCCATTTTTACTGTTGGTCCATACAAAGTACATTCTTAACATATCTTCCATAACCTAATTTACTCTCTCTGTTTGACCATCTATTTCTAGATGGTATGTGGAACTAAAATTTAGTTTTGTTCCTAAGGATGCATTTAGTGTTTTCCAGAAACAAGATGTCATTCTAGGGTCTCTATCAGATATAATCAATTCAGGTACTCCATGTAATCTAAAAATTTCATGCACAAATATTTTTGCTAAAATAGGTGAATCATCTTTAAGATTACCAACAATAAAATGTGCTACCTTTTTTAATTTGTCAACCATAACTAAAATAACATCATGCTTATTTTTAGACATAGGAAGCCCCTGAACAAAATCCATACTTATTACTTTTCACTTATATTGTGGTATGCTATGAGGATATAGTAAACCAGTTGGGTGCATATGTTCAACCTTAACTCGCTGACATTCAAGGAAATGTGAGACAAAATCAGTTATGTCTTTCTTCATCCCTTTCTAAAAATATTGTTGTTTTACATCAACAAGCATTTTTGTAACTCCAAGATGTCTTGAGTAAGGTGAATTATGAAATTCCGTCATTAACTTTTTCCTTAACTCATTTTCCGAAGGTACATACACTCGATTCTCATATCTTAAAATTCCTTCATTATCAAAAATGAAACCCTTATATCTAGCATCATTAGGATCTGCAGCAAGCATTTTTTTACTTGTTGAAAATACAAATCAGAATTCATGGCATTCTTTACTTCATCTTTAAATTGAGTTCTCAAAGTTACAAGTGTAGAAATATGTTTCCTACGACTCAGTGCATCTGTCACTCTATTTTCTTTACCTTTAATGTAACTTATGTCAAAATCATATTGTGAGAAAAATTCTAACAATCTTCATTGTCTTGCATTCGAATTTGGCTGAGTGAAAATCTAATTCAACGCAAGGTGGTTATTTTTTAACTCAAAGGGTCTACCTAAGAGATAATGTCTTCATGCTTGAAGTGCATGAACTATAGCAACAAGCTCTAAATCATGGGGAGCATAATTCAACTCATGTAACTTGAGTTTTCTACTTTCATAAGGTATAACATGATCCTTTTGAAGCATTATACCTCCTAGTCCTTCTCTGAAAGCATCGGTAACTACCATAAATATTCCATTTGGATCTGAAATAGTCAAAATAGGTGCGGAAGTTAGCTTGTCTTTTAGAGTTTTAAATGTTGGGTCGCATTCATCACTCCATGCAAAAATTTTATATTTATTTTGTACGAAGTAATCGAGGCAGTGACTTTTGAAAATTCCTTTTAATTTTTTTGTAATAACTAGCAAGCCCCATGAAGCTTCTAACTTCATGTACATTTTTAGGTGCAAGCCATTCAGTTATTACAAAAATATTTGATAGATCAACTAATATTCCATATTTTCTTATGACATGTCCTAAATAATGCACTTTTGTTTCATAAAAGGAACATTTTGACAATTTACCATACAATTTTCTCTTCCTCAAAATTTCAAGTACAATCCTTAAATGCTCATTGTGTTCTTCTATGATTTTGGAATAGATAAGAATATCATCTAGGAATACAAGTACAAATTTGTCCAAGTATTCTTGAAATATATTATTCATCAGATTCATGAAATTTGTAGGTGCATTTGTCAAACCAAAAGGTAAAACAATGAATTCATAATGTCCATACCTTGTTCTAAAAGTTGTTTTATGAATATCCTCATCCTTAATTCTCAATTGATGATATCCAAAATGAAAATATATCTTTGAATAAACTAATGCACCATGCATCTGATCAAACAGATCATCAATCCCGGGAATTTGATATCTATTTTTATTGTTTCTTTGTTTAAAATTTTGTAATCAATAAAAATTCTAAGTGTTCCATCCTTATTTTTTTAAAATATTTGGTACTCCCTAAAGTGAGACACTCGGTCTTATGAATCCCTTAGAAAAAAATTCTTGTAGTTGTTCCTTAAGTTCAATTATAGTCATACGGTAAGGTTCCTTAGAAATAGGTTCAGTTCTAGGTTTGATTTCTATTGTAAAGTAAAATTCTTGTTTAGGCAGAAGACCAGGTAGTTCTTCTGGAAATACATTGCTGAAATATCTTAACAATGGATACTTTTCAAATAAATTACTACTTTCTTCTACTATTTCAGAATTTTTACTGCATATAACATGCAACCTTGGTTTTGGCCTTCTTAAGCTACATAACTGATAATTTCTAATTGAAATTTCTCATTTTACCCCTTGAATGTCTGTTTTTTCTGCAGATCATTAAGACATCTAATGTGTTTTTCAAAACAATCAAATTTTTCTTTATGTTCAGCAAGCTAGTTAACACCAATAATGACATTATATGACCCCAAAGGAGCAACATTAAGTTCTAATTTGGTTGAAAAACTTGGTAACTCTAAGACTGCTCTAAACAAACATTTACTAACAATATGGACAAAATTATTACCATAATGAAAAGTCCAAGATTTTTCCATTATTCTATCTTTTATTTTTAATTTTATAGCTAATTTACTAGAAATGAAACATTTTGTAGCACCAATATCAAAAATTATAGTAACAGGTGTACCAAATAATTTACCTGGCACTTCTATGGGTGTAACTTACTTTTCAACTTGCTTATCAACTACTGCAACATGTATCTTATGTTGCTAGTTACTGTCATCTTTCTTTAGAGGTGATTCACATAGTGATCCTTACCATAGTTATAACAGCCCCCTACAGGTCCCCTTTTTGGTTCAAACTTATTTCTAGTCTTGAAATTACTGTTTTGACCTCTATAAGCTTTCTGCCCATTATTGTTATTTCTTAAAACATCGTTTCTATTATTCACAATAGGTTTATTTACTATTATCTTCTTATTGTTATTAGCCACAAACTTATTTTTAAATCTAAGGTTTTTCCATGCCACCTTTTTAGGTGCAAGTGAGGAAGAAGTGTTGGTAATTTTCTTTCGATTCTCCTCTTTATGTGCATAAATTACCTTCAATTTTTTTCTTGTTTTATGGATTTTTCTGCAACCCCTTCTATAGTGGTTGGGATGTGTACATCTACTTCCCCTTCAATGACATGATTCAATCCCATAATGAACTTAGGTATCCTAAAATTTTCGTCAGTTTGATATTGTGGAACGTATTTAAGAAGTTTGGTAAACCTCTTCCAGTACTCAATTATAGTTAGTTTTCCTTGAACTGAATTATGAAATTATGTCATTTTCTAATCATATAGTAGCAAAATTTACCTAAAGTAGCCTTTAAAATGATCCCATGTAATAATCATTTCATCTATGTTTAGTTCAACCATACGGTTATCCCACCGGAGGATATTTCATGGGAAAGTTGGTAAGCTCCCCATACTACCTTTGTTTCTTCCGAGAAGTTCCTTATTGCAAAGTACTTCTCCATTTCACTAAGCCAATTCTCAGCCCCATCCCCTAGTGTAGTTCCATAAAACTTTTGTGGACTTATCCTTTTTATGTCATTAGTAGGTTTTGCTGTCAATCTTGCCTTTTTATTTTTAATGGACTAGGTGCGTTTACAACATTATTATTGTCATTTGCAGCATTTTTATTTTCTGCATTCTCATTACCAACGCTCATATTTCCAGCATTAGTGTTATTTCTAGGAGGTGGATGATTGTTATTACCATCATTATCTTCCTCCACTTCATTGCCCATTACTTGTTTGTCAAGTACATCAAGAAGATCTCGTGTCCAACAGAGAAATAAGAATCTCATCAAGTTTTTGTGCGGTACCTTTCTCTCCACCTAGAGACAGATTATTTACAACACTTCCCCTTGTTCTAACAATTTTCTATTAACAATAAATTATATTTTTATCAAATATGGACTTAATAGGTCCTAGAGCTGCAACCTTTAGCTTTGATACCAAAATGTAAAATCCACTTTTATAACTTAGAAATAAGGGAATTTTTTTACATAATGTTTTATGTTCTAAATTCATACAATTCATAACACACATTCCAATGCTAGTCCATATCATAACGAGAAAACTATATGCATCTGTAATGACTCATCAGAACACTCGATCTCTCATTTCATGACTCACTATTAAACCGATATCTCATTTTAAATTTTTTTATGTGTATAATATGTCTACTTTGGTTCGGTACCCATTATGGGTCACTCAAGTGTTCTTTCTAAGAATCCTATTTGAGTTTTTGTTCTGCGATACTCATCTCAAATTCTGTAGTCTTAGACTAGGTGACATAAGACAATACAACCAATAGTTTGTGATACTTTGGCCAAAGTTTCAAACATGTTTATATTCCAAGATGACATACTCATCAAAAATAATATCTGTCTTTCACCACACTCAAATTTTTATCTATATTAGTATTCCTTGACTTCAACCAATCAAACTTGAGTCAAAGTTTCACTAAATAGAAAAAAATCTTATACACTAGTGTTTCGAGTCCTCTCGTGGTGACTAAGGATAAGTATACATACTCGAATTGACTCGTCAATTCGAGTGTGTTTATTTATCCTAAGTCAACATGATTTGATGACTACACTTACCTAGATGTCTATCTCAGTTTAGAGAAAAACTATGAACCAAATTTCCTCTTATGACAATTGAGTTGATCAAACTGAATGGGGTGTTGACACATAGTGGTTGCATCACAAGATCCTTGTAATGACTCCCATCATTAAGAAGGTACTCTATGGAAACACCTATACTACAACCTACTAGGTTCTTTTAACAAAATTGGAATACTTAAAGAATTGTTAAGTTTTATTAACTTCATATTATTAATTGGTTTAATTAATCATTGCACATCATACCTAGGGGTCCACTAAGTACATATGGTTGATCCAATGAGAAAGGATCTTAAATGCACTTTTACACCATTTAAAGGTATGTAGATAAGATCTGTGTTCATGCTTATGAACTCTTTAATCCTTACCCATTATTTCATTAATCATTAAAACTCATTATAAATCAAGCGAGTAAGGTCATTAAATCACTTTACTTTATTTTAGCAATGTAAACAATCTTGATTGAAAGGTTGTTAATTAGACTTAGTGTTATCATCATCTTTGAAACCATCTTACTAATTCTTTAACATTCATAATTACCATTTATTGTTCCCTTAAAGTAGAGCATACATCCAATCAACATTATAGATATATAATTTATCATATAAATAAGGATAACATACATGGTTCATATTAAATGATGATAAATAAGTATCCTCTTCTTCTTAATTAAGAACTATTTTCCTATTCATGAAATTTGAAAACATAAGGATTATGTATTTAATAATAATGCCACCTCCAACCTTATAGTAACTATCCTTATTTCCATTTCTGAATAAGGGTCTATATATCATAATCATCATAGTTATACCATTACCCCAAGATTAAATGATTTAGAAATATATATAGTTCCTTATCCAAGCATCACTCTATACTTTAGATTCTATTAATCCATGCATGTTAATATTTAAGAATATTAATCAAATCTAAGTCATATATGACCCTTAAATAAATCAGTAATCACCAACCATTATGCAATAATTCATTTATCAGAAAGGGAGTTCACTTCATTCCAAGCTTAATAAATATTCTATAAAATTATAAGAAAATATTTCTTAGCAGTACAAAACTAATTTGATACATCCTCATAGTTTTTCCAACAAGATCATTTCAAGATCATTTCAATACATAAGGCATTATAATGAAGTAAATGACTTCATTAATGAAGTAGATGTAGCTTTCTAATAGTTTTCTCCTTTCACTTTTCATGAAGTCCATCTGCAAAATTGTTAGCATGAGTCAATTCACCAGAACCGAGCATGATAAGCACTATGACATTAAAAAAATATGATTTTATCTAACCACTTCATAAAAGGAACACTGTTGATTATGAAAATGTTCCAAGTATCCAAAAATAAGATCAATTAAATAGACTACTCAAAAAGCCACAATGTCAAAAATAGAGAAGAAGTCACTAAATCTCTTTAGGTACCAATTTCCCATAAGAGAAGTTAAACAATCCAACAAAATTAATTCCTTCTATATTACAGTCATGATAATCATTTCAAACATGATAACATTTAAAACTGCAACCAAATATTATAGAATAAAGTTAATAAAATTTCAAGATCAGTCCTCATTAATATCAATTTAATTCACCAAGCCATAAGTTTCCACTATATCACAACCAATTCCCTATCACCAATCTAAATGAAATTGATATAAAACACAAATGACTCAAAGCATGGACTAAATGCGGTCACCATAATTCCCTCAAACCAAATCCCTTCCACTGTCCATAGAAGGATGCCATTAAAACAAGGAAAAGACTCAACAATAACCAAATATACTCACTATACATTTCTTCAAGTGGTTTACTCTAGTCCATTAATAAAACTATTCAAACACAAATATAGTGAACTCCAAAAAGGTTATGTCGAAACAAAACGAAATGAGATCAAAATTAATTGATCAATACATTTCAAATGATCAAACTACAATTGAATGCACAAAAGAACACTCACATCTAAATTATGGGATAATGAAAACCAAACAACACAAAAGAACAAATGCACAGAATATGGCCTTCACCTGGTAGGGATCAAGATCCTAGATTCAAATCTTGATAATTCACATATCAACCAATTCAAAATACAAACAAAATTTATCACTGAAGCATTTTAAACCAACCAAATTATAAGCTCAGTCTCTAATGAGGCGTTTTGCGGGGAGAATAACATTTAACAAATAACATTCCTTGGTCACCAAGGAATACGTCCCTATGACACCGATGGCCTAATAACCCCAAAATTCACCAAGGTTGAACAAGAAACAAGTACAATACCTTAATATCCAACTCATGATGCTTGAAGACTACAAATATTCAAAGAACTTTTGAAAAATAAAAGTGAAACTCGGTTTGAAGTATAATACGATAACCTAGGACAATCAATAATCAACGGAGTTCAAAACTTAAGCCGACTTGAGAAGGGTGATCTTGTAAAGCAAAACACAACCAACAAGAGAAAGACAAAAACTTTACCGGTCCCTATTTTGAAACATATTGGCACGAGAAGGGTGATCTTGCAAGTCAAAACATAACCAACAAGAGAAAGATAGGAAACATTACCGGTCCCCATTTCAAACAGAGTGATCCACGAAGGGTAACTAAGCAATAAAATGAAACTAAAAGGACAATGACATAAACTCTATCATTCCTCAATATTATTATGCACATGTAGATCTTGTAATACCTCCATTGAGAGTACCCAGTATGGGTCAAATCTTGACTCACATAATAACAACCAAAAAGAGCAGTTACGAATTTAAGCCAAAACAAATGACCCAAAATGAAACTAGAGCCAAGTTCAGGTATATAAGAAGTCGACACAAAATTTTTTTTGTTAACACCCAGCTTTAACGAAAATTCGAATCGTTACCAAAATCCGACAAGACTTTCACCATAACCCTACGAAATCATTTAGCACCAACATGATACAAATAGAAGGAGATATATTTATCAGAAACACAACATCCCCTTAACTAATCATTCACAGTTTAATATATTGCAAACACATTTTTTCCTACCTTTTTAAAACCCAAAATCAAATATAATAGACTTCAAACCAACATAGTCATTTCTATCAACAATAAACTAATAATCTTCCAGAAATGCAAAGGAACAAGGAAAGCATACCATATTCAAAGCAAGAACACAAATCTCATAAATTTTTTCATAAGGAGCACAATTATTTTTATGAAATTGTTAAATAAAACATCTTATTGTAAAGAGATAGAGCTTATCATGCCAAGTAGTGCTCCTGGTTTCCTTTCCATGCTTCAATCCTTTCTATGAAGCTTCCAATGAGATATTTCCATTGAAAACTTCAACCAAATCCTTTGAAACTCCTTCATCTTTCCTTTATAGTTTTCACAAAAAAATTTGCCATTATTTCCACAATGTAATGGTTATTTTTAATTTGCAACAAAATTGAACTAATAGTTTGAAACTAAAAATACAACTCGCAGAGTCAAAAATCTCAAAAAAATTGAAAGCACAATAAAACCAAACCATTCCTTTTTCCCCAAACCCATCTTGTTATTCCCTGGTGGTTTCGCTCAAGGTCGAGCTCATTAATGTTAGAATGACTGCCACCCAAAATTCTCACCAAGTGCCATTTTTTTAATTAAAACTAATAATTGAAACTTCATTTAACCAATGCTTAACAGAGCTTCCAACTTAGCAAATTCGACCACAACCTTGCCTTGACCAAAATTGGTGAAATAAACATTTATTAGTCCATTTCAATCTTCCTTACACCTTTGGAATGGTGCCACCACCCATTCCCTAACTTGTCATCCAAACCAACCACACTTCCCATTAGGTTAGTTCAATTCCCTTAGGTTAGGTTTCCTTAGTAGTAGTTTATAAACTATAGCTTAGGACATTACAAAAAAACTAAATTATAGCTTAGAATAAATTAATGTCATTGACCTGGGACAGCAATGCCCTTCTTAGGAATTAATAATCATTAAAAATATAATCACCTTAACTTAGGTTAAGGATAAGATAAATAATCAAAGGCATTTAGATTATTTAGGTCCCAAATAATAATCAAAGGACATTACCTTTTTGTAATTTTATCAAAACAACGTAATTAGGTCAAATAGAAGGGTGCATCCTTATGATGCTACAGGTCACCCCTATGATCCAAAATGCAATCCTGAGTTCAGAAATCAAACATGTTGACCGACTTAATAAAAAATGATCAAAACATCGAAGAATCATAAACATGCCTTGGATCACTGTAATTGATCCAAGGTATGGTTATTCCTGTATTTATGAAATAGGCGGAGAACAAGTTCACAAATGTAAATTAAGCCATGTGCAGACATAGTCTTATAGGAATGACTTTATTTCATTCACTAATATAATGAATGTATTTCAAAGTTCAGCATGAAGAGTATAATATATACCTCAATATTAATTCATAGTTGCCATAGTATGACTATATCCAATTTTTAGAAGATAAACATATCATCTACAACAAACATGATTTATCAATTTTAAAGAGTACACCGTCTTCAAAACAAAAATCAATTATCAACGTTTGCAACTTTAGTTACAAAAGTAAACAAGGATATTAACCATGGCAAAGGCTTTACATCATGTAATTTTCTATTCTAGTTTTGGGTATCTTGCAGAAGGGGCATGCTATCTCACAACAAGGTTACGCTAAATACACCACTCCACCTCACCTTCCTTCTTTTCTCTTCTTCTACCTACTCAAGGGACATGGCACACATGTGACACTTCGTGATCATGTAACTTCTTTCACCCTTAGAACAGTCAATCATGCATTACCTTTAGGGTTTTAAGTTCATAAACCCATCCTTGGTATGCTCATTATGGTCCTTGACACTTATGGAGCATTTCACCTCTTTTATTGTTCACCTCTTTTCTTACTTATTGATTCTCTTATACAGGACTAGACCTTTGACACTTACTTTCTGGGATTTCTTCTCTTGTCACCTACCTCAACATTCCTCATCTATTTTCATCAATCTATTTTAAACATTCCACCTAGCCTAAACAAATTAGAATCCAGCATACCTAAACAACCCGAATTCACCATGCCTAAACAACTTGACTTCACCATGCCTAAAAAACCTAGAATTAACCATACCTAAATGACCTAGACTCAATTATGCCTAAACCTACCAACCTACCCATCTACCTTATCATATTATTCCTTATCCTATGGGAGAACTACATCGACTTGAGGCCCCTTTTCATTGGGGCTATGTAGGTAGCACTTCAAGGGTATGGGGACCTTGGAGGTTAGCTCAGCCACTTTTACCCCTAACCAATTTTCCCCCTTTACATTCACATTCTAATCTAGTTAGTTTCCATTTACACAATAACTTGGAGATTAATATATCCCAAAAACATACATCGTTTCATCATACCTACCATTTTATAACCTCAACCACATCATACTTGAATCATTTAACATTTCCATGATATCAATTACTTGGAAATTTAAACAAAACATACATACAACACATCATTTCCATAAAACTAGTAACTTGGAAATTTTCAACTCAACCATGCCTACACCTAGACTCCACCATGCCTACACCTAGACTTCACCATGCCTACACCTAGTCTCCATCATCCCTATACCTAACTCAACCATGCCTAAATAACCTAGACTTAACCAGGGCTAACTCACCTAGTTTCCATAATAAACATAACCATAGAAATAAAACCAAGTACATCATCATCAACTATATAAAGGGAGTGTCGTGTATCAATACATATATACACAGGGATAAATAATCAAAGTATCTAAAAAATCTCATGTATAATCTCGCAATCTTCAACACACATGCTGGTATATATATCAAAATAAAAATATGATAGCACATCTCATAAAGTCTCATCCCCACTTAAGGCCCTCATCTCGATCTCACTTGTATCCTTCTCTTGCCCTAGTCTCCCACCCGCTCATCATCTTTCCACCCTACGGGGTCTCTGTCAACCCACCATCTCCTCCTCCTTGCCCTTATCTGGGCCTAGCCTATGAGAGATGGTAACCTCACTCCCGACCCCATCTATGGGGTCAATGACCCCTATGCTACTCCGACTTGTGAGTCTAGGACATGGTCCTCTTAATGGCTTCCTATTGGGCTCTATGATCAGCGTATGATGGGACATCAATACCATATTTGGTCAAATGATTCGATAATAGTGAGCCTCATTCGGGAATCCTTGAACCTATCTATGGACACTATCCGGGGTGGTGCCATCACCGTGGCTCTAACCTATGAACCATGCCCTAATAATAATGGCATATGTGCCTACACCAAGGGACATTGTCACGACATCGGTTTCTGTAAAATGATACTTTTCACGGTTCTGCGTTGGTACTTGTGTGGATACTGTGACTATAATGTCATAACTGTGCTCTGGTTTTGTAGTCATGAGCCTTGTAAACTCGTGACTGTGCATGTAAAGTGGATACCTATGCTCCATTCCCTATAGGAGAGAGTGCAAGAGCCTATGCTTGTTCCTATACTAGCTGAACCTATAAAGTAGTCACCTGCCCTATCAAGGTGGCCACCTGTGTCTATGTTTTTGTCAATTGTACACCTAAAGTAGTGACTTGTCCCTGTAGTGCATCTCTCTGCACCATAACTATCACCAAATCGCTGCCCTGGCCATAGAGATACTTTCAGTAACTATACTTCCCACCACTATCTATGTGTTATAGTGGTCCCTGCATTATCAAGTCTACTATCAACTGGCACCTCCTCCTTCCCTGTTGGATCTGTACGATGGGGTGGAGAGAATGGTCTCTCTATATCATCTCTGCATTATTGTGGGAATGGTGGCGGCACATCTTGATATATTGCAAACTAGATGAAAAGCACATCAACATATTTACAAGGAATAATACTTCAATAATTCTTCAATCTGGATCATACAATATATAATGAGATGCAATTCCTATATTCTAGGAAGTTGCTCCAACAATCTACCTATATCCATGATATTGTTGTAACTCATAACAATATCACAACTATCAAATAATACAACCAAATATGTGAATAATTACTCACGTAATTATTCTCTTTACAATATCTATAATAATGGAGCACTAATAAATTATATTTCCTAACATTCCCCCTTAGTGTGAACATGGGGAAAACCTACCTTTGTACTTGCACCTGCTCATGATCTAGTGATTTTCACAAGATGATCACAAACCTCAAGGATGGTTTTGTAAATGGTTGACCACAAATCGAGAATGGTGGTTTTGCAATTGGTTTACCACAAACCACAAAGTGATGGTTTTGCAAATGGATTACCAACAACCAAGAATGGTGGTTTTGCTATTGGTTTACCACAAACCACAAATGAAGGTTTTCAAGTGGTTTACCTACAACCACATCATGATATGCAAAGTACTATTCTCAGCCCTCATCACATCTCACTATAGGGAATAACATAGGAAATTATGCTAAAATTTGCTGCTCATACATACATAGAAAAAGCTGACATAATGGAAATGGAACATTGGATCATGTTCCCCCCTCAATGTGAAATTTCCACTTATTGAAAATTGCAAACTGTACCACACTAGAAGCACTAAAATCAAACTACACACACACACACACACATGTCACCAAAGCTGATATGCGGCCTCATTGTTGGCAACTAATGAGAGGTCGCTGAATGACCTCCAACCTCCGTTTGCCTCCATCCTCCAGTGTTTGTTGCTAACTCAACGGAATATGGCTTTGAAGCTCACCAGGTTTCACATTGAACTTTATTTTGTCTCCCTCCCCCAATGTGAACCACAAAATTTATTAGGACGTCGGTCACCTTCGAAAATGCATCCATAGGATGTTTTATTTTTACAATGACTCTTTTGACGATGAGACTACTTTGAACAATAACATTTGACAAAATGATAATCTTTGGATTTTGACAACACAATTATTTAGACAATGACATATATGAGAATGGAAACATTAACAGAAATAATGACAATGATAATGACATGATAATGAAAAGTAATTAAAGATTACTTTTTGAGAATAGTGACACTTAACTCTTTTAAAATACGACAAAATGACATACAAAGACTTTATTGACAAATGAGTTTGATTGACAACTTCTTTTATAACAATACAAAAAAATGACAATATAAAGACTTTGGCTGAAAATATAACTATTCGAAACTTTTATTTTGATACTAAAACTTGACTGGTGATAATGATACTTTCATGCACGATATTAATTGAACCACTATAGACAAACAAACCTATCAACACCTAAACTCTAACTTATTAGATTGACTCACACTACGGTTGTCTATATCTATTTCACCTAAACTGAAGAGTACTTGGAAGCCACTGGTCAATGAAATTGATTATGCGTTCAAGTCTGACTGGCATACATGCATAGTTGTCAGAATGAGAGATTCATGTGGATTGCATGTAAGTATCATTCGAAGATAGTTGTTTTGTTACTATAGAGTTCACAGTCTAGATTTGAAGGGCTCAACACTTGGGAAGAGCTTGTCATGGTCTTCAAGGAGGTTGGCTCGATCTAGAGACTTAATCTCTGCGAACAATATTTACTGAATCTTGATCAATTTGCTTCATGTCTTATGCACCTCAAGAAATCCTTGCGTTGTGAATCCAAAAGAATATAGTTCGTGATTAGGACATATAGAACAGGTGCACAAAAGGAATAGAAATTCTATGAGCCACGAGCAAGGAAAACAAAAACCATTCTTTCCTCTCCTTATTCACTTCTTGTCCAAAGAGCAGGCTTGTGTTGACAGTTGTAAGTTATCTCTTTATACACTCGTATGCAAACTAAAGAAGACTCCTTTCTGTAATTTGATTATTTATAAAAATGGATGCATGCGATGGAAGCAAGATGTGGATCTGAATGCATCACAACAAAATAATATTTCTCACAGTAAAATAACTAATCTGTGTGTTACCCCTGGGAATGGCCCACCGTGTTTAGCAATTCAAATGCAAAATGTAATCGAATCTATTTAGATCTTCACAGAAAAAATGAACACTAAAACTCACATTATTTTTAACACTCTTTCACATAATTTGGGACAACAAAACAAAGCCGCCCCTATAGACAATTATTTCTCCATTGAAGGAATGCAATGCTCTGGTACCAAATGAAAAGCACAAGCAATAGATTTACAAGGAATAATACTTCAATAATTCTTCAATCTAGATCATACAATATATAATGAGATGCAATTCCTATATTCTAAGAAGTTTCTCCAATAATGTACCTATATCCGTGATATTTTTGTAACTCATAACAATATCATAACTATCAAATAACACAACCAAATATGTGAATAATTACTCACATAATTATTCTCTTTACAATATCTATAATAATGGAGCACTAATACATTATATTTCCTAACACTAGCATCGAGTTCTATCCATCGAGAATCATCTCGTGCTCACCAAAGCACACCTTCCTTATATCTACCTCGGTATTTTTAGCCCCTATAACTCCCAGGACTATCCCTCTATATGTGGGAAAACCAACATAGGGTCTCCAAACTATGTCCATGGTGTAAAAACCATCTAGTTGACATCTGTAGTAATCCACATCATGTGGTGCCTCCTCCACTCATAAATGACCACCTACTTCCACCCATCGCCTCTATCCAGCACTTTTTCCACCATGATGTCAATCTTCTATCGGTAATCCCCATGGGCGTACAATCCCTATGTGCTCATACACCCAACAATGTAGTAGGAATGTACAACGGATGTTGTACTATTACATCATCTCGATAGCTATATATCTCCCTATATAATTGTTCTCTTGATATGTAAATGCCCACTCAAAAGAGACCTAATCCTCTAGCATATCTAGTATAACTCCCATCAAATCTCAAGGAAATTGGCTACCCTATGATCCTAGAAGTGCATATCGCCCCACCTCTACCATCATCAACACCGCTAATCGAGTCTCATGTGGGTGTATAGCATACATCACTCCATATATGCAAGCGGCACTATGCTCCGGCAACTTACTTGCAATATCTTCAAATACGTAATCATCACCTCAAAATCCTCATCTACTACCACTAAATAAATGGGCTCCCCAACAATTGATAACCACAAAATTTGGTATACATCCTCCAGCGTGATCGTCATCTCATCGGTGGGTATATAGAATGTGTTGTTTTCTACATCGCATCTATCGATGAGACCATAAGATTGTGATCTCGTTGGATCCACCTATACCCCCGATCCCAACTAATCCATCCTCTCACATGTGAGTCCACTCGTCCTCCATGATGTTGGGTCGCATCTCCCCCAATAATGGTGGGACCCTGTCCTGCATCGTCAACTGATGTCATGCCTGCATCCATGTAATTCACCAATGTCAAATACTTACCTATATTATTTCTTTCTTCCCATCCCACATCTACACTTACTTACCTACCTCCTTTCCTACCTATTTCACTGATCTCTCATACCTTCTATCTCACCTCACCAAGTACCATTCTTCTATTTGATCACTATTCTTCCTGCACTCTTTGACCTAATTTTTCCCTAACCACCCACTTATCCTTACCTAATTAACCCTACACCCACCCACTTCTACCTTTACCTACCTCTATTCTATCTAGGCTAACCCCATTACCCACTTCCCATTTCTACCCTCTCATTTTTAGCCCATTTAGGCCTTCTAAATCTCACCTATTAGGCCTTGGTCACTTTTCACAGTGACCAACATCGGTCACCTTGACCGGTACCAGTCACCTATCTCACCCACCGACGCCGGTATGCCAAACCAATCTTGGCCGCTACTGACCAGGTGTCGAATGGCGCTCAACCCTATGAGCAAACCCCATGCCCCCAAATTCAAAAAAATTGAAAAAAAAACCTATTTACTACCCCAAACCCACCTCATCCCCACCCCAATTCATTTTTCCACCTAATTAAGCTACATTCCACCCTTCCCCACCCAAAATCATTCATTTTAACCCAATTTCACACTTTCAATTTTAACCCCCATTTCTTCATTTTAACTTCAAAATTTAATCACAAACCACTACCAAGGATCAATTCCTACCTCAACATGCTACCTCCTCGTTGGAACCTTTGGTATATGAATTGGAATTCCCCAACACCTCCTACTACCACAACCATGCCTCAAATCAAGCTCTTGGTCCTCCAGCCAATCAAATCACTCTAAATGATCTTGTCAACCCATCCACCTAGCTCCTTCAGCCACTCAGATACCTCTAACTCATCCTGGTATAGATCCTCATCCTTTTCTCCATGAAAATGTTGAAAACTCTTCTCTCTCATTTTCTATAAACAAAAAAGTTAAAATGAATCCGTAACATATGGATTTTTACTTTTTACCCTACCCCCAACTTGATCGGTATTAGTCATATTCCCTACTATACCACAGTCGGTTTTCTCTTTGATGGAATCAATTTACCATAACCGGTATCGGTTAGCCTATTTGAGTCCCTTACACTATTTATCACCACATTTTATTTCCCAAAACCCTTTTTGCCTTACCCAAGTTTGCACCCAACCTTACCACTCAACCTAATTTCCTTATAGCCTACAACCAACCACCCTATCAGTTGGGGCATGTTTTTTCCTCCACCTGTGGCCTTACCTACGACCTTTCCAAAATCACCCAACCCAACCTCACCTTTTTTTTTTGACACTCGAATTCACTTACTCGTTATACCTTGTGATGATGCTACTCGTGTTGTTCAGCCTAATAACCTTACCTTACCTAATGTTTTCTCGTTTATCCTAACCAAACCTTTTGGTGTTTTGGAAAACACCTAATTCCCATTCTTACACCTAGCCTAGTTGTGTTTCAGGACCTTATCCTATACATTGGATACGAACCACTTCAACCTTGTTTTGATAAACCTATCGACCTTTTGAAGTATAATTTACAAAATCTTCAACTGGTACCTTCTCACATTCTATACATGTGTGTGCATTATAATGCCACTACTTATTACCCAAAATAAAATCACCCTTAACTACAACCCACCTATGCTTGTTTAGATCACTTACCTATTTATCACACCACTCACCCAATCCATGTAATACCTCATTAGTTTCGGTTTTAAGGGGATCACCTCCACCCATACTGGGGAAACCTAACCTTCTCTCATACCAGAGCTTGAATTCCTATTTTGGCAAAGTGTCACTTATCAATATAAGCTACACAATAAAAAGGGGAAAATGTAGACACTAAAATTGGGGCACACTTCAATTTTTCCCCTTAAATTAATTAATGTAATGCATTTAACTAACCACGACCCCTTTTCCCCATATTAATATTCATCCTCATGTTGTTAATTAATTTAATTAATTTAATTAAGTTAATTTAATCCTCACACCTCCACCTCATCATGACACCTAACCTTGGACCCATTCCAGGGGACATTTAACTCATAGTGACCAAGTCATCATTCTCAACACTGAGTCATCACTCCAAGTGTTGAGTCACCTGCTTGACCTAACTAGCTAAGAATTATTCCTAAACCTAATCTGGACTTCTTCGAGATCTTCCTACCTTATCTTGTGTGAACTCTACTTCCCTAAGTGGACCCAACAAGGAAAACATGACAAATATGGGAAGATCTACCTATTTTTATAAATAGGACTATTTCACCCTAACCGACGTCGTTTTATCCTCGGCCAACGTTGGTCACCTAAACCGCCATCAGTTCCTTTATATAAAAGTTTACAACTCTTTACATGAGTTGGTCATTTAGTTTGGTAATTCTATTGCAATCAAGTGTGAGTCTCAAATCCATTCCTACATCCAAATGAAAAAGACACACCACCAAAGTGTAGCACAAGCAATAGGGTCTCTTCTAGAGCATTGGAGTATCCATGGGAACACACAAGTTGCACCGATGTGGCACTTGAACTAGCCATCACCTCGATGATCAATCACCAACCACCTTCATTCATGATATATTTATAACAAGGAATGTGGTTTTCATCATATGAGCTTATTTTATTGTAGATCTTTTACTTCTTTCAATATTTCCATTTCTTCTATTACCCAGATATCTCCATCTTCCCACCAATCCACCAACCCAACCATTTCAAGCCTTTCCACCTTTCTTAACATCTTCCTCTACATTCTTGAGTATTCTCATTTATATTACGAGCCTACCCCCACCTTCCTCACTCTCTGTAATCAAAGAGAGGATAAAAACTTATTTTTATTAATTTATCACCCATTTGCCCTATTGACATCAGTTTACCTTACTTTCATCGATTTCATCCCCTGTTCTCCCGCATCAGTCACCCAACCGATATCTTGGTCTCTATGTTATTTTACACTCTTAGACCAGAAGGCCTTCTATTCAACCCAAAACCAACCCAGACCTATCCTAATCGGTCCCAGGACTTTACTGGACCTTGGATAAACCTACCTATCCCAAAAAAACTTTGGTTTCATTATATTTAGTGATAAATTTTGTATTTAACATTAAATCTAGCATATTTTTGTATTGAGAAACCTAAATCATTGCATTATAATAGGATCTTTTTATTTCATTTTCTTATTTATGTTAAATTAAACAATGGATTAATAACCTATCTAGGAAGCATCATGCTTCTGGATATAGCATATACTAGGTAGTCCACTATCGTATGCTATTTAATTTTCTTTTTGGTCTTGTTTTTTATTTATAGTTAGTCATTCCCAGATAAAAATGAGTTCTCTATGATCATCTTGGATAACGTCAACAACGCGCACATTCTACCTTCCACCTTTGATTTTATAGGTATTCCTCCTAACCTCTTACCTTATCTTTTTACTCAACTTATTAGTGAAACAATGATATCCTCATTTATTTGAGAATAATGTGAGGTCATCTAGATAAATTACTATGTAGTTCTTGATTTCCTTGAATGCTAGGTCCATTTGTCTTTGGAAGGTCAGTCCTGCATTGATCAAAACAAAAGGAATTATGCTATATGCAAAATTCCCCCAAGGTGTTGTGAAGGCTATTTTGGATTTGTCTCCTTTTAGCACCTTGATTTTGTTATAACTAGAGAAACCATCAATAAATGAGAACGAATCTGACCCTATGACCATTTGTATGATGTAGTCCTTGATTGACAATAAATAATTATTTTTCAGAGAGGCCTAGTTCAAGTTGTGAAATTCTACATAGATTCTTATTTCTCCATTCTTCTTCCACACTGGGAAATTTTTTTCTACCCATGTAGAGTGGTGGATAGGGAAAATGATCCTGACATTTAACATTTTCAAGACTTCCTACTTTATGATATCTGTAATTTTTGGATTGTATGGCCGTTGATTTTTCCTAAAAGGTTTGGCTTCAGGCTTCAACAGAATTGAGTGATGCATCTCCTTGGGTTGGAATGATTTGATTTCATCATAGGAAAATGCCAACACATATGAATACTTCCTTAACAACAAGACAAACCTTCTCTTTTCTTCGAGTGAGAAACACTTTCCAATATTCACCATCACTAGGTTTCTCTGTTGTGCCAATATTTTCATTTTTGAAGTCATTCGTACACCATGATGACTATTTTTCTCTCTCCTTGATGAACCTATCATGATATTTGAAAAAATATTCTGTTTCTATGGCGTAATATTGAGCTTCCTTTAGAGTTCTAGGTAGGGACCTTTTGAGAATGAACCCAACCTTGGGTAGCTTAGAATTTATGAATAATATCTTGATGTTACCATAAGAGGGAATAATTTCAAGAGGTATTCTCTTGACCAACCGGTTATATCGGGATTTAAAATCCTTCATAGTATCATTGGATTATTTCTTCATTTGTACCATTTGTCAGACTTGAGAGATATTGACATTCCTTAAAATGCATTTGAATCTATCCTCAAAGAAAGTTTTGATATCATCCCAACATGTGATAATTCTAGTTGGTAGGAGGTAGAACCATTTTGTTGCTTTGTCTTGCAGGGATTCCACAAATAATATGATTAACACATCCTCATGCTCCAATCCTAGTACACCACAGGAGGTGATGAATTTTGGCACATGTTCTTCCGGGAGTTGTGAAAAATATCCATTGAATTTAGGAAATATTTTCCTCAAACCTCATGGAATTTCAGAAATAGTCTATGTGAGGGAAAGTGGACCCATGTTCCTACCCCATGACATAATTGGTTGAGGTCTCTCTTCACCCATTATTGATTTTTCCTTTGCTTTAGCCTCCTCTCTCACTTATTATCTTTCTCTTGCTTCCACTCGATATCCACTCTTTCTTCCGATCTTTTCTTTGGATCTTGCTTCTACTTTGGCTTACACTATTGCTTGTGGTTCTACTCTTAATTCTTCTTCAACTTTTATTTTTGCTTCAGTTAAGTCTTTAAAGTATTCGTTAAGGTTTAGAAAATCTATGTCCAACGGGTTGACACTAGTTGGACCACCAATGAGAGAAGTTTCAGAACAAAGGGAGTACCATGAATGACTAGTTCTCACCTTCTTTAGATCTCTTCAAATATGGGGTAAATATTTCCTCCCTACCTTTGAGACCTTGTGTATATGTGATCAGCCAACTTATAGACTTGGGATTGAATTAAACTCTCATTTGTTGAGCTTGGGCTTGTCTCATTATTTATAAATATTCAACATGTTGCTCTTCATAATATAACACCCTTGTAGATATGAAGTAGTGTGTAAAATTTTCTTTGTTGTTCTAGATGGATTCCCTTAAGTTGGATATGATATCTTTTTGGATATGAAACAACATTTGAGACCTCGGACGGGAGGGTTACCAGGAATAGCCATTGGTGTGACACATAACGCTCAATGAACTTTTTAAATTCCATTTTTTTAATTTTTGGGGTATTTGATTTTATTTTTATTTTTGTGATTCATATTTTGGGTGCAGAATATGCCAAGTTTTCCCCATAGTGGGGACTAAAAATAGTTGGAGAGAAAAAAATTCAGTTGGACAAATTGGTGGATTTTCGCCAATGCTCTGGGACTAGGTCCCTCTACTTGAATGGAGCAGCTCCATTATTGTGTGTGAACAAAAATAAAAAAATATTGTTATCCTAGAGGCAAATACAATAGGGACACTCCACCGAATCTATGATAAATGCTTGAAATTTCTTGCAAGGGAGGAATTCACTAGGTAGATGGGAAACATGAGTAGGAAATTGAGGAGGAGGGATTAATATCATAGGTAGGAAATTCAAATTCCTATAAAGATTAATTAGATAATTTCAACATACATATTTAAAAATAACAAAAAAATTATTACTAACACCAAAATAAGATGGAATTATGAACACAAATTCACACTAATTTCCGCATCAAGAAAATCATGAAAATCTTTTCTTCATTATTGGCATTCTCCCAAATTTGTACAAAGAGAGGAATGAAAGAACATATGAGGAGAATGGAAGAAAATAGTGATCTTTTTTACTTATCACAAGTAGTTATCTACTCTTGAACATACAAAATTGAAAACCCTTAAGAATGGGGAAGTCATTACAATTTATATAATTTAGAAAGACTCTTCACCTCCCCACCACATGAATTTTCATTTGTCCTTTACAACATGTGACTCTTCGTATTCTTAGGATCAAAATTGATTCCCCTTTTATTAATTAAGGGTTACTTATTAAAATTTCAATTATAGTCACATTTAAATGAATAGGACAAAATGAAAAGTGCAACCCCAACGAAGAAATATAACATGAAAGAATAGGGGAATGGTGAGAGAAGATATAAAGAGAGAGAAAACAAGAGAGATAACTAGTCTCACTGAAGATGTTTCCCTTGGTAATTATGATTCATTGTCGATGGATATTTTCGAAGATCAACTAGAAAAATCTCCACTCCCTTGAAATATTTTCTATACCAGGATACTACATGTGTAACTTTCTCAGCTTGAGGAATGCAAACACAAATCAAGGACTCAATTTAACCATCCGAGATGACATTGATGTTATTGCTTCTAGAAAACCAAGAATGGTGTTTCTTTGCAATGCTTGATATCATTTCTCTAATCTTGGTGAGAGACTCTAGTATATCCTCATTAAAAGAAAGGGATCCTTGGCTTCTTTCTTGACATACTCCTCAAATGGATTCAACAATTCATGTACCGAGGTGTTCTCATCAATGGTGGGAACTCCAAGATTTTGTATCCTGGTGTTGACATCATCCCACATCTTGGAGGAATGATCCTCATTTGAGTCCAACTAATCCATAATCTGATTTAACATCTCATACAGAAAGAAAAGAGTCCTCACCCATACATATGAAATATTATCATATGGAAACTCAAACACATTTTTGTCCACCAACACCTGAGAATGAGCTTTTCCAATTTCCACAACCAATGGGTACACCTGATCCCAATGTTCTTTTTCTTTCTTAATCTCATCCCTCATCATTCAGAATTTGTTGATAGTCATACACATGTACTTATATAATGATATCATCTCCTGAAGTAGTACGCTCCCTTTCTCCATGATCTTGTTCACCCATTTGTCACTGGCTCATACCTGCATGGTGAAACCTTGTGTCTTTCGAATGGACTCCAGATTAAAGCTACTAATGGGAGTAAATTACTTGATTGGAAGAGATGAAGATGTATTCAGGTCCATGAAATGTTGTTCGCACAAGGTGAGTGTTCACACATGCTCTTAAAACTAATCAATATTCTCTTTATACTCTTTATTCATCGCGAGGAGGTGCGTGGAAGACTTCTAGAACAAATGTGCATATCCCTAGTGAGTTTTTAGGCCTAGGGAAATGGTTCTCATCACATATTCAGCCACATTCATTTATTTAATGGGCTTGATTACCCTTGGCCTGAATACTTCCACATAATGATTTCTTGAGGCATAACTAAAAAAATGAGAAGTTGTTTGAGTGAAATTTTTCTTCTTCCCCTTGAAAAATGATGATACAACTTAGAAATTAGGTACTATCATCTATTAAAGTGTACGAGCCTCATTTTTTTATCATTTCTTACATCCAAGGGAACATTTCATTCATATAGGGCTCAAAAATTAGCATGACTATCATTTCCTATTTAGGGTGAGAAGGTACATCTCATGTAAGAGGATCGGGAGTGGTAACAAGAGGTGGGAAGCTATGGGGATTACGAGGGACTAAAAGGTGGATTGGATCACTTTCCCTTAGCTCCATTTCTACCACATGATCATCTATTGTTATGATCTTCTTGTGTAACCTTTTGTAGTAGGGGCTTGATTCCACTACCTTGCACTTTGAGGTTTTCTCCAGAATGAACTAGGCTTGAAGACTTCTCCATAACCTTCAAAGAGGAATGATGGGATGCCTTCCTTTGAAGAGTGGTGAAATTTCCTGATGTAATGAGGGCCTTCTTCTTCTTTTTAAACCATTCCTTTTATTTTTTGATGACAACCTTAGTCCGCTCACTTATATCTCCCGATTCGAAGACACTCCATGTCACCTATAGAAGGGGAAAGTCCTTTATTGATTAATAATTGAGATCATACAAATCTATGCCATTATCTTGGATTCCTTCATCATACCAGTCAACCTTAAGTATTTTCATCTACCCGATGGTAATCCTCTTGTGGTATCTTTCCCTAACTTTGAAATCATCTATGCAGTTCACCCAGTAGTCTTTAATTTGTGGAACATGATATGAATCAAGGAGGTGAAAAGTGTTTGGATCACTTTAGACATCAAAGTATGCCCTTGGACTATATGAATAAAAAATCATAGGTGTGAAGGCATCTTCCGTGTGTGTAACATAACCGAAACTTTTGTAAGAGAATATTCTATGGGAGGGGGAAAGGGACGTTCTTTCTTTCGGTTCTTGAGCTTACCATGAACATGAGAAAGCTATATACATACCTTGAACATCACGATCTTCTAAATAAGATACCACGGTATCCTTCACAGAGAAAGATCAAAATAAGATACTCATATGTAGGATAAAGTGGGAAATCGGGTGAAATATGACCCATACCTTTTGATCAAAGAATCCACTTATAATGAAAACCTTGAGTGAGATTTTCCTTCCAGTGTTTTGATGGAAGACATTGTGAATGCATCCTTTACCATCATGAAATGCGGGTTTCTCTCCTTCAATATTAGATGTGGATATATTTAAAATTCCAGAGTCTTATGAGAAATATTATGTGTAAGTGTTAACCATTTGAATGGTCTCAAGCTCACAAGAGTGTATACCAAGTATGAAGTCATTGAAAACTTCTTGGAGACTAGTATCTGGAGGAACTGATGATGCAAGTTATCGCTTATGATTTTCCCCAATCTATTATCTTTTTTCCTTCAATGATGGTGACAGTGAAAAAGGCCATCCAATCTTGAAAATATTTCATGGTTTCTTCTCCCATCACCCGACTGAGAAGGATGATCGCATTTGAGTAGCCTTCATGGAATTCACCTCGTGAGAGAGACTTTGGAACACAAGAAGGATTTCTTCCTTGCTTTAACCATGAACCCATGTGATTCCTTGAAGTTAGAAATATGTTTTGAACCATTATTTTGTTCTAACATCTTTTGAGATGATGACCATATTGTTCCAGGTTGGAATTTTCATTGAGTGAGAGATTTCCTTAGGAGTGAGCACCACCAGGAATGCGTTATTATCTGCCCATATAGTTGAGTGTCTGGATCATAGTGATGGGATCATGTCAACACCAACTCTATAATTTGAACTAATCTTGGATGACCACCAGCTACGCACAACCTACTCATGAAATCCTTATCTTCCACTAGTTTCTGCGTCCACCAAGCATCTGATCCTTGAGGTCTTCTAGATCCATATGGGTAACATCATTGTCACCCACACCCGAGTATTCAAATGAGAGATCTCGAGATGGCATCAACGCCTAAAAATTTGAATTTCACATTGAAAATGAAACCCATTTAGCACCTAGAATGAAGGTTTACTATTTTTAGTAAATTTCCTTTTCACCTTTTTCATTTTGGTGCACTTTGTTTTTTGCCCCTGGTTATTTCCTACGAACACTTTGCCTTGAAGAAATTTTCCATTCTTGAGAGTTTACTATTTATAGTAATTACTTGTATTGAGACTTACTATTATTGGAAATTTCCTTTCCACAACTCAGTTTATGATGAAACCACCTTCACCAAGATATTTTTATTCTCTTTATCTCATGTACAAATTTTCAGCTCAATTCGATCACTAGAACGGTGAAAAATTAAAAAAATTACAAAACTAGGGCATGAAGTCTAGGATTTTTACAAAAAAATATGGAAAATGCATTTAATTACAATCACATGTGTCTTGAAGGATTATAAAAATTATGAATATTGTAAAAACCCCCACCTCGATCTCGTGTACCGGTTTATGAGATATGAAATTTTCACTTTCTTGGGTACGAAGTCATTCAAGCAAGAAAATGCACATGGAGCCTTTAAAAAATTGCAAATTTTGTGATATATTTATTCATTGAGATCATGGAAACATGTAGGGAGGAATTTAGGAGAAATAATCTAGAATTTTTTTGCCAAAGTTCTAGGTAGATTTTGGGAAAAGTGGAGGAAAATGGAAAAATGCACTATCTCCTTGGTTTTTATGCCTTTAGGGGGAAATTTTTTTCCCCTTATCCCCTTGTGAAGGGATGAAGGGGAAAAAAAAGTGAACCCTATCTCTAGGAGGACAAGTGTCAAACATGAACTGGTAGAGGAAAGAGAGGTAGGATCTTATTTTTGGCACCTAGGGATGAGTTGAAGTCACATGAGGAACCATGTTGGAGAAAGGTGGGGGAAAATTTTTATGTCCCCCTTGTCCCCATGAAAAAGGGATGAAGGGGAAAAAAAAATGTGCATCAACCTCAAGGTGATAAGTGGCAGGTATGCATGGCATGAAACAAGGGCTAGAAAATTCTAGAAGGTGTTTACAGAGGCCTCTCAGGGTCATGTGGTGTGTTAAGGACCTCAAAGGGGAGGGGCACATTTTTCATCGCAACAATTGAGAATCAAATTTCTGGTATTGATAAATCATTGTAAGATTCATCCATAAATGATGAAAATGGAAGCATTCATTGGGTTGATATAGATGATCAAGAGAGATATGATCTTTTCATGCTTCTTTCAAGAGAGAGACCATACAAAAGTTCCTTGGTATGTAGCATACAAAAAAATAGTTCTCGAGTAAGAAATCAAGGGAAATTTTACAACTCATATTTATATATAAGAGCTTATATATATGGTTGAGTTGAGGCTTGAAAATACACCATTTTTGAATTGATAAAATAGGAAATTAAAGTTGAAAGGTGCAATGCACCCGACAACGATCATGTTTGTGCTTTGGATAACAATGTAAATGGCTTCATTGAAACTTGATCAATAGGAAAGGATTCTAATTTTGGTGAGGAGTTGTGTTAGAGGTATTTTGAAATAAGAGATGATTTCCACACTAGAATCTATACAGAAATATAAACTCGGCATAAGAGAAGTGCAAGTGCAAGAGCTGAGTTTAGAGCTTGGAAGATTGCAATAGCTAACAATGACATTGGTGAAAGATCTTATGATAGTAGATCCAAACATTTTATTAAAGGATTCAACTTGTGGGGTTTCTTAAGTAAATTGAAATTTCTATCGAATTTCAAATTTTAAAAGGGACAAAGAGGACACAAAAGTGTTCCTCATACTCATGCTTGACATGTGGCACTAAAAAATGACTAAGTACGAAGCTTGTACATTGGGAATGACCTTAAAAATAATGTTTGAAGCTCCCAAAGGAAGTTTTGGGAACTTATTTATATTTTACTGAAAAATCATTTTGAGTATAATGGGATGGATCTCAAGGTCTTATTCATATTTCAACCTCCTAAAAATCTCATTATTTCTCTAGAGTGCCAATTGTGCTCTGCTAAGAATGAGTTGTGGAAAGAAATGCATGGGTCTTGTGAGGAATATGAAAATACCAAAATGTAGTTAATTTAATTATATTTCCAACTATATCTTTTTGAAATCCAAATCATTTCAAAGCTCCCAATTTCATCTTCCAAAGCTCAAGTTCTTTTTACAATGCAAGTTCCTTCACCCTCAAAAACCTACTTTTGGTAAAGTTGCTCCTAAACATTCAAATATTTCCTAAATATTCCTAAATAAGTTGAAAAAAATTCTTAGCTCATCAATAACTCTCCTTGATTAATCTCAGCCTTTAAATATTCTTCCAATAATATGCACCCACCTTAGAAAGGCTAAAAATAACCATTCCTAAGCCTAGTGAAAGATCTACATAGAAAGACATTGTCTCGTAGAAGAAACTTGTGTACTTATTTTCACCTTTTCAACACATGGGTAAGGGTAATACCATATACATGGGAATTAAAGGATGAGGATAGTCATGACATAGGGGATGAATTGATCTTGAAGGGCGTCCGAGAAGGTTTATAATAAAAATTTGACACTAGGGTAAAGTTGTTATGTTTTCAAGTTAATTTTTCCCTTATAAAAACACATGACAACACAACCTTAAACAAGAAAAAATGATCAAAAATACATAGGGAATATCCCACAAACAACAACAGTAAATAATATCAAGAAAAATGTATTATATAACCATGATAACATATAGTCTTGTAAAGAAAACGCTACACATGAAGCACCCATTAGCATGTTAGAAAGATAAGTAGTATGTCAAGGCATGCATAAATAAACAAAAGGTAAAGTAATTGTAATGAGTAGTGAAAAAAATAGCAATAGAACCTATGTAGTATGTGATATTGGATAAATTATATGCCCCAGGATCCTTGATGGGACTAGTAAAAGGTATAGTGCCAAGCATCATTGCAACATGTAAGAACCTGTAAGAGATCTGCATTCACCTCAAAATACCAAGTGAACGTGTATGTCTATGTATAGAAAGATAATGACATACTAAGAATCCATCTAACATGGAAAACAAAGTGTAACATGTAAATAAAATAAGCTAACAAGATTAAATGCAACCAAGATATGAAAATGTAATGTATGGGTGTGATCGTATGATATGAAAAATGTGGTGATGGTAGGAGTAGAGTAAACCCCATTGGATATGCATGAGGTGAGGTTCATTTATAGGAACCCTCAATAGTAAATAATGAACCATAGAACAAGATTTCATCATCGAGTATTGTGTTGCGTGAGAATAGATGCTAGAAAGATGTATTGTGAAACATTGGGCATGAAATATGCAGTGATTGTGAGGTTAATTTTAGAATTATACCCTCATTAGTTGAGTATGAACCATGAAAATAGAGTTATTCATAGGGTAATGATGATATAATGCATGTATTATAGGGTTTGAAAGTGCTTAGAATGATGAGACATGATGCGTAGAGCTTGAAGTATGATAGTAGATGTTAGAAATAATTGATGGTGTTAGAAGGGGGGAGTGCAATGTCCCAAAGTGTGACAATGATGGAGATATATGTGATGATGAAAGAGATATATTGTGAAGGTGACGGAGTTTTAAATTCATCATGAGAAGGCATATTGTCATCATGATGAGGGGTGGAAGAAATATTAGAACCGGTGTTGGGTTTTGGGTTGACAAGAAGAAGTTTAAAGAGGATAGTTATCACATGATGAAGTGGTTAGTATTTCTTGGTTGATGGTTTCTAATTTGAAATGGGTAACGTCATAGAGGAATTGATAGGAGGAGAGGATGGAGGATAGATTTTGAGAGGTGGTTACTTAATGGAATGGGTTAGATATGTGGTTATTGACTTAGCGAAGAAGAAACATTAGTGACTATGGAATGATGCTCATTAGACATGGAAGGATTGGATTTATGAGACCATTGGGATTTAGAATGTTGTGCATCAAATGAAATAAAACCATAATTCTCAAGGTTCTTGATTCTTCATTTTAAAGCATAAAATCATTGTCACGATGTCCATTAATTCGTAATAATTGAAAAATGGAAGAACTATGTACTTGGCAAGCCGATAAGGAGGATAGAAATGAGTAGTTGGTAAGTTGATTGCTTGGTGATTGAGGATATCGGGAAGAATATCATGTTGCTTATCATTTAGATCAAAATTGAGAGGTGCTAGTAATGGTAAGACTTGAGGATCACTAATATGAACACATGTAGAAGACACAAGATTAGCATGAGGTGTAGAATAAGAACTGGCATGAGCCTGAGAAGCATCCTTAAGATGTTTGATTTCAGCTATGAGAGATGCAATCATGGTTCCATAGATTTAATTTTATCTTGAAATAGACAATGTAAAGATTGAATTGATTTGGAAATGGATTGATTAGATGTGGTATCATGATCAATAAGGTCATTAGAGAGAATATCAAAGATGGCACTTATCTATGTAGGTGGCATATTGCAAGGGAGATACATAGTGTCTAAGGATTTTTGGAGAACATATTTTCAAGGTGGGTACATTTGAAGTAATTGATACAAGGAAAATTGAGGATCCATGAAAAAACATTAGATAGAATAGGTAAGATAAGGATCCAAATGTTTGACCATGAGTGGGGTTCACCAAGTGATTTAATTTAAATAGAATTAAATATATATTACAGATTAATTATTGTTCCTAATGATGTATAATAAGATCCAAGAAATAATGTAATATAATAAGAAAATGAGGGAGATAGGAAGAATTAGTTGATTTATGAGTGAACAGGAAGTGATCTAGGTAAGGTAAAGTGACAAACATGATGCAAACAATGTTGTAACTTCTCCCTATAAATTCTAGAGTTTATGAAGAATACCGAGATAAGGGAGCTTGAGCCTTTGGTGAATAGATTTGGGCATGCGTGATTGTGTAAATAATCAGTATCTAATTTATGTTTTGTCACAAGGGTTTTATAGTTGTTCCATGTTGATCAATTAATATCTACTTCTTGATTTCCAAAGGTACATATAACCTGCAAAAGAGAAGTTCACTTGCACATACCCACAAACCACATCAAACCCAAAAAGGAAAATGTAGAATGGGGAGTCAGACTGACCCCAGCGGTCACCCCAAGAGTGAACTTACAACCAAGAAGTGCAATACATCTCAAACTCCATGTATTTCTGGTGCATGTAGAAATGATGCCCTAGGATTCCCTTGTGCAAGTTACACTTGATAGTGGGTTGTTGCTAGAATGTAGCAATGTAATAATATGTGGGTATGAAATAGAATAAATTTCCCCCTCCTATGTTATGTATGCAGAAACATGCATCTCGTTTACCTTTAATGGATTCTAGATGGATTCCTTTGAATTAATTTCATGTTTTTGGAATGAAAGATTAGGCGATGATAGTAATGCTAAGTGCTTGGTCCCTCAATTTTAAAACATAACTATGTATTTATATGATTCCCTTGTTTTAATTTCATAATTGATGAGATGGAATTCTAAACCATAAGTGGAGAATTTGGGAAAAATATAAAATAGACCCAAAAGGAGAAAGTAAGGTAAGAAAGGGTCGGGGGCACCCAAGAGGTATAGGAGCGTCGGGGTGCTACTTTCTGGTTGGGTCTTGGTGTCTAAAGCCATAAACGATAAATGAGTTAAGTTTTGACTGGGTTGTAGGGTGTGTAAGACCAAAAAAAGAAAAAAAAAGGCCAAAGATAGTTTTCAACCACTAGTTTTCTTTATTAGGAATCATGTAAATGCTAGCATGTTTTTAGGACCTAGAAATGTACCCAAGTGCATGATTTTATGTCTTCAATTAAAATGAGTATTTCTCCACCATGTACAAGATGACATTTATAGAATGTTTTAAGGGTGTATGGTGTGAAAAATATTAAGGCTTAAATTTTGGAGGTAATCATGAGGAAAATAAAGTATAAAATTTTCTATAAATAGTAAAGGAAATCATTTGTCACTTTGCTAATTTGAGATAAGATATAATGAGATATGGGATAGTCCAAATTGATTGATTTCAGTGAAAATGGAAAGAATGAAAGGTGAAAAACAAGGTGGATGATATGGGACATGCATAAATGTAAATCCCATGGTAGGTGTTATTTTGAAATCAAGAAACGATAGCTAGGAGAAAAGGTAAAATGCATGTTGGGGTAAGTTGACTAGTGAAAATTTTCCCAAATATAGTCAAAATGTAGATTAGGTTGAAGTCTAGGTGGGTTTGGGAGAATTTAGAATTTAGAGTTCATTAGGTTAGGTTTTTTTAATTAATGCAAACAAATTTGTGGGACCCTAAAATGGATGGGATTGACCATGCTTAGGATGACCAATTGTAATAGGGTTGATGATGTCGATTGAGAAAGATTTTTTTACTATGGTAAATGATGTCTTTCTAGTAGGCTAATCACATAGGGAAGTTCTAAAAATTACTTAGGGGCCGATGGCGTTAAGCCAACATGGCTGATGTAGTAGGAAAGTGGGAAAAATTGATGTGTTTGGATGCACTTTGTTGATTTGGATGATGGATTGGGATTGAGATCTGGTGGATAATTATTTGTTATTATTTTTAGGTTCCATAAAGGATTTTACTATGGAGATAAGTGGATTTTGTGTGGTTACCATATTTTTACGAGGATAATACATGCCCGACATTACTCAACTACAAGGCCTTATATTAAGAGGTATTCCACAAATGGTGTATGTCCCACTAGATACATATTTGATTAAATTTTCCTAAGACACTTTGGTTTTAGTTCTAACACCTTCAATCATAGGGATAGGGATAGGCTATAGAGGTTACAATGACACTACGAGATGCTCATGTTAGTATAGGGCCACCGATTAAAATATTTTACATGTTTTTGATGTACCAATGGATATTGTTAAGAGGAAGGCATTGATATGATGGGACATAGGAAATAATGATTATCACCTATGTACATTAATGATTTTATTGAGTTCTATATTTTTTGCACATATTTCGGATATCCGAAAGGCTATTATTGGGATACTTGTGGTACAAGTCTTGTGCCACAAGGAAAATAGAGTACTAGCACTATTTGTGTTAGTGATATGTAAGAGTAATTGGAGGTGGGGATACAATTTAGTTGGGTAACATCCACATAGGTGCATAGGTTACATGATTTTTACATCATTTGAGTGAGGAAACAAAGGGTATTAGGGACCACCATACATTTGGTTCCTTAGATATATGATTAGTTTATGATGAATATGCATACGAGGACATCATTATAGGAAATGAGAGATACTTGTGAGGATTATATAGTGGGAGAGAGGCCCAATAGTGATACTAGTTGTTGGTATCATGATATTGACTTAGGTCAGATAGGAACAAGTGATACAAGATACCTATAGAGTGATAGTGGACTAGTGACCCATATGAAAAATACCTTTGTAATTTGGGCATCAAATGCATGTGGTGACCCGACATCTCTCGTAGTATTGACTGATATATAAGAGATAGATGAAGGACAACAGGACTAGTGATATACATACCACCATTGTGACCATGCTGAGTGAGGCATGCCCAATAACCAAGTAGTAAGTGACATCAATGGAGGGAAACAAGAGGTATATAAGGACCTCATATAGTAGAGATATAACATGGCCCCAAGAGATATGATGTTATAAAGGAGAAAAAAATTGAGAGGCCTCGGGGATGACAACATGAATGGAAATTATAAAGGCTAAGAGGGGGATATTTATTAGACACAAGATCCGAGATAAAAGCATATATGATGGGATAGCTAGGGTAGAGAGAATAGACATTGAGGAGGGCACTGATTATTTCCCAAGATAGGTGGGAATGGTTTGTAATCCCAAGATATAAGGAGTTGGGGGAAGTGTTGGGAATATACACCGATAAAGTTACTATAGGAGAGCATCCTAATGAGACAGTGAGTCTAAAATTTAAATTATTTCATAGTATATATTGTGATTTTAGAATAGATGTTAAGTATGTATCTAATAGGATGTGTTAGTTATTTATTTTTAGAGCGCACCATAGATTATTGCCTCATGACGATTGAGGATACACATAATGAGATTTTGGATGGTGTCCTAGAATTGATAGGTATGACTGTGATGGTGGATCTAGTTTCAACAATAATTAGATATTTAGTGGGGTTTTTAGGCTTTTGAGAGAGATTTCTTACGATATTTAGAGGCATATATATTCTTTAATGGTAATAAGTACAATATATATGATATCGTTCTTACATGGACTTTTGCAGTACAAACAACACTAACACGAGAGTATGTAGTGAGACTATCTAATGCATAGGGGGTGCTAACTTTCTTAGTGGAAGATGTGGCCAAAATTGTATAATTGGAGGTTTTTGTGGATATAGTAGAGGGAGAGGCTTCATGGGCTTGGTCTAGAGCCAAATCATTAGCAAGATCCACGTGTGTGACTAGTCATGCACCATCGGATCAAAGCATCAAATGACATCCATTTCAGGGAGGGGATGATTGAGGTATTGTTGATTGTATGATTTTATGAGATATGGATTTATTGATGATGTATAAAATGAGTGATGAGTGATGAGTGATGTGTGTGTGTGTATGTGTGTGTGTGTGTGTGATATGCGATACCATTGTTTTGGTAATAATTAGTGTAGTTATGTTGATGTATGTTCTATGTTTACTTTTATGATTCCATTTTCTCGTGTATGGATATTCATGATTAAGATAAATGAAATGATAAAAAGTTTAAAATTGATAGTTTAGGTATAATAGGGAGAAAATAGAATGGGATGGGGGTTAATGAGAGGGACAAACTAAGTAATGAGAGATAAACCCAAGAGGGGATGAGAGAAATGTGATGACCATAGTATTCGAGATAGGAAACAATGACCATATAAACCCAAAGTGGGAAGGATAGAACTAATTAGGAGATAAATATGATTTACCAAGGTACCCAAGACATGAAGCAATAACTATATAAACACAAGAAGGAAGGATGTACCCAAGTGGGAGATAGTAGGAATGGATCAAGTAAATTAAAGTGTCGCAATGAAAACATACAAATAATTGACATGCATCATTGATGATGTCATCTACATCATGTCGTATTTTTTGTTGAGTATGAATTGTGATATCCTCTAAGCTATCTTGTATGATGTTGATAGCTCGATGGAATTCTAATTGTGTAAAAAAGATGGAATAAATCAGTAACACCCGTCTTTAGACTACAACAAACTAAGGGATTTTTTTATAAACCTTTAATTACCTTTTTATGCCTTTAATGATTTTCATCATGCAATAGATAAAATCTAGCATAATATTAAGTTTACAAAATCCCTTAATTATTTTTATTCTACAATGAATATCATTATTAATTATATTAAACCTAAGTAATCCAATATTATTAATATTCCGAATCCATCTTGACAACATACAATAACCATGTGTAACTACAAAGGGTTCTAGATCCTTCTCGATCTCCCTTCAATAGTCTATACGAGCTAGTATACCTTTGGTTAAACCTTTTTATAGGTTCTGATATCCTGTGCATCTTCTTTGTGCCAGCCAGTAAAGTATGTAAGTACTTCCCTCCAGCTCAAAACACTATTGAAAAGAAGAAATGGTGAACAGAAAATGTAATCATTCATTTGCACTACTATGCACATAGTTTTCAACATTTTGCTAGCAAGCTAGTTTTGATACTACACACTAACCTTCTAAACATGTCTTCCATTCACCACACAACTGTCTCAATATAGTTATTAGGATTATTTTTCATTGATTAAGTATTTAAGTTTGAAATTAACCATTTTAGTTATTCATTTTCAATAAAATATTGAATCTAGCTCTTAATCTGCAAGGATCGTGACTCGATATTCGAGTCACATGAATCATGTCAGTATCAAATTAGGATCCCTATGGGAAAGGTTACGCTCACATAATGAATTACATCATTATGTGTTCGTTACCCTTCACGTATCCATCTTGAGATGGCATAGAAAAGGTTCATACGACACAATGTCAAATCATGATTCCCACCCTTCATTGTTATTTCGTTATGTTTTCATCCTAGGGATAGGTTATAATGAATTTTATTATGTTATCCATTTCATTATACAGGTGTAAAATAACTCTACGAGTCATCTACTAGTATAAGTATCTCATATCGCATGTTGTAAGATAAACTATATCATCCTACAATCATATAATTGGCTCAATTAAGCATAAGAATAAACCAATTCATAATGATAAGATAACTATCTCTTATGATCATTAAAAATCACTTAGTCAATTTAGTCTATGTAAGTTAATTTTGTACATATGTACTATTTGTTAAAACCGTCACAATGTCCCTTTTGTTCTTGGTTCCATATCATCATAACTCTTATCAAACTTAAGTTATAATAGAAACAAATATGATATTTACAAAGAATATACTTTATGATAACATGTGTGTTTCCACTATTAAAATAAAACAATATGTTTCTTTAGTTTATAACTTATAACCGATACACTTATCATTCAAGTATATTTATTTTCGTCAATACAATAATATTTTACATTTTTTCATCTTGAAGACTCCTTCCATATTTAATGAGTATTTATTACATATTTGTTTGTTAATAATGAAGTCATGAGGACGTAATAAATATCGTGAATATCATTACTTCATAACTTCATACCGCTGCTCATAAATACTATGTTTAATTGTTCTCATTTATTTAAACATGATAATGATTATCGCAATGTTCAATCACATTACTACAACAAAAATATTGTTTTTCTACTTTTCACATAAAGTTAAATCAATATCAAGAGTATATATTGCTGCTAAAAACAATGTAAAAATATTATTTCAACTCACAAAAGGATTACCAATAATAAATGTATTTATTAAACTCAATAAGGAATAATCCTTCTTTTCCTAATATTAGAATCGTTTCTCTGAATGTTACAAGAAGGTAGAATGTCTTATAAAAATGTGAAATAATGTTTCACTTTTTAATAAGTACAATGATCCATATTTGTATTTTAAAACAATAATATGTGATTAAATCACGTCATTTATATCCAACAATCACATCAGTTATTTACCCCATCCCGTATCAGAAGGAAAGATAAAATGGTATACATGGTCAAGTCATCGAACCGACACAAATCATCTACTCAAAATCATGATGCATTATTATGAAATATAGAGTAAAAAATGATTATCTATCCCTTTTCCTTCTTACATTTAATCACTAGATTAATAAAGATCAACAAGGAAATAAAGTAATCTCTATTTCCCAAACAAAAATCCAAATAAACTACATTTCATAAACATACAATCTTATCATAGTAAATACACTAATAAGGAAATGTTTCTTAATGGCATCATTGATCAATTTCTCATCTTAATTAACCGGTTAATAAATAAGTCTTAGAAGTTATATTAATAATTAAATATAAATGAATAGCCTATGGAAGTTCATCAAACAAAGAGTCACATGTTCTTAAACAATCATTATTCATATCATGGTTTTAGTAACAATATACCCTTAAAGAAATTATACCCAATACATTTAGATTCTTGTAGGTAGTTTAGTCAAACCTACTACAAACATTCAATATTTTATTAAGATGGTATGAAATTACACTTTTCCTGAATGAATATCCATATGAAGAATTTAACCTCTCGCACTCGACACAATATGGATTCCTATCAAATAAGCAACTATATGGGTCAACTTGTAAATAGTAAGCCAATATGTTTTCTTACAAAATCTTGAATGAGATAAAACCAGCTATGTAATTTCAGATTGGGTTTATACAAAAGTTATTATAGAGAAACCCAACACTTGTATAATAATTAAATGATTTCATGCACAATCCCAAATTCAAAAGATAAGATTTTCTGAAATCACTTAGACATATGTAATTTAAAGTAAATAAAGAAAGAGATGACATCATTTGTACATAACAAACTTCCTCTCCAAATTACTATATAAGAAAGAAGAACCCAATACTAGCTGAGGGAGTTTACATAGTTCTACATTCATAGCCCTAGAAGACACCATAACAAACAAATAACATTCCATGACAACATTGATCAAATTTAGAATAATAAAAAGGTAACCTAACCAATATTGACTCGCCGTGTTCGTGATAGAAAGGTAAATTTTATTACCTTTCATAGGAAAAGAATACTTATAAAGGGTCTTAGACATCCTTAAATCCCAATATGATATACAAAAATAGTAAAGTAAATATATATACCTAGTTATTTATCCGGGTTATCAAATTTTATTAACTCAGACTCTATAAAGCTATAGGCCTTATAGGTCTATTTTTCAACATAACTTCAACTAAGGAATGAATCAATACAATAATGGAAATAAATTCACACCTGTGTCTCATACAACAAGGAAGACACCAAAAATAAAATACCTTTTTGTTAATATGTCTCAACCCAATCTTCCTACCATTCTAACCATTCAAGTTCATTTAAGTCCATAAATTCTAACCATAAAATATAACAAGTTAATATTTTATTTTCCAGATTACATACAAGGAAACACAACCATATTATATGCTTCATCTTAGAATAAATCAATGAGATAAGAGTTAGAAAGATTTATGCCTTTGACTAGTTTGGTTTTTTATAATTATTTCTTCTTTGTCTTATGCTTTCAAAAACCAAAGAAATCAAACTAAAGTTACGCAGAGTTTCCTTCAAAAATCTCCCATAAATTGAACCATAAATCTCCCAATTCTTTCCCAGATTTTAAAAAATCAAATTCTCAAAATTATATCACCTTATAATTAGTTAGTTCGAACCAAAAAAGCTTCATATTTCCTCATGTGTGGCTTCTAGAAGGAGAGATCAAAATATCAAGAGAAAGGATAAAAATGAATTTGAGTTTTGCATGAGGTAGCATCCTAAGAAGCTTCACTTCTATCAAAAAAATATGGCCACTAAATATTAATGCATTAACTTCTAGTAGTGCCATGTTTATGGATTTATTAAATTTGTAAGTTTTATCTCCAAAAATGGCAAAGTGGAGTTAACAAGCGGTCCACATTTTAAATACACTTAAATAATAATCCTAAAAAACTTACATTGTAGACTTGTGTCTAGTTTAATAATTAACAAACAATTTCAAACTTACCACTTTTGCATGGTGTTTCCTATTTTCGGTTGAAGAGCTTTGAACAAACAATCAATTTCCTTAACAATTCTTGGGGTGGTTGATCAACGACCTAGTTAGTTTAAATAAAACATTTTGATCCCCAATATATGGTCGAAGACAATTAACCTTAAATCATTAAAATATGTCTTGGGTTTTGGACCCTTTAAAAGAAAAAATTATTTACCTTTCCAAATGATATGGGAAAATACCATGATCCTCAAACTATTAATGTTTTAATGCCATCTATATATCGTCCATGACCATTTCAATTCATCTATTAAATATCCAAGCTTGCCACCATTAAACAATAATATTAATTCTCTTAAAGAAATCAAAATAATTAAACCTTATAACATTACCAATTGTTATGGCTCGAGACCAATTGTCAGTATCGTAATTGTTGGTTGTAATAACCTTTAGTCAACAAAAAATTTCAAACAACAAGAATACGGAATTTTTTTCCATTGTAGTCAACAATATGACAAAAACTTGTCATTAAAGTCAATCATGTTATGCAATAATATGAAATATATCATAATGATTGGTCAAAAATAAGTTATTCATCGCTGAAAAAATAAGGAAAACATAATATTCATCCATGTTTTTCCAAAGTGTGAGGTTCATTAGAACATTTGTCCTTTTAGACCTTGCCTTGTGCAATTCCTCAATTTTTGAAATGCATCCACTAATTTTATGCTCTCGGGATGGTTTTACGAAAATAATTCTATGTTATTTCTAATTTCTTATTCGAATGCTATCTCTCGATATCTTCATCCTTTAATAATAGCTAATGATAACCTAATCATTAAATTGTTCCTTTCTTTTCCATGTATGCTTATTGTTTTTGCATACCTTCTAGGCATTTGTTTGTTTTTAAACCAATAAATCATTGAATTTCATTAGTACATTCAATATTAATTAGTAATTCATAAGTCCCTAAATGAGCTTAAGTATAACTCTAATTCCATGATGAAGTTAAGCAATGTCAATGTTGTGTTGATAGACATAGGTATGTAGTTTAGACAAAATTATTCTCATATGATAAAGAAAATATTTCTCATTTAGTTTTCTATAATCATTAGGTACGAAGAACACAATTATACTAGTATCATATTAAAACAACATATGAAGTCCTACATAACTTACCTATAATTTTGTGAGGATTAACTTGTTACTTTGGGTAGTTAGTAATGCAACAGCGTACATCATCAAATGTTGATTGTTCTACTCATTTTTTTGGGGATAATTATTAACATAATTCTCACCTCCACACTTGAAACATCCCCTTATGGGTCCTTTCCAACCTCATATGTTTTTACCATGAGCAACATTGTTCGATTTTTCTTATTAGAAATTACAACATAATTTATTGTTGTATTTCTCTCATGATCCACATTTTTTTGCTACATTTCTTCCACCACTTTTCCTAGAAGTCAATGGTGAAGAATATTTGACACTCTTATTATAATCTTTCTTTTTACAAGTTGGAATTTCGTGTAAATTATGTTCTAGCTTACTGGATTTTCCAAACATTGCTTCCATAGTAGACAATCCATGTTCATCTACTTTGTCTCCCATATTTGGGTTTAATTCCACATTGGATTTATAGATCCAAAACCTATCGTCATTATTTAGTTCAGAAGTCAAGCGATTCCCTTGCTGATTGTTATCAATAAGTTCAAGTTATTTTTCTTCAAACTTATCATTTCACCCATTACCAACTACTCCATAAAGCAACTATCCGCTTTTAGTTGTCTGAAGGATTTTTTGAATTTTATCTAACTTCTTAACCATTGAACCTACAATATAATCTGATCCAGTTCATTTTCCATGGTACATACTTCTCACATCCATTGTGTATTCTGTTTACAAAAATATGATTTTTAGTTAACATAAGGGCCCATTACGTCCAAGAGCTGTAAAACTTCAATTCTGATACCAAAATATAACACCTATGTTATACTTCAACAAACTAAGGGAATTTGTTTTATAAACTTTTAGTTACCTTTTTCTACCTTCAATTATGTATAGTATGAAGTAGATAAAATCCAACATAATATTAAGTTTACAAAATCCCTTAATTATTTTTATGATGTAATGAATAACATTATTACTTAGATCAAAACTAAGTAATCTAACATTATTAATATTCCAGAATCCATCTTGACAACATACAAGTAACCATTTCCAACTACAAATGGTTTTGTATCCTTCTCGAACTCCCTTCAACACTCTATATGATCCATTATGCATTATATACCTTTGGTCGACCTTTTATAGGGCCTAAGATCATACACATCTTATTTGTGTCACCAATAAAGTATGCAAATACTTCCCTCCAACTCAAAAAACTACCGAAAGAATAAATAGTGAACATGATTTAACAAATATTGGAATTTATTAAACCCTATAGGATATTTCAGAGTCACATACAATAATATAATAGTAAAGTGTAGATATGACACAAGAAATAAGCAAAGAGCACTTAAAACCCAAAGTTCAAGAGAGGGAAAGAAAGACTTAGTTGATTCATAATAAATCCTGAAGTATGTTGAGTTGGAAAAATAATAGAACAAGAGAGAAAAATGTCATAACCGTGCGCTGAAAATTGCAGAGATGTCGAAATAGGCTAGACGAGGGTGCCTAGACTAGTTTTAGGGTACCATAAACCCTAGTTGGGTTCTTTTGATTACTCAAAACCTATTAATTAGATAATACCTATTAGAGATCACACAAGGAGTCCACGCGAGAGAGAAGGTCAGGATCAAGGGTGCGGAGGAACAGGAAGGACCCACGTGTGAAGGGCAAGTTCAACATTTAGGACTTAGATGATTTTGAGCATGATGAAATATTTTTAGAAGATGGCATGTGGAACACACCAACAATGCAAATACGTGCATGCCACACATTTTCTATCTTTGGAGGATCAAATCAAAGTGTTTTGCATGGAAACGAGCTAAGAATAGGATTAACACTTTAGTTAATTGCAAGAGGTCTATCGATAGCACACTTACATGTGTGGCTATTCCCGTAAAAGCAGTGTGTGGATATTAATAGTATGGGGCCTATTTTTGGAATGGATAAATAGTGAAGGGAAAGTCCCCACCCTATATATATGATATGAATCACAAAGAGATAAAGATGAGAGATGGATGTGTGTGTCAGAGAGAGATATATGTGTAATGGATGAAGGTATAGAGATATACACATATGATTGAATTATTGTATCATATCCATGTGCGCATTACTATAGATTGACATTATTGTAGAAACTTATGTGTTTATTAATAGATGGAATATATTGGTTGAATCTAAGTGTCATTCTGTGTGTAATTGAGTAGTGTATGTTCTTGATTCAATCATGATTAATGTTTAATCTTGTTCTTTCATAGATCTGAATGTAGCATGCATTGTAGAATGATGGATTAGTTATGGATCTATATGTTTCTTCCTTAATCATGCTAACATCATTTTATAGCAAACCTAAAGAGGACCTAGTCCCTTTATGTGCTTCGTGTGAGTGCTCGGTCGAGGTGGGTGATGTGTCGGTGTAACAATGATGTTATCTAGTAAATACTAGGCTACATCACTGGTTCATTGCCGAGACCTCTTTTCAGCTTTTTTCGGGATGTTTGTGATGAAGACATACCGGTTAACTCTAGAAAGTATTGAGGAATGGATACACGATCTGGAGGAAGAATATACATGGTAGTTCAGTAGTGGATCTGAGTTTAATGCATGCACTTGGGTATAATAGAATATGTATGACATCCTATATGAGAGATTTTTCACTATCTTTCCAATAGAACTATATGAGTGGCTTATTGCTTATGCATCTCAGTGGAATTGGAGGTATCACACACTTGTCTGGATAGAGGAAGAATTTCAGGCCCTTTATGATGCTGATTTGATTTGGACTTGCACTATGGATACGTGATTTCATGGTGTTCTAAATAGTTATATTATGGAGTATTCAATTTTGACGTACTCTTACCTAGAGGTAGCTGAATTCCATTTTTTGCGGTATCAAGAGGAGTATATCTACAAGGTATTCCACTAGTGATCAAGATCTTAATGGTAACTTTGAATCGGAGAGTAAACCGATGGCTAACTAAACTTCACCACGTGTGAGGGTAGGAACAGGTTTAGTGAAAGATGGAGACCTAGTGGAAGAGAGGAAGAGAGAGGAAAGGTGGCTTAAATATAATGAGGCATGCGAGAGGAAGATAGAGAAGTAGTGTTCCATTGCATAAAGTATGGCGTTGAGGAGAGAGATGGCTCATGAAGGATTTACTCACGAAGAAGATGTGGAGCTGGAGCATCAGGAACTCCCTCATCTTGGAAAACATGAAAGAGATCCCCCCTCGGCCTCACATAGAAGTGTGCCAGTAGATACTACCTAGGATATGGGCACACATCTTAATCCTCCCGAAACCTAGCCCTTACGCTTGGCTTTCCATTATATAGTACGATAAGTAACCAAAGAAGATAATTTGGGAAGTAGAAGAGCAGGAGTAAGTACATCAATGGTAGGATAGACAAATTCAATGATATTTGGAGGAAAATTCTTAGGCATATCATCCACATAGAATGTGAGCACACAGAATGTTGGATTCACCTCTAGAAGTGGAACTACCTCCACGATTATAGGGGTTCGAGGATATTAATACTTTCGACACAGAGGAGTACATCTATAGGTCCTATTCCAGCTACAAGTGGAGGATTAGGAGGTATAGGTGGTTCTAGTTCCAGTGGATCTAGTGGTTTTAGTGGTAGAGGAAACACATGAGGTTCTAGATCAGGTGGTCAAGGCCCACAACAACCACATGACATTTATATGGAGATGTCACTTTGTCTTCCAGAGTA
Organism: Taxus wallichiana var. yunnanensis; assembly: GCA_018340775.1. Classification (NCBI taxonomy): domain Eukaryota; kingdom Viridiplantae; phylum Streptophyta; class Pinopsida; order Cupressales; family Taxaceae; genus Taxus; species Taxus wallichiana. Next base: position 585,865,562 of record CM031235.1, on the reverse strand, counting down.
TAGAGGCATAAAGGATGCTGCTAAACATGTGCATATGTGTGAAATATTATGGCACGCTAAAGGGATCATGAATTCGAGTGAAAGTCAAGTCAATTTTCTACTACATTACAGGGACGTGCACATAGCTAGTATAAGAATTTTGACCCCCGATCAAACTTGTGTGGATTATGTAGCATTGAAGGATGGTTTCTTGAAAGAGTTCCATATCCCTGAGTTTGAGCGAAGAGTATAAGTGTGCTCAAGGATATCATACAAGTCACTACCGAGAGTGTACATGATTATGATGCCCATTTTAAGACTTCTATATTTATCTCGCATTCTTTCATTCTTATTCTTTCCATTATTCTATTCTTTACTTCAATTTTTGGAGATACCCATTGTCAAGACAACAATGAGACTAGTGTGGGGTAATGTTGATCGAGATAATACCTATTAGAGATCACATAAGGAGTCCACATGGAGGAGAAGGCCATGATCAAGGGTGCAAAGGAATAAGAAGGACCGCGCGTGAAAGGAAAGTTTAGCATTCAAGACTTAGCCGATTTTGAGCATGACGACCTATTTTTAGAAGATGGCGTCTGAGAACACACCAATGATGCAGAGACGTTTGTGTCACACATTATCTATCTTTATAGGATCGTAACGAAGTGTTTTACATGGAGACGAGCCAAGAATAGGATTAACACTTGATTAAGCTGTAAGAGGTCTATAGATAACACACTTTCATGTGTGGCTATGCTTGTAAATGACGTGTGGCTATTAATAGCATGTGGTTTATTTTTGGAATAGATAAACAAGTGAAGGAAAGTCCCCACCCTATATATATATGATATGAATCACAAAGAGATAGAAATGAGAGATAGATGTGTGTGTCGAGAGAGAGATATATGTGTGATGGATGAAGGTATAGAGATATACACATATGAATGAATTACTGTATCAGATCCATGTGTGCATTGGTATAGATTGACATTATTATAAGAAGCTTATGTGTTTATTAATAGATGGAAGATATTGGATGAATCTAAGTGTCATTCCTATGTGTAATTGAGTAGTGTATGTTCTTGATTCAATCATGATTATTGTTTAAGCTTGTTCTTTCATAGATCTAAATGTAGCATGCATTGTAGAATGATGGATTAGTTATGGATCTATATGTTTCTTCCTTCATCATGCTAACATCCTACTATAGAAACCCTAAAGAGGGACCTAGTACCTTTGTGCGCTTTGAGTGAGTGCTTAGTCTAGGCTGAGTGATGTGCCAACACCACTAGGGTGTTATCTGGTAAACTCTAGGCTGCATTAGAACCTCGAGAAAATGGTTTCACTATGTCTCAAGAGTGTCACTAACCCTCATGTTGATCTCCTCTCGTGTCGCACTATGTTTTCAGAATTTACATGTAACCTACAAAAAATGATCTCCTACAAAACCCTAAAACACATCAAATCTTAAAAATAAAAAAATGAAAATGGGGATTCGGGTTTGATCCTAGAGGTCACTCGATAGAGTGAACTTATGATCGAGTGCTAGACTACATCTTAGAATCCATGTAGTTCTATGTGTGTGTGTAGAATAATTTCTAGGTGGCTCTTGTGTAAGATGTACTAAATAACAAGAAATAGATTAAATGTAGTAATATAAGTAGATGTCAAAACGAACTTCCCCTTCTATAAAGTGTATGCGAGAAGAATGCATTCCCTTTTCCCTTGAATGATAGCTATATGGATGCTTTTATGATCTTATAATTCATTTAGAAGTAACCTTAGGTGATAGTAATAGATGCTTAGAGATTGGTCCCTTATTATAGTCACACATCTTTGTATTTATATGATTTCCTTATTTGAATTTCATAATTAACCTCTAAAATGATGAACACCAAGAAAATAAGATTCCAAAAAGATGAATGGGGCCCAAAAGGGGTGAGTATTATAAAAAGAGGTTGGGGAACCCAAAGGGGATAAGGGCACTGCGCATTAGTGTCCTAGCCGGGTATCGGTGTCCAGAGCCAACAAATCAAAAGCGTTGAAAGTCAAATTTTACAAAGTGACTTATGCAAGACCACAATGAAATAAATAAAGAAAAGAAAGAGGTCAAATATATATTTTAATTACTACTTCTCTCACTTAGAAATCATATGAATAGTGGTATGTGATTAGGACCTAGAAATATACCCAAGTGCATGATTTAGTGTCTACATTACCCCACGTTATATTGTTGATTGAATACTTACATAAAGAAGATAGAAGATGCGTGCACTGATAACCATGTAGATTGATGGTGAAAGCATTCCGAGAGACAAGAAAAAAATGTGGAATGAGAAAATGAAGCATGGAAGCTAAAGAAGAGGAAGTGACCCTAGAGGTGAAAGTGTATGTGTATATGTCGCATTATACATGTTTTAGTTATCAATTGATGTGTGATTGTTACCTCCCATAAGGAAAGACCTACAAAAGAGAAGAGCAAAAGAGTAGTCAAATATGTGTAAATGAAAATTTCGATCCTAAATTGTAAAAGTGTGTAAAAAGTATGTGAAAATGTGAAAAAGGAACATGTGCACATAATCTGTGATCACCGAAAAGGATAGAAAGGATCCTGAATATGATGTAGAAGAATGGTTTTTTTGGGAAATTGCACACCAAATGTGAGTTTTTTAGGTGATCTCACGCCACCAAAGTAGAAGTTTTGGGGAAATTCCTATTGTTATTCTCCATCCCTAACTTCTTACCAAAATTATACACCACTACAGATGGTGTGATCTTGTTTTGTTCCAGTTTGATCAAGTTTGATCCAACACAAATAGAAAAAGGAGATAACACATATGTCGATTGCTGTAGGATTGTGCCTATTTTGTTAAAACCGTTGTATAAATTGTGATGATCTCGATAAAAATTCTCAGAATCGCCCTTGTCATAGGTACCCAGAAAGGATCATGAGCACCTGTGTTCTCATGTATGTATCCAGGCATTGGCGTATGTGTTGTGCTTTGATGACCCAAGTCATATTTTGATCCTTTTTGTAACTAAAGATTGTGTTATTCATGTGATGTGTAGGTCCAAACTGTGATTGTGAACTACCGAATGGGGTGACTTATTCACCTAGAGTCTTCCCCCTCATTTGGGATGAATGTGACATCGGTAAGAGGATGTAGCTCAAAGGAGAGGACCATACGTTGATATAAAATTGATACCCTGTGGGGAATGTACTTGGTAAAAATAATGCACATGCAAATAAATTGGTTGAAACATGTGTTAGTACAAATAAGGAAAATATGCACATAAACAACAATGTGTAATCTAGCAAGCAAGAACACAATGTAGACCACAAAAAGTTGGTTTGAAATAAGGGACATCACTATAAATGTTGTAAGACAATCAGGTCCAAATTAGCCAAAAGCATAAAATGTGCACACAAGACAAAGGGCATATCCCAAAACAATGGCATGCAATAGAAGACAATGACAAATAATAACAAGAAAATTATCAAACAACTATGGTAGAAAATAGTTCTGCAAAGAAAATGATGCACATGAAGCACCCGTTAGCATGTTAGAAAGATAAAAAGTATGTCAAAGTGTGTATGATCCAATATAAGATAATGTGCTAGGAATAAAAAGAAGTAGTATAAAATGAAAAAATATCACCTGTAGTGTGTACGAAAGTAAGTGGTCCTAGGAACCTCTGTGGGACTAGTAAGAGGTCAGCCCAAACATACATAATGTGTGTAATGATTTGTGTAAATTATGCATTCACAACTAGAAGGTGAGTGAATGATCATGTGTATATAGAAAATATAATCACATACGTAATATCTATCTAACATAGTAAGAAAAGTGTACATGCAAGTATAAGTAAACAAGAACAATGTGCAACCAAGATATGTAATATGATATGAGTGTGTGAAATGGAATGGAATGCAAGATGAATATGATAGGAGTAACATGTCACGTGATTAAATGTGTATGTATGAGTGAAATGAGATTCATTTATAAAATACCCCTCTAATTTAAGAATGAACCATAGAACAAGAGCACGTCATCGTGGAAATGGTTTGAAATGTGTGCTAGAAAGGTAGATCAATGATGTATAAAGTGTGGAAAGTGTGAGTGGGGTGAGGTTCATTTTAGATTTAGAACCTCAACGCAATGAGTATGAACCATGAGACTAGAGTGTGTCATACGGTAGTGTGTCATGTGAGAATGTAATGTGAGAAAGATGTGTTTTGAATGCACCAAGTGTAGAAATTTGTAGTGTGTGAGGTTTATGTATGCAGTATGCCCTCAATATTGAAATGTGAACCATAGCACAAGAGTGCGTCATAGGGTAATGACGATACAAGCGTATCAAGTTATGTAAGATTTCTCAAAGATGTGAAATATGAAGCATGAAGCATAATAGTAGAAAATTATAGCCACTTGGTGACACTAGAAAGGGGGAAGAGTAAACATGATGCCCCCAAGTGAGTAATAGATGGAGATATAAGTGATAATGCTAAGGGGATCGATGTAAGGAGTAGTTCACTTGAAAAAGTTATCCGATGCTGAAGTGGTGATGGTGAATGTGCCTTGAGCCGCGGAAGTTGAAAGAGTTCAACTAGATTTTGTTGTTCTTGAGTAGTGGGTGGTTGCTTATTTGGGATTGGTAATGTCGTAGAAGAATTTAGAGGTGGAGGAGTTGTAACAATATTTATAGGAGGTTGCTTAGTTTGACTTGGTAATGCTTTAGATGAATTAGTAGGAGGAGATGATGGAATAAAAACCTTGAGAGGTAATTATTTAGTTGGAATGGGTTGAATAGGTGACACTTGAGTGAGTAAAGAAGGAACATTATTAGTTGTGGCATGATGTTCACTAGACATAGAAGAAAAATATTTAGGAATCCATTTGGATGCAACATTTGTAGATGGACATGTAATGAGAATGTTGTGTAACAAATGATATAAATCCTGACGCTCAAGATTTTTATTCTTCATTGTAAAGCATAACGGTCATTGTCATTATTTCCATTTATTTGATGATAATGGAAATATGGACGACCTTGATATTTTACAAGACGATAATGAGGATATCCATGAGTAGATGGAAAGTGATCAATTCATGACTTAGGATATCAGAATAATATCATTGCTTAGCATTGCGATTAAACGTGAGAGGATTAGGTAATGGAAAGACTTGAGACTCACCATTTGATATGAGCACCTATAGAAGACATAGAATGATGATGAGAAGAAGAAATAGCATAAGCCCGAGAAGTGTCCTTAAGATATTGGATTTTAGATTCAAAAGATGTATTCATGGATTCCATAGCCTAAAGTTTATCTTGAAATAAAGAATGCAAATATTGAATTGACTCCAAGATGTTTTTATTGGATGGAGGATCACGAAGGCTAGGATCATCAGAGAGATGATTGAAAATAGCACTCACTTGAGTGGGTGGCGTATCTTTAGGGAGATAGATGGTGTCGAGTATTTTTTCAAAACAACTTTGTAATTGGGATGTATTTGAAATAAATAATACAAAGAAATTTGAGACAGCTTTATGATCCATGAGAGAAGAAACATGAGGATCCACAAGTGTTCAAATGAGACGGGTTCACAAAATGATTTAACAATTATTGAAATTAAACCCCGGAGGATATTTCAGATTCACATATAATAATATAACACTAAAACACATATATGTCACAAGCAATAAATAAAGAGAACTTGAAACCCTAAGTGCAAAAGAGGGAAAGAGAGACTTATCGATTTTCAATAAATCTCAAAGTATGATGAGCTGGAAAATTTTTGAAACAATAAGGAAGACTATAATAACTATGCAAATAAAAATTACAGAGATGTCGGAATAGGCTAGACCAGGGCACCTAGGCACCAGAGACCTTAGTTGAGCACTTATGAGTTGCTCAAAACTTTAGAAAATCATTTTTTGTTGTGTCAAAAGAGTATTGCTAACCATCATTTTTTATCACCTGTGTGTTGCATTATGTTCTCAAAATTCACCTATAACTTACAAAAAAATGATATCCTACAAAATCGTACAACATATAAAATCTTAAAAATAAAATATGCAATAGAAAGTCGATTGACCCCAACGGTCATCGATTGAGTGAAATTATAACTAAGCATTGCAAGTACATCTCGATTCCATGTAGTTATGTGTGTGTAGAATCATGCCCTAGGTGGATCTTGTGAAAGATGCACCGAATAGCAAATAATAGCTATAATGTAGTAAATAATAGCGATAATGTAGCAATATAAGTAGATGTGTGTATGGAAAAATGAACTTCCCATCTTGTGAAGTGTATGCAAAAGAATGCAATCCCTTGTCCCTTGAATGATAGCTAGATGGATGATTTGATGCTCTTAGAATGGCTTTGGGTGCAACCTTAGGTGATAGTAATAGATGCTTAGATCTTGGTCCCTTATTCTGGTAACATATATTTTTATTTATATGATTCCCTTGTTTGAATTTTGTAATTAACCTCTAAAAATGTGACCACCAAGAAAACAAGATTCCCAAAAGATAAAAGGGGCCCAAAAGGGGAGAGTAAGATACAAAGAGGTCAGGGGAACTTAGAGGGGATGAGGGTTCCTAGGAGCTATCTTCCTAGGTGGCTACCGGTGTCCAGAGCCAAGAAAGATAAAGTAGTGAAATTCATACTAGGAAGCGAGGTGTGTAAGACCATAGTGAAATCAAGAAATCAAATACAGATGCCAAAGATAGATGTTAATTAATAATTTTCTTTCTTAGGAATCATATGAAGATTAATATGTGATTAGGACCTAGAAATGTACCCAAGTGTGTGGTTTAGTGTCTATAGAACATAAAATGCAATTAGTCATTTGCATTACTATGTGCATAGTTTCAGAATTGCGTTAGCAAGCTAGTTTCAAGACTGCACACTAGCCTTCAAAACATGTCTTCCATTCACCGCAAAAACATCTCAATATAATTATCATGATTCTTTTTCATTTATTAAGTATTTAAGTTTATAGTTAACCATTTTAGTTATTAATTTACAATACAATATTGTATTTAGTTTTGAAGCTAAAAGGATCATGAATCAATATTCATGTCACATGAATCTGTCAAGATATCAACTTAGGATTCCTATGGAAAATATTACACTCATGTAATGAATTATGTCATTACACATTCATTATCCTCCCCATAGCCATCCTGAGATGGAAAAAATAAGGTTCATATGAACAGAATGTCACATCATGATTCCTACCCTTCATTGTTATTTTTTATGTCTTCATCTTAGGGATAGGTTATACTAAGTTTCATTATGTTAGCCATTTCATGATAGAGGTTTAAAATAACAGCAAGTCACCGACTAGTATGAGTACCTCATACCGCATATATTGTAAGATAAAATATATCATCCTATGATCATAGAATTGGCTTAGTTGAGCATAAGAATAAACCAATTGATAACGATAAGATAAATATATCTTATGATAATTAACAATCACTTAGTCAATTTAGTTTATGTAAGTAAATTATGTACATCTCTATTATTTCTTAAATCATCACAATGTCCCTTTTGTTCTTGGTTCCATATTGTTGTAGTTGTTATCAAACTTCAGGTATAATAGAAACAAATATGATATTTAGAATGAATATACGTTATCATAACATGTATGTTGTTGTTGTTGTTAAAAGAAAACAATGTGTTTCTTTAGTTTATAACTCATATATGATACACTTCTCATTTGTAGATTTATTTCTTCCAATACAATAATAGTTTACATTTTTTCCTCTTACAAAATCCTTCCATATTTAGCGACTATTTATTAAATATTTGTTTGTTAGTAATGAAGTCATGAGGATAATAAGTATCGGAATATCATTGCTTCATAATTCATACCACTTCTCATAACAACTTTGTTTAATTGTTCTCATTTATTTAAACATGATAATGATTGTCGTAACATTCAATCAAATTACTACAACAAATCATTTTCACATCAAGTTTAAATCAATTTCAAGAGTATATATTGTTGTTAAAAACAACACAAAAATACTATTTCAACTCACAAAAGGATTACCAATAATAAATGTATTTATTAAACTCAATAAGGAATAATCCTTATTTATTGTAATATTACAATCATTTCCATAATGTTACAAAGTAAGGAATAATGCACGATAAAAATATGTGAAATAATGTTTCACTTTTTAATAAGTACAATGATCTCTATTCTTATTTTCAAAAAATAATACGTGATCAAATCATATCATTAATATCAAACAATCAAGTCAATTATTTACTCCACCTTACATGTGAAGGAAAGATAAAATGGTATACGTGTCCAGTTCATCAAGCTAACATGAATCATCTACCCAAAATAATGTTGCATTATTATGAAATAAAGAGTACATAATGGTTATCTATCCCTTTTCTTTCTTCTTACATTTAATCACTAACTTAAAACAAATCAATAAGGAAATAAATTAAAATTTGAAAAATATTGATAGATATGAAGAGGTAGGAATGAGAGATGGATTTAAGTGAGGGGAGGAGAAAGGAGATAGGGTTTTGGATTGAGCAAGTTATGAGAGAAAGCAACAGAAATGGAGCAAAGCGGTGGGAGCTAGCGAAGAAGTATAACCAGGTGGTCTAGCTAGAGTATCTTAGCTACTTCCTGGCCGAACGATGAATGGAAGGGTTGCTCCTTGAATCAGACCCCTTAAGGTCAGCTTAGATAACGGGATAAAAGAGGAAGACCATCAGCTTACTAGGTTTCTCCTTCATCGGGATGCGAAGGTCTTCTTGGCTCTTAGGAATGAACCATAACATGTTTTTATTAAATATTTTTCGGTTGAGGAGTTAGAGTCTACATTCATCAAATTTTATTCATGTTTTCATCAATCGCAGGAGGTGAATACCATCGAGCCTCCGCTTAGAGGGGATGCACAAGTTTCTAGGGTTTTTCCTTAGAGGATCCTAGTGTGGAGACGAAGAAGTTTTTGGTTCCCGATTGTTCTTTGGATCTAGTATTTTCTAAACCGGTGCTCTATGGAGGCCCTTTGAGCTATTTGGTAGTGTTTTGATTAGTGGTTCATCTTTGGATGGGTTTTTTTAAATATGAAGAAGCTATTTTGGGGTTGTTCCTTCCATATTTTACTTCTTTTCAATAGAAGATGGTGGATGATGGGTTGGAGGGCTTTAGATGTGACTGGTTTCTTGGTCCAAATAAGGGTTTTTGTGTTCACATTATTCTTCCTATTCAAAGATTGGTCGTTCTAGTTCTGAAATGACGTATTAGAAAAATTTTTTTATTAAAGGTTCCCCTTTTGGTTTGACCCATCCTTTTCCAACAATTGGGTGTTTGTAGGTTAGCCTTACATTATTTTTTATGGTTTTAGTGGTTTTTGTGCGTATTTACCTCCCATTGTGTGTTAATGTAGTGCTTGGATATGGCGGGGATGTTTGTGGGTATTGGATTGTTCAATGCCATTGGTGTGGCTTGGCCTATGGTTTTTGTGTCGATAGGGCTTGTACCTAGCTATGACGAGAATGCACGTGGTGTTGTGGGTTGTTGGTGTCGGGTGCTTATCTAGTTTTGTATTATCCACCTTTGTTGGTTTAATGTGTAGGGTTTCATTTGGCATGAAGTAACCTTATTTCTTTGTTCAAGTATTTTTATAGCTTGTTAGTTATCGTCTACTTCCTTTTCCCCTAATGCATGATCCTTTTTTGGGGTGGTAATGTGTGAGGGGCGTGGTGGACTTTGTCATGGGTGTTCCTTGCTCTAAGTTGTTCATTGTGTTGGATTCTTCTTCGTCATTTTCAGGTCAGTTCCTTCTATGGATCTTCAATGTTTACATCTTTTGTAATGGGAGGGTTCATGTCAACCCCCGGTTCTAAGCTCTAGCCAAAAGCATTTAAATATATAAAAAAAGGAAATAAAGTAATCTATGTTTACCAAAAAAATTCAAATAAACTACATTTCATAAACATATAACCTTATCATAGTAAGATACACTAATAAATAAATGTTTCTTAAGGGTATCATTGATCAAGTTCTCATCTTAATTAACCAATTAATAACTAAGTCTTAAAAATTATAGTCAATTAAATATGCTTGAATAGCCAATGGAGGTTCATCAAACAAACACTCCCATGTTCTTAAATAATCACTATTCATATCATAGTTTTGGTAACAATATACCCTTAAAGCAATTATACCCAATACAATTAACTTCTTGTAAGTAGTTTTGTCATGCCTACTACAAATAATCAGGCTTTTATTTGATAAATATGTCCTCAAATTACACTTTTCCCAAATGAATATCCATATGAAGAAATTAACCTCTACACTCAGTCACAATATGGATTCCTATCAAATAAGCAACTATAGGGGTTGGATTGTAAATAGTAAGCCAATAGGTTTACTTACATAAGCTCGAATGATCTTAAACCAACTATGTAATATTAATATGGGTTTATACAAAAAAATTTAGATAAACCCAACACTTATGTAATAATTAAATGATTTCATTAGCAATCCCAAATTCAAAAGGGAAGATTATATTCAAACTATTTAGACATATGAGATTTAGAATAAGGTAAGAAAGATATGTCATCATACACATACATCAAATGTCCTCTCCAAATTTCTACAAGCAAGAAGAACCCAATACTAGTGAGGGAGTTGACATAGTTTCTACGGTCATAGCCCTTAAAAGATGCCATAACAAACAACATAATATCCATGACAATAATGATCACAATCGAACAATAAATGGTAACATAACCAATATTGACTCACCGATTTTAAGACCGAGAAGGTAAATTTTCTTACCTTTTGTAGGAAAATAATACTTATGAAGGGTCTAGTATCGACATCCTTAAATACTAATAAGATAAAAAAACAATAGTAAAGTAAATCTATATACCCGATTATTGATTTGGGTTATCAAAATTTTCCTAACTCAGACTCTAAAAAGCTATAGGCCTTATAGGTCTATTTTTTCAACATAACTTCAATTAAGGAACAAATTAGTACAATAATAGAAATAAATTTTCACCCATATCTCATACAACAAGGAAGACACCAAAAATAAAAACCCATTTGTTAATATGTCTCCACCCAAGCTTCCTTTACCATTATAACCATTCAAGTTCATTTTTGTTCACAAAGTATAACCAAAATAGATAACCAGTTAATATTCAATTTTCCAAATTACATACATGGAAAGAAAACCAAATTGTATGCTTCATCTCAAAATAAATCAACAGAGCATAGTTAGAAAGATTCATGCCTTTGATTTGTTTAGTGTTTCATAATGATTTATTCTCTGTCTTATGCTTTCGAAAACCAAAAATCCAAACTAAAATCCTATAAATTTTCCTTCAAAAATCTCTCATAAACTTAGCCATAAAGCTCCCAATTCTTTCATAGATTTAAAAAAATCAAACACCTAGAATTTCAACACCTTATAATTAGCTTGTTTTACCCACAAAAGCTTCATATTTCCTCATGCATGACTTCTAAAATGAGAGCTCAAAATATAAAGAATAAGGATAAAAATGACTTTGAGTTTTTCATGAGGTAGCTTCTGAAGAAGCTTCACTCCGACCACTAAAATTTAATGCATTACCTTCCAACAATATCACATATGTGGATTTATTAAATTTGTAAATTTTACCTCAACGAATGGCAATGGATTTAACAAGAGGTCCAAGTTTAAAATACACTTTAAAAATAATCCCAAAAACTTACATGGTGGACTTGTGTCCAGTTTAATAATTAACAAACGATTGAAAACTTACCACTTTTGCATGATGTTTCCCCACGTTCATTCCAAGACCTTTAAAAAAATAATCAATTTCCTTAACAATATACTGCAGTGGTTAATCATCGACCTAGTTATTTTAAATAAAACATTCTCTATACCAAATATATTAAACTTAAATCATTAAAATATGGCTTGGGTCTTAGACCCTTTAAACTCACAAATAATTTACCTTGCCAAATGATATGGTCAAAGACCATGATCCTCAAAATATTAATGTTTGAATGCCATCTATATATGGTCAATGACCATTTCAATTCATCTAGTTAATATCCAATATTACCACCATTAAACAATAATATTATTGTTATGGGGTCCTAGACCTACCAAGAAATCAAAATCATTAAACCTTATAACATTTCCAATTGCTATGGTCTGAGACCAATTTCTAGTATCATCAACACATTAAATGACAACTTGGTTATTAACATAAATAACGTTTACCTTTTCAAATACCAAAAACATTACCATCTCATTAATGAAGACCTTCTTAATGCATTACAATCCAAGACCGATGTAATCAAACAATCACATGGTTAGTCATACATCAATCCATAAATAATTTGTTCTTGGTACCAAATTAATACAATTATAGACATGTACATATTTGTCAACATTACCAAATCATTACCCACTACAAGTAGGGTAAATTAGAATCATATAAAGAAGTACACCAATAAAATAGCTCACCAATGTTACAAAATCATCACATACAATAGGTTAAGGAAAAATCATACAAATAATTATAAAAATAAGTTATTGGTATTACGTAATCCACGAATGCACAACAATGAGTGTGGTTATGATGTCACGTGTGAAACTACACATAAGTATACATATCCTTTCGGATATATGTATGTATATATAGTGGAAAACGAGACTACGTAACTATACTAGTCCTCTTGCATTTGTAAACTATTTCATACAATATAGCTTATTTTTGCAACAAAACATAATGAAAAGAGGGTGTGACATCATCGATCCTTTCAAATAGCTCTGCAAGGAAATTGTGATAGATATCGTCAAGGGAGGGATTAGGGGGAGTGATGAGAACTAGATAATAGCATAAAATGATGTGATGGGTGGATCAATATCTATGTTTAGTCCTATGAGGAGAATGTTCTTGGGCTCGACACTTGTGAGAGAGAACCCAATAGGTATAATTTATATGCGAGTAAAAACACTAATGAGAACAAAAGAGTGGTATTTCGAAGAGGGTTGAGATGTATTTTTTTGTTGGTCTCGTCGACTTCCATCGTAATTTTATTCATATGTCATTGATAAGATCTATAATAAGAAACATCATGTCCAGGATCCGCATACCATGTGAAGTATATCTCAACCATAGGTGGGCTAGGAGCCATAATGGCAAGAAGAGTTAATGATGATGTCACTAAAGTTAGAGGTATAATAGTATGTGGAGAAGTGAGATGTGAAAGAGAGGGAGATGTCACAATAGGTGTTGTAGAAGGGATAATCAAAGGAGAAAACTATGGCTCAGGCATTAGATCTCTAATTAGTGAGTGTAGTTCATAATCTCATCATTAGAGTAAATATCGAATAGATATCATTATCATCCATGAGATCATGTACATTTTATTGAAGGTATAATGTGCATCTTGTGTAGAGAAAATGATAGTTTTGATGCTATGAATAAATGTACAACACATGGTGTTATGGTAATGAAGGATTTCCACATTCTTAGCCTGGGAATATCCTATTAATAATGGATCAATGAGAGAATAACCATTTTCATAACCAAGTGTAATATAATTGATAACACATGAGTTGATGATAACATCAAGTTAGATGAGATGTTCTACAAGAGAATGTTGAGTGCGATTGATAGTGATAAAGACATGATCGAAATCCTTCTTACGTGATCATGGTCATAAGGTGGGAGGTAATTGGGAAATAATGAAATTAGTGAGGTCAAAGGTGTTAATTCAAAGGTTGATTTCATTGAGAACATCATTGTTAGAATCATGGAGGTTTGGAAAAATATGTCCCATAAAGTTGGGATGACCACTATAGCCATGAAGAGAATCCCTTTGTATAGTTAATACATTGATATTATTGAAATGGTATGGTACAAATTTCTTTGAGAGTGGGAATTTTAAATTTCCAATGTTTCTAAAATAATTCAAAGTTCTAAGGGAAATTGAAACCTTTACAATAGGATGATGTGACTGCACACATTCCTTGAGTCGATGGTATTCCTTGGAGGATATTATTTGACAAGGGAAATTTGAAGGCCATGATTAGGACAAGGGGCATATTGATAAGGATCCAAAATATTACCCATATGTGGCATCTATCTATGATCGTATCCCGACACATGCTCGATTGAATTTTAAGTTGTCTATGGAGTAACCAATTGTCTTAATGAAATCAAGAGAGGTAACAAAATTATAAGAAATTTGTTCTATAAGGTCTCTTTTAACCATGGTGTGGCATATATGAATTGATATAAAGAGGGGAGGGTCATCAATATGAAATAGGAGATCATATGAGATCATGGAATTAAGAGGGACACAAATTCTGAAGAACAATTGGTGGAAAGATCATTGGAAATGGACAACTCTTCCCATTGATGTATGTTGCTCTCTTTCAAACTAGGAAAGGCACATTACTGCAACAAAGTGGGTGGAAAAGGAATGTTCATAGCAACGAGTGTGGATATAAGGAAATCGTGATGTTTGGGTGAGGTATGAAGAATATCTACAAACAAGATTTGACTAGGGAGGTGAGAAATTTTGGAAGAGGATCCTAATATTTAGGGATGGGTTGTACAACAATATGAACCTAAAGAGGATCGCTATGAAAAATTTTGAAGGAGAGGGACTAGCGAAACTTATGCAATTTGAGCTTTTGTTTCAATTTCTATGGGATCGAGACATGATAGAAATACTACCATAAGGGCCAATGGCATAGGTGACGAGATCAAGGAAAAAATATTGACCATACATGAGGATGTATATAGGGGTTGATGGTGCTCACTTAGATTGATGAATTAGATATAGAGGTTTATTCATGAAGTGATTTTTTTGAGGAAAAGGGTCCTATATGAATTAGTATGGGATGAGGGAGGATATGAAGGTTAGATACATGTGATAATACACTTAGAATTGTCCATATGAACTTTGTTTTAGGTGAATGCACTAGTAGATGGATATGTGGTATTAAAAACATTGGTAGTATCCTTATTGGTATGATTAAGATTGAATTCTTAAGATTTGGAATGATTGGAAAGGGGGTCATTATATATTTTAATATGCTTGTTAGCTTGTTGAACTACTTCATGTCTATTATGTTTTGGGATTTATCATATGCTTTTATATCCTCATCTAACATTTCTGGGTGATAGCTTCATAATTAAAATTTTTACAAAGGAGGAAGGTATAAGAATAGGATTGAAGGACATGAAAATTATAATATGAATGGACCTAATTGGTCTGCCACAAAAAAACATCATTTCATTGAGGGAGATAACAATAAGGGTATAACACCATGGTAAATGGGTGGGGTATAAGCCATCACAGATATTCCTTAGATATTATTCGGTGATGTTCAACATGTGAGGAGGTAGGATTTGTTTTTATTTAGCGGTAGATTGATCAATATTGTGGATGGTTCTATTAGAAGAAGTTCCTTGAGGAAGAGTATTTGGTACTCCACCATTGGAATTCTTGTTCCTAGAACACATGAAGACTTGAATATTATTAGGGGTATACTAATTTAGAGAAGTCCTTTTGAACTCTCTTTGAGACAATATTGGATTTTTTCTTGTTCGATTTCTTCCTCTAAAGAGCTAGGGGATAATTCCCTAACTTTGTATGAAAGATGAGGCTTAATTTCTCTAAGGAAAAATTGGAACAAGCTCATATCAGACATGTTATGATCAACCATAGTGGACAAGGTTTTTCAACATTTTATGAAGGTTTGGGTATACTTTTTGTCCATTTTCTTGTAATTGATGAAAGCATTAATGATGTTTTAAAAAATATCGTGATATTGGAATTTATTGACTAGGGATGTCACTAAGATTTCTATCTCAATAATGGAGTTGATTTAGAGGGTGTGAAACCAATCCAAGGAATATCCTATAAGATTCTTTGATAATATTTTTGTGGTAGAATGGGATTTGGTTTCGACCCAATCTTTATAGAGATTTCCAAAATCATTGATATGGAGATTGGGGTTGGTAGAACCATTATAATTGATGGAAGAGGTGATACCTCTAATGTCCATAATATCAATGTAGGAGTGAGTGGATCTCTTTGAATATATTGGAGGGTCTTGTTATGGATGTTAGGTTATGCATTGGGAAATCCATTAGACCCAACTGAAAGTAGAGGGGATAACCATTTGAGGTTGATTAACAAGATGAGTTAGATTTTTTCGAACCGTAATTGTTGATTTGTAGCCATGGTTGTTTATTGACTTAGAAAGTTAAGGAGTTACATGATAAGTTGGGTAGAATACATGTTTGAAAGGATGTTGGTATTATTATCTAAATTAAGATTCACTCCATTTGGAGGTGGAATAGGATGGTTTATATCAACATCTAATTTTTAGAAATATAGTCGTTAGGATGCTTTGCATAGCATTTCAGGTGAGACTCAGATTCTATCTACTTAGGAAATTATTGTAGAAATGTTTTACATACTATGGGTATAATTAGATTTAGGTACATCTTCATGTTCCCCTTTTTATTCAATATCAAATATAGGGTTTCAGATATTGGATTTAGTTTGTATGTTTTTAGGTGGATGATTTGAATTCCTAGCATGGGATCCTATGGAAAGAAAATCAACAAAATGCATAACTAGTTTAGGAAGGCCATCATTTTTAAAAGCTATTATGATTAAACATAGACTTCTCAATGGAATATGTAGTGTAATTACCAATAAATTACTCCATAATGAAATGAACATGCTCATAAGGGTTTTAGTAGAGATGCTTTTTCAATGGGATTGACCAAAGAGTAAGCTTGCATAGGGGCTGATAGAGTCAATAAGAAAATTGATATGAAAGGAATGAGAATTCTGAATGGGATCAACTTGTAAGAAATCTTCATAAGGGCCAATGACATCAAGAAGGATATGTTTATGTTTAGATTGGATTGACCATATAGTAAGGTTTTGCATAGGGGTAAATGTCAATCAAAATATCAAGAAAAATAAAAAATGAGTGAATATGACTTAATTCAAAGCAGAGTAAGATTCATGTGGGGTTTTTATAGTGTATGACAACTAAAGGAAAGGTTCCCAACCAATTTATAAAATATAAGGACCCAATATAATACCTACCAAAATGTGCAAATACAAAGGTACTTAGGAAGTGCTAATGTCATAAATCTAGAGGATATTATCCCTAACCCTAGGATAGCTTTAGGTTTCAAAGTCCTCCAACCAAAATAAAGATATTTATCCTACTAGGATTCATACATAAGAGTAAGTAAGAGGGTGGATAAATCCAAGGGCCATAATAATAATATAATGTAATAAATCAAAGAAAATATACACTTACTCTAGTCTATAACAATGAATGACCGAAATACTATAATAACATAAAAATAATAGACTAAAGAGGGTTAGAGATACTTACCTTTAGCGTGTTTGTGACTTTTGATGGATAATATTCCCTAGAGACAATAACACCTATAGATAATTTCTATGATATGGAAGGGGAAGTTCAACATAAGATCTCCGGTCCTAAATCACTATGGTGGCCCAAATGTAAAATAGGTAAGCTCCAAGAATCCACAATAGCTAATAAGTACAAAATCATGTGAAAAAGAACAATTATGCAAGTATTGTATGTAAACAAGTAGTAAATTGGTGAAAATAACAAGGAAGCATTGGGGTATATATATCCGACGCTATCTCCCATGGGTAATGGCATCATTATGGAAAACCATAAAAAAAATCATCACTCATGGGTGATGGTTCCATCCTTGGGGAAATCATAAGTTCAAAGGGTGAAAATAATGAGGAAAGGAAGTCAAGAGATAACCAAAGGTGAATGAAGAAGATCCGGGGTTACCGAAAGCAAGGATAATGGTGTGTAATAAGAAAAAATAGTTAGAAATAATGGGATAAGGAGACATGATGATTTTAATGTGTGAACAAAGAGGAGAAATGAGACAAGGATGTGGTGAATAATATTAAGTAGCAACATCTCTCAAATGATGTGGTGTAGACTGTATGACCAAGTGTGACTACACCCCAATACTTGGTAGGACCCTTAAGGCACCTTCTCGGGAGAAGAAGGCATCAACAACCCCTTAAAAAAATAAATGGTTAACAATGGTAAAAATTATGGTGTATACAATTCCATTTTTTCCTTTTATAAACAAGATGAATCAATTGATAATGAAAATACTGTGATGTACATTTTTTATGGTTCTAAGACTGGGTATGGGAGTGGTGCAGAGGCATTCTCATTACACCATAAGGGAAACATATACCTATACATACTCAAGTTTACAGTCCCTTGTACTAATAACATGGATGAATATAATGCTTTGGTGATGATTTTACAAGTTACCTTGTCTTTATCGATTAAACACCTACTTATTTTTGGTGATTCTCATTTTCTCATCAACCAAATTAATATATCCTTTCAATGCCATCAAAATATCTTGGAACACTATAAAAATTTAGTTTATACTTTATTGGTATGTTTTACATTCTACATGATTGAGTCATGTTCACAATCTACCATCTTCTTTCTGCAGACAATATGACCTTATATAGTTCCTTGTCCCGTCACACATGGGCGATATGTGTGTGAGATTACTTGTGTGAATTGATTAACTAAAATTGAACTTTGAAGTCATGTTTGACTTAAAATTTCGTTAGATGTGTAGATTTGAATTGATTTGATCTCCAATTAACAACATGGAAACATGTCATTGGTTATGAGTGCTTAAATTTGTTATACCTTATTTATTGGTACTTTTGTTTCTATTATAGAACATGAGTTCCAAAGTAAAAAAACTCCTAATAAATGACATGTCTATACCAAACAAGTTAGTTTTCATCGTGAAAAGTAACTTGATCCTATATTCATAATAAC
Organism: Taxus wallichiana var. yunnanensis; assembly: GCA_018340775.1. Classification (NCBI taxonomy): domain Eukaryota; kingdom Viridiplantae; phylum Streptophyta; class Pinopsida; order Cupressales; family Taxaceae; genus Taxus; species Taxus wallichiana. The sequence goes on along the minus strand of CM031235.1, from coordinate 585,846,674 downwards.
CTCATTAGCGTAGGTCCCTCCTATTTATTAATGTGTCGATCCCATTCATGAGCATTGCGTTGATTCTTTTTAATTCGCAAATGTAAAATAATAATAATAATAATGATTATAACTAAAAATTAACATTCAAGTTTTGGGCACAGTTTCAAATGTCTTTCTCTAGAGAATGGAAACCAATAATGTTCAATTTAGGCTAGAACTTAATCTTGAACCCTGTATTGGTAGTTAATGAAGTATCATTTTCATTAATTAAATTAAAACAATATAACATTAAATATAAAATAATAAGTAAAAAAAAACATAAAATGATAAAATAAAAATAAAAATAAAAATGTGGGCATGTAAGCATAATTATGTTGTTTACCACTTTTCAAAGAGGCCATGTGGGAGGATGTGGATAAAATAAAGAGGCCATAAAAATCCCTCATGTGAATGGTTTGAAAAAATTCCTAGAATAAATGTGGCCTTATGGCATCCATGATTGCAATTTGTGCATATGAGGTGTTCGAATAGGCATTGAAAACCCCAAGAAAATACATTCGCATGTGTGTAGCTAGAATTAACAACCTTTTTCCAATTTCATAAAATCCTATGCCAAGTAAAGAGATCGAAAACATGTGGGAGTTGTTTTTCATATGCCTCAATGAAATGCAAACTCATGGGTTGCCTTCAATTTTAAAATTGCATGAATTGGGTTATTGAAACAGATTTGGAAACTCGTGGTAAATGTAATTGACATGTGTGGAGTAAAACTTGGTTACCTTTCCAACCAACACCCAATTGTGCTAAGATAAGAGTAAAATTCATTAACATGTATTAACACTAGCTCTACACCTTGTTAGCACCGCTACTTTATGTAAATTCTTGGATCAGATTTGAATGCCACCTAAAATGAGAGGGAAAATAAATTTTCTATATGATGTTGTTGTCTACAATGGATCTAGTGGAAAAGGTGTTTTGAAAGTCCCATTGAGGTGTTGGGACATGAAATTTTATTAGTTTTCTTCCCGTGTCATCTCTCTCTTCAATCCCAACCAATAATTTTCACTTTTGTGACCACGCACAACACATGTTAAATTAGGAGCTTTGAATTTGGGTACATTTTTTGTGTGTGTGAATTCTGGTTTAAATATGGCCTCAAACTACATAGATTTTAGGGAGCACTAAATCAATTTGTTAAAATTGTGTTGGAAACTTTTAAGAAATTACAATTTGATAGGTGTATCCTCATTATCCTTTGTTGACATACTCACAAATTATGTCAACACATCCCACCATACCCGAGATAAGATCTTGGGGATATAATATAGATGTCCCACAAGTAAATTAAAGCTACTGAAGAATCTATTTCAGAGGAAGAAAATATCAAGGGAATGGTCACTACAACAACATTATATTCTTTTTTTGGCCACTTGTGGTGCACAAAGAGAGAGAGAGAGAGAGAGAGAGAGAGAGAGAGAGAGAGATTTGAGGCATCCCAATAGTTTGATGAGTTTAAATGCAAGAATAAACCTAAATCCTAGCTTATCACCTTTTATGGAATTAATATTGCTTTTATGTTGATGAAGCATTCTTTATTTTGGGATAAATTATAAGGTTGGCTATTTTCCTTGTAATATGGGGTATGTTGCTAGTGAATCTATCAGTGAGCTAAGTTAAAGAAAGAGGAAAAAAGAGGACCATATGAGTTACTTGTTATAGGTTGGGAACATGAATTTTATAGGATAACTACTCAAATTCTTTGGTTGATTCCCTTTGCGATGTTTCATCAACCCCATATGTTACTCCAAAATTTTTAGGTATTATTCCAAGTAGGAGTAGACAAGTACATTGAAAATGTATTTTTAGTAATTCAAACATTTGCCTCAACCAAAAGATAGAAGAGTCCAGGGGATTATGCGAAATATGGAATCAAACATAAAGTTATGGAATTTTATAACAAAATTACTTAAAGTTGTTGTCTCATGGAGCATGAGTGGACCCACCTCAAGCACCTCTCTTGCACTACTAGTTTGAAATACTCATGGTTTCCACCTCTTAGTTTATTTTTTACTTTCATTACTTGTAATTTCAGTTTGAATAAAAATATAAATATAATTGTATATTGGAGATTATAATTTATTTTAATGTCATTCAATGATCATGTAACCATCTTTAAAATTGAAATTTATATGAATTTTAACAATCACAAAAATACCAAGTTATGGGTGGTGTTAGAACTATTTTAACCAAGAACACTTTGAAACTGAACTGAAAAATGATCTACCATATGCTTTTTGTTTGTATTTATAAATATCTAAAGAAAAAAATTAAAACACAAAACACTGGTGCTAAAAAAAACAACCCTCCAAAAGTTGTAAATTCACCCCAAAATCGACATATGAGGTGAGTTCTTGTAAAATCAATTTTTTTAGTTTTATGTTTTAACTAGTTCCTTATTATATAGAGAGATCAATAAATATTTTAAACCATGCACATGGCCTTGATTTTCATCTAGTTGACATGGGTTTGAGCCCATTTGATGAGTTGGTCATAGGAGGTGACTCGCTTAATTTACGAAACTCATTTGGAATCAACCTGTTTTAAATGTCTATGGATCCAGAAAGTATAATATACCATTGTAAACCTCCTCATTTATATTTATATAGTTGTGTACCATATTCTATCTTGATCATTTCCACCAAGGATCACTTTTTCCATGCTCATTTTGGAGCCACTTGGGCTTAATTTACTTAAGTACAAATTGTAAAATTGATTGAACTCGCCCCAAAAGTATACTTCCGAATGAGGTCCAATTATCAATTTTAGATCATGTTAGTTTTTATGTATTCTATACATAAGAAAATAATAAGTTATAATTGTTACATTTTTTATTGGGGTGTTTGATGACCTTTTTCAAGGCTATTCTCAGAGCCAATTTGGCTAGTTTGTATAATAGAACAACTAAGCCCCGTGGAATCATTCTTGGCCTTTTGAGACACTCCGAGTGGGTAAAACTAGTTTGATATTTGGAAACTTTTTTATGGCCTTAAATAGCCTATTTGAATACTTTATCAAAATTATAAATGGAAAATTATGATTTGTTTGAAAATTCTCCTTCTTAATTGAACCTCTTTAATGGTAGTAAAAACAAGAACTATGTGATGAAATTGAATTATTTAAACTCTAAAACATTATTAGATTCCTAATTTTTGTATAAAATTTTAATTTTTATCTCTCTTAGATCATTTTGGTCATGTAAATAAAATGAAATATTTTCTCTTTATCTCTCTCTAAACCCAAAAAAAGTAGTTATGATTTGAAATGTCGTAGAAAATAGAAATCTTGTTTCTCTCTCTATTTAAAATATTGTTGCAAGTATTTTGATAACATTTTTAGATGGGAGGGATGGGATCAATGTTAGCTTTCTACCGAGACCATTTTGATGTAAGTGGAAAGAGGTGCGAGAATATAATGTTTAGGATAGTTGACGAGTGTATTACAAATGGATCCTGTAAAAATGTATATTATTTTGAAAAGAGAATTTGTGAGTTTATTATTGATATTTATGTAGGATTGTATTATGAAATTTATCTCCATAAATTTACATTATTAAAGTTAAAAACATCAATTGTAAATTTATAAAATATCATGTATGTGTGAATATTATGATGTAGTCAAATAATTCATTAAGTGATGGGAGAAAGTTACTAATATGTAGCCTTATCCTTGTTAAATGAATTAAAACAACACCTAATTGGTAATGAAAAATTCCCCTCAAATTAACCTTGTACTAATAACTTCCCTAGTGAAACCGAGAAAACAAGTGAAAATTCTTAAGCAATATGACATGAACCTATGATATCACGAACTATCATTTTCTTACTTCATTATATAAGTCAATGCTACAGGAACGTTTTAGATTGTATGATGGACAATCCTTGTTCTTTCTTACCTTCCTATTAAACCTTTCATAAATTATATTTAGTTTACTTGGTTCATCTACATACTAAACTCATACAAGAACCTCCTTATACCCTTATGGGTAAAGGTGCTTCCTTAGCAAGTGAAAAGTGAATGGTTGTTTAATATTTGCAATGTGAAATGAGTACATTGTGTTTGTCTTAGTATGGAATTCCTTGTTTATAAGTTGGAATGAAATTAAATTATAAGATCTCTTATTAGGTTACTTGTGGGAAAAAATTTATCCTATAATAATTATCAAAACCATGCTTATAAGAATAATTAGTTATGAAAATTGGATATTGAGTATCTCCTCATGCGACAAGTGGTTAAACCTTTGGACCACTCTTATTAATAGTTAAGTGGGGGTGTTTCCTTAAGGGAAACATGATCACTTAGAAATAGAAATCTATAACTTAGAAGTAAGTGTTTATGACCCTTATATGTTTAAAATGTACTTTTAATATAAGAAGCAAACAAATGACCAAACAAATTAATTTAATGGAAATAAAAATGTAATAATTGAAATATATATAATTGTAGGTATAATACCTTTCATGTATCTCTCTCTCTCTCTCTCTCTCTCTCTCTCTCTCTTTCTCTCTCTCCTAGTGATCTATTCATGTGTGTTGTGATTAACTCCTTTGATCATATGTAAAACTATATAGTGTCGTCATTCTTGTATATAAGTTGTATTATATTGGGGTAAGATTACATCATGGTTTATGGGAATTATCGGGTGTTCTTAGTGAAGGGAGGAATAAAGGTTTTGGCTAAATTATTGTATAAAGGAAGGAAGGGGATTTGAGGCTACTAAAAGTGGAGAGAAAAGGATGGTTAAAATATAGGGACAAGGGTAGATTATTATGTTGGGTGTTTTATCTTGGAGGAACTAAAGGCTAGAAAATATCCCTTCGGGGAGGGAAAAGGGGTAGTACATACGATGTTATTTCCCTCTCTACAAGCCTCATAGGTAGGCTTGGTAGTGTGAGTCATCTTTACATTTGGTGTTAATTATATTCATTACTCTATTGTATTCGTGGGTCTATTTTTGTGTGTAATCATATCATGTGTTATTGAGTTATACCAAGTGAGCCCAACAATTGTTGTAAAAACATTTCCTAGATTTTGGCTTGTGTTTTTGTTTTGTGATTTGTGGGTGTTACACCCCCTCATATCCTACATTTTGATTAATACCAATGTTGACTTTGATATGCTAATTTTCCAAATCTTCATCCTATCCCAACCTTTATTTGAGTATATTGATACCTTGTAAGTCCTCAACATTGACACTAACACTTCTCGCACATGGTATCCAAAGTTTATCACATGCTTTAAGTTTAAAATTTTACCTTAGGACATCCTTAAATCTAGTAGGTATGATTTCCTACATAGGGAATTTTAGTATATACTCATGGGAGACATTATCCATAAACATGGTCAAGATAATATCCTTTTATGGGCCATCTTACCTCATGAATATATAATTTCTATTAAAAAATACCATGATGGTCTGTTCAAAGACCACTTTAGTGGGATATTTGTCACTAAACATGTCATATTCATGGGATAATACTAGCCTACTATACAAAAGGATTCTTCTAATTACTCAAAAAATGTGACAAATGTCAGTATTTTCCAACCTTTCCCATGCTCCCTCTAAAGAATTACATAAGATTCAATATATTTCGCCTTTCTCTCAATGGGGTTTATAATTGATTGGAAAATTTAGAATTTTTTCATATGATGGCCATGTATTTATCATCACAAATACTGAATATTTCAGTAAATGGGTTGAAATAATTCCACTAGCCCACACTACTATAACTCAAATTGTGAAATTTTTCATACAAAACATCGTATCTCACTTCACCATTCTAATAAATATCATATTTGATGATGGGGGATCATTCAAAAAAAATTATATGTGTCACTTATATGACAAATTCAAAATTCAAAACAATATCTCCATTCCCTATTATCCATTAGTAAATGGTTAGGTTGAAGCATCTAATAAAGTTTTGAAACAAATCTTCCAAAAGTTGTGAGCACTTCACATTGTGAATTGTACCATCAACTACCTTATGCCCTTTGGGCCTACAACAATAAAATTTAAATACTCATGGGGTCAACTCCATTCTTGTTAGTTTATGACACTGATTTCATCATGCCTCTCAATCTCGAGAAACCATATTTGTGCATCACCTTACATGAATGTATTGACAATGATGTATATTGCCAAAAGTACATTGCTAAAATTGAGCTAGTTGATGAAATAATTGTTAACTTCCCTAGATTGTGTATGTGTTTACCAAAACCACATCACCCACACTTATAAAAATTTCAAATTCATGAATTTTAAGTTGGCGATCTTTTCTTAAAATAAAATCAAGAAAATTCATTCCAATTATAACTTACAAATTTGTTTATGGAGCTTATAAATTTCTTATTTATAGGGTTACTAAGAAGTGGGCCACTTAATGTAATGCCTTCGTCATGGTTGATATCCTTGCTTTCTTCTATAACTGAAGTTACAAATGTTAATAAATGATTCTTGTTTTGAAGATGATGTACTCTTTAGAACTGAGTGATCATGTTTGTTGTAGATGATATGTTTTATCTTCTAAAATTGGATACAATCATGCTATGGAAATTATAAATTGATATTGAAGTATTTCATATACTCTTTATGTTGAAATTTGAAATACATTTTATATGTTGATGAAGGAAATAAATTTAGTCTTATAAGAATATGCATGTTCATTGCCTAATTTGCAATATTGAACTTGTTCCTCAGTCTATTTCATAACAAATGCATGAATAACCATACCTTGGATCAATTGTAGTGATCCAAGGCATGTTTATGACTCTATTATTTTTCGATCATTTTGTTAAGTCGTAAAGACACATTTTTGCTAAGATGACTTCATACCCAAGCATGCATTTTGGGGATCACAATGGCATCCTGTATCATCTTAAGGATGCATCCTGCTATGTAATCTAATTATCTTATTTTGATAAATTTCTAAAGGTAATGTTTTCGGTTATTGTTTGAGACCTAATTAACCTAAATGCCTTTGATTATTTACATTACCCTAATCGAATTTAAGGTGAATATATATTTTGAAGGGTATTGAAGGACTATCCTAATTCATTGATATTAATTTATCCTAAGCTATAATGTGAATTTTTCCTAAGGTCCTAAGCTATGGTTATATCTAATCCTAAGGAGACCTAACCTAGGTGGCATCGAACTAACCTAAGGGGAAACCATGGTTGGCTTGGATGGAAAGTTAGGGAATGGGTGGTGAAACCATTCCAAAGGCACAAGGAAGATTTAAATAGTTCATTAAATGTTTGTTTCCGCCAATTTTGCCGATGTTTGGCTATGGTGGAATTTGTTGAATAGAAAACTCTTCTAAGTTTGGTGAAATGAATTTTTAATTGTTAGTTGTAACTAAAAAAGGAATGGAATTGGTGGGAGTTTTGGGGATCACCTGGCAGATCTGATGTCATTAATGAACCTAAACTCTTGAGAGGAAACCACATTGGGAATAACAAGATGGGTATGTTGAAAAAGGAATGGTTTGGTTTTATTGTGCATTCATATTTTTGAGCTCTTTGGCTCTGCATGTAGTATTTTAATTTTTCAAACTATCAGTTCAATTCTATTACAAATTAAAGATTTCCATTGCATGGAGGAAATAATGGCAAAAATATTTTGTGGAAACTATAAAGGAAAGATGGAGGAATTTTCAGAGGATTTGGTTGGATTTTTTGATGGAAATATTTCAATGGAAGCTTCGTAGAATGACTTGAAGCATGGAAAATAAAAATAGGAGCACTACCAAGAATGATAGGCTCTATCTCTTTAAGATTTCTTGCTTTATTTAACATTTTCATTAAAATAAATCCACTCTTTGTAAAACGTCTCTGAGAATTAGTTTCATGTTTCGTGTGTTGTTTGATTTTTCTTGCTTTTGTGGGTTTCATGAAAGTTATGGTTTATTGTGGATAGAAACAAATCTGTATTGTATGAAGTCTGTTAAAATTTGAAAATGGGTTTTAAAACAGTTTGGGAAATGACTATTTTTGTAGGATATGAAAGCGTGAATGATTGTTTAAGTGGATATTTTGATATCTTAGCTATTTTTTGATATATCTTCTTTTAAATGAATTTTTTTTGGCATTAAATGATTTCACAAGGTTATGGTTGAATTATTTTAGGATTTGATAATGATTCAGTTTTTTTATTAAACCGGGTGTCAACAGTTGATGTTGTGTTGACTTTTTAATACCCGAACTTGGCTCTGGTTTTGGTTTTTGGGTCATTCATTTATGGCTCTAATTTCTAACTACTCTTTTTTATTAAGTGAGTTGAGATTCGACCCATTCTAGGTACTCTCGATGGGGATATTTCAAGATCTACTTTTTCATAGTGGTAAGGGAGATCGATGAATTTTTTTGTCTATGTCCTTTTTAGTTATGTTTTGTTGGTTGTTCACCCTTCTTGGGTCAGCTTAAGACTTTATTTCCATTAGATATTAATAGTCCTAGGTTTTCATGTTATACTTTGAAACAAGGTTTCAATTTTCTTTGGTCAAAGGGGTCCCTCAAAGCTCTACTTGTTGAGGAGTTTCATGGGTTGGATGTTGATGTATGGTATCTGATTCTTGTTTATCATTTGGGAAATTTGTGGATATTGGGTTAACCATTGTTCGTAGGGAACGTATTCTTAGATGACTAAAACTTGTTCTTTATTGAATGTTTATTCTCTTGCAAAATGTCTCATTAGAGACTAAGTTCATATTTTGGTCATATTTGAACGTATCGGTGGTTACCATTGCTCATATTTCAAATTGTTTTAAATGTGTTGGGAGATGAGAGTTTTTATGTGATCATGGTTAGGGGAATTATTAATCCTTAAGTCTAGGATTTTGATCCTTACCAGGTGAAGGCTATACTCTGTGCATTTGTTCTTGTGCTATTCGGTTTTCATTATCCTATAATTTTGATGCGAGAGTTGTTTTGTGCATTCAACTATAGCTTGATCATTTGAAATGCATGGTCTGGTATGACTCTCTCTCTATCTACTTGGTTAAATAAAAATGTATTGAAAATTTTGTTTTAGATCTCGGTCTATTTTATTTCAACAGAACCTTTTGGAGTTCTTTATCTTTTTGTTTGAATCGTCTTATCAATGGACCAGAGTAAACCTTCTATAGAATGTACAGTGCATATATTTGGTTCTTGTCGAGTCTATTCTTTGTTTTAATGGCATCCTTTTGGGATAGTGGCATGAATTTTGTTAGCAGGGTTTACCGTGTCAGTATTTTTCCCATGCTGATTCATTCATGTATATATATCAACCCCTTTTTAAAATTTATTATAAGAAATTGGTTGTAATGAAGTAAAAACTTAAGGCTTGGTGAATTAATTTGTTATTGATGAGGATTGATCATGAATTTTAATTCATCCTATTCTCTAATATTTGGTTGCGTTTTAAAAGCTATCATGTTTGAAATGATTATCATGAATGTAACATAGATGAAGTTAATTTTGATGGATTACTTAACTTCTTTTATGGGTAATTGGTTCCTAAAGAGATTTAAGGGACTTCTTTTATATTTTGGCATTTTGGCTTTTGGGTAGACTTTTTAATTGATATTATTTTTGGGTACTTAGAACATTTTCATAAACAACAAGTGTTCCTTTTAAGAAACTGTTAGATAAAATCATATTCTTTTAATGTTATAGCGAGTTATAATGCTCGGTTCTTGTGAAGTGACTCATGCTAACAATTTTACAAATGGTCTTTGTGACAAGTAAAATGAGAAAGAATTTTAGAAAGTTTCATTTGTTTTATTAACGAAGTCATTTATTTTATTTGGATACTTAATGTTTTGAAATGCTCTTGAAAGGAACTTGTTGGAAAAACTATGTGGGCATATCACGTTAGTAATTTGTATTGCAAAATAATGTTTAATTAAAGTTTATGAAATACTTATTAGTACTAAATGAAGTGAATTCCTTTTTGATAAATGAATTGTTATATGATTGATTTGTGATAGCTGATTTATAAATGTTGCATATATGATTTAGATATTGTTATCCACTATTGAACACTTGGGGTAGAATCGGACAACGAGGCTATCGGTTAATTGGGACTAGAAATGTCCATCATGAGCATTCTTGGATTATTTTTAAACTTAAGGAACATTTAAGACATTTTGGGAAAGGTCAAGATTATCTTGAGCTATTATCTTTTTTCTAGGTCTTGGAGAATCAATGTTGGCTTAGAGTGACAAAATTGGCCTCGGTAGGCCCATCTCCAATGGAAATGACAAAAATGAAATTATGGGCCCTTTGACGCTTCTACCTGGTCCTTCTTAATTGGTTAATGCTAGAAAATTCAAGAAAATATGGGAAAATTTTCCAAAAATGGGAAGAGTTTACAAAATAAGCCAAGGGCAATCAAGAAAAATCTTTATCTTATCGAGTAGCTTGATGGGATACTTAGAGAACTAGCTTGAGGTTGGGAAATCATTAAGTCAATATGGGGAGCTCGGTTCAAGGATTCGAGCTTAATATCGAGATATAATAGTTAAAACATCATGACATAGAAGGCAAGCTCCGTTAGCCAAAGTGAATTGTTTAAAAATTGACAGCAAATGACTCAAGGTTTTCGAGATGGGCTCGTGGCTCACGAAATCAAGATATTCAGGAATAATTTCAGGTCGGGGATCTCAAATCAACATAATAACAAAACATAATGAGCTTGTAGGTTGAGTTGGATCTTGTTTGATGAATGTCTATTCGAGTCAAGGTTGGTAAAAGGCTAAAGTGAGTTATGGCTTAATACTTAAAAATCACTTGAATGAAGTCAAGCCTATGAGAGCCATGTCTGCAGAAGCTTGAAGATCAAGTTAATCATATTAAATCCTAGGGAAACACATTTCAAGTGATGAATGACAAGGATTAGGTTGAGCTAGTGGAGAATGATAAGGTTTGGGCCATAGTGGCGATTGTGGAGATTATAAACTAAATTTTCGAGTGGACTTGATGGTGAGCCAAGGTAGAATTTATGCATGAGGGGATTTAATAATTCCTTGGCTAATATGTATTTTGCGATGAGAAATCCTGAAACTAACACCTAGTAGATTCAATACAATTCTAAACTAAATATATGTATCATCATACTAAGAGCTTAATAAAATAACCTATCAACATTTCTACATTAAACATGAAATGAACATTTCAAGCTAATATGCTAAAAAATTAACTTCTATCTCTTATTGAATGCTAAATGAGATGAGATTGAACCTATGTAGATCTCTAGCAATCAAAGAGTTGATTATGTGCTTGAAATCCCAAGGTTTCTAAGAATGGAGTCTTGTCAAATCATGGCTATAAGACCACTTGACATATCTCCATATGAATTCAAAACTTGGGTGGATGAATGCAAGAAATGGAGAAGGCTAGCTCTTCTAATGGAAGAATGCTTCAAAGATGATAAAATGGCTATAGTGTATGCTCTATGCTCATTTAGGAGTGTAGGTGTAAATAGAAAGGTAGGAGGAGGGCTCCTTATATAGCCCAATGGATAGAAGAATCTCTACATCCCTCTTCATGTGGGATAAATGGAGAGGTTGGGTTAGTTGTGGATAAGGGAGGTTTAGAAAGGGTTGAGTCAACCTTAGGAGAGTTTATTTTGTCCTTTAGTGACTCATGGGGTTTGAGGGGATTTATTAATTAACCAAAGTGATTAATTAATAGGTGTGCAAGCTTATATAAGCTTTTTAGAGGAATAGTTAGTATGATTTATGTTATGAGAGGATTTTAATCAAATAAATGATGATTTATTGATTAAATAGAAGAGATAATTAATTAATTAATTAATTAATCTAGATAAGGTATTAATTAATTAAAATAATTAATTAATCTAGATAGAAAGGGAGCTTAATTAATTAGAAATAATTAATTAATCTAGATAGAAAGGGGAGCTGATTAATGGAAATGTCATTAATTGGCATCATTGTTGGATAGAAGAGTTAATTAACTAACGTAATGTAATTAATTAATGATGATATAATAGAGAAAATGTGTGATATTGATGATATGTCATCAATTTTTGGGAAAGGGTATAATTAGCATAATTTAAGTATTTAAATTGCTCGAGCTAAATTATAGGTGTCTACATTTTCCCCTCTTTGAGGTGGCGTAAGTGACTGCCACTTCAAAGATAGTAGACAGATAAAATTTTGAAGGCGTAGAAGAAAAATTAGTAGAAGTGAGAGATGCCCCCTCGAGTGTCGATGGGGTGATGAAAGAAGGTGATCGATGATGAAAAAGGTGAGAGAAATGGATAGAAGAATGGGTAGGGGTAGGATGCCCCAGGTGAATCAGAAGAATAGTGTTGATAGGAGGGTGATGTAGAAGAAATATGGAGAAGCAGAAGAGAAGAACTAGCTTTCATCCCTTACATTATTAAAACAACTTAGTGTCATCATATTGCCAAAGATCTACGTCATCGGTCCTTATTAAAAATATAAGCATACGAAAAAGTAGGATGACATGAAAATCCATACTACAAATAGTTTTCATTGTTGAAAACACCCACTCAATGCAACATACAAAAATAAATGCAATATGAGAAGGAAACAAGCTCATTTAACAGGGAAAACAAGTACAAACACACATATTCAACCAACAACGGTCAAGACGGTTATACAAATGTTTTGTTATCAAGATGAAGATCCCTAAATGTTTTGATTGATGAAAAGGGTTAAAAATGATGCCCTAGAAAGGATACATGCAAGGGGAGATGATAAAGGATGCCTGGGTCCAATGAAAATTCAGTGTGCAACGAAACAATATCAAGCAACTAGATGTGCCCCAGAGTACCGACAAAGAAAGTAGGCTAGCTTTGTAAATGGTTGTAAATTAGATGATCCATGAGTCATTTAATTCATGAACATGTGAAAATTCCAACAAGATATGGAATGAATACCATGCGTAAGACACAAGTTTCAGCCACTGTTATGAGCTGGTTTACCTAGTTTTGCAAATTTTACAATTTTTAGGATTTTTGAAAAAGTTTTGAATTTTTTGGATTTTGAATTGATTTTTTTTTTTTTTTAGATTTTTTAGATTTTGATGGTTTGGATAGAGAAGAAGTTAGAAGAATCAAAAAGAATCTCCTAGGAGCAAAAGAAATGCCCCAGGGAGAAGAAAGAAGCAACATGCGGAAAATAATGCCCCAACACAATGGAAAGATTAACAAAATAATTATTTAATAAAAAATAATTATTCGATGGAGTGTGTAGAAGAAGTGACATCACCTAGGAGCAATAAAATTGTCCTAGTGAGAAGAAATGAGTACCAGGTGGAAAATAATGCCCCAACATGGTGAAAAATTAAATAAAATAATTATTTAAATAAAATAATTATTCATGGTGAGTAGAAGAAAAATTAGAGTGTGATGTTATATGGTTTGATTTCACACTTTGTATGTATCATGATGATAGTTGAGATGTTTTACCACATGTGTTTGATTTTTACATGATAGATCCATAGATGATATCAATTGTATTGTACATGTGATGCTCTAGATTAGTGGACGGGATGACATGATGATATTGGTGCGGGGGGATAGATTTTGATATTTGTGATCCCTCTTTGCCCCCATTTGATGATACGATATGTGATGATTAGCTTAGCATTCATGTATGATGTATACTTAGCATTTTATTTATATATGATGTATAGATGATGTTAGATGTGATGATATTGATGGAGATATGATGATGTGATAACAAAACTATGTACATGTGACAAACAAACACAATCAAATGTTAACAAACTTAACCAAATATACAGTGTTAACCAACATGAATTAACACAACTATGTACAATTATTTACAAGCATGCAAAAACACACTTCATATGTACAAGTAAGAATGAATCTAATCTAAGAAAGAAAAGATGAATCTTATCAAAGTATGTCTAAGCAACAAACTATACAAATGTACAAACAAGCAACAACTATACAAGCAAACAATGTACACAAACAAAGCAAGAAACAAGATAAAGTAAGTAAACTAAAGTTATGTTTTTATGTTTTTGTAAGATTGTTTTGTGAAACAATTTTCTATTTGAATTTTTTGTTTTTGTGTTTTTGTTTTTGAAACATATTTATATTTATTTTTGATTTTTGATCATATTTGAATGTTTTTGCAATTTTTGAACATATTTGAATGTTTTTGAATTTTCAAACATATTTGAATGTTTTTGTGATTTTCAAACATATTTGAATGTTTTTGTGATTTTCTAAGGTTTTTCGAAGCTATGCACAGGTAACCAAAACGTGGATGCCCCTAGTGTTAGATGGAGAATATACCAAGGCAGGCACCACGTGTTTATAAATAGAAGGTGAAGTCACAGAAAGTGCCCCCAGCGATAGATGGGGAATATAAAAAGACCATCTCTTCACCGATTTATAAGAGGAGAAAAATCTGGATCAAGGCTTGACAGGATAGGTTCACAGGGAATTTCAGATATAGGTGTGGAACTAGCCCTAGGCTAAGTAAAAGTACCCTCTAGATATAAGATGCTTGTGAACAACGAATCCTCCCAAGGTGCCGAAAACTGGTTTTCACCAAGGGACCTATCCAAAGTGCCACAATTGTGTGGTTTTCACATATGGATGACCTTTGCTTTTTTTTTCTTTTTCTCTTTTTTTTTTTTTGTATTTTGATCATTTTTACTTTTTTTTTTTTTTGTTTTTTTTCTAATTTTTTGCCATGTTTAAGCATAGAACCACTTAAGGTGCATGGCATTCATAGGTTCACGGAGCTCATCACCATTGGGATGGGAAAGTTTGTATGCTCCTATACCATATTTGGCCACAATGATGTAAGGTCCTAACCAATGTGGTTTGAACTTTCCTTTCTTCTCTCTTTCACGCCCTTGTGTTGAACTGATTTTCTTTCATGACCAAATCTCGACCTCAAACTGATGAGGTATGATCCTTTTGTTGTAATTTCTAGAGACTCTATTCTGATACACTTTGAGATGGTTAAAGGGTGTGGATGCGCTTTTCATCTAGGAGTTCTAATTCTACCAGCTGCCACTCTGTAATCCTCATCCTTGTCCAGAGTAATCCCTAAGAGATATTCTTAGGGAAGGAAGCTGATTTCAATGGGATGATGGATTCGGTTCCAAATACTAGGGAATAGGGTGTCACACCAGTAGGAGTGTGAATGGAGGTCCTATAAGCCCAAAGGGTTGGGTGAATTTGTAAATGCCAATTGTGACCTATCTTACTCACCATCTTTTCCATGATTTGAACCAATGTTTTGTTAGTGGCTTCAGTTTGCCCATTACCTTGTGGATAATATGGTAGACCACTTCAATTTTATTTGAAATCGATGACAAAGGTCCTTCACTATATCTTTTCTTGAATGATTTTCCATTGTTAGTAACTATGGCCACAGGAATGCCATACTAGCAGATAAGGTGATTCATGATAAACTTTGAAATCTGAGCTCTGTAACATAAGTCAAAGGAACAACCTCCACCCACTTAGTGAAATATTCCGTAGTTGTGATGATGTGAGTATGACCATCAGATGAGGTAGGGGTGAGATTTCCTATTAAATCCAGTCCCCATTTGGAGAATGGCCATGGGGTTGTGATTGGCTGTAATGGTTATGATGGCACATGGATGAAATTTCCATACTTTTGACATAGTACACATTTCCTTACATAGTTGCAGTAGTTCTATTTCCATAGTAGGCCAATAGTAGCCTACTCTCAACAATTTCTTAGCTAGAACCATTCCATTGTTTGTATGGGCATCACACACCCCTTCATGTACCTCTTTGATTGCTTGGACTGACTCTACTACATCTAGACAATGCAATAGATTCCCATCGTAGCCATGATGATAGAGTGTATCTCCTAAGAGGGTGTAATGGGCTATCTGGCGGATAAGGCTTTTTTTTTCAAGAATGAGAGATGTCAGGAGGGAAGGTGTTGTGTTTAAGATAGGTGTAGATGTGCACATACCATGGGGAATAGGGACCAACAACTTCACAAGCCAAACATGATTCGGCATGTCATATGCAGTTGATGCATAGATTCTCAACAAAGAATGGCATATCATTGCTCTCTGGTGGAATTCATAGCATAGAACCTATGGTTTCCATAGTTATGTGGATCTATTTTGTGCTCTTGGAATCTATTTGAATGTAATATGCACAAAATACTCTTTCAAAGTTTCCACTAGTTTCTTGTAGGGGATGAGTTTCTCATCCTTGACTTTATATTCATCATTAACTTGTTTGATGATCAATTGTGAATCACCAATGATCTTAACATGATGGATATCCCATTTGATTTCTAGCTTCATCCTAGTGATGAGTGCCTCATATTCCACAATATTATTTGTACAAGGAAAACCAAGGTGAAAAGCTTGAGGTATAGGGTCACTGAAGGAGTAATTAATACCACACCTACCCCCAAACCATGAAAAGTAAAATATCCATCAAAGTGCACTTGCCACATGACATATTCCTCAATATACATTAATGAAGCATCTGGAAGATCTAGATCACATAGCTCATTTTTGGTAATGGTGCTTTTACTAACTGATCGGTGAGTACTTGTCCTTTTACCAACTTTTGATGTACATACTCAATGTCAAATTCACTTAGTAGAATGATCCAATTAGCCATTCTACCTATAAGGGTGGGTTTTGACAACATAGGTACTTAAGCGGGTCAACTTTGGATATAAGCTTGGTTTTAGTATTTAATAGGTAATGGTGAAGTTTTGGAAGGTAAAAACTACAACCAAACAAGATTTTTCAATTTGAGGGTAGTTGAGCTCATAAGAAATAAGAGTATGATTGAGATAGTACACACTTTTTCTTTATGGATGAGGTCATATTGGGTGAGAAACGCACCAATAGAAAATTAAGTAGCAGAAATATACAGTAGGAGTGGCTCACCGGGAGTTGGAGGCATGAGGATAGGTGGATTGGCTAAGTATTTCTTAAGTCAAGGTGAAGGCCTGTTGTTGCTCTGGTCCCCAAATAAAGGAAACATCATTTTTAAGTAGATGGGTGAATGAATGACATTTTGTCAGCAAGTTGGGAAATGAAGTGAGTGGATGGATTGTATCTTTCCTTGCAAGTTGTGTAGTTGTTTGATGTTTTTGGGAGGAGGCATTTCAGTAATGGTGGTAACTTTAGTTGGGTCTACCTCAATCCCTCTTGTGATACAATGAATCCAAGAAAATTTCTAACATATATGCCAAACACACACTTCTTTGGATTCAATCTGACTTTTTATTCCCACAAGAATTGAAGATACGCCACAAAATCTCAGGGTGATCTGCTCTTGTCTTGGATTTCTTGAGGATATCATCCACATAGTCTTCCATGATGTCATGAATCATATCATGGAAAATCATGGTCATTTCCCTTTGATAAGTTTACACCTACATTTTTAAGGCCAAAGGCATTACCTGATAACAAAAAGTCCCCAGGGGGTTGTGAAGGTCATCTTGTGTTGATCTTCATCTGTGATTTTGATATGATTGTAGCCTGAAAATCCATCCATAAGAGATAACATTTCATATCCTGTAGTTGAATCAACAATCATATCAATATTGGGCAATGGGAAATCATCTTTTGGACATGCCTTATTAATGTCTCTAAAATCCATACAAGATTTGATCCGATAAGTTTCTTTTGTATGGGGACTATGTTTGATATCCATTCTGAGTAATCAATAGGTCTAATGAAGCCCGCCGCTAGAAATATTTCTAGCTCTTCTTTAACTAGAAGAGCCACCCGTGGATGCATTTTTTTGAGCTTTTGTTTGATGGGCTTGGCATTTTGCATGCACCACTAGGTTATGCACTACCAAAGTTGGATCCAAGCCTGACATATCCTTATAGGACCATGCAAATACATCTACAAATTCCCACAGAAGCATGGTGAATGTTTTATGTTCTCGTGTTGAGAGTGAAGCTCCTAGTTTGACTATCTTTGGATCATCTTTTGTTCCAATATTCACATCAATGGTTTCTTCCACTAGCATTTTTGACAAATCCTCCATACACGTAGGATCGGAGGAAGGTTGAGATCTTCTTCCAAGGGTGTCTCTATGAGATTTTCACCCTTGGTGTGGTCACTTTTCTTGTCCATTGATTTTTTCACTTGTTTTTGTCAGCTAGCGCCTCAAAGAGGTTTTCATTGTGTGACTTGGAATTTTGTTTTTGCCGAGGCTTTTCGTTGGAACTTTTTCCCTCACTTTTTCTCAAGTTTTTGACCACATGAAGCTCAGCTTCCTCACCAAAGTACGCATAGGTATCTAAGTCAATGTAGAAACCCTTCTTATGGTCTCCAATCGGAATTGTATCTGAATGCCCATGAATTCTACAATGGCTTCATCATTTTCAAAGAGATCTAGTGGTACGTGACGTTGTTGGTCCCATTTGACAAGGAAAGGGTAAAAAAGGTCAATTTTAGGTTTAATAGGGGTTATGGTAAGGACAATCGGTATCCATGAATAGGTTCGTGGAGGCAAGATCCTCGTATTGGCTACAAGTGGGAATCTGTATCATTATCTAAATAATAGAGCTATCTTCACGCTCAGAATAGGTGGCATCTTGATCATTGGGGTGTGATCCATAGGGTTGAATCGATGTTGTATCTTTCCATCTTGAAATGTGGAAGAGGAACTAGTTCTCTGGTCCTTGCTCATTCTTTCCACATCCTAGACCCTTGTAGCCCATGGAATACATCATTCGGCTAGACTTCTCATACTCAGGGATTTGGTAGCAAGTTGGTTGAGTATCTTTGGGACCCAAGTCATAGGTGGGTCCAATAATTTCTCTTCAGTGAGTAACCCTCTAGGTAAAAATGACCCAATAGTTTGCTCATCTCTAGGCCGTTTGAAATGATAGTTGGGTCGGCCTCTAGTTTTAGGTGACAATGATAGGTCTAAAACTAGGAGAGCTTGTTGCACATTATATTCTCCACAACCATATTCAGAACCTTCATCTCCCATGAATCAAAAGGATAAGTTGATGTAGAAGCTTCATGGGTGTAAGAACTTAGGGAATCTGAATCTACCCATGACTCCATGGCTTCAGATTGAAGAGGAACAACTATATCAATAGAGGGACATGTATAGGCACCCTTACACACAAAACTATTGAGAGAGCTCTATAGTGAGCGAAGGGCTCTGGATCTCCTTGTATTGTGACAGTGTGTCCCTCATGTTTCAATTTGATGCATTGATGGAATGTTGATGGCATGGCCTGCATGGCATGAATCCATGGTCGGCCAAGAAGCATATTATATGGAAGTTCCAAGTCCAAGACATGAAACTTTTTTGATGAAAAGTGGGTCCTACTTCCATTGGTAATGTGATTTTGCCAATTGATTCCCTTTCCGCATGTTGTCGTAAGTGGTTATGGTAATGATGTGGGACTCTAGATCTTCTTTTGTATGTCCTAGTTGCTTAATTAATTTCAATGTGCATATATTCAGCCCTGATCCATTTGTCCACAAGCACCCATTTTATCTTTGGTGGGTAATGAATACCTCAATATATAGGGGAGATTATGTGTTGGATATTTAATAGGGATCTCCCTATGATTAAAGGAGATGTACTCAGTTGGTGCAATGTTTGCCACCATAGCTTGAAGATGTGAAGGGTCTACTTCTAGTGGCACTCCTGACCCCTGAAGAGTTTTGTACAAGATGTCCTTATGTACATTTGATATTTTGAGAAGATCCAAGATTGAAATCTTGGCAGATGTCTTCTCAAGTTGTTCTAAGAGGTTGTACCTACCATCTTGTGGGGTCGACGGAGAGGGTTTAGGAATCATGAGGCGGGTGTGCCTTATTACCACAACACAATCCTTTCCCTTGATCTGAATGGTGTTCACATGGTCATTAGGAGAGTGGATACATCCAATGAGTGAATCGTATAATGATTATTGTCCTTCTTGGTATATAGATAATTCACCGCTTTGTAACTCTAGGATGACTCTCCTCGATCTGGGATTTTTCTCATCTGACTTACCATGTTTAGGGAATGGTTCTTTGAATATTCCCATATTTTTGTTTGGCATCTGATTTTTTCTGGGGTGTCCACTTCTATCTCCCCATTGTCAATGAGATCTTGGATGTAGTGATGAAGTCATAGACATTTGTCTATTTTGTGTCCCTTGACATGATGTAATTCACAATAGTCATGCTCTTTGTACCATGATGGTTTTGGAGCATTTTCATCAAAGGGTTGTGTCATGGGATAAGTCACCATGTGAGATGCATCAATTGCTTCAATATGGCTGAAAAGGCTCATTGAGAGGAGTGAACATTCTACATTTAGGTGGTGGTTGAATAGGCCCTTTGGTCAGTTTAAAAGGTTGACTAGTTTGAACCATTTGTACATGTTTGGAATCTGTGATTCCATCTCCCACCACGTTCTTTTTTTTGTTAAATATTTTCATCTTTTCCGTGGGTTTTGCATTTTGGTTATCCTTAGAGTGTGATTTAATGGTTCCTTTGGAAATAAGGGATTTCTCTATTTGAATTCCCTTTTCAATAACCTCTTTGAAGGTGTGAACACAATGCATTTGTAGATGAAAAGTGATGTTTGGGTTGAGATTGGGCACAAAGATACTCACCATCTATTTTTTCAAGGAATGCACAAGGGAAGCGACTGGATATCCCTCTCCATCTTTGTAGGAAGCTAGTGAATGTCTCGTTGGGACGTTGTTTTTTAGTGCCACACAAGTCTCACCATGGTTATGTCACTTTCTATGTTGTATGAGAAGTGTCATACAAACCTTTTCCAGTTTAGGCCATGTGAAAATAGACCCATGAGGTAAGTGAGTGAACCATTCCAAGGCTTGGCCCCCTAGACTCTTTGGAAAGAGTCGTATGAGGTAATTGTCATTATAGGCCACTTCTTGACATGCCATGTAAAAATATTTTACATGGTCTCGTGGGTCACCTTTCCCTCTATATTTGTCAAATTTTGGCATGTCAAACTTTTTAGGGAAGGGTTGAAGTGTCATAGTTTTATCAAATGGATGGGGACATAGCTCTTCGTATTGATATTTCTGTTATTCCCCATAGTACTCTCTTGGAGGCTTATAAGTGTCACTTTCATAGATTGCATTTCTTGTGTGAGTAATTATTATTTGGTAGGAGAAGCAGGGATATATATATGATTGTATTCCATATTGTCTCCTCCTTGATTGTCCATTTGAAGTTCACTAATTTTGACCTTAGGTTTTGTCTTTTGTACATTCTTGTTTGTTTCTTTTTGTACATGAGATGTTAACAAAGCTAATTTTCAACTAAGGTTGCAAATTTTTGTTGAATAGTGACTTATTCTTGAGAGGTTCCTCTTCTTCTTCATGATGTGGAGGTTGTTCAACATTTTGTGTTCTATTCTAACTTTACGTGGTACCTTGAGGAAAGGTATTCTATATCCCACTACATTATCATTTCCCACATTAGAGGTAGAAGCATGTCCATGTGTTAATATATCCTCCATGTTAATAAGAGGTTTCTCCTCTTCATTAGCATCATTTGTAGGTGGGATTATCTCTTGTTCGATAGGCATTCTGGCTCCTAACTCCACAACTCGTGCTAGTACCCGATCCTTGTTTCTAAAAAGGAATTCATCTAACAAGGTGGGGTTGAAATAAAATTCCACATGTGGTGATTCTAACTCATCACCACTATGATCTATCATTTCTTCTACTTCTTTCTCCATGGAGAATAAAGGCCCAAGATCATGGCCAATAAAGGGGTTTGACCCTTGTTTGTTTGAGGCTTCCCAAGTTTGTGTTTGTCTTGCTTCAAAGCCTTATTTTTGATCCCTAATCTTGTTTTAGGGGCCATGATGTGTAATAGTTTCACTAAGGTATCTGTGAATGTGTTCAAATATTTCTATCAAACCTAAGTGAAAAAAAAATAATGTCAAGAAATCAAGGTATATTATGAATGTCAAAGAACCAACGTGACATAGTGATTTGCTCTTAAATGAACAAGTTAAGCAAGATTCAATCACACAATGTTGAGTTTCAAACCAAATAATCAAATGAAGTACTTCCTAAATTTGTTTTTGGAAAGGTAGTTGGTGTTGTATGATGATTAAAAAAATGTCCCTACTTATGTCGAGTTCAAAGAAATGAACAAGGCATAAGTAATAACAAGAAGTTAACGTGACCTCCAAACAAAGTATACTAGAAGCAAGCCCAAATTCAATCAAGACCTATATTCCAAAAGGTGTCAATTATGATTGTGAGTGACACAAAAATTTCACCAAGATATGTTAACCAAACTTTGTGAGAAAGTAAGGTATTGATATCAATATGATATTGATATAACACATGCACAAGTGGTAACACTTAACACTCTTCAGAATTGAGGTAATAATTGAAATCAAACTAAAGCTATAGTATACCTAGGAATTTTAAAGTGTATATAACGTAACCTTAAAATATATGTATTTAGGTCAAGTTTATAAGAAACAAGATGTAAATACAAAAATTGTAGTGACATGATATAAACAAGATAATTGTTCAAAGGAGAATCAAAGTGATGAACCAAGCCTAACTATGATGACAATCTTGACTTGGGTATCAAGATCAAAAAGGCTACCAATGATATAAAAACATCTCCACACACTTTAGATGTTTAACAACCCAGCCACAAACATGGATGGGTGTAAACAGACACAAAAGTGGTGAAAACAATCAATTGATAACACAAAGGTAGTCACTCTTATTTTGATCAAAAAAGTGTCAAAAGAAAGTGAAGGAAGTAGATCAATTGGGGTTGAAAAATGTTGGCCTTACTTTGGCAGAGTTTTTTCACCTCACCTTAGGGAAAGTGAAAAACTAAGAAAAAGTAACACTTCACATGTTTCATGATGAACAATAGCTCTCAACTCAAATTGGTTTTGATGTGGTCCAAGTTGGCTCCTGGTCAAAGATAGCTTCCTAGGTGGTTCACTCAACTAGGTGTCACAAGTCATCTAAGAGTGAGCTGATTTACCAAGAAAAGTCACACTGACTAATTCTTGGAGTATCTCGGCTTTACTTTACCCCCTTCAAGCATAGTGGGCAATAAATGTGTCCATCATGTACTCTCATTGGGGTCACGATACGGATGACTTGTGATGCTAAATCTCACAAATGGTAATACTAGTCAAGTAGGTTGTGCAGAGCACTTCCCATTTCATCCACAAGGTTCCCTCTTGCATGGACTACTTTGGGGTTCCTAGGACCACCCCCATTGTTGTAGCTTAAGGCTTATGCCAAAGGGGTTATGTCCTAGTTTTAAGCGGATGGGGTGTACCCTTATCCAAACCTACAAATCAAGTGTTTTGAATGTGGTGTGTTTTTAATCTTTTAGACTTAATGTGGTTTATTCATTCATCATTTGGAAACCTACAACACATGTTTAGTTAGAAAATTTTGTTTTGAACTCCTTTCTTTGACAATGCATTTTTAGGTCTTGCACTCAAGTGTTAGTAGTTCTCCAAGAAAATCACATTTTTTAAAAGAGGATTAAGAGTTTCTTTTGATTCTCAAGATCATCCAAGGATGCAAGAGAAGAGATCATACACAACAAATAATCTGAATAAAAAGTAAAGGAAAAATTTGTAATTAATGAACCATACAAAAATCTTGATAAATGTTCATTCCCTTAAACCAAAAGTGAAAGATGAAGTTTCCAATTTACCAAATGTTATAAAATGAAGACTAAAGTTGCTTTTGATTCTCAAGATCACCCTAAGGTGCAAGAGAAGAGCATACAAAAAATTTATCCCAACTATATAGAAATGGAAAACTTCAAATCAAAGGACCATTGAAAAATGTTTTGTAAAAGGTTCATTCCCTTAAGCAAAATGAATAATCAAATTTTCAAGTTTAATCCCAATGTTAAAAAGATAGAGATCAAAGTTGTTTTTGATTCTCAATATCACCAAAAGGTGCAAGAGAAGAGCATACACACACTTTGGTCTAAATCAAGTAAAGCATGGAAATACAACATTCATCAAAACATTAGACATGTTAGAAAATGACCAGTTTTAAAATAAAAGGAAAACCTACAATTTCTATAAGTATAAATCCCAAATTTATGTTTTCATTGCATATTTAACTTCAATACCTTTCCAATGAAAAAAAAATGGAGTCATTTTGAGTTCGGGAGAAAATGTTATGGCCTTCGGAAGATGGGTTACGCATATGCTCTTATGCTCACGGGTATGCACTTGACATGCACTAAAAAAATGAAAAAAACATCCCTTAATCTGCAAAATGGTCAAATTTTTCCAACCAAGATTCAATTTTGACAACCCATCACATTAATATATGAATAGAAGACTCAATGCTATCAAACATTAACATACATGCTCAAGAATTTAAGATTTTCAAGAAATTGGCAAAACTAGCATGTAGAATGATGAAAAAGTAAGCTCTAAAAATGAAAACATGATGAAATATTGAAATTTTCTCACCAAGATTCAATTTTGAAAAAACCCACCACATTAATATGTAAATATAAGACTCAGAACTATCAAACACTAACCTACATGCTCAAGAATTTAAGATTTTCAAGAAATTGACAAAACTAACATGTAGAATGTTGAAAAAGTAAGATCTAAAAATGAAAACATGGAGAAATCTTGAAATTTTCCCATCAATTCCAATTTTGATAGAACTTCACCTCCTTTATACCTACAAGGAATACTCAACACATTCAAACTCAACAAAACAAGTTAAGAAAAACAAGTTATGTCAATATATGTAAAAAGAGGGTTAGTAACCAAAATTGAAACTAAACTACAAAAACTTGAAATTAAGTGCAAAGGACAATGGAGTAAGTCCCACCAGGTGTGCCAAATGTATGCATGAGTTAGTTAGCTATGTAAGTAAAATTGAAACTAACACCTAGTAGCTTCAATACAATGCTAAACTAAACCTATGCATCATCATGTTAAGAGCTTAAGCAAAGCTAACCTATCAACATTTCTACATTAAACATGAAATGAACATTTCAAGCTAATATGCTAAAAAAATTAACTTCTATCTCTTATTGAATGCTAAATGAGATGAGATTGAACCTATGTAGATCTATAGAAATCAAAGAGTTGATTATGTGCTTGAAATCCCAAGGTTTCTAAGAATGGAGTCTTGTCAAATCATGGCTACAAGACCATTTGACATATCTCCATATGACTTCAAAAACTTGGGTGGATGAATGCAAGAAATGGAGAAGGCTAGCTCTTCTAATGGAAGAATGCTTCAAAGATGATAAAATGGCTATAGTGTATGCTCTATGCTCATTTAGGAGTGTAGGTGTAAATAGAAAGGTAGGAGGAGGGCTCCTTATATAGCCCAATGGATAGAAGAATCTCTACATCCCTTTTCATGTGGGATAAATGGAGAGGTTGGGTTAGTTGTGGATAAGGGAGGTTTATAAAGGGTTGAGTCAACCTTAGGAGAGTTTATTTTGTCCTTTAGTGACTCATGGGGTTTGAGAGGATTTATTAATTAACCAAAGTGATTAATTAATAGGTGTGCAAACTTATATAAGCTTTTTAGAGGAATAATTAGTATGATTTACTTTATGAGAGGATTTTAATCAAATAAATGATGATTTTTGATTAATTAGAAAGATTAATTAATTAATTAATTAGAGTAATTAATTAATCTAGATAGAAAGGGGTATTAATTAATTAGAAATAATTAATTATTCTAGATAGAAAGGTGAGCTTAATTAATTAACAAATGTCATTAATTGGAATGTCATTGTTGGATAGAAGAGTTAATTAACTAACATAATGTAATTAATTAATGATGATAGTAGAGAAAATGTGTGATATTGATGATATGTCATCAATTGTTTTAAATGACCATGTAAGTTAGTTGGTGATTCCATCACATCTGAATTGGTTACCGAGTTAAAATCTAAGGTATTCGGGGTCAATCAAGTTATTCAAATGGTTTAATGCAATGTTATATGGAGAGTTTGGCGTTGATAGACCATTTCTTGAGGAGTCATTAAAGTGAGTTAAATCCCTCCACGCAAACATGTTGAGTGATGGGATCAATCCAATTGGCTCATAGAAAAAAGTGTGAGTCGATTTGTTCAAATTTCAGTGAGTTACTCACACATAATACTAAGCCACATTAGTTCGGCTCAGGAAAAAATAAGTAGTCTCGGCATATGTGACTAGATGACCTATAGCTCAAAATGAAAGAACGAATAACTCGAAGTTCAAAGTAGTGGGAAGGCTTAAGTATCACAGGAGTGATTCAGGGTTAAGACCATATGAGTTCTTGTGGATTTGTTCGAACTCGCCATGGAATGCCACTTCAGAATTCGACAATAGAGCTCGAAAGGATGATCTCGATCCATGGCCAAGAAGTTAGCTTAGTTTTAAGCTTTTTGATGAAACGGATGAGATATTGACATTTGAAATATTAAGGGACGAGTAAGGAGTAGGTGACTACCTTGATGCAACTTAGAGCCAAGAAATAGAGCTTGCAAAAGCTTGCAGAGAAGGAAACAACTCGGTAGAGACCGAGTAAGTTGATAAATGCTACATCATGGTAGATCTGCATGGAGAGGTTAGAAGATTTATTGGTTTTGGATGTGAGAGCTCATGGATGAGATAATTAGAGAAACAACTCACCATGATTGAAACCAATGGCTTGATATAACATGCATGGAATGTTATCATTTGGTAGAGTTGATGGCACAAAGATCTTGAGCTTAGTTGAGAATATAACATTCGGCAGATAAAAAGAGATGAGCTCAAGGAAGAATAATGTTCCCATAGTGAAATTACTACCATGATGAGTCAATGAAAACTCGGTGTTTCATCAAGCTCATTTGAAGAATCTCATTCGGGGATTAAGCTAGGAAATAACTCACCTAGTAAGTCAAACAGAGGAACAAGCCAATTATAAGGATCAACTTGATGGCTCATATGTTAAAAGCATAGTTTGCAATGTCGGGATGAATTGATGGAAATGGAAGCTTGATACAGGTTAGACATATATGAGAATGTGAAGTGAACACAAAGCTCGGCATGGGTTTCAAAGAAACTCACAATGCGAGGATATGGGCATCGAGCTCTAAGTGAACGAATTGGCTTGTGAAAAGGTTGAGTAAAGAATAGGGCACAATGGCCATATAGGAAAATGATGATGGAGCTCAATCTTGGGCCATGAGTATGAAATGGTGAGTCTTTCATAGGAGAATGCATCAATGGCCAATGGCTAAGTCATGAAGATTTTATGGGATCGTCGAGCGAGTCATTGGAATGGCTCATTCGGGAGGTGGTGAAGCCCAAAAACAAAATAGAATAGTTGATCTAGGAATGGTCTACGTGTAAAAAGATCATGGATGAAGCATATAGGTCGATCATGCAAATGGCTTAGGTCGAGTCGATGAAATACAAGAAGTGATTGAAATAGCTTGAGTGATGCCGAGGGAAAAATATTCACCAAATGGTGTTGTTGATTCACTATATGAGGTAGCTTGGAATATCAAAGGACTAGCTCGCTTGGCATCATAGATGCATCAACATATATGGCAAGCCAATGTTTTGTGTTGCATGGAAAATCAAGTAAGGATAAGATATTTTACAGCAAGCTAAAGTGATGTGGACTTGATGGGATTGATAGATGGATCAGTTCTTGAGAATAAATTAGGTAGAAACTGATCTTTTTGGATTCATCAATGTATGGTGAGAGGAATTCGATCGACAAGGTGATGAACTCTTTGATTAAGCTTAGTGTAAAGACAAAACAACTCATTGATGATAACTTAGTTTGATAGGAGGAACGTGATAATGGTCATGGGGAGTTAAGACTAAGCTAAACAAGAGTAATTCAGCTACAACAAAGAATGGAGGAGCTTGAGCTCAACTCAGTGAGTTGGCTCAGCGAGCCAGGCCCACAAAGCTGGGCCATTTTTGGCTTATTCACATGGGACCCACCCCCTTTTTTCAATGCAAACTGGTTTTTTGGGGGCCACCATAATTTTATTAAATTAATATTTTTATTTAAATATTTTTTAATAATAATATTTAATATTATTATTGAAATATTTTATTGAAGTATTCCTTAATCAACCGAGAGGATTAAGTCAATTGGTCATTAATGAAACATAATGGAAGATTCCTAATGGTTTAACCAACTTTGTAATAAATTAACCATCATGTATCTTCAATTTAGGAAGGAATTTATTACTTCTTCCCTCTTTTCTCATAGAATTATTCTATAAATGTAAGTTGGAAGCTCATTCCAATAGGTTGAAAAAGTTAGACATTTAGACAGGTTGAACTTTCAAGCCTGTCTTTCAAGATTATAATAGCAACCATTTTCTCTTCTAAATGTATGATGCATTGTGCATGTTGTTGAAGTAATAAAATTGTGTGCTTTGTGACTACTCTTGGTCCTTTCATCCTTCTATACTTCTTTGTGCCTTTCTCATGCTTGTAGGTACACTTTGTATAAATCCAAGTTTCTATTGTAGGTTCTTGGATTTTTGTGCTTATCAAGTGGTGGAGTATTACATGTAGTTGATTTGTGGTGTTTTCCCACCCTTCTCAAGTTCGTCCTTTTTCATTGGAATACCGACAGATTGTTTTTTTTTATTGAGTTTAACAAAGGGAATGCATGCTTCCTAGTTTGTGGTATTCTTTTACCATCTCTAAGGTGCAATAGGTGAATTTGACTTGTGGTGCACAACACCCTCTTCAAATCAACCCTTCCTGAGTCTAAAGAACACCATTTATTTGGTGCATCACCATCCCTAGTATAGTTTCATTTCTTGTAAATATATTTCCCTAAAAACCATGAAAACGTTAGCATAGGTCTAGATAACCATTTAATTTCACTAGGAGTAGTACAACACTTAGTGTAGGAAGAGGTATATAGCCTTATCTATAGGTTCACCTTGATCCCAAGTCCCATAGCTTGAGAGGTGATCCCATGTTACCCAATCACACCTTACATCTTGCTCACATTCTAGCCATTAAGAGGGTGCAATGATTTGGCGATAACAAATATGTTGAATTTTCTTAAAATATTAACAACCATGAGTTAATACTTATCTTGAGACAGAGTGTTGTTTGGATAATAAACTAATAATCGAATCAATTAATTAAGGGTAATGGTTTTACTTTGATGATTATGTTATATAAAATCTTATTCGAGAATGGTAATTAGAATGGTACTATAAAGAAGGGCATGACATTCTTATTAAATTTAAACTCCTTATGTTTTTCGAATTCATGAATAGGACATTAGTCCTTAATTAGGAAGAAGAGAATACTTCCTTATCATCATTAATTAAGAACCAAGTATGTTATCCTTATTTATGTGATAAAGTATAAATCAATAATGTTGATTGGCAATATGCTCTACTTTATGGGAATGATAAATGGTAATTGGGAAGCTTAAAGAATTAGTAAGATGGTTTCAAAAATTATGATAACACTAAGTCTAATTAACAATATTTCAATCAAGATTGTTTACATTGTTAAACTAAAGTAAACAGATTTAATGATCTTACTTACTTGATTTAGGATGAGATTTAATACTTTGTAAAATAATGGTTAAGGATTAAAGAGTTCATAAGCATGAACACATATTTTATTTGCATACCTTCAAATGGTGTAAAAGTGTATTTAAGATCCTTTCTTATTAGATCAATCATACATACTTAGTGGGCCCCTAGGTATGATGTGAAATGATTAATTAAACCTAATCAATAAGCGAGAAGGTTAATGAAATTTAATGACTCTTAAATATGTTAGTTCCGTTAGAGGAACTTAGTAGGTTATTGCAGCCTGAAGTTCTTGTTGTAGAGTATTTTCTTAATGATGGAAGTAATTAGGAGGATACTATGAAGCAGTCATTAGGCTTCAACAACCCACTCATCTCGTCTAAATATCTTTGTCATAAGTGGAATATTGGTTCATGGTTCTACTTAAAACATAGATAAGTATATGGATAAGTGTAGATGTCAAATCATGTTAGCCTAGGGTAAATAAAACAGTCAAATTGATGAGAGTCAATTTAAGTATGTATTTTTATCCTTAGTCACCATGAGTAGACTGCAACACTAGTGTATGTGAGTTGTTCCTATTTAGTGTGAAACTATGACTTAGATTTGGTTGAAAAAAGTCAAGAAGACATATCTAGATAAATTATCGAGTGGGGTGAAAGACATATTCATTTTGACATGTATGTTGTCTTGGAATGTAAACATAGTAAACATGTTTAAAACTTTGGCCAAAGTATCGTACAAATTGTTGGTTGCATTGTCTTATGTCACCTAGTCTAAGATTGTGGGATTTCATATGAGTGTCAATAATAGATACTCAAATAGGATTCTTAGACAAAACACTTGAGTGACCCATAATGGGTAAAGGAACCAAAGTATACATTGTATACACATGAAAAGTTAAACATGAGAGATCGGTTTAATAATGAGTCATGAAATGAGAGATCGATGTTACATCAAGTCATTAACTACATATGGTTTTCTATTATGAGATGGACTAGAAATGGAATGTGTGTTCTGAATTGTATGAATTTAGAATAGAGAACATTATAAAAAAATTCCTTTTTCTAAGTCATAAAAGTAGATGTTACATTTTGGTATCAGAGTTGAAGGTTGCATCTCTTGGACCTATTGAGTCCATATCTGATAAAAACTTAATTTCTTGTTAACAGAAAATGGTTAGAACAAGGGGAGGTGCTACAAATAATCCACCTCCAGGTGGAGAGGAAGCTACCACACAAAAAAATTGATGAGATTCTTGCTTCCCTGTTAGACACAAGAGATCGTCTTGTTGTACTTGAACAATAAGTAATGGGCAACGAAGAGGAGGAAGATAATGTTGATAATAAAAATCAGCCACCTTCAGGAAACAATGTAAATGCTAGAAATATGGGGCATTGGTATTGATAATTTAACAAATAACAATGTTGTAAATGCAAATGAAAATGCACCTAATCTTCTTGAAAATAAAAAGATGAGATTCGTAGTAGAACTTACTATTGATATAAAAATGATAAATCCACCAAAGTTTGATGACACTACACTGGGTGATAGGGCTGAGAATGGGCTCAACAAAATGGAGAAGTACTTTGCAATAAGGAACATCTTAGAAGAAACAAAGGCAATATGGGGAGCTTACCAGATTTCCCGTGAAGCATCCTCTTGGTGGGATAAAGTCGTAAGGCTGAATTGAACATTGATGAAAAAAGCATTACATGGGATCATTTTAAGGGTTAATTTAGGAAACATTGGATGATGTAACTCTATTATGATAAAAAATGATAGAATTTCAGAATTTAGTTCAATAAAATTTAACTATAACTGAGTACTGGTAGAAGTTTACCAAAATTCTTAAGTACGTTCCATAGTATCAAACTGACAAAAATTTCAAGATACACAAGTTCATTATGGGGTTGAATCTTGTCATTGGAGGAGAGGTAGATGTACACATCCCAACCACCATGGAAGGGGTTGTAGAAAAATCCATAAGGAAAGAATAGAAATTGAAGGCAATTTTTGCACATAAAGAAGAGAATTGAAAAAGAATTACCAACTCTTCTTCATCACTTGCACCTAAAAAGGTGGCATGGAAAAATTTTAGAGTTAAAAACAAGTTTGTGGCTGATAAAAATAAGAAAATAGCAGCAAATAAACCTACTGCGAATAATAGAAATAATTTTGTAAAGAATAACAATAATGGGAAGAAAGCTTATGGAGGTCAAAACAGTAATTTCAAGACCGGAAATAAGTTTGAGCCAAAAAAGGGACTGTAGGGGGTGTTTTAACTGTGGTAAGGATCACTATGCAAATCATTTCTCTGTAGAGAAAGATGAAAAAAACTAGCAACATAAGATACATGTTGCAGTAACTGATAAACAAGATGAAAATCAAGTTACGCCCATAGAAGTGCCAGGTAAATTATTTGGTACACATGTTACTATAATTTTCGATACTGGTGCTACAGAATTTTTCATTTCTAGTAAATTATCTACACAATTAAAAATAAAAGCTGGAATAATGGAAAAATCCTATACTGCTCGTTATGGTAATAATGTTGTCCATACTGTTGGTAAATTTTTATTTGGAGCTGTTTTAGAACTACTAAGTTTTTCAACTGAAGTAGATCTTTATGTTGCTCATTTGGGGTTATATGATGTCATTATTGGTGTTGACTTGCTTACTAAACATAAAGAAAAATTTTATTGTTTTGAAAAAAACATTAGATGCCTTGATGATCTGTAAAAAACAATAGACATTCAAGGGGTAAAACGAGAAATTTTAGTTAGGAAATTGTCAGCTATGCAACTTAAGAAGGCCAAAAACAAAGGTTGCACGTTATATGCAGTAAAATTTTCTAAAACAACAAAATAAGGTAGTAATTTCTTGGAAAAGTATCCTCTATTAAGAGATTTCAGCAATGTGTTTCCAAAAGAACTACCTAGTCTTTTTCCTAAACGAGAATTAGACTTTTTAATAGAAATCAAACCTAGAACTGAAGCTATTTCCAAGGCACCTTACCGCATGACCAAAACTAAATTGGTATAAATTAAGGCACAATTACAAGAACTATAGTCTAAAGGCTTGATAAGACCGAGTGTCTCACCTTGGGGAGCAGTGGTAATCTTTGTGAAAAAGAATGATGGAACACTTAGACTTTGTATTGATTAAAAAATGTTAAACAAAACAACAATAAAAAACTAGACACCCACTTCCTAGGATTGATGATTTGCTTGATCATATGCATGGTCCATCAGTTTATTCAAAGATATATCTTCATTTTGGATATCATCAATTGATAATTAAGTATCAATACATTCATAAAACAACTTTTAGAACAAGGTATGGACATTACAAATTCATTGTTTTACCTTTTGGTTTGATAAATGCACCTGTAAATTTTATGAATCTAATGAATAATATCTTTCAATAATACTTGGAAAATTTTGTGCTTGTGCTCTTGGATAATATTATTATCTATTCTAAGAGCATTAACGAGCACAATGAGCATTTGATAATTGTACTTGAGATTTTGAGAAAGAAAAAATTGTACGGAGAGTTGTCCAAATGTTTTTTTATGAAATAGAAGTGCATTATTTAGGACATGTCATAAGAAAATATGGAATAATAGTTGATCCATAAAATATTGTTTGCCATAACTGAATGGCCTGTACCTAAAAATGTACATGAAGTCAAAAGCTTCATGGGGCTTGCTGGATATTACAAAAAAAAATTTAAGGAATTTTCAAAATTCACTATCTTGATTACTTCGTTACAAAATAAAGACAAAAAGTTTGTGTACATTGATAAATGTGAATCAAAATTTAAAACTCTAAAGAAACAACTAACTTATGCACCTATTTTGACTATTCCAGATCCAAATGGAAGCTTTATGGTAGTTATAGATGCTTCCGGAGAAGGACTAGGAGGTATTTTGCTGTAAAATGATCATGTTATAGCTTATGAGAGCAGAAAACTCAAGTTACATGAGTTGAATTATGCTCCCCATGACCTAGAGCTTGTTTCCATAGTTCATGCACTTCAAGTATGGAGACATTATCTCTTAGGTAGACCTTTTGAGTTAAAAATTGACCACCTTGGGCTGAAATATATTTTCACTCAGCCAAATCTAAATGCAAGACATCGAAGATGGTTAGAGTTTTTGTCAGAATATGATTTTTACATAAGTTACATTAAAGGTAAAGAAAATAGAGTGGTAGATGCACTAATTTGTAGGAAACATATTTCCACACTTGTAACTTTGAGAACTCAATTTAAGGATGAAGTAAAGGGTACCATGAATTCTAATTCATATTTTTAGCAAGTAAAAATAACACTTGTTGCAGATCCTAATGATGCAAGATACAAAGGTTTTAACTTTGATAATGAAAGAATTTTAAGATATGAGAATCGAGTGTATGTACCTTTGGAAAATGAGTTAAGGAAAAATTTAATGATGGAATTTCATAATTCACCTTACTCAAGACATCCCGGAGTTACAAAAATGCTTGCTGATGTAAAAAACTAATAGTTTTGGAAAGGGATGAAGAAAGACAAAATGATTTTGTTTCACATTGCCTTGAATATTAGTGAGTTAAGGCTGAGCATATGCACCAACTGGTTTATTGTATCCTCATAGCATACCACAATATAAGTGGAAAGTAATAAGTATGGATTTTTTTCAGGGGCTACCTATGTCTAAGAACAAACATGATGTTATTTTAGTTGTGGTTGAAAAATTAACAAAGGTAGCACATTTTATTGTTGGTAATCTTAAAGATGATTCACATGTTTTAGCAAAAAGATTTGTGCATAAAATTTTCAGATTACATGGTGTACTTGAATTGATTATATCTGATAGAGACCCTAGAATGACATCCCATTTCTAGAAAACACTAAATTCAGCCTTAAGAACAAAACTAAATTTTAATTCCGGAAATAGATGGTCAAATAGAGAGAGTAAATCAGGTTTTAGAGGATATGTTAAGAATGTATTGTATGGACCAACAATACAAATGGGAAGAATACCTTCCTTTAGTTGAATTTTCTTACAATGATACTTATCATTCCTCCCTAAAAGTAAAACCTTTCGAAGTATTTTATGGAAGGAAATGCAAAAATCTTGTTAGTTGCGATAGCATTGAAGATAGAGAGGTAATTAGACCCGAAATGCTTATTGAAATGGAACAACAAGTGAAGTTATTTTGTGAATGATTGGAGGAAGCTGCTGATAGGTAGAAAAGTTATGCAGATCTAAAAAGGGTTGATAGGAAATTTGAAATTGGTGAAAAGGTCTTTTTACGTGTCAAGCATAAAAATATATCTATTACCTTTGGTAAGGAAGCTAAATTATCACCTCATTTTGTGGGACCTTTTGAGATTGTAGAAGTGATTAGCCTTGTAGCTTATTACTTAGCATTACCTCCCACCTTGGCATGAATGCATGATGTTTTCCATATTTCTTTTCTTAAGAAATATGTTTTAGATTTATCACATGTGTTAAATTGGAATTCCTTGCAAGTACAAGACCCAGGAATAATCGTGGTTGAACCCATAAGAGTGTTGGAAACTTGCTAATTGCACTTGTGAAATTGTGAAATCATTCAATGCAAGGTCCAGTGGGACCAATTTAATGAAGAAATTTGAACATGGGAAAATCTTGAGGACATGAAAAATGATTTTCCTCATCTGTTTGAATAGAATTAATTCTGATTTTTGTGATAATTAAAGACTTTGATTGAAAACTATCTTTAATTTCTACCAATTTTGGGTAGGTGCTAGATTTTTCTAGTAATCTTTGGGACATCAAAGTTTGATGTTGTAATAAGCTATGAAAGACTTGAATTTCTGCAAATTTGTTTTTGTTTGAAAATTTTGTGGATAGAAGAATTATAATTATGATTATTTTTCTTGAATATGAATATGGATTAAGTTAATCATTGAGACGATGATGCTTTTAGAGGGGAGGTATGTAATGCCTTCGCCATGGTTGATATCCTTGCTTCTATAACTGAAGTTGCAAATGTTGATAAATGATTCTTGTTTTGAAGACGGTGTACTCTTTAGAACTGAGTGATCATATTTGTTATAGATGATATGTTTTATCTTCTAAAATTGGATACAATCATGTTATGGAAATTTGAATTGATATTGAAGTATTTCATATACTCTTTATGCTGAAATTTGAAATACATTCTATATGCATTGATGAAGGAAATAAATTTAGTCTTATAATAATATGCATGTTCATTGCCTAATTTGTAATATTGAACTTGTTCTTCAATTTATTTCATAACAAATGCAGGAATAACCATACCTTGGATCAATTGCAGTGATCCAAGGCATGTCTATGATTCTATGATTTTTCGATCATTTTGTTAATTTGGTCAAGCATATTTTTGCTGAGATCTCTTTGTACCCAATATTTCATTTTGGGGATCACTGCGACACGTCTGTAGCATCTTAAGGATGCATCCTGCTATGTGATCTAATTATCTTGTTTTGATAAATTGCTAAAGATAATGTTTTCGGTTATTGATTAGGGCCTAAATAACCTAAATGCCTCTAATTATTTACATTACTCTAACCTAAGTTAAAGTGAATATATATTTAGAAGGGTATTGAAGGACTATCCTAATTCATTGATATTAATTTATCTTAAGATATAATGTGAATTTTCCTAAGGTCTAAGCTATGCTTATATCTAATCCTAAGGAGACTTAACCTAGTTGGCATCAAATTAACCTAAGGGGAAACCATGGTTAGCTTGGATGGAAAGTTAGGGAATGACCGGTGGCACCATTCCAAAGGCATAAGGAATATTTAAATGGTTCATTAAATGTTTTTGTTGCCACCAATTTTGGCTGAGGCGTGGTTATGGTGGAATTTTCTAAATAGACAACTCTAGCTAAGTTTGGTTAAATGAAGTTTTAATTATTAGTTGTAACTAACAAAGGGATGGCATTGGTGGGAGTTTTGGGGACCACTGACAATCTTTTTTCATTAATGAACCTTGACCCTTGAGCGGAAACCGCCTGGGGAATAACAAGATGGGTTTGGGGAAAAGGAATGGTTTGGTTTTATTGTGCATTCATATTTTTCAAGATCTTTGGCTCTGCATGTAGTATTTTCATTTTTTGAACTATCAGTTTAATTTTGTTACAAATTAAATATTGCCATTGCATGGTGGAAATAATGGAAATTTTTTTTTATGGAAACTATAAAGGAAAGATGGAGGAATTTTTAGAGGATTAGGTTAGATTTTGAAGTGAAAATATATATGTGAAAGATTTACGAGAATGGCTTGAAGTGTGGAAAAGAAACTAGGAGCACTACTAGGCATGATAGGCTCTATCTCTTTAAGATTTCTTTCTTTATTTAATGTTTTCATAAAAAGAACTTTGCTCTTCATGTGAAAATGTCTCTGAGAATTGGTTTCATGTTTTGTGTGTTGTTTTATTTTTCTTTCTTCTGTGGGTTTCATGAAAGTTATGGTTTCTTGTGGATAGAAACAACTCGTATTGTATGAAGTATGTTAAACTTTGAAAATGGGTTTTAAAATGGTTTGGGAAATGACTGTTTTGGTAGGATATGAAACTGTGAATGATTGTTTAAGTGGATATTTTGATATCTTAGCTATTGTTTGATATATCTCCTTGTATATGAAATTTTTGGCATTAAATGATTTCACAAGGTTCTAGTTGAAGTATTTTTAGATTTGGTAATGATTCAGTTTGTTATTAAACTGGGTGTTAACAGATGGATATTGTGTTGAATTTTTAATACCTAAACTTGGCTCTGGTTTTGGTTTTTGGGTCATTCATTTATGGATTTAATTTGTAACTACTCTTTCTTTTCATTTTTATTAAGTGATTCGAGCTTCAAACCATTCTATGAACTCTTGATGGGGAAATTTAAAGCTCTACTTTTGCATAGTGAAAAGGAGACTAGATAAATTTTCTATCTTTGTCCTTCTTAGTTATGTTTTATTAGTTGTTCACCCTTCTCGGGTCTTCTTAAGACTTGTGTTCCATTGGATATTAATAGTCCCAGGTTTTTGTGTTATACTTTGAAACTAGGTTTCACTTTTATTTGGTCAAAGGGGTTCGTCAAAGCTCTACTTGTTAAGGAGTTTCGTGGGTTGGATGTCGATGTATGGTATCTGATTCTTGTTTATAATTTGGGAAATTTTTGGATATTGGGTTAACCATTGTTTTTGTAGGGGAACATCTTCTTAGATTACTAAAAAAATTTCTTTATTGAATATTTATTCTCTTGCGAAAAGTCTCATTAGAGGCCCGAGTTCATATTTTTGTCACTTTAAATGTATCGGTGGTGAATATTGATTGTATTTGTCAAATTTTTTTAAATATGTTGGGAGTCTGAGAGTTTTGATGTGATCATGGTTAGGGGAATTATTAATCCTTAAGTCTGGGATTCTGATCCTTACAGTAAAGGTGTACTCATGCATTTGTTCTTATGTTGTTCGGTTTTCATTATCCTGTAATTTTGATGCGAGAGTTGTTTTGTGCATTTAATTGTAGTTTTATCATTTGAAATGTATCATATGGTACGATTATATCTCTATCGACCTAGTTAAATAGAAATGTATTGATCAATTGGTTTTAGATATTGATCTATTTTATTTCAATAGAACCTTTTGGAGTTATTTCTCTTTGTGTTTGAATTGTCTTGTCAATGGACCAGAGTAAACCTTATGTAGAATGTACAATGAGTATGTTTAGTTCTTATTAAGTTTGTTCTTTGTTTTAATGGCATCCTTTTATGATAGTGCCATTGATTTGGTTAGCGGGGTTTATCGTGGTAGTATTCGCCCATGCCTAGTCATTCATGTATATATATCAACCCTTTTCTTATTGATGATAAGAAATTGGTTGTAATGAAGTGGAAACTTAAGGCTTGGTGAATTAATTCGTTATTGACGAGGATTGATCATGAATTTTTACTCATCATATTCTCTAATAGTTGGTTGCAGTTTTAAAAGTTATCATATTTGAAATGATTATCATGATTGTAACATAGATGAAGTTAATTTTGTTGGATTACTTAACTTATTTTATGGGAAATTGGTTCCTAAAGAGATTTAAGTGACTTATTTTATATTTCTGACATTGTGGCTTTTTGGGCAAAATTTTTAATTGATCTTATTTTGGGTACTTGGAACATTTTCATAAACAATAGTGTTCCTTTTATGAAATTGTTAGATAAAAGCATATTGTTTTAATGTTATAGTGCTTATCATGCTCAATTCTTGTGAACTGAATCATGCTAACAATTTTGCAGATGGACTTCATGAAAAGTGAAAAGAGAAATACTTATACAAAGTTGCATTTGTTTTATTAACAAAGTCATTTATTTTATTTGGATACTTAATGTATTAAAATGCTCTCGAAAGGAACTTGTTAGAAAAACTATGTGGGCATATCACATTAGTAATTTTTGCTATAGAATAATGTTTTATTAAAGTTTATGAAATACTTATTAGTCTTGAATGAAGTGAATTCCTTTTTTGATAAATGAATTATTTTACGATTGATTTGTGATAACTAACTTATATATATATGCGTATATATGATTTACATATGTTGAATATTCTTAAAATATTAACATGTCATGAGTTAATAATTATCTTGAGATAGAGTGTTGTTTGGATAATAAACTAATAGTATGGATCAATTAATTAAGGGTAATGGTTTGACTATGATGATTATATTATATAAAATATTATTCAGAAATGAGATTTAGAATGGTACTATAAACAAGGGTATGAAATTCTTATTAAATTTATTCTCTTTATGTTTTCGAATTCATGAATAGGACATTAGTCCTTAATTAGGAAGATGAGAATACTTCCTTATAATCATTAAATAAAAACCAAGTATGTTATCCTTATTTATGTGATAAAGTATAGATATCTAATGTTGATTGGTTGTGTGTTCTACTTTATGGGAAGGATAAATTGTAATTAGGAAGCTTAAAGAATTAGTAAGATGGTTTCAAAAATGATGATAACACTAAGTCTAATTAACAAGCTTTCAATCAATATTGTTTACATTGTTAAACTAAAGTAAAGAGATTTAATGATCGATCTTACTTGATTTATAATGAGATTTAATGTTTATTAAAATAATGGTTAAGGATTAAAGAGTTCATAAGCATGAACGCATATTTTATCTGCATACCTTCAAATGGTGTAAAAGTGCATTTAAGATCCTTTCTTATTGGATCAATTGTATGTACTTAGTGGACCCCTAGGTATGATGTGTAATGATTAATTAAACTAATTAATAAGAAAAGGTTAATAAAATTTAATGACTCTTAAGTATGTCTGTTTCCATTAGAGGAACTTAGTAGGTTATTGCAATGTAGTTACTACTGTAGAGTACCCTCTTAATGACGGAATTCATTAGGAGGATACTGTGAAGCAGTCACTAGGCTTCAACAACCCACTCATCTCATCTAATCTAACTGTCTTGTCATAAGTGGAATATTGGTTCATGGTTCTACTCTAAATAAAGATATGCATATGCACAAGTGTATACATCAACTCATGTTGACCTAGGGTAAATAAACATGATCGAATCAACAAGATTCGATTTGAGTATGTATGTTTATCCTTAGTCACCATGAGTGGAATGCAACACTAGTGTATGTGAGTTGTTCCTATTTAGTTTGAAACTCTGACTCAGATTTGGTTGACATAAGTCAAGAAGACCAATCTAGATAACAAATTGAGTGGGGTGAAAGACATATTCCTTTCGATGAGTATGTTGTCTTGGAATTTAAACATGGTAAACATGTTTAAAAATTTGGCCAAAGTATCACAAACTATTGGTTGCATTGTCTTATGTCACCTAGTCTAAGATTGCAGGATTTTAGATGAGTGTCAGTAACAGATACTTAGATAGGATTCTTAGATAGAACAATTGAGTGACTCGTAATGGGTAAAGGAACAAAAGTATACATTGTATACACATGAACAAGTTAAACATGAGAGATCAATTTAATACTGAGTCATGAAATGAGAGATTGATGTTATACCGAGTCATTACAGTTGCATATGCTTTTATGTTATGAGATGGACTGGTAATGGAGTGTGTGTTCTAAATTATACAAATTTAGAAAATAGAACATTATATTAAAAAAATTACCTTGTTTCTAAGTCATAAAAAGTGGATGCTACACTTAATTCCATGAATTTTGTGGGCATTTTTATACATGAAAGATCCAAAAATTATATATACACCAAAAATATAATTCAAAAAACCCAAAAATATTCATAAATACTCTAAAAAATTCTTGCAAAAAAAATACAAAAAAGACATTAAAAATCATAAAACATGTTACAACCACTTTGGATGTTCTAGCATTGCATCATCATTAATATGTTACACCCATACATTTATTGACTCTCCATAAGTGTCCTTGTATCAATTCACTTTAATCTAATATAAGTCGAAGATATTAATAAGATATTCATAATTTTCTAGTATGATTTATGAATTAGAGTAACTTCTAGAGTTCTTTGACCTTTGTCTATGATCACTTATTGGATTTAAGAAAGAATTTTCTTTGAGATATCCATGAACTTTACTTCATTGAAATACTTTTCGAGATGCCACTAGGGAATCATTATAGTCACTTTATAAAGTCTTTATGTCATATGTATCAAATCCCTTTACCTATATTTATGGTTCTTAACCCCTACAAATAAATGAGAGATAAAACATATTTTCGATAATGTCAAAAGAAAATAAAAAATGAAAAACTGAGTAAAAAGACAACGTAATAAGTAAATGTATTTGGGAGTGTTTCAAGTAGCTCTACCATGGCTATGGATGAATGAAAAGTAGTTTGATTAGCACCAAATACATATCCTTCGAGGATATATATTCTGGATAATAAAAAATTAATGCATGACTTCGATTTCACTCTAGAACCTCCCAATCACCCAATAAT
The DNA here is from genome assembly GCA_018340775.1 of Taxus wallichiana var. yunnanensis. Classification (NCBI taxonomy): domain Eukaryota; kingdom Viridiplantae; phylum Streptophyta; class Pinopsida; order Cupressales; family Taxaceae; genus Taxus; species Taxus wallichiana. The sequence continues at coordinate 585,805,127 of CM031235.1, read as the reverse complement.
ATAGTCTAATCACCCAACATACTAGATAGTTAGCATTCATTTTTTCCACGTACTTTATAAAAAGGTAAGTAACACTCAATTACACACACAAGATATCAATAACAAAAATGAATAGTGCATCTCTTGGTGACCGTTATACCTTGTTCACATTACATATCATTATTGTTTCTTGTATCATCAAAGTGTACTATAATTTTTATAGAATCGCGCCTAACATCTACATTGCATACCATGTTTCATCCTTGTACAATAAAATATCATCCACTTGTTATTCCACTTGCATACATTTTCATACATAAAACATCCACAATCGCAAATTAAGAATTACAAAAATTAAGTGCATTCACGACTATCTACATTGACTATTTAATTTATACCATCATTTCATAAACACATTTACACACACACACATATATTTGGAAACAGTGAGATCACACACACACACACACACACACACACACACACACACACACACACACACACACACACACACACACACACACGCATACATGTATACATACATATATGTGTATATATCTCTATATACACCCACACATATACACATATATACATGTATATATAGACACATCTATAAACATAAAAAATACACACACACATATTTTTGGTGTACGATATTAATTTCCTCATGTTTGTTTATATACTTAGAATGTTTTCTACACACATGAACTATCCCTACTCTTATGTGTAAGCTTCGTAGGTTTCATATGTAATACTTGAGTGGAATGTGTCATATCTAGGTGTCATATGTCATAGGAGTTTCTTAACTCGATTATTAGATTAGTGTGTCATAAGAGTTACATTAGGTTGGTTAATCATTTGATTAGCTATTGCATGATTGAAAATACCATTCCTATTCATGAAGTGTTTCACTATTCTATGAGGATTTACACATTCACTCTCTTATATGTAACACCTCCTTTATGAGTTAATTCAATTGTTTGAGTATTATAATTCATTCATTTGCATCTTCCTCTTTGTGATTTCTTGATTCTTGCAACTACATAGTGCATTCGTTTAGCAGGATTCAATCCAATATAGTATCGAGGAATTTGGTATATGTTTTTCTAATATGTGTATTACAAGTTTTACTTTAAAATCTTAGTTTGTTAATGTGTGCATGTATACTTTTCTTAATGCTAAATCAAATGAAGCAAGAACTACCACCTAAAATAGTTCTACAATTTAGCTAAAACAAAGCATAAACACCATCATGATAAGAATTAAACAAGAGTTAGATGCTAGCATTCATCAATACAAACTTTGAAACTAACAATGCTAAATATCTAAACTCCTCTATTCTCTAACAACAAATAAATGAATGGACCTAAGTAAGCTCCATGGCTATCAAAATAGTTGTCCTTAATGCTCCAAGAACCTAGGAATGGGGCTAATCAAAGTTGGGCTACAAGACCCTTTTGACACCTCCCATATGACCCAAGCACTTTAAGAAAGAGGCTTAACTCTTCAAGATGATGAACTCTCAAAAGGGCAAGGTGCAAGCTCTTAGTCTCTTTGCTATATGCTTTGCATTTGCTCTCTTAGAAAGTTTAGGTGTAAGTAAAAAGGTAGGTGGAGGGATCTTTATATAGCCCAAAGGATAAAGGATTCAACACATTCTCATGAATGTGGGATAAAGGTAAAACATGATTAGGAATGGATAAGGTTGCTTTATTAAAGGTAACCTTACTTTAGAAGAGTTTAATACATGTTTAGCAAGTCATGGGAGTTGGGGGTATTTTAATTAATCAAAGGTGATTAATTAATAGGTAGGTGTAAGCTTATAGAAGCCAATTAGAAGAATATTAGTGCGATTTAGGCTATTAAAAGGGGATTAAATCAATTAAATATTGATTTATTGGTTAAATGGAAGGGAAAGCTAATTAATTAATAATAATTAATTAGTCTAGGTAGAAGGGGTGATTTATTAACGGAAGGTCGTTAATTAGGGTATTTGTTGGATAGGAAAATTAATTAATTAGCTTAGTGTAATTAATTAATGATGATATGAGGGAAAATGAGTGCCTTTGACGATATGTCGTTGATTTGCGAGAAAGGGGATAATTAGCACAATTTAAGTATTTAAATTGCTTGGGCGTAATTATAGGTGTCTACATTTGCCCCTCTTTGGGGTGGCATAAGTGATGCCACTTCAAAGATAGTAGACAAAAGAGATTTTGAAGAGATGGAAGAAAAATTAGTAGGAGGGAGAGATGCCCCCTCGAGTGTCGATGGGGTGATAGAAGAACTCGATCGACGATCGAAAAAGGTGAGAAGTAGGCAGAAGAATGGGGACGAGGCAGGATGCCCCGAGGAGAGGGAGAATTAGGGGTGAAAGGGAAGTGGTGCAGAAGAAATATGGATGAGGGGAGAGAAGAGCTTAACCTCTAGCCACTTATTTGTTTGGAACAAATTTGATGTCATCATATTGCCATAGGAACTACATCATCGGTCCTTATGAAAAATATAAGCATACGACAAAGGTAGAATGACATGAAAAGCCATACTATGAACAATTTTCCATTGCTGAAAGTACCAACTCCACGCAACATACAATAATGCAATGCAATACGAGAAGGAAACAAGCTCATATAACAGGGAAAACAAGTACGAACACACATATCTAACCCAACAACGGTCAAGACAGTTGTACAAATGTTTTGTTATCAGTGCTGAAGAGATCCACAAGTTCGTGATTGACGACAAGGGTTAAAAATGATGCCCCAAGCAAGGATACATGCAAGGGGAAATGAAAATGGACATGGGGTCCATGAAAAGCATTTGTGCGCAACGAAACAGCACCAGGCAACCAAAAGTGCCCCAGAGTACAGACGAAGCAAGCAGCTAGCTTTTGTGAATGGTTGTGAATCCAGTGATCCACGAGTCATATTAATCGGGGAAGATGTGAGACAAACCAACAGGATATGGAGAAAATACCATGCGCAAGACACAAGTTTCAGCCGTAAGAAGCAAGTTACCATTTTGTAGGGTGTTTTACTTTTTAGGAATTTTTTTGAAAAATTTTGCCTTGTTTTTAGATTTTTTTGATATATATATATATATTGTTTTTGTTGTTTTCTCGAAACAATGTTCTATTGTTTTTGTGTTTGGTGAAACAATTTTCTATTGTTTTTATGTTTTCTCAAAACAATGTTCTATTGTTTTTGTGTTTTTGAAACAATTTTCTATTGTTTTTGTGTTTGGTGAAACAATTTTCTATTGTTTTTATGTTTTTGAAACAATTTTCTATTGTTTTTGTGTTTTGTGAAACAATTTTCTATTGTTTTTTTGTGTTTTTCAGTTTTCCAAAGCTATGTGCAGGTAACCAAGAAAGCATGGATGCCCCCAGCGTTAGGTGGGGAATATACAAGGGCAGAAGCCACGCGCTTATGAACAAGAAGGTGAAGTCGTTGAGTTGCCCCTAGCGTAAGATGGGAAATAACGAAAGACCACGTCCCTTACAAATGAATAGAAGAAGGAAAAGCCGGATCAAGGCTGGACTAGATGGTATGCACAAGGAAACTCGAAGGTAGAACCAGGTCCAGGACAAAGACAACTACCCTTCTAATACAGAATGCTTGTGAACAACGAATCCTCCCGAGGCACCGGAAATCATTTTTCACCCAAGGACTTGTCCAAAGTGCCAAAATTGCGTGGTTTTCACTAGTGGACGACCTGTTTTCTCTTTTTCTTTTTTTTTTATGTTTTTGATTTTTTATTTTTTAAAAAAAAATTTTTTATATTTTTTTGTGATTTTTATGACTTTCTTGTGCCATGTTTAGGCATAAAACCTCTTAAGATGCATGGAATTCATGGGCTCCTGGAGCTCATCACCATTGGGGTGAGCTAACTTGTATGCCCTGTGCCATTGGCAACTATGACATAGGGTCCTAACCAGTGTGGTTCGAACTTCCCTTTCTTTTCTCACTCTGCTCTAGTGTTGAACTGGTTCTCCTTCATAACTAAATCACCCACCTCAAACTGGCGAGGGATGATTCTCTTGTTGTAGTTGCGGGAGATTCTGTGTTGATATACTTTCAGGTGATTAAGAGCACGAATGCGCCTCTCATCCAGGAGCTCTAACTCAGCCAATCTTGCCACTCGGTAATCTTCATCCTTATCCAAATAGTCCCGAAGAGAAATTCGTAGGGATGGGAGTTCAATCTCTAAAGGGATGATAGATTCTGTCCCGAACACGAGGGAATATGGCGTCGCACCCATAGGAGTGCGAATTGATGTTCGGTAGGCCCAGAGGGCTGGGTGGATTTGTAGGTGCCAGTTTCGACCAGTTTTGCTAACCATCTTCTCCATTATCCTTACCAAAGTCTTGTTTGTTGCCTCAGCTTGTCCATTACCCTGAGGGTAATATGGCGTGGACCATTTCAATCTGATTTGGAACCGTTGGCAAAGACCTTTCATAGTTTTGTTCTTAAATGACTTCCCATTATCTGTGATAATGGTTGCAGGGATACCATATCGGCAAATAATGTGATTCATGATGAATTTAGAAATCTGTGCTCCTATGACATAGGTTAAAGGGACAACCTCCACCCATTTTGTAAAGTATTCTGTAGCTGTGATGATATGTGTATGACCATCAGATGAGGTAGGAGTAAGCTTCCCTATTAGATCAAGTCCCCACTTGGAGAATGGCCACGGGGTAGTGATTGGTTGCAATGGTTGCGATGGAGCATGGATGAAATTTCCATACTTTTGGCATAGCACACATTTTCTAACATAATTACAACAATCAGTTTCCATGGTGGGCCAATAGTAACCTACTCTTAACAGTTTCTTAGCCAAGACCATTCCGTTTGTATGTGCTCCGCATACTCCTTCGTGTACTTCTTTAATTGCCTGGATTGACTCCGACACATCCAGACAACGTAACAGATTCCCATCGTAGCCACGGCGATAAAGTGTACCTCCTAACAGGGTGTAACGGGCTATCTGGCAAATTAGGCTCTACTTTTTAGAGTGGGAGATTTCGAGAGGGAATGTACTATCCTTAAGATAGGTGAAAATGGGTTCATACCATGATGAATGGGGACCAACAACCTCACAAGCCAAGTAAGATTCTGGCATGTCATACGCAGGCTGGCATAGATTTTCTACAAAGAATGGCATATCATTGTTCCCTGGTGGAATACGAAGCATAGATCCCATCGTTGCCATAGCATCTGCCGATCTATTCTGCGCTCTTGGGATTTGCTCAAAGGTAATGTGCACAAAATACTCCTTCAAAGTTTCCACCAACTTCTTATAAGGTATGAGCTTGTCATCCTTAACTTTATACTCATCATTAACCTGTTTGATGATTAGTTGTGAATCACCTACAACCTTCACATGTTGAATATTCCACTTGATGGCTAGCTTCATCCCTACAATGAGTGCTTCATATTCCACAATGTTGTTCATGCAAGGAAGGCGGGGAGGAAATCTGTGGTATAGGATCACTGAAGGAGTAATAAAGACCACTCCCGCACCGAACCATGAAACGTAAAAGATCCATCAAAATGTATCTGCCATATGACAGATTCTTCAATGTAGAGCAAAGATGCATCTGGCAGATCCAGACTCAAAGGTTCTATGCTTTGCAAAGGTGCTTCCGCTAGCTGGTCAGCAAGTACTTGTCCTTTAATTGATTTTTGATGGACAAATTCTATATCAAACTCACTGAGTAGAATGATCCAATTAGCCATTCTACCTGTGAGGGTGGGTTTGGACAACAAATACTTGAGTGGGTCGACCTTGGATATGAGCTTGGTCTTAGTATTTAGCAGGTAATGGCGAAGTTTCTGAAAGGTAAAAACAACAGCCAAGCAAGCCTTCTCAATCTGAGGATAATTACATTCATAGGCGATGAGGGTGTGACTCAGATAGTACACTGCTTTCTCTTTATGGCTAAGGTCATATTGGGTGAGCAGTGCACCAATAGCATATTGCGTAGCAGAAATATAGAGCAAAAGTGGTTCTCCCAGGAGTGGGAGGCATGAGGACAGGTGGATTAGCCAGGTACTGTTTAAGCAAAGCAAAGGCTTGTTGTTGCTCAGGTCCCCAAATGAAAGTGATGTCCTTCTTAAGCAAATGAGTGAATGAGTGACATTTATCTGCAAGCTGGGAGATAAAGCGGTGAATGGCTTGAATTTTCCCTTGCAAGCTACGCAGTTGCTTGATATTCTCAGGTGGAGGCATTTCTGTGATGGCAGATACTTTAGCAGGGTCTACCTCAATACCTCGTCTTGACACGATGAAGCCTAATAGTTTCCCAGATAGCACACCAAAGACACACTTCTTTGGATTTAGCCTGACTTTGTATTCACGTAGGCATTCAAAGATACGCCGCAAAATGATAGGATGTTCCTCTCTTGTTTTGGACTTTCCCAGGATGTCGTCTACATAGTCTTCCATGATGTCATGAATCATATCGTGAAATATTACTGTCATGGCCCGCTGATAAGTTGCTCCCACATTCTTAAGGCCGAATGGCATCACCTGATAACAGAAGGTGCCCCAAGGAGTTGTGAAAGCTGTTTTGTGTTGGTCTTCCTCAGTGATCTTAATTTGATTATAACCCGAAAAGCCATCCATAAGTGATAGCATTTCATACCCTGCGGTTGAGTCAACAATCATGTCAATGTTGGGCAACGGAAAGTCATCTTTAGGGAAAGCTTTATTGATGTCCCTAAAATCTGTGCAAATTCGGATACCAATAGGTTTCTTCTGGACAGGAACAATGTTCGATATCCATTCAGAATAATCAATTGGCCTGATGAATCCTACTGCAAGCAACCTTTCCAACTCTTCTTTAACTAACAAGGCCACTCTTGGGTGCATCTTTCGAAGCTTCTGTTTGATAGGCTTAGCATTTGCGTGCACAACCAAGTTATGCATGACCAAAGTTGGATCTAAGCCGGGCATGTCTTTGTAAGACCATGCGAACACATCAATAAACTCTCGCAGTAGCATAGTGAACGTCTTTTGTTCTCTGGCCGAGAGTGATGCTCCCAATTTTACTATCTTGGGATCTTCTTCAGTACCAATATTGACATCAATGGTTTCTTCAACTAACAATTTTGATAAATCCTCCATACGCGTGGGATCGGGAGGTAGGTTGAGATCTTCATCCAAGGATGTCTCTACGAGATTTTCATCCTTGGCATGGTCACTTTGTTTGTCCTTTGATTTTCTTATTTGTTTGTCAGCCAATGCCTCAAAGAGGTTTTCACTGTGTGACTTGGACTTTGATTTTTGCCGAGGATTTTCTTTAGAACTCTTGCCCTCGCTTTTCTTTAAATTTTGCTGACCACGAAGTTCAGCCTCCTCGCCGAAGTAGGCACAGGTGTCTAAGTCGATAAAGAAACCCTTCTTGTGATCTCCAATGGGAATTGTATCCCTTATGCCCATGAACTCTGCAATAGCCTCGTCATTCTCGAATAAATCTAGTGGCACGTGACGTTGTTGGTCCCATTCAACAAGGGAGGGGTATACAAGGTCAAGGGTTGGTTCATTGGGGGTGATGGTTAGGACAGCATTATTCATGAAAAGGTTCGTGGAGGCCAGATCCTCATATTGGCTACAACAAGAATCCATATCACTGTCTAGATAATCGGAGCTATCCTCATGCTCAGAACAAGTCGCATCTTGATCGTTGGGGTGTGCTCCATAAGGGTGAATCCCAATGCCATATCTTTCTGTTTTGAAATGTGGAAGAGGGACTGGTTCTCTTTGTCCTTGTTCATTCCTCCCACATCCTAGGCCTTTGTAGCCCATGGAGTACATCATTCTGCTAGATTTTTCATATTCTGGGGTTTGATAACAAGATGGCTGAGTGTCCTCAGGGACCCAAGTAGTAGGTGGATCAAGTAATTTTTCCTCAGCTAACAAGCCTCCAGGTAGGAACGACCCAATAGTATGTTCCTCTCTAGGTCTCCTGAAGCGGTAGTTGGGTTGACCTCTAGTCTTGGGTGACAAGGAGAGGTCAGAAACCAAGAGCGCTTGTTGTACATTATACTCCCCACAGCCATATTCCAGAATTTTCATCTCCCATGAATTAAATGGAGATGTTGAAGTAGATGCCCCATGAGTGCAAGAACTAAGAGAATTTGAATCTACTCGAGATTCCATGGCCTCAGAATGAAGAGGGACAGCTATATCTGTGGAGGGACATGCGTATGTACCCTTTCGTGCAAAGCTATTAAGAGCTCTACAATGAGCAAAGGGCTCTGAGTCTCTTGGTATTGTTACTGTATGTCCCTCATGCTTGACTTGATGCATTGATGATACGTTGATGGCACTTCGCTTGCATGGCATGGATCCATGGTCGGCCTAGAAGCATATTATATGGAAGTTCCAAGTCTAAGACGTGAAAATTTGTCGATGGCAAGTGGGGCCCACCTCCATTGGCAGCGTAATGGTGCCTGCTTGATTCTCTTTCCAGCGTTGTCGTATGCGGTGATAGTGATGATATGGGACTCAAGATCTTCTTTTGTATGTCCCAATTGTTTGACTAATTTAAGCGTGCAGATGTTCAATCCAGATCTGTTATCCACAAGCACCCGTTTGATTTTCCTACGGGTAACAACTACCTCAATGTATAAGGGAAGATTATGTGTAGGATTCTCGGTAGGGACCTCCCTATGGTTGAAAGTGAGATGCTCACTGGGTGCAATATTTGCCACCGCGGCTTGAAGGTATGCAGGATCGACTTCTAAAGGCACTCCCGACCCCTGAAGAGTTTGATACAAAATGTCCTTATGCACATTGGATATCTTGAGAAGATCTAAGATCGAGATCTTAGCAGGTGTCTTCTCAAGTTGTTCTAAAAGGTTATATTTACCAGTTTGTGGGGTCAACAGAGAGGGTTCTGGAATCACGAGGCGGGCACACCTTGTTACCACAGTGCAGTCCTTTCCCTTGATCCAGATGGTATTGACACGGTCAGTAGGGGAGTGAATACATCCGATAAGTGAATCATAATGATTGTTATCTCTCTTGGTATACAAGTAATTCATGGCTTTATAGGTTTGGGATGACTCTCCCCGATCCGGTTTTGCCTTTTCCGACTTATCATGCTTGGGGAATGGTTCCTTATAAATCCCCATTTTCTCGTTAGGTGTTTGCATGTGGCTAGGGTTATCCACCTCTATCTCCCCGTTGTCAATGAGGTCTTGAATATAGTGGCGAAGTCGCAAACATTTGTCTGTTTTATGACCTTTAACACGATGCATTTCACAGTATTCATGCTCCTTATACCATGAAGGTTTAGGAGTGTTGTCATCAAATGGTTGCATTGTAGGATAGGTCATCATGTGGGCCGCATCCAACTGTTTTAGTATGACAGACAATGGTTCATTGAGGGAGGTGAATGTTCGTCGCTTTGGTGGTGGTTGAATTGGGCCCTTGGTTAGTTTAAAAGGTTGACTGGTTTGGACCATTTGAACACGTTTGGAATCAGTGATTCTGTCTCCCACCACGTTTTTGTTTTTGTTAAAGATCTTGGCTTTTCAACGGGTTTGACACTTTGGTTGTCTTTAGATTGGGTTTTGAGGGTGCCTTTGGCAATGAGAGCCTTTTCTATTTGAATCCCTTTCTCGATAACCTCCTCAAAGGTGCGGACACAATGCATTTGGAGGTGGAAAGCTATATCTGGGTTGAGATTAGGGATGAAAATATTGACCAACTACTTCTCAGGGAAAGCGCAAGGGAAGCGACTAGCTATCCCTCTCCATCATTGGAGGAAGCTGGCAAAGGTCTCATTTGGGCATTGTTTTGTGCCACACAAGTCTGCCATGGTGACATCACTCTCTATGTTATACGAGAAATGACGCACAAATCTTTTCACCAATTCTGGCCAGGTGAAAATTGATCCTCGTGGTAAGCGCGTAAACCATTCCAATGCTTGACCTCCTAGACTCTTAGGAAAAAGTCTGATGAGGTAATTATCACTATAAGACACCTCTTGACATGCCATGTAGAAATCTTTAACATGATCCCTTGGGTCTCCCTTTCCTTTATATTTGTCAAACTTTGGCATATCAAATTTCTTTGGAAAGGGTTGAAGGGTCATTGTCTTATCAAAAGGATAGGGGCATAGTTCTTCGTATTGGTATTTCCTAATACTCCCTATATTGCTCTCTTGTATGCTCGCAAGAGTTGCTTTCATAGATTGCACTTCTTGTGTGAGCAATTGTTCTCTAGTGGGAGAAGTGGGTACGTGTACACGATGGTACCCCATGTCTTCTTCTCCTTGGTTTTCTCGATGGAGTTCATGGATCCTAAACTTAGGCTTTGACTTTTGAACGTTCTTGTTTGTGTCTTTTTGTACTTGGAAAGTAAGCAAAGCTAGTTGTCGGCTTAAGTTACTGAGTTGTTGTTGGATTGTGACTTGGTTTGTGTCTTCTTCTTCTAAAGGTTCCTCCTCTTCGTATTGTGGAGGTTCTTCCCCTGTCTCATGTTCTATCTTGTTTCTTCGTGGCACTTTGATGAGGGGTATTCTATGCCCTACCACTTTATCATTTTCTGCGTAAGAAGTGGAAGCATGCCCGCCTGTTAAAATATCTTCCATATTGATAAGGGGGTGTTCCTCCTTAGTAGTGTCATTTGTTTGTAGTATTGGTTCCTTCTCAATGGGCAATTTGGCCCCTAATTCCATGACCCGTGCCAAAACTCTATCTTTGTTTCTAAGGAGAAACTCATCTAGTAGAGGGGTCAAAATCAAAGTCTCGCATGTGGTGATTCTAATTCATTTCCACTATGATCGACCATCTCTTCTGCTTTTCCTTTTCTGCAAAAAATAGTGGTCCTAGATCGTGTCCGATAAATGGGTTTGACCCTTGTCTGTTAGAGGTTTCCCAAGCTTGCGCCTGTTGTTCCTCATATGTTTGTTTCTTTAACCCTAGACGCATCTTGGGAGCCATGTTTTCGTGATAAATTTCACTAAGGTAAGTTATAGATTTGTTCAAAATTCAATGTCTACCCCTAAGTGAAACACAAGATGTACGTGTTAAGAGTAAATTAACAGTGTGAGAATACCAATGTGATAGAGTGATAAAGTCACCAATGAAACAATCGTTTGGTACCAAAACCTAATCAAATGAAATACTTCCTAGACTACGTTTCAAAGTAATTTGTGATACCAGATGATTAACAAGATGTCTCCACTTATGCCAAGTTCAAAGGAATGAACAAGACGTAAGTAAATACATGAAGTTAAATGTGATCTTCCAATCAAGATATATGATGAGCAAGCTCAAGTCTGATTAAGACCTATATCTCAAAAAGTGCCAATTACCATTTGTGAATGACACAACAATATCACTAAGATATGTTAACCCACTTTGCAAGAAAGTGGAGTATTGATATCGAGGTGTTATTGATATAACACGCACAAATGGTAGTTCCTAACACCTTTTGAAATCGAGGTAATAATAAAACCGAACAAAAAAAGCTCAAAGTATAGCTAGGAATAGTTAAGAATGTGTGCAACGTAACCATACAATATAGGTATTTATGTCGAGTTTACAAGAAACAAGACGTAAATATCGAAATTGTAATGATACGAGACAAACAAACTAACTCCTCTATGGAAGTCCGCAGTGATGAACCATGCCTAACTACAATGACGATCTTGACATGGGTATCAAGATCACAATGGCTACCAAATGACGTGAAAATTCCTCCACTCACTTTAGACGTTTAACTAACCCAGCCGCAAACATGGATGGGCGTAAATGGACATAAAAGTGAGAGAAACAGTCGAATGAAAACACAAAGGTAATCACACCTCTTTTGATCAACAAAGTGTCAAAAGAATATGAAGGAAATAAATCAAGAAAAAATGACAAAAAATGCTAGTCTTACTTGGCAGAGTTTCGCCGCGCCTAAGGCAAGTAAAAATAGGTGAAAGTAATACGTCACACGTTTCTCAAAAAGAAGGTTCACAACTCAACACTGTTTTAAAGTGGTCAAAGTGGGCTCCTGGCCAAAGTATATTCTCCTAGGTGGTTCTCTCACCCTAGGTGTTACAAAATTGCCACGAGCGAGCGTGATTTACCCAAAAAGTCGCACTGACTAGTTTGGGAGTATCTCAGCTTTACTTTATCCCCTTCAAGAACAGTAGGCAACTAGTGCGTCTACGTGTACTATCACTGGGGTCGCCACAATGGACAACCTGTAACTCTATCTCACAAAGAAATCACTAGTCAAGTAGGTAGTGCGGAGCACTTCCCATTTCATCCACAAGGTTCCCTCTTACGTGGACTACTTTAGGGTTCCTGGAACCACCCCCATTGTTGTAGCTTAAGGCGTTATGCCAAAGGGGTTATGTTCCAGTTGAGCGGAGAGGGACATACCCTTTTCTGAAACTTGCAATACAGTGTTTTGAATATGTTGTTCTTTTTATCTTGTTTAATTAGGTGTGGTTTGCTTGAACACCTTTTGGCAACCTGTATAACAACTGTATTTGTAGTTTTTGATTTCGTTTTGATTCCTCCTTTCTTTGATAAGTGTTTTTAGGTCCTGCACTCAAACGTTAGTAGTTCTCCAAGAAAATCACATTATTTAAAAGAGGATTAAAAGTTGCTTTTGATTCTCAAGATCATCCAAGGATGCAAGAGAAGAGCATACACAACAAATAATCCAACTAAAAAGTAAATAAAATCTTTTCAATCAATGAACCATACAAATTTTTTGATAAATGTTCATTCCCTTAAACCAAAAGTGAAAGATGAAGTTTCCAATTTACCAAATGTTATAAAATGAAGACTAAAGTTGCTTTTGATTCTCAAGATCACCATAAGGTGTAAGAGAAGAGCATACAAAAACTTTAGCCCAACTATATAGAAATGGAAAACTTCAAATCAAAGGACCGTTGAAAAATGCTTTGTAAAAGGTTCATTCCCTTAAGCAAAATGAATAATTAAATTTCCAAGTTTAATCCCAATGTTAAAAAGATATAGATCAAAGTTGTTTTTGATTCTCAATATCACCAAAAGGTGCAAGAGAATATCATACACATGCTTTGATCTAAATCGAGTAAGCATGGAAATACAACATTCATCAAAACATTAGACATGTTAGAAAATGACCAGTTTTAAAATAACAGAAAAACCTACAACTTTTGTAAGTTTAAATCCCAAATTTATGTTTTCATTGCATATTTAACTTCAATACCTTTCCAACGCAAAAAAAATGGAGTCATTTCGAGGTCGGGAGCAAAAGTTATGGCCTTCGGAAGATGGGTTACGCATATGCTCTTATGCTCATGGGTATGCACTTGACATGCACTTAAAAAATGTCAAAAAAACGTCCCTTAATATGCAAAATGGGCAAATTTTTCCAACCAATATTCAATTTTGACAACAACCCATCACATTAATATATGAATAGAATACTCAACGCTATCAAACATTAACATACATGCTCAAGAATTTAAGATTTTCAAAAAATTGACAAAACTAGAATGTGGAATGATGAAAAAGTAAGCTCTAAAAATAAAAACATGATGAAATCTTGAAATTTTCTCACCAACATTAAATTTTTACAGCAACCCACCACATTAATATGCAAATATAAGACTCAGCACTATCAAACACTAACCTACATGCTCAAGAATTGAAAATTTTCAAGAAATTGACAAAACTAGCATGTAAAATGATGAAAAAGTAAGCTCTAAAAATGAAAACATGGAGAAATCTTGAATTTTTCCCATCAAATCCAATTTTGACAGCACTTCACCTCCTTCATACCTATAAGGAAGACCCAACACATGCAAACTCAACAAAGCATGTTAAAAAAAAACAAGTTAGATCAACATGTGTAAAAGAGGGTTAGTAACCAAAAATAAAACTTAACTACAAAAACTTGAAATTAAGTGCAAAGGACAATGGAGTAAGTCCCACCGGCATGCCAAATGTGTGCATGTATACTTTTCTTAATGCTAAATAAAATGAAGCAAGAACTACCACCTTAAATAGCTCTACAATTTAGCTAAAACAAAGCATAAACACCATCATGATAAGAATTAAGCAAGGGTTAGATGCTAGCATTCATCAATACAAACTTTGAAACTAACAATGCTAAATATCTAAACTCCTCTATTCTCTAACAACAAATAAATGAATGGACCTAAGTAAGCTGCATGGCTATCAAAATAGTTGTCCTTAATGCTCTAAGAACCTAGGAATGGGGGCTAATCAAAGTTGGGCTACAAGACCCTTTTGACACCTCCCATATGACCCAAGCACTTTAAGAAAGAGGCTTAACTCTTCAAGATGATGAACTCTCAAAAGGGCAAGGTGCAAGCTCTTAGTCTCTTTGCTATATGCTTTGCATTTGCTCTCTTAGAAAGTTTAGGTGTAAGTAAAAAGGTAGGTGGAGGGCTCTTTATATAGCCCAAAGGATAAAGGATTCAACACATTTTCATGAATGTGGGATAAAGGTAAAACATGATTAGGAATGGATAAGGTTGCTTTATTAAAGGTAACCTTACTTTAGAAGAGTTTAATACATGTTTAGCAAGTCATGGGAGTTGGGGGTATTTTAATTAATCAAAGGTGATTAATTAATAGGTAGGTGTAAGCTTATAGAAGCCAATTAGAAGAATATTAGTGCGATTTAGGCTATTAAAAGGGGATTAAATCAATTAAATATTGATTTATTGGTTAAATGGAAGGGAAAGCTAATTAATTAATAATAATTAATTAGTCTAGGTAGAAGGGGTGATTTATTAATGGAAGGTCGTTAATTAGGGTATTTGTTGGATAGGCAAATTAATTAATTAGCTTAGTGTAATTAATTAATGATGATATGAGGTAAAATGAGTGCCTTTGACGATATGTCATTGATTTGCGAGAAAGGGGATAATTAGCACAATTTAAGTATTTAAATTGCTTGGGCGTAATTATAGGTGTCTGATTAATTTCATTATTAATATATGTATTAATCATTATAGAGGTTAGGTGAAATGTTTGTTAATTTCATTATTGAGGGTTTAAAAAAATTGGGGTGTTTATTTGAGGTATTTTGTGTAGGATTGGTTTTTGTAGAGGCATAGACCCTTTTTGAGTTCTCATGCTTAGATTGTTTGTGTAGCCTTTTGTTTGCACACTCATTAGCTATGTGTGATGACACTTCATTGAGAAAAATATGAATGTTCACCTAAAGCACACATAGCCATTAGGTCCCTCCTTTTTTTTGTTTACGAGAATGTTAGCATGCATAATCATCATATTCATAGTAAAGATATTCATTCATGCACAAACAATCATCATAACCATGGCAATTTAGTAACACATAATAAGGAAAATACTTAATTAATGTAAAAAAGAACTCATATCAACTACATTGTCAAGTCACCATCTTGGACATATCCACTATCATTATTCAACCCCAAGTATCCATCATAAATCAAAATTCATTACATAAAAAAATATGAATACATATAATAGTCATTACTGATAGTACACAGTCCATGTGCATAAATACCACACCCTAACTCGTGTCACAACATCATAACTCGATATTCCATGCACATGTTATATCTTTCTATGACCCCCTAACAAAGACATACATCAGATATATATAGGGGTGGGGACTTTCCCTTCACTTCCCATTCACTCTCCTAATAATAGGTGTGCTCACAAAATATCTTGCATGTTTTTCCTTCTATGTTAATAATAGATTAACATAAATATAAGAATTTCTTTAATCCTATTATTATCTACGCCCATGCATGATCATTTTCTCGCTTCCTATGCATGTTATTTTTCAACTTATATCACTTGTTTGTATGTGAAGTCATCAAGATTTTATCCTTTCCTTGGTTGGCACTCCGACCACGATTTTCCTATTTTAAGCCTTTCTAGGAAAATTGGCTAAATCCTTTTTATTTTGCATATATGCGCAAAGCCTCATGCACCGATCCATGTTACCCTATGCATGCCCCTTGCAAACTCTCCTTTCATTCTGCATGCACTTAATCGTACACATAAGTCTCTATTCTATCTAATACTTAGTTAAGTTCTCCAACCAACATTACCCCACACAAGGGATATTGTTCGTCCTCGCAATATGCTACTCAAATTATCTCTCCAAGAATAAAAAATTCATATAATGTTACCAAAAGAATAGAATAAATAACATGAAGGTGAAAGAATAAGGGAATACCCCAATGGATGAAATAATATCCACGTGTTCTTTTGTTCTTACTCCCGGGATGACTACAACAATCCAAGAAACTCTACATCATGGATGCTCTCCATTTTCTTCCAATTTGTTAACTCCTTAAAATCTACATCTGAAATTTCTCATGTAATCTCTAGTACTATATGGTGTCCATAATTTTACCTTTCTTCTTGAGATATCTAATTATCCCAACAAGTCCTAAGATCACTCCTTTGATTGCATCCATCGTTTGTGTAATAAATGACCCGAGCTCCTTAAGCCATGTATCAAAAGCTTCCCTAACCTTCTTGAGTGCATCCCACTTCTTTGTAATCTCATCCATAATTTCCTCCTATCCAATATTTTCATATGTTCTAGCTGCCTATGCCTATTTAAATTTTTATCCTAGTTGACTATGTATTACTTAAGAATGGGGTTAGGGTCTTGAAAATGGTTAAACAACCATCCTAACTTTTTTAGCTCTTCCTTCAATGTGGTGGCCAATGCCTCATATTATACTATTTTACGTGTTATGGATGCCTTGATCCTCTTCGACATTGTAGTAAATTTTTCTTCTAAAGGCCTTTGCGCATGCTTCTACAACTGACTACGGAGAATTTATACAAGATCTTCCAAATAATGTAGTGTTATTGGATATTCATCTTGAGCCTTGTCCCTAGGTTTGGGCACACTACGGTAGTTGAGTCTACAATATGTTCAGCCTTGATGAATGCATACTTTGCATTCTTATCTTCCTTATCTCACACCTTTTTAATCTGCTTGACTTTGTGTTCTTTATTATTCTTATCTTTAATGAATACCCTAATGGTGGATCCTTTATCAAAATTACTCTAGGCCAATTCTGTTGCCATCTTATTTAAGGTATTACTAGCCTTATCATCTATCAAATCCATTAGATTTACAATCACATGGGTTTCATTTGACACTTTCTTCATCCTACACCTTACACATGCATCATCACTAACATTAAATTCTGGTTCCTCCATGTGATTTTGCATACTCTAAGAGAGTATATTATTTGTGTGCATTTTCACACCTTTGGGATCAATTATCTCCCAATCATAAAGTTTCTCAGTTAGGATTGTGCTTTGAAATCTTACATGCAACACCTTAGTTTGATCATCAATGTAACTTACCTCTGGTGTGTGTAAGATCTCCTCCTTCTTTCTCCCACCAATATATCTACATGTGGGTATATGTGTCTTTGCACTTAGGTGCACACTTCATCCTTATTTTCATGTAGCTCCCACATCTTCCCCAAATGTCCGAACATAATTCCTTTATTTTTCTTCCTCCTCTCTTGTGGGGCCTTCCTAACGTTCACTAGGTACCTCTACATTTTTTTATACATCCTCATACCTAGGATCTTCCTCCTCCTCTAAACATCATGTATGGTTGTATTTTTCATGAGACACCTCTTCTTTTGACCTCTCTTCACTAATTTCCTCGGGGTCACCAAGCTGTTGGGCCTTGGAATATTGGCTAAGTACCATAGGGTGTGCACGCACAAGACCAGTAAGGAGAAGGGTGTGCAGGGAGAAGTGCACAGGAAAAAGAGGTTTAAGAAGGGTTTAGGAGAAACTAGGGTACACGTGGAAAGCAGAGCCTTGGGTTCAATGGAATTAGCCATATTCAGCATTCTAGAGGCGCTTGAGGAAAAATGTGACCCAACTAGGCATCTTTGGGTAGATAGGGTGCCACCTAGAACCTTGGAGGTCAAGAAAAGGATATTCCACCGGGAATATTCCCATAATGCATCATTTCGAGAGAGTGGAGGGCTTACAAAGGGATAAGAATTCACCAATGGAGGACCACTTTGACACTTGACATGTAACTGTTCATGAAATAAGGCATGGTGGTGGGTGTTGATCTTGTAAAAAGAAATTCTCGGAAGCAAGGAAAACATAGAGATAGAGAAAATAAAGAAGAAGAACAAACACAAGTGATGAGTAATAAAGAGTTGCAGTAGTACTAAGGTTTTTACAGGATGTAATAGGACTCTGTATGACACTATGGTCTATAACATGGTTGAAATGGGAGGGTATAGTTAGGATCTCTCATCAAGGAAGATCTGTAGGGATTAAGTCACCATGTTATTTAAGATGTATGGTTTGTGATGACCTCTTTTGAATGTAATGTGGCTACCAATGAATATATATAAGGGTTCATTATTTATATCATGCTTAAGGGTGTAAACCCTTATGTTAAATGGCTATCCTAGTTCAAATCTGATTTAGCATGCTTATTACTTTGTTTCGTAATGCATTAACGTGTCATTTTCTAGATGCTCCTTGTTAACTAAAATGAATGTATTTCTCATTATGAAAATCATCCTCCATCAATGGAAAAACCTTCTCACAATGCTCATATAAAGGAGTGGATTGGTGTCGATGCATGCCTTGGGTGAGTGCCCAACACCCTTTGGGTGATAGGATGGCACGCTTGAGGTTAGAAAGTTATATTGAGGTAGATAAAATGAATACGTGTTGGTTCTATTGTTGGGAACTCTTTACAAATCTATTATGATAATGATGCATGATGACAGAGTGCTTGACATTGGATAGTAACGAAGTATGGTTTAAGAGTACTGAGAGGATGATTTTACTTAGATATTTAGTAATCTTTGGACTTGAGTTTTATGCACATAAATGGGTAGAAGAGCACTTGTATCATGAGTTGTATGTGACCTTGTTTTGTTACTTTCCATTAGAGTTATATGAACGGATTTCGGTATATACATCTAGATCAAGTTGGTACCATAGACCTTGTTTGTGGACCCAAGATGAATATCAAAGGTTGTAGGATACTGATTTGACTTGGACATGTGTTGTTGATCATTGGTGGAGAAGAGTGCTGACCACCTTGGAATACACTATTTCTATGTATTCTTGTCCATAGGTTGCTAATTTTGAGTTCCTAAAGGATCCTAGAGGATCATTTTTGTGTGTTATTCCCTTATCCATAAATATCCTGATCATTACACTAATTTTGGAAGCATTTCCTATGGTTTGGATAAGCTTCTTCTAAGTGCTAGGTGAGGAAGATAGGGTGGAGGAAGATGGCAGACCTTGCGGCTGAAAAGGAGAGGGAAGAGAGACAACTCAAGTATAGTGAAGCATGAGAAAGGGAGTTGGCTAGATAATGTGAGGTTGCATGAGTGATGGATCTATGGAGATAGATGTTATGGGAAGGAATTGAGGTTCACAAAAAGGACATGAATCTGAGCGATCTGTGATACCTCATTTTATCAAGTGTGGGAGAGAGGCCCCTTTAGCTTCTGATGAGAGTTAGTCACTTGTAGAAAAGAGAGCCATCGACGTGTATTTGAATCTACCTAAGTAACCAACCCCTGGAATTTATTCTTAAAAATCCAAAAATAAGTATTGCTAACCAAGTTGGTATTGGTGGAAGTGACTGATCAACACCAAGGAGGTATAAATTTTCATTTGGCACATCTATGAGTGTACAATCATTTCTTGTGTTTGGAGGTATATTTTTGGAACGAAATTTGGGAAAAGTATGGGTACACAAAGCTTGGGTACTATGTCTAGAAGTGGTGTGTGACACGCATCCTGGTAGTGGTGAAATATCACAAACTATTGGCACATAGTTCAACGTGACAGTAGGAACACTAGGTGTAACCACTTCGGGGCCTTTACTAGCTACAAGAGGTGGATTTGGTGGAATAGGAACTAGTGGACTTGGTGGATCTAGAGGATCTAGTGGATCAGGAGGAGTAGGCACTAGTGGATCTAGTGGATCTAGTGGTGGAGGTAACACCAGAGGGAATCAAGGTTCTGGATCAGGTGGACACGGGCCTTAACCACCTCAACAAGTATTCTTTGAAATTTCTTTACATCTACTAGACTACAAAGGTGTTGAGGATGCTGTAGAGCATGTACACAAGTGTGAGCTACTATGGCGCATGAAGGGGATCACTACTTTGGAATGGAAGGTAAGTTAGTTTGCAATGATGTTGCAAGGATGTGTACATAGTTGGTACCGGAAGTATGACCCCCACTAGACAGTGGTAGATTACACCACACTTTGTGGAATACCTTTCTAGATGAATTTCATATCCCTAAGGTTGAATATAAGAGCATTAGTGCACTAAAGGAGATCCAACAAGGTATGATAGAGATTGTGTAGAAATATGATGTGCATTTTAAAAATATCTTGGCAAAGTTGTCTTATGATATTCACCCTTCCTAACATGCTCAGTAGTTTGTTGGAGGGTTGATAACACCTTTTAGGAGAGCACTTTTGCACAATACTTTCACAGCACTGTGTGAGACCTTGGAAGCTTCCCCAGTGTGCTTTGAGGCTATTGGAAGCATGGATACTGGTGTTAGCCATTTTCTTGAAGCTCAGATTGTTGCAATGGCAAAACAACTAGAGAAGTTATCTTGTAAACTCGGTGCATGAGACTCGCACTAGCCTATGGTGTATAGATTGTGAGGTAAAGGGTCATACAAATGATAGTTTTCCTGGATATTGGTACGTGCCATAATAATTGATGTGAGATTTTCCACGAGATCATGATGTAAGTAGGTGTCCACTACTGTAGCACATGATCCATAAGAATGTGTCTGCTTTTGCAAGATTTGTACCTCTACTACTCATGACACCAAGGATTATATATTTATTGACCAAATATATGATGCTTTTGATATTGGTGTGTGCCAAAACAACCTCACAAATAATTCCAAGGATGATGGTCATCAATTTGAAGGGCATGTGGAGGAGGTTTTCACCGAGGATTTCATGGTCATGGTAACTGCAGAGGAGGAAGAAGTGAGTTCCTACATGGAACTTGTTACAATTTTGGGTCTATGGAGCACTATAAGTGTGAATGCCCTGATCTATTACAATGCTCTTGGTGTGGAAAGAAGAAAAAGTATGAGGAGTGCCCAGATCTATTTGAACATATGAGCTAACAACATGAGAAGAAAAAAGGTGCTTTGGAATGGTAAGATTAAAAATTCCAACTTGCAATGGATGTCAAGGGTGGCGCGTGAGTCAGAATTAGATCTTGTACTAGTGATGACATGAGATGAAGCATGTGCACAAAACGGAAACATAAAGTGAAAAACCACTAGTTACAAGAGAAGATGTGATGCACAGGAAGTATCAAGACCCTACTCATCGAAAATGGGTGTATCAGGAGACCATGGATGTAATTTGAAGCCTATAAGGAGAGATCCAAAGTGCCTAAAGGATCGGTCAAGGTAGTTAGCAAAAAGGAAGAGTGTTGAGGCTTCACGAAGGATCGGATGAGGTCAAGGAAGTATGCAAGATGTTAAGGAAATAGAATATCATTCCTTTGCTAGGGGAGTGGATATAGGAGAAAGTACCATGCACCGAATTAGAGCATGAGAGGTAGGTTACGCATGTTAACATCCCCCCTACAACCTTGACTATGATAAGGATATTACCTTAAATTTTGTTGTGTATGGGTGGCTTCGAGAAATAGCCTAATTGATAGGGGTACAAAAGTCAATGTTCTCACTATAGACATTTGGCATCAAATGGGAAGGCCACCATTATAGCCATCCTCGAATGTGTTATACATGGCTAATAAGACAAAGGAAATTCCCATTGGTGTCTTGAAGGATGTTGTTATCACTATTCAAGGGGTGAAGTTCACTAGGGATTTTGAAGTCTTGGTGCTAGGTGAGGTGGAAAAATTTCCAACGTTACTTTGGTGCCCCTAGTGTTACAAGAACAATGCTGACCTATGGCTCAATAAAGGGTACATAAGTTTTGAGAATAAGGAGGAACGGGTAATCATCCCCTTGACTGATGGGAATTCAACATCGTATAGTAAGCCCTTAGGAAAATAATTTCTTAACAAGATCTATGTGTGTTCTATCATGGATCCTAAGGTGGTTAATCCTATGGAAGGAGTTATTCATTTTGAAGATGCTCATATGAGTGATACAACTAGTGTGGAATGTGAAAATTGGGTGCACGGGAATTATGAGCTAATTGAGTGGTAATTAAGAGGATCTTTTACAAGATTAATAAAGGTGCATTCATTCAAGCACTGGGAGGAAAGAAGTTGCCAAGTTACTCTAGAGGGGCCAACCCTAATGTTTTCTTACGAGAGATGGAGACCGAGTGGAAAATTGAAATTGAAAGAAGAAGGATGCTCAACTATAACTTGCTCAGGACTGCAATGCGCTGGTGGATGACCCATCGTGATAGCCTTCTAGAGTGGCACAAAGTGAGAATCACATTCTTTGTTAGGTTTTCCTAAAGTAATACACCCACTATCATATAAGACTATCATGGGAAGTAGCCTGCCTCATTTCACATCCAAGCATGTGAGAAGGCTTGGATGTAAGGTGCGGAAGCATTACCACCTTCTCTATGGGAGCATAAGTTGTACTCCACTTTACAATTTTGTGCACAGACATGGTATATTCACTCATAAATTTTAGACAAGAAATTGGTAGGAGATGATGGCTGACATCCTTCAATATTTTGAATATCAGAGCACCAAACCATCGGTGGATAATGTGTTGCATTTTGTTAAACATGTAATTATCGGAGATAGTGTTATGGAAGAGGATATAATACTAGATTTACTTAATGAAACTGGTTTATAAGCGTGATTTGATGAGGAAGAATCATAAGAGACACAACTTGAGCACACATGCATGGAGAAGGAGAAGGGAAAGATGGTCTATGTGATAGATGGTGAAGAGATGGAGAATTTAGATGTTAACCATACTGAAGGTACACGTGAATTTATTGATAGTGTTGATGAGAAAGTGTGCACCTACCATGAGCCCCTAAAAATAAAGAAGGTTAACATCGGTTCAGAAACAAAACCTAAGGAGGCCACTATTAGAGACTATTGGTCAGAGAAGGAGGTTTCAAGATCATTGATCTATTGCATGAGTTTTAGGACTTATTTATACATGGATACCATGATATTAAAGGCTTCGGGACTCCTTGGGGAAATGAAAATCAAGTTAAAGGAGGATGCACACCCAATTCAAAAGAGACCTTACCAAATGAATCCAAATTTGTGCATCCATGTCAAGAGAGGAGATAGAGAAAATGATTTCATTGGGCATCATTGAAGTTGTAGAGGAATCAAAATATGTAAGCCCCGTGGTCATCAGTATTAAAAAGGATGGAAGGATAAGGATTTGTGTTGACTACAAGGACTTAAATGCGGTATGTGTAATTGATCCTTTTCCAAATCCTTTCTTGGAGGAAATCCTGGAAGGAGTGGTTGGGCGTGAAATATATTCCTTCACAGATGGATTATTAGGATACCATCAAGTTAGAATTGCTAAGGAAGACCAAGAAAAGAAAACTTTTGCCATTGAATGGGGAAGTTTTTCCTACATGGTCATGCCTTTTGGACTAAAGAATGTGCCCTTGTGTTTCGTGCATAGTGGTCTAGGAATTTCAGGATTTTATCCATAAGTTCCTTTAGGTCTACCTTGATGACTGGATAGTGTATGGACTAGTGAAAGACCATTGTGACAATTTACGATTGATGTTTGAGAGATGTTGGTAGTTACACATATCCCTCAACATCAAGAAATGTCTCTTCACTACTCCATTTGGAACCCTGTTGGGGCACATCATATGTAAGGAAGGCTTGCTGGTGGATCCTACCAAATTTTCCATTATTGTGGGATTGGGGGAGCCTACCATCTAGAGCGCAGTGCATGGATTCCTTGGGCATATGGGGTACTACCGAGAAATTTATTAAGGGGTATGCTAAGATCATCGTGCCATTAGAGAAGTTACTAAAACACAAAAGTGCATTTCATTGGGGAGAGGTGCAACAGACAACGTTTGATACATTAAAGAATAGGCTTATCACTATGCCCATATTACACTTTCCCTCTTGGGATAAGCCATTCCATGTACATGTTGATGCTTCAGGGGGATGGTGATTGGGGTAGTCTTAGCACATCTTGGAGAAGGGATTATTAACCACCCCTTGTGTTTTTCTAACGAAGTGAACAAAACAAAATGAAAATACAAAACTACGACCATGAAGCATTATCAATGACCTACATTTGTGAAAATGTAGGAAATATTTGTTGGAAACACCCTTCATATTCTACACAGACCACATGGCATTGAAGTACTTGGTGAAAAATCCTATTTTGTAAGGGCACATATGTCGGTGGGTCTTGTTGTTTTAAGAGTTTGAGTTTACAATTGTTGTGAAACTAGGAAAGAGTAACTTTCGGCCTCACCATTTGTCAAGGATTGACTCGGGGAGGATGCACAAAGTGTTGAGGATATTATGGTAGACATGTAACTATTTAGGTTGCGAGATCGCTCCCTCGACTTATAAGATATTCTTGTGTTTCTCAAAATGGGTGTGACACGAAAGGAATCAAGACTATGGAAAAACAAAGTTAGTGATGCATGCCACACCCTACATGTTAATCAATGGATACTTATAAAAACTAGGCCGCAATGAGGTTTTACGTTGGTGTGTGTTGGAGCATGAGCACATTGAAATCATGGAGGAAGCACACAATGGGATTACAGGAGGACACTATGCAAGGAATGCCATTAAATGAAAGATTCTACTGGCAAGCATTTGGTGGGAAAGCATCTACTAGGATTGCATTGAGTTTTGCAAGGCCTGTGACCATTGTTAGCACCTTGGAAAACCAGGAAGAAGGGATGAGATTCCCTTGAGGATGATAGCTAGCGTATAACCATTTGAGAAGTGGGCCATTGATTTTGTAGGACAAATTTCACCTACCGTGCAAAGGACCGGTTCACACTATATCATCACTTGCACTAACTACTTAACAATATGGGTAGAGGCGGTGCTATAATGGAATCAATAACATAAATAATAGCTAGGTTCTTGTGGTAAAATATAATCAAGAGATATGGATTTCCGCTGAGTTTAAGAAGTGATAGGGATACTCATTTATTGAATGAGACAGGTTAGGATTTTCTTTGGAAGAATTCATGGTAGCCCACCATAAGACTACCCCATATCACCCATAAGCTAATGGAACTGCTGAGGTATTTAACAAAATTATGAGTCACATGCTAACAAAAATTTTGATGTGGGAAGATGGGATTGGGATGAAAAAGTTTCAGTTGTACTATGGGCGTATAGGACTACCTATAAGAAATTGAACAAGGCCACACCATTCCAATTGGTGTTTGGCACGGAAGCTATGTTACCAGTAGAATTCATGCTACCATCCCTATGTATTACACATATAGGGGGTTATCTAATGAACAAGCACCAAAGGATCACATGGATAAGTTAATGCAGTTGGATAAAAGGTGATCACTTGCTAGGTGGAGTCAAAAGACTGAAAAGGCATGATAAAAAGCATGACATGATCGCCATATTAAAAAAAAACAATTCAAGGTTGGGAAGATGGTCTTTCTTTATGACTCCAAATTTTTGCGCCATCCTGGGAAATTGAAATTCCATTGGTTAGGACCATATATCATCTCATACATCCTTGATTCAAGTGCATGTTAGTTACAAGCACTGGATGGGATGAGATTACCAGGCCATTTCAATGGGAGTAGGCTAAATCCCTACTATAAATAAGGCTTTTGTGTAATCATAAATAAGGCAATATTGCCATTTAGCCTAGGGTTTCCTTTAATGCATTTTCCCTTTCTGTGTATTTCCCCTTCTTGTTGTTTGTTCCCTTTCTTTTTGTTATATGTGCATTATTCACTAGTATCCACTTATTATTTTCAAAAAAATCTATGCACACAGGACCACACATCCATTTTAGTGTGGAGTGGAGTAGTGTGATGAGTAATAGAAGATGGTAGTGGAAGTTGTGTTTCAATCACTTAGATTAAAGAATCAAAAGCGTGAATTTTGGAAGAGCACGCATAGAAAAGGTGGACATAAGGATTTTGGTGTCAGGAGAGATTTATAAAGACCACATACAAGTATGAAAAGTGTAGGAATAACACAAGGTAAGCGATGTCAAAAATCAAGGTAAGGATAGAAGAAGTGACTTCATTATTTTGAGCATGTGCGAAAGGATCTTCAATCAGTAAGGATTTTTATGTGCCAGAAGGTTGTACAAATTTTTACATAGGATTGGGCATGGTGGTAAAAATGTTGTGAGTTGGATTATGAGGAAAAATTCTCCTTTATTGTAAAGGTATGATGGTAGGTGGCATTACATTTATCACGGAAAAGAAGAAAAAACTATAAGTAAGAGGTCGGGATACATTATTGTTACCTTGTATTTGTGATATTGAAGAGCTCTTACAAACTAGGGAATCCTTGAGAAAATTTACACAAAAGAAGGTTGTGAAGATCTGAGTGCATAATGAGTTTGATTAATGAACTAGGGTGGAAAAATAGTACACGGGCGTGAGAGAAAGGGTTGTTGGAGTTTTCAAAACCTGTAAGGGAATACACTTTGTCTTGTGAAAGGAAGGATATTTCTAGGTTAGGGTTCCAAATCTAAGGCACAAGATTGAAGGTAAATTTTCATAAGAGTAGAGCCACGAGTTAAGAAGAGCTAGGATTTGAGTGAAGAATTTTTTTGTAAAATAATCTGACAAGAGAAATGACCCCAAGAAAAGTAAGCACCGTTTCATCAAAGAAGGGAAATGGAAAAGGGAAACAAGTTGTTTCCACCAATTTCAACAAGGAATGGTACATTTAAATGAAATTGGGTACCTTGACATCTCTATGATTTCAAGGCCTATAATGAGGATGTCCATGTGCTTGGTCAAAAAACTAAATGGATAGAAAAGTTGATAATAAGGCATGGTTTAACATTTTCTTTGAAAGATCTTAGAAGGAACCTCTCTTTGTTCTAGCATAGAAGATCATCAGTGTAGGACTTGTCCTCCTTACCATCATATTTTCAAAAAATGGGAGAAAAAAGGATGGATGCGAGATCCGTTTCTAGAGAAAGGAAAATTTGTTCCTATTCCTCTGTTCGGATGCACCAAGTGTGGGACTTGAAAAAATGAAACTAGAGAGAGGTTTACCCAGAAAAAAACTAATCTAACTACGAGGAGACGGGGAGAGAGAAATGCATAAAAATAAACCTAAGCTAGGGAGGTGATGCACCGAGGAATGAAGAACATAAGCTTTGTAAAAATAAACACAGACCATATAGATGCAATACCACACCATGCACAGGTAACCGAAATGCAATGAGAGATCAAAATGACAACAATGAATACATGAGAGGATTTAAATTTAATCACAGACATATATATTGCTCGGAGAATCGATTGATACATTGCGGTGGCCAAGAGGCAACAGTGGCATTACAGTCCATGTGGGAGGCTTGAAAAACTCCATGAATTCTCTTGCAAGCAGGAGAGAAGGGAGGGATTGCAAAACAAGAATGTCCAACGTTAGAAAGAAGCCCCTCCTTACAATTTATAAGAAGAATGGGAGAGAAAAGAGAGAGGAATTCGAAATCTGCCCCAACCACCTCCAGAATGCACTTAACTCATCTCATCATGGCAGAAGCGGCGGATCATGTCAAAATGGCGGGCTGCCTAACAGAAGCGGCGAACTGTCTGCTGCATTAAAGTTGTTCGTTGAAGCATTACTTCTGCTTATTATTTCGTGCCAGAGGCGTTTCTTGATTTTCATCCTCCAAACTGAACCAAAATGCAAGATTGACCTTGGAAACGTGTAGAGAATTTTACCAGCTTTCCATTGATATAAAAAGCGTGCAAATCGAGCTCTGGATCAAAAGTTATGGCGATATGAAGATTTAGGACACGGAGCAGTGAAAACGGATTTTGAAATTCTTCCCGCGCTCTGCCACCTGGATGACACGTGGCAGGCTCTGATTCGCTGAATAATTCTCTCTCCTTTGCTTTTCGGTGGGCTTTCCTTTGAAATTTCCTCGTGGGCCCTTAAATGGGACACGTGGCACGATCTATTGGTTCGGCTCGGTGCTCGAAAACTCCCCTCGACTTTTTGACTTTTCTCTTGTGAGGACACGTGGCGGCCACGGTTGGTCGGCGGGTGTGCATCGGCGATCCGCGTCCGCGCGCGTCCCTTTGTCCCATTTTGCTTTGTGCTCTTTGTGACTTTGATTTCGGCAAACCCGGCGGGTTCAAGGCGTCCATTTGTCCCAAATGTCCCGATTGCCTCGGCGATTGTTTGTTCCCATTTCACCCATTTGCCGGTTGGCCGGTTCATGCGCATTTTGGCTTTCGGATGTCCCATTGTGTTTGGATTTGACTCGACCTTTTCGCCCGGTTCGGCGGTTCGCGCCTTCGCGGCCCGGATGTCCCAATCACTTTTGATGCCTGCTTTTTGTGCTCATTTGGCCGATCCGGCGGTTAGATCTTTTTGTCCCAAGCGTCGAGCAACACTTAGCCAATTTTTCTTCCTCCTTCGGCCGGATCGGCCTTTCGCGCCCTCCGCGTACCTTTGTTCCAAATGTCCCGACTGCCCCTAGGACTAGGACTTAGCCGATTTTCACGATTTTTCCTGGATTGACCTATTTGCCTTTCTGCAACTTTTGATGCATGTTATCGAAATTTACCCCGGGGGTGAAATTTTGACAACAGTTTTGACGACTCAGCGGGGTTACCTGCCTGCTAGGTAGAAGATCAGTGGCCTTTTAGCGATCCATTGGGCATGGGGTTATAAGCGATAACCTGAAACGAGCCTGATACTGCAACTTCTTCTCCAGCAACACTCCGAACTGTAGAAAATGACCCGAGAGCAGCGAAACCTGTGCCAAAGCACTTAGGGAAATAGAAACCTAACTACAACAGGACAATGTGCATACGCACTTAGAGGAATTAAGGGAAATCTAAACTAATATTTACAAGGGCAAACCTTTCTTAGTAGCAATGTTTAAGATAGATTCCGTTAACCGGAATCTGAAGTTCCTCTCCATCCAATGCAGACAATTGGAAGGCATTACTTTTTTTGCATCCCGTGACCATGTAGGGACCACTCCAGATGGCATCAAACTTGGAATGCCTTCCTGGTTTTGCCCGATCTGCATCCCATTTCAGAACTAGGTCCCCTTCCTGGAAGGTCCTTGCTCTAGCTCTCTTATCAAACCATCTTTTTACTACGGCCTGATCCTTCTCAATCATCTGAACTGCATGTTCTCTGATTTCTTCTATTTCTATCAATTCTGCATACCTGACCTCCATTGGTTCGAACTCAGATAACTCAAACTGCTTCATGAGCTCCAAGGCTGGCAATTCTAATGATATAGGCAATACTGCCTCCTTCCCATAGACCAACTTGTAGGGAGAATTACCTGTAGACCTCTTTGGTGTTATTCTGTCAGCCCATAACGCTGATTTTAGCCTTGTATGCCATGTTCTTTGATTTTCATCTAGAGTCCTTCTGATGATTTTTAGCAAATTCTTGTTTGTGGACTCTGCCTGTCCATTACCCTGCGGGTAATAATTTGAAGAGGTGCTCAAATAGATTCCATTCTTGACATGACCCATTACGTAATTTTGAACCTATGAATGCTAATGCATTATACGATATGATGGTGGCGACACCGAACTTTGGTTACTATACCTTCATAAAAGTCTAGTATGTTAGATTCACTTGCCTCTTTGAGCGCTCTTGCTTCGGTCCACTTGGTGAAATAGTGCAGCCATTTGTAAGAATCCACTTGTGGCCTTGACTCGGGTGGGATTGATGACTCAGTGAAGTCAATCCCCCTTTGCATGAATGGATGATCTACTGAAATTGGACGAAGGGGCAGTGCTGCTAACCTTCCCTTCCCTGTGAAGAATGCACATTTCTTGCATTTTTTGACCCATGAATAGCAATCATTGAATATAGTAGGCCAATAGTAACCAGCTTTCATGGTTTTGAGAGCTGTTACTCATGGGGTGAAATGGCCTCCTGCCTCCCCGTCATGGAACTCTTGTAAGATCCTCTCAATCTGACCTGTCCCAACGCATCTCAATAGAACACCGTTGATGTCTTTTTTAAACAAGATACCATCAACAAGCACATAAGAAGCTTGTAGTCTGAAGTACCTTCTTTTGCTTTGCTCATTTACGGAGGGCACATGCATCTCGTAGGAAATGTATCATATTCTGAGTCCAACAGGGAGTAGACACATCATCATTTTCCTGTTTTTGATCATCTTGTAACAGCAGGACAGCTTCTTTTTCATTACCTGTTTCAACTTGTTGACTTAAGGCTAGCTGCTCACATAGTCCCTTCCACGTACTAGTTTGGTAACCTTGATCTCGATGTCATATTCCATGACGCGGGTTATCCATCTACACGTTTCTCATTCGAGATCCTTGTTGAAGGAAGTCCTTAACTTGACATGTGAGACTAATAATTGGATCTTGTTGTTTGAGACTAGGTGCTTGAATTTCTTTAAGCTTCGATTACCACAAGGACATGCTTTTGATGAAAGAGTACCTAGTTTCGTATTCCTCCAAGCCTTGGTGAAGAAAGCAATTGGTTGTTCTAATCCTCCTTTGTTTTGTTGTGTACGGGATTGTAGAAATCGTTTCCCCACCACCCAAAGGCATATAGCATGAAGTCTTTGGAGAAGTGCTGGATTGTGAGAGTCGGAGCTTGAGATATAGCCTCTTTTATTGCCTCAAAACTTGCTTTGCCTTGAGATGTCCACTTAAATGCCATGCTCTTCTTTAACATCAGCGTTATTGGCTTCTGAGAAGCAGCAAAATTTGGGACAAATCTACGGACAAAATTGATCCTTCCCAAGAAGCTTTGAAGAGCCTTCTTGTGACTTAGTGATGGCGATGCTCGAATTGCTTGACTCTTTCTGGTCAATCGTGACCCCTCCTTTGAAACAATATGGCCTAGAAGTTTTCCCTCGTGAGCCAAGAATATGCATTTTTGGGATTCGATGATACCCCAAATCTTCTACATCTCTGAAATACTTGCCTCAAATG
This sequence comes from Taxus wallichiana var. yunnanensis, assembly GCA_018340775.1. NCBI lineage: Eukaryota > Viridiplantae > Streptophyta > Pinopsida > Cupressales > Taxaceae > Taxus > Taxus wallichiana. Next base: position 585,774,035 of record CM031235.1, on the reverse strand, counting down.
ACAGAGGTGATCCGCTGCATTTTTTGAGAATACAGTGATATCGTCAAGATATATCAAAACTATTTTATTGATCAACCCCTTGAATGCCATATCCATTGCCCTTTGGAAGGTGGCTCCAGCATTTGATAGCCCAAATGGCATTTTCTTGTAGGCATAGGTCCCCCATTTGGTGGTGAAAGCCGTCTTGAATTGGTCATCTTCTTTCACCATCACCTGATTATACCCTGAGTAGCCATCTAGGAGAGAGAATCTCTCTGAACCGGATACTACTTGCAATATTTGTTCCATTGAAGGAAGTGGGTAATGGTCTTTGAGGGATGCCCTGTTTAGGTCTCGGAAATCCACGCACAACCTGATTTCTCCACTCTTTTTTCTGACCGGAACCAAGTTTGCAACCCAGCTTGAGTGCTTGATCGGGAATATAATACTCGCCTCTATTAGCTTGTTAAGCTCTTTCTTCATTAGAGGCTCGATGTGAGGTTAAGCTGGTCTCACTACTTACGCTTTGAGCGGGCTTAGCATCTGGATCAATTCTATGGTATGTTGTGCCAAATTTGGATCGAATCCTCTTAAGTCTTCGTAGCTCAAGCGAAGACGTCGGAAATTCTTGGCAAAGTTGTATGAAATCTGATTTCTCTCGCTCGGTGGCCACTTTACCAATTTGAAGTGTCTTGCTTTCCTGACTAGAATTGACTCGAATCTTCTCTCTTGACTTTGTATATTGGCCTTTTCTTTACGGAGGCTAGTCGTTAGGGTTGAAGATAGACTCAATGTTACCAAACCCTTAGGAAGCTTGTTTGTCATGCGTTGTACTACTTGATCCCCATTTGCTGCTCTAATCTCATCACGATTCCTAGCTGAAAATTCAGCTTCTTCTTGCAAGAAATTGACGATCATTGATCGTTCTCAAACACACTGGCTTGTGTTATTATCGGAAGGCTATTGGCCTTACTGACCACATGGATGTGTGGCTGCGTTTTTCCTCTTCTGATGTTGTCAACCACATCAAACGTTGCTCCAACTGCTGCGAGCCTATCTGCGGCTTCATTTCCTTTCCTGGGTATGGACACAATGTTGAAAGCTTCGAAATCCTCAATGAGGTCCCATACCCTATTCTTGTAGCTCCTCAGCAAGTCATTTTTGTAGCATGTTGCCCCCTAACTTGGTTGACGATTAGCTCGCTATCGCCAAACACCTGCAAGTTCTTTATGTCCTTTTTCCTGGCCCAATGAAGTCCATGAATCAATGCTTCATATTCAGCCGTGTTGTTCGAACAGGAAAACTGGAAACGGAAAGCTGAAAAATATTTGATGTCCTGTGGTGAAATCAACACTGCGCCGCCTCCAGCACCTTGTCTGCTTCTCGAACCATCGAAGAATAATCTCCAGACTTTGTTTTCATCTTTTTGTTCAGGCTGAATGATGTCGGGGATGGGTGAATTTTCCTCGTGTATACAATACACGCCTAATTCAGATTCTTCAATTTCCTTGTATGGGTCAAATTCATGACTTTTGTTTGCCCATTCATCCAAAGTTAAATCAGGAATTCCCTCGACCTTAGTACCTGTTTCTAGATCACTTGAACACTCCTCCTGATCAAAAGCTGAGCAATTTGCATTGATAGGAGCTGGTACATAAGGCTCAATATGGAAATTGGCAATTGGTTCTGACCTGATTGTTGCTTTGGCTCCATACCTTGTCCTAAAAATCATGTGTGACCAATCTGCAGATAAATATCCACCGATTTTCGCAGTGAAGTCTCTTGATAGACACAACACAAAGAGTGGCGGAAGGTCAATCACAGACACATCTTGCAAAACTGTAACATTAGGACAGGAATGTAGTGTTAGACTTAACCCCTTGATGACTCCAACAGTCCCCCACTGCCGTTCCATCTATCTGTACTACTCCTTTCAGCACTGGCTCATATTTCAAACCCAGCTGATCCGCTATTTGCTTGGCATCTTGAACTACGGCCTGAATCTAACATGCGGTTGTGCACCAGTGATTTCAACAATCAATGAAACATAGAAAGGCGGAGGCTTCAAAATTTTCCTTATCTGGTCCCCCTCATGTTGCCTTTGCATTAGTGAGAATTTTCTCATGTCCTGGTTTGATACATTTGTGGCGGAGACCGATTAGCCATTGCGACTTGCGGTAGGTCTCGTTGTCTGGGATCGCGGTGATTCCCACATGGAAATGTTCACATGTGTCTTCTTCATTTGATCGATGATGTTGAAAGGGGATGAACTATCCCTTTTGCTGCCCCTTACTTGGTACTGACCTTTTACGGAACTTGAGCGGGTGCATGTGTTGCTTCTGGCGAGGGATCTTGGGCTGATTTTGCAGGTTTGGATCTGTGTTTGGTCTCTTGACCCCTTGTTGTGTAAGAGTGGGTTGAGAAACAAGCTGGATTACACGGTTGTCCCTCTCTATATTTCTCTTCTTTGGCAGTGTATTGGCAGCCACGCCTTGAAAAGGCTGTTGGTTAACTCCACAGAAGTCTTCCGTTTGCCAATTTGCCGATGTGGTTTCTGTTGGGGTCCTTCTTGTTGCGTTTGTTGCTGTTGATTCTCCTCCTGGCTTGGATCTTGAGCAACACCAATGGTTTGCACCATCGAGGCTGATTTAGTGCACACCATTGAAACATCTTTGGTGATTGTGAGGTAGATTGCAAGGGTAACACCAGTCGTACTCTTGTGCCATGTTATTTTGTGCTGGTACTAATGCCTTAGAGGCAGATATGGCATTTGGATTATAGGGCTGGAATGGTCTATTGACAGGAGGCCTTGTTTGATTCATATTTGCAGCTGGGTTAGGTGGTCTTTGAGGCTGATATGGCTGCCTATTAGGTTGAGCTTGAGGCTGATACGAAGGTCTAAAACCTTGAGCTTGCTGTCTTTTGAGTGTGACCAGCTCATTACCTAAATTTTGCAGTTGCTTCATGACTTCTTGAAGCTCATTTGGGGCACTTGGAGATGAAGTGGAAGCTTCGTTTGAACTCTGATTCCTAGGAGTGGGAATAGGAGCTAAGACAGGTGCTTGACTAGTACTTGGGCTCTCTAAACTTGGATATAATGGCATTGGAGGCCTAGGAGCTAGCTTGCCAGCTTGAATCAGACAATTTTCAGCTCTAATGGCAATACTATAAGCAGCAGGGATAGTTGTGCCTCCCATAGATTGAACCAACATAGAAATATCAGAATTTAAAGCTTTAAGGTAGTATAGAAAAGCACCTTCTGTTGTTGGCCTGACTGCTACTGGAATTCTATCCCAAGATCTTTGAAATCTGAAGTTGAAGTCAGTTAGCTGCTCATTGGAAGCTCTCTTGATGGTTGTCAGCTGCTCCAAAAGAGACAAGTTGTCTCCCTTCTCTCCAAATTGATCATGAAGTGCAATACATAGCTGATTCCAGTTTGTGATAGAGCCAGCTCCAAGGCTCCTAAACCATTGCAATGCTTTCCCCTTGAATGAAGATGCCAACAATTTGACAGCTACTTGCATCTCATTAATCTCATGGATTGCACAAATATTAGCAATGTCCTTGACATGATCACCAGGAGTGGTCTGATTTTCTCCAGTAAAGTATGGAATGTTCTTGATCTGCTTATTTGGGATTGGATTTTGTGCATTGAGAGCAAGTGGGCTGCTGCCTGTGAAGTTGACATAGGGGTTCACTGGTTGCGCCATTCTGATTGGTCTTAAAACCCTTGTATACTGAAAGAAAGGCCGCTCAGGTGGAGGAGTTGAAAGAGTTCTGTTTGGTGGAGATGGAGACCTTTGAATCCTTCTTCCTCTTTGCCTTCTTCTTGGAGATAATTGCAGGTATTCAAACAGCACTTCCTCTTCTCCAACTCTTGACCTTGTGATTCTTCTCATAAGCTTTTAGGCCTGTACTGCTGAAACCAGTTGATTCTTCCCCTTAGAGTCGCCAGATATGCAAATAATAGCTCTTTTAAGCAAGAAAATTGCAGCAGATGCACATCAACTTTGCTGCAAATAAAAATGAGACCTCTGGTCCCACCGGGCGTGCCAAAACTGTTGATGCAAAATCACAGCACCCCTGGATGCAGATCCAGTTTCTAGGTTGATCTCTTAGGCATCCAGTGTGATTGCATAACATTGAATCCTTTCTCCAAGTGTGGGACTTGAAAAATGAGAAGGATTCTCCAGAGAAAGGCTGGTTCCTATTCCTCTGTTCAGATGCACCAATGAAACGCAGAGGTTTACCCAAAAAACTAATCTAACTACCAAGGAGACAGGGAGAGAGAAATGCATAAAAATAAACCTAAGCTAGGGAGGTGATGCACCGAGGAATGAAGAACATAAGCTTTGCAAAAATAAACACAGACCATATAGATGCAATACCACACCACACATGCGAGTAATGCGAAATGCAATGAGAGATCAAAATGACAACAATGAATACATGAGAGGATTTAAATTTAATCACGAGACATATATATTGCTCAAAGAATCGATTGATACATTGCGGTGGCAAGAGGCAACGGTGGCATTACGAGTCCATGTGGGAGGCTTGAAAAACTCCACGAATTCTCTTGCAAGCAGGAGAGAAGGGAGGGATTGCAAAACAAGAATGTCCAACGTTAGAAAGAAGCCCCTCCTTACAATTTATAAGAAGAATGGGAGAGAAAAGAGAGAGGAATTCGAAATCTACCCCAACCACCTCCAGAATGCACTTAACTCATCTCATCATGGCAGAAGCGGCGGATCATGTCAAAACGGCGGGCTGCCTAACAGAAGCGGTGAACTGTCTGCTGCATTAAAGTTGTTCGTTGAAGCATTACTTCTGCTTATTATTTCGTGCCAGAGGCGTTTCTTGATTTTCATCCTCCAAACTGAACCAAAATGCAAGATTGACCTTGGAAACGTGTAGAGAATTTTACCAGCTTTCCATTGATATAAAGAACGCGCAAATCCGAGCTCTGGATCAAAAGTTATGGCGATCTGAAGATTTAGGACACGGAACAGGCGAAAATGGATTTTTGAAATTCTTCCCGCGCTCTGCCACCTGGATGACACGTGGCAGGCTCTGATTCGCTGAATAATTCTCTCTCCTTTGCTTTTCGGTGGGCTTTCCTTTGAAATTTCCTCGTGGGCCCTTAAATGGGACACGTGGCACGATCCTATTGGTTCGGCTCGGTGCTCGAAAACTCCCCCTCTGACTTTTTGACTTTTCTCTTGTGAGGACACGTGGCAGCTTCTGGTTGGTCGACGGGTCTGTCGGCGATCCGCGTCCCGCGCGTCCCTTTGTCCCATTTTGCTTTGTGCTCTTTGTGCTGATTTCGGGCGAACCGGCCGGTTCGCGTCCATTTGTCCCAAATGTCCCAGTTGCCTCCGGACTGTTTGTTCCCATTCGGCCGGCGTTCGGTTCCGCGTTGTGCATTTTGCCCGGATGTCCCATTGTGTTTGGATTGACTCGACCTTTTTTGTCCCGGTTTGGGTTCGTTCGCCTTTCGCAGTTGCCCGGATGTCCCAATCGCTTTTTGTAATTTTTGCTGTGCTCATTTCGGCCGATCCGGCCGGTTCGGGTCTTTTTGTCCCAAACGTCCCGAGCAACACTTAGCCAATTTTTCTTCCTCCTTCGGCCGGATCGGCCTTTCGCGCCCTCCGCGTACCTTTGTTCCAAATGTCCCGACTGCCCCTAGGACTAGGACTTAGCCGATTTTCGTGATTTTTCCTGGATTGACCTATTTGCCTTTTGATGCATGACTTTTGATGCATGTGACGACCGCCCACAAGGAACACCTAGAGGGAAAATTATACCACAAGAAATAATTCTACGTCGAGGAAGAGGGGAGAGAGGAGGCTCTTGAGAAAAAGGCACCAAGTATGCAGACACCACAATCTATAGGCACACAGGAGTCGAGTGCAAAGCCAAGCACCTATACATGGATAAAGGAGTCCCTATAGAAGAAAAAGATAAGGCACCTAAGGAGGAAGTGCAAAGTAAGAAAATCCCTCTGAAAAATAATATTCACCAGCAAGGGAGGAGTCACTGTGAAGAAGAGAAAGAAGAGACTCCTATCTGTAATCACTAGTTAGGAAGAAGTTGAAGGATTAGGAAGAAAGCAGAGAGCTTGGAGGCTTACAAGGGTGATAAGGATGATGATGAGCATGAAGAGGCTTAGGACCATCCCGTGTACAATGTACATGACTCTAAGGAAGGGAATGAAGAGAAGAATGAGGATGAAGGAGACACTCATGACAAGGGGGAAAGTGAGGAGGTGAACACTAAGGATCAAAGGACCCCAAGCCTCACTAAGGAGTAGATAGAGGATGCCACAGAAAGGGAGGTAGTGGGTATCATAAATGACTTAGTGGAGTAAGAGGTAGAGTGAACCATCGATGAAGTGCTCAAGGAGATGTAAGAGGAGAGTGTAGATAAGGATTATGAGAGCATGGGTGGAGATCCCACTGCAATAAGCTTTCCTAAGGCAGCGCACATAGGAAGAAAAGGTATGGTAGCTTCACAAAAGAAAGGAATGGGTTATATCAATGATCTAAATAAGGTACTATTCATGTGCTTCTAAATTATTATGACTTCAAACCAACTCCTTGCATAGTCGTCATTCGAAGAAGAAGGTACATACCCTCATATAAGAAAGAGGCATTGGCGCACCAGAAGGAGGAAGAGAAACTAAATATCAGGGAAACAATTACCCAATATTCTAGGCTCCTTACCACTATAAATACCACTGTGAAAATAGTTTAAGCTTTATATGATAAGCGAGCCGATAGAGACAGGGTAACAAACATACTAGTTGCTACACATGAGGTGGATCTAAAGAAATTCTAAGAGAAGAATAAGGAAACATGGCCAAGCGGGATAAAATCCTAGCTGAGGTTGAGAAGAATATGGAAGTGATCAAAGCCTTGTAAGGTTTGGTTAAGAACCAACTTAAGGAGTTGTATCCCCAGATCACCCACAAAATGGACGTGCTAGACGACCTTAGAAAGAAGTTGGAAGGAATTGTAGATATATTGAATGCTAAGGGAAACAAATTGAGCTTTGAGGATGTGAGTGCTCTAGTGGGTGACCTACTTCATTAGGTGCAAGGTGAAGTGGATTCTTGGAACAATATTGAGGTAACAATAAGGAAGGAGTTCCCACTCCTCTTGCAGCCATAGATGTTCTTTGATTCTTTGATTTTTCATTCTTCATTCAAATTGTTTGAGTCCCTCTATTCTTTATTATTTTAAGAAGTAGTATGTTTTCAAGGATGGAGAACAAGATTAGTGTGGGGTGATGTTGGGCCTTGGAATATTGGCTAAGTACCAAAGGGCACATGCACACAGGACTAGTAAGGATAAGGGTGTGCGGGAGAAGCACGCAGGACAAAGAGGTTTAAGAAGGGTTTAGGAGAAACTAGGGCACATGTGGAAGGAAGAGCCTTGGGTTTAAAGGACTTAGCCATATTTGGAATTCTGGAGGCACTTGAGGAAAAATGTGACCCGACTAGGCATGTTGAGTGGATAAGGTGCTAGCCTGGAACCTTGGAGGTCAAGAAAAGGATATTCCATGTAGGGAATATTCCTAGAAGACATCATTGCAGAGAGTGGAGGGATTGCAAAGGGATAAACATTCACCATTGGAGGACCACTTTGACACTTGGCATGTGATATGTTCATGAGATAAGGCATGACGGTGGGTGTTGATCCTATAAAAAGAGATGCTTGGAAGCAAGGAATATAAAGAGATAGAGAGAATACAAAAGAAGAATAGACACAAGTGCTTAGTAATAGAGGGTTGAATTAGTGCTAATGGTTATGAAGGATTTAATAAGCCTCTGTATGGAACTAGGGTCTATAACAAGGGTTGAAATGGGAGGGTATAGCTAGGATCTCTCATCAGGGAAGATTTGTAGGGATTATGTATTTATTATTTAATATGTATGGTCTGTGATGACCTATTTTGAGTGTAAGGTGTCTACCAATGAATATATATAAGGTTTCATTCTATATATCATGCTTAAGGGTATAAACCCTCGTGTTAAATGGCTATCATGGTTCAGATCTGATTTAGAATGCTTATTACTTTGTTTCTGTAGTGCATTAACATGTGATCTACTAGATGTTCCTTATTAACTAAAGTGAATGCATTTCTCATTTTGTAAATCATCCTCCATCAATGGAAAAACCTTCTCACAATTCTCACATAAAAGAGGGGCTTGGCACTCGCATGTGCCTTGGGTGAGAGCCCAGTGCCCATTGGGTAATAGGTAGGTGTGATTCCTCTCTTGTGGGGCCTTCCTCACATTCAATGGGTACCTCTGCATTATGTTATACATCCTCATACCTAGGATCTTCCTCATCCTGGTTGAATTTTTTTCACTCGCCACCTCTTCTTTTGACCTCTCTTCATCAATATCTACTGGGGTCACAGATTTCTCCTTCTCTTTACTAGAGGGGTCTTCTTCTCTATACTTGTCTTGGGTGGAGTGATCCTTGGTGATTTCCTCACAGTTTTTGAGGTCCCTATGCCACTTTCCAGTCCCTTGCACATCCTCTTCAACTTTCTTCTATGTCCCTGATGGAGTGTAACACTATCCTCTTTCTCTTCCTCCTCCTCCCAATCCCTATTCTTTTCTTCTTATTCATCTTCTTCTTCTTGCCTTGGAGGAGTAAACTCATCTGTCCTCTTTATGCCAAAATTATCCTTACCTTGATGTGGAAGTGGGAGTGGAAGATATTCTTCATCAACATACTTTCCATTGACTATTTTGGGCTTCAAGTAGATATATACCCTTATGATTCCTTTTTCCTACTACTAATTACGAGGCATGATGTCCATGTTATCATACTCCATTTTTTCCACATATGTCATCTTACCCGCATATACATACGTCTTGTGCAATGTGTGGTAGTCTGCATCTACCTTGTTCACATCAAATCTCAGCTTCCGCGCGTTAGATAAGCGATTAATTGAGGCTTGAAATATATTTCGTGAAGGAAAAAAAAATTTACACTAGGGGTTATTATCCCAAAACTTCATCAAAAACCTACCTAAGGAGAAATAATGATATGCAAAAACTCAACTTGACCATCCATAACCGTGGGAAACTCCTTGACACACTCCACTTGTGGTGAAATTCCTCATGCATCTGCCTTTACCATATGTCCACCCTAAGTTTTTAAGAATTGGTAATTCCATTTCATGAATATTCTGTAAACATGTTTACGGGGTCTTATCTTCCAAGGGGTACTTCCACACATTATTATTCAGCCCATCTAGAACCCAAGTATCCAAAAATACAATAGTCAAGAGGATGGCTCCCCAAGTTATCTTCTCACCTATATGTGCTTCTTCAATAATTCCTTCAACAATGAAGGAGGAAATGTTGTATGAATTCTTAGCTACCATATTTTGTGTGACGTGGATCCATATATTGTTTACTTAGGTTCACACCTCTTTGATGCACACAACTTACAAATTACCAAGAATGTGGAAAATCTTACAGTAGGGTAATTTATTTTTACAATATCCATCATGCTTAAATAAAAGAAGTCTAATCCTCCTGCTGGTAGTTGAATGAAACTATAATGGATGTTACTCCTACATCATCCTCAAGTTCGATTCTATCTCCGGGCCCGAGTGCATAGACATGTAACTTTCCTAATCAACTCGCACAATGATGTGTATCCTTTTGCCTACAAAATAAAAGTAATATTTGTGGGTGAGTGATAAAAATGACTAATATAGGTGCTCAAGATTTCCAAAACCTATCTCCAATTTATCCTCTAAACCTTGTATCCTTCTATCCACATGCCTCCTCTTTGTGCTCACATTTCCTCCAAAGGAGTTCCACACTAGGACATGGTATTCTCTAGTCTATCTAAGTTCTCTTTACACAAGATCTTCACAATGTTTCACACTTATTTTCTCTTCAATGGATTATATTCTTTAACATGCAAGGTGAGAATGAACTCACCTATATCCTCATTTATATATTTCTAAGAAATTTTCACATTTATTGTTCCTCACCTACCACCTGTACTATAGATTTAAATATGTTTTTTCTTCTCTTTAATATGATTTATTCTTCTTGTGGTAGTCATAACCTTATGGCACACTACTACTTATGGGCCGCACACATCGTCATGCACACTCACTTATGCCAAAACACATCTTTGTTTGTGTCAAATATCAAGTAGCTCATCCTTCTTTTTTTTTTACCTCACATTACACTACTTGGATTCTTCCTCACGTGGTATTTCGAGCAATTACTTTCAAACACCCAATCATTCCTAAGTGATTTCAACACCTTTCTATTTGCTTTCATGCACCTTTAACCTAACATCTCTTCCTTCATTAGCATATAATATTTTTTATTCGATAGTCACACATGATTCCACCCCACACTAAAAGTATGTGCAGTCCTATACACATCATCATAATAAATAATAATATTCTTTTGTATGCAAATGTGCTTATTACAACAAAAAAACAAAACATAAAAGGAAATCTAATCTAAGTGGCAATATTTCCTTATTAAAAACACCAAGAAGATTATTTATAGTAGGGCTTTAACCTACTCCCATTGAAGTAACTAGGAAACATGGTTCCATCTAGTGCCTACAATTGACATGTTCCTGAGTCAACTATCTTGGTCACTACAAAGGGTCCTAACTAATGCACTTTCAACCTTACTAGGTGGTGTGCAAACTTGGATTCATATAGAAGTACCATTTTTCCAAGTGTGAAAAACTTGTTCTTGATGTGCCTATCATGCCACGCCTTTTGTCTCACCTTCTCAATCTCTACGGCTCCAAATCACAATGACACACTGCTCATCTAGTTGCATTAGTTTCTCAATGCGATCTTCCACATTATTTTCATTTGAAATAACTCTTGCATGCCAAATGTGTTCATATAAACTTTCCAAAGCTAATTATCATAGACTAACACCTAGTAGTCTAAATAGCTAAGCTAAAATCTAACATGGAACCATCATGATCATAGCTTATTGGAATGCTAAAATTAATTAAACATGAAATTACTTATCTAATTACAAACATTCCTACTTAGTATGTATTATTTCCTTTAAAATGGACCTACGAAGATCACAAGAAATAAAATTGGATGATTCTACTTCAATATGGTGAAAAGATATCTCTAAGCAATGGATACAAGGCCATGTTTAGATCTTCCTTTACTAACCAAGCATGAAGAATGGATGGAAAGAGATGATCAAGCTATTCCAAATCAATGGAGAAGGCTCTTAAATCATATGTCTTATATGAAATACTATTCAAAGTATGGTGTAAGGTGTGAAGGTAGGAGTTTGGTCCTTTTTATAGATTTCTATTTGGGGAAATCTTGAATCACAATGAATGTGGGATAAAGGATAAAGTAGATTTAGACTAATTAACCATGATTAGATGATTTAACTAGTGAGTTAGCAACTCATGGAAATTGGAGGGTGCTTTAATTAATCAATTAGGATTAATTAATAGGCTAGAATGAGCTTTTTAGGTTATTTGGAGGTGATTTATGATGAATTTGATATGATTTGAAGAATTTTCAAGGGAGAATTAGCCAATAAAAGGTTTATTGATTAAATACATTGTTAAAAAGGATTAATTATCTAATAATAGTTAATTAATTTATTTGAATAGGACTATAACTAACAAAGTGTCATTAATCGGCATTCGGAATGTGATAGAAGCTAGCTAATTAAAGAAGTGTCGTTAATTGACCAAAATAGAGGGAAACATTAGTTAATTAGTAGAAATCACTAATTATAACATAAATGATGAGATAGAAGATAGTTAGTACCACTTTAGCATTAAAAATGTAGAAGTGGATTTTATGTGTCTACATTTTCCCCTCTTTGAGGTGGCGTAAGCAACACCACTTCAAATATAGTAGAAAATTATAGCCAAGTAAATTTTGAATAAAATTAGTAGAATGAAGGATGCCCCTCGAGTGTCGATGGGGTGATAGAAGAAGTCAATCGACGAAAAAAATATGAAGGAAATAGATAGAAGAATCAAGTGGAAGAAACTCTGTTAGTAATGAGAATTGATAGATGAAAATGGAAATAGCTTGTGCATCCAGATCATTCAATAAAAACTTTGTTTCATCACTTTTCTTAAATGATCAACATCATCGGCCCTTATTAAAATGTATGCATACAAAAAAAGTGTAAAATAACATGTAAATCTATAATAATAACATTTTTTCATTGCTAAAAATGCTTAAATCTATGCAACATACACAATGCAATGCAATATGACAAAGTAAACAAGTACAAACACACATACTCAAACAAACAACGTTCAAAATAGTTGCACCAATGTTTTTATAATCAAGCTTTAGTTCCTGAAAAAAAAGACATGTTAGGGAATAACCAAGGACACAAGTACTCCTATGAAAAAAATTCATGCGATGTGAAACAAGATCGAGAAACTCATAGTGCTAAGATAATACAAACATAACAAGCAAACTAAATTTGTAAATGGGGATGGATCAAAATGATCCACAAGTCGTTCGACAAGAACAAGCAAAGACCAAAGAAATATGTTTTATAGGAAAAAAATTGATGTTCAAGGACAATGCATCTAATACAAAGAGGCTTCAATTTTGCGTGCATGTTTTTTTACCAATTTTTTAAAAATTAGAATTTTATACTTTTTTGAATTTTTATGAATTTTTACCAATGTTTTGGATTTTTTGAAAAAAAAATTACCAATTTTTTTTGAAATTTTTGAATTTTGTAATTTTTTTGGATTTTGATGTTTTACCAATGTTTTCAATATTTTAAAAAAATTCTGAAGCTATGTATAGGAAAAGAAAGAAATGTGGATGCCCCCAGTGATATATGGTGTTAGTGCTCGATTTGATCTCACCCTTTTATCCAATGTGTTCCTTAGAAAAAAATTCTTTGATTGGTTTGACCATGTTTACAAAATATATGCTCAAAGATGTGATTGTGATGAATGAAAATGAAAATATTATGTTTAGGTGTGAATCCTCTTTTTGGTCGAGGAATGTGATATTGTGATATTCATGTCACCCCAAGAATCCTTGTGAAAATTGATTATTGATCGAGTTCAATTTTGAAAATATTCCTTGTACATCGTCCTACGGAACTTCATTACAAATTTCATATTTTATTTTGCCACGCAAAGATATGTGGCATGTGTTGGTGCTAGAATTAATCTCACCCCTATTTGTTTGAGATTTTCCTTCAATGTCTGTTGTGTTTTCTATTTTCCCATGGGGTGTGAGTTGATCTTTTGGTTCTCTTGTATGTGGATTTTTCTTTCCTCTTTTTGGTTGAGGATCATGTTTGGGTATTTTCCATTTCTTGGAAATTCTTACGGGAAATCAATCATGAATTAGGTCTGAAATATGAAGGATCACCTGTGTAAAATGTTCCTTGGTCATGTCTCTACTTTCATTTTTGTTCCATCACCCGTTGGTACGTGGCAGTTCCCAATTAAATGTGGTATGACGGGTTTAACTTGCAAACTTATAACTTTCTATTGCATTCGGAAAATACAAATTCGCCTCGTGACTGAAGAATATTTGTAATCATAAAGTGGAAAAAACAAATTTTCAATTCACCTCCAAAGGTGTACACTTGTCACAAACTGAGTGGATGTGGGGAAGTGGTGCATAATTGTATTTTTGCACACTAAGGAGAAAAAGTATAAAAGTGTAAAAAGGTTCTCAAGACCTGCAAAGGACATGTGGCTCTTTTTTATGCAAGGAGCGGGAAGCGGGTCATCGAGCACTTTGACACTTTTGGTTTTAAATTGGAAAGGGAATAAAATTACAGAAAGGGCCCGCATTCTCGCTATCACTTAAATGTGACCATGTGTCAAGCCCATGTTGAAAGTCAAAAGTGGATGGGCAGGTCAAATGGCCGAAAGTGTATGAGTTTTAAAACATGGAAAAAATACAAAAATTTTCCCCAAGCCCACATTAACAAAATACTTTTCCATGTGGACGACTCACTTTTAAAATTGAGAAAGGTGGAATGAATGACTACGATACAATGCATTAATTTATGTTGTCATCAATGCTTCTACGTAAATCAAGGACATTTTAAAGTCTACGAATGCCTTCATCTTTTTATTATCAATTTTTTGGAATTTTTTTCTATTATCAGTTATTTTCATTGAGAAATATTACGAGTTTAATTGTGGAGCTTGAATTGGGAACCAGAGGATCAAAAAGGTTGTCAATTTGAGTTTGAACTACTCAGGAACTCACAGGAGAATTGGTAAGAACTAAGAAAATCATGTGTTTCTCTTTTATTGGCAAGTCAGTTTGAAGTAAAGTTAGGGTTTTTAAGATGAAGACCATGCCATCTTCATTCTCGGTTACGTCAGGGGTCACGAGTGATTTAGAAAAATTACAGACACAGACTTGATGAATGCTGATTTAAAGGATTTTATTCAGAGATTGAATAGCCCTCATAGGAGTGAGTCTTTAAAATCAATTCAATATAGCTGCATTGCTTTAGCTGGTGTTATCCCACCATTAGTTCATTGCCTAGAATTGGTATGGCATTGTGCTATGAACTATGACCTGAAAAAAGGGAAGTGCTAGATGGGAGTGGTGATGTAGTGTTGACATTGACACCTACATCTATTAGAATAATTCTTAAATTTCTTGTAATCACAAATCCAATCACCATTGGTATCAAATTAGCTTTACGGGATTATGAAGAGAATAAAAAGACTATGCTAAGATTATAAATACAAAATGGCTCCTCACAAAGAAAAAGGAAACAACTAGAATCCCTAAAAGGCTAGTTAGGGCACAATTTGTTGAAGAGGCATGAAGAAATTATTGTTTTATTAAGTCAAATGGTGTGTTGGAAACTACAAATCAATTCAAGGAATGGATGTGTACCTACATGTGGATCATTTTGGAAAGAAAAGGGAGCATCTGTTGGGCTAATTTTATTACAGAAGCACTCCATAGCCACATGGTTACTTTAGCAACAAAAATTGAGATGGGTGACACTTCAGAGATGGAATTCTACATGATGACCTACCTAATTTACAATGTTGTAGGGCATAGACATTTCTGGTCTTGTTACCACATGCTGATTTCAAACAATGTCAAATGCATGAGATTTTTCCTCAACTACAGTTGGTCAATTGGAGTGGAAATGTGAGGTTGGTTAATGATGATTTCTTTGCACCAATTATTTTCCTTTTCAAACTAGAATGGGGGAAATATAGGATTTTTGAGTAGTCGTGCAAGTAATTTTGGAATATGGGTGTTACTTCATTCAATACAAGAAATTCACATACATAAGGGTTAGTGGTTTTGAAGGTAAACCCTGTAAATTGCCTAGATATTTAGATGATAAATTAGCTTTATGTGAATTGGCAAGGTAGCTAACACCTATTCACAAACTGATTTCTGGAAGACATAAGAAAATATTAAGTTCCCCATTATAATTGGAAGGTATTCATGCCATTCAATCATAAAAGCTAAACTGATTGAGGATGAAATGAAGAAGTTTGATATGGAAAATTTTGAGGAAAGAGCGAATGATGATATTTGATGGGTATTCAATAACATTGCAAATAATTTAAAGCATAAGCCTCATTTTTAAGATTATTGGATTAATTGTGGGGATGAAGAAGAGGCCAGGATAAGATATTTCTCTAGAATGATCCTTGCATAAATCACATATTTTAAAATTGTAGTTATCCCGAGGGAATTGTGGATGATCCACATACAATAAGTAAATATTACCTTGATCAGAAGGTGGAAGGACAGCCTATAGCCCCTCTAAACTAGAATGAAGTAGAATCAGATGATTCTTATATATAGATAACTGATGTGATGAGGAGGACTGTAAATTGGTTAGCTCAAAAGAACATTGATTTGTCAATCCAAAATACAAGAATCTTAAACAACTTCAGGAGTTTAGGAAACTTAAGTGATGATATTCCACCCCTGAGGGAAGGTGTAAATAGAATTGATCCTTTGGGAGGAAAATATCCTTAGTTTCCTCAAAGAGGCCCACTTATGAACTCATAGATTAGTAGACTTCAGTCACTAGTGGGATTGGTACTTCTATGTCAGCTCTTAGACAAAAGACTGAAGAAATTCTCTTGAAATCTATGGACAATTCCCTCATTACTTTTTCAATTCCAATTGAAGAAAATGGTAAAGTTTTGGCATCTCACGTGACTCACTCAAGTATTTTGCCAAAATCACATAGTGCTGAAAGATTAATGAGTGAGGTTATAGCAAGCGTTCATTCTCAATCTAGGCAACATAAAGAAGAGCGAAAGGTAACACCTGACTTGAAAAAGTTTGAAAGGGTACACAAGAGACACAAGGTTGCTCATGAGCCAAGTTTTGGTAAGGGTGGGTGCCCACACACCCAAAAAACAAAAACATAGAGATGTGGTAATTGATCCTCTTGAGTTTGAGAGGAATGATGTTTTTCAGGAACAACATGTTGCATCACTGCCACAAGTGAAACAATCAGAGCCTTTGTTCCCACCTTTGTCTTTGGAGGAAATAACAATGAGAAGCACTCAAGATCAAGTAACCCAAGGAAATGTTGCAGCTAATCTAGTAGGCAACCAATTTTTAAGTCTAGGTATGAAAACATCTGAGACCCTTCCTGCTAAGGATGTAAATATGCCTTCAGTTGAAACATTGTAGGAATCTACAAAGGCTCAAGTTGATGTGATTGATGTTGATACTAGTGAAGAATTTTCTATATTATATGCACTTGATTTATCTATGAGTGAACCAATAATGACACTAGTAGATGGCCTTCAAAAAATAAGGAATTAGAAAGGACTACTCATGTACTAACCAGTGAAGAGAAAATCCAAGAAACAAAATATTCTTCTACAGAACAAGTGGTTTTAGAATCAAATGAACTAGAGAGTTGTTTTGTGGAGAGGACAATAATGCAAATATATCACTGGAAGAGACCATTTCCCATTCTGTTAAAGTTACTAAATTTGATGATATTTTTCAAGTAGGAAAATATATCTTTGAAGAGAAAACAAAAGTGGCACAAGATGCAACTACTAGAGATAAAATCATTTCTGATATAGATATACAACCTCTAGATGGGAATATGAAGTTGGCATCAGAAGAACAACCCACCATGACATTACCTGATGTATCATCAGAACATGAGGATAGTAGGATGTCAAATCATAAGATTTTGGGGAAGAAAGTTCTTGAATTCCAATCATTGGTATAAGAAATTTTCAAGGGAGAAATTGAGTCTAATTTGGCATCAATCATAGAAATAAGGAAGAAATGATCAATCCCAGGTTCTAGACCAAGGAGTAGGACAATTGAAAGAATTGTTAGCACAGGGTGAGAGTTGAAAAGTGGCTATTGAAA
The DNA here is from genome assembly GCA_018340775.1 of Taxus wallichiana var. yunnanensis. NCBI lineage: Eukaryota > Viridiplantae > Streptophyta > Pinopsida > Cupressales > Taxaceae > Taxus > Taxus wallichiana. Next base: position 585,756,662 of record CM031235.1, on the reverse strand, counting down.
TAAATGATGAAGGTCGGGAAAAATAAACAACTTAGGATGAAAAAAGGGTGTTCAATAAATTGGTGGTTGTCCTGAGAAACCCCAACATGAATCACAAGAAGAAAAGGTTGGAACAATTTTGGAAAAAGGTTGGATTGGTGAATTAATTTTGAATGAGGAAAAGGAGGTCCTCCCTATTCAAGCCATTGACCTTACTGCTTTGTCTTTTCCAAAGGTGGTAAGAGCCTCAAAAAGGGATAGGATTATCACCAAAACTCACATTGATTCATTAGGATCCAAAACTCTAGAAATAACAATCCCTTTTGAGGGAAAAACTAGAGAAGATGTGACAACTAATGATTATAATGTTTAGATCATTCCTTTAGGGAAGCCCTCAAGAGACCAACTAAAACAAGGAGTATCTGAGGTAGTGAATGACCTTTTGTAAAAGGTGGATGAAGATAGGGTGACGAAAAAGTAGTTAAAAAAACAGGTAAATCCTTGAGTTCTAGTTTGTAGCAGTTGATTGGGCAGCCTAGTCATACTCAGAAAAGTGCCTCTATAGCTACTCCCGAGGGAATGGAAAAGATTAAAAAAATTTCAAGAAGTTCCAGGTGATGGATACATGGATTTAAAAATTAACCAAAAAGGGAAAATAAGAAATTGAAGAAGCTAGATCAAAGTATGAAGAGCTCAAGAATATAATCAATGAGATCAATGAGATAATTTAATAATGTGATAATGAGATCTTCTACTTTGAGGGAATTTTTCCCAAACTGGACCACATAAATCAGCTTAGTGATGATTTTGTTGAGAAGGAAAGCATTGTGCTAGTGGAATTCAAAGGAAGTCAGCATGCCATATAAGAGTTATCAAAAATCAGAGTGGAAACCTTGAATGGGATCAAGGAAAAGCTTGAAATCAAAATAAATTGGGTTGATGACACTCTTGATGCCATTGATTTGAAATTATAAGATATGGTGTTTGATAAATTTAAAAAGAGTTACGGTGATCTAAAAATTGATTTTTTTCTTAACTATTTTGAAAATAATATTCAGAAGGATTATTTCTCCTATGAAATCATTAAAACAATGAGAAAAATTGAGAACAAAATTACCAAATTAAAGGCTAGGCCATTGGAGTACAAACAAAAGATGGGTCATTGCATAGATGCAATAGCTAGAAAAACACTAATCTTCTAGCACCACACTAGACTAGATGAGGACAAGATAAATGAGTTGTTCCAAAGGTATGATGCATACGTGGCAAGGTTTCCAGAGGAACAAGATGCAGAAATGGAAGCTGAGGAGGAAAAGAATGTAGATATAAAAGATGATGAACAAGCTTAGGCGTGTTGTTCCTTAAGCTATATTTTATTTTCATACTTCTTCTCTAAATTAATGCTTTAAACTGATATTTCTATTACATTGGATATAATTTTTATTCTGAACTTTATTATTTCCTTATATCAATTGTAAAGTGGAAGAATGCAATAGTTTCATATTGACTTAGATAAAATTTTACATACATTTGGATAAGCATGTAAACTATTGATATTTTTGTGCTTCTTGCATTTTGAAAAAGGAACAAAATGGGGTTCTATAGGGGCCCCTTCCCATGATAAATAAATATATATACATGCCAAAAGTAGGGACAATAAAAGGAAAGCAATATTCTAGACATTTTTCAGTCCTGTTTCAAAATTTCCTCCCAGTAGGGGAAGCTTGTTCAAAAGCTTATTCTTTCTTAGCATGAATTCTCTTGAACCTTGTGTTGTCTGAAAAAATATGATTGACCCTACTAAGTCTTGGGACATTCCCATGTCCATCAATGATTCTAGAGTCATTCTAGGACAACTCATGATCTATTCGAGCTCGATTTTCTTTTGTTGTGATGATACCCAATCCGAAGATCCAAACCACCTGTGAAGAATTTCATTTTCCCTTTCCCCTTGTGAAAGGTCGACTTACTAGGAGTGGTTTGAGAGGGGACATCTAGGGTGATTGGAAGGGAAAGTACTGCACTTTGTTGACAAGGTAGATTGTGAGGTCTTGAGCTTGACCCAGTCTCCCACTTCCTTGTGAGGGGTGGATTGTCTCTCGAGAGAAGGAATGGGTTGAGGTCCCAAAACTCATGCTTAGACTAAGGAACATGATGCATTAAATGGGTGGATGACTAAATTGTAAATATTCCCTATTATCCTAAGCAGAGGAGATTTCTACTCTTGAACAACAAGTAGATAATGATTGATCTTCTTCTCCATCTAAGATAATGATTGGAAGTTGAGGATGTGGTTCACCCTTTCTCTTACCCAAAGATGATGTTGGCATTGAACTGGTTGTGAGGACATAGTCTTTGATTATTTATTCTCAAGAGATTTGATCATAGGCTCTAACTCATCCACTTTTGAGAAATGGCAGGCATGGTGTCAATGGAGGATTTTTCATATAACACATATGATTCCTTGGGAATATCCTTTGATACAAATCCTTCATTGCATAAAAATGGACATTGAAAATTGGTTTGCCTAGATACTTGGGGTCTTCTCTCAACCTAGTATCTCTTTAAATCTTTAAGAGATTTCATATGTTCCCATCTAAAGAGATGAAAGTACATAACTTGAAAGGCTAAAAATACAGGATTAATCCTAATCAGCCTTGTAATAAGTGATAATCAGACCTGTCAATATGTCAAAGGTCCTCTAGTATCACCTACACACTCTATGTCAAAAACAGGCCCTAATAAAGGCTTCATCAGGACCACTCAAGTCGAAGATTTGATTTAAATCTTCTGAGGAAATTTCTTTCAGATTGTGTGCTACAAGTACCTTCACCATTTTTCTAGATAAAATTCTTTATATTTAGAATAAGAAGGGAAATACATAATGGTAATGAAGTAGAACCAAGTTTTATAGTGAAAGGGGTGCATATGGTTTTGATTTAGAGAAATATTTCCCATGAGATGAGGGAGATTTTTCTTAGTTCACACAAGAAGGATTTAAGAGTTGGAAGGGATTAGGAATAAGAATAGGGTGAATCAATATGATTTGATAGGAACCATGTGTGGTAATTAAGCCAATAAGACATGAAATAGAGTGCGTAACACCCAAGATGGATTCTTGAAAGGTAGATGAGGATATATGTCATATCAGAGTCATCTGGAAGTGCTCAGAGGTCATTTGAAGTGATTATCTAATCAATATGAGGAAAGAACAATTAAAATAATTTTCCGAAATAATGACCTGATATCCCAGTTGAGCACAAGTGGAACCAATTGAAAATACTTGCACTTTATACACCTGGTAGTTTAAGGTAAAGCTTTTAAATGTCATGTTCTAGAATAAGTATTATAAAAGGGAAGATTCCCTAGAATATTCATGCTTTTGGGGGAAAATTCAAAGGTTAACAAGTAAATGGATTGATATAAAAGCAAAGAGATAATCACACAAAGAAAAGGGGTTAGAATTTTTGAGAATTGTTTAGAGAAAATAAAGAGCTGAGTAAAACCAATTTCTCTAAGAGTTTATCTGAGAAACCTGTTAATTCCTTTGTGTTTTTCAAATTTAATCATGTCAAGATGGTTGCAAGTGTTCATCCATTGACAAGCTTTGAGATTGTTAATAAAACTTTCCCTTGCTGATAAATTTGATGAACCTTGAATTAGTTATGTTAATCATGAACATCGTGGTGTCTAATTTCATTTTGATGATGTTTCAAGTAGTTATTCATGTTCTGTTGCAATATTATGTTAGGAATTCCTCTGAATCACACAAGATCTTATCCTTGTGGTAGTATTGTGGTATTTGCAATTGTGTTATGAAAAGAGTTCTCGTTTCATCATGCAATAAACAATTTAAACTCACTTTATTTCCATTTTACTGATACAGATCATTTTTTAGTCTATGAGTGTGTCTTAGATGTGATGGACTAGGGATTTTTGATGTTTAATTGAGTTTTGACATGATATTTTATGTGAAATTCTCAAAGAATGTGTGAAACTGTGTATCTTTGGGCCTCCATTGATATACATCTTCTAGTTGAAGGTTCATTGTTACTATCTAAGGTGTCTTTGTCATCTTTCTTGGCAGATTTCCTAACCTTTGTTGAAAGTTCTTAGGAATTTGGTATAATCAACTTTATCCTGTTTAATTCCCCAATGAAAATTCATCTAAAAGTGATAAATCCTACAAGAATTACCCCTGCTTGCACTGTTTGTCCATAAATGCAAAGGATATTTGCTGAATTTACCCATCCTTTACTTAAAATATGTAAGAGCAATCAAGTTTTGTATGTTTTCTTTAGTAACCAGAACCTTTTTAGGAGATATATTCACTTTTTAAAGTGAAAACTCGTGAGAGTTAGACTATGTTGTATTGACCATGTTTCCTTAAGGTTTTCTTTAAATATCATAGAAGGATAGTCAAATATTTTTGATTCATTCATATGCTCAAAGATGTGATTGTGTTGAATGAAAATGAAAATCTTAAGTTTCGGGTGTGAATCCTCTTTTTCAATCAAGGAACGTGATAGTTGTGTTGCCCCTAAGAATCCTTTTGAAAATCAATTATTGATCAAGTTCAATTTTGAAAATATTCCTTGTACATCGTCCCTATGGACCTTCATTGAAATTTCATATTTTATTTCGCCACCCGAATATATGTGACATCCTTCCATTAGTTTTGTTGCATCGAACCACGATTTGCAAAGTTACATCATTTACATAATAGCTACAAATTACAAACTTAGCCCGAGGCCTAATGAATATTTTCACGAATATTCAGGTCAAAGGGATGTAAAAGGAAAAATTGACCCCTACTCCGAAAAGGAATACATGTCAAAATAAAATTAAAGCGGGAATCGAGGCCAATGATGTATTTTTTGATGACGAGCTGATGGAGTGTAAAGTGCAATAAAATTCCTGAGGCCCGCCAAGGACACATGTCATGTTCTAAAAAAAGTCAAAGGAGCGGGGTTTCGGGTTGACTTGGTAATTTTATACCTAGTCGGGAAAATAAACAAATGTGCAAAAAGGTCCCATGACTCTGTTACCTCTAATATCTAAACATGTGTCATGATCTTAGCAAAATTCAAAAGACGGGTGCTTAGGCCAAAAGTGTGAAATTGTAAGTGTTTGAAAGATAGTGCAAAAGTGCAAAAAGACTCCCTAAGCCCACAAAGCATTAAATTGATCCACATTGATGGTCCACATTTAAATGGAAAAAAGGATAGATTATCGGGATGTAATGCATTTATGGCTACCGCCATTAATGTGTTTTTACACAAATCAAAGAAAAATTATTTGAAACATTCAAACACTTCAATTCTTTACAATTACATGCGAAGATTCTGGATTCCCTAGTTATGAGAATTCATGAAGAAGTAAAGGAAAATTGACTGAGAAGTGTTTATATTGAGCTCAAGAGTTTGGAATTAAAGAATCAAGGGAAGATTACATGACATTTGCATGAAAAATGGGTAAGACTTGTACTAAATTTGTATTTTTCATTGTTTGATTCACAATTTGCAAAATATTAAAGGGAGAAAGTTAGGGTGTAGAAAAATGAAGCCACTATAGTTGAATTTTCATGTCACATCCAAGATTATCACGACTGACTTGGATACAATCAAAGATATGAACTTAGTAAATGTTGATTTGAATGAGTTTTTGCAAAGGCTCAATGATCCAAATAAGAGTGAATTCATGAGAGAAATTAATGCCAGTAAAATTTCAGAGCACTTTGTTATACCTCCATCGTTGAATTACCCCAAGCTAGTAAGGATTTGTGCTATAAATTATGATCCAGAGAAAAGAGAGGTTTTGGATGGAAGTGGTGAGGTAGTTCTAAATTTAACACATATATATTTTAGTGTAATTCTCAAGTTTTTATCATGGGTAAATAGTTTTGAAGGGACTATACCCTGTGTACAAAAAGGCTCAAAAGCCAGATACCAAAAGAGGAAAAACCGACTCTAAAAGAGAAAAACATCCAACATCAGGGGGCTCAACAGCTAGATAATACAATATAGTAACAAAATAGGATCAAGACAGATAGTGATCCAAACAAAAGTAGAAGAGACAAAATACGAACAAGAGATAACCATCACTGGTCTTCCTAGCCAAAAAACAACACCAAAAACGCCAGTCAACAACAACTTCACCACTAGTAAAAAAAGTAACATAGCTCTACATCACTTGATATCCCGGTAAATCTTGGCTTTAATCATTTGGAGTGAGACAAAGAATGTAATGGCGGTGGCCTGGGAAGGGTCTTTCAAATCTGCTGGGCAATTACAAGATCTCTGTTCTCCTTGGAGCCCCAAATATCCTCGGTAATACCGCTGAGACTACAAATACTATGAACATGTTGCTTGATAAAATTTTAGATACTTTTAAGGGTGGAGAGGATATAGTCATTATTCCCTTTTGCATTGCCAAGCCTGACATCCAGAGATTGAAGCTTCTTGAAAACTTTGAAGTGATATCATCATCTTCATCATTTTGCAGTTTCCTTTTGCCCTTAGCTTTATCCATATCCCTAATAACACTCTTTAGTTCCTGAATTTCCTTTTCCATCTTTCCAACTCTGACCAACAAGTCCTCATCTTTAGGATCCTCCACCGGATTACTAATGTGCAAAGTAAATTCGCAACAAGCTCTAGGTCTTTATGACTTCTAAGAACCCTCTGAGAAGCAGGGACCTTAGTTTTCATCTCCTTCCTTTTCTGCTAGTTGAAGTAGTGACAAGTTTCCTATTAGGTAGGGAAGGGATGGAGGCAAGGGGAGGAGTAAAATCCAAGTGGGGACAAGCTGAGTAGTGGTGGTGAATAAGCAGTATTAACCCTTGATGAAGGGGAACAGCCCTAGTGTGATTTTGTACTTCCATAATAGATTTCTCCAGAGAATTCAACAAGTAGGGTAATGCTCAAGTTAATAAGAATAAAATCCCCAATAACCATGAAAATAAAATCATCTCTTAGTTATTTGAAGATAAAAATAAGGATTATTCCAAATTAATAAATATTGATTTTTTATTGGCAGATAAAAATATCACCACTAGAATCCCTAAAAAATTGGTTAGGTCATAGTTTGTGGAGGAAGTAGAAGACTTGATTATGTTACTAAGTAGAATGGTTGGCTTAGAATCAGATAATGAATTTAAGGAATGGATGTTCCCATACATCTAGGTCATTTTGGAAAATAAGGGAAGTATTTGTTGGGTGACACTCATAGCTGACTCAATTCATGCACAACTTTTAACACTGGCCACAAAAATCAACATGGGTGTTACTAAGGATCTTGAATTTTATATGATGACATACCTAATATACAATGTTGCAGGGCATAAGCATTCTTGACCTCCCACCATAGGCACATCTCAAAGAGTGTAAAGTTCATGAGATTTATCCCCAACTACAATTGAGTAATTGGAAAAGCAATGTGAGATTAGTAAATGATGCATTTTTGCACCCATGATATGTTTATTCAACCTGAATGGGAACAATAAAAAATATCTGAGGAAGATAGGAGTGCAATCTTGGAATATGGTTATTTCTTTATACAATATAGATTCTTCACTTATATTAGAGCCAGTGGATTTGATGGGGAACCATGCAAACTACCTAGATATTTAGATGACAAGATGGCCTTGTGTGAACTTTCAAGATAGCTAACACCAGTGCACAAGTTGATTGCAGGAAGGCACAAAAAAATCTATTTCCATATTAAAATTGGAAGATACTCATGACCCTCCATTGCAAAGGTTAGATTAATGGAATAGGAGATTGAAAGGTTTGGCATGGACAAGTTTGAGGAAAGATCTAATTATAATATTATATGGGTTGTCAAAACTACCTTGGGAATTTGTTTTGAACATGAACCTCACTTTGAGGATTCTTGGATCAATTTTAGAGATGAAGAGGAGGTCGGCTCAAATATTTCTCAAGAATGAATCTTAGGAAATTTATTGATTTTAAAAAATTTGTAGTACATCCGGGGATTATGGATGACCAACAAATAGTGAGTCAATATTATATTGACCAAAAAGTTGAAGGGCAACCAATGGATCCTATAAAATGGGCTGAGGGAGACTCAGATAATCAATATAACATAATTTCTAATGTAATGAGGACTTTGACTTGGCTGAAAGGAAAAGGTATTGATTTATCCGTACAAAACACAAAATTACTTAATGAATTAAGGGATTTAGGAGATTTGAAAGAAGATCTTCCCATTTTGATGGAAGGGGCTGAAAAAATACATCCTTTGGGAGGAAATGATCCTTAGTTTCCTTTGAAGATACCTACCACAAGTATCATTGATGAATAGACTACGATGCTTAGTGAAAATGGGACTTCCATGTCTGTTTTGAAGAAGAAAATAGAATAAATGTTTTTAAAGTCTATACAAAATGCTCCCATTACTTTTTCTATATCAATACGAGACTAGGGGAACTGGTGTGAATAAAACAAGTTCCCCCATAATAATATTGGAAGGGGCATCTAGTTCACCACGAGAAAATGAGAGGAGCTATGGTTATCCATTTTTTGCACCCCCTACGAAATGGATAACTTAGTAGGTCGAATATCTGCAATTGATTAAAAAATAAATGATTTTGCAATCTACAAGGTAGCTCATGTTTAGCTCGTCACGAGAAAATCATGAAGTTAGCAACCAAGCTTATTAAAAAATTGGCCGAGTTTGGGGAAAATTTCATAAGTTTAGTTGATCGGGTTAGGACGGTATATGGTTAGACACAAGGGTTGGATGGGTAAAGGCTAGATGGAAACGTGCGGTGGCTAGGTTGGATGTGTAGGTCAAATGCCTAGCAAGTTGGTCTCTTGGAAGGTTATTCATATGAGATGGATGGCATCTAAACCTCTCGGGTAGGAGGCTCAATGGCTAGTTGATGGTGTGGTGTATGGAAATGGATGCACGATATGAGGTTTTTCGGCTTGGTTGGATGGAGTCCAACCCCTGGTATGGAAGATGGGTTAGTCGAATAGGTTAGTCGTCACTGGGTGTCACCTGACTTTTATATCATATTAGAATTATAAGTTTATGGTTGGTCGGATGGGCAACATATGAAGAGGTTGGTTGACATAGATAGATGTCATCCAACCTCTTGAAGTTAACGACCAACATAGATAGATGACTTGCGCTTTATGATATGGTTGGTCGAGTCACTAGATTTTTCAGCTCATCGGTTAATTTACTACAAGATAGTAGGGTAGTGTGTCATATAGGTAGAGATAGACAATAGTCCAACCCCTTAGGTAGGACGGCACATGGTGTGAAGATGGAGACTCCCAAGTTGGTTGGCGACAAGAAACATGTATGGTCACAAAGTTAGACAACATCCAACCCCAATAGAGTTGGATGACAATCATGTCGAGATGACCTACTCAAAATTGTACGGATCATGGTTAGATGATCTTCTAGATCAATTATGGAGAAGAACTCGCAAGCTAGACAATTTTCTCAAAAGAGGATGGATGACATCCAACTCAACATAGTTGGACGACCCACAGGATGGAAAACTTACAAGCCAGATGAAGGTAGGTGAATGAATGGCATCCTAACAACAAGAATTAATGAGGCATGGCGCCCATGACCACCCATGTAGGAAAAGTGAAAAAATGAATGGTTTCCCATACCTCTTTAATGCATCTTGCCGGTTGGTGACCCAAATTGCCTATATATTGTAAAATCTTCCTCATTTTAAGGGAGATTTTTTTGAGAGAAAAGAACTATGTCAAAATTGTTCCGGAGATTTTGTGAGCTAAAGGCCTCAAATTTGGGCTTGTTATAAAGGATTTTCCTTATTCTTATGTTATAATGGATTGTGCATGTTTCTAAGCAAGTAAAATTATTGTTTTGAGGAAATTTTTCCTAGCATGTATGAAATTGCATCTTTTTCCTTCCATTATATTTGCAAGTATATTGTGCATGTATCCATCTCTTTGCAGGTTTTGTAGTTTGTTGTGCCTTATGTATGTGGGGAATTGAATATTTCCTTGGAATCTTGCATTTCTACTAATCCTCTCCTACTTTTTTGTTCTCTATCTTTCACTCACTTGGATTGTCACACCCTTTCTTGGTGCATCACCTTCACTTAGAGTAGTTTTATTTTACACATATTTCTACCTTGGAAAGCATTAGGATAGGATAATTTTATCCTACAATTCTTTGTACTTTGGAGAAGTTGGCACTAGGTTAGGAGAAGAATTCAAATTTCTCCGAAGGATTATTCTACTTGCAATGTCCCACACTACAGGATAATCCCATGTTATACAAGTTACACTGATTACCTCACACACAAATCACAAGTAATCAAGGGTGTTGTAATTTTATGATAACAATTTTGGTACGTCTGGTGGGACCAAAGGTCAATATTTTTAGGTTTATCAAGATTGGATGTGCATCTTGGTGAATTTTTATCCTTTGGAGGCTTTGTATTAGCACATCTGGAAACTTCTAGGGTTAGATTTCAACTAGTTTCAATATTATTAGTGACCCAATTATATGAGAAGGATTCAAACTCAGTCTAGAGTAAGAGAAGAAGGTGTCTTTGAATACTTGCAGTTATCACTAGGAAGAGGAAGGAGAGGAAAAAGATTACAAAGGTATCCATCTTAGCCAAATGAACATTATCCACACCTCCACCTACTTGACACTTCCTTTAATTAGCTAGGGTTCTTAGACCAATTAGGATGGTGCATCAGCCACAACCACCACCACAAGGACCATGAAACCCTATGTCAATTTAACATGTGGTATTCCACTTGCTCTCAATGCATATAATATTATTTGGTGGCAACATTATAGAGCATTCCTTACTTCACTAGGGAGAATCATACGACCCCCATTGATCATATTCAAGACATTGTGAATGTTTATGTCATTCACGAGATCAACGAGATAGATGTTGTAGTTAGGATCCTTAATTCTTTTCTCAAAGGTAAGGTGTTGTAATGGTTTAGGAGCCTAATAGTAGGGTTAATTACAAATTGGGATGCATTGTGTTTAGACTTGTGAAACTAGTTCAAAGAGAAGGTAGATAATATGTCTTTTTGGAACAATTAACCACAATCAAGAGGGCCTCGAATGAGAATATAGTTGACTTCAACTTTAGGTTCTAGCAGACGTTGGACCAGATTCTAATTTCCATGAGGATAGGAGTAGAAGGTGAATTCCTCTAATTTTTAGGGCTCTAAATTCTAACATAGCTATGATGATACAATCGATGGGGGGAACAACACTGCTAGGGGCATATGATATAGCTATCAGAGTGGAGAAATGCTTAATTCAAGAAGGCAAGTTGGTCTCTAGGCCACCTATGCCTCTAAATCTAGAATTAGGGACCCCCTCTACCAGTCAAGCACCTCAAATATCCCTCATTCCAGCCCCTAGAAATCATATCAATAATAAGGCCTCCACTTCTTAAGCACTTCCAAGGAACTCAAAGAAGTCATAAAGCAACTACAAAATTTGGGGAATGAGTATGTTACAATCAAAAGGAAACAAGATCAAAGCTCTAAATAGTACCAACCCCAATCTCAAATAAGTAGGGCTCTATATCATCCTAATAGGCCTCCCGACCAGGAAACAAATCAAAATCCAAACCAAGGGCAGTCTCAAATTGCAAAGCCATTTTAGCCTTATAATATAAATGCAGCTTCAATGTCAAGGGCCATGGTTATGGCTCGAACAACATTGCACAAGATTGTGAAGTGTGTTACCCCTATAATCTTCCTCATAATCAATCAACATGCTTTAACGGAACTTTGAATAAATCCTTAATGTGTGCAGACCGTTAGTGATCTATAGAGATCCAAAATGACTCTACTTTATAAAATTAGCCAGCACAAAGAAGAAAAAAATGATACACGAAGGTTCATCATTTTATTGATAGGACCACCACCCCGTGTAAGGTGGCGGTTATAGAACCATTGCCCCACCGGGGAGGAGGTCCTAGCACCACCGGTTTGCATTGGATGGAATTCATGTCTCTTGCAGATAGAAAATAAAAGATGACGCGAAGTGTCCCAAAATTCAAAAGGGTGTCCATGTAATGCCCCGTACTTTCATTATTGTTGTCAAAGTAATGATAGGACAAATGGTTTTATCCTATGTTGTTGGCACCCTTGCGTATCAAAAATTAAATGAAAACTTGATGTGAACATGTAATCACAATATCATGAATAAGCTAAGGATGATCTCCTTAGATGAGAACCCTGCTAATCCAAATTCTATCTTATTGATGAACTATTTTCGCTAAGGTGACATTATGTCATTTGTAATGTTGTATGTCATAAAATCCTTGGTGTAAATTTAAGCCTTGAAAGTGATTTGTGATATTGTTGCTTATCTCTATTAAATTGTTAACATTATAGTTTTTTATAACTAAGTTATGTTGAGGCTTTGACAATTTTGATAGTTCACTTAGTGACTTAATTTGAAATGTGATCAAGACTTCTGTTGGTTTATAATAGGTCTTAAATTGACCATCTAATAGTCTACCCCATTTGATGACTAATGCTATCATGATCGTATTTCCAGGGATAAAGGGGCTATAGTCGTCATTCAAGGACTTAATTATTAAGAATTAAGGGCATCTACTCCTTCGAGTATACATGAACAAATTTCTTGATCAACGCTAACATTATATATATATATATATATACACATGTGAATATGTATATATACATATACATATACATATATATAGATTATAATGGCATGGCATCTATATTTTCTATGGCATAAGATATTGGTTGGTCATTTTAAAATGATATAAGGTTACTCAAATTCAAATGATTGATAAGGTGGTAACCACTACCTAAATAGCTATACTAAAAGGATATAATGCCCTTAATTATTTATTAATTACCTCTGCTAACTGATTTTGAGACGAAGTATTTAGTTATCTAAATCACCTTGCATGGCATGAAGTATGAGTTTTCTAAATTTAAAGGAGAGATAAGAATAGTTGGTTGTAAATTGGTAGCAACTCCATTAACTCTACATTTAATATCTTTTAATGCCCACCTTCCTTGGGAAGTGCGTGAACAGTTTGGGGGAAAACAAGTTTGGTTTTGGTATTGAATCGCTTCATTACATGAAACTCACAAAAGCTCTGCATGCAAAAGTGGAACTATGTGTTGATGCGAGTTTGCATGGAGAAAACAACAGTTGAGTAGTTGGAACAACAAGTTCCCAGACTCATTAAAATATCATGGGAAATTTGTGATCTGTTGAATGAAGGAACTCATTTCAAAGGTTTGGGGATTTTCTGAGTAATTGTGAAATTTTTGCAAGGAAAGAAAACACCAGCGTAATAGGCATGATATGCTCTAAAATTTTCATAATTTCTTGCTTTATTTAGTAATTTCACAAAAATAACCTTGCCTTGAATGAAATTTGTGTTTATAATTTTAGAGATGTAGAATTGTTTTTATACTTGCTCTGTAGAGTATGAATTAATATGGCTTCATGATGTATGTTGTTAAAAGTGATTAACTATGTACAGGCTTCAATGAGGGTTATTATCATTAAGAAAATAATATAATCTTGAGATGTTTGAGGACTATGTTGCTAAAATGATTACTGGGTTTGATTTGATACGCCAACATTGTTGAAATATTCTTGCAGTTGTGAATAGATATCTACCCATACTGTAGAAAATTTTGTTTAATTTGTTACCCATCTCTTCAAGGATATGAATAATTATAGCAAGATATTATGGTATGCTGGAAATTGTTCTGTGTGATTTTTGTTTTAGATGTCTTTCCTTGACCTAGTGTTTGTTGGATTTACGCAACTGGGTTTGATTCTTTAAAGAAATATATGCCTATGCAGTCATGTTGGTATTGTAGGAGGCATCATCAGTACTTATAATCGACTTGGTATTATTTAAAATCAGTATTTATCGAAGGAAAACAATGAATTTATTGCTATCATTGGGTTATAGATAATAAGGACAGTTGTAATATTTTCAAGGCCTACCCCTTCGACCCTTAAATGGGCAGTTTTGAATGGTGCCTTTGGTCTACTCTAGAGCCACTATGATGGCTCTGTTGAATAGTTGAGTTTCTTAATAGTTAACTATTGTATCTTGTTTACAATTTAAAATTGTATAAGATCCAAATACTTTATTCTATTAATTCATGTTGATCTCCTTGTTACTTCTTAGTAACTCTAGAACTATTCAAACTTCTTCGGGGTTTAAAGCTGGTTGCGGAAAGGTTATATTGAGATTTGATTACCATGATGGTTAAGTCCAACTTGTTAAAATATCCTCACTTATGTTCCATCTTAGCCTCTAAAACGAAGGATGGACATTCTCCTATAAAACCTTGTATGTTTCATATAGGGCTAATTTATTTAATATTATTACTAAAGCTTGGTTTTTCTTGTAATTATTGTTGAGTTTGAAAGTGATGTCAACTTTGACTAAGAATCTCCTTCCTCTTGTAAGAGATGCAGTTCACTGTTGTCCATTAGGAAACCATCCTAGAAAGTGAGCTGATCTTCTAAAGGTTTATGCATTAGATTTTATGGTTGAAAAGTTGTTTAACAGTTCCTTTTATTAGGTACACCTCATCTCAATGTATGAGCTGGTAACGATAGTTGAGTTTGATTTCTTTGACCCTTACACTCTTATTTGTGCTTGTTGGGTTTATTGATTACCTATTCAAAGATCTAAACCTGTAATAAAGGTTTGATGATTAATTATCATTATTATGACCCACCATTTAATCAGCTGTTAGAAGGTTTAAAGGAAATACCTTGAGCTATCCCTTGAGTTTTGATGATCCCTTTCTATGGGCTGATCATTTTATCAGAAGTTGAGTTTATGTTCTAAATGTTGGAAATTGAGTCATTAAGTAGGGCTGGGATTAAAGTTGTCCCAAAATAGGAAGACTCTTGGCTTCATGGTTGTAAATTTGGTAGTATTACCCTCTGTAGTAATTAACATGGTACAAGTTGTTGATCACATTGTCTTACTATGTGTTCTATTAAGAAACTGGAGGCATCAATTTTATATGGTAACCCATTCTGGGACAAAATAGTAAGCTACATACTCCTACTCTTATAATAGATGATAATTGGATTCATCCTTTAACTGAGTCCATGAGATGTGATGATCCTCTCCAGTGTGTAATGATACTCGATTTGAATTTTGTACCTCAACAAATCTAGAAGTGACTCTTTCTCTTAGAGAAAATCAGACTGGGCGATTTCATTTATTAAATACATGTGGTTTCCATGACGTTTTGAATCTTCTTATTGACCTTTCTTGGTTGTGTCATGAGTTTAGTTCATTAGAATGGGTAGGAGATATTTTTATATTCTTGTGAAGTCTTGACTTACGGGAAAAAAAAGGGAATTGTGTACTCTTTTCTAGTCTTAGAATGTTCATTAAGTTCTTAAGTTGATGTAACTCTTTTCTTCTTAGAATGTTCAATAAGTACTTAAAATTTAAGGTAAGTATTAAATATGTAGCTTGTTACTCAAAGTTATACCTGATTGCTATATGGAAGAATGCCATGAATGTTCTCTCTCTCTTATCCTCAAGGTTAAATGCTCTAATATTGTATTTCGTTAGCCAAATACTTTTGATGTCTTGGTATTATTTCCGAACCATTCGTAGTCCTTATGGATGTATGAAATCCTTGTTAGATCTCTTTGTGAAGATTTGAGAGATTTCTTGAATGTGTTCTTGATATTTATATGGTTACTTAATGGTTGAGTAAAATGATTTCAGGCATGCAAGTATGGGATTGCATGAGTGAAATATTGTTACTCTTATACGGTAGTCTTTGAATACTTATAATTCTCATGTAACTTATGAATTGTATATGACTATATCCGAGTGACTCAAGTATTTATATGGAAAACTAAGTCTAAAATTGATTTCTTCCATGGTTCATTAATTGCTTGCTTCGTTATGTTATTGAGAGAATTGTTTATCTACTTTATCTTTGAAATATTGATTCATAAAAATAATACGGGTTATTTCTATGAAATAATTAAGTAGAGTATATCATTATGGTGAGTTGGTTATTATCATGCCCAGTTCATGTGAACCGATTCGTGTTAACAATTTTGCAAATAAACGCAGAGAAGGAAGGGTGAAGTATTTATTTTTGTATATTATTTTGATTGAGAAAGATTGAAGATATGACTGACTTGAATGTTCTTAAATGAAATACTTCTCCTTGAAAATGGAGAAAATACTTACTACTTAATGTAAATGGTTTATTCATTAAAATGAAATATTTTGGTCATGCTTAAAGGCATGAGTTGTATTTATCTCATAAATGTAATTAAGACAGATTTCCTGCTGATATATATATTGTTTTGTAAGTGGTTGATTGTCGATTGATGAGTTATGAGTCATAAATCTATCAAGTTAAGAAATCAACATCTACAATACTATTGTATTAATCATTAGTATCAAGCATGTAGTAAGTACTATACACATCTTATGTGTGAGATTCTAAGGATCATATAAGGGACTATTGGAGGAACGTTGCCTAAAAATATCTTGTTCTAAGTAATTATATGTTAAGCATACTTGGAAATAGTTGAGGTTGCTAATGGATAACTGCCTCATTATAAAGTGCAATATATCAACCTACTTGTAAAGTGGTGTTAAGTTCTCCAAAGGTTTTGTATAGAATGTACTCAACCAGTAAAAGATATCTAGAAGTAATATTATCTAATCTTAATGGCCACTACTAAGAAAGCAATTGGATTATCATGAAACCATGGAAAGGTTATGATAATCAGGTACTTCTATGCTATGGTTGTTTTATAAACTCAGGTTATACTAACTCTTATCAAAGATATAATAATTTAGTATTGATTTCTAAGTGAAATCAACTCTAAGTCCTATACTAGGATGATACACATAAGCTACAATAGGATGGGCTTATGGTAATCTTACATGACTATATATTGATTATGGTTTCACTTTTGGGAATTGTAGAATTGTGATAAATTGTGTTATGAAATATTTTTCTCAAAGAGATGGAATGTTTTTAATTAGGGTTTTTCCCATGATGCATCATTATGAGTACCTAAGCATGTCGGATACAATGGAAGTAATATGGTACATGCTTACTAAGTTAAAATAACATAGCATTTGAATCTCATCCCTAGTCAATATTGTAATTATCTCTAAAGAGAATTAGAGAGTGATATTTTAAAAGGATATGATAGGGAAAGATAAATGGGCAAGTGGTTCATCAAATCTATCATATAGGATACCCCAAATATATCTTACTTGTTAGAGATAGTAAAATAAATGAACGCTCTTTACTGAGCTGTAATTAAGTAAAGTGATGTGCTTAAACTGAAAGGATGGTTGGCATTGATAGCCTATGGCACTTAATTCAAGGAATGAATCATACCTAAATACTTAGCTTCATATAAGTACATATTCCTAAAATATGAAATAAGGAACATGAGCATAAATGTTAAAGTCAAGACAATTTTTGAAACTGTAATAATGGTCATAAGACATTGATAGTATTGTTTCTATCAATGGTTAACATGGGTATGAGATATTGAAAGGTAATTAAAATGTTATAAAGATTGGGGGTCCTGGGATCAACTCAATCCAGACCTTAGGTATGACCCATTCGTGGAGAAGGTTTTGTAAGTCCAGGATGTTCTTTAATGATTACCTTGAAAAATTAAACACCATGCACCAATATAATGATTCTAGGTGGGTGAACTCATTGCATAGACTACAAAGTCATCCCTATGGTGACAATTGTCACCATTATGATACTGTCGTTTAGCATCTGTAATGATTTGTCTCATCAAGAGACTGGATTGTAGTATGGTGTTGTCCTAAGTACAAACCTTGATAGAGTTACAAGATAGATTAGACCTCTTGGGTACGCACCCTTATATCAACCTATGATGGCTATGGGAAGAGATGTGGGTGAGTAACAAGGTGAATTGTTACGAGAACACTTTCTTTCCCATAGGCATCATAGGATGACATAGAGGTACGTCTTTGTGTAGGTTAAACTAGTTTGTACCTCATTCAAGGCTTGTAGTTGTTTACAACATTAACATTTGTGAATCCATATAACTGAACAAGTGAATAAGGTGAGATGAAAAGATTCCAATGGTGAGTGTGCTGTCATAGAATTGAGCATGGCATACATGACTCAGAAACTTTGTGCAAAGTGGTGTAAGCTATTGATTACACTGTTGAGATTTCACCATTATCTAAGATGTGAGATGCCTATGGATTTCATAGGTGGAACCTAGGTACACACTTAGGTGTTTTCACTTATATATCATATCATGTTAAAGGGGAACCAAAGGGATAAATTTTATGTATGGCTCATACAGAGCATTGAGGGAGAACAAGTAGGTTCAACATTCTCTCATACAACTGCACATGGTTCATGATAGTTATCGGAAATGGATTGCTTTAAGGTTTATGTAGATTTAAATATATGGGTATTTAAATCAGCTGCATAAAGTTATTTTTTTAAAATAAAAATTCTAGAGATGAAGTGACAAAAAGTGGATGTTACATTTTGGTATCAGAGTTGAAGGTTGCAACTCTTGGACTTATTGGGTCCTTATGCTAATTGAAACTTTTATTTTGTTTTTAGAATAAAAATGAAAATGGGAAGGATGCACCGAGAAGAAAGAACTGGGTCTGATTTTTTTGTGGTTTCAATAGTGCAAAATTTAGAAAAATTCTAGCAATCCTTCAATATACCTAGAACTAGATAGATGCCTTGGATCAGTTGGTGATGGGTGAAAGTGATAAGTTGGACAAAGGACAACTTAAGTCTGTTGCTAATAAACAATAGAAGAGTTATTTAAATAATGAACTGATCATTGATGGCAAGTTTTGGACTTACCAATCCAAAGATGAACTAAACCCAAAATTGGGGGAAGCATTGGATAAACATGGATCTTCTTCCGATAAGATGATATTTGGAAAAGCCAGTGGGCTAAAACCAAATCTGCTAGACACTCCCACTCATAAAAATGAAAAGGGTCATAAAAGTGATTATTCTTCTTCATCTTGGAATGCTAAGAAAATTTGGTGGAAGAAGCATAGCAAGAAAATGTGCTCTACCAAAATTAAATTTGCCCAAAAACTTGCAAGTGATAACCTACAGGAAAAAGCATAATATTGTTGCAAATGGAAAAGTTAAAAGTGGTAAATCAGACCTGTTGGTGGATGTTTCATGTGTGGCAATGGGCATTATGCCAACCAATGTCCTTTAAATAAGATGGAAAAGTCACGAATGATGAAGCATGCTACAAGGGCAGTTAACAAAGGAAAGGAACATGTATCCCTAGCAGGAGACAAAGAAAATTGTGAAGAGATCCATGAGATTAGTATTCTTCAATACTAAAAGAAAGAAAATTCAAAATATGGATTTGTTGTACTCAATGAAAAACTGGTCAACAATTGTGAAGCCTAACTCTTTCTAGTAATATGGAATAAAAATGCTCAATTTTCAGCTTATGTCTGGTTAGGTAGCATTGATCTGAGTGATTGTTCTGTATTCTGTCAAATATTTGATTTACATAATTAATATTTCAATTCCAAGGAACTGAAATATTATAATCTGTCTGTTGACTTTTAATAGTGGTTGTAATATATATATATATATATATATATATATATATATATATATATATATATATATATGTTACTTTTAGGTTATGTTACTCAAGTACCCAAAGTTTTGGGGTATCATCACGTTGAAAGGAGGATATTAGGTTTGAACCTAGGAGCTTGGAAAGCTATCGCTTAAAATACTCAAAAGGTTTGGTGATGGCTCGTTCTAGGTCGACTCATCTAAAAGCATAGATAGTATGAGGTTATATTTAGCTTCTGGTAATATCTTGTACCTTTCGAGACAAGATTTATTTTATGTTACCTATCACGACATGATTCCCTTTTGTTCACCTATCGTGACGTGTTGTGGCTATGTGGAAATTCTAGTTTATGAATTACTGTGAACTTTCATGGGTTTTTGTGGTTGATTCCAGTATTTTTAGTTGAACCCAGATAAGGGAATTCATACTTCACTAATATGAACCCTGCTATAGAAATGTGCAGGTTCAGGATCAAGGGATGTATTATGAAATCCCTCTCTTGTGACAGTTCCTATGTAACTCTGCATGGCATCTTCAAGCCCTTAGAGTTTCAGGCTTAACTCGTATGCTTTATAATATGTTGGGAGAAAGATACGATGACTTGTAAGTTGGAGGACTATTTAGAGCTTCCAAGAGAATTTAGTAAGTCATTAAATAACATAAGTAAGTCATTTACATACTTCTAAATATTAAAGTAAAATATTTTTCAAACAATACACTACTTATTTGAAACCCTCATGCAAACCAAGTGGAATTTGTGCATGACCTTGGTAATATTAGGATCAGTACCGATTCTGTGAATCCACCGAGGAGGTTTAACAGCGGAATAAAAATGTTGTGGATGTCAAAGTCTACATCTAATAAGGTAACTTTGTTACTTAACACTTTGAGAGGTTTTTGGCAAACCGGTTTTCTCAAACATTTATAAACTTGAAGACCTCTTGTTTGAGGACAAGAAAATGTGTTGTCAGTACTCATTCATGAGTTAATATTTATAAAAAAATTCAAATTTGGTAGATCCATAAGCTTGGATGACCACATTGACAACATTCTTTGATTGGATCAGGTATAGGAGATAAAAAGTGTAAAACATGTTGAGTTAGTTGATAACTGAAATAAGAAATATTCAAGTTCAGTTGAACAAATGAATGTTGGTACCTTATCTTTTTGACCCAATGTTGTAGAGTTTTGGAACCTCAATTCAAAAGTCTTTAACAAAGAGCTGAGGAAGTGATCTGTCTAAATGAACTACCACATATCCATATGTTGTAATCCCAACAGAAAGGAATAGTTATTCCTTAAAAGGTACCAGGTAAGCTTGTTTTTACTATATCCTCTGTATATCAAATATAAATATTGTACAAAAATGATTTACTTTAGTGAAGTAATCATGAAATAATTTAGACTACGTGACTATTTACAGTCTGATAAGCTGATGCAGCTACTAAATTTAAAGTTTTGAATCTGAAAACCATAAAATTTTGGGGAATAGTAACTATTATGTAGGAATTATTCTTATATCCTATGTGGAATTGTTTGATTTTATTTAGCAAGGACCACATCATCGAGATGATGATGCTTTTAAGAGGGGAGGTATGTAACGCCCGTGCTTTCATTATTGTTGTCAAAGTAATGATAGGACAAATGGTTTTATCCTATGTTTTTGGCACCCTTGCGTATCAAAAATTAAATGAAAACTTGATGTGAACACGTAATCACAATATCATGAATAAGCTAAGGATGATCTCCTTAGATGAGAACCCTGCTAATATGGATTCTATCTTATTGATGAACTGTTTTTGCTAAGGTGACATTACATATTTGTAATTTTGTATGTCATAAAATCCTTGGTGTAAATTTAAGCCTCGAAAGTGATTTGTGATATTACTACTTATCTCTATTAAATTGTTAACATCATAGTTTCTTTATTATAATTAAGTTATGTTGAGGCTTTGACAATTTTCATAGTTCACTTAATGACTTAATTTGAAATGCGATCAAGAATTATTGTTGGTTTATAATAGGTCTTAAACTAACCATCTGTTAGTCTACCCCATTTGATGACTAATGCTATCATGATCATATTTCCAAGGATAAAGGGGCTATAGTCATCAGTCAAGGACTTAATTATTAAGAATTAAGGGCATCTACTCCTTCGAGTATACATGAACAACTTTCTTGATCAACGCTAACATTATATATAGATATATATATATATATATATGTGAATATGTATATATACATATACATATATATAGATTGCAAAAAGGAAAGACAATCTAATCCTAGTGGTATAGTTCTAAACCTAACATGCAAACTTATTACTTGCGAAGCTAGATGTGAACATAACTTAGCTATTTGAAAAGGGTGTGTAAAAATATTTAGTTTTGTGAAGCCTTAAGGCATATAATGGAATGGCATCCAGATTTTCTATGGCATAAGATATTGGTTGGTCATTTGAAAATGATATAAGGCTACTCAAATTCAAATGATTGATGAGGTGGAAACCACCGCCTAAATAGTTGTACTCATAGTCCTTAATTATTTATTAATTACCTCCCCTAACTGATTTTGAGATAAATTATTTAGTTATCTAAATCACCTTACATGGCATGAAGTATGAGTTTGCTAAATTTAAATGAGAGCTAAGAATAGTTGGTTGTAAATTGGTGGTAACTCCATTAACTATGCATTTAATATATTTTAATGCCCACCTTCCTCGGGAAGTGTGTGAATGGTTTGGGGAAGACAAGTTTGGTTTTGGTATTGAATCGCTTCATTACATGAAACTCGCAGAAGCTCTGCATGTAAAAGTGGAACTATGTGTTGATGCGAGTTTGCATGGAGAAAATAGCAGTTGAGTAGTTGGAATAGCAAGTTCCCAGACTCATTAAAATATCACGGGAAATTTGTGATCTTGAATGAAGGAACTCATTTCAAAGGTTTGGGGATTTTCCTGAGTAATCGTGAAAGTTTTGCAAGGAAAGAAAACACCGCGTAACAGGCATGATACGCTCTGAACTTTTCATAATTTCTTGCTTTATTTAGTAATTTCAAAAAAATAACCTTGCCTTGAATGAAATTTGTGTTTATAATTATAGGGATGTAGAATCATTTTTATACTTTATCATAGAGTATGAATTAATATGGCTTTATGATGTATGTTGTTAAAAGTGATTAACTAAGTACAACTTTCATGAGGGTTATTATCGTTAAGAAAAGAATATAATCTTGAGATGTTTGAGGACTACTACTAAAATTATTACTGGGTTTGATTTGATACACAGTATTGTTGAAATATTCTTGTAGTTGTGAATAGATATCTACCCATATAGTAGAAAATGTTGTTTAATTTATTACCCATCTCTTCAAGGATATGAATAATTATAGCAAGATATTATGGTATGCTAGAAATTGTTATGTGTGAGTTTTTGTTTTATTTGTCTTTCCTTAACCTAATGTTTGTTGGATTTATGCAACTAGGTTTGATTATTTAAAGAAATATTTTCCTTTGGAGTCATGTTGGTATTGTAGGAGGCATCATTAGTACTTATAATCGACTTGGTATTATTTAAAATCAGTATTTGTATGAAGTAAAACAACTAAATTTATTACTATCATCGGGTTGTAGATAATAAGGACAATTGTAATATTTTCAAGGCCTACCCCTTCGACCCTTCAATGGGTATTTTTGAATGGTGCCTTTGGTCTACTCCAGAGCCACTATGATGGCTCTGTTGAATAGCTGATTTTCCTAGCAGTTAACTGTTGTATCTTGTTTGTAATTTATAATTGTATAACATCCAAATACTTTATTCTATTAATTCATGTTGATATCCTTGTTGCTTCTTAGTAACTCTAGAACTATTCAAACTTCTTCAAGGTTTAAAGCCGGTTGTGGAAAGGTTATATTGAGATTTGATTACCGTGATGGTTAAGTCCAACTTGTTAAAATATTGTCACTTATGTTCCATCTTAGCCTCTATAACAGAGGATGGACATTCTCCTATAAAACCTTGTATGTTTCATAGTGGGCTAATTTATTTACTATTATTACTAAAGCTTGGTTTTTCTTGCAATTCTTGTTGAGTTCAAAAGTGATGTCGACTTCAAATAAGAATCTCCTTCCTCTTGTAAGAGATGCAGTTCACTGTTGTCCATTAGGAAACCATCCTGGAAAGTGAGTTGATCTTCTAGAAGTTTATGCATTAGATTTTATGGTTGAAAAGTTGTTTAACAGTTCCTTTTATTAGGTATGCCTCATCTCAACATATGAGCTGGTAATGATAGTTGAGTTTGATTTCTTTGACCCTTACACTCTTATCTATGCTTGTTGGGTTTATTGATTACCTATTCGAAGATCTAAACCTGTAATAAAGGTTTGATGATTAATTATCATTAGTATGACCTACCATTTAATCAATCTGTTAGAAGGTTTAAGGGAAAGACCTTGAGCTATCCCTTGAGTTTTGATGATCCCTTTCTATGGGCTGATCATTTTATCGGAA
This sequence comes from Taxus wallichiana var. yunnanensis, assembly GCA_018340775.1. Lineage (NCBI taxonomy): Eukaryota > Viridiplantae > Streptophyta > Pinopsida > Cupressales > Taxaceae > Taxus > Taxus wallichiana. The sequence continues at coordinate 585,732,522 of CM031235.1, read as the reverse complement.
GCTTATTTTATGTTCTAAATATTTGAAATTGAATCATTAAGTAGGACTGGGGATTAAATTTGTCCCAAAATAGGAAGACTCTTGGCTTCATGGTTGTAAAGTTGGTAGTATTACCCTCTGTAGTAATTAACATGGTACAAGTTGTTGATCACATTGTCTTACTATGTGTTCTATGAAGAAAATGGAGGCATAGATTTTGTATGGTAACCCATTCTAGGAAAAATGGTAAGCTACATACTCTTACTCTTATAATAGATGATAACTCGATTTTTATTTAACTAAGTCCATGAGATGTGACAGATCCTCTCTGGGTGTAATGATTCTGATTTGAATTTGTGGTACCTCAGCAAACCCAAAAGTGACTCTTTCTCTTAGAGAAAACTGTACTCAGTTTCATTTATTAAATACAGGGTTTCCTTGACATTTTGGAAGCTCCTTATTAACCTTTCCTATTGCTGTCTGAGTTTAGTTTAGTATGATCTAACCTTGTTCAAGTAGAATGGGTAGGAAATCATTTTTATATTCTTGTGAAGTCTTGACTTACCGGAAAAAGGAATTGTGTACTCTTTTCTAGTCTTAGAATGTTCATTAAGTGCTTAAGTTGAGGTAAGTATTAAATATGTAGCATGTTACTCAAAGTTATACCTGATTGTTATATGGTAGGATGCCATGAATGTTCTATCTCTATTATCCTCGAGGTTAAATGCTTTAATATTATATTTTGTTAGCCAAATACTTTTGATGTCTTGGTATTATTTCCTAAACCTTAGCAGTCCTTATGGATGTATGAAATCCTCTTTACATTTGTTGTGAAGATTTGGGAGATTTCTTGAATGTATTCTTGATATTTATATGGTTACTTAATGGTTGAGTAAAATGATTTCAGGCATGCAAGTATGGGAATGCATGAGTGAAATATTGTTACTCTTATATGGTAGTCTTTGAATACTTATAGTTCTCATGTAACTTATGAATTGTATGACTATATCTGAGTGACTGAAGAAGTTATATGGAAAAGTAAATCTGAAATTGATTTCTTCTGTGGTTCATTACTTGCTTACTTCTGTCATGTTATTGAGAGAATTGTTTATCTACTTTAGCTTTGAAATATTGATTCATAAAAATAATATGGGTTATTTCTATGAAATAATTAAGTAGAGTATGTCATTATGGTGAGTTGGTGCTTATCATGCTCAGTTCATGTGAACTTATTCGTGTTAATAGTTTTGCAGATAAACGCAGAGAAGGAAGGGTGAAGTATTTAGTTTTGTATATTATTTTGATTGAGGAAATATTGAAGATATGACTAACTTGAATGTTCTTAAATGAAATACTTCTCCTTGAAAATGGAAAAAGACTTACTACTTAATGTAAATGGTTTATTCATTAAAATGAAATATTTTGGTCATGCTTAAAGGCATGAGTTGTATTTATCTCATAAATGTAATTAAGATAGATTTCTACTGATATATATTGTTTTGTAAGTGGTTGATTGTCGATTGATGAGTTATGAGTCATAAATCTATCAAGTTAAGAAATCAACATCTATAATACTATTGTATAAATCATTAGTATCAAGCTTGTAGTAAGTGCTATACACATCTTATGTGTGAGATTCTAAGGATTATATAAGGGACTATTGGAGGAACATTTCCTAAAAATATCTTCTTCTAAGTAAATATATGTTAAGAATAGTTAGAAATAGTTTATGTTGCTAATGGATAACTACCTCATTATAAAGTGCAATATATCAACCTAATTGTAAAGTGGTGTTAAGTTCTCCAAAGGTTTTGTATAGAATGTACTCAACCAAGTAAAAGATATCTAGAAGTAAGATTGTCTAATCTTAATGGCCGCTACTAAGAAAGTAGTTGGATTATCATGAAACCATGGAAAGGTTATGATAATCAGGTACTTTTGTGTTATGGTTGTTTTATAAACTCAGGTTATACTAACTCTTATCAAAGATATAATAATTTAATATTGATTTCTAAGTGAAATCAACTCTAAGTCCTATACTAGGATGATACACATAAGCTACAATAGGACGGGCTTATGGTAATCTTACATGACTATATATTGATTATGGTTTCACTTTTCGGGAATTGTGGAATTGTGTTATGAAATATTTTTCTCAAATAGATGGAATGTTTTTAATTAGCGGCTGTCCCATGATGCATCATTATGAGTACCTAAGAATGTTGGATACAATGGAAGTAATATGGTACATGCTTACTAAGTTAAAAGAACATAGCATTTAAATCTCATCCCTAGTCAATATTGTAATTATCTCTAAAGAGAATTAGAGAGTGATATTTTAAAAGGATATGATAGGGAAAGATAAATGGGAAAGTGGTTCATCAAATCTATCATATAGGATACCCCAGATATATCTTACTTGTTGGAGATAGTAAAATAAATGAATGCTTTATTGAGATGTAATTAAGAAAAGTGATGTGCTTAAACCGAAAGGACGGTTGGCATTGATAGCCTATGGCACTTAATTCAAGGAATGAATCATACCTAAATTATTAGCTTGATCTAAGTACATATTCCTAGAATATGAAACAAGGAACATGAGCCTAAATGTTAAAGTCGAGACATTTTTAAAACTATAATAATGGTCATAAGACATTGATAGTATTGATTCTATCAATGGTTAACATGGGTATGAGATATTGAAAGGTAATTAAACTTTTATAAATATTTGGGGTCATGGGATCAACTCAATCCAAACCTTAGGTATGACCCATTAGTTGAGAAGGTTTTGTAAGTCCTAGTCGTTTTTAATGATTACCTTGAAAACATTAAACACCATGCACCAATATAGGATTATAGGTGGGTGAACTCACTACATATACTACACAGTCATATCCCTATGGTGACGATTGTCACCATTAGGATACTTCCATTTAGCATCTGTAATGAGTTGTCTCATCAAGAGACTGGATTGTAGTATGGTGTTGTCCTAAGTATAAACCTTGATAGAGTTACAAGATAGATTGGACCTCCTAGGTACGCACCCTTATATCAACCTATGATGGTTATAGTAAGAGATGTGGGTGAGTAATAAAGTGAATTTTTATGAGAACACTTTCTTTCCCATAGGCATCACAGGATGACATAGAGGTACATCTTCGTGTAGGTTAAACTAGTTTATACCTCATTCAAGGCTTGTAGCTATTTACAACATTAACATTTGTGAATCCATATAACTAAACAAGTGAATAAGGTGAGATGACAAGATTCCAATGGCGAGTGTGCTATCATAGAATCGAGCATGGCATACATGACTTAGAAAATTTGCGTAAAGTGGTGTAAGATGTTGATTACACTATCGATATTTCACCATTATCTAAGATGTGAGATGCCTGTGGATTTCATAGGTGGAACCCAGGTACACACTTAGGGGTTTTCACTTATATATCATATCCTGTTAAAGGGGAACCAAAGGGATACATTTTATGTATGGCTCATATAGAGCATTGAGGGAGAATGAGTAGGTTCAACATTCTCTCATACAGTTGCACATGGTTCATGACAGTTATTGGAAATGGATTGCTTTAAGGTTTATGTAGATTTAAATATATGGGTATTTAAATCAGCTGCATAAAATTATTTTAAAAAATTCTAGAGATGAAGTGACAAAAATTGGATAATACGGTCCATGTCTCTTCTTCTGTGTGACCTCTCCCATTCTCTAGTGCATGGGAGAACATGAGAAAGGCTATAAATGCATGTTATGGAAGAGAATAAAGGCATCAAAGCATGAATCAAGTGAGTAAGAAGCTTAGTTTTGGAATTTTGATTTGTAGAAGCAAGGAGTAATTGAGATAGAGCAAGTAAGTAACTGGGAGGAAGTGTGAGATATTATCTACTTCTCTTTCATAATTATTGTAATTTCTGTACTTATTATTAAATTGGCCAATAAAAGTGGGAAGAAAGAGAAATTTCCCTTCCCGAATTGGTTTTTCCTCCTCTAGAGGTTTTCCAGGATAAAATTGTTGGTGTATGAGTCTATATTCTTTCCCTTTCTATAAATTTTTGATTCTAAGCAAAAGTATAATTCATTCACTAGCTATCTCTATTATTTTCTAATAGAAAGTAGAACAACAATGATTAATTTTGATTCTATGGATAATTCCAAAGTTGAAGAGTTTACAGATCATTTTGGTATCAGAGCTAATAATTATCCAAGACTATGGTATTCGTTCTTGGATTTGTATGACAATGATGAGATCTAAAGGCAAAGAGGCTTTACCTTGTGATCCAAAAATTTCTACAAAGAAGTGGAAATAGAGAATTCGGGGACAAATGGAGGAAGAGAACTTGGTCTGTAGAATCAAGATGCTGGAGACCATGATGGATAGGATGTTTAGAAGGCAAGAAGAGCTTTTTGATTTATAGAAGACAACTTCTGTCAAACAAGACTCCATGGACTCAGTGGTTTGGGGCTTAGCTGAAAAATTTGTCATAGGAAGGAGCCACCATGAGGAAATTTATGGGGAAGATCATGAAGAAGAGAATTCGACACAAGAGAAAAGGTAAAATCCAATCATACTCATTTTAAAGTTGAAATGAAAGTTAAGATTAAAACCTTTGAAGGACAAGTAGATACAGAGTTTCTTGATAAATGCTTAAAATAGTTAGAAGTCTACTTTAGCATCCATAATGTCACTGAGGCACAAAGGATCACCTTTGCACGTCTCAAGATGGAGGGACATGCTCTGGTTTGGTGGGAAACCCATCTAGCCACTTGTGAAAAGAAGAAGCATCCTATTGTGAAATCTTGGCAAGAATTTAAAGAATTACTTAGAGCTAACTTCTATCCTATTGTCCATAAGACTGAATAAATGATTAAATGGTAGTATTTTAGATAAGGCAGTGGTCAAAGTGTGTAGGACTATACTACAAAGTTTCAGAGGCAAGCCATGTTTCTTAACATGGACTTGGAGGATGAGGATATTCTGACCAAGTACTTGGGAGGACTTCACACTCACCTTCGAAGAAAAGTCATCTCCACAAAGCCCAAAGATCTCAACGAGGTGTGTGTGCAAGCATACTACATAGATGATGAAAAGAAACAAGGAGAAGTAGAGCCAACGGTAAAATAGTCAAAAAATCAGCAGAAGAAATTTTTTTGGCAAACAAGTAACAAGGGTAAGTGGAAAGGGAAAGGTAAACAACCTGCCACTACTTTGAATACTTGTAAAGATCCCAAGAATTTTTACAAGAATTGTGATATCAATGGTCATATTGACACTACATGTTGGAAGTTGCATATGGAGTTACATTCGAAGACTCGAACCAAGGACTCAAAGAAGTCCATGATAGCTATGAAAACATAAGGGGAGGTGGAAATTGAAGATGACTCTGATGTATACGAGAGGCTTGGATGCACGGCCACCAACATGGATAGCCAAAAAGAGGAGATGAGTAGATAATCCCAAATCAAAATACGAGATCAAGAGAACCAAGTTAAATGCTTTGGTTGATACCGGTTCTCAGTCTAACTTGATTTCTAAAGCAGTTGTAAAGAATCTTGGTCTTGAGACTTACGAGCATCCACACCCTTATCCTTTGGGTTGGGTGAAGAAGGGTGTTGAAATTTAGGTAACAAGAAGATGTAAGGTCAATTTTGGGATAAATTCCCAATATATTGATGTTTTTGAAGTTGACGTTATTCCACTTGATGCTTTTGATGTTGTATTTGGGAGTCCTTACTTGTATGTTAGGGATGCTATATTTATGAGGAGGGAAAACCGGTACATATGGGTCAAGGATGGGATCAGCTACAACATCTGGGCACACTAGTATAAGACACAAGTTACTATGGTAAGTGCTAACCAAGAAAAATGACTTATTCAGGAAAATCATAATCAGTTTTGTTTACTTTTATTAAAGGATAAACAAGATGGGGTAGAAGTTACAGAGATTTCTAACTAGGGAAAGTATGATTTAGATAGTATTATTCAGTCTTTTCAGAAGTATTTCAGACTCTAGTGAGTTACCACAAAAACGGGAAGGAGAGCATGAGATTTAGCTATTGCCAGAATCCCTCTACCGAACATAAGGTTGTATAGGCAATTGTTTCTTGAGATTATTGAAGTAAAGAAATAACTTCAGGAACTAATAGACCAAGGGGTGATACGTCCGAGCACCTCACCATGTAGTTTTCCTATCGTGATGGTGCCAAATAAAAATGGTTCTTGGAGAATGTGCATCAACTATCATGCTTTGAACAAGATCACCTTAAAGAATAGATATCCACTTCCCTATATAGATGATCTCTTGGACCAACTTTAACATGCCAAATTTTTCACGAATTTAGATCTCAAGTTAGGTTATCACCAAGTTAGAATGAAGGAGGAGGATATATGGAAGACTACCTTCAAGACAAAACATGATTTGTATGAATGGTTAGTACTTCCTTTTGGGTTATGCAATGCACCCAATACATTTATGATATTGATGAATGATGTATTATGGGATTTCATAGATTCATGTGTCATTGTATATCTAGATGATATCTTGATTTTTAGTGCCACATGGGAAGAACATCTAACTCATTTATAGCAAGTCTTGCAAGTTCTTAGGGAGAAACAACTACTTTGTAATATGAAGAAATGTGAATTTGCCAAATAGTCACTTATTTATCTTGGGCATGTGGTTGGAGGAGGAGAGATATAAGTGGATCCAAAGAAGGTGGAATCCATCACTAATTTTCCAACACCAATAGGAGCCACATAAACTAGGAGTTTTATGGGAGCAATACAATACATGTGGAAGTTCATTCCGGGATTCTCCACTATCACAGCACCTCTACACACGGTGGCGCGAAAGAGTAAGAGTTTTGACTATAGTAAGGAACAAGACAAATCCTTTGATTTTATGAAATACAAGATTATTCATGCTCCAGTACTTGATCTTCCTAATTTGCAGTAGCCTTTTGAAGTAGAGACATATGCCAGTGATTACATCATGGAACAGTGTTTCTTCAAGGAGGTAAACCCGTATGTTATCATTCTGAAACTTTCACTTCAGAAGTTAAAGGATATTCAGTATATGATAAGGAAATGTATGCACTAGTTTAGGAAATTAAAAATGGAAGCATTATTTGTTGGGTAAAGAAACTATTATGCACAATGACCACAAACCTCTCCAAGTATTTGCAAGCATAGTCTAAATTACAATAGGCAAGGCACTACAAATGGATGGGGTTCCTTCAGCAGTTCCATCTGGTGATTAAATACAAGAAGGGTAGTACAAACTTGGTGGCAAACATGTTGTCTAGGCCACCCACACAGGAGAAGTTTTCCTATTTGGCCACTATCTCTCAGATCGAGCCCTTCACAAAGGAAGCTTACGAAGAGGCATATGCCCAGGAAAAAGACTTTGGGGTGACATTTCAGTAGTTGCAGTCCCAAGGGGCTAAAAGGACAAGGATTGAAGATTGTTATCTCAAAGATGGGTTGCTCTACCAATGGGGGAAGCTTTGCATGCCAAAAGAAGAGTGAATTCTATTGATGAGGGAAGCACATACCTCAAAAGTAGTGGGACATTTTAGTGTTGGTAAGACCCTAGCCCACTTGCAAAGGTACGTGTATTAGCCCAATATGTAAGAAGAAGTATCAAAATTTATACGGGGATGTAAATTTGTTGTACTAACAAGCCTAAGACTAGGAAGGAAGGTTTGTATATGCCTTTGCTAGTACATACTTGTCCATGTGAGGACATTTCTATGGATTTTGTAGGATGATTAACTATGTCTAAACATGGCCATGACTATCTCTATGTTGTTGTTGATAGATTTAGTAAGATGTGTATTCTTATGGCATGTAAAAATATAGTAAAATCACATGAGGCAGCATATATTTTCTTTGCTAATGTATGGGTGCATTTTGGTTTTCCAAAGTCTATTGTTTTTGATAGGGATTCTAGGTTCTTGGGGAAGTTTTGGACTACTTTGTGGGACAAGATGGATACCAGGTTACAGAGGAGCACAAATTTCCATCCAAAAACAAATGGACAAACAAAGGTGGTAAACAGGACTTTGGTATAATTGATTAGAGGGTATAATAGCAAATACCCAAGGACTTGGGATGAGTCCTTAGCCTACATTCAGCATTCCTATAACTGAGCAGTACACACATCCACTATGAAGTCACCGTTTGAAGCATGCTTGGGATATCTACCTACAAATCCACTAGACATAGCAGTTGGACAATAGGATGAGAAGGATACATGAGACACAAAGGTGACTAGAGAAAAAAAATTCATTGAGAGGATCTAGAAAATCCATCTCAAAGTCAAGGAACAACTAGAGAAATCTCAGGCCAAGTACAAAGCTAGGCACGATCAGCATAGAAGGGAACATAAGCTTCATGTTGGAGATAGAGTTTGGCTTTACTTGAGCAAGGAGAGACTACAAGGTCAAGCATAGAAGCTCAAGCCACTACGATATGGACCCTTCACCATATTGGATCAGGTTGGAGAAAATTCCTTTTGACTTGATTTTCCATCATTCATGAGGATGTACTCTATAGTAAACTATGAGAAATTACACCTATATGAGCCATCCATGCTAGATGAAGATGAAGAACTACAGTTTCTACCTTCCATTGAGGATTGCGTCTTGGACTCACAAGGTGAATTAGAGGAGGATGTAGTATTGCAATGAGAAGGTTAAAGAGACTAGGAGAGGTCCACAGGAGTCTTGGAAGATTGGACTGAAAGGAAAGACACCAAGGTAGGCCGGTGGTACCCAAAGGAGCAAGTGAGGGAATTATTTCCTCATCTACTCCCCCACTAAGCTTTTTTGGGACCAAAATCCTCCTAAGCAAGGGAGGTGTGATCCATAGGGATCCAAAATGACTCTACTTTATCAAATCATCCAACACGAAGAAGAAAAAAATGATACACGAAGGTTTTGTTTGTTTAGTGATAGGACCGCCGCCCTGTGTAGGGCGGTAGTTATAGAACCACCACCCCACCAGGGTGGCGGTCTTGGGACTGCCGGTCTGCATTGGGTGGTGGTCTTGGCTCTTGCGGACAAAAAATAAAATATGATGCAAACAATCCCAAAATTCCAAAGGGTGTCCATGTCTCTTCTTCTGCATGACCTTTCCCATTCTCCAGTGCATGGGAGAACATGAGAAAGGCTATAAATGCATGTTATGGAAGAGAACAAAGGCATCAAATCATGAAGCAAGTGAGTAATAAGATCTTAGTGTTGGAATTGTGATTTGTAGAAGTAAGGAGTAATTGAGACAGAGAAAGAAAGTAACTAAGAGGAAGTGTGAGATATTATCTACTTCTCTTTCATACTTATTGTAATTTTTGTACTTATTATTGAATTTGCTAATAAAAGTGTGAAGAAAGAGAAATTTCTCTTCCCGACTGGTTTTTCCTCATATAGAGGTTTTCCAGGATAAAATTATTGGTGTATGAGTCTATATTCTATCCCCTTCTGGAAATTGTTGATTCTAAGCACAAGTATAATTCATTCACTAGCCATCTCTATTAGTTTCTAATAGAAATTAAAACAACAATGATTAATTGTGATTCGTGGATAATTCGAAGTTAAAGAGTTTACGAGATCAGTTAGGGTGGCCCAAGCATCAAGTGAGGAATAAAATCAGCAAGTAACTTAGCAAGAGACTCCTCCAATTGAGACCATATTGGTCAATTGGTAAACGGAGGAATTTTTGGAGTTAATCAATCTCCTTTCCAAGGTGTGGTTGTCAATACATGGTCTAAGAAAAGGAACATAAAGGAGGGGAAATCATCTAGTCCAGTTATTTCTCATCCCACTATCACTCAAATGTGGCTCCTAGTGCATAAAAACAACACAAGACACAACAGTTGTAGCAGCCCCCAATGTGCAAAATCATTCTAGAGTACTAGTTATGGCAGCTCATGGACTAGTCCAAATGCCAAAAAGATCATGTCAATCAAGGGGAAGAAAAAGGAAAACCCACCTCCATTCAATATCATTGATCAGATGAAGAATACCAATGTCATCATTTCCATATGGGAATCATTGGCAATTCCAAGGTAGTGAGATTTATTGCAAGTAGCTATGGAAAATTGGTCCCCTTCTAATGAGCCATCCAAAATTAAGAGAGTGTTCTTTCTAACACTGCGCAATAAGGAGAAGGTAATTTAGGTAAGAAGGTGAAGCCTTCACGGTTATATGTTTCATAGATCATTGGAGATAAGTTAGTGCACAATTACATGATCGACTCAGGGGTGAGCAACTCAGTAATACCAAAGTAAATCGTAGATAAATTAGGCTTAAAATGTGAACTGGTATTGAGGGGAGTAGTACAATTAGATGGGATAGTAGTAGGCATAGTTGGAGTGATCAAATAACTAAGCCTTATGCTCCATGCTTTCCCAAATGTCATAGTTCTATAGGATGTATCGGTGATTGATTTTCCACCACTATTTTCCTTGTGCCTTTCGAGGGATTTTACAGCCAATATTGGTGGGTACTTATCAGCTAATTAGTCCCACATGTTATTTAGGACAAGGTATGGAGCTAAGGCTATGATCATGTCGGAGCCAATTACCAATTTTCACATTGAGCCTTATGTTCCCAACCCAATCAATGCAAATTGTACCATATTCGATCAAGAATAATGCTTAGAGGCTTAAGAGGTAAACATAAAGGTTGGAAGCATTTTGTACCTAACACTTGATGATTGGGCTCATAAGAGACATGCTTTCAATCCATACAAGGAAATGGAAGAATTTGAGTTGGGAGTTTATTGTCTACATGAGGAGAACCTACCAACCCCAGCCTCACCAAGCTAGAAAATGAGGATGTTAATGAAGTGTGGCAGTTGTTCTTTGATAGTTTGAGGAGCAGGAAGGGTGCTGGAGGAGGTGCAATAATTTTTTCACCACAAGGTATTAATAACTAATCAACTTTCCGTTTTCATTTTGCTTGTTCAAACAATACTGAGATGAGTATGAATATTTGATATATGGATTTCATTGGACAAGGAAAAGGGTATAAAAAACTTGCAAGTATTTGGAGATAGTGAGTTGATTGTCAACTAGGTTAAAGGACAACATGCTGCTAAGAATGATCTTCTTAAAGCCTCTGAAACATCGGTATGGGACCTCATGGAATATTTTGATGCATTCAATATTAAGGCCATACAAGGAAAAGGAATGAGGTTGTAGAAAATCTCACAAAAATTAAATAAACATTTGATGTGGTGGACAATATCAAGAGACATAAAGCATAACCACATATTCATGTAATTGTAAGGCTATCTATACCAGATAATAACACAATTTGGAAGGTATTTGAGAATGATCAACAGATCATTAGTTTTTTACAGGATGAGGTTGATTTCTCAGCTAAAAATTAGGAGAAGCTAGAGCAACAGTATGGGGATGACATGGTGTAGTTGCAGAAAAACAAATTGCCCAAGGGTTTGGTGACTCTAGAGTCAATTTTCAACCCAAACGACCAATTCCAAAAGGAGAAGACCAACATTCAAGTCAAAAAGGAGGATTCTGAGCCCATTTTGGTTGGAGAAGGTAAGATGCTCCAAAATAGGTAAGATAATCAGCGAACAAGAAAAGTATGACTTTGTGTAGCTTTTCTAAGAATTATTAGATGTTTTCATGTGGAGCTATGAGTATTTGAAGGGTTTTAACCCAAAATTGGCACAACACACCATTGAGTTGAATCTAGAGGCTAAGCCCATTAGGAAAAAGAAAAGGCGATCAACCATCATACATATCCTCTCATGAAGAAGGATATGAATAAGCTCATTGAGGTGACTATCATTTTCCCAATCAAGCACTTAAGTTGGGTAGAAATTCTAGTCTTTGGTTAGGGAAAGGAATAGGAAAATTAGGTTGTGTGTGGATTTTCAAGATTTAAACAGGGCCTCCCTTAAGGATCACTATCCACTACCCTCATGGAACATATTCGTAGGTAGTGTCTGGTTTAGAAATATTTTCCCTCTTGGATGGATATTTGAGATATAATCATATTATGGTGAAAGAAGAGGTTCATTTCAAAATAACCTTCACCACAAAATGGGGCACCTTAATTCTATTTAAATAAAATAATTCTTGTCTATCTTGACAAAACCACTATATTTTCTAAGAATGTAGAAAGTCACCTCTTTCATTTCAAGATAGGTCTTCTAAAGGTGTAGGAGGTTTGGAGTGTCCTTGAATCCTAAAAAGTGCATATTCATGACACATGAGGGTAAATTTCTAGGCCATATCGTATCGAAGGAAGGATTGGCAATTAATCCAAAGACGATAGAAACCATCCATGCTCTACCATTATAAATTCATAAGAAGGCTCTCCAAAGCTTCTTGGGGAGGATAAACTTTGTTCGCATGTTTGTACTAGATTTTTCCACTCTTGTAAATCCATTAGCAATGATGCTGAATAATAATTTGGATTTTAAATGGACAATGAATGGAAAAGAGAGTTTCAAAGCTATCAAATAGGCCATATCTCAAGCTCTAACTCTCATTAATCTGGACTTCTCCAAAGACTTATTTCTTTACATATTCGGCGGTTTAGACACCATCTCTGCAATCTTGGTGCAGTAGAATAAGGAAGGAAGAGAACAGTCTATTTCTTTCTTGAGCAATGCCTTACGGACTATGAGGTAAGATATTCATTCATTTAGAAAAATATCCTTCCTTTGATTAGAAGTTTGAAAAATTTCATACATTTAGTGTCAAATAATAGGATTCATCTACTAGTCACACATGTTGGTATAAAATAATTTCTTTTAAACAAGGACCTCAATGAAAAAAGAGTTGGTTGGGTAACCAAGGTCATGGAATATGACATTGATATTAAGGTGACCAAGCTAGTCAGGGGCAAGGGATTATGTGAGCAACTAGCTTCGGGACAACATGTTGAGTCAAGTGGTAGAGAAGAGGTTGTTTTGGTGCTACACGATGATCAAGAGCAATCAGTCGATGCCTCACCTGATCCTTGTTGGAATTAGGATATAGTCCATTTCCTTCAAACATGTCAATGTTCTCAAGGGCTTAACAAGGCCAAAAGGAGGTATTTTAGGCTCCATTTTATCCCCTTTGCATTGGTTAATGATATCTTGTTCAATAAATATGTAAATGGTGTCCTCCTAAGGTGCCTAAAGGTAGATCAGATAGAGAAGGTGCTACATGAATTTCATGAAGGAGAACTAGGTGGACATTATTGGCAAATAATATCCTATCGAAGACGTAAAGAATAGTATAGAGGTATGATATTATTTGCCTAACCTCTTTAATGATTGTTATGCATGGATCAAGAAGTGTAAAAAGTGTGCCTTCTTCACAAGCAAAGAGAGGTTAGCATCCCTTCCACTCCACCCTATTTATGTAAATGAACCATTCATGCAATGGGGTTATATTTCATTGGGGTGATTAATCAAAATTCTAGCTTGGACCACAAGTGGATCCTCACAGCCATAGATTATTTCACCAAGTGGACGGAGGCGTTGCACTCAAGGAAGAAAATGAGGCCATCATACTAGATTTTAATGAAAGTATAGTGACGAGGTTGAGTACCAGCCACCATTATCTCAAACAATGCTTTGGCTTTCCTAGGTTTCAAGATAATATAATGGGTTGTTAGGAATGGAGTATACCTCAAAACCTCCTCTAACTATTACCCCTGAGGGTAATATTCAAGTGAGTCCACAAACAAAAATCTTTTGAAGATCATAAGGAGAACTCTAGACGAGAACTAGAGGACTTGGCACAACAAGTTAAAATCAGCCTTGTGGGCTGATAGAATTACTCCCAAGAGGTCAATAGGGAACTCCCTTTATAGGTTAGTCTATGGAAAAGAGGCAAGGTTTCCTATATCCCTCAAATTTCCCACATTGGAAGGCTGTTTAAGCAGCCGGAACTATTAGAATTTTATCCCATGGAAGTAAGGTATGCACGAGACATTATGGATCTTAAGGAGATTAGAAATAAATCTATGCAAGCAATGGAGAAGTACCGTGCCTACATTAAGGTGAAATTTGATAATAAGATAAAGTATATAGATTTCCAAGAGGGATATTTGGTCCTAACATGGGATGTAGGCATGGAAAAGCTAGGAAGGCACTCCAATTTTGATGTCATATAAAGTGGCCCTTACATGATTTCAAGCTAAAAGGAAAACAATGTTTTCTAACTATTAGGGTTGGATGGAGAAGAACTACATATTCTAGTCGATGGAATCCATCTAAAGCATTGTTATTGAGTGAAATATCCTTCTTGTACATATTAGTTTAGAGTTGTAATTCCTCTAAGTGCCGTTTAGCACATTTCTCTATTTTAGTTTAGGTTTGGTTTATAATAAGTGATTATGCACTCTACATATTCTATTTGGAATGTGTATGTCCTTTTCTATTTGTATATAGTTGTTTCTTTTTTATTTTTGTACTTTTTAGTTTTCGGGAAAGTTTGGTGAAGAAACAACCAATCCTCAACCCAGGATTTCTTTTGAAATGAAAAGCCCCAGTAGTTCTCCGAAGTTAGAAGATATATTTTCAAGTGATGGGCTATTTCCAGCAATCTATTAGACTCCATGCCTAACTGATCCCACAAGGTCACTTTGGTCTTCTAGATATAGTAGGAAGATCATCCCATAATTCACTAATTTTAATCCATTTTTGGCACCCCTGTGAAATGGAAAACTTAGAATGTTGGAACATCGACGGTGATGGAAAAAAGAAATGATTTTGTAGTCTATAAGGTAGCTTGTGTTTTGGCTTGGCGAGTTGATTTTAAATCGTGGCAAGCTAGAGAGCCATGGTGAATCATGGAGTTGGCAACCAAGATTATTAAAAAATTTGCTAAGTTTTGGAAGCTCATAAGGTTGGTCGACCGCGTTGGACAACATGTGGTTAGATGCCTTGGTTGGATGGGTGAAGGTTGGACGGACATGTGAATTGGCTGGGTTAGATGTGTAGGGTAGACACTGGAGGGTTAGTCACTGGAAAGTTACTCGGACAAGATGGATGACATCAACCCTATTGGGTAGGATGGATTGGTGGTTAGTCGGTGGTGTGGAATACGAAAGGGATGGATGGCATGGTGTTAGTTGGCTTGGTTAGAGGGGTGATGGGTTGGTCGAGATAGGTTATTTGGCACGGTGTGTCAGCTAAATTTTATGACGATTCAGGATGGTGAGTTTATGGTTAGACAGATGGATGACATACAAAGAGGTTGGTCAACAAACATAGATGTCATCCAACCCCTTGGGGGTTGATAGACAACACAAATAGATGAATTGCAATTATATGACATGGTGAGTCGAGCACCGGGTTGGTCATCTCATCGGTTTGTTGGCTATAATATGGTCAAATAGTGCATTGTATGGGTAGAGATAGATAGTCGTCCAACCTCCTTGGGTAGGATGGCCCACGATGTGAAGATGGAAACTCCCGGGTTGGTCGGCGATAAGAAGCATGTATGGTCACAAAGTTAGATGTCATCCAACCTCAATAGATTTGGATGATAATAAGGTTAGAAGACCTAATAAAAATTATACGGATCATGGTTAGATGGCCATCTAGCCCAAATATGGAGAAAAACTCATGCGCAAGAATTTTTCTCAAAATAGGATGGATGACATCCATCCCAACATGATTGGACGACCCACAAGATGGATGTGTTATAAGCCATGCCAGGTTAGGTGAATGAATGACAACCCAACAACCATAATTAATGAGGCATGGTCCCCATGACTACTCATGTAGGAGAAGTACTACAATGAATGGTTTCACATACCTCTTTAATGTATCCTATCGGTTGGTGATCCAAATTGCCTATAGATTGTAAAATTTGCCTCATTTAAGGGATATTTTTTGGAGAGAAAAGGAGCTTTATCAAAATTATTCCAAAACTTTTTTGAGCTAAAGGCATCGAATTTGGGATTGTTGTAAAGGATTTTTCCTTTTGTTTATGTTATAATGGATCGTGCATGTTTTTAGCAATAAAATTCATGTTTTGTGGCCATTTTCACCCTATCTTGTATGAAATTTCACCTTTTTCATTCTATTATATTTGCAAGTATATTGTGAATGTATATATCTCTTTGTAGGTCTATAGGTTTTTGTGCCTTATATTTGCAAGTATATTGTGAATGTATATATCTCTTTGTAGGGTCTATAGGTTTTTGTGCCTTATAAATATAGGGAATTGAATATTGCCTTGGACTGTGGTGTTTCTACCAGCCCTCTCCTAATTTTTTTGTTCTTTATCTTTCACTCACTTGGATTGTCTCACCCTTTCTTGGTGCATCACCTTCACTTAGAGTAGTTTTATTTTATGCATCTCTCTATCCCTATCTCCTTGGAAAACATTAGGAAATGATAAGTTTACCATTCCACTCTCTACACTTTGGAGAAGTTTTCACTAGGTTAGGAGAATAATCCGGATTTCTTCGAAGGATTATTCTACTTACAATATCCCACATTGCAGGATAATCCCATGTTATACATGTTACTTTGATTTCCTCACACACAAATCAAAAGCAATCAGGAGTCTGCAATTTTTGATAACAACTATATCAGGTGTGGGCCCAACATCTCTGGTATAAGGTGCAAAAGAAAGAGAGGCACCAGATGTCAGGCACTTTGAAATAACTAAGAATAAATTTAAACTTGTATTTGAACAACCTTTGGAAAGAGATGTTGGTATTTTAGTGAAATAAAGTGGCCATGCATCAAGGAAACACAAGCATAGAGATCTTGAGGTGATTGACCCTCCTACTCTAACTGAGGAACAAAAGAGAGTAGTTACTTCCTTGGCTCATCAGGTAACTCTACAACTATATTTAAGGATACCCCAGGTTGATCCAATTATACAACCAATGTCTTCAACTTCATTACTATTTCCAGGAGTAATAGTGGCTAAATTAACCCAAGATCAGGTAACTCCAAGTACTCCCCCATCTAACTTGACCCGGAAAGTTCTATGACAGGACAATAACCAAAAAAATATGATGTAACACCATTTGAAAGTATAGATTTACCTCACTCTAACCAACCACATGAAAAAATAATGAGTCTAATTGAAATAATGGACACAGATGTAGTAGGAGAAGTGCCTATACTGGAACCATTTTATATATAAGTTGAGACACATATAAAAGAAAAGGTAGGTGTTCCTCAGTCAGATGAAATAATGAGGGAATCTACCTAGTTTCCAACTATTGAAAAAATTTCCAATACAAGAGGTATTTATTGAAATCCAAACAATTTTAGAAGTAGATGGGTCAAAGATCCGAAAAATTGCAAGTGAAGTACTCATGGATCAATGTTGCATGAACCAAAGAATGTTCTCAAAAGCAAACTGAAGTTAGTAAAAATAATTAGCCACATCAAAATGTTGACTTTGCTGAAAAAATGGTGGTGGAAACCACAAAAGAGGCCACTGCAAAAGTAGAAACCAATGACAATCAATTATTAAGTGTGAGGGCCCGATTATTGGATTTTAGCACACAAAGCCACAAAAGGAAGAGTTAATAGAGAAAAAGGATTTTGATATACAATATCAAGAAAATATTTATACTAAACATCAGCCTCAAAAGGAGGCATATAGTGTGACAAGAGAGGTATTTCCCAAAGTATAAACACTATTCCAAGAAGCTCCAAGAAATACTATAGGAGTAACTACTACCCCAGCTGAAGATACAAAAAAAAAGAATGCTCCAATTGACAGTGTGACTCAGGAAGAAATTAAACAACCCAAAATTAAGGAATAGGAAAGAAACAAATGGATGTAATAGTAATATAGGGTTAATCCAAAGATTTGGTATTGGGAGTAGAAAAGGAACAAAAATAAATGCCATTGGTACAAGTTTTCCATGAAACATCTAAACAATTGGTGGCTTTCTATGAGAAATCCCAACATGTATCACAAGAGGAAAAAGTTGGAACTACTCTCACAACTGGTTGGTTGGGAGAGTTTATTTTAAAAGCGAAAGAGGAAGTTATATCTGAAAAATTCATAGATATTACAACTCTAGCTTTCCCAAATCCCAAGAAGACTTCAAAAAAGGAAAGAGTTATCACTAAGACTCATGTAGATCCATATGGGTCTAGAACACTAGAGATTACAACCCCACATGAAGGAAAGTCAAGAAATGACATAACAAGTGACTATGACATCCAACACATCCCATTGGGAAAACCTTCCAGAGAAACATTAAAACAAGAAGTTTCATAAGTAGTCTAAGGCTTGTTACACAAATGTTGTAACATCCACTTTTTGTTACTTCACATCCAGGAATTTTATTTATTTATTTATTATTCTTACTTTATGATTCTCCATTTAAATACACATATATTTAAATCCAACATAAAACTTAATGCAATTTATTTCCAATAACTTTCATAGATCATGTGTAGCTGTATGAGAGTATACAGATCCTACTCAATTCCCCTCAACACTCTGTATGAGCCAATACATAAAATATATCCTTTGGTCTTTCCTTTTCTAGGAAATGATAATTAAGCAAAGATATATAAGTTTCCACCTAGGTTCCACCAAGGAAACCCCCAAGCATCTCACATCTTAGATCTTGGTGAAATCACGACAGTGTAATCAAAAACTTACACTACTTTGCACAAAGTTTTGAGTCATGTATGCCATGCTCGGTTCCGTGATGGAACACTCGTCATTGAGAACTTGTCATCTCACCTTAATCACTTGTTCAGTTATATGGATTAACATTCAACAATGGTGCTATAATTAGCTATAAGTCTCGTACCTAGGGACCTACACCATTGTATCCCGATAGGTCAAATGTAGTTCCTTGAAGTACCTTACATTCTTTTCTACCTATCAGTTTCAGATATAAGTTAGCTCACTGCCTTAGATCTGCATTCCAATATTTTACTCTTACTTATTAATGATTCATGTCCAATCTATAAAAATGATGGTCTCACATTATCAAGGGAATTAACAACTATCAAATATGTACTTTACCCTTTTGTGTAATCATGCAAGGCTACATAATTACTCAGTAATTATGATACCTTGTATTACTTTCATTAGTCCCCCCTTTTTTACATCACTTGACCTGTTATACCGAATCAATTTATCTAGGTGTAATCTTCCACCTTTATGTCAGTCAAGGTCTAACATACATGCATATGTATCATCTTATTATTATGAAAGTAATCATATTTTATTTTTAAATATACCAATAAATTACTTTTTATCAATGCACTATTTTATGCTAAAGAGGAACCGGGTATTCCACCATATCAACTTGTAATTGGTTCCTATATGCTTAAGTCAATAATCATGAATAAGATTCAGGTACCCTACTCATTAACACATTTGGTAGGACTTTACAATGTACTTAGTATTTAATGGATACTAACAATTACCTAGTAACAAGTTACCCACCTATTAGTTGGTGGTTCACATAATAGATTATAGGCTTTCTGACCTTTAAAAGAGTCCCCTTATGAATTTAAATAAGTTTGGTACGTCTTTAATTTAAAATGTCATATTTTGTTCCTAACATTGATTCCTAATCCCTCTAACTTCATTTTTTTATTATTGGCAAATAGTTTTTTGAAAGGGACTATACCCTTGAGAACAAAAGAGGGCCTAAAAGCCAGAATAGCAATGAGAACCAGAACAAAAAGGATCAAAATCCAAATATGAAAATGAAGTCCAACATAGCCAGAGAGCAGCTACCCCATCAAAACAAAACCAGTACAAACACAGTAGAAAAACAGCTAAAGGACAGCAAAAAACAACAATATTTACAAAGAAAAGTAGCAGAAGCACCCACAATTACTTCTTGGCAGCTTTTTCAATGCTAGATTTGATATTCTACCAAGATTTGAACATCCCCAAAGTTGTCATGTGGGTAGAGTCAGTTATATCCAGCTGCTCAATGGTCCTTTTGATTTCCTTATCAGTGCCCCAAAGCGAAGTTGGAACCCCGCTGAGATTGGAAACACTGTGGACATGTTGTTCAATGAACTCTACAATTGCACTAAAAATGGCCATACTATAGTCATGGAAAGTTTTTTCCTTCCCTAAACGGGAGTCTAAAGAGTTCAGTTTCTTGTATATATCTTCCATCTGGCTATTATCCATAGCCCCCTCCTCCTCCTTCTTCCTCTTGCCTTTCTGTTTTTCCAAGTTTTTAACCTCCTCCTTCAACAGCTTCATGTCAGCCTCTAAGGCTTCCAGCCTTTTAGAGTTCTCCATCTGTGCATCCTGAGAACTAGCACTGCTGATATGCAAGAGGTTGTGGGAAATTTCAAGCTCTTGAGGACCCTTCTCCACAAAGCAGGGTATCAAGGTTCAGTCTCCTAGAAGACCTGGTAACAGGTCTGGTCGAAGTGGAAGTGAAGGGGGTGGGAGCAGCGGTGGTGGGAATGGAAGATGGAGCCGGAAGACTGGCAGAGGGGTAACAGTAGCAGTGGTGGGGACAGGATGTGGAGAAATGGGGCTAGCGGCCGCTGAACCGGGAAGAGGGGGAAAAGAGCCAGGGGAGGAAGGAAGACCAGGAGACCGGAGGAGACAAAGCTTATGCAGCAAGAAAATAAGCCCCTGGTGCAAAGGAACCACACGGGCATGTTTTTGAAACTCCAAAATGGAGCGCTCCAGAGAGTTAAGCAAATAATGGGGAAAACATACCTTACGATTCATGTGAAAATTAAGGTGCTATATTCTCTTTTTTATATAGTGTCCTTAGTTTTAGTAAACAACAAAGTAATTGTTTACAAGTGCACACTCCTTAACTTATCGTTTCTTACTTCCATCAAGGTACCTTACAAGAATTGAATTGTATCTAAGAAATTCAAAAATACTTAGTTATGATAGCTTATGATCATTCATATACATATTCATGTTCCCTTTATATGATTATAATAATCTCTTTGGTAACTACTTAAATAGATCAACGTTATAGTAGTTATTTCTATTTTTGAATCAGTATCATATGCATAAATATACAAAATTTTAGACTTAAATTACACCCATGGTAAATACTTCACAGTCATAAATAATAATAGCAATCTCAATGATTTTGAGTTAATCAATAATACATTATTGGTTACACAACAAAAGTATCTCCAATACTTATTCATATAGAACAAGTCATTATATTAAATTCATATTCGTAAATAACCGAACAAGTCATACATTTTTAATATATCAACAACCATTCACTATTAAAGTCCAAGGTGCCATTCCAAATAGGTTACATTCATTTTTTTATCATTGTAGTCTTCTAGCCAACACTTCACTTTCATATTTCTTGAACTAATCATAAGTTCAAATTATGTCTTTCACATAGATCATTAGGAATACATCCTTTCATTAATGATGATAGTACAACCAACCAAATCAAGCCAAATAATTCTTTCTTACCAAATCGATGATCCTCTTTACCTACATGATGGAATCATGATCAGTTTGATACAAACTGGCATGAATAATCCTTACCCTCAATTTATACCTTAAACCATTTAGTATTTCATTAAAGGAAAAAATGCCTTTAGGTTACATTTACATATTTCATTTTCTTGGGTAATAATATTACACAATGGTCTGCCACTACAACCCAATAAATCAGCAACATTAAAACCATACAATAGTGATCAACTAGCATATAAAATATAATAACATGGCTGCACTTATTCCAACCGAGTCACTACATACAAGTAAGGTGCACATGCAAGTATTCAACCTTATCCATCAAAATATCTACAAATATCAAACTTGGTTGATTAATTTTTTTTACATAAGTATCTACTCAAATATGCCTAAGATGGAATAATATTAATAACGTCATGTAAGCCCATACTTATATCATTTTATTAATAGTATTTAGTCCATAGAAGTCTAAAACACAATTTAATCCAATCAATGTTACCAATTACAATCCACTCACGAAGAGTCATAGCTGGAATAGTAATATTATGACCATGTAATCCCATAATTATATTGTTGTAACATTATATCCAGTCCACAGGAGTCCATCACATAACTTCATGTATATTTCTTATTAGTCCAATAATACCTTAACAAGGTATAAACCTTCCCTACTTACATCTCTAAGTTATATATAGCTATAACTTGTAAGAATTACAAAAATATACCTCATAACTCAATATATTGTTTTGTATAATCTTTAATACAACACATCAATTTGAGTTATTTCCTAGTACATTCATTCATATAAAGATCCAAAATCAAGTAAGGCCTCAACCGAATCTTGATCAATAAAGTATATAAAAGTCCATACTTCCTTAGTTTTCAAAACAACAATTACTAAGCAATCATGTTGATATTAAGAGATACTTAGCTATATTATCAATCAAAGATACACCATATAGCCAAACAATCACCTCATAACGAAGTTATGAGTTCATCCATGCATTCTAATATAGAAGATTAAGTGACTAAGTGAATACATTATAGTCACACAATCTAAAAGGATCAACTGAACCTTGAGTAACTTTTAAAATGTGACAAATTTGTCAATACTCCCTTGTTATAAGTAAAGGCTTCATAGTATTTAATCATCATTCAAGATATAGTCAAACATTCATTGTTAATTGATTATAACTTAATATTTCATATAACAACTATCTATCATTTTGACATATTTTATACATTTTATTCATAAATTCTGCATTTGATCAAAGATCTTATTGACCGATTTCTTAAACATAAAGAGACATCAAAATTTTTATATAAGATCTCATAACAAATATTGACTCGTAAATGAGTACAAATGTTCAATTTACCTATCCTCAAGAAAGAGGTCTATAGTTTTGTATAAGAATGAGAAAGCTTGCTTAGCTTAAGTCTTATGGAGTGACAAGTAACAAAGTTAGTTTTATATCTACGTAGGCCTTACCAACAACAACGTTTCAACAGACTATAAGGTTAGGTTAGATATTCTCCAATAAGTCTTTTACATTCAACTTAGTGGATATAATCCATGTTAAACAACAGAGAGATTCTAAATATAATATTATTTATAATATCTCATCCCATCATTCCTAAAATCTAGCATGAATCCATTACATAAAAAAGTTATGTATTTTAACTAGATTATGGCCTCCAACCTATCATTTAAGGAGTAGAAAAACTGTCACTATGAGCCAATCGTCAAAGGGCTAATATCCACTATTTAAAGCTCAAGATGAAGAACCCAGAACAAGTGGTTTTATATTTATTTATAACCCACAACGAATACCCAAATAATGGTGGGGTTATTATTCCCATTAGTGTCAACCAAAAAAATTAATTTATCCCAATCCAAAATTATTCATGTCATTACCAACATTTGCATAACCACAGTTAAACTCTATTAATGTATATCCCTTGATTTCCCATTTACATCTAAGCCTGGAATGGATGTCAAAACTCAATCTTTATTTTCCATAATTCATATAAATAAATCTTAGGATTGTTCAATTCCAAGAATTTGAAGGTAAGTTTGGATTTAAGACGAACATCCAAAACCCATCTTACCATATTCAATCATATTAAGAAAAATCACATTACCCATATTAGATTACCATTCTACAAAAACTTATAAACACAGAGTAATGATAAATCCCTGAATCTCTTCAAAGGAGAAAAATTCTACCCCTTTTTATTGTAAAAATATTATGGGTTTGAATACACGGTGAAAACAATTACTTCCAAACCTATGGTTCGCCCTATTTATATAGTTATATAAAACTCAGATTTCATGTGGGTATCAATCGATATTACTCACAGAGGCCCCAACAGGGATTTACAGACATATAATCTAATTATAACAATAAATCAACTTCCCCAATCAGAGCAAACCAAACAAACACGCTGAAACAATTTCGAGATACAACCATTTCTAGTAATAATTCTTTCACAACTCAACTTAGAGATCAAAAAGAGTAATTACCTGTAATTATTACACAAAAATAAAATATGAGATGGATTAAATTGTAAAGGAGGATACAAATTGTTCATTCCCGATATTATTAATATCTTCTCTCACTTTGTCCATGGTTGGGGAAAATGAGATCTCCTTCCACAAAAAGACCCTTCCTCAAAAGCCTCCTTTCTACTATTACCTCATGGTTTACAATTTTTTGAGTTCATTAAACCATACAAAAGAAACCTCCTTCTCCCAACCGATTCAAAACTTTCCCACCATTTATACCAATGTTTATACCACACAATTCTCAAGTCTCTCATAAAAATTCCATGTTATGCATAAGTAGAGTTTCCCGTAATGGTTCACCATGATTTAACATGCAGAGCTTAATCGAAAATGGGAACAATAAGAACTAGGGTTAGATCAAAATGAATCGACGGTTATCTCCCAAGATTCATAAATGCCAATTTAATTCTCTAACTGCCACTTAGTGGATTTTAATAAATTCCCTCTCAAGAATGGTGGTGGTGGCATTTGGATAACCATCATTGCATGCTAACAAAGAGTTATTCAAAAATATAATAGCTCGAACTAACTCGAGTTCAATCGCTACCAAAGTTTAACTTTTTGCATGTTTTGAATACTTTGACTTTGTTTATGATTAATCCATCAAGTGGTAAACCCAAGCTCGTGAATGGCTGATTGACCACTTCATGCCTTAACAAAATAATTAAATCCATTTGACATGTTTACCTTATCATTGGATGGGTTACTTAGACCCTACTAATAATCATTTAAATAAAACGTTATTTCCCAATCATTTGGCAATACCAAACCTTAACATGGTCTAAGTCCCTTATTGCTATAAGATAGTCAACCTTTCCTATACAAGATTTATCCATATTATCGAATAATCCGCCTTTCAACTCAACATGGTGAGGTCGACTATTCCAAGTAATTACTAATTTCAATTTCCAATTATAACAAGAAGGCTATGAAACACATAAAATGTCATTCTTTTCAAAATTTGACATGATGTCGTCTTAATAATATCAACATGAAGCACTAAGAATCAACCACATGTCGAGCCTATCTTAGCAATGGTTTGGGAATTTTAATAAACCCGTGTTTTCTTATTGTTGCAAAGTGAAGTTTATAATAGTTGAACCACATAAAGGTTAGCCTTTGGAAAATATATTAATAACTAATTTCTTGTAGTCTTAGTATATGCAATATTAATCCATACAATAAATTTATAATTGTTGTGAAATCATTTCCATAGAGAACATTATAAGCATCAATATATCTATATGGCCATCCACTATGGTTAATATCAGAATATCTATGTAATTACCAATTTGTGGCAAGTGAAATATATCCTAATATTTACATCAAATAACGTAGCCACGAGTAAAAAAAAGATACAATCACTTGCAAACACGGAGATAAAGGTTAGTCATATTACAATAAAGTAAACTTGGGTTATGACTCATTAATTTAACAACAATTACAAGGTGATGGGTGCCGATGTATCCTGGATGTGCACCTAAGTATTTGTACATAGTTCCTTATGGAATTATGTGTGAATGTATAGCTGCATACGCATCCTCACATAGACACACAATATTTTTCCTTCGTAGGTAATTTAACAAGTCATAACTCACTTCGGTATCAAAGGTAGAATAAAATGGCGGTGTGTATTAAATTTGATGAGGACAAGATATCAAAGAGGAAACTATAATAACAAGTTAGATATTTGAATTCATTCTTGCAATAGCTAGTGGGCCCCTCAAATGAACACCAAGAAGATGTCTCTTGTTACTCCCGAATTTGTTGGAATCATTGAAAAGGTTGTTTAATAATGTCAAGGTGTTGATGAGTGGATATAAAATTTAATTTAAAAAGGGAAGAGAAATATTTGAAAAATCATGAATGAGGTATGGAGAACTTAAGACCAATCTTAGTGAAATTAATGAGTTAATTGAACAATGTGACAATGAGCTTTTCTACTATAAAGGAATCCTTCCCAAGTTAAACCGTATCACTCAACTTGATGAATATCTAGTTGAAAAGGAAGGAATTATGCCATTAGATAAAATTGGAAAACAATATGCAATTGAATATTTTTCTAAAATTAGGATTGAATTTTTGAATCAAGTTAGAGAAAAGATGGAGATAGAAAAGAAATGGGTTGAAAAAATCATTGACACTATAGATATGAAATTGGAAGGCATGGTGTTTGATAAATTCAAAAAGAGTTATGGTAACTTGGAAATTGATTTCTTAATCAATTCTTTTGAGAAAAATATCTGAGATGAAAAATTTTCTTATGAGGTTATCAAGAGGTTAATGGTTGTAGAGAACAAAATTGCAGAATTGAAATGAAATTTATTGGAACATAAGAAAAAAATGGATCAATGTGGAGATGTTGAATAAGCGGAGACTCTCGATATTTTAACATCACACAGTCCAATCAAGAGGATGTAAGGTAGTTATTTGAAAGGTATGATGCATACATGGAAAGGCAGCCAAAAGAGGAGGAAGATGATGAAGATGAGGATACAACCATGAAGACCAGTGAGCAAGCTTAGGCTTGTTTTCTTTTAACAACTTTTCATCTTATTATAATTGATACTCTTATTTCATAAAAGTTGAACATTACTTTGAATTGTTGTTTTTGAACATGAATGTAACTTGATGCAATGCAATTAGACTTTTATATTGCTTTGATAGAATTTCAAAATCTATTATAAAGCATGCATATTAATGTGACAAGTTTGAGTTTTTTGTATTGTTGGAAAAAATAAAAATAGGGGATCTATAGGGGGCCTGCCCATGAAAATATACATACATTTTCAAATATTACATCAAAAAGGGAAAATTAGGAGAAGAGGGACATTCAGTCATCTTCTATTATTACTTTTAGATCTTCTCCAAATGAGGGAATTTTGTTTAGCAGTTTGTTTTTCCTTGGTACAAATTCTTCTGAGCCTTGAGATGTTTGAGCAAAACAACTTCCCTGACTAAAGTATGAGACATCCCCATATCCATCAATGTGTCAATAGTCATTCTAGGACCATCCATGATATTCCTTAACTCTATATTATTTTAATAAGAAGATACCTAGTCCAAAAGGTCCAAACCACCTATAGGAAATGTCTTCCTCCCTTTTTCTTTGTAAGGAGTAGACTTGATAGGAATAGGATGAACAAGAGCATTTGAAGTAGCTGGAAGAGAAATTATTGCAGCCCTTGGACCTAGTGGAATAGGAGACTTAGAACTAGATTCACCCTCACATTTCCTTGTGAAAGGTGGATTTTCTCTTGGAAGAGGAACATGAAAAGGTCTAGATAATTTTTCTCTATCAAAGGAATATGCTGGTCTAAATGAATGGAAGGTTGAAAGGAATACTTTTCCTTCCTTGGTGGTAAAGGAATATACCTTAGGACGTTGAGGAGATGAAGGCTTTGCTTCTTCCTCATCCAAAATGATAATTTGGGGTTGAGATCTTGATTTCCATTTTTTCCATCTTGTTGATGATTCTTATACTTTAAGAAGTTGAGAAGGTGAAGATTTAGTAGGCCTTTCTCCGATTCGGAGGTCATTTCTCTAAAGAGGAGACTAGTTATTTCAATTCATTCATCCTATGAAGAAGAATGGGAATTGTGTCTATACATAATCCTTCCCCAATATTTTGAAGGAATCTCCTTCCTAGTGAATTCTTCATTGTGGATGAAAGGAAATATGTTTATGCTTACACCTTCCATAGATGGCTTACTTTTGAGCTAGAATTGTTTCAATACCTTAGGAATTTTCTGATTTTCCCACCTAAAATGATAGAATTACATCATCCGAATGGAGGAGAAGATTGGGCTGATCCTAATAAGATTTTGAATCAATACTATATGAAAAACTTGGGAAGTCAATGCCCCATTGTAATCCTCTGGATATGCAATGTCAAACAACATCCTCAAAAATGCCTCGTCAGGACTTGTTAGGTCGAATATTTGATTCAAATATTTAGAGGAAATTTCTTTCAAGATGGGTGCCACTATCATTCCCGCCATATTGCAAATAAAGAAAACCACCATGATTTTTCACACTCAGAAAATATGTGAATTTGTAAAGGAAATAATATGCATTTATAGAAAATGTGAGGTTAGTAAGTTGAGTAGAGTATAATCATGATGATATGACCTCTAAGATTTGTATGTAATATCCACATGAAGGAAATAAGTTTAGAGGAAACTGACATTATGAAAAAGAGAATGGTTGGATTGATGTGATATAATCTATGTGAGAACATTCAACTCAAAAAGACATGAAAATGAGTGTATGTTGTTCGAGATGGATTCTCAAAAGTGAAAGGGATTACACATCAAATCAAACCATCCGAAGGTGCTTGAAAATAATTGAAAAGTATTTCTACTCACTTGAAAAGGAAATGATTAAACAAGTAATATTAGAAGGGAGACGTGGCATCCCATTCATTATAAGATAATGAAAAATATAAATCATGTGTATGTTTGTAACACCCATTAAAAACAACCCACTTGAGACCCAAGAACAACCTAGGATTAGTTAGAAAAATTATGGAATAATCATTTTTATTAAAAGAATCGACAACTAGTTTACAAGACAACAGATTGTCACTATGAGTTTTCGGAACAATTCTAATCCACTAGAATAGAATTTTCTTTTATTAATAATAAATAGAGGTTGTAAGGTCCAAAATTGAGGGTTAGAAGTTTCAAATAGGTTAAGAGGAAAAATTCCTCACCATACCCATTCTCTAACAGGCTTAAAGTTTCAACTTGATTTTTCTCATACTTAACAAATTAAAATTTTTCCTAAATTACTTCCATTGGATAGGAAATTTCCTCACCTTTCCAGTGATATAAATAAGTCCTCCTAACTCCTCATAAAACTCAAGTTATGGGCCGGTGGACCTTGGGAAGAAAATTTTCCCAAGGGCAAGCCTACGGGCCTAGGGGAGAAAATTTTCCATTGCGTGAGTCGGAGGAGTGGGGAAGAGTTTTGGAATTTTTCCCTTTTCAGGGAAAAAGTGAGATTTTCCTCCATGCACCTGAGGGCCTCGAAGAGGACACGTGTCGGCTTGAGAAAGCTCTGGTAGGAAGTCGGGCCATTGGAGAGATTTAAGGCATTAATCCTTTTGGGTCACAAAATGCTAAGGGATCAAATTGATCCGCGCCTCCTCTGACACCCAAGGTGCCATGTGTCAAGATCTAATTGGCACGGGAAAATGGACTTACGGGGACACATAAGAATTTTAGACTTTTGGGTTTGAAAATGCAAGGCAAAACTTCCGCCCAAGTCCACCTATCCCAAATGACGCCATGTGTCATCACCCTATTGGTTGTGGTGGTGGGGAGGTGGAGGAAACTAAGAAAATTTTCCCAAGATAAATTTAAAAGCACTAAGGTTGAAAAGGCGTTGCACCTCCGTCGTTGCCCCTCAAGGCCACGTGGCGCCACGATTGGCTACGAGACGAGGCGGAGCGGCGGGGAAAATTTAGATAATTTTCCCAATTTTTTAAAAAATTAAGTTTGAATTTTAAGCCCGCAAAAGGTGGCAAAGCGAAAAATCAACGTGGTAGGTACGTGGGGAAATTTTTCCAAAATTTTTTTTTGACAGTTAGATTAATTTTTGAAGCCAAAATGAAGTAAAACTTCAAAAGGCCATAACTTTTGATAGAAAGCTCGGTTTTGGGAAAATGAGGACTTTATGGAAATCTCTCGAAGCCCTCTTTGCATAGGAATCATTAATTTTATATTTTGATAAATTTTAAGGGGTAAATTTCATGAAAATTTTCTACAAGCTTAAACAAAGCAGAATGGTAATTTTAACTTGTAATTTTTTTCAATTTTATCTTCTCCTTCACTCAACATGCCAAACAAACATGGAGAATTATTATAAGAATAATTTAGGATGTATTTGGAAGGTAATTTTACTTGATTGATTTCCAATTCAAATTTTTACAACTTCAGATAGTAAAATAACTGTGAAAGGTTTGGGCCCAATTTTGCAATGTTTGAAGGATTTTTCCTTAAGTGTTTTAGTCCAATTGAGTTCATTTATATCATAACATGTTATATTTCAATGTTTCAATGTTATTTATTGTTTGGAGGTTGAAAGCTGTGAATTTTAGAGGAAGTATTTGCCAATTTTAAAATTCAAAACAGAGGTCAACTTCTAAAGGATACATTTATCATTTTCATCTCCCAAATATGGAAATTCATTTCTATTCTAGTCTAGTACATTTAGTTGTTTCAACAAACCATTTAATGGCTAAAATGTGAAGTATGATTTCCAATTTTAACATATTTCAAAAGAACAAAGTTAAATATATTTCCTTTATACGTATTCCTCATTTCAATTTTCCAAACAGAGATTTCATATCACAATTTGATGATCAATTTCAATACAACAATGTAAATTGATAAAGGTAGTGCAATATGTTATTGATTTCAACTATACAACTTTACATCTTTCAATTTCTTGAATGCAAATAACAAATTTCAATTTCTATATTTCAAATGAACAGTAAGATTATATATATCATTTTGAATTTTATAACTTTCATAGCTCAATACAAAGTATCTCTCTATTAAAAATAATATATAGATCATCCACTTCAATGTGGGAAGGATTTACAATGATATTTCATTTCACATGGAACTATCAAACTTTCTTTCTCCTCTACTCTAGAACAACATAAATTTCTCCTTATGGATCACAAAAAGGTAGGGGAAAGGAAATGCTCTCCATACAACCAAGACATCCAATAAAAGGAGAAGCCATACTTATTCATTAGCCCCCAAGCCCCAACCATGAAGTAATAGAATATGTGATTCAACTCATGGCAACAACAGGCTTCCACAAAACATACACAACATTTCACAATAAAACACAGTCCAAAACAAAATGTAGTTTTTACAACTACAATAACACATGCCAAGAAATAATAAGGCTTCACCAAGCAAGCCAAAGGAGCAAGAAACTATAGGGGATGCTACTTATTCCTCCCAAAGGGGAAATGGGTATCACAACCATTTTTCAAACCACCGAGATATAGTGTATCAACAACCTGGCATTCCTTATACCTCCCCCAAGTACCCCTTATTCCTCACATTTCCTTATACCTCCCTAACCTCTTATGGCACCCCATAACAAGTAAAGAAATCCAAGCTATTTCTTTGTAAGGTGGAACCCAAATTCCAACTCCCTCCACACTTATACCTCCCACAAAATTAACCTCATAGTCTTCTCCTACACCATTCCTAGGCCATCTACCAAAACATCCCACAAACATGCTAAAACATTCACACAATAACATGTACATTTATAAAGAAAAGGATTATTTCAAGAGCCAAGCTCTTACCTCTTCCTAATGGAGTTTTCCAAGTTCTAAAACAACAAGCTCTATCCCAATGCAATCAATCCAAACAGCCAAGCACAAACATGTAACAATCTTCCCAAAATCTCCTCCAAGGCAAGAGCTCCAATCAACAAGAAAATTCTCCCCAAGGAAGCATTCCAAAAGTTCAACAACCCAAAAAAGAAGCAAGGAGTTCCAATTTTATAGAAGAGGGAAGAGAAGAGGATGAGGTGGATCCATGTAGGATGCCACATCACACATCCTCAACTCCAACACAAAATTCAAATTCATTCTCCAATGCACAATAAAGAGGTGGGTGAATAATATGACAACTTACTTCCACACTCAAATCCAACCCACACCCCAAAGGACTGAAATTAAAATTATGTAAGAAAATTGCAATTAAAACCTACAAATTTTCTTCCCAAAATCCATTACAAAAGTCTAATTTTAACTCGCCAACCATAGGTAAGGTTGGTATGAAAATTTAAGAGGTATGGGACAAGTCTAACTTGTACCACAAGCCTCCAAAATCAGCCTCCAAGGAAAATTTCAGATTTCCAAGGGGGTGGAGTATTTCATACTCCAAAATCTGACTTACACAACTCTAACACATACTTACACATCCTTACACATCACTTACCACATTTAATACAAGAGCCAACAACTTCTATAATTACTTTCTTATATCCCAAAGTTTATTAATTTATTTATTTTAACAATATGATTACTCACATTAATTATCCACAATTAAAAGAATAATGAAAGGGGTAAATGCATCACAAAATAAACACATGCAAACAATAATAAAAAGGAACCACATTAATAAAAGAAAAACATAAAATCCTTTGGTTGAATTTAAAAGTGATCCCCCATGAGAATCCCTAACACTAACAAACACACACACAAACAAAACTAGTTACCATGGTGACCTTGTTGAGTTCATCTAGAATTCCAATGTGGTTGGTCTCTAATCCCCCGAAATTTGTTGTGATATTTTAACCTGCAAAACATAAATACCTCCTTCAGCCTCATGGCCATATCAAAACATCCAACATGATATAAATATAATCACAAAATCATCCATACATATGAATCACAACAACATCAAGGCAATTAACAATAACACTTACAATTTATATCAACAATTATATCATCATCATATAATGTCCATTTTCTAGGTCTACTCACAATATTAAAAATCATATGTCCAAACAACATTCATAATATATCCATGACAATTAGTATATCATCATTCACATATGAAGTGTCTCTAATAATCATCATGCATCATAAATAAATCAATATCAACAATACTCCATGGTCCAACATCTAACATCATACGAAATCAAAACCATAATAATGTCCATAATGTAATCAACAAAGATCAAGATCAAGATATCAAAAGGTGTCAAAGGGAAGTGGGCACTACATCCTCCTCCCCTTAGACTTGAATTCCTCCGGAAGTCACTTGGAAAAAATGTGGAAACTAAACTCGTAATAATTTAGAATCCTCCCATGTAGTTGCAGTCTTATTATATCCTGTCCCCTACACCTGACCTAATCAATCTCTCTACCTCGAAGGCCTGTGGTCCTATGATCTATAATGCAGATGGGCTCTCTTTGCCACACCGCCCCCGATCTTGCACCTATAATGATGTCTAATATAACACATGGGAAGGATCGCAACATATCTCCTAAGAATCGAAACATGAAACACATCATGTATGTGAGACAAGCTAGGTGGAAATGCTAGGTGGTAAGCCAAAGGGCTGATACACTCCAAGATCTCAAAAGGACCCATGAATCTAGGATCTAACTTATCACCTTTTCTATAATGGATAGGGATCTTGTGTGGCCTAACACAAAGGAACACCTTCATGCCCACATCAAAACTATGGCCAGTCCTATGCTGATCTGCATACTTCTTATGTCTGTCTTGCGCCTCCCGTAGTTTATTTCTCATCAAAATCACCTGCTACTCCATGTCCTGCAACAAATTTGGTCCAAGAGAAACCCTGTCCTCTAGCCTATCCCAGCTAAGAGGTGTCATGCACTCTCTACCATACAAAACCTGAAAAGGAGCTATGCCTATAGAACTCTGAAAACTATTATTGTAGGAAAACTCCACCAAGTATAGGTACTCCTCCCATCTAGACTGTTGATCCATCACATACATCCTGAGCATGTCCTCTAAAATCTAATTCACCCGCTCAGTCTATCCATCTGTCTCGGGGTGATATGCTATGTTGAAATTGATCTTTGTCCTAAGGGCATGCTGCATGGTAGTCCAAAAATGGGAAGTGTACAAAGGATCGTGGTCACTAATGATCTTCCACATAATCCCATGCAACCTGATGATCTCATCCAAATATACCCATGCCACTACTCTAGATGTATAAGTGGTCTTCACTAGAGAAAATTGAGCCACTTTTGTCAATTTATCAACCATGACCATGATGGTGTCGTGGTGATATTTTGACATTGGTATCCCAACAATGAAATCCATGGAAATGGTGTCCCACTTCCATTCCGGTATAGCATGAGGGAAAAGAAGGCCAGCTGGATGCTGATGCTTAGCCTTAACTCTCTAGCACTCTAAAAATCATGACACGAACTAGGCCATGTCTCTCGAATTCCTCTCTAATCATATAAATGTCTCAAGCTTGTGTGCATCTTCTTCACCCGGGATGTTCTAAATAGGGTGTAGGACGTGCCTCTACCAAGCTATCCTAACTCAAGCCTCCATCTCTGGGAACACAAATCTGACCTATGTGCCTAAGAAGACCATCGCCTCTAAGGAAAAACCATCAAACTTCCCTCAAGGGGTCTCTGAGACTCAATATCTACTCAAACTGTAATGTAGAAGCTATCAAGAGGAAGCTGCTAAAGAATCCTGCTCCACAAATCTGTGCTTATTAAGGTGGCCATAGCCACATGTCTCTGTCTACTGAGAACATCTGCCACCACATTCTCCTTCCCTTTCACATGCTCTATCTCCATATCATAATCACATAGCAAATCCATCCAATTCCGTTGATGAGCGTTGAGATTGGGATGCGTGAAGAGGTGGAAAAGACTCAAGTGATCTGTCCTAAGTGTGAATCTCCTGCCAAGAAGAAAATTCCTCCATTGAACTAAGGCGTGCACAACTACCACAAGCTCAAGATCATGAGTCAGATAATTAAGCTCATAATCCTTGAGTTTGCAAGACTCAAAAGCCACTACTCTTCCCTCCTACATCAACACACCTCCAAGGTTTGCCAACAAAGCATCGTGCAAATAAAGAACTCACCATGTGGATCGGATACTGAAAGGATAGCTGCTGTAGTGAGACACTCCTTCAGTGTCCTAAAGGATTTCTCACATCTGTCTGACCAAACAAACTTCTTCCCTTTCCACTAAAGGGAAGTGATAGGTGTCAATCCGAGAGAAGTCATGAATAAATCTCATGTAGTAACCTGCTAATCCCATGAAGCTACGCACCTCCATCATAGTAGTGGGTGCTGTCCAATCCATAATGGCTATAATCTTGGAAGGATATACCATGATACCTTCCCCAGAAATGATGTGACCCAAATACTACACCTCCATCTGAAATAACGCACACTTATCCAAGTTCCTGTAAAGTTGCTACTCCCAAAGACACTAAAGAACCTGGAAAAGGTTCCCCTCATGATCCTCACACGCACGTGAGTAAATAAAAATTTCATCAAGGAAGATGAGCATGAAGTGATCTAATAAGGTCCTATATACCCCATTCATCAAACACATAAATATTACAGGGGCATTAGTCAAACCAAAAGGCACCACTGTGAACTCATAGTGCTCGTATGTCATACTAAAAGTAGTCTTATGAATATCCACCTCCATAATCCTCAATTGATGATAGCTTTGAATTAAGATCAATCTTAGAGAAAATTTTGGTTCCCTTCATCTAATGAAATAAATCATCAATGCGTGGAAGGGGATAACAATTCTTGATCGTTACTTTTTTCAGCTGGCGGTAATCAATACACAACCGCAAGGATCCATCCTTCTTCTTCACAAAGATCACCGGTGCACCCTAAGGGGATACACTAGGATGGATAAGGCCTTCCTCCAAAAGGCTCTCAAGCTACAACTTGAGTTCACAAAGCTCGGGTTGGTCATCTGATAAGGTTCTCGTGAAATAGGCTCTACTCCCAGAACTAGATCTATATGAAAATCAATCTCACATGGGGGTGGTAACCCCGGTAGCTCCCCCAAAAATACATATGTAAACTCTCTCAAAATAGGGTGATCATCTAGTGATGGTCCACTAGACCCATCCTCGATCATGTCACCTTTGAGTGTAACATCATACATTTGGTAACCCCATCGTACACACCGCTTAAGTTGCATAGCATAGATTGTGTGAATAGAAACAGTCTCCCGACCCCTGAAATCACCGACTCAACTCCTAAAGCATCCACACAAGATATAATATTGTGGTAACAATCCACTACGGCCTTGTGTGTAGATAACCAATACATACCCAAGTTGACTCCATAATAGCCCAAAGGAAGGATACATAGATCCGGTAGTGGTGAAAGGTCTCAAATCCACCACACACTCCTTAACTAAGAAGTCTACAGAGATCTTGGCTCCATAAGCCATCTCAACATCCCAAATATGACCCTACCTACGGCATCAGCCTACATCACTCTACTAAAGATGGTACGATAAAATAATCAAGAAGTAGAATAAAAAAAATATAGGTAGGAATACCACCAATGTTACCTCGTAGTCTCAATAATCGTACTCGATGCTCACTTGGTGGTTCTTGACCACTACATACATCCTGTAATTATGCCCCATGTCACTAAAAGTAGGCTCTGTGATCTGTGTCTTGCCCTTATTGTTAGGGTTCTGTGGGAAATCTCTCCAAAAATGTCTAGTAACACCACAGCCAAAAAAACTGCCTGATCCTCTCCCTTGTGTACCAGGTCCAGTCAGTACTTTGGAGGTATGTGGTGTGGATCTTAATGATCTAGCTATATTCTCGTTGAGGTCTCTATTGGTGAGCCCTCTTGAGTGAGCTCTCTAGGCACCCTGTGTCCTGATGGAACCCCTAGGAGGAGGCCCATTACTCCGACCTCTCTATGCATCAAACCTCTGAGGAGGTCTATGAGGTGGGTGGGACTGCTGCTGTTGCTGGGGTCTAAAAGATGACTGTGTTGAACCCTTTCCACCATGAGGAAGAGGTACTGATCCCCTCAATCTGTTGTCTTGCATCTAATGTATGTGGCTTCGGATTCAGTCTCTAGCCTACTGGGTCTTTCCCGATTCTCCTCTCCTATACAGGCCTTCTCGATGGCCTCAGCTAATGTCTATAGAAAATGGATCCACACTGCACCTCCAATGTCTAGATTCAAACCCTAGATGAACCTATGGATTTGCACTTGCTCATCCTACATGTACTCAATATACTGGAGTAGATCTAGAAATCTAGTCTCATACTTAGCCATTGTAAGAGATGCCTATTGGAGGTCATGAAACTCATCTATCCGCTGATGTATGAACCTATGTGACAAATATCTACTCTGAAAATGCTCCTCAAAGATCTCCCATGTAACTATCTCAGAATCAACATGGAGCTTCTGATCCTTTGTCCTCCACCAGACACCAACTCCATCCCTTAGTAGATGGATCGCAACATGAGATTTCGTGTTGCTAGAACAAGGAAAGAGCTTGAAGCATCTGCTCAAGCTCACCAACTAGGCCTCTACCTAAAATCACTAGAATAATGTGATGGTCAAAGCTTCAAGATCTCCTTGATGTGATTTGTAGCTTTGGTCTGATGAGCCTCTGGGTCTCTTTGCATGCTCATCCCTAAGCCTAGGGCTCCGAGACCTCTCTCTATGCTCTGAAACTTGGTCACCCTGTCCCCTCTGTGGTGACTCTACCCTGGCTGACTCTGCATGGGAGTTCTCTCCTCCATGCTCCTCGTTGGGTTGAGGAGATACCGACCCTCAATGGAAGGGACTTTGTCATGTCTAGCTGCATGTCCTCCTACTGATCCTCCGCATAGAGAGACATTAACTTCGAAGAGTTTGCAAAATCTGGGGTAGGGTGGCTACTACAACATGATCAGGTGGTGATAAGTCTGGGTCTATGTGAAAATTCCCCTCGTCTCGTCTGTGCCTCCTGCATAGACCAAGGTGAGATTTAGTTCATTTTTCTAAGTTTTATTCAACTTCCATGTTTACTAAAATATGTAATTTCTAAACTAGGTTGTTTCCTAGATTT
Source organism: Taxus wallichiana var. yunnanensis (assembly GCA_018340775.1). Lineage (NCBI taxonomy): Eukaryota > Viridiplantae > Streptophyta > Pinopsida > Cupressales > Taxaceae > Taxus > Taxus wallichiana. The sequence goes on along the minus strand of CM031235.1, from coordinate 585,694,948 downwards.
AAAAGTGTACTAGGTTTAAGTTGCATGTCTCAAATTTTTTAGTGTGCCCAATGGTCCAAGCTTTTGAACCACTACTCTGATACCAAGTGTAACACCCATTAAAAACAACCCACTTGAGACCCAAGAACAACTTAGGATTAGTTAGAAAAATTATGGAATAATTTTTTTATTAAAAGAATCTACAACCATGTTACAAGACAACAATTGTCACTAATAGGTTTTGGAACAATTCTAATCTACTAGAATATAATTTTCTTTTATTAATAATTAATAGAGGTCATAAGGTCAAAAATTTAGGGTTAGAAGTTTCAAATAGGTTTAGAGGGAAAAATTCCTCACCATACCCATTCTCTAATAGGATTAAAGTTTCAACTTGATTTTTCTCATACTTAACGCATTCAAAATTTTCTGAAATTACTCCCATTGAATAGGAAATTTCCTCACCTGTCTAGTGGTATAAATAATTCCTCCTAACTCCTCATAAAACTCAAGTTATGGGCCAGCAGACCTTGGGAGGAAAATTTTCCCAAGGGACGAGCTGGGCCAAGGGGAGAAAATTTTCCCTTGCACGGAGTTGCTTTGGAGTGGGGAAGAGTTTTGGAATTTTCCCCTTTTCAGGGTAAAAGCATGATTTTCCTCCACGCACCGCAGGCCCAAAGAGGACACATGTCGCTTGAGAAAGCTCGGTAAGAAGTCGGGCCGTCGAAGAGATTTAAGGCATTAAACATTTTAGGTCACAAAACGCTAAGGGATCAAATTGATCCACACCTCTTTCGATGCCCAAGGCACCATTTGTCAAGATCTGATTGGAGTGGAGAAAACAGATTTGTGGGGACACATCATATTTTTGGAATTTTGGGTTTGGAAACGCAAGGGGAAAAACTTCCCACGCACCTCCGCCTATCCCAAATGATGCCACATGTCATCACCCTATTGGTTGCAGGCCGGCGGGGATGCGGAGGAAACTAATAAAAATTTCCCAAGAAAAATTTAAAAAGCACTAAGGTTGAAAAAGGTGCCACACCTCCGTCGTTGCCCCTCAAGGCCATGTGGCAGCTTCTGATTGGCTCATGGGACGGCGGGGAAAATTTGGAAAATTTTCCCCAAATTTTTTAAAAATTTATGTTATAATTTTCAGCCCGTAAAGGCGGAAAAGGGAAAAAGTGGGACAGTGGGTCCGCGGGGGAAATTTTTCCAAAATTTCTTTTTGACAGTTAGATTAATTTTTGAAGCCAAAATGAAGTAAAAATTTAAAAGGCCATAACTTTTGATAGAAATCTCGTTTTTTGGAAAATGAGGACTTTCTGGAAATCTCTCGAAGCCCTATTTTTATAGGAATAATTAATTTTAGATTTTTATAATGTCTAAGGGGTCAATTTCATGAAAAATTTCTACAAGCTTAAACAGAGCAGAATGGTAATTTTAACTTGTAATTTTTTTTCAATTTTATCTTCTCCTTCACTCAACATGCCAACAGGACATGGAGAATTATTATAAGAATAATTTAGGATGCATTTGGAAGGTAATTTTACTTGATTTATTTCCAATTCAAATTTTTACAACTTCAGGATAGTAAAATAACCGAGAAAAGTTTAGGCTCAATTTTGCAATGTTTGAAGGATTCTTCCTTAAGTGTTTTATTCCAATTGAGTTCATTTATATCATAACATTTTATATTTCAATGTTTCAATGTTATTTATTTTTTCAGAGTTCAAACTATGAATTTTAGAGGAAGTATTTGTGAATTTTAAAATTCAGAACAAAGGTCAACTTCTAAAGGATCTCATTTATCATTTTCATCTCCCAAATATGGAAATTAATTTCCATTCTAGTCTAGTACATTTAGTTGATTTAACAAACCATTCAATAGTTAAAATACAAAGCCTAATTTCCAATTTTAACATATTTCAAAAGAAAGAGTTACATATATTTCCTTCATGCGTATTCCTCAATTCAATTTTCCAAACAAAGATTTCAAATCACAATTTGATGATCAATTTCAATACAACAATGTAAATTGATAAAGGTAGTGCAATATTTTATTGATTTCAACTATACAACTTTACATCTTTCAATTTCTTGAATGCAAATAATGATTTCAATTTCTTTGTTTTAAATGAAAGCAACAAAGTATATCTTTCACATTTCAAATTTACAACTTTTATAGCTCAATACAAAGTATCTTCCCATTACAAATAATATAGAGATCATCCACTTCAACATGGGAAGGGTTACAATGAGATTTCATTTCACATAGAACTGTCAAACTGTCTTTCTCCTCTGCTCGAGAATAGCAACATAAATTTCTCCTTTTGGATCACAACAAAGGCAAGGGAAAGGAAATGCTCTCCACCCAACCAAGACATCCAATGAAAGGAGAATCCATCCTTCTTCATTGGCCCTTGAGCCCCAACCACAAAGCAATAGAAGATGTGATTCAACTCATGGCAACAACAAGCTTCCACAAAACATACACACAACATTTTCACAATAAAACACAGTCCAAAATAGAATGTAGTTTTTACAACTACAATAACACATGACAAGCAATACTAAGGCTTCACCAAGCAAGCCAAAGGAGCAAGAAACTATGGGGATGCTACTTATGCCTCCCAAAGGGGAAATGGGTATCACCACCTATTTTCAAACCACCAAATATAGTGTATGAAAAACCCTGACATTTCTTATACCTCCCCCTAGCACCCCTTATTCCTCACATTTCCTTATACCTCCCCAACCTCTTATGGCACCCCATAACAATTAAAGAAATGCAAGCTATTTCTTTGTAAGGTGGAACCCAAATCCCAACTCCCTCCACACTTATACCTCCCTAAAAATACACTTATACCTCCCACAAAATTATCCTCGTAGTATTCTCCTATACCATCTATCGAAATAGCCCACAAACATGCTAAAACATTCACACAATAACATGTACATTCATAAAGAAAAGGATTATTTCAAGAGCCAAGCTCTTACCTCTCCATGATGGAGTTGTCTAAGTTCCAAAACAACAAGCTCTATCCCAATGCAATCAATCCAAAAACCAAGCACAAACATGTAACAATCTTCTGAAAATCTCCTCCAAGGCAAGAGTTCCAATCAACAAGAAAATTTACCCCAAGGAAGCATTCCAAAAGTTCAACAACCCAAAAAAATCAAGGAGTTCCAATTTTATACAAGAGGGAAGAGAAGAGGATGAGGTGGATCCATGTAGGATGCCACAGCACACATCCTCAACTCCAACAAAAAGTCAAATTCATTCTCCAATGCACAATAAAGAGGTGGGTGAATAATATGAAAATTTACTTCCACACTCAAATCCAACCCTCACCCCCAAGGACTGAAATTAAATTATGTAAGAAAAGTGCAATTAAAACTTACAATTTGTCTTCCCAAAATGCATTACAAAAGTCTAATTTTAACTCTCCAACCATAGGTAAGGTTGCTATACAAATTTAAGAGGTATGGGACAAGTCTAACTTGTCCCACAAGCCTCTAAAATAAGCCTCCAAGGACAAATTCGGATTTCGAGGGGTGGAGTATTTCATACTCCAAACTCGACTTACACAACTCTAACACATACTTACACATCCTTACACATTACTTACACATCACTTACCACATTTAATACAAGAGCCAACAACTTCTATAATTACTTTCTTATATCCCAAATTTGATTAATTTATTTATTTTAACAATATGATTACTCACATTAATTTTCCACAATTAAAAGAATAATAAAAGGGTTAAATTCATCACAAAATAAACACATGAAAACAATAATAAAAAGGAACCACATTAATAAAAGAAAAACATAAAATCCTCCTTCACCTCATGCCCATATCGAACATCCAACCTGATATAAATATAATCACAAAATCATCTATACATATGAATCACAACAACATCAAGGCAATCAATAACATCACTTACAATTTATATCAACAACTATATCATCATCATATAATGTCCATTTTCTAGGTCTGCTCACAATATCCAAAAATCACATGTCTGAACAATATTCATAATATATCCATGTCAAATAGTATATCATCATCCACATATGAAGTGTCTCTAATAATCATCATGCATCATAACTAAATCAAGATCAACAATAATCTATGGTCCAACATATAACATCATACTAAATCAAAACCATAATAATGTCCATAATGTAATCAACAGTATCAAGATCAATATCAAAAGGTGTCAAAGGGAAGTGGGCACTACAAGGTTCCTCTACAGAAAAACACGAAAGTAGAATATTTTCAAAAGAATAATAATAGATCATTTATATGTTATATATAGGGGAGTATTATTTTGAAGATTCATACTTTTGGGGGAAGAGAAATATGAGAGGAAATAAATTGTATATATGTGAGAGGAATGTTCTCGCATGAAAGGGGGTTAAATTTTTCTAAGATTTTAGAGAAGAAAGGAGAAAACCAATTTGTATTGTCTTTAAGTTGAACTAATCTGAGATACCTGAGAGTTTCTTCATCTATTCCCAAACCTTCTCGCCAAGATGATTGCGATGTATAGTCATTGGTAAACATTGAGGTCATAGGTGTTGTGTCCCCTTGTTGAAGTGTTGGTGTTTCTTGAATTAATTTGTGTGTACTCTCATGAGCAATGTTATTTTGTTTCAAGATGAATTACTTTGAATCAATTATCTACATTCCTATTGCAATCTTGTGTTGTTAATTTCTCTAAATTACATAGTCTTAGTCTAAATAGTGACAATTTGGCAACTGCAACTGCATTATTGATGGAGATTTCCTTCATGCTGCAATAAACAGTTTTAAATTCAAGTTGTATTTGTCTGATTTAGGATTTTTGTCAGTTCTTGAGGGTATCTTGAATGTATTTGATCGAAATTGTCAACATTTTATTGAGAATTTATCATGATATTTTATGTTTAGGTTCTCAAAGTTTTTGTGAAATCCTATATTCTTGGGCTTCCATGAATGCAAACCTTATGGTTGGATTGATTTGAATTATGTGATATGTATTTTGCATCTAGAATAATTATGTACAACATTTGCTAAGGTTCATTTAAGTATTTTGTATAATAAACTTTATCTTTCTTAATATCCCATAAATACATCAAGATCACAATCAATAACCATTTGATCCATCTAAATTACCCATGCTTACCTTATTTATATAAAAATGCTAAGGAAATTTGTTATTTCTGTCCATCCTTTATCAAAAATATGCAGAAGCAAGCTGGAATTATCACTATCTTTAGTAACCTGAGCCTTGTTTAGGAGACATATGCATTTTCTAGTGTGATAACTCGTGAGAGTTAGATAATGTCTACATTGACCATGTCTTCTTGAGGTTTCCTTTTCAAATCCCTAAGAGAGTCTAAAATATTGTTATCCCATCCATTCTTCTCACAAATACAAGTTACAAAATGGGTCCTCTCACCTGTTTGCAAGCAGAACCTAAAGTAGTAGGGTAGGTCATACCCTTAGTGAGGTGTTATCTAACATTTCCCAAGTCAAAGTGATAAAGATATTTCTAAATTCATCCCCGGATATAAAACGAATTAAATCCTGGTTTGTCTTTCTCTAAGCATCATGCTTAGCTTGTTGATATTTCTTGGCTCTCAAGGTGGTGTAGATTTGGGTAGCAACATATGGGATGTACAAGGGCGTAATGTCACATGTATGTGCAAGAATGTGAAGATGAGAAGATTCCCCCAACATTAGATGGGAATATACAAAGGAAAATCCCACATGTATATACAAGAGGAAGATAATTCAAATTAAGGCCAAGACAAATAGTTTTAATGTGATGATGAATGCAAGACAATGAAGAACTAATAAGGAGCGAGCATGCCCCCAGTGTAAGTTGGCCATGGAACATATGATAGAAAAGAAGCATAAGATTATTTTTTTTAAAGAAGGGAAAAATATTCCCTCAAACATGGTAAAAATCAAATATAATAAACATGAATGTTCTGAAATAATTAGAAGAACAATGAATTTTATGAAAGGATATGGAAAATGTTGCTATAATATTAGCGAAAAAAAAGTGATTAGCTAAAGGCATAAATCATGAGACAAGATATGGACTAAAACAAGAGTATGAATAAGGTCCAAAAATGACACTTGGTAACATACTAATCCTATTAAATCATTGAGATCTAGTGTGTACACATGAAGATCTATTACCTCTTGGAGGGAATATTTGATAGAAAACTAGTGAAGATGCCCTAGAAAATGTGTAGGAATGATTTATTTTCAAATTTGATTTGTGAATGGATGGTGGAAAGAGAGCCGTACATTTCTCCTCTCTGCCAACCAAGCATCCATAGCCCTGACAGAGATGTATTCGATTCTAATCGCAACATTTCTCTACTTTCGAGATAGGCATCCATAGCCCGGTAGAGATATTGGAAATACCCCAAGAGAGAGTTGTATATCAATTAGTTTTTGATTAATTTTTTTACTTTCGAAAAATTATTTCAGCTCTCTCGATTATTTAGATAAGGGGTTAAGAGCCACTAATGGCTTGATGGAAGGATGTATAAGTGATTGCGATGATGACATTGGCTTGTGTTAACAAATACACCCAAAATTTCTTAACAAAAATTTTATTATATGTATATAGTGATAGGATCTTTAAGATGGCAGTCATTCTTAAACTTACCAAGGTGATGAAAGACCAAGTTCAAGTGAATACCATAGAGATAAATGTCACAACATGCATGTGAATAGACTAACCAAAATATCATCGAAGGGATGAAAATGGTGGATGACTTACAGAGGAATATCAAGAAAGGGAAGAAATAACATCCATGTGTATGCAATACCTGATTGCAATGTTTGATCTTTGTACCTTTGATTTTTAATGTTTTCTCATTTTTTATATTTTTGAAATTGGGACCAATAATTTCAATCGACGTGATAATATCCAAAAAAAATTGTAATTTCCTTGATAAGGGAAACTAGGTGTGTTTGATTACTAAGAGTCATATTATCCCTGATCTCGATGATCATGGTGAGATCAAACTCAACAAATGACTACAGTTTATTTTGAAACACATATTTCATATGGGGAAGCTAGAATTCCCTATCCATACATTTATGAACTTTCGTCATACTTGATGGTTGCATTGGTGTGCATTTTTGAACCATGTTTGTTTATAAACTTTATAATCATTTTATTATTTTGGGAGCTTTGGATATCTTGGAATTTTTATCTTATCTTGATGACAAAACTATTTGGGTTTCCTATAAGTTGATATGTGACTTTTCCGATCCCGAGAATTGGGAGAAGAAAGTGAATGTTTAGGATTGATGTGAAAATGAAGGTGGGATTTCCATAATCATTGATAGAGGGATAATGTGATGGATGAAAATTATATTGTCTAATAATCAAAGAGGATGGGCTACTGGGAGGTGTCCCATAGATCGAATATGACAAAGCTACTTAGGATGTGGCCTTCGTATAGAAGATAATGGGCTACTCGAAGGTGTCCCATAGCTAGAAGAGAATGAAGGGCTACTAGGATGTGTCCCAAGAATAGTGTTCAACGTATCAACAATCCCTTCCAGCTACTTGCTAATGTCATCAAGCACATCCATTCTTTGCGTGACTTGGGGGTACAACTCCTTGCGCTAATTTTTGACCAAACCTTGTAAGGTTTTGATTGATTCCATTTTATTTTCAACTTAGGTCAGGATATTATCCCGCTCTGCCCTATTTCCTTTGATCTTTTCTTGGAATTATTTTAGAACCACCTCATGTGCAGCAACTAATATACTTGCTACTCTATCCCTATTAGCACAATTATCATACACAACCTCTGTTATGCACGTGGTGGTCTATACAATGACAAGGAGTTTAGAATATCATGTCATTGTCTCCCCAATCTTTAGATTCTCTTCTTCTTTTTGGCATGCAAAAAACTATTTTGTTGATTCTAAACTGAGTGGCCACCTTTCCATGGTGAGGATGCATGTTAATTATTCCAAGCATTACAATGTTGACTCGTATCTCTTCTCGGAGGTAATAGTCTGGGTGTTTCGGGATAATGGCATTCATGATCATTTCAATTTTATTGTACACCTCTCACACCTTTTCCTTTACCTCCTTTAGTTCACACCTTAATTGTGCGCTCATCAACTATTCTTGTTTTAGTTCCTTTCTCCTCTCAATGATTTCATCCTCCTTCTCTAGTTATTCTTCTAGGAACCTTACCTTAACATTCCTTCCAAACAACCTTGCCTCGAACTCAACCAATACTGTTTTAGGGCGTTGCGGAATTGCTCATACGATAAATTTTGAGTGTTTACTAGCTGATTATCCTTTTTCTTTGGTACCTTCATCATCCCGACTAACCTCGAATTCAGGTTCATAAACACAAGACTTAAAAACCCAAGATAACATCTTCCTCATTCATGGGTATATGCCTTCTTCTTTGAATGGAGACCATGCAAGGAGTTGGTCTGCGGGGATGGTACTCTGGAAGTGTGCATGTAGTACCTTACTTGAATTGTTTATGTAACTCATCCCCTGCTCTTGTGCCACTACCATACTCTTCCCTCCTATGTGTGATGCCTTCAAAAGCTTATTGCTAAGTTGGGATCTCTGCCCATGCTCCCATACTCTTTCCCTACACTTTCCTCTTCTATCTCCTTGAGTATCTCATCAGTGCTTCACTCCACTTCCTACTCCACTAAATCCTTTATTATTCCCACTACTTCTCTTTCCATGGCCTCTTTTATTTTCTCCTTGGTGAGGCTCGGGGTTCTTTGATCCATCGTATTCACTTCCTCACTCTCCTATTTTCCTGAGCACCTTCCTCTTATCCATAATTTTATTCATCTTTGGATTCATGCACGTTATACACTAGATGGTCTTGATCCTCCTCATGGTTATCATCATCCCTTTCACCTCTATATGCCTCCAGGCTATCCTTTTATTTTGAGTCATCCTTCTCTACTACCATCTAATTCTTCCTAACTCGTGATTCTAGTATATGAGACTCTTCCTTTTCTTCTTCTTATGTAGGTCAATCATTCCTTGACAATCCTCCTTGTGTAGGAGGCTCCTCTTGCTCTAGTTCCTCTTCCTCGGTGATGTTTCTTTTTCCTTAACGGGGACTACTTCCACCATACATATGTACTTGGCTTCACACCGACTCTTGTGTGCCCACCAATTGTTTTTTTGTACATTTGGTGCTTTCTTCTTTGGAACCTCTTCTTTGTCCATCTTTCTTGGCGTGGCCTTATTTCCTCCAGTGGGGTCTTTTGGGATGGAGACGTCACTCTCTAAGTAGGCACCCTTCTCATACTTTATCCCGATTTGTAGGTATACCCTTGTTCTGCATCCTCCTAGCAATTGTCATCATCATTGGTTTTGTCATGCGCACCTCATGGGAGACATAATTCTCCACATAAACATGCTTCTTGGGGTATACTATCTTTCTGCATAGGTCATGGTGGTCTTGGTCCACCTTGTTGAGGTCAAACCTTAGTATTTTCCTCCTTGAAGTGATTGACCCCTACTTGAAAATATTGCACAATGAAAGAGAAAGGCGGTTTGCACCATGGACTCTTGGTCCCATCTTTCAATTTGAATCTACCAATGCAGAAATGTTGGTATATATAAAACTCAAAGCATCTCTTTATACTATCACTAACAATTGTTCAAGTATCCTCCATTCTACCCTAGATGCATCGCGCATCCTCTTGTGCCATTTCTCAAAGCGAGCCTTATGGGGGGCATTTGTCATGGTGTCACAACCGTATTTTTCCAAAAAAATCACAAGGGAAGGGTCTTCTTATGGATACTCCCATAAAAAATTCTCTATCCCATCGGGAACTCCAATATCTAAGAAGATGATGGTGAGGACAACATTCCCAAACATGATCTTCTCTCCTTCATGTGGCATCGATGATTTTTCTTCGCAATAAAGGAGGACAAGTTATAAATGGTTCCTTCCATAATCTTCTGGAACACATTCAACCAGGCCTTGTTTATATATGTCCACCTCTCTTTCCCATTCAAATTAGATACCAAGTGTGTGGCCATCCTCATCACTGGGTCAGAGATATCTAAAATATCGAAGTAGCGCGAGCCCTTCTTATATTCATAATCCTATATTGTCTCCTTGATGACTTCCTTTTCCTCCATGTCATAATCCAACAACTCCCTTAAGTATACAAGGTGAGTAAAATTAGAGATTAGTTGAGGGGTTATGCGCCTTCTACAACCCGTGAAGTAGAAATGGTCCTTGTGCATGCATGACATCAACCATTGGTACAGTCACTTGGGTTTTCCAAAGTAGGGTAACTCATAAATTTGTAGCAACCCAACCTTCTCCAACTTTACCTTCACCTCATCATCATAGATCAACATTCCTTCTAGATGTCCTTTTATCTATTAGGAAAACCAATTCTAATGCCATCTCCTTCTCGGTGGTGCTTGTGCAATGGTTTTAATCACTCACTTCCATCTTCCTTACATGGGATACCCATTCTTTTCCTAAAGAACACACCATATGGGTATTACATCTCTGCATACCACTCTTTATTGAAACTAGTGGCGGAAGTTTGTTTCCCCTTGCCCTTTCCCTTCTTTGGTGAGACGGTTTCCTTCTTTGGTGCCATTTTCTTGTCGGGTTAAAAACAAACTCTTCCTTGCTCCTCTTCCTTACTCTGCTCAAATATGTGGCTCAACTTCACAAAGAATCCCTTTACTCTCATGCCCTAGCTACAGAACCCTAACCTGGACAACCCTTCCATAAGACGGCATACTCTTCTGAACCCTTCTTCCCTACCCCTGTGTACTTTCTCCACTCGATTTGGAAATCACACTAGTCACACACTCATATTTTCACAATTCCTCCTTTACATGAATTTTTCTTCATATATTCCTTAGTTCATAAGAGCTCTTCAATATCATTATAACTAGGTAAACAATAATGTGCCCGACCTTCCACTAATAGCTTTTTCTTCTCTCCTGTAATAAATGTTATGCCACCTAACAACATACTTAGCGTTAAATGTGATTTTTACACTAAATCCAATCTTAAGTGCTCTTACCCACACGCCGTATCCTATGCAAAAATCCTTACAACCTTCCGGCATATAAAAATAATTATCGGCGAAGATTCTTACGCGTGCGTTTGCGTACAAAGGTACTTCTTCTTCCCTTGACCTAATTTTTTTCCCTCACCTACCTCATGTCTTTCATGCACTTTTCATCCTTTGTACGTGGTATTTGTAAATCTATCCTGACACCAAAATTCCTTGTCCACCTTTTCCATTCATGCTCTTCTACCTTATGCATGTTTTATCCTTTAATTTGGGCCATCAAAACACAACTACTACTAACTTACATTTTGTGTCGCATTACTCCACCCCACACAAAAATAGATGTGCGGTCCTCTACACATACACAACCTTTTGAAAGTAATAATTGTTCTTGGTGCACAAGGCACACAAAACAACACAAACAAGAGGAACAAACAACATGAAAGGGAAACACAAGGAAAAGAAATGAATTAGAGGAAATCCTAGACTAAATGGCAATACTTCCTTATTTACAAATACAAGGAAGATTTATTTATAGTAGGGATTCATCTTAATCCCATTGAAATGGCCTAGTAACCATGTTCCATCAAGCGTTTGTAGTGAAAGCACCTAAATCAAGGATGTACGAGATGATATATGGCCCTAACCAATGGAATTTTAGTTTCCTAGGATGGTGTAGGAGCTTGGAATCATATAACAAAACCATCTTCCCAACCTCAAATTGTTTATTTTTAATATGGCGATCATGTCATTATTTATGGCATCTTTTTTCATTCTTCTTACTCCATCTACCAAGTGATCACTTTTCATCTAACTACATTAATTTCTCCATGCACTCTTGAATTGCTTATTCATCATCTAACCCTCCTGCATACGTAATACATAGTGATGGTAGCATAAATTCAATCAATAGAAAAAACTTTGTGCCAAAAACCAACTGAAATGGTGTGGCTTTGTTCAATATCTTGTAGGTTTTCCTGTATGCCCATAGAACGACTAATACCTTGTCATCCCAATCTTGTCTTCCCACATCATAAATTTTAGTTAATGTGTGACTTAGGATTTTGTTAAATGCCTCAATAGTTTCATTAGCTTATGGGTGATATGGGTTAGTCTTATGATGGGCCACCATGTATTCAGACCAAAAATGTTGATTGTTTCATTCAAAAATGTGTACCCCTGTCATTAGTCAAGCTTAAAGAACATCCATACCTGCTAATTATTTTCTCCCATAAAAATCTAGTAGCCATCATTTTTGTACTGAGTCCCTTGTAGGTGCTACCTCCTCCCACCTTGTTAAGTAATCAATGTAAGTGATGATATAGCGTGAACCAGTCCTTCACGCCATATGTGATATTGGTCCTACAAAATCAATTTCCCACTTTTCAAATGGTTTTGCACTGGCTATAGGTCTCAAGGGCATCTCATCCCTTTTTCTAGACTTGCTAAGGCACTCGACAATGGTCATAGACCTTACAAAATTTAATGAAATCATGGTATATACTTTCCCACCAAAGCCCTTCCAAGAATATCTTCTACGTTGTGGAATTCTCTGCATAGTTCCCTCCTGAAATCCCATTATGTGATTCTTCCATGATTGTAACGTGCTCATGTTCTAACATGCATTGGCATAGAACCTCATCACGGGATAAATTGTAAAAGTCTTTGCTAATTAGCATGTAGGAAGCGACGCATATAGCTAACTCTTTCCTTTCCAAATATTTCATTCCTTCCGGTGCCACACCTATTTTGAGAAACACAAAAATATCCTCTAAGTTAGAGGGCACATGCCACATTATAAACAGTTTTGCATTTAGAATAGCATCCTCAATGCTCTACACGTCCTCCCCGAGTCAATTATTTACAAATGGTCAGGCCCTAAGTTACTCTTTCCTATTTTCACAACAATCAGTAAACTCAAACTCTTGAAATAACATGTCCCACCGACATATGCGCCCTTGAAAAATGGTCTTGTTCACCAATTACTTCAAGGCCATGTGATCTATGTAAAATATGAAGGGTTTTTCCATTAGATATAACCTAAACTTATACAGTATGTGGATCATTGAAATTACTTTGTGCTCAGTAGTGGTGTAGTTATCTCTACTAGTGTCAACTTCTTACTTGCAAAACAAAGGGTGTGATCAATAATATCTTCTCCGGGTTATGCAAGGACTACTCTAATGGCTATCTCGAGGCATCAACATGCATATGGAAAGGTTTATCCCAAGAGGGAAACCATAATATGGGCACAGTGAAAAGTATATCCTTCAAAGTGTCAAATGTCATCTATTGCGCCTCTCCCGGTGAAAGGCACTCTTGTGTTTTAGTAAATTTTCCAATGGTGCGATTATCTTGGTATACCAATTGATAAATTTATGGTAGTACACTATATGCCCAAAGAATTTGTGCACTATTCTCTGACTTATAGGTTCCCCCAACCCTAAAATAACAACAACTTTGGTGGGATCCACCAACAAACCTTCCTTGCATATGATATGCCCCAAAAGAGTCCCAAATGGAGTAGCAAAAACACATTTCTTAATGTTGAGGGATATCCTCAACTACCAACATCTCTCAAACATTAGCCTCAAATTATCACAATGGTATTTCACTAGTCCATACATCATCCAGTCATCAAGGTAGACTTGCAGAAACTTATGGATAAAATCCTGAAATGCCTGGACCACTATGCGTGAAAACATAGCCGGTGTGTTCTTAGGTCAAAAGGCATGACCGTATAGGAAAAACTTCCCCATTCAGTGGAAAAAGTTGTCTTCTCTTGGTATTATTTAGTAATTCTAACTTGATGGTATCCTAAGAATCCATCCGTGAAGGAATAGATCTCACGCCTGGCCACTCCTTCCATAATATCCTTGGTAAAAGGGGTTGGAAAAGGATCAATTACACATACTACATTTAAGTCCCTGTAGTCAACACAGATCCTTATCCTTCCATCCTTTTTAATACTGATGACCATGGGGCTTACCCATTTTGATTCCTCCATAGCTTCAATGATTCTTGAAGTGATCATCTTGTATATCTCCTCCTTAACCTTGACGTGAAGATTCAGATTCATTTGATAAGGCCTCTTCGGATCAGGCATGCACCTTCTTTCAAATTGATCTTCATCTCCCCAAGGAGTGGTGAATTCCTTTAAGCTCATGGTACCCATGTGGAAATAAATCTTAAAACTCATGCAATAGATCAATGATCTTTAAGACTTCCTTCTTCAACCAATAGTCTCTAATAGTGGCCTCCTTAGGTTCAACCTCCGAACCAATGTTAACCTTCTTTTTTTTTAGGGGTTCATGGTAGTTGCATGCTTTCTCATTAGTACTATCAATATCTTCATGCGTACCTTTAGTATGGTTGACATCCAAACTCTCCATCTCTTCCCCATCTATTATGTATACCATATTTCCCTTTTCTTTCTCCATGCACACGCACTCAATCTACACCTCTTATGACTCTTATTCATCAAAATGCAATTCCAAACTAGGTTCACCTAATAGCTCTAGTATTCTATCTTCTATAATTACACTATCTCCCATCATTAGGTGTTTAAAAATTGCAGTTCTCTATCCACCGATGATTTAGTACTCAATACTCAAAAGATTGAAGGAGGTCATCTGTCAATTCCTTCCGATTTCGGTCTAGCGGCACATTTTGTAGTGAATATACCATGTGCTGCACAACCTTATAAGGTGGAATACAATTATGCACCTATAAAGAAGGTGGCCAAGTCTCCATGCCTTTCATCCATTCTTTTCACATATGCTTAGACATGGGACGAGGCGTGTTCCTTCCCATGGTAGTATTGTATTGCAATGGGGGCATTCCTTTGGGAGAACCTAATGGAAAACATGATTCTCACCTCGCGCCACTCTAGAAGGCTATTGTGGTGAGTCACCCACCAACCCGTTGTGGTCCTAATAAATTTATGGCTAAGCATCCCTCTTCTTTTGGCCTCATTTCTCCATTGATCCTCCATTTCTGTAAGAGATCATCGGGGTTGGCCCCTTAAGATAAACATGGAAAATTCTTCCCTCCTAGGTTCGACTAAGTGTGCCTTCGTTACCCTTGTCACAAAGCCACTTAGTTGTCTCGCTAATTAACTCATAAATCTCATGCACCCAATTTTCACATGCCACACTAGTTGTATCACTCATGGGTGGGCATATTTGAACTGAATAACTCCTTCTGTAGGGTGAATCACCTTAGGGTCCCTGATAGAGTGCACATAGATCCTGTCAAGAAATTATTCTCCCAAGGGATCGGTATATGGTGCCGATTTTCCATCGAGATAAGAGGATTATGACCCTCTCCTCCTTATTTTCAAAACTTATGTATCCCTTATTTAATCTTAGGTCAAGTATTAATCTTGTAACACCAAGGGCACCCAAGTAATGCTAGAATTTTTTTGTCTCATATAGCACCAAGAATTCTAAATCTCCGGTGAAATTTTCCCCTTGGATAGTGATATCATCATCCTTCAAGATACTAATGGGCATTACCTTTGTCTTGTTATAAAGATACAACACATTCGAAGATGGCTGTAATGGGGACCTTCCCATTTGATTTCATATATATAGAGTGAGAACATTGACACATTTTCTCGTGTCAATCAGAATATTTCTCAGAAGCCACCCATCTACAATAACATTCAAGGTAATCTCCTTTTCATAATCAAGGTTGTGTGGAGGAATGTTTGCATGCAAAACTTTCCTCTCGTGCCATCATCCAAAGCATGTGGTACCTTCTCCTGTAACAATTATCCTAGCAAGGGAATGATATTATCTTGCCTCAACATCTTACATACTTCTCTATCCTCATCCATATCCTTCTGTGGAGCCTCAACATTCTTCCTTTACTCTAATTATCTTGAATACTCTTTATGGCTTTGGATCTCTCTCTTGTAGGCTTCAAATAATATCCATAGTTTCTTGATATACCTCTTTATGATGAGTAAGGTCTGGATACTTTCCATGCACCACCTCTTCTCTAATAACTAGTGACCTTTGCCTTGGTACTTCCCTCACACGTGCAACCTTAGCTCACATTGTAACTAGTATAGGTTCCAGTTCGACTCGTACACCACCTGTGGCATCCATTGTGAATCGGCCTTTCTCACACTTACCATCCTGACACCTTTTCCTCTCGGGTGTTGTTGGCTCATGTGCTCAAATAACTTTAAGAACTCCTCATAATTGTACTTCTTTCCACACCATGAGCATTGTAGCAAATCAGGGCACTCACATTTGTAGTGCTCTATGGATCCACATTGTAACATATCCCACATGGGAACTCACTTCTTCCTCCTCCGTGGTTACCACGACCATGAAATCCTCCTCTAAAACCTCTTCCACATGTCCCTCCATCCACATGTCCTTCATATTGATACCCATCATCTTTGGAATTTCTTGTGAGGATGGTGCGGCACACACCAATATCAATGGCATCATGTATTTGGTCAATCAATCTACAATCCTTGGTGTCATGGGTAGTAGAGGTGAAGATTTTTGCAATAGCAAGACACATTCTTATGGGTCACGTGTTGTAACAATGGGCACCTACTTGCATCATGATCTCCATGGAAAATTTCACGGATCCGAGGAATAATGGTGTGTACAAATATCCAAGGAAAACTATCCTTTGTATGCCCCTTTATTTCACAATTTGTGCACCATAGAACACTGCAAGTCTCATGCACCAAGATCACAAATAGATTCTCCAACTTATTTGCCATTATAGTAATTTGATCCTCAAGGAAAGGGCTAAAATTAGTATCCATGCTTCTGATATCCTTAGTGTGCAAGGTAGCCTCCAAGGCCTCGCGTGGGTCTGAGAAAGTCTTGTGCAAAAGTGCTCTCCTAAACGGTGTTATCAAACCTCTAACAAACCACCTGAGCATGATGATGAGGGGTGAATATCATAGGATAGATTTAATAAGAGAATCTTGAAATATACGTTGTACTCTCACACACTCTCTATCATTTCCTATTGAATCTCCTTCGGTGTCTTTGATGCTCTTCTATTGATTCAGGGATATGAAATTTAGCCAAGAAGGCATTCCGCGACACAGTGTAGTCTACCATTGTCTCGATGGGGGTCAGAATTTTGATACCAATTATGCGTGCATCCTTACAATGTTGTTGAAAACTGACTTTCCTTCCACTTTGGGGTAGTTATCCCCTTCACATGCCATAGTAGTTCACACTTGTGTACATTCTCTCGTAGTATCCTCGAACACCCTTGTAGTCCGGTAGGTGGAAAAGACATCTCAAAAAATATTTATTGAGGTGGTTAAGGCCCTTGTCCACCTGATCTAGAACCTTGATTCCATCTCGGTGTTTCCTCTACCACTAGATCCAAAGTATATCCACTAGATATATATCCTCCCGATCCTCTAGATCCATTAGTTCCACCGTGGTAGCGGTAAAGGGGGTGAAGTGGTTGCGCCTAATGTTCCCATCCCTTTGAACTATGCGAGAAAAAATTTGTGATATTATCTGCTACTAGATGTGTTTCCACGTCAATCATAGATGTGATACCTAAGCTTTTCATACTTTCACTTTACGCAAACGTCATTCCAGTTAATATTCCTCCAAGCACAAGAAATTATTGTGTAGCCATAGATGTATCAAAAGAAAAATTATATCTCTTAGGTGTAGATCTGTCACTCCCACCAATACCAAATGTGTTAGAAATAACTATATCTTGATTTGGAAGACTAAGAGCCAAGGTTTGGTCCCTGGGTGGATTCATATGTTCCCCGAAAACTCTCCTTTCTCTAAGTGATGAACTCTCATCAAAAGTTGAAGGGGTCTCTCTTCTACACTTGTTGAGATGGGGTAACACATATTAATCAGGTTCCATGTCCTCCACGTGAACCTCAATTCCTTCCCACAACGTCTACCTCCATAAATCCATCACTCCTACAACCTCATGTTGTTTATCCATCTCCTTTTCATGTACTTCACTATAATTGAGTCGTCTCTCCTCTCTTTCTTTTTCAGCCACAATGTTTGCCATCTTCCTCCACCCTAGGTTCCTTTCCCCGTGCTCAAAGAAACTTATCTAGCCATAGGTAATGCTTCCAAACTCATGGTAATGATTAGGATCTTCATAGCTAAATGGAAACCACATAGAAACAATCCTCTAGGCTACCTTAAGATCTTGAACTCGAATCGAGGACAAGAATACATAGAGATATCATATTCCGGGGTATAAATAGTCAACACTCTCTTCCACCAATGATCAATAGCACACATCAAAGTCATATCATCATCCTACTGACCTCGATATTCATCTTGGGTCTAAATGAGAGATCTATAATACCAAATTAATCTAGATGTATACATGGAAAGCCATTTATACAACTTTATTGGAAAGTAGAAAAAGTTATCATACAACTCATGATACATGTGTTCTTCTACCCACTTGCGTGCATCAAACTTAGGTCCAACACTAAATATCTAAGAAAAATCATCCTCCATGCTCTTAAACCACACCATGACACTATCAAAAGTCAAGCGCTCTGTCATCATGCATCATTCTCACAATAACTTGAAAAAGACATCCTAGAAATGGAACCAAGATGTAGTCATTTTTATGTATCGCCAATATAACTCTCTAATCCCATGCATGTCGGACTATCACCTAGTGGGCACTGGGTGCTCACTCAAGGCATGCGTGGGTGTCAATACCCTCTTTTATGTGAGCATTGTGAGAAGATATTTCCATTGTTAGAGGATTAGTTGCAGAGAAGTGAATATTCATATAAAAGAGCAACATGAGATATCATGTCCTTATACCCAAGCATTTAATAATAAGATAAACATCATAACATGAAATAAAAATAACATATATGGTATGAAAAATAAGGAAATAATAGTAGGGTTTGCACCCCTAAACTAGATATTTAAAATAGAACCATATATTCATATAGATCATAGTATCGATAACAACATTACATTCAAAAGGGTCATAACGGACCATACATAAAAAAATACTTGAGACTTATTTCTGCGGATCTTCCCTGGTGTGATAATCTAACTATGCCCTCCTAGTTCATCCCTTATTATAGATTTCAACACCATACAGAGGCCTATTATACTCATTATAACCCTTAGCATTAATTTTCTACATCCTAGCCTTAATGTAGCATCATACCCTTGATGCATTCCCTTATGATCTCACACTTGTTTTTCGTCGCCCGCTTCTTCCCCATTCAGGTGTGTCTTAGTGTCTCTCTTGGTGTAGAGCATCTCTATATATAGGTTTAGCACCCGCTACCGTGCCTTCCTCCAGGAGTAGATCAGATGCCAAGTGTCCAAGTGGTCCTCCCACGGAGCATGCTAATTCTATTCCGAGCTCTCGACTTTCTGCAATGATGTCTTTTGGGAACCTTCCATGCATGGAATATTCTTTTCTTAACCACCAAGTCTCCAGGATGGCACCTTATCCACTCAACATGTCTCGTTGGGTTAATTTTTTCCTCAAGTTCCTTTAGAACGCTGAATATGGCTAAGTCCTTACATCATTTTTTCCTTCCTTGCGTGTGTGCCCCGGTTCTTCATAAACCCTTCTTAAGACCTTGTCTGCGTGTTTTTCCCAGCGCACACCCTTCCTCTTCTTCACCTCACACATGCACATGCCCTTTATTACTTAGCCAATATTTTTAGGCCTAAGAAACATGAGCCTCAAATTATCACAATGATCTTTGACCAACCCATAGATAGTCCAATCATCCAAGTACACCTGCAAAAAATTATGAATGAAGTCATGACATTCTTGTACAAATAGACGTGAGAATATTGTTGTCACATTATTTAATCCAAAATGAATCACAATGTATGCAAAACTTCCCCATTCAGTGGTAAATGTGGTATTTTCTTAATCCTCACACATAATTTGTGCACTGATGATAACCTAAGAACCCATCGGTGAAGCAATAGATTTGTGCCCTACAAATCCCTCAAGGATTTATTCTTCGAATGGCATAGGAAAAGGATCTATGACACATGATTCATTGAGTTCCCTATAATTAACACATATCCTAATCCACCCATCCTTCTTAATTCCAATCACCATAGGACTAACCCACTCAAACTCCTTAATTGGTTCAATGATTCTATAATTAAGCATTTTGTCTATTTCTTCCTTAAACTTCACACACAAGTTCGGATTATCCTATAAGGATTCTTCCTAACCAGATGTGTGCCTTATTAGAACTTAAATTTCATCTCTACCAATGAGGGGTGCACTCCTTTTAACTCATGGTAACCTCTTGGTACCAGATCCTAGAAGTATAGTAATAACTCAATGATCTTTTATACTTCTTATTCTGATCAGTAGTCTATAATGATAGCTTCCTTAGGCACATCCTCGGTGCTAATGTTAACCTTATTATTCTTCATAGGGGCATGGTAGGTACATGCCTTTTCATCTGCAGAGTCCATCACCTCACACATACCTTCTATATGGATAATTTATAGATTCTCCACCTCTTCATCATCATCAATGAGGTATACCATTTCCCCTTCCTCTTTCTCTTTCCAAGTGTGGCCTAAATGCATCTCTTCTATCTCCAGTGTATCCTCACATGCCTTAGGATTAGGTTCTCCAAGAATTTGAAGCATGAGATCCTCTAATTTTGTGTTATCCCCCAATGTGATGTGCTTCATAATATGCAAGGCCTCATGTACTGGAGGTTTATTAGAAAAATAGTCAAAGGTGTGAACAATACCTTCAGTCATATCTTTCTAACTTGCGCTCTCTTTTTGAGCTCATCATGGACATAACACATCCATGCACATTCGCTTGGAGTGGAGTAGAAATTATGCACCCACAGAGATGGTGGTAAATCTTCCTGGCCTTGTGCCCATTATCTCTCACAGTTATGAATGTGTACCAAAGCAGAGTCTTCCCATCATACTCATGTATAATTGTAGGTACATTATTCCAAGTAAACCTTGTTGAAAAGGTGATTCTCACTTCTCGCCATCCTAAAAATTATCTCTCGAGTGTCTTCCACCAAAACTTTGTTGTTCTACATAATGTATAAACTAGCATATTCCTTTTATCACCCTCATTCTTCCATGGCGCACAAGAAATATATAGGATTTTCTTTGCCTTTGTACGTAGGCAACTGATTTTTTCCCATGATCCTAATCATACGTGACTTGACCATCCTGGTTACTCTCCCCTTCATCTTGCACTCAACCATCTCATATGTTCTATGGGCCCAATTGTAACAAACAACACTAGTAGTTTTTCTAATCAAGTGCATGTCTTCCCACTAAAGTATACCTTCCTTAGATGGCTCCACATTCTTAGGGTCACGTACTATGCATGCATAAATCCTATTCATCTCTTCTTTAGTCACTAGCTTAGTTTAGGGTATAACTTACACATCATCTATGGGTATGATAAAACACTCATCGTTGTTCTCAAAAATTGTATATCTCTTTTTAAAGAAAAATTCTATATTGTTCACATAGTCCCAAGTACATCCACAGAGTGTTGAGAAGTTTTCTACCTCATCCAGCTCCAAAATTTAAAATATCCATTAAAATTTTCTCCTTGAATGGTAATTATGGCATCCTTTAACACCGCAATAGGAATAACTCTTTTCTTGTTCTCCATATACAAAACATTGGAATATGGATGCAATGGTGGTCTCTTAATTTGGTTCCATGCATATAGATTCAAAAAAATTCACCTCAATTCCTGTGTCAATCAAAATATTTCTCACTATCCAACCATTAATCACCGCATCTAGTGTGATATTTACTTTTCATATTCATGGTTATGTGGTGCAAAGTTTTCATGGAGAATATTTCTCTCGTGCTTGACTCTTGCGCATGGTACCTTCACATACAACCATTCTCCTAAGAGTGGGATGATATTATCTTATCTCAACATCCTGTATACCTCCTTCATATTATCTACATCCTTCTAAGGGAGATAAATATTCTTCACCCATTCTCTCTCATGTGCCTCGATCCTTCAGAACTCGTATCTCACCTTACAAATCTCTAATCACCCCCATAGTCTCTTGGTATACCTCCTTCTATCGAGAAACATTTGGATACTTTGCATGCATAGTCTCTTCTCTCCTAATGAGTGTTTTGTCTTTAAAAGGCTCACACACACGGGATGCTTTTGCACTTGCAGTCACTAGTAAAGGATGTAATTTTGGATCAAGAATCTTCTTAGGTTTCTGCTATTAATTCTTTGCACATTGTACCTTGATCATTCCCACACATTTTTCTTTCTTCTTACTCTTGTACATATGCTTACAAAGATAAATTAAGTCCTCAATTTTATGGTGTTTTCTGCAATACGCATATACCAGATTATGAGGACACTCATGTTGATAATGATTTGGGGAACCACAAGTGTAACAAGCTGGTGCATGAATCTACCTCTACCACCATGACATCTACTCTTATAGCCACCTTGGAATCCACCTTCACTACTACACCCTTTAGTATGTTAAGCCTCATACACTTGTGGACTACTTTCTATAGTGGTTTTTCACAATCCAGTCTCACATACCTCTTGAATTTTCTCTATTAGCTAAAAATCCTTCATCTCATGAGTGTGTGTGTGTGTGTCATAGATATTGTAGTACATTGATACATTATTTCATATTCATATGGTGCAAGAGAGGGAAATTATATACATTGTGGTTCTTGTTACAAATTTCACAAGACTTTAGAAATGTGCATATAATCCTGCATGGACATCTATCCTTAGTATTACCCTCAACTTCACAAATAAGGTGCTGTAACCCACTTTGTTTCTCATGCATTGAATTAGTAGAGAGCGTCTCAAATTACTTAGCCATCTATGTTATCTATTCCTTCAAAAATGGGCTTACTCTAGTATCAGACTCCCAACCGGTACATACAGTACTTTCAAATCCTCATGCATGTCCACATATGTCTTATGAGATAAATCCCTTCAAAATAGTGTCAACAATCCTCCAATGAACCATTGTGTGTGTTGACTTGGATGAATGTCATAAGACAATTTGGACAAGAGGGTTTTAAAATACACATCATAATCCCTCACACTTTCAAATAAACCTCATTTAATATCCTTGAGTTCACTAATACTATGTTTTTCAAACTCTAGAATGTGGAACTCAGCTAAAATTTTTGTGTGCAAAGCATCATAATCCACCACATTCTGGTGTAGATCATACTTTCTATACCAATTATGTGTGTGCCCTTAAAGTGTAGTGTAAAATTGGCTCTCCTTTCAATCGAGGCTGTAATTTTCTTGGCTCTCCATAGTAGTTCACACTTTTATAAATGCTCGGTGGCATCCTCCACACCTCTATACTTTGGAAAATCAAGAGACATCTCAAAGAAGACTTGGGGTGTCTCGTTGTTTTGCTTACTACTTCTGAAAATATTGTAGAGGGTATTACTGAGATTTCTATAGGTGTGGGGCTTTCCATAAGTTAGGAAAAGATCATAACCTGACCCTCCACAAGGATTCCTTTGTGTGGTGGATATCCTAAACCTCATGAGCCCCCACATCACCCATCGTGACTGTGGTCCTGTAGATGAACTCCCTTGTGTGTAAATTGTTGTATTAAACTAGACACCTATAGAAATACTTCCAATGGTCTACACACCAACACTCTATCTTGAATATGCTCTTATTGCATTTTCATGCGCCTCTCTCTAATCTATTGCACTTCCGATCTGAAACTAAAAGTTGTATATCTTTGTCTCCTATAAAACATAGAGATACTACCTACTTTCCTTCACTATGATATTATTCAACATCTACTTCTAGATCTGGAACACCATGTGTAAGGTCTAAGTATCCAGTCTAGGTCGGATGCATGCACACGGTCCTCATTCTTTCCTCTAATTCTCTCTCATCCAAATCGATGGGGTCTCTCTTTTGCACTTTCCCAATGTTACGAGGACATGATACTATGGTTCCTTATCTTCCATGGGGCTCTCATCACTTCTACCAGTCATCATTCTTCTCAAAAAATATACATTAACTACCCTCTTTCACACCTCATTATACTTGAGTCATCTTTCCTCTCTATGTCTCCTCTCTGTTAGGGCCTTTGCCATCCTTCTCCACACCTTCTCTTGCCCCTATGTGCAATAAGGGTTTAGACATCCATTCTTAATCTCTCTAGTCCTAGTTCTACCATCATGATCTTGATGGCTAAGGGTATTGCATGCAAGTAGGATATTCTAGGCTCACACAAGAACTTTAAATCTACTTCTTCTAGACAAGGTTATGTGTAAATTTCATAATCCAATGTATAGTTGTGCAACACACCTTCCCACCAATGATCCATAGCTCTATTCCATGTATTATTTGAATCAAATAGAGTATGATAGTATTCCTACATCTAAACTTCTTCCTAGGGAAGTAAATTCTATTTAATGCGTAAGATGTCAACCACCGGTACAATCCTACTAGTAAAAGCTAAAGAACGTATCATATAGGTAGTCATAAAGATTATATTCCACCCAATTTCACTCATTAAATCTAGGTCCAGTTCTATATCTCTTTTAAAATGTGTCTTGTTTATCTTCTAACCAAATTTCAATACTCTCCGAGAGACAATGATAGGCCATAAGATTACAACATCCTAACAGAAAAATTGAAAAGAGGTCCCGATAACGGAACCAAAATGTAGCCTTTTTTTACACACTCATTAGCTATGCACATTGGCACTTCATTCGGATAGATATGAACGCTCACCCGAAGTGCAAACAACTACTAGATCTTGCTTTTGTTGTGTTTACCAAAAAATTAGCATGCATAATCATCGTATTCATAGTGAAGATATTCATTCTTGCACAAAGAATCATCGTAACCATGGAAATTTAACAACACATAATACGGTAAATACTTAATCAATGTAAACAAGAACTAATATCAACTGCATTACTAAGTCACCATCTTTAGAAATATCCACTTTTATTATCCAACCAAAAGTATCCATCATAAGTCAATATTCATTACATCACAAAAGTTGAATGCATATAACAGTCATTACAATAATATATAGGTCAATGCGCGTAAATACCATGCCCTAACTTTGTGTCACAACATCATAACTCTACTCGCTCGCCATACACGGTCTATCTTTCTATGAACCCTCGTAACAAAGGAAGACATCATATATATAAGGGTGGGGAATTTCCCTTCACCTCCCATGCACTCTCCTAATAATAGGAATGCTCACAAAATAGCTTTCATGTTTTTCCTTATATTCTAATAATAGATTATCCTAAATATAAGACTTGTTTTAATCATATTATTAGCTTAGCTTGTGCATGATCCTTTTATCTTCCTCTCGCATATGATTCTTCGACTTATTTCCCTTGCTTTTATGCCAATTCATCAAGCTTCAATCCTTTTCTCTGTTAGAACTCTAACCCTTATTTTCCTATTTTTAGACTTTATGGAAAATTTTCAAAGTCCTTTTCTTTTGCATCTATGCACATAGCTCTATGCAGCGTCAATCCATGTAACCTCCTCATGCCCCTTTACACAATGTCCTTTCCTTTTACATGCACTTACTCCTACGTATAAGTCTTTATTCTATTTGATACTTAGTCAAGTTCTCTAACCAATAGTTATCTTGGCTCCACCTCTTAGACTCGATCCAATCCTCTGCTCACCTATTCTCGGCCTTAAAAATTTGAATCCCTTGCATCTCAACTCTCGGTGGTTACATTGGAGGCTGTTTAATTAATTTTTTTGGCCTGGATCTACACATCTTATTGGTAATATGACTTGATATAAATCATTTCCTCTTAGTGGATAAGTTGATCTTGTTTTTGTGTAAATAGACCTAAGTCTGGATCACCTATCTATATTAGCATCTATCCATGAGCCAAGGTTATCCCCATACCAATTATTGTTATTCAATCAATTTCTAACTCCTTTGGGCTGAGATAGATCCCCTTTGTGGTCTTAGACCTACATTTCATGGTGGTTCAACTCCTCTGCGACTGGGTTATTTTGTAATGGGAATTTTTAATGTTGAATAGTTTTGTACCACACTACTCGGGTTCCTAGTATTTTCTTAGAACAACTATGTGTTTCTTATGATCAACTTGGCAACCCCATAATGAATTGGACTACAAAGACCAAACATCCTAACACCGATAGATCACTTGAATACTTTCGACTTAGGATCATAGACTAAATCATGGGTAGATCACCACCTTTGCAACTCGGTCCTTACATTGACTTATGCATCTTGGTCCATAAGCATTCCCACCCAAAATATTCATATGTTTTTGTATTGAGGCTTAAATGGGATGGGATCTTTGTTGAGTGTAAATTTTGATGTATTAATGAGTTGCATGTCAACCGTATTATGTTCAAATGAATTAAACAAACACCTAGAAGAGAATTTAAATTAAATTGCAAATGAATTAAATAAGATAATGATAGAAATAGTTTTCCCTTGTAAATTTTAATCAAATACTAAAACTTGAGTGTCATCTTTTTCAGAAGTGGTAGTTTGTTGTCCCCATTCTAACGGGCCTATTTTTATGTAATCACACTAAAATTATAAATTTTAAAATTGGGGGCTTAAACACAAACTTTCAAGGGGTTGTAATCATATGTAGATGCATTTTATGTTGACTTTTTATGTTTCATTGTTTTGATTGTGTTTTGGTGCAACTTATCAAACTCATACCACTCATCTATATTTATATTTCATAGATGAATTTTTTTCCCAGTATGACATCCATCTGAATGAGAATTTTTCACTTATGACTATATCATTTGCATATCCATTATGAAAGATGTGATTAAAATACAATTACTTCATAGGACCCAACTTGCATCAAAACCTCTGTCACTTCGCATGCAGGGCTAATTATGTACCATAGTGTTTGAGCATGCAATGTTTTCTTACTCAAAAATACATCTATCCATTTTTATATGGAGAAGTACCTACCCCTAGTGACCTAGACCAACTTTATGACTAACTCAAATCATGTGACATAGTTCATTGTCACTTTTTTGATGTCTATTTCAATGCCTCTCCACCATCATGTGGCACACACGGAATGTACTAGGACTATTTGGAGCATTCTTCATACCTTATTTTGATACCCTTCAAATATAGTAGTTCTTAATTCTTCGATACTATTGTTTCCACCCGCATTTAATGTGATGATAGTTCTATCGATACAAATTTACTTGTTCATTTTCATGATGATGAGGATTATTCTTATAGTTATGATGAAATGAGTATTGATAAGGATATATCTCCTACCTCTCCCAATCACCTTTCTAAGAATTTTGAATCTCATCTTGACTCTCCCACCATCAAATATCCATCGACACCATACAAACATGTACACAGTTCCATGGTGTTCCACTTTCTTTCATTACATCTACCTCTAATCCATAGTGATTGCTCAAGGTATCTTTACTTCCTCCTACTTCTTGTGTTGATGATATATTCTTGTTAGAAGTTATTCTTCTCTTTGTCTAGTAACCCTTTTGGTATGATTTTATACGGACATCATATGTTTGTTTACAAACTTTACTTTTGTTGTAATACAATGAGATGATCTTACATTTATAGAACCACCACACATTTTTACTTTAGAGGATTCATATATCTCCATTGATGGGATTTCCCTTTGAGTATATCAATCACTTTTTTATTTTTGAGATCACCATTGAACCACCTCTTCTTATGGATCCCATTTTATATTTGTGATGGTTATTGGGTGTTCATTTCATATAGACATTCTTTTAGAAAATGATCCATACACATCCTCATGCATATCAACTTTAGTAGCATTACCATTAGGTCTTGTGTATACTCTTGAAAGAACTATACAATATTTTATTTATGGACCAACTTCATAGATCTTCACACTACTTCTTCTCGTATTCCTACATGGAGTGGACATACTTTTAGTACATCTTTATTGTTCTTCTCAAGGGTAGAAACAATTTTTGATGCAAATGGACCTTCTTCACTTTTCTAGTGGAAGACCACATCATAGAAGATATATTATGGGGCCTTCTATACCTCTCCTCTTTTTCTCTCTCCACTTTCTAGGAGCTTCTTTATGTGCATCTAGTGGGATTTTCTCTAAGAGAGATATTCTATGTAATTATCTTTTCTCTCTTTTAGGAAGGAGTTTTTTCACACAAATTTTCTCCTTTTCTTCACTTTATGAGAGATTTGCATTGTACGTGGATACCTCATAACGTCTTATTTTCAAGACCGTATTTTCTACCCACCTAAAATATAGTTAAGGTGGTATTGGCATAGGATATTATTTTCCTTGTATTTTTTACATACACGGAATGTTTCCTATACACGGGAGTATCCCTACTCTCATATGTAAGCTTTCTTAGGTGTCACATGTCATACTTGAGTGGAATTTATCATATCTATGTGTCATATGTTATAGGAGTTTATTGACTCTCATTATTAGATTAATGTTGCGATGCCCATTTAAACAACCCACTTGAGACCCAAGAAACAACCTAGAATTAGTCAGGAAAATTATGGAATAATTTTTTTTTAATAAGAAGTGTCCACAACTGTGTTACAAGAAAATAGTTGTTACTAACATTTTCTGGAACAATTTAAATCTACTAGAACATAATTTTCTTTTATTATCAATTATTAGAGGTCACAAGGTCCAAAATTTAGGGTTAGAAGTTTCAATTAGGTTCAGGGGTAATTTATCCCCATACCCACACTGTAACAGGATCAAATTTTCAACTACATTTTTCTCATACTTAACACATTCAAAATTTCCCTAAATCATTCCCATTGGATAGAAAATTTCCTCACCTTTCGATGATAAAAATAATTCTTCCTAACTCCTTTTAAAACTCCATACATGGTCAGCGGACTTTGGGAGTCAAATTTTCCCCCAAAGGGACACGTGTCGAGCGGGGTGAAAAGCACTCTTTCGGGTTGGCAAGTCGTGGGGCGGTGTTTGGAAATTTTCTCTACGTGGGTGCAAAGTCCACATTTCTCCCGAAACTCTGTGGGTCCTCCAAGGACACATGTTGGGCTCCAACCTAGAGTAGGAGAGGATGAAGGAAGGGTGGGCGCGGAGAAGGTTGGAAACATTCACTGAAGGGGGAGAAAACCATTTAGCACCCACCGCCCGCGGTTCTACCGAGGAACACGTGGCACCCAATGAGCCAAAGTGGGGAGAAAGAGAGGGATGGGTGGGGCGGTGGGGTTAGTTGGAAAAATTTTCCAAAGGGAGGGAAAAGGGGTAAGTGGCATGCGTGGGTCCACGCATCCGTGGAAAGGTCTCACCAGGGCGAGGGCGGGAGTGTGGGGCCACGGAGGTAAACTCGAAATTTTCCAAAAACAAACAAATTAAAAAGAAAAAAAAGTCACATGGGTTCCACCCCCTCCTCTATCACCCCATGCTGCCA
This sequence comes from Taxus wallichiana var. yunnanensis, assembly GCA_018340775.1. NCBI lineage: Eukaryota > Viridiplantae > Streptophyta > Pinopsida > Cupressales > Taxaceae > Taxus > Taxus wallichiana. The sequence goes on along the minus strand of CM031235.1, from coordinate 585,665,444 downwards.
CATGGTAGTACCCGAAGGATGTGGGATTGCGGACCGTGAGAGGAAAATGGTAAATTTTCCAAAAAAATAAAAAGGTACCAAGGAAGAATTTTATGCCGCGCTCTGTTGTTGCCTTGTGAGTCCACATGGAAGCCTCGATTGGCTTCGGGCCGATGGGGCGGTAGGGAAAATTTCAAAAAAATTCCCAATTTTTTTATTAAGTCCCAAGGGAAAATTTCGGGCCGCGGGCCTACCAAGAAATTTTTCCCAAAATTTTAATGTTAGTGAAGAAAACTTCAGAAGGCCATAACTTTTGATAGAAAGCTCATTTTTGGGAAAACAAGGACTTTTTGGAAAGATCTTGATTCCATCTTTGCAAAGGAATCATAAATTTTACATTTTCATAAAGATTAAGGGGCCAATTTTAATAAAATGTCCTGCAGGATTTTTAAAAGAAAACTGGTAAATTTTGACTTATAATTTTTTTTTCAATTGATCTCCTCCTTCACTCAACATGCCAAACAGGCATGGAGGATTACTCTAAGAAGGATTTAGGATATTCTGGGAAGGTAAATTTTCTCAATTGATTTCCAATTTAAATTTTTCCAACAATTGACAGAAAAATGACTGTGAAAAGTTTGGGCCCGATTTTGCAATGTTTTAAATTATTTCCTTAAGTGTTTCTATCAATTTGAGTTCATTGATGTCATAGCATGCTAAATTTTAACATTTTAATGTTGATTATTAATTGTAGGTTTGAACTGTGCATTTTAATTAAAATATTTGCCAATTTTAAATTTACAACAGGATCCATTTCTAGAGAATTTGTTTATCAATTTCATCATTCAAGTGTGGAAATTAATTTCTATTCTAGTCCAAGGCATTTAGTTGTTTATAAACAAATCATTTAAAAGCTAAATTGTAAAGTCTAGTTTCCAATTTAATATATTTCCAAAAGAGACAAAGTAATATAATTCCTTCATACGTATTTCTTCCTTTTCCATTTTTCTAAACAGGGATTTCAATCACAATCTGATATTCCAATTTGAATCAACAATGCAAATGAGGAAAGGTATTGCAATCCTTTATTAATTCTAAAATAAATACATCTTTACATTCTTCCATTCCTTGAATGCAATTAGCATATTTCACTTTCTTTCTTTCAAATGTACAAAACAGAATATAAATATCTTTCACATTTCGAATATGTAACTTTCATAACCAATTACAAACATCTTTCCTTCACAAAAATATTACAATTTCATCCACTTCAAAGTGGGAAAGGTTACAATAAAATATATATTTCACAAGGGACAGTCAAAAGTCTTTCTTCTCTACTCCAGAACAATAGCATGCAAAGTTCCCTTTTCTTCCAATTTGATCACAAAAAAGTGGGGGAAAGGCAACGCTCTCCACCCAACCAAGACATCCAATGAAAGGAGAAGCCATCCTTCATCATTGGCCCCCGAGCCCCAACCACAATGCAATAAAAATCGATATCAACCCATGGCAACAATAGGATTCCATAACACACAACATTCTTTCAACGTGCACATTTTAATTTAGAAACACAATTCAACACAAGACAACAGTTTACCACTGCATTGAAAACATTCAAACAGAACATAGGATTTATCATGCAATCCAAAGGAGAAAGAGCTATGGGGAAGCTACTTATGCCTCTAAATGGGAATTGGGCATCCACCTATAACAAACTACCAAAATAATTCATCACACACATCCTTATGCCCCCCACAATCCCTCCTTATTCCCCCACATATTTCCTTATGCCCCACAAAGTAAGAAATGCAAGATATTTTTTTCCAAGGTGGATCCCAAACCCAAACTCCTCCACAAAATTTGATGTAAATGGCATTACCTTATGCCCCCACATATTAATTCCCCATAGCCTTCTCCTACACCATTCCTATGACAATCTACCCAACCACCAACAATTACGTAAAACAAATGCACCATTCATACAACACAAAAGAAATAATAGAAAAAGAAGAGGTAAGCTCCTACCTCTCCATGGTAGCTTTTGTTTCCAAACAGCAAGCTTTCAATGCCAAAAACATAGTCCAAAAACAGCAACCAACAAGCATGCAAATTTCTCCAAACTCCTAAAAGCAAGATATCCAAGCACAAGAAAATTCTCCCCAAGGAAGCATGCAAAATGTTTCAACAACCCAAAACAAGGCAAAGAGTTTGAATTTTATAGAAGAGGGAAGAGAAGAGGATGATGTGGATCCATGTAGGATGCATCACACATCCTCAACTCTAACACAAAATAAAAATTCATTCTCCCAAGCACAACAAAGAGGTGGGTGAAAATATGACAAATTTACTTGCACACTCCAAAAGCCCACACCCCAAAGGACTGAATTAAATAAACTATAAGAAGAGTGCAATTAAAACAATGTAGTATGATTAATAAAAAAACATTAAAAGGTTCTAAAATCAACCCTCCAACCATATGTATGGTTGGTAAATTAAATTAAGAGGTATGGGACAAGTTTTACTTGTCCCACGAGCCTCCAAAAACAGCCCCAAGGACAAATTCGAATTTCCAAGGAGGTGGAGTGTTTCATACTCCAAAATCTGACTTACACAACTCTTACACAAACTTACACATCCCTTACATATTTAATACAAAGATCCAACAACTTCCATTATTACTTTCTTATATCATAATTTAATTAATTAACTTTTAACCATATGTTTTCTCACATTAACTCTCCACAATCTTAATTAAGTAAAAGAAAGGGACACATCACTCATAAAACACATACAACTAATAAAAGGAACCACATTAATAAAATATACAAAACCCATGGTCACATATAAAGGTGATCCCCCCATGGGAATCCCTAACAACAATCAAACACAAACACAACAAAACAAGTTGTCATGGTGACCTTGTTGAATTCACCTAGAATTTCATTGTGGTTGGTCTCCAATCCCCCGATTTTTGTTATGATATTTTTAACCTGCAAAACAAAAATACCTCCTTCGGCCTCATAGCCATATCAGAACATTCAAAATGAATATAAATATAATTCTATAATCATCTATATAAATTAATCATAACAACATCAAACTAACAATTATATCATCATCATATAATTTCCATTTTCTAAGTCTACTCACAATATGAAAAAATAACATGTCGAACAACATTCACAATATATCCATGTCAAATAATATATCATCATCCACATATGAGTGTCTCTAATAATCACCATGCATCATAACCAAATCAAGATCAGCAATAATCCATGGTCCAACATCTAACATCATACTAAATCAAAGCATAATAATGTCTATAATGAAATCAACAGTATCAAGATTAGTATCAAAAAGGTGTCAAAGGGAAGTGGGCACTACATTCCCCTCCCCTTAGACTCGACTTCCTCCTAGAATTCACTGGAACAAATGTGGAAACTAAACTCATAATAAGGTAGCATCCTCCCATGTAGTTGTAGTCTCATCATATTTGTCCCATTGCACCCAAACCTGATCAACCTATCTACCTTGAAGGCTAGGGATCCTACAATCTAGGATGCAAACGGGCTCCACCATCACCTACCCTTTATCCTACACCTGCAATGATGTCTAATCCAACACATGAGAAGGATCTGCAATATATATCCTAAGAACTAAAACATGAAACACATCATGTACGTGAGACAAGCTAGGTAGCAATGCTAGACGGTAGGCCAAAGGACCGATACACTCCAAGATCTCAAAAGGACCAATGAATCTAGGAGATAACTTAGAACCTTTTCCATAATAGATAGGGATCTTGTGTGGCTTGACACGAAGGAACACCTTCATGCCCACATCAAAACTATGGCTGATCCTATGTTGATCTACATACTTCTTCTGCCTGTCATGTGCCTCCTGTAATCTCGCTTGATCAACACCACCTCTTTGCTCCATGTTACGTAGAAGAGCTAGTCCAAGAGATAATCTATCCTCTAACCTATCCCAACTAAGAGGTGTCCTACACTCTCTACCATACAAAGCCTAAAAAGGAGCCATGCCTATAGAACTCTAAAAACTATTATTGTAGGCAAACTCCACTAAGTACAGAGTAATCCTCCCATTTAGACTATTGATCCATCACATACATCCTGAGCATGTCCTCTAAAATTTGATTCACCTGCTTAGTCTGTCCATCTGTCTCGGGGTGATATGTTGTGCTTGAAGTTGATCCTTGTCCGAGGACATACTACATGGTAGTCCAAAAATGGGAAGTGTACAAGGGATCGTGGTCACAAATGATCTTCCGTAGAATCCCATGCAACCTGAAAATATCATCCAAATATACCCATTTCACTACTCTAGCTATATAAGTGGTCTTCAATAGAGAAATTGAACCAATTTTGTCAATTTATCAATTGTGACCATAATGGCATCGTGGTGATATCTTGACATCGGTAGCCCAAGAATGAAGTCCATAGAAATGGTGTCCCACTTCCATTCCAATATAACATGAGGATAAAGAAGACCATTTGGATGCTTTGATGCTCAAAGCATTAACTCTCTAGCACTCTAAACATCATGATACGAATGGGCCACATCCCTACAAAGTCCACTCCAATGGTACAACTTGCCCTAAGGTGGTGTGCATCTTCTTCACCCCAAGATGGGCTAAATAGGGTACACGATGTGCCTCCACCAAGATGTTCTTCCTCAAGCCTCCCTCTCTAAGAACATAAATATGGCCTTTGTGTCTAATAATACCATCTCGCCTCTAAGGGAAAACCATCAAACTTTCCCTCGAGGGTCCTCTAAGACTCAATCTCTGCTCGAACTGCAATGTAGAAGTTTTCAAGAGGAAGCTTCTAAAGAATCCTACTCCACAAATTTATGCTCACTGAGGTGGCCATAGCCACATGTCTCCATCTCACGAGAGTGCCTACTACCACATTATCCTTCCCCTTCACATGCTTGATCTCGATATCATACTCATACGAAACTCCATCCAATGTCATTTGAGCATTTAGATTAGATGCGTGAAGAGGTGACAAAGACTCAAATGATCTATCCTGAGTGTGAATCTCCTGCTAAGAAGAAAGTACCTCCATAAAACCAAGGCATGCACAGCTTCCATAAGCTCAAGATCATGGGTCAAATAATTAATATCATGATCTTTGAGTTTTTGAGACTCAAAAGCCACTACTCTTCCATCCCGCATCAACACACCTCCAAGTCTTGCTAAGGAAGCATCCATGCAAACAAAAAACTCACCCTGTGGATCTGGCACTACAAGAATAGGTTCTATAGTGAGGCATTCCTTTAGTTTCCTGAAATCTTTCTCACATCTATCCGAAAAAACAAAATTCTTCCCTTTCCTCGAAGGTAATTGATAGGGTGTGCAATTTGAGAGAAGTCCTGAACAAATCCCATGTAGTACCCTACTAATCCCATGAAGTTGTGCACCTCGGTCACTATAGTGGGTGTTTTCCAATCCATAATGGCTTTAATCTTGGAAGGATTGATTGCAATACCTTCCCTAGAAATGATATGACCAAAATATTGTACCTATGTCTGAAATAATGCACACTTCTCCAAGTTCCCGTAAAGTTTCTGCTCCCGAAGACACTAAAGAACCTGGTGAAGGTGCCCCTCATGTTCCTCATGCGTATGCAAGTAAATCAAAATGTCATCAAGGAAGATGAGTATGAAGTGATCTAAGAAGGTCCTGAATACCCCATTCATCAAACTCATAAAAATTGTGGGGGTATTAGTCAAACCAAAAGGCACCACTATGAACTCCTAGTTCCCATATCTCATACAAAAGGTAGTCTTATGAATGTCCACCTCTGAAATCCTCAGCTAATGGTAGCTCGACTTAAGATAAATCTTAGAGAAAACTATTGCTCCCTTCATCGACCAAACAAGTCATCAATGTGAGGAAGGGGTTAACAATTCTTGATCTCTACCTTGTTCAACCGGCAAGTAATCAATACACAACCGCAAGGATCCATCCTTATTCTTCACAAATATTACCGATCCACCCCAAGGGGAAACACTAGGATGGATAAGGCCTTTCTCCAATAGGCCCTCAAGCTGCAACTTGAGCTCATAGAGCTTTGGGGTGGTCATCTGATAAGGTGCTCATTAGATAGGCTCTACTCCCAGAACTATATCTATATGAAAATTGATCTCACGTGGGGTGGTAACCCCGGTAGCTCCCCTGGAAAGACATCAAAAACTCTCTCAAAATGGGATGATCATCTAGTGATGGTCCACTAGACCCATCCTCTGATTTGTCACTGACTGTAATAGCATACATATGACAACCCCATTACACACACCGCTTAAGCTGCATAGCGGAGATGGTGTGAATAGAAATGGGTCTCCTGACCCCTGAAATCACTAACTCCACTCCCAAGATCTACACAAGATATAGTCTTGTGGTAACAATCCATCCTAGCCTTGTGTGTAGATAACCAATCCATACCCAAAATGACTCCATACGAGCCCAAAGGAAGGATACAAAGATCTAAGGTAGTGGTGAAAGGTCCCAAATCCACTACACACTCCTTAATTAAGGAGTCTACAAAAATCTTGGCTCCAGAAGCCATCTCTACATCCCAACTATGACCCTACCTAACTTCCACCAGCCTGCATCTCTCTACAAAAGATAGTGCAATGAAAGAATCAGAAGAACCAGATTCAAACAATACAGAGGTAGGAATACCACCAATGCTACATGTAGTCTCAATGGTTGTGCTCTGATGCTCTGCCTAGCATTTCTCAACTACTGCATAAATCATGTGGCTATGTCCCATGTCACCAATAGTCAGCTCTGATATCTATGTCTTACCCTTATTGTTATGGTTTTGTGGGTAGTCTCTCCAAAAATGTCTAGTAACTCCAAAACCAAAACATCCTCCTGACCCTCCCCAACGAGTAGCACCTCCAGTAGGTTCCCTGGAAGTCTATGGTGTGGATCCTAAAAATCTAGCTACGGTTTTCTAAGGTCTCAGCTGGCTAGCTCCCACTGAATGAGCTCTAGGTCCACCCTGGATCCTTATGGGACCCCTAGGAGGACACCCCATACTTTGATCGCTCTGTGCATCAGCTCTCTGTGGAGGTCTATGAGGTGCGTGGGGCTCTTCTACTACTATTGTTATGGTATAAATGATGACTTTGTTAAACCCTATGCACCACAAGGAAGGGGTACTGACCCCCTCAATCTACCATCCCGCATCTCGCTGTATATGGCTCCAAACTCGCCTCTAGCATGTTGGGTCTTCCCTCGAGTCTCCTATACTATATAGGCCTTCTCAACGGCCTCTGCTAAATTTTATGGGCAATGCATCTGAACCACACCTCCAATGTCTAAATTTAGACCCTAGATGAACCTATGAATTCGCACTTTGCTCATTCTCGCATGTGCTCAACATATTGGAGTAGATCCAAAAACCTACTCTCATAATCTACTACTGAAAGAGATGTCTGTCAGAGGTCATGAAACTCATCTATCCTTTGTTGTATGAACCTTCGTGATAAATATCTACTCCTAAATATCTCCTCAAATAGCTCCCAAGTCACTATCTCAGAATCAACATGGAGCTTCTTCTCCTCTGTCCTCCACCATACTCCTACTCCATCCCTTAGTAGATGGATCATAACACGAGCTTTCGTGTTGCTAGAATAAGGACAAATCTTGAAGCAACCGCTCAAGCTCACTAGCCAGGCCTCTACCTAAAATCCATTTTTGTCACCTGAGTGATGTGATGGCTGAAGTTTCAGGATATCCCTGATGTGATCTATAGTTGTGGTTTGACGGCCTCTAGGTCTCTCTACACGCTCATCCCTAAGCCTAGGGCTCTGAGATCTTTCTCTACGCTCTGAAACTTGGTCACCCTATCCCCTCAGTGGTGACTCTACCTTGGCTAACTCTACATGGGATTTCTCTCCTCTATGCTCCTCATTGGGTTGAGGAGATACCTGACCCTCAATGGAAGGGGCTCTGTCATGGATGGCTGCATGTCCTCCTCCTAATCCTCCATGTAGAGCGGCATTAACATCCTAAAGAGTCTCGTAAAATATGGGGTAGGATGGTTCTACACCCCGATCTCGGTGGTGGTGGTAAGTCCGATTATATGTGAAAATTCCCTTGCCCCATCTCGCGCCTCCCGCATGACCAAAGCGAGAGTTAGTTCATTTTTCTAGGTTTTATTCAATTTCCATGTTTACTAAAAAAATATGTAATTTCTATACTAAGTTGTTTTCTAGATTTAAAAAGTGTGTTCGGTTTAAGCTTCATGTCCCAAGTTTTCTAGTGTGCCCAATGGTCCAAGATTTTGAACCACTGCTCTGATACAAAGTGTGATTCCCATTAAAACAACCCACTTGAGACCCAAGAAACAACCTAGGATTAGTCAGGAAAATTATGGAATAATTTTTTTTGACAAGAAGTGTCCACGACTAGGTTGCAAGACAACATTTTTCACTAACAGTTTTCAAAATAATTTAAATCTACTAGAACATACTTTAATTTTATTAGCAATTATTAGAGGTCACAAGGTCCAAAATTTAGGGTTAGAAGTTTCAGTTAGGTTCAGGGGGTAATTTATCCCCATACCCACTCTTTAACAGGCTCAAAGTTAAGAACTGTTGAAACTGTTAAGGATGAAGTTAAGAACTTGGCAAAACAGAAAGGTAAGAGGAAGAAGGAGGAGAAGGAGGAAATTAACAGCAGCCAAATTGATGATATCTACAAGAAACTGCACTCCTTAGACTCCCGTTTAGGGAAGGCCAAAACTCAACATGATTACAACATGGCCATATTCAGGGCGATTGAGGAGTTCATTGAGCAACATGTCAAAAGTGTCTCCAACCTCAGCGGAGTTCCGGCAACACTTTGGGGTAATGATAAGGAAAGCAAGAAGGCCATTGAGCAGCTGGATTATAATGACGCTGCCCACATGACTACTTTGGGTATGTTCAAGTCCTGGAAGAATATCAAAACCAACATAGACAAAGCTGCAAAGAAGTAGTTGTTGATGCTTTTGTTGTTCTTGTATGTTCTTTTGCTATTTTTTTGCGGTCCCTTTACTGCTTGTTTGCAGTAATTTTGTTGTTTTGTCTTGTCTTGGTAGCTGTTTTTTGGCTACTTTGAACTTCATTGTCACATTTGGATTCTGATCCTTTTCTCTTCTATTCTCATTCTTATCCTGGCTTCTAGGCCATCTTTTGTAATCAAGGGTATAGTCCCTTTCAAAAAACTATTTACCAATAATAAAAGAAAATAGGCTCAAAGTTTCAACTACATTTTTCTCATACTTAACACATTTAAAATTTCCCTAAATCATTCCCATTGGATAGGAAATTTCCTCACCTTTCCGATGATATAAATAAGTCCTAATTCCTTGTAAAAATCCAGATGTGGACCGGAAGACTTTGGGAGTCAAATTTTCCCCAAAGGGACACGTGTCGAGTGGGGGCGAAAAGAAATTTTTTTGGGTTGGCGGGTCACGGGGCGGTGTTTGGAAATTTTCCCTGCACGGGTGCAAAGTCCACATTTCTCCCGTGCCTCTATGGGTCCTCCAAGGACACGTGTCGGGCTCCAAGCCAAAGTGGGAGAGGATGAGGGAAGGGAGAGTGACGGAGAAGGTTGGAGACATTCGTCGAAGGGGGAGAAAGACCATTTAGCACCCATGCACTCGCGGGTCCAAAGAGGGACACATGGTTCTCAACAAGCCAACACAAGGAGAAAGAGAGGGATGGGTAGAGTAGTGGGGTTAGTTGGTGAAATTTTCCGAAGGGAGGGAATAAGGGTAAGTGGCGCGCACGGGTCCACACGTCTACGAAAGGTCTCACCAAGGCAAGGAAGGGAGTGCGGGGCCACGGAGGTAAAATCCAAAGTTTTCCAAAAACAAAATTTTTTAAAAGAACAAAAATTCCCATGGGTTCTTCCCCCTCCACTATCACCCCATGCTACCATGTGGTAGTACCCAATGGATGCGGGATTGTGAACCGGTGAAGGAAAATGGTAAAATTTTCCAAAAATTAAAAAAAGGTACCAAGGAATAATTTTATGCCGTGCCTCCACCATTACCTTGTGAGGCCACATGACAGCCTCTTATTAGCTTTGGGCTGATGGGGCAAGAGGGAAAATGTTAAAAAATTCCCAATTTTTTTTAATAAGTCTCAAGGAAAATTTTGGACGCGGGCACATAAAGGAAATTTTTCCCAAAAGTTTAATGCCAGTGAAGAAAAATTCAGAAGGCCATAAATTTTTATAGAAAGCTCAGTTTTGGTAAAACAAGGACTTTCTCGGAAAGATCTCGATTCCCTCTTTTCACGGGAATCATAAATTTTACATTTTGATAAAGATTAAGGGGTTAATTTTATTAAAATTTCTTGTAGGATTTTTAAAAGCAAACTGGTAAATTTTGACATATAAATTTTTGTTTAATTTGATCTCCTCCTTCACTCAACATGCCAAAAAGGCATGGAGGATTACTCTGAGAAGGATTTAGGATATTCTAGGAAGGTAAATTTCCTCAATTAATTTCTAATTTAAATTTTTCCAACAAATGACAGAAAAATGACTGTGAAAAGTTTGGGGCCAATTTTGCTATGTTTTAAATTATTTCCTTAAGTGTTTTTGTCAATTTGAGTTCATTGATGTCATAACATGCTAAATTTTAACATTTCAATATTGATTATTAATTACAGGTTTGAATTGTGCATTTTAATTAAAATATTTGCCAGTTTTAAATTTACAACAGAGATCCATTTCTAGAGAATATGTTTATCAATTTCATCATTCAAGTGTGGAAATTAATTTCTATTCTAGTCCAAGGAATTTATTTGTTTATAAAAAATCATTTAAAAGATAAATTGTAAAGTCTGGTTTCTAATTTAATATATTCCCAAAAGATACAAAGTAATATAATTCCTTCATACGTATTTCTTCATTTTCCATTTTTCTATACAAAGTGATTTCAATCACAATCTGATATTCCAATTTGAATCAACAATGCAAATGAGGAAAGGTCTTGCAATCCTTTATTAATTCTAAAAGAAATACATCTTTACATTCTTCCATTCCTTGAATGCAATTAGTAGATTTCACTTTCTTTCTTTCAAATGTACAAAACAGAATATAAATATCTTTCAAATTTTGAATATGTAACTTTCATAACCAATTACAAACATCTTTCCTTCACAAAAATATTACAATCTCATCCACTTCAAAATGGGAAAGGTTACAATAAAATATATATTTCACAAGGGATAGTTAAAAGTCTTTCTTTTCTGCTCCATAATAGTAGCATGCAAAGTTCCCTTTTCTTCCAATTTGATCTCAACAAAAGTGGGGGAAAGGAAACACTCTCCACCCAACCAAGACATCCAATGAAAGGAGAAGCCATCCTTCACTTTGTTGGCCCCTGAGCCCCAACCAAAATGCAATAAGAAATGGATATGAACCCATGGAAAAATAGGATTCCACAACACACAACATTCTTCAACATGCACATTTTAATTCAGAAACATAGTTCAACACAAGACAACAGATTTACAATCAGATTGAAAACATTCAAACAGAAAACAAGATTTATCATGCAAGCCAAAGGAGCAAGAACTATGGGGGAATCTACTTATGCCTCCCAATGGGAATTGGGCATCCACCTGTAACAAACCACCAAAATAATTCATCACACATATCCTTATGCCCCCATAATCCCTCCTTATTCCCCCCATATATTTCCTTATACCCCTCAAAAAATAAGAAATGCAAGCTATTTATTTTCCAAGGTGGATCTCAAACCCAATCTCCCTCCACAAAATCTGATGCAACTAGCATTCCCTTATGCCCCCCAACATGAATTCCCCATATCCTTCTCCTACACCATTCCTATGGCAGTCTACCCAACCAGCCAACAATTACACAAAACACATGCACCATTCATACAAACACAAAAGAAATAACAGCAAAAAGAAGAGCTAAGCTCCTACCTCTCCATGGTAGCTTTTGTTTCCAAACAACAAGCCTTCAATTCCAAAAACAAAGTCCCAAAACATCAACCAACAAGCTTGCAAAGTTCTCCAAAATCCTTCCAAAAGCAAGAGATCCAAGCACAAGAAAATTCTCCCCAAGGAAGCATGCAAAATGTTTCAACAACCCAAAACAAGGCAAAGAGTTTGAATTTTATAGAAGAGGGAAGAGAAGAGGATGATGTGGATCTATGTAGGATGCCACATCACACATCCTCAACTCCAACACAAAAGAAAAAATTCATTCTCCCAAGAGGTGGGTGAAAATATGACAAATTTACTTGCACACTCCAAAAAGCCCACACCCCAAAGGACTGAATTAAATAAACTATAAGAAGAGTGCAATTAAAAAAATGTAACATGATTAATAAAAAAACATTAAAAGGGTCTAAAATCAACCCTCCAACCATAGGTATGGTTGGTAAATTAAATTAAGAGGTATGGGACAAGTTTTACTTGTCCCACAAGCCTCCAAAAACAGCCCCCAAGGACAAATTCGAATTTCCAAGGAGGTGGAGTGTTTCATACTCCAAAATTTGACTTACACAACTCTTACACAAACTTACACATCCCTTACATATTTAATACAAAGAGCCAACAACTTCCATTATTACTTTCTTATATCCAAATTTAATTAATTAACTTTTAACCATATGTTTTCTCACATTAACTCTCCACAATCTTAATTAAATAAAAGAAAGGGACACATCACTAATAAAATACATACAACCAATAAAAGGAACCACATTAATAAAATATACAAAACCCATGGTCACATATAAAGGTGATCCCCCCATGGGAATCCCTAACAACAATCAAACACAAACACAACAAAACAAGTTGCCATGGTGACCTTGTTGAATTCACCTAGAATTCCATTGTGGTTGGTCTCCAATCCCCGATGTTTGTTGTGATATTTTTAACCTACAAAACACAAATACCTCCTTCGGCCTCATGGCCATATCAGAACATCCAAAATGAATATAAATATAATTCAAGAATCATCTATATAAATGAATCACAACAACATCAAAGTAACAACTATATCATCATCATATAATGTCCATTTTATACATCTACTCACAATATCAAAAATCACATGTCCAAACAACATTCACAATATATCCATGTCAAATAGTATATCATCATCCACATATGAGTGTCTCTAATAATCATCGTTCATCATAACCAAATCAAGATCAACAATAATCCATGGTCCAACATCTAACAACATACTAAATCAAAGCATAGTAATGTCTATTATGAAATCAACAAGATCAAAAAGGTGTCAAAGGGAAGTGGGCACTACAAATGTGTCATAGGAGTTACATTATCTTAGTTGATCATTTGATTAGCCATTCCAGGATTATAACTCCCATTCCTATTCATGGAGTGTTGTCCACTATTCTAGGAGGAATTACACATTTTCTTATATGTGTAGCTCAATTTTGAGCGGATTTAGTTGTTTGAGTCTTGTATCTCTTTTACTTTCCTGCTAATTTATTTTGTCATGTTATTTAAGCTATTCAATCTGCTATATTTGATGATTAAATCAATGATTAATTTAAATTGTACATTAAAATCTATAATCTTTGACATTTTAATGGTGGATCTATAATTGGTTAATTATAATTCCAATCATTTCCCAACATGGTATTAGAGCTGGTGATTATGCGTGTGGATTGATCTAGAAGATTTTAATCTACTCAAGTAAAGAAGCTTGAAGTTTATTTACGGATTTCGAAGCCCTAGTTGTTCCATAGTCATCTTCAAGCTAATCAGGTTTAAAATTCCAATTCCCACCCAAATATTTTTTGAAAATATTAGTTAAATGGTTGTTTAGATCATGTTTAAGCATTTTATTTCTTAGATCTCGCATTTCTACTTCTAGTTTCAGTCCATTTCAGTTTAAATCCATTTTTCATGAGCTTATTTTAAGTTTTTTCCCGATTATAGCCATTACGAGCTTGTATTTTGACTATGGATCCAAAACATATCTTTATATTGATTAATTCAAATCATTTAAATCCATCTCGAATTGTTAAATATTTATTTTTCACTAAATCTATTTTGTGAAGCCCAATCCAATCATTAAGTGCCAAGTGGCTTTTTTGTGTCGAGTTTTGTTTATATATTTTTGTTTTCTATGAAGTTATGTTTTGTGAATCGGAGCCGATTAGAAGGCTCCATCTTTCTTTATATTATCATTGTTTATTTAATTGTTAGTCGTGAAACTCGAGCCGATAAGGCTTTACACATTTTTTCAAGTTATCGACTTGGGTTAGCTTTCCTCTATCATATGTGAAATCCCTAAGTCACTTAATACTTTGCGTAGTCAAGTATTTTGATAGATTTTTCTATCTTTGTGAAATTCGAGCTAATAATATTTCTGCATATTTTGCATTTTTAGTATTTTGTTAGTTCTTTTTATTTCTTGAAATCCAAGCTAATAGGATTTCCCAAGTTACTCCATATTTTGCATTTTCAGTATCTTGTTAGTTCTTTATGTCTCTTATAAATCTAAGCTAATAGGATTTATCCAAGTAGCTCCATATTTTCCATTATTAGTCTTTAGTTTTCTTACTTCTATCTATGTGAAAGTTGAGCCAATAAGATTTCTCCAAGTTACTCTATATTTCTCATTTTCATTCTTGGTTTGCTTTTTCGCCATTTGTAAAATTTGAGCCAATAGAATATCTCCAAGTCTCTTCACATTTGACAATTCTCGTTATTTTTATTGTGATGTTGAATTATCCAATAATATTTTGCCACCTTTTCACATTTTTCGAGTCTTTGTCGAATGGTGAAAAGAAAGTCATCAAGAAGGCTCCATTTGTGTTCAATTGTTCTTTAGTCATTTTGGTAGCTTTACAAAGTGTAAACCAATTGTATTTGGCCACGTGTATTTACTTTTTTAGTGTTATTCTTCGGAAGTGTCGACTCGTATTTTGAAGTGTTAATCTTTTCTTTATCTTATCCATCTTTGAGATTGTGACACATGTCTGTTGATTTTGGATCTAAACTTTATTTTAAAGTTTGGGTTGTTTCAAGGACTTTAAGTCTTCCCAAATAAATCTATTTAAAGTTTGGTGAATATTTGTCAAGTGTATTTTTGTAGTTAGATTTTTTAAAAGTGGCATTTTTAACTAATTCTTTGTTTTTGCATATTTTTATATCGTGTCCGAGTGTGAAAAGTAACCCAATAAATTAACGACATGTGTATACAACTATGCGGTATATTTTTCTTTTAATTCTCTTCTATCTTGTTTGTTTCACTACGAAGTGTGAACTAATACAAAAGAGACACTTATATTATTTTTTTAAAGTGTCGATTTAAATCTATTGCCGCGTGTTTTTTTTTTTCATCATTGTTTTATAACCCTGTTGTGGACCCAAAATGGCATTGACTTTATTTTTTTAGACTTCACTTCCATTAGGATCTACCATTTTATAAAGATTTATTTAAGTTCTTAAATTAATTAATTAACTAATTAGTTAATTAATTAATCTATTAAACTTGATTTGTAGCTTGTTTCCATCCAAGATATGCTAAATCAATCTTAAACTCGATCAAAACAAGCTATTTTTGATTAATTCGAGTTATTTACATTCATATAACTAATAAGAAGATCTGTAGCTAGGTTTTTTCCTCCATTTGGCTTCCTTGATTTATATTTTTAGCTATATTTGTCTTCATTGTTGTCTGAGCATTAAAATGGCCGCTTTTGCTAGTTTTTTGTTGGATAAGTCTCATTATTGAATGGAACAAATTATAGCATTTGGAGAGTTTGATTGAAAGCCTATTTTATGGCTAGAAAGCTATGGGATCTTGTGAATGGTGTGGAAAATGACCACCTGGTAGATAAGTAACCCCTAAAAACCTTAACTCCTCTTTGAGATCACAAGAAGCTATGTCCATCCTTTTGCAAAGCATAAAATATGAATTCTTGATGCATATAGGTCATATGGACTTGCTAGCCGATGCCTAAAAGAAATTAGAGACTATACATGAAGGAAGTCATCGTATAAGATAATTAAGCTCATTTTAGAGTTGTTTACAACTCCTATGAAAGGGGGTGAGAAAATAGTCAATTATTTAGCTAAAATTAAGAATACTAAAGCTCAATTAGATGGATACAACTTTGAAGCTTTTCAAGAGAATCTTCTATACTTCATTATGTAGGTAAAAAGTCCTAAAAATTTAAGAAATTATATCTTTATTCTTAATTCAAATATCGAATGAGAATGATCTACTTGATTTAGACATTATGTATTCTCGTTAATTCAAGAAGAGTGTGTAATGGAGAATTTTGATTCAAAAGAGAATTATTCTCAAGAATTTTTCCTTCAAAATCATAAGTCTACTCATTATAGGAACAATAGAAATCCTAATCATAGTTCTAATATCATATCAAAATTTAAAACAAATCATAAGTCTAATTCTGCTAAAAATAGTCAAAACTTTAAAGTCAAATTTAATGGAACTTGTAACAAGTGTGGAAAATTTGGGCATAAAGATTTTGATTCAGAGAGTAAAAGCAATCAAATATGTTAAGAATGGTAGAAATAATAAGCCCAATAGTCATAACAAATATCGAAGAAAAATCATGCAAATGTTATTGAGTAGTCTAGTGCCCTCGTATACCGCACTTTCACTTCAAATGAAAATGAATGGATCCTAGATAGTGGTTCCTCTATGCACATGACTTGCACTCATGGTATCCTCTCTCAGATGTATTTAAATGTAAGGAAAACATATATCTAGGAGATATTTCCATCATTAGATCTAAAGGTTGTGGGAATGTGAAATTATCAAATAGTGTAATTAGGAATGTCTTATATGTTCCTCAACTGAAAAATAAAATTGTCTTGCTCTCACTAACTAAAGAAAATTGTAAAGTTGTTTTGTTCCAATATAAGTGGTATGTAAAAGATAAGTTTAGTAACTTTATTACTTCGGTATTCGGAAAAATGGTTTATATATATTTGATGGTTTTGTGTCTGGATCATTTTTTATTCCTCTTCTAGGAATTATATTCAATTTTGGCATGAAATATTAGGTCATGTAAACTTCAAAAATTGTATAAAATGTCTAGAATTAATCTTTTTTGTTCTTCTTCAAAGATGAATTTAGATCATGAACGTGTGAAAGTTGCTTGCGTGGTAAGCAACATACTAAACCATTTCACAAACATCATGATACCAATTCTTCTCAGTTATTAGAATTGATTCATAGTGATGTAAGAGGTCCACTTGAAGTTCCTTCTCTCAGTGGTGCCTTAAATTTTGTTTTCTTTATTGATGATTTCTCTATAATGACTTGGTCTTATTTCATTAAGAAGCAAAGTTTGATGTCTTGTCTCGCTTAAAGATTTAGTTTAAAATGCTTCTAATCTGAAAATTAAAAGAATTAGGACGATAATGGATGTGAATATGTCGAAAAATTTTTGATGAGTTTTATGTGTCATCTAGATTCGAAGAGAGTTGACAAATCCCTATTCCCTTAGAAAAATGGCATTACAGAAAGTAATAATATGATTTTCATATAAATGGATAGGACTATGATTCATGCATCTAATGTGCCTAAGTTCTTGTTATCCAATTTTACGCACATGGAAAAATTGGAAAACAGGGCCTTATTACTATCAAATCACGACATTGGTCCTAGGGACCCACTTCTGGTCATCAGGTGAGATCGCTCATTTTTTCCAAGAATGCGAGCCATCGAGGAGTTCGATAAGCTTATCTCGCTTGGTCAAGCTAAAACAGTGTCAAATCAGGAATAAATAGATGAGTCATCAGAGGAGTTCGTGCCTTGTCCTAACTCGGTCATAACTCAGATCACAAGCCTTAGACGAGTTCATGAGTAGGAAATGTAAGTTCGGTTGTCCAAATTTGGCTTGTCATAAAAGAGTCTCGATAGGAGCGGATGATGTTTTGATGGTTGGCTCAATGAGGTAGAGAAATGATGAGCTCGACTCGATTTAATTCAACATGGAGAGATTGATGCTTCCTTGTTGGAATATGAATTCAGTTTTAATGACTCGACGGAGACAATAGCTGCCTCAAGATTTGGTCGAGCTTCTTCCATGGAAGAGAGTTTCCAAAATGAAAAGGTGAGACAACTCAACTAAAACTTTATCTCGTTCTTCTACTACAGCGGCAAGATTTTACAACAACTGATCACGACTGTGGTCGCATGCAACCAGAACATTAGGATCAACACCAATGGTTCCTTGGGATCACCCTGCGGCAGCTGTCGCCATCGACTCTCTCTAGAGGCCACTCATTTTCTGAGATAAGTTTACTTCTCTACCCTGTAGCTGCTGCATATAGCCAATTACTTCCTAACGGCACTTTCCTAGGAGAATTTCAGTTCTATGCTCAAAGAAGCTGAGCATTCGATGCACATGCATGTTGCAGTATAGTAGAAGCCTATTTGAGCAAATAAGTCGTCTAACGATGTTTTTATCTATTTAGCATCGAATGCATCCTCAAATTTGGGATTTTCCTTCAAGATATTTTTATGAAAATTGATTAAGTGACAGTAAGAGTGTTACCGGGAGACCTGATGAAAATTATTACAAAGATTCTCTATCGAGACCTTACTGGTTTTACGGTGTAACTCATGGAAGCGGATCTCATAGAGGTGGAACTGTTTCATATCAGAATATTCATGGAGCGTAATTTTCTTTGCAATTATATGAGCATCTTCAACGAGTCACTAAATTGGCGGGCATAAAGGATTCTGTCTGAATTATCACACCTTACAAGCTACAACTGAAATGTTTGTTTGACCGAAAAAAATGATGTCTCCTCAAAGCTTGAAAGGTGGAAGTCGGTGACCATCATGAAGATCCAAAATGAAATATGGAAAATGATAACAAAACCCCACACTCCAATCCCGGACGTGGGAAATAAGGCGAGCAATGCCAAGTGGGTTTTCGTGGATGGCAAGCCAAGGAAGAAATTCCACGTGGGGAGATTCGGAGCAGCACCGCCAAGTGGAAATTTTGGCATGGAAAACCATGTTGTTCACTCCGCACTGGGGAGAAATCGGATCAAACTGCAAGGGAAATATTAAGATGGAAATCCGTCATGAAAACCCCCCGCAGCTTGGAGTGGTCCGAGTCTTCTTGCGAGTTACCGGGAGAATTAAAGTGGCAGTTGCAAATTGAGCGTTGAGTAATCTTCCGATCGATAAGGGAGGATGACGGCGAGATGGTTCAACATGGGTCGACATTCGAAATAGGATCCAGTTTCAGGCTCACAAAAAAGAAACGCCTTCTCATGGAATACTGTAATTGCAGCTTACAGAAGACACAGGTTTCCGAATGCAACAAACAGATGCCCGACCTGATCATTTCACCTTTGCCAACATACTTCTCCTAGCTCCATTCGTTCGCCTTTGCCACAAGATACTTTCTCGAGCATTCGGTTGTTGCAAGACAAACTCCCACACACTTTTCAATAAGGCAGGCATGCACAAGTATAGTAAAATCCTTTTGAACGCGTTTAAACAAGTAGGTTGTCCAACTGTATTGTTATCTGTTCAGTGTCGAATGCATGCCTATCCTTATTCTGAACTCAGATCGAATGACAACAAGCACTGTAGGAAACAAATATTCACTGCCATATACAATGGATTGGAGTCACGCCATTCAAGGCTTCATAAAATTTTCCCGAACTAGGAGATGAAGGTTTGAAATGGTGCAGAATGAAACGATTCATATTGCTCAGCATGTTTTCTCCTAGAAACGAATTGAATGTGAAGGTCAACTCTGAAATACCTGGCCGGCCATTTTGTATGCCACATCTTTGTTAGTGTAAATGGTCTCTTTGAAAAACTCTGTGGGCAAGTACACAATATTTATACCCTTCCATTATGTACATCCAATCAGACAATAACAGTATTCTTTTACCAGGTTCAGAGAAGCCTGTTTTTAACAATGGACGATTATACTGTAGTTTCAAGCTGTTTTTATCTAGCTCATTTCTATCAGCTTTTATCCACGACTAAGGAAGAATTCATATGGTTGTTACTGTACATTTTTTCCAAGGTCCTCTTGGCTGCCCCAGTTGTTCAATGTATTTTTTTGAAGGGCTTATTTTACGTGTTGCAGATTGTAACATAAAGGATCTTTTTAGTTTCAGGAAAAATGAGTATATTGTGTAGCTCTCATGACTACCTATGCCATACTAAGATCCCAATAGTGGCATAATTGTTGATTGGAGCCTAGATTGCAGAGTGCACTGCCAAAATACCGAAGGTCTCTTTGTCCAAGAATCAGTCTTAAGGGTGTCTATCGACATGTTATGGGCATGAGCCTGGGTCATCATCATGGCAGCATTAGGTCTTTATTGGTAATGGCATTTTCTCATCATTTGGAAGGTACAATTGTGCTTATTATGGCCAAGCTAAAACATTCTTACTACAAGTGTTATATGATAAGGAAGAACCATGAACATTGTGGTAAAACCATTCTTTTTAGAAATGTTGGGTTAAGCACGACATTCAAGTGAGTTTGAGCCGGGGAAAGTGCTAAGTTGATATGCAAAACAAAGCCAGGTCGAATCAGTTGAAGAGCTCGTGGTGTTGTTTCATGGAGTTTGAACGTGGAATGCATGTGAATATGTGGTCCAAAACAAGAAGAAATAACTCTATCTGTCAAGACTAGAGCTATCACAGAGAAATCAATCGATTCAGTGTTGACAGGGCCACGTAACGTGATCCCTAACAATTTTCATAGCTCGAAAATCATTTCTAAATGGTGCAACATGCAGGAGTGAAATAATTTAAATTCATTGAATTGTTTAACCTCTGTGGGTACAACCAATGTATTATGGATCAAATCCACTAAGTATGATTTAGAGTCAAACTTTTCATATTGTGGAAACATTGGTACCAAGTCGAGATAAAGAATAAGCTCACGGGTGTTGAAGTTTAATGTATTTGTAGAGGCTTTCAATTTCGAGCTTAAAGCTTCATGTTCACAATGCATATAGGTGGCTTGGTAATTCAGAATGGCTCGATTTGGAGTTTGAAGCAAGACCGTAGCAGTGGCATTCGTGAGGCGAGTCTTAATTTGCATCAGGCCAGGTTCACAGGATCTACATGCATTTTAGCAAAATGATAAGAATCAAGTTTGATAGCTCACCATTTGAAGGACTCAATGCAAAAGAGCTCGATTGCCAAGACGAGGAAAGAGTTAGTGTGGGGTTCAAAATCGATTGCAACACCAAGTTAGAGGATTCGAAGCTCACCGAGTTGAGATTTGTGTAGACTATTTCCACATGGACCCCCCTCCTCTTCAAGTCAAACGGGTCAACGGGGGGGTCCCGACATTATGTTAATTAAATTAATATTTTTATTTAAATATTTTAATAATAATATTTATTATTATTATTTAAATATTTTATTTAAATATTCTTTTAATTAATTGAGAAGACTAGGTCATCAGGCAATTAATGACCCATGATGGAACCTTCTCAGGTGGTTCAACTAACTGTAATAAATACATCATGGGCCTTCATTTTAGGAATGTAATTATGACCATTTCCTCTTCTTTCTCACATATTCTTCTATAAATGTAAGTTGGAAGCTCATTTCAAAGGGTTCCAACAGTTCAGACAAGTTAGACAGTTAGATATCTCAGGCGAGTGTATACTTTTCAAGAATCCTCTCTCTTCTGCAAGTTGTTCTTGTGTGTTGAGAGAACTTTCAAGCCTCCTCTTCAAGACTGTAATGGCAACTATTGCCTCTTTTGAATGTATGATGCATTGTGCATGTTATTGAAGAAATAAAAGTGTGTGTTTTGTGACTAATCTCGGTCCTTTCATCCTTTTATGCTTCTTTGTGCCTTTCTCGTACTTGCAGGTACACTGTGCAAGTTTAAGTTTCTATTGCAGGTTCTTGGAGTTCTGTGCTTATCGAGTGGTGGAGTATTGCATGCAGTTGAGTTGTGGTGTCCATTCACCCTTCTTGAGTTCATCCTTCTTCATTGGGAAACTGGTATATTTCTCGGTCTGATAAAGTTTAACAAAGGGAACGCGTGTCTCTTAGTTTGTGGTATCATGTACCCTCTCTAAGTTGCAGTAGGTGAAGTTGACCTGTGGTGCACACACCCTCTTCAAATTAACCCTTCCTGAATCTGAAGACACCCTTTATTTGGTGCATCACCATCCCTAGTATAGTTTCATTTCTGTAAATCTCTTTCCCTAAAACCCCATGAAAATGTTAGCATAGGACTAGATAATCATTTTTGTTACACTAGGAGTAGTACAACACTTAGTTTAGGAAGAGGAAGCCGGCCTTCTCGGAGGTTCACCTCGAGCCCAAGTCCCACAGCTTGAGAGGTGATCCCATGTGTCCCAATCACACCAAACATCCTATTCACATCCACGGCCATTTGGAGGGTGCAAAGGGATTTGGTGACAATTGCAGTGATTTGGGACATCACAAAAGTTAGAGTTTGCACGCCGGTGGGACATCCGGTGGGGGAGATCAAGTTAGAGTTCCATCTTTCAGAGGTGTCTCATTATCAAACAGGAAATCTTAAGCCACCGTGCGACCACACACAATAGTTTTTGGCACGCCCGATGGGACAGAGTTGGTACTTCTCTTCTCACTTACACAAGTCAAAGTACCTGGTGACTCTATATCTCTGGATTCCAAATCTCAGTGCAGTAACTTATGCGAAGAATTTAGACAAGAGCTTCTTCAAAGAAAGGAAAGTATCAGCATATCGAACTTTCCTTGTCTCCTCCAAAGAGAAGCAGAAGAGGCATTTCCACATCCCCAGTTGCAGATTTACCTAGTAGGGGTCATTCAACTCCTCCTTACGGAAGATTTCCTCCACCCAGGAACAATCAACCTTTCGTTGTTATGGCGAGGAACCAAGTTTTTCCCCCTTTCAATGCAAGCAGTCCTCTCATGTTGGCTCAACGTGACCCGATACCTGTTGCGGCACTCAAAAGTTTTCCCTTCTACACCGGGGAAACTCACGTTACTCTAGTGGAGCATATATTTGATGTAGCTAGCATCTGTGCAGTACATAATATCACCGAAGACAACGTTGCAGTTAGACTTCTTGCTACCTCTTTCAAGGGAAAAGTGCTTCAATGGTTTCACGGGTTAGGTGTTGGCACTATAACCACTTGGGACGAGTTGGGAGAAAAGCTATGTAAACAATTTGAAGACAAAAGTGATCACCTATCACTTTTGGAACAACTTACTACCATAAAGAGAGCTTCCCAAGAATACATGAGTGATTTCAACTTCCGATTCCAGTAACTTGGAATAGGATTCCGGTGCTCGTAAAGCCTTCCGCACATAATGCATTCTTGTACTATTTGTGAGCCTTGAATAGTGATGTAGCAATTATGATCTAGTCCATGGGAGGGACTACACTTCCTGATGCTTACGAAGTTGCCATAAGTGCAGAGAATTCTTTGATTCAAGCTGGAAAGATAGCTCCACGACCACCAATGCCCTTTTCTCTAGATCTTACGAATCATCAGCCTATCATTGCTCCTATTCCAGTAGACTCCAAGAAACCATCTCAATCTTCCCTGCCTCTTCAAATGACCTATTTGAAGTCAAGTCACTACTGCAAAATTTTGGAAATGAGCTCGTTGCACTCAAAAGGCAACAATTTCAATATAATCGTCATATCAGCCACAAAATCAGCAGTATCAGGCTAACCGTCCTCCTTTTCAAGGAAACAATCAGCCTCGAAATCAAACTACAAGTCAAGTTGCAAATGTCAGGCCCTTGAACTTTCAGAACCCTCTTGCAGCTAGCTCATCTAGAGCTATAGTACCTATTCAAAATAATCTAGTTCAAGACTACGAATGGTGTTATCCTTGCTCTCAACCTCACAATCAAAATCTTTGTCCCAATGGGGTTCTTAGCTAGGCCCTTATGGTTCAAAGTGTATCTGCCCCTTCAGAGTTAACAAACAATTCATCTACGCAAGAAGCAGTAGATCAACCGCAGGCACCTGAAGAATCCACTTTGCTAAACTGGCAAGAAGAAGATTTTTGTGGATTAAATATAGATTCTTCATCAGTGGCAGCAAACACTCGTTCCAAAAAGAGAGCAATGGAGCCTCAACCTCTCGAAGCTGATCTAGCATCCACTTCTCAACCTGGGTTACAAATGGCAGTTGATAAAAATGTGGGAAAGAAATCACTAGAAACACCGGCTAGCCACACCGCAGGGAAAGATGGTTCTCCAGGCATCACGGTACCCAACAAACATTTTCCAAAGGAGGACCCCAATGCCAAAAAAGTGTCATCAAAGTTGGAGCAATTCCCTTCAGCATAGTAGAACAAATGAAGAAAACCAATCTGAGCGTTACCATGTGGGACGCACTCTCGATCCCTTCCCAAAGAAACCTGTTGCGAGAAGCTCTGAACAGTTTTAGTACAACCAGCAGATCACCAAGCCATGGAGTGACAAATGCTACAAATTTGTGTCAACCGGAAGGGAAAATCATTCCTACGGAAAACAAACCACCGCCATTCTACATTTCCCTGATCATTGGCGACCACCTGGTACATAATTGCATGATCGATTCTGGTGCCAGTAGCTCTGTCATGCCGAAACAAATTACAGATGTACTAGGCATACAATATGCGCCAGTTACAAGAGGGGTTGTTCAACTAGATGGCACAACTGTTAAGACTATTGGGGTTATCAAAGGACTTCAACTTACCATTCATGCATGCCCAAGTTTGTCATTCACCCAAGACATATCGGTCATCGATCTCCCTCCTCTCTTTGCCATCTGCCTATCACGGGATTTCACTGCCAAGATGGGTGGTTACCTATCAGCCGATTGGTCACATATGATTCTCAGGACTCGATACGGAACCAAAGTAACTATAAGGGCAGAACCAATCTGCCATAATCATGTAGAACCCTACACTGCTAGTCCCATAAATGGAAATTACACCATCGGCGATCCCGAAGAGGAAGATGCCGATCATGAACCAACCACCCTTGTTGAAGAAGTTCCTGATACTTTGCTGGATGAAGTAAGTAGAGATCATCAATACGATCCCTATGCTGATGTATTGGCAGAAGAAGAAGCTGGTTTGCTGGTTTTGGAAGAAACAGGATTAGGTACTTACTGTATCCATGAAGAAGATACGATCATACCACAACTTGTCAAAACACCAAGTGATTCTAAAGGATTGTGGCAATTGTTCTTCGATGGCTCAAGAAGTAAGAATGGATCCGGTGTTGGTGTTATGTTAATTTCTCTAGAGGGAGATAAGTACTTCTCATCTTTCCGGTTGCAGTTCAGTTGCACTAACAATGTTGTTGAATACGAGGCTCTTGTGCAAGGAATTTAGCTAGCCCAAAGGAAGGGAATCAAGGCCCTGACTATTTTTGGAGATAGTGAGTTAGTTGTTCATCAAGTTTTGGCACGTAGTGCATCCAAAAATGATCTTTTAAGATCATATAAGAATCGAGTCTGGGACCTGATTGAAGATTTTGAAGCTTTTGGAATCCATGCAATCCCTAGAGATCAAAATCAAGATGCAGATAGGCTTGCTACAATTGGTTCACAATACAACATACCAGTTGATATCATGAAAGAAGGGAAGAAATTTGTTAAAATGGTGGTTTGACCAGCAGTCCCTGATAATGTGAGTAGTTGGCAAGTGTTTGATAGTGACAAACAAATTGTCCTCTTCCTACAAGAAGAGGCGGAGTTTTCTACAAAGAATCAAGATAAGTTGCAGGAGTCATATGGTGAGCAAATTATTCAATTGAAAAGCAACAAGTTACCAAGAGGTTTAGTCACTTTGGAATCCATTTTCAATTGGATGACCAAGCCACAAGACAAAGCCCTAACATGGTGGTGAGAGAAGAATATTTTGAGAAAGTTGAAGTATCGAATGAAAATTTTTAAGATTGGAAAAATGTGTATCAGAGAGAAAGAAGCTTTCATCAAACTTTTTCAAGAGTATCATGACATCTTTGCATGGAGCTATAAAGATCTATGTGTTTTGATCCAGGTATAGCACAACATACCATCAAACTGGATCCTAATGCTAAGCCAGTTCGTCAGAAACAGAGACCAATTAATCCCAAAACTGAGTCACTAATGAGAAAGGAGACTAACAAGAGGACTTGGCATACACAGCTTAAGACCGCCTTATGGGCAGATCGGATCACACCTAAAAGGGCCATCGGAAATTCTCCTTTCGTTCTTGTATATGGAAGAGAGGCAAAACTCCCACTCTCATTGGAGTTACCTTCTTTGGAGTTAGCTCATCAACTTGAAGTTATAGAGAGTGATCCTCTGATAGTAAGGTTTGCTGAACTCATGGAGTTAGAGGAAGTACGAGACAAGGATATGAAAACTTTGGAGCAGCATCAGGCTCAAGTTAAGAAATCTGATAAGAGAAGGCGTCCGATAGGCATTTTCAAGAGGGAGATTTAGTTCTCAAATGGGATGAAGATAGGGCCAAACTAGGCAGGCATGCCAAGTTTGACGCTCTCTGGAGTGGGCCATATATCATCACAAGTTGCAAAGAGGTAAATTCATTTCATCTATCTAGGCTCAATGGAGAAGAACTGCCCATTCATGTGAATGGGATACATCTCAAAGCTTGTTTTTGAGAAGCATTCCACCCCTGTATAGTTAAATTAGGTGTTTTCCTCCAAGTGCTTATGCACATTGTTGTGTGTTGTTGTTTTGCTTTCCTTGTTGTTGTGTTTTGTGTTGTTCTGCACATTGTTTCATCATTGGAAGGTGTCAAGGAGAGGGAAGGTTCAAGGTTTCCATAAGAGTTTCAAAATTTGCTTCATTCAAAATTTTGCAGTGTTCCATGGATGTCAAGCATTCAATAGATTCAGTATACTTCATGCTTAGCATTCCAGGGAGGTCAGGATATCGGCAATGCTCAAGGAGATTCTGGGATGTGTCAAAGAAAATCATACTACTATTAGGATTCCAACATAGACTCCATGCCCAATGGATGACTTAAGGCTACTGGAATCATGCTTAGCAGGAAATCATCCCCGAGAGGTTGCCAAAAATGTTATCCAATTTTACGCACATGGAAAAATTGGAAAACAGGGCCTTATTACTATCAAATCACGACATTGGTCCCAGGGACCCACTTCTGGTCATCAGGTGAGATCGCTCATTTTTTCCAAGAATGCGAGCCATCGAGGAGTTCGATAAGCTTATCTCGCTCGGTCGAGCTAAAACAGTGTCAAATCGGGAATAAAGAGACGAGTCATCAGAGGAGTTCGTGCCTTGTCCTAACTCGGTCATAACTCAGATCACAAGCCTTAGACGAGTTCATGAGTAGGAAATGTAAGTTCGGTTGTCCAACTTTGGCTTGTCATAAAAGAGTCTCGATAGGAGTGGAGGATGTTTGATGGGTTGGCTCATTGAGGCGAGAGAAATGATGAGCTCGACCGGTTTAATTCAACATGGAGAGATTGATGCTTCCTTGTTGGAATATGAATTAAGTTTTAATGACTCGACGGAGAGAAAAAGCTGCCTCAAGATTTGGTCGAGCTTCTTCCATGGAAGAGAATTTCCAAAATGAAAAGGTGAGATAACTCAACTAAAACTTTATCTCGTTCTTCTACTACAGTGGCAAGATTTTTTACAACAATCGATCACGACCGTGTGGTCGCATGCAACAGAACATCAGGATCAACACCAACGGTTCCTTGGGATCACCCTGCAAGATTATCGCCATCGACTCTCTCTGGAGGCCACTCATTTTCTGAGATAAGTTTACTTCTCTACCCTGTAGCTGCTAAATATAGCCAATTACTTCCTCATGGCACTTTCCTAGGAGAATTTTAGTTCTACTATGCTCAAAGAAGGTGAGCATTCGATGCACATGCATGTTAGTATAGTAGAAGCCTATTTGAGCAAGTAAGTCGTCTAACGATGTTTTTATCTGTTTAGCATCGAATGCATCCTCAAATTCAGGATTTTCCTTCAAGATATTTTTATGAAAATCGATTAAGTGACAGTAAGAGTGTTAGGAGACTTGATGAAAATTATTACAAATATTCTCTATCGAGATCTTACTTGGTTTTACGGTGTAACTCATGGAAGTGGATCTCATAGAGGTGGAACCATTTCATATCGAGAATATTCATGGGCGTAATTTTCTTTGCAATTATATGAGCATATTCAACGAGTCACTAAATTAGCGGGCATAAAGGATTTATCGAATTATCACACCTTACAAGCTATAGCTGAAATGTTTGCACCGAGAAAAATGTGTATCCTCACGCCTGTTGAAGGTGGAAGTCGGTGGCCATCTTTCCAAAATGAAATATGGCCAAATGATAACAAAACCCCACACTCCAATCCCGGACGTGGGAAATAAGCGAGCAATGCCAAGTGGGTTTTCGTGGATGGCAAGCCAAGGAAGAAATTCCACGTTATGGGAGATTCGGAGCAAGTATGCCAAAGTGGAAATTTTGGCATGGAAAACCATCAATTCACTCACTCCGTGACCTTTGGGAGAAATCGGATCAAACTACCAAGGGAAATATTAAGATGGAAATCCATCATGAAAACCCCACGCATCGTTGGAGTGGTGAGAGTCTTTGCGAGTGAGTTACGGGAGGAGAATTAAAGTGGCGAGTTGCAAATTGAGCGTTGAGTAATCTTCCGATCGATAAGGGAGGATAGCGGCGAGATGGTTGAAAGATGGGTCGGCGTGTATTTCAAATAGGATCGAGTTTCGAGCTCAAAAAGAAATGCCTTCTCATGGAATACTGTAATTGCAGCTTACGGAAGACACATGTTTCAAATGCAACAAGCAGATGCCCGACCGATCATTTCGCCTTTGCCAACATACTTTTCCTAGCTCCCGTTCAGTTCGCCTTTGCCAGCATACTTCTTTGAGCATTCGGTTGTCGTAAGACAAGCTCCCATGCATAGTCGGTGAGGCATGCGTGATCAAGATAAAAGCATTTTGAACACGTTTAAACAAGCGGATGTTGTCAACTGTGTTGTTATCTTTAGTGTCGAATGCATGCCTATCCTTATTCGAACTCGGATCGAATGACAGCAAGCACTTTGTAGAAACAAATATTCACTGCCGTATACAATGGATTGGAGTCACGCCATTCAAGGCTTCATAAAATTTTCCCGAACTAGGAGATGAAGGTTTAAATGGTGCGAGAATGAAACGATTCATATTGCTCTCAAAGCATTTTTCTCCTAGAAACAAATTGAATGTGAAGGTCAACTCGAAAATACCCGGCGGCCATTTTGTATGCCACATCTTTGTTACTTGTAAATGGTCTCTTTGAAAACTCGTGGGCAAGACGCAATATTTATACCCTTCCATTATGTACATCCAATTAGACAATAAAAGTATTCTTTTACCAGAGTTCGAGAGAAACTTGTTTTTAACAAATGGACGATTATCTTGTAGTTTCAATTGTAATTTTATCTAGCTTATTTCTATTAGCTTTGATCCACGACTAAGGAAGAATTCATATGGTTGTTCTGTACATTTTTCCAAGGTCCTCTTGGCTGCCCGGTTGTTCAATGTATTTTTGAAGGGATTATTTTACGTGTTGCAAATTGTAACATAAAGGATCTTTTTAGTTTACGGAAAAATGAGTATATTGTGTAGCTCACAGCCTACCTATGCCATACTAAGATCCCAATAGTGGCATAATTTTGATTGGAGCCGAGATTGCAGAGTGTGCGCCAAAATACCGAAGGTCTCTTTGTCCAAAATCAGTCTTAAGGGTGTCTATCGACATGTTATGGGCATGAGCACAGGTCATCATCATGGCAGCATTAGGTCTTTATTGTAATGGCATTTTCTCATCGTTTGGAAGGTACAATTGTGCTTATTATGGCCAAGCTAAAACATTCTTACTTGTAAGTGTTATATGATAGGAGGAAGAACCATGAACATTGTGGTAAAACCATTCTTTTTAGAAATGTTGGGTTAAACACGACATTCAAGTGAGTTTGAGACAACCGGGTGCTCGGGTTGATATGCAAAACAAAGCTAGGTCGAATCAGTTGAAGAGCTTGTGGTGTTGTTTCATGGAGTTTGAACGTGGAATGCATGTGAATATGTGGTCAAAAAAAAGAAGAAATAACTCTATCTGTCAAGACTAGAGCTATCACAGAGAAATCAATCGATTCAGTGTTGACAGGGCCACGTAACGTGATCCCTAACAATTTTCATAGCTTGAAAATCATTTCTAAATGGCGCAACATGCAGGAGTGAAATAATTTAAATTCATTGAATTGTTTAACCTCTGTGGGTACAACCAATGTATTATGGATCAAATCCACTAAGTATGATTTAGAGTCAAACTTTTCATATTGTGGAAACATTGGTACCAAGTCGAGATAAAGAATAAGCTCGCGGGTGTTGAAGTTTAATGTATTTGTAGAGGCTTTCAATTTCGGGCTTAAAGCTTCATGTTCACAATGCATATAGGTGGCTTGGTAATTCAGAATGGCTCGATTTGGAGTTTGAAGCAAGACCGTAGAAGTGGCATTCGTGAGGCGAGTCTTAATTTGCGTCAAGCTAGGTTCACAGGATCTACATGCATTTTAGAAAAACGATAAGAATCAAGTTTGATAGCTCACCATTTGAAGGACTCAATGCAAAAGAGCTCAATTGCCAAGATGAGGAAAGAGTTAGTGTGGCGTTAAAAATCGATTGCAACACCAAGTTAGGATTGAAGCTCACCGAGTTGAGATTTGTGCGAGACTATTTCCACATGGACCCCCTCCTCTTCAATTCAAACGGGTCAACGGGGGTCCCAACATTATGTTAATTAAATTAATATTTTTATTTAAATATTTTAATAATAATATTTAAATTATTATTATTTAAATATTCTTTTAATTAATTGAGAAGACTAGGTCATCAGGCAATTAATGACCCATGATGGAACCTTCTTAGGTGGTTCAACTAACTATAATAAATACATCATGGGCCTTCATTTTAGGAATGTAATTATGACCATTTCCTCTTCTTTCTCACATATTCTTCTATAAATGTAAGTTGGAAGCTCATTTCAAAGGGTTCAACAGTTGGACAAGTTAGACGAGTTAGATATCTCAAGCGAGTGTATACTTTTCAAGAATCCTCTCTCTTCTACAAGTTGTTCTTGTGTGTTGAGAGAACTTTCAAGCCTCCTCTTCAAGACCTGTAATGGCAACTATTGCCTCTTCGAATGTATGATGCATTGTGCATGTTATTGAAGAAATAAAAGTGTGTGTTTTGTGACTAATCTCGGTCCTTTCATCCTTTTATGCTTCTTTGTGCCTTTCTCGTACTTGCAGGTACATTGTGCAAGTTTAAGTTTCTATTACAGGTTCTTGGAGTTCTGTGCTTATCGAGTGGTGGAGTATTGCATGCAATTGAGTTGTGGTGTCTGTTCACCCTTCTTGAGTTCATCCTTCTTCACTGGGAAACTGGTATATTTCTCGGTCTGATAAAGTTTAACAAAGGGAACGCGTGTCTCTTAGTTTGTGGTATCATGTACCCTCTCTAAGTTATAGTAGGTGAAGTTGACCTGTGGTGCACACACCCTCTTCAAATTAACCCTTCCTGAATCTGAAGACACCCTTTATTTGGTGCATCACCATCCCTAGTATAGTTTCATTTCTGTAAATCTCTTTCCCTAAAACCCCATGAAAATGTTAGCATAGGACTAGATAATCATTTTTGTTACACTAGGAATAGTACAACACTTAGTTTAGGAAGAGGAAGCCGGCCTTCTCCAGAGGTTCACCTCGAGCCCAAGTCCCACAGCTTGAGAGGTGATCCCATGTGTCCCAATCACACCGACGTCCTATTCACATCCCGGCTATTCGGTGGGTGCAAGTGATTTGGCGACAACAGTTCTTATGGGAAGTTTTTTTCAAAGTTACAACACCCCTTCAATAGCCAAGTTGTGAATGGGGATATAGGTGTAATCTACATAACATGGAGCTATCCTAAGTTTAAGACCTTGTGAAATGGGATAGCTTTCAGAGGAGTTTGTTTCTTTCTCATAATCCTAACTTCCACAAACTACTCCTAATGAAAGCAAAGGAACTAACTACACCTATTCTATTATACAAAGGAGACAAGGAGAGAGATGCATGGGAATTAAAACCTATACTAAGAGAGGCGATACACCAAGAAAAGGAGATGTTGGAAAGTCCACAATGCATGAATATAGAGTAAAATGAGTATGAGGAGAATGGTCTAGCATCACATACCACTAATATGTTCAAAATCACCTTCAAATAAACAAAACATCACCTAAAACATGTTATAACCATAAAATATACACAAAATTCATGGATAGCAATGAGAGCCAAGAACAATGAAAATCATGCAAGGATAGAAACAATGATCACAAAACATAATTTTATTGCTCTCATATTTTGTATAGTAAATTCTTGGTAGGAAGAGGGCATGAAGTCATTATAGATTTTGAGGGAGAATGTTTGAATCCCTAAAACTACCTTGGAAAAAGGATAAGAGGGGTGCATGGAGGAGAGAATGTCCAACAAATTTTTCTTTGTGTAACCCCATTATAATTTATAGAAGAAAATATAAGGGAGCGGAAGAGAAATAAAAATCTTGCTTCAAACTCCCACCAAATTCCATCATGACACCCGCAAAAATGATAGAATTAGTTGCACATCCCATGTTGCTTGTACTTTTCCTTATGGAGGAAGAAATAGCTCCGTACATGCATTTAATACATCTTTGTTCCCAAGTATGGCCTCCATGACCCTATAGCTTCATCATGATTTTACACTTACCAAATGCATTAATTTTTGCAATTTTTATTGTTTCATGATGAGGGGATTTTATAAGATTTCCATGACTATAATTTTGTGACAAATGGATAACTAGGAAAAGTTATTCAAGTTTGAAGGAGGACTAGTTTTTACATTGTGGCCCTTATCAACCCCACCTACCCCACATAACTAGCCATTACACCGCCTTTGAGTCGGGTTTGGGATTTGCATTCACATTTACATGGGCCAAGTTGACTAATGCATCATACTTTTATAGATCTATCCCCGCTTCCACATTACCCTCCAAGCTCGCCGACCAAGCCACTTACATTTATTTTGTGTTGGGATAGGGGTTTGAAAGTACATATGCATCAAATGTGGGGAATTTCATTACATTATGCAACCGCCCCATGTTTCATGGGACATTTCTGACACACTAGATAACTCAGCCCATTAAAATTAGGTTGCGAGATCCCGATATCATCCCACATCACCGAATGAGCTCCATTTTATCCCTTTGAACTCTTAAAACCTATCTATATAAATCCATTCCATGACAAACTCACCCATCACTTTACACACCTCGGTCATGCATTTCACCTATGCGGCTCGGTGGTGTACCTCGACTCACTCACCGAGATTCCCTTAGCTCGAATCACCCACCAATGCAACTAAATTGACTTACCTCCCACACATCGAGCTAGTGCTGATGTGCTCCACTTAGCTCATTATCTTGATCTTATTTTGCATTGTTACCACCTCGTCATCTCTCCTTCCAAGCCCTTAGGAGCCTATCCCAATCATGCATCTATGTCATGTCCCATATTTACTCCCTTTGATTATTCCTCTAGTCGCGGGCCACATTCTATCCTCCCACCAAGTTGAAGCTAAAACCAAGCTGCTTGAGGCTCCTCATTCCAACTCACGTGAGTTGGATTCAAACTCACCACCCCTTCACATTGCATGAGCTCAACAAGCTAGATTTAGCTCGATCTCCCAAGGGCCCCTCCTAGGAAATTTCAATATATTTTACAATTTCTTCAGGGGCCTTTTGAATGTTTTGGGTCCAAAAGGACATGAAAGGGGAGCAAAACATATTAAGACCAATTTTCATAATTTTTCTATTTTTTCTCATTTTGGGTTGAAAGTGGGCCCGAGAAGCCCGCATCACCCCTCAGTGGAACTCTTGGACCTTAAATGGCACGGAATGAGTCCTGACGACATGAATGACCTCCAACTTCTCCCTAAACATGGAATTGACTTAAGAAACCCGAGAATTCACTGTATAGTCATTATTCATTGCCTAGGCCTACTATCCCCTATTGTCCATTTTACCCGAGGTGGGTAAAATGGATAACAATTCTAGTGACTTGTGGGGCCATCCGCCTACTATATGGGATAGACTAGGTGCCTTGAAGCCTCCATTGGGCATGGATTCATTATTAATGGCCTAAACCGACTGAAATCTCTAAATTTCTACCTCAAGCCCACTTGACACTACTGAACCATGGGCTGACTTGTTTACCATCTCTCTTATAATATTTCTAAATTAAGATTTTGTGAGAGTGAAAATTTGTCTTGAACTTGAGTTTTCCCTCCTTCCCTCTATAATTTTATCTATGGGGGTTGTATGATGACACATACAACTCGTTCTCGAAACCGATGTCCACCAATTATGGAGCACAAGACTGATGATTCATTGTATTATGTTGATTATTGCAGAGTTTTAGTAAAACATTCTTTGGTTTGGGACATCATGGAACTTTATTAAGTTATGATTTTCTCCTTGTTTTGAATGATACCCTAAACCAATGATATGGGATTGAGGATACTCACTTGTTCTAATCCATTTGATTTACATGGAGAACCGAAGCTCAAGTCCGATTAACCTCAAGGGGAAAGAGAATGGGAACACATTGAATTCTATCCCTTATCAAAATTTAGTTGCACTACATTTTTTTCCTTTGAGGTCCGTAATTGTTCCCTGCAACTATGAGATTCTTCTTGGCTTGTGGGATGCATCTTGAAACATTGTATTGTGTTGAAACAATGGAAACAACCAGAGAAACACAAACCAAAAACTATATAAAAAGGAAAAAATATACATACCCCAAGTGGGGTATGTAGAGTGTGTAAAAGGAACTTGTTTTTCTGAAAACAAACCTACCTACCCTACAATAACTAGAGGAATGGGAAAATTCACACAAACCCCGACCTTTGGCAAAGAAAAGTAGCTACCCTTCATCAACATTTTAGACCATAAAACTAATTTTACAATGGGAATGGTCATGGATGAGAGACTAAGTTAGAGATAAAATTCCAACTAACCTACTAAGGTATCAACAAACAAAGAAAATATCTCCTCGGTTGATATGTATTGGACTCCGGAGGTTTTGGTGTTGACTCTTGACACTTTGTATCTCTCCTTCATTCCCTGTAATGGACATGATTGGTTGTGGATTCTCCTTTAGGTACAAAAATCCAAATACCCGATTGGGCATGACATGGTTCAATGGATGTGCCCATTCATTTGTTGCTCAACCCCACAATTAGGGCTCTCTTGCATACTTTCTTCTAAAAGGTGATTGTTTGTAGGTTGATCCATACTTTGATTTTCCTCCACAAAAACTCTATTTCTACCTTGATGGCCGTTGGCATTCTCGTGGGTGTCTTAATTTCCCAGTTCCTCTTGGATTTCTGAAAAAAGTACGATCAATTCTAAACAAGCAAATCAATGAGGATCATTGCATTCCACAAGTATATCCTACTCACCTTACAATTATTCCTCCTCAAGGCCATGAGTGCTAATAGTGTTTTAAAACACTTTCTCCTCCACAACCCTACCAATGTGGGCTTCCTTTTCACTCATATGCTCCATTGTTTTCTTCAGCTCTTTCTTTGGAACATTTTGAATTTCCTCATCCTCCCAATCTAAATCGACAGTCACCTATTGATACAAAATTTTCATCTTTGGTGAGACTAGTTGAGGGAGAGGTGTAAGAAATAGGTTGTTTTTGTTTCATTCTTGGGAAGGGGTGATTGATGCTTATGTTCCACGAACATACCTCCTACTCTGTTGATGTGTTTCCCAAAAAAAAACTGCATAATTATGAATAAAGCCTTGTTTTTAGGGCACTTTGCATTAGCATATCCCTCTCTCTAATAGTTTAATAGGTCTCTCTTTCTACTATCCTTATAGGGTATCTTGGTTTAGTGATAGCTGGGTAGAAGGTAGGGACAACATATGAAATACCACAACTTATAGGGACATTGGTGTATGGCTTAGGGAAGTTGGGTAATTCTTGTAATATCTGAGTTCGATCTGTATGAATTACAAACAAAAAACAACACACCAGAAATAATATTAGCCTCTTGAGTTTCTTCATACATTCAAGATAACATATATATAGGAATATGCTTTCCTATAAATATGGAGGTTGCTCAACAACACTCCTACAAATAACTCTACACTCCTATTCTACGTGAGTTCACATAACTAGAATATTGTTATGATTTGTTTATAATAACAAATCTATAACAATACAACTATTTATGGTTTACACATTACACATTAATAATAATCACAAAAATATATATTTGCTCAAATATGTGAGTACTACTCCATTTTCCTAACAATTCCTTGGGTAGAGATGGGAGGGATATTTTTGAAGCTTAGGAAATGTTATGGGAACAAATAAATTGTGAGACATTGAATAGAGGATAAGGAAGAAAAGGGGCTTCCTTATTTTGGAAAGGAATGATGGATTTCTCGAGTGTCCACACATGGGGAAGGAAGAACTTGAGGTGGTGAGGGAGGAATTACAGCAAAAGGGATGGACTTTATTTTTAGCCTAGATTAGAATATTCTCATATTATGATACAATAGCGAAGTCCTAAGTAATATTGCTTCCCCTAAAGATTGAATCAATATAGTTAGGTTAGCATCAAAGGAACTCAAATAATACAAGAATTCCATACCTTGTGAGGATATGTATTCTTGTGGGATTCTCGTGTCGAGGCCCTTATGAATATGAGGTTAAAATATGGAATGGATTGCGTTGAAGCCCATTGTATTCTGCTAAGGTGTTCCATGGGGTAAATGACTTCTGCATCCTCCTTGAACCGATTGTGAAGTTGTTCTCCCAGCTGATTCCATGTGGAAATTGACAATGGTGCCAAACTGTTGTACCAATATTTTACTTTGCCTTTGAGGGATGCAACCATGAGTCTCGAGGAAAACATTTTCATCAATGATAGTGTAAATGGCACATTGGTTTACAACATCTTAGATGTGATCAATTGGGACTGATCTCCATTTCCACAGAAGAGAGGAATATTTTCAAGGCCACCTTGGGGATAACATCCCACAGCTACAAGTGAAGAGGACTGGAACTCAAATGAGGGAATGGAAAAGCTCATTGGAGAGCCATAGCTGAAATGAAACATTAAAAACAAGTCTCTGCAACCAAGATGATGGGGTGCTTGAAATAATGGAGTCATCAAATGTGTTGAGAATGAGCCTCAAAAGGCTAATACTTTATCAAGAGACACATCAAATCTTGATAAAATTATAGTGTCCGCTTTGAAGAGCATAAGACAAGATTTTGGGTTTGGGACCCTATTGTGTAGTTGTCAATCCTAGAAATACAAGGGACAGAACCTTGGTCATGTAAAACAACCTTCAAAACCCGACATGAATAACTTCTTAACTTCCCTCGTGTAATGCACCTTCCAAAACCTGAAATATAAGGATTGGGGGTTTGGTACTGTTTTGCATCCTCTAAATCCTGAAATGAAGACTTTCATAACTTATGCCTTGTTTTGCATGCATGAAAATCCAAAATAAACTTGTTGGAAGTAGGGCATGCAATGATAACCCCTGAAACTGAATTGTAAAAACTAGGTCTTTTTGGTGCATTGAGACCATGAAATCCTAAATGCTTACAAGATATCTTCAAAGTTATAATCTCACCAAAAATATATCAATCTTAATGAAATGAAGGTGTAGATATGAGAACACACCTACAAAAATATGACTTTGTCCCACCAGGTGTGCCAAAACTATTTTTTCACAAAATTATAGCACCCCTCGAATGGCCAAGTTATGAATGGGGAATTCGGTGTAATTTGCATAACATGGAGCTATCCTAAGTTTGGGATATTATGAAATGGGATATCTCTTTGGAGAAGGCTGATTCCTGCTCCTAATCCTACCGTCATAAATTGCTCTTAATGAAAGCAAAGAAACTAACTACACCTATTCTATTATACGAAGGAGATAGGGAGAGAGATGCATGGGAAGTAAAACCTACACTAAGAGTGGTGATACACCAAGAGAAGGAGATGTTTGATAGTCCACAATGCATGAAGATAGAGGAAAAGGAGCTTGAGGAGGATGGTCTAGCATCACAGACCAACACTGCATTAAAAACCACCTTCAAATAAACACAACATCACCTAAAACCTGCAATAACCATAAAATATACACAACATTCCTGGATAAAAATGAGAGGTAAGAAGAACAATGAAAATCATACAAGGATAGACACAATTATCACAAAACATAATTTTATTTCTCTCAGATTTTGCACAGTACATTCTTGGTAGGAAGAAGGCATGAAGCCATTATAGATTTTTAGGGAGAAGGTTTGAATCCCTACAACTACCCTGCAAGAAGGAGAAGAGGGGTGTATGGAGGAGATAATGTCTAACAATTTTTTTGGTACAACCCCATTACAATTTATAGAAGTAAATATGAGGGCAAAGGAGAGAAATCTGAAATCTTGCTTCAAACTCCCACCAAATTCCATCATGGAACCTAAAAAAATGATGGGCTTGCTTGCATATCCCATGCTACTTTTAATTTTCCTTGTGGAGGAAGAAATGGCTCTCATACATGCATTTAATCCATATTTGTTCCTAGGTATGGCCTCCATGACCTTTTAGCTTCATCATGATTTTACTCCTACTAGATGCATTAATTTTCCACTTTTATTATTTTATGATGAGGGGCTTTTAATAAGATTTCCATCGACTATAATTTTGGGGAAAAGTTATTTAAGTTTGAAGGTGGATTGGTTTTTACATTGTGGTCCTAAAAACCCAACCTAACTTTCCACTGGCTCGCCATTTCACCCACCAAGTCGGGTTTGGGCTTTATATTCACATTTACATGGGCCGAGTTTACTCATGCATCATGCGGTGTATTTCTTTCCCGCTTCCTCGTTACCCTCCCAACGCGACAACCTAACCACTTGCATTTATTTTGTGTCGGGACCGGGGTTTGAATGTGCATATGCATCGGGTGTGCGGGAATGTTGTTTCATTATGCAACCCCACCCCATGTTTCCATTAGGACATTTCCCGTCACACAAGCCAACTCGACCCATTGAAATTAGGTGTGGATCTTGATAACATCCCACATCACCGAATGAGTTGTGTTTTCTCCCTTTAAACTCCCGACACTTGTCTCTAAGAAACCTTTCGCAAAGTAGAATCTCCCATCACTTTACATGCCCCACCATGCATTTCACCTCCGAGGCTCGGTGAAAGTGTAGCTCGACTCACTCACTAAGACACCCTTATCTTGAATCACACCGCCAACGTGACTTATTTGAATTACCTCCCATGCACCGAGCTGGCACCGATGTGCTCCACTTGGCTCGATATCCTAAGCTCATTATGCATTGGGACTGCCTCGCCATCTTCCCTCTTAATCCCTTGGGAGCGCATCCTAACCATGCATCCACGCCACCCGTATTTACTCCTTGAGCTTATTCTTTTGGTCACAAGCCACATTCTATCCTCCCGATGAGTCAAGGCCAATATTGAGCCACTCGGGGCTCCTCGTTCTAACTTGCCTAAGTTGGCTTCAAACTCTCCACTCCTTCACATTGCACGAGCTCACCGAGCTGCTCCATGAGCTAGATTTAGCTTGATCTCCTTAGGGCCCCTACTCATAAATTTTAATGTATTTTTGCAATTTCTTCAAGGGCCTTTTGAATTTTTTTGGGCTAGAAGGCCATGAAAGGGGATTAGAAAATTTTGAGACCAATTTTTGTAATTTTGCTATTTTTTTCTCATTTTGTGTCGAAAGTGGGCACTGGGAAGCTGCATCACCTTGGAGGAGCTCTTGGACCACGAATGGACCAAAATGAGTCTTAATGACTCGAATGATGTCCAACTACTCCTGAACATGGAATTGATTTATTAAACCCAAAATTCACCTATATAGCCCTTATTCATTACCTAGGCCTATTATCCCCTCTTTTCCATTTTACCCAAGTGGGTAAAATGGGAAACAAGAAGAAGCCATGAATACTATTGTCTATATTATTAATATAGTGACTTATAAATCTCTTCATCAAGCTACTCCTCATGAAGTATGGACAAAGAAAAAACCAGATATTTCTCACTTAAGAATATTTGGTAGCCTTGCTTCTATCTTTATTCCTAAAGTTAATAGGAAGAAACTTGATCTAACCTCATATTCTTTTTTTTTTTTTGCTATGGTTTTAGAACTAAAGGTTTAATATTATATGATCCTTTCAAGCATGACATAATAGAAAACATGAATGTTCATGTCTTGGAAAATATATTCTTTGTTACTTCTCATGAACCCTCCTTTACTTCTCTGAGTTATATCTTGATAATCCTTCTCCTAACATGATTGAAATAGAATTTCAAGGAGCTGATTATCCTAGTCTATATATGATGTAGATTGAGGGGAGTCATATCAAGTTTTATTACATCCTAAGATTCCTAAATGGGCTCAAAATCTTGTTAAGGAGCCTAATCCTATTAGTCTTATGTCACACCTTGCAAACTCAATTTGTGTTCATGTAAGAGTCGAGTCTATCCTTTGTATGATACAACTAAGTCGATGGATTTGATGTAGTGAATCCTAGGCTCTAACTTGCACCTACAATTGTAACAACATGGCTGCCATAATAGGTTGTGAGAATAACACCAATCATATAATGAATTAAGGTATAAGGTTTTGAGTTATTCCTCTTTGAAGGGACAAGACCCTATTATTTTACTAATGCTCACCTTGAATGATTGTAATTATGAGAAATATCCATGTGATCGTGTTAATTTAACTACTACCTTAGCTTTGCATAAAGTTAGAGCATGATCTTTATAAGTTAAGGAAAATGGTACTATCACCTTGGGGCTTAGAAATGATAAACAAGGGCTATGTAATCACCTAACATTTAAAAGATGTTAAATATAGTCACCAATAACTAATTTGATAAAGCAAGAAATCTATATCCAATCCATAATGGGAAGTGCTTAAGATAATGAGTTATTTAAGCTTCAAACCCCCATGTAACATGTACCATCTATATTAACCCCGCAAAACGGAAATAGATCAGGTTGTGGGCTAAGCTATATTTTTGGTCAACGTGGAACATGCATCTAATTGTATAAGTTGAACATAAATTGACTTGTGGTTAATAACAAGAACGTGGCTAGCTATCATACTAAGGTTTGATTTTTGGTGACTAATAATAGTTGGGCCAAATCAACCCCCACCGTGTAAATGTGGATAGATACTGAGCATGCAAAGGATATTCTGCCAAACTTAGTGATCGATAGTGTTGGCCACAATGTGGCAAGAAACCGAAAGGCATGCATTTAATATATGAATGAAGTAATGAATTCTTAGGAAATGGTGAAGCCATCGAATGACATGCATATTTTCATTCTTCTATTTTGTGTGTTTCGAATTGGAATCCTTGGTGAAGCCATGCATGCATGATTTATGGAACTATCAGGATCGACCCCTTTCCTTTCATAAAATAAGAGTTTGATTGTTTTCTGGTTTATTCTTGGACCGGAGATTCTCAAACTTGTATTTTTGGGCATTATTTTGGAAAATCTTAAATAAGAAGTGATTAAGAGATTTTGTGTGACTATTTAGGGGCCACATCTTAAGAGTTTGAAGTGGAAGATTTCAGTGGGTTCAAAAACCACAGGCATGAATTTTTCTTCCTCTTTCCTCGCAAATTATTTCATTTACTACTTGCATAAGCGAAATCTCTACTTTTTTCTATCTTGGGATTGTTTTTGTTTGGGTGATATTGTTCCTGGAAATTTTATTAGTTTGAAGTTAATACTGTAGTGTGATATGACAGGTCGATGGCTTACTGTATTATTTTGGAAATTATGGGTTCTTCTTGTTATTATTGATTAAATATAAACCCCTCAATAAGGCTTCTGTGTTTTCTAATAACCTGAATACCCCATTTTTTATATACGGGTGTCTATGATTTTTATTGGGGTTTTTATGGTGCTTTTAAAGTGCATACCTACCTCATACACGAATATTTCTAAATCTCCTTGTACAGATTTTTGGGTTTGAATTCAGGTTCTGAATCGACCTTTTAGATTGTATATATATATTGACACGTTGTTACCATATCGTGGAATGAGAATAGATATATGCAAAGGAATAGGTTTGTCCTAACATCAATTCTGTAGTTTCATTCGAATGTGTTTAGTTTGGTTAATTGCAGGAATTTTAAGGTCTCCAACCTGGTCATGGAAATTGTCATATATCGGGAATACCCTTGACTATTAGTAATTTCAGCTGATAATGTCGAATCATCCTTGCCCTCATGGATAATGATATTGATTGCTTGATAACTGTTCACCTGTTGTTAATAGCTTCATGAGGATATGATTATGTTTTACTCATTGTGTCGTTTACATGAAGCTCTAGGAGATTTTGGAAATAATGGCACCATGTAAATTTTCCTGTTGGAAATGTGTTGAAGGTTTGTGCTAGCATCTTGATGCATGGTTTGGTATTTTAGGTAAATTTGATATTTCGTTTGCTTTGCTGGTTTTTAGATAATTTAATGTAAAAGAGGAGATACCTTAGAGAAGGCCAACGACACGTGAGTGAGAACTTCGGAAAAGATAAATATATATGTGTGTGTGTGTGTGTGTAGATTGTGTTACCTTAGTGTTATAATTATTTATAAATCAGTCCCAACTAGGAAAGGTACTCATAAGAAGATTCATAACTCCGCCCTAACTTGATACCTCGGCATATATAGAGGTAAGATATGTATAATTCGATATTTAGATAAGATTTTCATATAAGAA
The DNA here is from genome assembly GCA_018340775.1 of Taxus wallichiana var. yunnanensis. NCBI lineage: Eukaryota > Viridiplantae > Streptophyta > Pinopsida > Cupressales > Taxaceae > Taxus > Taxus wallichiana. The sequence goes on along the minus strand of CM031235.1, from coordinate 585,622,542 downwards.
AAAGAATTGTTTCATTTTTAAACTTATGATGGCCTTTTTGAGTGAATAAATGTATACATGTCTAGCTTGAAGGACAAAAATACAAGTTTTATTTATATGTATATATATACCTATTACGCTTAAGGCAAACAGGTTAAGAAATAAAAGGGATTTTTCTATGCTTCTTTGAATGTTATCGGTGAACATATTAATTAAGAATGCCAAGTGAATAATGTCAAAATATTCTATAATGATTTTATAACTTATATACTTGACTGAAAGAGGGTTTAAAACCTGCAAGCAAGGATCACGAGGGATGATGTGCACATCAATGGACGTGCGAACAGTAGCGTGAAGAGATCTCGAGAGGAGCGAGCATCAACCAAATGTGCATGCAAAGATTTGAAACATGGGTAAAACCTGGTTAAGCCATAAAACTCTCCTCTATCTCATAGATCAAATGAGGTGTACATATAGGAGGTGTTGAGTAACCCCAAAGGTCTGCAATCATGACAACTCGAGTAGAGAGGGGAGTTACATTCCCAGAATAGAAGTGTAACTCCCAATGACGCATATGATGCACTGATGCATGCACACGCGTAAGGGAATCTCATAATGACCCCTAAATGACACATGGACCTACGATCTCACCTAAGTGAGATGACTCACCTAATGATGTGGAAAATAACACACACCAACACCCCCTTCATTGTAACTTAGGATGAGGCGGCAAGTCAGAAATGAGAAATGGGTCGGTACAAAGCCTGATGAGGTACCCATGCACAAGAAAAAGGTCCCAAGCAGTGAAGGAAAACCTAATGGGAAAAACATCCACCATAAGAGAAAAAAACACTCTCTAATCTAAGAAAGATGCCAAATATGGGTCCCAACTCTAGACGAGCCTGAAAAGGTACCCATGTACAAAGAGGCAATCTCTCGAAAAGAAGAAGAAGAGAGAAGAAGAGGGAGATGAGAGGAATGCAAAAGATGCCATGGACGGATCTGAACTCTGCAGCTCTAAGAAGTCTCCCAGAAGAATGTTGATGATCGATCCTTTGCCTCTAGACTGAAGAAGAGCCACCCGCAACGAATTGTGTGTCTGCCCTTAGGAAGGACAGAAATGATGTGCTAGAAGTCCACCCACTCCACAAAGGACACTGAAGGCAGCAACACGAAGAACTCTGAGTTTGGTGCACGGAAGTGTGACATAGGTCTAGCGAGTGAGTGCCAAGGAACCGAAGGTAATGCCACGTGCGTAGAACTGTCAGAGTGAAAAAGAGGAACACCCGCAGAAAGGATGTCCAAGTGATGTGAAGGGAACAAAACATCCTCCACAAGTAAAAGGGATCCACAGCTGAGGGTGGATCAATGAAGGTCTCTGGAAATGTGGAAGTGACATGATTCCCGGAAGGGGCACTCCCAATAACAAAGATGATGAACTCCTTTGAAACACCTGTAGATGGATGAGGGACTTGTAGTGCATCACAAGTAGACTCTGCGAAAAGATGACTAAGGTCAGGAAGATACTCGTCCCAATGAGGGGGCTCAACAAACAGAAGAGCGATGTCAGATAGGTATGAGTCATCTAATGAAGGTAGAGGAGTGAAGTGGGCCTCGCACACTAGAAGTGGAAAGGAGGCTAGTGTAATGACGGTGTGAGACTGAGTATGAGACTGCTCGATATATGATGAGATGTGGGGTGACAACAATGTCTGGAATAGTGAGAGAAAGAGGAGAAGAGTCATTTGTAGTGCTCTTGACATCAGAACTGGGTGCACAATCCTCGTCATCAGAAGTAGAACCAAGCAAGTCTCGTATTAGTGGTAACTGTCAATGCATGAAAAAGAGGAGACAACTGAATCATCAGTAGCAACAACGGTGGCAGTATGTGAAGGGTCTCCATAGAAGGACTGAAGAATGCTCCAGACACAGTGGGGTGGATCTGAGTCTGCCACGTGAAACCAAAGAGAACGAGAGACATGCATCATCATGTGAGAAAAGACATGGTCACAAGTGTCAAGGTAGTCCTCTAGATGACGATGATCAGTGGGTGTGAGGCGGCCCCCAATTAAGAAGGGTGAAAGAACCTCGTGAGCGAAGTAACGTTCCATGGAAGCACGCCAAGCTGAATAGTTCCCTCTCCCGGTGAGAAGTGGCAGAGGCTGTAAGGCAATCCTACGATGCTCAAGTCTGGAAAGATCACTCTCCATGATGCGGAATCAAAAGTGTAAGGTGCACAAAAGCAAGACGTCGAACTCGGCCGATAATGCATCTGCGTGTGAAAGCCCAAGAGTACAAGCAACCCCCCCAGAATGTGGCACTTTATAAAGTAGTGTGTTTACAAAACTAATAATCCCATCATGTAGAATGTGAAAAAACATGCAACTTTGAATAAATAAGTGCTCAGATCCGAGCAATGAGTCAAAAGTTCTAGCAAAAAATAATTCATGTAACTAATGAGAAAATGCAATAAATGCTGCAAATGCATTAAAAAAATGCGTAAAATGAGTACAAAGGGTATCGTGTGACTACTCATTGGAAATGGCATCAAATTTTAGGCATAGTTTGTTTTGATTGCAATGGGGGATTAGCCTCCTGCTAACCCCAGACCTCACCCTCTGTCTTTGATGCTCGTAGGAAGGGAGATAAGACAAGCCAAAACAACCTTAAAAATTAATTACAATGTCGTGATAAATGTTTTGCCTCAAAACATTAAAAATGAGGAATTTTTTTGACCTAAAAACAATTTTAAAAGGAAAATATGGGGCCCACGTTAGGAATGCACCGAGCTAATGGGTGTGGCACGAGCTTCTTTGAGTTGGAAAGGTCACTACCATGAGATAACACAACAAGATCAAATCTTTTTAAAGAGAGAGCCATGTGTTGGAATGGAAAATGTTGTAGGGTCGGTAATGGCGAGAAGAGGCCGGAGATCCACGTGTGGGAGGTGTAGAAAGCTGCTGGAGATCCACTTGGGAGGTCTGTTTGACCAAAGTGAGCTAAGTAACGGATGCCAAGTGAGTAGACCGGACGTGTAACCGATGTTGAGCAGGCCAAAGGCAACGCATCAATGTCGAGTGAGTAGTGCACGGGCGAGTTCAGCTGTTTTTTTGCGTTTGGAATCATTATTCAGCCATTACTCTCGCGCATCGGCGAGCACAGAATCATAGCATGAATTAAGGCTCAAGGAACGAGGTCGTGATGAACCGATTCCCGAGCTAACAAGGCAAAGAGCCATAATTTAATGCGGGCGATCATGGGTAGATAGATCCAAGGTTTTAAAGCCAAATGTAGCACCCTAGACGAGTTATTCTTTGGCAGAGACCAAGGTGCCCAATGAAAACTATGAACAAGTGAAACCCATGACAAACCGAACATGGAACGTGAAAGCCAAAGCCAGTAATGACTCTAAGCGGAAGTGAAGGCTAAACACAATGGCAGGGGTAAAAATCCAGAAACCATGAGTAGAAGCCAAAACAATGGTTGGTGGATGCACATGTGGAGGAGTTGAGGTCCTAGTATAGAGAAAAGGGCAAAAATACACGAAGAATGTCGAGCGAAACCAAGGAATAGAGGCAACAAGCCAATGGAGGAGCTAGTGTCGAGTGATCAAAGATTGATAAAACTTGATGCTGAGTAAAAGAAATGCAGACCAAACCAGAAAAGTACGGTCACCGAGTTGAAGGTAGTGACGCACTGGGGGAGCTCCGAGTTAGTCCGGGGAATCTTTTGCACTACACTAAAAACTCACAAAACTAGTACAAAAAACTCAAATCTACAATCTGCAAACGCTCCAAGACAGCAAGATACCTCCAAACATGCATGCAAAGGCCTAGAAAACTGAAAACCCTAAAAAAAAACCACGAACAACTAGAAACAGAGGTATGAACACCGAATCAATGCAAGTAGAGCACAGTTAGAATAACCATTACAACACACGCAATAAGAATCTAAATATCATGCCAGAAGCCAGAAAACACGCATAGAAACGCCGATGAGTGCACAGATCCACAAGATCCACTCTGATACCATGAAAGAGGGTTTAAAACCTACAAGTGAGGATCACGAGGGATGACGTGCACATCAATGGATGTGCAAATGACAGCATGAAGAGATCTTGGGAGGAGCGAGCATCAACTAAATGTGCATGCAAAGATTTGAAACACAGGTAGAACCTGGTTAAGCCATAAAACTCTCCTCTATCTCATAGATCAAATGGGGTGTACATATAGGAGGTGCTTAAGTAACCCCAAAGGTCTTTGTAATCATGACAACTTGAGTAGAGAGGGGGAGTTACATTCCCAGAATAGAAGTGTAACTCCCAATGACGCATATGACGCATTGACGACGATTGACACGTAAGGGAATCTCATAATGACCCCTAAATGACACATGGACCTACGATCTCACCTAAGTGAGATGACTCACCTAATGATGTGGAAAATAACACACACCAACATTGACATGTGTTTAATATTTCAGCATTTCCTTTATTCATGTATTAAATGAAATAAGATGTTAAGAAAGATGAATAACTTTTCATGCCAGTCATGTTTGACTGACCAAGTGCATTTTGTGCATTAACATTTTCAATTGTAGGTTCTGGGATTTTTGGAATGGTAAAGAGAAGAACAAATGAATTTCTTTGAGTACTTTATGTATGAAAATATTGAAGCAAAGTGTTTTGATAAAATGATAAAGGACCTTGGTCCTAGTTGTAAGAACTATCCTTGATAGTATCTTTTCCAGCCATGTAACAAGTCTTAACTTGAGAGAAATTAATTAATGGAATGATAGATATGTTGGTGTTATTAATTTGTTGATATAAAGTTAAGAAACTATTATGACTATAACTAAGGTGATAGGAAGCCTAGTTGTGTTGTTATTTTTAAACTAGTGATGTTTATATATTAAAGTGATAATTATAAATAAGGTCCTTTCCAATATGTCACATTTGAATTCAATTGAGAATTGTTGTTGTTTTACAAATAAAAGACTTATTCAGTTTGTATATAAATATGAAATTTAATGAGTTTATTGCACCTATTATGGGCACTTCATACATTTTATTGTTGTATCAACAACATAGATATTGAAAAATTACAAGCTAAGTGATGACATGTGTGTGCAAGTGTTTTGTGATTTTTAGCTAAGTTAGATGGATGAGAACTAACACCTAAATAGTTCTATAACAAAGCTAATGACAAAATCTAAACACCATCAAAGATGAGAGATAAACAAGATTAATACCTAGCATAATGCATTAACTTTGAATTAACAATGCTATAGTATTTAAATCTCTACTTCTCTAGACTACCAAAAACAAGTAAATGGACCTAAATAAGCTCCATGGCAATCAATATTTGGTTATCTTTGGTATCTCCAAGAACCTAGAAATGGGGGCTTATCAAAATTGGGCTACAAGACCCTTTAGATACCTCCCATATCACCTAAGCACTTTAGGCTAGAATATGAAGAGGCTTAACTCTTCAATATGATGAACTCTCAAGAGGAAAAAGTGCAAGCTCTTAGTCTCTTTTGCTATATGCTTTGCATTTCTCTCTTAAGGAGTTTAGGTGTGTGTAAAAAGGTAGGAGGAGGGCTCTTATATAGCTCAAATGGATAAAGGAAACACTTCATCCCTTCATGAATGTGGGATAAAGGTAAAACATGATTAGGAATGGATAAGGTTGCTTTATTAAAGGTAACCTTACTTTAGAAGGGTTTAATTTATGCTTAGCAAGTCATGGGAGTTGGGGGTGTTTTAATTAATCAAAGGTGATTAACTAATAGGTAGATGTAAGCTTATAGAAGCTAATTAGAGGAATATTAGTACAATTTAGGCTATTAGAAGGGGATTAAACCAATTAAATATTTATTTACTAGTTAAATGAAGGGGAATACTAATTAATTAATAATAATTAATTAATCTAGATAGAAGAGGTGATTTAATTAACGGAAGGTCGTTAATTAGGTGTTAGTTGGATAGGTGACTTAATCAATTAGCGTATTGTAATTAATTAACGACAATAAGAGGGAATATGAGTGATTTTGATGATATGTCATTGATTTGTGAGAAAGGGGATAATTAGCGCAATTTAAGTATTTAAATTACTTGGGCGTAATTATAGGTGTCTACATTTGCCCCTCTTTGGGGTGGCGTAAGTGACGTCACTTCAAAGATAGTAGATGGAAGAAATTTTTGAAGGGATAAAAGAAACATTAGTAGAAAGGAGAGATGCCCTTGAGTGTTGATGGGGTGATGAAATAAGATGATCGACGATCAAAAAGGTGAGATATAGATAGAAAATGGGAGGAGATAGGATGCCCCAATGAGAGAGAAAATTAGGGGTGAAAGGGAAGTGAAGTAGAAGAAATATGGATGAGGGGAGAGAAGAGCTTAGCCTCTAGCCACTATTTATTTGGAACAAATTTGATGTCATCATATTGCCATAGGAACTACATCATCGGTCCTTATGAAAAATATAAGCATACGAAAAAAGTAGAATGACATGAAAAGCCATACTATGAACAATTGTCCATTGTTGAAAAACACTAACTCCATGCAACATACAAAATGCAATGCAATACGAGAAAGTGAAAGATGCTTAACTCCATGCAACATACAAAATGCAATGCAATATGAGAAAGTAAACAAGCTAAACTAACAGAGAAACATAATGTAATGTTTTTATTATCAAGCTTCAGTTACGACCTGTGTGAATTAATGACAAGGGTTAATGATGGTGCCCCAAGCAAGGATACATGCGAGGGGAATAACGAGGACACTTGGGTCTGATGGAAAAGAAATGTGCACTACTGAAACAAGTACTGTGCAACTGTTGTGCCCCAGAGTACAGATGAAGTAAGTAGCCTAGCTTTTGTTGATGGAGGTAGATCAAGATGATCCGCAAGTCGCACACATGAACAAGTGAGAACCAAAGAGCGACGTTTTGTAGGATGATTTTCAATTTTTAGAAGTTTTTAAAACATATTTGAATGTTTTTGATGATTTTTCTAACATATTTGAATGTTTTGGTTGATTTTAAAATTTTTATGAACTATGTACAAGAAGACAAGGAAGCATGGATTCCCCCAGCGATATATGGGATGTACAAGGGCATAAGGCCACGTGTGTATGAGAAAGGTGAAGATGCAAAAATTCCCCAATGATTAGGTGGGAGTATTCAAAGGTAAACTCTTCATAGGTAGAAGCGGGACCCAAGGCCATTATGGATAGGTTCAACATGATGGTGAACGTAAACCAATGAAGTGCTGGGAAGAAGCAAGGATGCCTCCAACGTAAGTTGGCCTAAAATCACATGATAGAAAGGAAGGATAAGATTTTTTTGTGAAAGGGGACAAAGGTGTCCAAAAACATGGAAAAAAATTAATCTTATACACATGGATGTTCTTAACGAAGTAGAAGAATGATGTGAATGATATGAATGTAGCTTAGAATCCTCGCGATGAAGAAGTGATTAGCCAAAGGCACAAGTCATGAGATGAGATACGAACTAGAGTAAGAGTCTGAACAAGGTCCAAAAAAAGAAACTTGGTAACATACTAATCTTGTTTACTCATAGATATCTAGTGTGTGCACGTGGAATTTATTACCTCTTGAAGTGAATATTTAATAGACGACAAGTGAAGAGGCCCTAGCTAATGTGTAGGAATTATTTATTGTGAAAGGTGATTTGGGAATGGATGGTGAAAGGATAGCCGTACATTTCTTTGCTTCCAGCCAGATGTCCATAGCCCTGACAGAGATGTATTTAATTATAATCACAACATTGCTTTACTGCTAATCAGGCATCCATAGCCCCGATAGAGATTATTGGAAATACCCCAAGAGAGAGTAATATATCAATTTGCTTTTGCTTTTGATGTTTGATTGATTTTATTCTTTTGCAATCTGAAACCTTATTTCAGCTCTCTTGTTTGCCAAGGGGTTAAGAACCACTGATGGCTTGGTGGAAGGAGGTGGAAGTGATTGTGATGACAACATTGGCTAGTGTCAACAAATATGTCCAAAATTTCTTCGCAACAAGTTTATTAGATGTTTGAATGTGATAGGATCTCTAAGAGGTCAGTCGTTCTTTAATTTACCAAGGTGATAAAAGACCAGGGTCAAACGGATACCATAGAGATAAATGTCACAAAATTCATGTGAATAAGCTAACAAAAACATCACCGAAGGGATGAAAATGGTAGGAAGACTTGTAGAAGAATAGCAAGGAAGGGAAGAAAGAAACATCCATGTGTACACAATACCTGATTGCAATGTGTGATCTTTATACCTTTGATTTTTGTTGTGTTTTCTCAATGTTTTTTTGTATTTTTGAATTATTTTTTTATTTTTAGATTTTTGATATTTTTAAGAGGTTGGGACTAACAAAGTCACTATGTGTGGTAAGATCCAACAACAATGTTTGTGACTTCCTTGATAAGGGAGACTAGGTGTGTTTGTTTATCGAGAGTGATATTATCCCCGATCTCGATGATCAAGGTGAGTTCACACTCAACAAATGACTGTGATTTGTTTTGAAACATGGATTTGTATGTGGGAGCTTGAGATCCCTATCCAAGAGGTTTATGCACTTTGCGCCATACTTGATGGTTACGTTGATGTGCATTCTTGAATCACGCTTGATTTAGAATTTTGAGATTGTTTGATTTGTTGGGAGCTATAGAGATCTTTGTAGTTTTGATCTGAGCTTGATTAAGAAACTGTTTGGGTTTCTTATAAGCTAACACATGACTTGTTTGATCCCGAGAAGGAGAAGAAAGTGAACGTGGATGTTTAGAATTGATGCGAGAAATGACCATGGGCTTGCCACCATCTTTGGTAGAAGAATAATGTGATGGATGAAATGGATATGGTCCAAGAATTGAAGAGGAGGAGGTGAGCTATAGAGAAGCGAGCAGGATGTGGCCCAAGAATAGAAGAAAGTGACCCATAGATAGAAGATGAAGGGCTTCTAGGATGTGGCCCAAGAATAGAAGAAGAAGGGCTACTAGGACGTGAGCCATAGATGTAAGACAAAGGGCTACTAGGATGTGGCCCAAGAATAGAAGATGATGGACTACCCGGGGGTGATCCATACCTAGAAGACAAGGGGGGGGTGATTTAGAAGACGTGCCCCAAGAATAGAAGATAGTGGGCTACTCGAAAATGTCCCAAAATAGCAGAGGGAGGGCTACTAGAATGTGACCCACATCTAGATGAAGATGAAGGGCTACTTTGTGTTGACCCCATAAGAGATTGTGATTGAGGAATTATGATAGACAAAGAGTTATTAGGTGATGAAAAGATAGGCCATGGATCAATGCAAGACTAAGGAGTTTCATCACATAATGAAGAATGTGAAGATGGAAGAATAAGAGGAGGATCAAGTTGCATGATATGAGGCTCTTCATCCATTTCTTGATAAAAGGAATCAACCTTTTCCTCACAATACGCGAACGCATCAAAGTCTAAAGAGAAATCTTCCTCGTAATCTGCTAGAGGAATATCTTCATGTGCCCCTATAAATGCCCTGATTGTTTCTTCATTCTGAAAGAGGTCAATCGGTATGAGTTGTTGATCAATCCCCAGGGGTTGATTGGAAGAAATAGGTTCACTTGGTGTGGAAGACTTAGAAGATGTTTGATGATTATTGATAGAAGAAGATGATGTGGGGGACGAAGAATATGTGTAGCTAGATGTCTCAGGAGTAGAAGAAGGTGGTGTGGACCTACCTATATAATGGTATGTCGTATATGTAAAATAGTAGGATTAAGTCCAAAGTCTGTAGATTGTGATGCATGGGTCGATTGGACTTTTTCTTGAAGGACTTTGAGTCACACGAATCTTCAAAGAAGGAAGATTTTGTGGGGGTGATTGATGAAGAAGGTCCTGCAAAGAAGGGGAGGACTATGATTCAAGCATCGCATTAGATGAATGATGACAAGGGTCCTATGAAGAAAGAGAGGACCATGATTCAAGAATTGTATTATACTTCTGATTAGAGGGATTTGGAGTCACGTGTATCTTCAAAGGAAGAATATGTCGTTGGGGCGACTGATAAAAGGGGTCCTACGTGAAGAAAGGGAGGACCATGACATAAGAGTCACATTAGATGATTGATGAAGATGACTTAGGAGTAGAATTAGATGACTTAGGAGTTGAATTAGATGAATCCGAATAGTAGTTTGGATCTGAATCCTCAGAAGAGTTAGAGGAAATATTTGGATTGGAATCCTCATAAGAAGAGGAAATGTTTGGATTAGAATTAGAAGAAGAGTGGGGGGAACTCAAATAATAATTTGGATCAGAAGTGTCCAAATCATACCACCAACTGTGAGATGAAGGTGGGGAATGAGTTACCCGAATGGGACTTCTAGCACGAAGAACCAAACGAGGTTTAGTTATGATGGACATCCTTTGATGTGAATGCCAAAAATTGAATTCCTTATTGTCATAAGAATGAGGAACTACGTGCGATAATCAGTCATTGTTGGCGTCGTTTTAATCTCAAATATCTAGGCCTAGATAGTGTGATAAAACTTCTTCAAAGTGAAGAAGGTGCTATGTCCATCTGGGAAGCATAACAACAACCAACTAGACATTTCGTAAGTACGAAGATGCGTGTGTGATTTTCCAAAGGGGGTCTAAGGAAAATAAACATCGTGACGACGCAATATCAATGAGATCAAAAGGGATTGCCCTAGAAAATGAGTTTTCTTGAATGAATAATCACAAAGAACAATCATGAAAGTGTGAAACACAAAGCCAATCAATAAGGAAACACTCCCTATGTAAAATGTGTGTACAAAATGATAGCCCGATGCAAAGATGATCAACACAATGTCAATATTTACGTCAAGCTCAACATGAACAAGGCATAAATATTAACAAAGGGTAGACGTGACTCCCAATCAAAGGATACCATGACGCGTTCAACAACCAACAAGGCCAAAATGTTAAAGGGCGAGGTTTACAAATGTAAGCCACGTAACCACACCAATTTGGACACGTCGATCAAACTTCACAAAGAAGAGAAATATTAGTGCCAAAGTGGTATTGAAATGATGCAAACAAAGTAAGTGACACCTTTCAATATTTGGGACAATGTTTGAAATCAAACCAAGTTGAAGCATACTAAGGATATGCTAAAATGTGGGTAGGTAACGCCATAATGCAGAAACTTAGATCACATTTACAAGAAATGTGACATAAGTATCTTAATTGTGTCGAGACAATGCAAACAAGGTAACACGTCAGAGGGAGATCAAAGTGACGAACCAAAACCTAGCTACAAGAGTGATCCTGGCCTGGGTACCAAGATCACAGATAAATGACCAAAGATAGGATCAACAATGCATCTCCACTTATGTCGAGTTTAGAAACATGAACAAGACGTAAGTAAAAACAAGATGCTAATCACGACCTCCACACAAGGTATACCAAAAGCAAGTCTGAATTCAGTCAATACCTATATCCCAAAGAGGTGCGAGCTACACTCGTGGGTGACACAACAATGTCACAAAGATATGTTAACCAAACTTTGTGAGAAAGTAAGGTATTAATATCAAGATGATATTGATGTAACACATGCATAAAAGAGTAACATGAAGCACCCTTCAAAAACAAGGTAGTAATGAAGTCAAACAAAAGACTCAAGGTATAACTAGGAATTGTTAAAATGCGTGCAGCGTAACCTTACAATGCGGATATTTAGGTCTAGTTTACATGAAACAAGACGTAAATATCAAGATTGTAGTGATACGATACAAGAAAAATAACTCTTCTAAGGAGATCAAAGTGATGATCCATGCCTAACTAAGATGATGATCTTGACTTGGGTATCAAGATCACAAAGGCTACCAATGATGTAAATACGTTTCTACACACTTTAGACGTTTAACTAACCTAGCCGTAAACATGGATGGGCTTAAACGGACAAAAAAGTGGTGAAACAATCAATTAATACACAGAGGTAGTCACTCTTCCTTTGATCAACAAAGTGTCAAAAGAAAGTGAAGGAAATAGATCAAAATGGGGGTGAAAAATGTTGCCTTACTTTGGCAGAGTTTCACCTTACCTTAAGGTAAGTGAAAAACTAGGCTAGAGTAACGCGTCACATGTTTCATGATGAAAATAATGGCTCACAACTCAACACAGTTTTAGAATGGTCAAAGTAGACTCCTGGCCAAAGTATATTCTCCTAGGTGGTTCTCTCGTCCTAGGTGTTACAAAGTTGTCTTAAGTGAGTGTGATTTACCCAAAAAGTCACACTGACTAGTTTGGGAGTATCTCAGCTTTACTTTACCCCCTTCAAGAATAGTAGGAAACTAGTGCATCTACATGTACTATCACTGGGGTCGCCACACGGACAACCGGTAACGCTATCTCACAAAGGAATCACTAGTCAAGTAGGTAGTGCGGAGCACTTCCCGTTTGTCCACAAGGTTCCCTCTTGCATGGACTAATTTGGGGTTCCTGGAACCACCCCCATTGTTGTAGCTTAAGGCATTATGCCAAAGGGGTTATGTTCCAATTGAGCAAAGAGAGGGACGTACCCTTTTCGAAACCTATAATACAGTGTTTTGAATGTGGTGTGTTTTTTATCTTTTTAATTTAGATGTGGTTTCCTTGAACACCTTTTGGCAACCTGTATAACAACTGTATTAGTAGTTTTTTACTTTTGTTTCATTTCCTTTGTTCTTTGACAAGCGTTTTGGTCCTGTATGACGATGATTAGTAGTTTTCCATCAAAAGAGAAGGCACCATTTCTGATTCTCCAGATCGTCCAAGGACGCAAGAGAAGAGCATACATGATGTCTTCACAAATCCCAAAAGATAACCAAATGGAACAACACTTCAATTCAACAAAGCCAAATTAACCAATTCCAAATTAAATACCCCTAACAATCTCAAAGTATCAAAAGGACCTAAGAATTGTTTCTGATTCCCAAGATCACCCCAAAGGAATGTGAGGGAAGAGCATACGTGATCTTAATCCTATAAGTAAACATGCAAAGTTTATTTAATCAAGTAAAAGCATGTAAAAACATCCTACAAAAACAAGTATGTGATTAGATAAAACCTACAAGAATTAGAAAACTAAGAAAATCAAAAAATTCCAGAAATCTAATTTTTTTACACTTTTTAGCAGTTTTTAGTAATTTGTATTTTTGGAGGTCTCCGAGGCATTTTGGGAGTTTTTTTATAGAATTTCATATATAAAAGGTATATAAATTTTGGAATTTCCCTCACAAAGTACACTCCATTATCTTTCCAATGCTTATTCAAACTTCAAAAATGGGTTAACGAGTCAAAAGTTATGATCAAAATAAGGAGCACTAAAAAGTTGTAACAAAAAAACTGGATTAAACAGATATACCTACGCCCCCTTTTATGTGTGTGCGCCACCAAAAAGACGTGTGCCACTTTGTGTGCTTCTGATTTATAGTGCACCTGCACCACCCGAGAGATGTATGTGCCACCCAAAAGACGTGTGTGCCACCAAAAACACATGTGCTCCACTCTATGTATTTTTTGTCTTAACAGTGCACCTGCGCCACTCGAGAGGTGTGTGCACCACCAAAAAGCTATGTGCGCCACTAAAATAGTGCCTACGCCACAGAGAGGCATGTGCACCACAAAAACAAGTGTATGCGCCACTCTAAAAAAATAGACAGAAATAACTACGTTACCAGAAAAATGTGCTTGCGCCACTAAAACAGCATGTTCTCCTTGGTTAGGGCATGTGTGCCGATTTGACAGGTTTTAGTATGTAGTGAAGGTATAGTATGAAATGATGTGTGCACCGGGTTAGGGTATGTGCACCAAGGTTAGTGCACATGCGCTAGGGGTTGGTACAGATAGAATGACAGATTTGAACAGCATGCCTGCACCACCAGAGAGATGTATGTGCCCCAAAAATTGTGCCTGTGCCCCGAAAATTGTGTCTGCGCACCAAACCTATAACCCGAGTACTGAAAAAGTAAAAAAAAAAAAAATCACAATATCTCTAAATTTTAATAAGTTAGTTTTAAAATGGTAATGACCCATTAAAATTAAGGCTATAAACATGAAGTTACACATATTAAATGAGCAAAAATTCCAAAAAATGGACATTAACTACTACATGTGCATATCAAAAAGTTAGCCAAAATAATAACACTTAAAAAAAATGCCATGGGACTAAGTGTCCCACTGGGCGTGCCAAATGTGTGCAAGTGTTTTGTGATTTTTAGCTAAGTTAAAAGGATTAGAATTAACACCTAAATAGTTCTATAATAAAGCTAATGAAAAAATCTAAACACCATCAAAGATGAGTGACTAAAACAAGATTAATACCTAGCATAATGCATTAACTTTGAATTAAAAATGCTATAGTATTTAAATCTCTACTTCTCTAGACTACCAACAAACAAGTAAATGGATCTAAATAAGCTCCATGGCAATCAATATTTGGTTATCCTTGGTATCTCCAAGAACCTAGAAATGGGGGCTTATCAAAATTGGGCTACAAGACCCTTTAGATACCTCCCATATCACCTAAGCACTTTAGGCTAGAATAGGAAGAGGATTAACTCTTCAAGATGATGAACTCTCAAGAGGACAAAGTGCAAGCTCTTAGTCTCTTTATTATATGCTGCATTTTCTCTCTTAAGGAGTTTAGGTGTGTGTGTAAAGGTAGAAGGAGGGCTTCTTATATATCCCAATAGATAAAGGAAAAACTTCATCCCTTTGCATGTGGGATAAAGGTAAAACATGATTAGGAATGGATAAGGTTTCTTTATTAAAGGTAACCATACTTTAGAAGGGTTTAATTTATGCTTAGCAAGTCATGGGAGTTGGGGGGTGTTTTAATTAATCAAAGGTGATTAACTAATAGGTATATGTAAGCTTATATAAGCTAATTAGAGGAATATTAGTACGATTTAGGCTATTAGAATGGGATTAAACCAATTAAATATTGATTTACTAGTTAAATGAAGGGGAATACTAATTAATTAATAATAATTAATTAATCTAGATAGAAGAGGTGATTTAATTAATGAAGGTCATTAATTAGGTTGTTAGCTGAATAGATGACTTAATCAATTAGCGTATTGTAATTAATTAACGACAACAAGAGGGAATATGAGTTCTTTTGACGATATGTCGTCAATTTGTGAGAAAGGGGATAATTAGCACAATTTAAGTATTTAAATTGCTTGGGCGTAATTATAGGTGTCTACAACATGTATGTCATTAGTTGTCATTATCACTTAAAAAGGACTAAACATAGTGAATAAGATAAGAAAAATATATTATTATGTAAAAGGCATCTTGAGTGAGTAAAATATTTAATATTTAGTAAAGGATATGAAATATTGCCAAAGGTAATTAGGCTTGAGGATAAGCTCGGGGTTGTACTAAATCCAAGGGATATATATAAGGATTCATTTATAAAGGTGTTCTTATGCACCCAAGAATATATACAAGGGTATCTATATAGCTGGATCCCCTTCTAAGTAATTATTAATATGGATTACATTATGTCTTATAATCTCAATCTTCAAATAAAGGACGATTAAGAATAAAATGAGGAAGTGAATGTGTAATTATTTAGGTTGTATTGTACTAGTTATACATGGTTCTTCATGAGGTCAAAGGGTTGTATTAAGTAATACTCTCCTTCATAAGTGAGAGATAAAAGGGATTTGTAATGATGATTATGATTTCAAATGGGAATAATCCACTAAGCTAAATAAATGCATCATAAAGCTGTAAGAGATAAGAACCATGGTAAATTCAGGAAGAAGCAATGATAGTTAGGGATTTATATCGATTACTTAAACAATCAAGGAAAAAGTAACGAGTACCTAAGGAATTAATAATGAATGGGGTACTTATAGTCCATGTATAAATAGGTCAGAATGTTAGTGGATAATCTTGAGAGAATAAGAGAGCTATTAATGTGATTTTACAATAGTAACTTACACCCTTATGATTAAGTAGAATCATCGTTGGGTAAACTTGATTTCAGTTGTAAAGGAGATACAATGACAAGTGTGAAAGTACATTGAAATCCCATAAATGGGTAATAAATGTCTTAAGTAAACCGAATGGCCATAAAAGATGATTAATGGACACTTTGGAATAAGATACAAGTCTTGTGCTTGACTGATCCAGTCTTTTAGTTGGACATTGTTATTGATATACTGGATGATATACCTATGAATTATAATGGAACCAATCAAAAAAATAATTTTATATTCAAGAGGTAAATTAGTAATGAAACAAATGTGAATTCTCGTAGCATTATGCTCTTTTAGAGATGAATTGTGTCATCATGGGATTAAACCTAATTCCATTGTTAAATGATGTGAAAATAGTTCCAAAAATACAGTAACGAAGTGCAAAGGTACTTCTTAATCTCTTGAATAATACAAATGTACTTATTAGTTCTAATAATTTAAATGAACCTAGAAAATAGGTTTAGACTTAAATGAATTCTTAAGTCGTCAAATATGAAACATACTAAGATGCAAGTAACTTCCTAGGAACATTTTTGGATTGAACCACATGGTTAAGTACCCAATTTCATCTTATGATGACTATGGGAAAGGGAGCAATCCGTAATGATGTAAATCATTGTGGAGATGCTTACTCTCCCTTAGTCATCCTAAGATGACATTGTGGAATTTTCCCATGCAGTCTCATCTAGATTGGTACCTTGTACGTAACTTGTAACTATCTAGTCCTAATCCGATAATAGAAATTAATAAATTAATTGACAAGTTCCTAATGATGAGTGTGTCGCCATGGAACCGAGCATGGAATATATTTCTCGAAACTTTTTCCCAAGCGGTGTAAGATGTTGATTACACTATCCCGGAGTAACCAAAGATCTAATTGTAGGATGTCATATGGGATTCGATGATAGATACCTATGTAGACACTTAGAATGAAATATTTGACTATTATTGATAGATGAACAAAACCAAATTATAGGCTTGGTGTAATCACTCATAAAGAGTGTTGAGGGGGATTGAGTAGGATTTGTATTTCTCATGCAGTTGCACATGGTTTATGACTATTATAGGATGGATTAATTGAGATGATGTTAGTTCGAATCATGAGAATTAGGAACAAGGAAAAATAAGATATGAACTTAATATTTATGTTGGGTTTAAATATATGGGTATTTAAATCAATGAAGCATAAAGTAATATTAAAAATAAATTCCTAGTTGAGAAGCATAATAAAGTGGTTGTTACATCTTAGAAAGGTAATTCATAGTTAGGATACTTTTCATACCTTAATGACCCTTTGTGAGGTTGAACCAAAATCTTTTGAAGAATCATGTCAAGATGATAGATGGATGCAGGCTATGAAATATGAATACAATTATTTGATTAAAAATAATATTTCAGAACTAGTCCCTCCTTCTAAGAGAAGCATTATAGGATCTAGGTGGTTATACAAGGTCAAGTATAACTCTTTATGATAAATTGACAAGTTCAAGGCAAGGATGGTAGCTCATGGTTTCAATCAGAAACCTGGTCTTGACTATGTTGTGACTTTTTCTCCTATAGCTAAGATGAGCACTGTTAAAATTCGTCTTCCTTTGGCTGCCCAATATGGTTAGGAGATTCACCAAATGGATGTTAAAAAGGATTTTCTTATTGGTGACTTAAAATAATAAATCTATATGCATCAACATAAATTTTTTTAAGAACCGAAGTAAGGAACTATCTCGTATGTAAACTGAAAAATTCTTTGTATGGTCTTAATAAAGCTCCTAAATCTTGTTATGCTACAATTAACGGTTTATTTTAGGATCTTTGCTTTACTAACTACTTTTCGATAATGATTTATTGCTTAAGTTTGAAAATAGTCATATTATCATTATTTTTTTATGTTGATGATATTTTGATTACTAGCAATGATAGAAATTTAATTGTTAGAATCAAAGAAAGGTTAAAACAACATTTTGAAATGACTAATTTAGGTTTGCTAAATCATTTTCTTGACATGGTTATATTTCAAGATCATAAGTCTATTGTTGCATCTCAATATCAATATGCTGTGAATTTTCTTAGAATATTTAACATGATTGACTATAAGCTTGTTTCCATTCCTATTGAATTTGGTGTTAATTTATATCCTAAACTTGCTTGTGCTAAATTTGACCCCACTTTGTATAGAGAGCTAGTTGGTAGTCTAATTTATTTGACTATTACTAGACCTGATATTTCTTATATAGTAGGA
Organism: Taxus wallichiana var. yunnanensis; assembly: GCA_018340775.1. Lineage (NCBI taxonomy): Eukaryota > Viridiplantae > Streptophyta > Pinopsida > Cupressales > Taxaceae > Taxus > Taxus wallichiana. Next base: position 585,604,310 of record CM031235.1, on the reverse strand, counting down.
GTAGTTTCAATATTTATGCAAGTTACTTATGAGGATCATTGGAAAATAGAAAAAGTAATTTTGAAATATAATAAAGGAACAATTAACTCTTGTATGTTTTATCCTTCTTCTAATACCGCAAAATTATTTGTCTAGTGTAATTTTAATCATGTTGGTGATGCTGCATGAGATAGAAAGTTTACTTTTGGATATGTTTTCAAGCTTGGTGGAAGCTCCATCAATTGGATTAGAAAGAAGCAGCCAATAATGCCTATATTTTCCACTCAAAAAGAGTATAGAAATGTTATGGAAGATGTAAAAGAAGTTATGTAGCTGAAAAGATTGTTGGATGAACTACACATGGGCGTCAAAGGGATCAATACTCTTCTATGTGACAACAAAAATTACATTTCTCTTGTAAACAATCCTATTCAACATCAAAGGATAAATCATATTGAAGTTCATATGCACTTTATTTAAGAGAAAGACGAACGGTGATATTGATCTCAAGTTATGTTCGACTGAAGATCAAGTTGCAAATATCTTTATAAATCCATTGTGTGTTGTGAATTTTTACAATTTTTGTGCCTTTTTGGGCCTTTTAGAGTTTCCATTGTGGGGGATTGTGCATGACAATTCCACCTCTTAATGGGTATTGTAAACTTTCAATACATCCTCCATTTTGTAACAAGTAAATGTGTCACACTATGTGAAGTTACATGTAAATCTTAGTGAAGCTTTAGTTATGGGTATGCCTTACTTTATAAAAGGCTCAATAATCTGATGTAAGTATTCATATGTAAAGTACTTTTCTTAAGAATTTATGTATGGGAAAATATGTATGATTTCCTTTGTCTACATGCTAGCCTAAATCGTTGTTGTTGATTCATGGATCTCGTAAATTTGGCATGTCTTGTTTTGTTTTCCCCACTTAATATTAAGGGGAAGTGTTGGGGTTTATAATGTTAAGTGGGGATACCTTATAGTGGAATATCACTTATGAACCTTTTATAAAAAAATTATTTAATAAACTTAGTCAGCATTTCACATCCAAAAAGAGTGGGATGGTATTACGGTTCACCCATCATATATATATATATATATATATATATATATATATATATAGGATGATCCCTCACAGATTGATATATTGATTTGAAGTGAATCTAAGCTATTGATCAAGATTTTTATGTAAGAGAACTATATAATTGTAAAGACATTTGTATGTAGTTATCTTCGTGAGACCGAGGAGCCAAGTGGAAGTGCCAGTTAAAAAGATATGATAAATTCTTAATACAGACAATGCTTTATCATATGGTTTTTTTGTTTGGGTTTCCCCACTTAAATCTGGTGTCTTCTGTCTCTTTTACTTTCTTGTTATTTTCTTTATCTCATGTTATTTAAGCTATGTAATCTTCTATATTTAAAAAGTTAAATATGTGTTTAATTTAACTGTACATCATAATCTATAATCTCGACATTTTAATGGTGGATCTATAATTGGTTAATTATAGTTCCCTTCATTTCCCAGCTTATGTATGTTTCTATATATCCATAATTTTCATCAAATATATACTTATACAAAACATCACAACATATCAAAACCTAAGACCCACATTAGGTCCTAATATTTTATTCCCCACATGCAAACCCACTGGGTGTATCGATGGGTTCATATTTGTCCCCATTCTTGTCCTACATGAGTGCGACCACAATCCTAGTACTTGAGAAAATGAGACCACTTAGATGTCTAGGGACTACATATTTATAAGTATTTGATAGTATCCTACTTGCATAGCTTGGGTGGTAATCTCTTAGCATACCTACACTATTATCTCTTCAATATGGAATAAACACCCTCACTCCTAATCCCACACTACCATCATCCCCTCTAAAAATATAACATTCTCTTGATACATGTCTACATCTTCAACTTACCTTTCGAACTCATCTATTTGTTTCTCATTATCCTCCTGTGAATCCAATCTAATCTCCTACTCATATATCATTTTCTTAACATCCTCATACTCTATTAGCCTAACCTCCAACTCTCAAGACAACCTCTGCTCTTGCTCACATTCCTACTCCACCTATTACATCCTCTCTCGACCATGTCTATGCTTTCATAGCACTTCAATAACCTCTCATAATTATTTCTCCCACTTGGAAATCACATCCAATGACCCAAACATAATTTCCAATATCACCTTAGCCTTGCGGGGATATCATCTTCCATGTCCACTCGACTGTTGTGTGGCCTACTCCCTTTTCCCACATCCTAATGAACCTCTACTAGATCATTCCCCATCTCCATCCTTAATCATATATCCCTACAATTATAGTCTCAAATCCTAATGTATCATTTTCCTCCTCCTCCCTCTTTGTGGGACGCCCTACACCTCCACCTTATTAACCTCCACCATATCATATCCCTAAGATCATATAAGCACTTTTCATATTTTCCTACACACCGATGGCTCATAATCCTTTGACTCATTTATATCCTCCTCCTCATCCTATTTTGGTTCATGTACCTCTTCATGTACTCCTACTACTCTCCCGAGTGTTGTATATCTCCCATCATACCTCAAAATACCAAGTGTTCTTTATGTCATCTCCATTTACCATGTCCACCTGTAGATCTACCTCAATCCCCATCTCCTCCACTCCTAATAGAGGTATCCTATTCCCACTCATCCCTATTTATACAATCAATTTTTATGGAATCTTTTTCATAATTCAAACTGCCATAACACTCACTCATATTAGAAAATATTTGTCTCACAAGATCTCTTCCCTTGTTCACATCCCCCACCATACCAGAGTTAATTATACCCCATAAAACCTCCATTTAAAAAAATTTACACTCCTAAATATGGCCTTCATAATAAATCATATAGCTCCAATATACCCAAAATATACATGAAAATGACCTATATCACCCTCATAGGGCATGTGTCTAAAGTCTTCCTAATATCACCTCCAACAAAGATATAATGGTGCCTCTAGAAAAAAATAGATCATGACTATCACATGGTTTCCCTCTTGACTTTGTCATTATTATGTTCCCATGTCCACATCTATAGTAACACCCCATACTCATACCTACATGTAACTACCTCACATACTAGTGAATCTCTTCATATGTTTACACCAACAATACTTTTCCCCATTCATAAAATCTACCAAGCTCCAACATATTTTCCAACACCTCACTCGACCCCTATAAGAACATGTAACCTGATGAATTTGGCATCACCATGGTACTTATGATGCTACAAAATATACCATAAAAATGAACCATGTCCCTATTCCTACAAATCTTGATAGCAGAACCTTCCACTACCTAACTCTATTGAATATTCCACCTCCCCATATAACCTCAAAATTATCATGTCCAACCTACTAGGATCTACATATACCCACACTTAATCTCCCACAATCGAGATCTAAAATATATACCACCCATCCTCAAGTGTTATTATCATCTCATTGGTTACTAGGTAGAAGGTATAGGTGTCTCTATCCTATCAATCCACCAATACAATCAACATAACTCTATCCATAACACATGTTATATCTATGTAGCATAAAATAAAATCATCCTCTATAACACCTTTGTCTCGGGTTATGACATCTCACAGTATAATATTACATGAAAGGTGAAAACCTATGCTGTAATGAGACTATTGGTAACACTTACATCTATTAGTCCTATTCGACCTAATTTCAAACATCAAATGAAAAATACATTCAAAATTAACCTTTCCAAAATTGTGATGAAATTAAAGGGTGATTGCATGAATATTTTTACATGGAAATTTCAAGGTGATTCCAAGATAACTACTTACCCTCCAAAATACATAAAACATGCAAAAAAAGTAACTAAAATCCATAAAAACATAACCACGCTCCTATCTCATACTTTGAATCCCTCTACCTCAACATCAATCATTCTTTCTATGGTGTAATTTCTCTCCTCTAATCCTCACTCTTCTAGAACACATGTGCAAATGATGCCTTCTAATCACCCTCCTCTACTTATCCCACTCCAATCATAAAATAATAACCCGGTTCACATGCCCATTCACAAAAATTTTCTCCCTCAATTTAATCCGATCACACCACACTTGGAATAACCCCAAGTTGCTTCACCTTGTTTGTAACCCAATCACCACTCTTTTACTAGTGGATCACTTTATATTGACCGAATCTTCCCTCACCTTTAACTCCCCAAACCTCTTGCTCAATCGATCAACAAAACTAACAAAAATCACGCAACAATCACCCAAATCACAAACCTATTGACCTCATGAATTATCTCAAATATATATCTAAAAATTATCAATATTTCCCTCCAAACCAATCACTCTCAACTAAAAATTTTTATTCTAACACTTACCCCGATCACTACCTATATCATCCTAGTAATTTACCTCAAATTTCTCTCTATACACTACTAACACACCCTATAAATCAATATTTACTCCTCCAATGATCACTCTTACCACTCACTACAACAATTTGACTAAATTAATATCCCTATGAATCACTCCAACTAGCTCTATCACACTCACTCCAACCCTATGACTCCCATTCACCTCCCAATCACATCACCCCACTTTCAAATCACTCCAACCCCGAGGAACTACTCCATTTTATCTACCACTTAGTATGATCCTTAGTGACATCACTTTAGACAACTACCAATATAATATACCCCATAAACTACTCCCTAGTTCTTATCCCAATCTACTCTTTACAAAAATCACCAATTCACTTCAAACAATCACTAGAGTGATTCACCAAATTCACCCTACCACTTTTACAATCCCCAAAGCACTTCACCAAATTTTCCCTAGTGATTTTCTATTCCCTATATCACTTCACCAAATTCATCCTAAAACTTTTTAATTTTCCTTAGGGCTTTACAATCACCCATTATATTCTTATAAAAAACAAAAAAACCCTACTACATTATTTAAATTTAGGTTGGTAGTTATAACAACCTGGATCTCCACCACATACAATCATATTTTAGCCCATACACTTCCTTCTTCCCTCACACACCATGACACCATAATAAAAAACTTAAAACCATATATGGGTCACTATAGCGACATGAATTACAACTCCCACCCATTCAAAAACACCAATAAAACACTACAATATCAACACAATATCACTAATGGGTTGATATATCAACCAAAATTACAACCACCACAAACTTATAGTGACTCTCACACTCAATAGAGAATCACTCACACAAACCAATCCAAGCATTCTCCTTTGGCACTTTGCACCCCATCTATGTTCTTCTCGGTCCCTTCGAGCACTTTTCCCCCTTTGCATGCTCTTTGTTTCCCTTAGGCTCTCTACCCCCTCCATGCACATCTTGTCCCCTTTCACTTCCCAATCCCATCATAATATGTTTCCCCATGCACTCCTTAGTCTCCTCGTACTCTCTATTTCCCTTACACTCCCTAAGCCCCATAGTCCTCATACTAATTTTTTAATACACACAGAAAAAATATACTAATTCTACCTCTCTTACCATCAAAAATTTAATTTTCATATCCTTGTTGTATACCCCTAGACCAGGATGGGGAACATACATTATTCACAAAATGCAATTTCCCCTTTTTACCCTATGCTCTCTAGAAGAAGGTTTGGGAAAACCAACTATCCCTTGAGGGGGATATTATTCCACTATCTGTTTATCATCAATTTTATGAAAACCAATCAATCAATCAAATCACACAAATAACCATGACCTTTTGAAATTATCTTATCAATCCCTTCACATTATCTACTAAAGCAGCCCATTGATCAACATTTCCAAAATATTTTCTATCCAACCAAGCTGTGTGTCAATAACCTTATTATAGGGTCCGATGAACCTCGCCTCCTATTTAGTTTTTGTGATAAATCTTGTATCTTACACCATATAACTCAAAAAGGGAAAAAAAGTATAAATGAAAGTCCACCTTGAATATAAGGTCATATTAATAAATACATCATAAATGTACAAATTATACAAAGTAATATAAATTCCCAAAACCCATAAAAATAATAAATACAATAAAAACAAATAAAAAATTATTTAAATCACCATTAACTATAAAATATATATAAAAAAGAAATCATAAATAAATCTTTAAAATAGTAAAGACAATCTAAAAAATAAGTAAAGCCTTAAAGCATGCAAGCACCCACCTCCATCAAGAAAATCTATAAAACAAGAATCTTTTGTCCATTATTACTACCCAAGACTTTAATCATATTTTGATGGCTTTTTGTTACTGAGTTTTTAAGTATGAAGTTCAATTTTCAGGAAAGAGGTGCGAATCTACGATAGTCCAAAATTACAAAAATTCTATACATGTCCAAATTGTTTTGATTATTGACATGTTATTCTAGTGTGATTTTATTGTTGACAAATCCGATCAAGTGCAACCATCAAAAATCAGTTTTGTAACACTCCTTGACTCTCCAAAGGCATTTAATCATTTATATATGTTATTTTTTTATTTGATTTTCTTTATCTTATAATTTTCTACTATCATGTCCATGAACATTGAAAAGGCTAGGATATGACGAGGAAGATCCCTTAATCACCCAAAATACTAATCCATTATCTATTTTATGTTGTGAAAATTCAAAGAGAGATTAATTTCCTTTTCAAATGAACTTGATACTTTATCCTATCATATAATAATGGTTTAATAAACACATTTATTTTTATATAATTTGTATTATAGTTTATTTTTATTTCTAATATATGAACTCTTGCATTTGATATTTAATTGTTTTATACACATACAACCTTTCTATAATTCACTAGGCCATAAATTATGACATTATAGTCATGATTCAATCTTTCGGTGACACTATGTTACTCGACTCCTACGATATCTCAATCATAATAGAAAATCATCTAATCAAGGCTAGAAAATTGGTTCTTCCTTAGAGGGGTGTTAGGTATATGTAACCCAACATGGAATTTCAAGAAGAAGAAGAATGAAGTTACAAAACACCCCTCTAAGGAAGAAGACTGGGTATCAAATTTATTCATAAACTTTTTTTTCCTTCACCTTTGAGTGTAAGAGGAAAGGAAAGTCTACCTACGAAGAACTTAGTTACTTCGATACCTTCCATAACCATATGTACCAAATTATGGAAAACATATCTAGGACTAATTCTATAAATAAGAACACATAGTATAAAAGTGAGCGAGTGCCCTCATGACCTTTGCATGTGTTGCACAATTGAATAGAAATTTTAATGTACTTAAATGTAATTGGAGAGAGGAGACTCATGCCCTAAGTTGTCCTGAAACTATAGTAGAAACTAAATGCCTTGGTGAATGAGTGAAGTATCTGCATGCCCCTTATACTAATATGAGCTAAGGGAACTAGATTTGAAAGCGTGACAAAACTTATAAATATAGCTGAAAATATGAAAATACTAAGAAAGTTTATGTAGCTTCCTTGGGTAAAAAAATGTGGGAAGTTCAAGACTGTACATATGTTTTTGACCAAACTATATGGTTTTTAACATGTGCATATTTTTTGAATTTATATATTTGATTGTATTTTGATTACCTGTATCCTATTTGTACCTATATGTTACCCTATAATTCTATCAATTTCTATTATGAGTGTAGAATATACTCAGATGAATTCCCCCTCTTTTGAGGAATGTGTAAAAATGTTGATAACTTGGCTCAAAAGTAAATATGTATGCACATGCACAAGATGTTTGAGAAACTATATGAGAGTGTAGAATGTTGAAGAGGTGGTCATCTTAAAGAGCCTTTACTTGTAAAAAAGGAAGGTTTTACACATATTGGAAACCATGGCACACAATAAAAGAAATGATAATAATAGATAAAAATAATATAGATGATAGAAACAATAGAAAAAATGCATGTAGAAGAATAAAAGTACAAAAATAATGAAATTGAATGTAACAAATATGTAAAAATGTCACATGAAAGGTGTAAATCCACAAGTTACATAGGACACCCATGGTGTTGCAATAAAATCAAGGCCCATAAGAATGAAAACAAGTGCAAGAAATAATAAATAAGACATGAATAAATCCACAAACATGGGACACCCACAACGTTACAAGATAATTGAGGCATATACGCCACAAATATGAAACAAACAACCACTAAAACACACACACAAACAAGTATAAGTGTTGATCGGGTTTTCTTCATCCCCTGTATAGATTAGTGAGATAGAAAAAAATACCAAATAACCTCAAATATGAAAGGGATTAGTACCTTGAGAGATAAAATGGTGATGATTTGGATGGGCGCAAAATGGATGTCCTCACTGCAAGTTAGAAAGGCCTACAAAATAGAGGTAACTTAGAAGAAAATAGACTAGATGGCATATGTAGGGGCTACCTGATGAAGTCAGTTCAAGAAGCATAAGCTTCCTTATGTGGATGTCAACCCTCATTTGATAAGATAAAATGATATAAACGAACGATAAATGGATAACATGCAGAAACTGATAAACAAAAGAACCTGAAAATTTTGAAATATGGAAGAACTACTAATCCGACCAAAGTGGATTCAAATCAAACCAAGCTAAGAGAACCAAAAAAGCATGAGGATGATATTATGGTGATTCAAGTGACATTATAAGGGCATTGTGATGATATTATGATAAGAAAGAGGCTACAATGTCAGAGGTTTTCTATCACTCTTAACTTGTTCAAAAGAGGGGGGAAGGCCTTTATTTATAGCCTAGAGTGGGGTTAGATTAGGGGTTATCAAGTAATTAGGGTTGGACAAAATAACCCTAGTTAAGTGAGTGGGGGACATTATTTGAGGGAGTAGGTGGAATTATGTATTTGATATAGATTTAATTTTATTGAGTGGGGCTCATGATTTGAGTGGATTTTAGATTATTTAATTATGAGATGGGATGATATGACCTGATTGGAATAATTGATTATTTAGCATATAATTAGATTTAAGTATGTAAAAGGGGATAAATTAAGTAATAAGATTAATTAATTGAACATGTATTTTTGGTGGAAAAAGGAAGTTGTTCAAATTGAGGGGCCTAATAAAGGTTGGAAAATGTGGCGTGAAGGAAAGTAGCTACACCAAAAACTAATGTCTACATTTTCCCCTTTTTGATGAGTTGTTTACATTGGGAAAAACGTGAGACAAAAAAAATGAAAATGTTGTTGATTGAGTGTTCCCCCTAAAATTTTGAATTGAGAACGGAAAGGAAGTCAATAACGATTTTGAAAGAGATAGATGGTAAAGATAAAAATATGGATGAAACACATAACCAAGGCAAGATGCCCCGGGGAAAAAGGATCACAATAACAATGAAATATATGGCGGTGACTCTAATATGACATAATTAGAGGATGATTGTGGTCTCAATGGAGACGGCAAGAACGTTCTACGAGACTAGTGAGTGGGTGAAGACAACAATAGTATGGATGTAAACCACATTGACCAAAGGGTCATAGGAAACATCAAAGTATCCGCAACTAAATGCAAAAGGTATGTGAAATCCTTCAAATGTGAGGAATCAATCAAAAAATCATGTGTCTTCAAAAGGGACAAGGATGAAAATAATTATACCCTAGCACAGGCATGAAAGTGAAAGATGGATGTGTAAATAAAATTCCCCAAAGGGGGAGCGAGTATGGTCAAAAAGGAGGACATGGAGAGCCAATTGGATAGAATTCCCAAAGGGGGAATATGATTGTGAATACATGTTTTATAAGAAAGGTTCTCAATTGATGGCAGATGAGTAGACAAAGAAAGAGAAAATAATGTTGCTTCTCCGGAAAATAGGGGAAGAATGAAAACTATGTTGGTGAAGCAAAAGGTAGAGAAGGCATTTTTGGAAGAAAAAAATGTGATAGGTGATGACTGTTATGGTATCCTCCAAGATAAAAATGTCATGGGAAGATGTGATGAGGGATATATGTGATGATGCCTCCTTAAGAGGGTTGATGAGAATGGAAGAGACGATGCCTACTCCCGAAAGGAGGAGAGAAAAATATTATTAGAGGAGGAAGAGGACATTGAATAAGACAAGCAAATGGAATAGAGTGGACATGGTGGAGGATAAAAATGAAGATCTTAAAGAATAGAAATGAGATGATAGAATGGAGAAAAGAAATAAAGTAGGAGGAGAAGGATGTAAGGGGCTTGGAAAAAAATAAAATAAAGAAAGATGAAAGGAAAAGAAAGTAGTAAGGAAAAAACGAATGAGAAGGAGAAAACATGATGTAAAGAGATGAAGGGGGAAGGATGACAAGAAAAATGATGAAAGTGATAAGGTCGGTGGGGGGAGTGAGAGGCTAAGTCAACTAAGGAATGTTAAGGGAAGAATGAAAACAATTGGAAGATAATGATGGTGTTAGGTGAAGAAGAAACCAATTGTATGGGGACGAGAGAAATAGAAACAGGGAATGAAAGAGGAAAAAAATGGATAAGAGGAGAAAAGAGGAAGAAATACATATGACGGAGGAAAATTAAAGGGATGAATGGAACACAAAAAGGAAAAGTAAAAGGGAAAGAGAAGAGAAAAGATGTCGAGTAGAGGGTGAAAAATATTGAAGAAACCAAGTTATCGGGAGGAAAACTAGGGTAAATAATATAGAACAAACCACATGGAAATCCATGTGGATGGTGAGATGATAAAAAATATGGGACAATGTTGAAGAGCCAGGTTATCAATGGGGAAGTAAGAATGAAACACAAAGTAAAAAGGGGAGAAATATGATACAGAGGAAATGAAATAAAATAAGGAGTATAGGGAGGAGAGGACAATAAAGAAAATGATTTAGAAGGAATTAAACCAAGAATGGATATATTCAATGAAGAGTGAGTAGTATCAGGAATGTAAATAGAATTTGGAGGGGAGGAATGACATGGATTGGAAAAGATGTGGAGATGCATGAAATGATGATAAGAGGATGATGAGAAAATAGAGAGAGGGTGTATGATGAAGACAATAGAGATATTGAAGAGGGCGAAGGAAATATGGAGAGGTGGGGAAGAAATGACAAGAAAGTGTAGGAGTGGAGAAAAGGGATATGAGGGAAGAGAGAATGGGGGATGGAAGAAGTAATGCAAGTGAAAGAATGTTAGGATAAGTCCACCAATAATTATTGGTGGGGATGGATGAAGATGAAGAGGTGGTGAGGAAAAAGGAGAATGGATGGTGTAGAAAGTAACACCAATAAAGGGATGTTAGGAGAATCCCACCGATAATGATTGGTGTGCATAGGGGAAGGAAGGAATGAAGATAGAATGGAGGAGGTCAAAAAGAGTGAACAGGGCCACACAGAATGGGGATGAGTGAATTTTAGGAGAATTCCACTGATAATTATTACCATGGAAATGGAAGATGATTATTAAAGAATGTTAGTGGAATACCATGAATAATGGTGGTTACACATGGGGTGGATATAGGGGAGACTTTAAGAAGATGAAGTGGAAAGAGTAAAGAAAGAAGGGACAACGATTTGTGCTAGTATGAAGGGAAGGAGAGGATTCAGTGGATGAGAATGAATAAGGGAAAGATGAAGAAACAAGACATTAAAATAATGGCAAGAAATGGTCTGAAGGATGATGGATCAATAAGGATAAAATGGGGGATGGGACATGATTACTGGTGGAAGATAGTATATGCATTCCATAAGAGGATAGGTTGAGAAAGGATAATGGTAGGAGGAAAATGTAGTTGGTAAGGAAGACCAGAAGGAAGAAAAAATCAATGGAGGGAAGGAAGAATGAGGTGAGGGAGAAGTCCAGAATGATGAGTTCAACTTAAGGAGGACCCTTAAGTAAGACTATCATGAGACAGAAGTGGTTAAGTAAGATTGCCAAGTTAGGGATGATGGAGATGAAAATTGGGGAAGTCGAGATGGTGTGTGTGAGGAAGAACGAAGATAGAAGAAAATGTGATCGTGGGGAATGAAGAGAAAATGTGGAAAGTGGGAATGTGAAGTGTTGGGGAAAGGAAAGATAACATATCATTCTTAAGTAAAATCACCATGCCGTAGGAGTGGTTAAGTAATATTTCCAAACTAACGGTGATGATATAAAAGGAGAAAGACAATAATGTAATGGGTATAGAGGTGGAATGATTTATTGGAGTATATGGTGATCGGGAGGGAAAATATAAATAGGATTGGATAGGGGAGTGCTAGATGAAAAATAAACCTTAAGAGGGACTCTTAAGTAATATTGTCATGTTACATGAATGGTTAAGTAGGATCACCAAGAAAAAGATGGATACTAGAAAGGATGAGAAAAGAGTGAGTGGTGTATGCCAGAGTGGAACAAGAGGTGAGAGGAGGTGATAACAAGGAAATAAGGAAACAAAGGAGTGTAATATGAATGGATGGAGGAATATATGTGGTGTAGGATGGAGAGTGTGAGGGGAATCCTTAATTGGGATGCCCACGTGGTGAGAGTGATGAAGCAGAAGTGATGAGTAGAAGAGGCAAAGCAAAAATATGTGTGTGGTGGTGATTATTGTCTGATGGAAGAGGAGATGGTGGAGAAGCTTCTACAGCGGGAAGATCTTAGGAAGAGGGTATATCTCAACCAATATGCCCACGCGGAAGGGGTGATTAAGTAAGATCATCAAGCTGGAAGCGAGATGAGTATAAGTTAGAGAGAGGATTAATGGATCAAATATATGGTGACCATGGTGGGGGATGGGGAGTTTCTAGATAACAAATTCTACTTGAGAGATATCTTCAATTAGGATTCAAAAATGTAACGGAGATCAAGTAGAATTCCTAGGTGAAAAGTATATGAGCGAGAGTATTCATAGATAGTAATAAAATTCATGGGATTATGGATGATGGTAAGATATGTCATCCTTAAAGATATAAGATATATATATATATATATATATATATATATATATATATATATATATATATATATATATATATATATATATATATAATATTATAATATACATACATATATATATATATACATATATATATATATATATATATATATATATATATATATATAATAATGGTTTTAATGACACAGTGAAATTACTATGATGAGATAAAATGACACATGATTATAGAAGGGACATACACCATGCTTCGAACCGGATTAGAGGTAAACAAGAAAGGGTACTACTCAAGGCATTACACTTGCAACCAATAAAAGGTGTTAGGACATAACCAATGACATGTAGTTATCCCAAAACATCGTGAGGGAAAAATGGATGTAATAGCTGCATAAACCTAATGTCGACACAATAAGGGGGTTTGATATGTAACTTTTATGCAAGAAGAGTATTCTCCGTAGGAGGTTGTTCCTAGGACTATGCCCCACTCCGGGAAGTGGGAAGATTAAAACCGATCAATGTAGGATGTATACAATGTATATGAGAAAGCTAATCGATACGGGAAGCTTTCTTATAATACTATGATATATAGAAGGCTGATCAATCACAGAAGCCTTTGCTGCCATGATACAAATAGAGTAGCCATCCTTCGAGGGTATGGTCTACATTTTTCTTTTCCATTTTGGGATTTTTGACTTTTTCTTTTGGATGTAATGATAAGATATGCATGATACCCTTCCTTCATGGGATCAACCTAATGTTATTATATGATTTTTATGAACAATTTTCTTTTGAAGGATTAGTCTATTTTTATAACTTTGATTCTGATTTTTGCATCCATGAATTTTAACTTTACATGTGGGAGAGCTCGAGAATAGCTAAGTAGACCACTTAGGAGGGGATAATGAATTTACAAGAGATGCCCCTGGACCCCTTTGCATGGCTCCAATAGGTGACCAAGAGGGTTATGGATGTAATGATCGCGTAGTTCTCACCAACAAGGGAGAGTGTATCCATAAGGAAAATGCTATGGGAAGAGTCATGGTGCCCATATTTAAGGTCACATCTAGGAAAGTGATGACAGAACACATAATTCCAAATCATTATAGTGATAGATGGAAGAGGTTCATGATGGAGGAATGATCTAAGGATATAACTAAGTGCTCATTGGTGGATATGCTAATACTAGAATGGTTGCAAATGTAATGCGTTAAGGGGTTTCACTTCCAGTTTACCACTGAGGGAGAGAAAACTTTCCAAGTTGAATTCTTGATTAATGTCACGTTTGAGATAAGATAAGAGCTCAATAGGATTGGATACAATGAGAAAGATGAGTAGAGGTAAAAAACTATGCGCTACCCTTTAAGGAAGTGAAAATATGTGTCCCTAATGAGACGAGTAGATGGTCCCCGAGGGAGGGGAAAATATGATCACAATGGTGGATTTCAGATAAGATGGAATGGTCCCCCAAGGAAGGATGAAAATGACCACAATGATGGGTTTCAGATAAGATGGAATGGTACCCCAAGAGAGGGATGAAAATTACCAAAACGGTGGGTTTAGGATGAGAGTGAAAGATTAGATAAGATGTCGTGAGAAAAATAAGATGGAACCTATGTGTTACCTTTCAAAAGTGAATAAGCGAGAAAAATATATGTGTCCTAGTGAGATGAAAAATGGCCACAAGGGTGGGCTTATGATGAAAAGATGGTGCCCCCAAGAGAGACACAAACATGGCCACAAAGGTGGACTTTGATGAAAAATATGGAAATATGGTCCCTCAATGGAAGGAAAAACATGGCCACAATGGTGGACTTTGGATAAAAAAATATGGAGATATGGTGCCTCAAAGGAGGCACGAGTATGGCCACAAAGGTGGAATTTGATGAAAAGGATGGAAATATGGTCCCTCAACGGAAGGAAAAACATGGCCACAACAGTGGACTTAAGATGAAAATAAATGGTCCCTTAAGGGATAGACGAATATGGCCACAAAAGTGGACTTAAAATGAGATGAAGATTTGGATAGGATTAGTTTAGATTGGATGGATTTGGATGAGGTAAATAAAACAATGTCAAGGAGTGAAGTCCCCCAACATCAAGGGAGTTGTTTAGATAGTTAATGTGGATGATATGCTCAAGGATGAGGGGAGGTTTCTCCCCCAATAAAAGATATTATATCACCGATGAAAAATAAGATGTGGATGAGTTAATGGATGTCAAAAGAGTTTAGATGAGATTGTCTTGAACATGGATTTGATAGATAGTCAAGGATATAAAGGGTGATTAGCAAAACTAATAGTATCAATAAACAAGGATGATCCTCTCTAGATGAAGGATGAGATTTAGTAATTTTGGTGGATGGGGATTTAGGAATTGGATTTGATAATAATGGTATAGCTTAGATACCAAATGATAGAATAGAATAAGATTGCAATGACCAAAGAGGGACGGAAGCCTCACAAATATTATTGATCATGAAATCAGATTACATTACAATGCAAGAGCTGTAATATTTATAGATATTAGACAACCTCATGTGGATAGACATGACACCCTAGCAGACACCAACTACGAGATGATAAGACCCATCTCACATGCACATGTAATTACTACTAATACCAATATTGAATGTTATCCAACATAACAATATTGAATGCAAGTCACTAGACTAGAGTGCACATGTTGCACATTATTAAATAAAAGACAATGCAATAAAATGCAATAAATATGCCTATGCTAAATTATGCTAACATTCCCCCCCTTAATTTTGCATAGTTTCCAATGAAGTGGAGAGGAACTCTCTGAATAGTGTGAATTTGTCACGTGCAAGTGACTTAGTGAAAACATCTGCCTTCTGTTTAGTTGTAGGACAGAAATAGAGTTGTATGTTGTGCTTCAAGACATGCTCACGTATGAAATGAACCTGTACTTCAATATGCTTGGTTCTCTCATGAAATACTAGATTGCGAACAAGCTTTAGAACTCCTTCATTATCAACATATACTGGAGTAGATTTTTGTTGTGGTAGACCAATTCCTTCCAGTATTCGGCGTAGCCATATTGCTTCACAAACAGCTTCACCTGCAGCTCGATACTCTGCTTCTGTAGAAGAGCGAGAAACAAAGTTCTGTTTCTTGCTTCCCCATGATATCGGTCTAGATCCCATAAAGAAGACGAAGCCTGATGTTGACTTCCTATCATCCATGTTTCCTGCATGATCTGAATCTGAATATCCTGTCAAGAAGAAATTTTCATTCTTCTTGTACTCTAGACCAAGGTCAAATGTACCCTTTAGATATCTTAGTATTCTCTTTGCTGCTTTCCAATGACATATTTTTGGTTCTTGCATGAAGCGTGATAAATAGCTGACTGCAAAGCTGATATCTGGTCTAGTATATGTCAGGTAAATGAGACTCCCAATCAACTACCGATAGAGAGTTGCATTCACTGGTGGTGATGGATCGGAATGAGATAACTGAAGTCTCACTTCCATAGGTGTAGTAATAGGAGTGTAGTCCATCATCCTAAATTTCTCAAGTGTTGTCTTGGTGTATTTCAATTGTGACACAAAGATATGATTCTCTTTTTGCCATACTTCCAACCCAAGACAATAGTGCATGAGCCCAAGATCTGTCATGTTGAACGATCGATTAAAATCCTTCTTTGTTGCATCGATCATCTTCACAGAATTGCCTGTAATGACTAGATCGTCAACATAAAAAACCACAATAACAATCTCCCCCCTTGCTTTTTGAGGTAGAGATTGGGGTCATAAGGATTCCTTTCGAATCCATGACTTATGAGATGCTCATCAATTTTGATGTACCATGCCCGGGGTGCTTGTTTTAGGCCATATAGATATTTTATGAGTCTGCATACCATCATCTCTTTTCCTAGTATTACATAACCCTTTGGCTGAGTCATATAGACTTCTTCTTTCAAATCTCCATTAAGAAAGGCACTTTTCACATCCATTTGGTGGACTTTCCAACCAAATTGTGCAGCTAGAGAAAAGATCATCCTGATTGTCTTGATCTTGGTTGTGGGAGAAAATGTCTCCTCATAATCAATGCCTTCTTGTTGTGCATACCCCTTTGCTACAAGCCTTGCTTTATACTTGTCAATAGTCCCATCTAATTTGTACTTAGTATTGAATATCCATCTGCATCCAATGGGTTTCTTCCCTGGTGGAAGGTCGACAAGTTGCCATGTGTTGTTCTTCATCACTGACTGATACTCTGAATCCATGGCATCTTTCCAAGCTTTTGATTATAGGGCTTCCTGAACTATAGATGGCTCAACTGTTTCAACAACTCTGCTCATTAGGGCATAATTGACCTCTTCACGAGCTTGACTGCGAGTTCTAGGTCCAGGATTGGATGATGTGCTAGGTGCTTCATCCAAATTTGCATCTCTTATTAATTGAGTATACCATTTAGGTAACTTCTTAGCTGTTCCATTGGCTTGTGGTGGATCCAAGTTTTCACCATCATCCAATTCATCACTGTCATCTTCAGTGGGAACATCAAATTTTGTCTTCACAAGAGGTGTATTCTACATGTTTATTGAGTCATTGAGTGGAGCATCTGCTTGTTTCTTCTCAAAGAACTCAACATCCCTACTTGTGTATACTTTCTTTGCTTTCAGATCCCATAATCTGTACCCAAGTGCTTCTTCACTGTATCCAATGAATATCAATTTCTCAGCTTTCATATCCAACTTGTTCCTGTTCTTCTTGGGTATGTGCATGCTAGCTTTACACCCAAATACTCTTAGGTGTGCAATTGATGGTTTCCGATTTGACCATGCTTCTTGAGGTGTCACTCCTTCAAGAGCTACTATGGGCACTCTGTTCAACAAATAGACTACAGTTCTTGTAAGCTTCTGCCCAAAATGTCTTTGTTAAACCTGAGTCATCAATCATACATCGCACCATTTCCATGATAGTACAATTCCTTCTCTCAACTATACCATTCTGTTGTGGTGTGTGAGTAGGAGGCATTTTTCTACGAATCCCATGAGCTTCCAGGTAAGTCTTAAACTCATTGCTTGTGAATTCCCCCCCTCGATCTGAGCGGAGAGTTTTGATCTTGCGACCAACTTCATTCTCAACAAGTGCTTTGAACTTTTGAAATGTCTCAAAGGCTTGACTCTTGTTTCTTAGACAATATATCCACATATTTCTTGAGTAGTCATCAACACAAAGCATGAAGTATTGACATCCAGAATGACTTGGTTGCATGGGCCCACAAAGATTGGTGTGCACCAAATCAAGCTTTCCCTTAGCTCTATATGTGTTCTTCTGGAAGGGTACTCTGTGTTGCTTTCAGCTAGGCAATTGTGACACTTGTCAGTGTTGTGCTTGAGTGTAGGCAATCCTTTCACCATGTTGCCCTTTTGAAGTGTTTGGAGATAGCCAAAATTGATGTGACCATATCTACGATGCCATAGTTCTACAGATTGCGTGTCTTTGGCCACTAGAGCTTGATCATCCTTGTGGACAAAATCAAGTTGGAACATGCGTCCCACATTGGAGGCTCTTGCTACAATCTTGGAACCTCTTGACTTATCTCTTATCAAGCACACTTTTTCTCCATTATTACTGTCAAAATCTAACTTCAAGTTGTGATCAAGGAGTTGACTAACTGATAGCAAATTCTTGGTCAACCCAGGTACATACAATACATTTGTGATTTTGCAGTCATGCTTTCCAAGAGGTAGTGAAATGTTTCCAATCCCCTTGACACTGTATGATGAGTCATCACCTAATGACACATGGTTCTTATTAGGTGAGTCACGCAGTGTGTAGAACCAATCCTTACGTCCAGTCATGTGTCGAGTTGCACCCGAGTCAACATACCAGATATCTTGTGTGGACTTGGTTTCTTCATCAAATATAGCAGAGAATACATGTGGTGTCCTTCATCTAAATCATCCTCATGTTCAGCAATGTACCCTTGTTGTTTGGGTTTTCTTTGCCAATTACCATTTTTCTGCCCTTGATTGTTGTTGTTGTTGGACTTCCCTTTATTTGAATTATTGTTACCCTGATGGTTATTGGGTTTTGAATTTCTTGATGAACCCTTTTTATAGGAATTGTACCAATAATCTTTGATGTCATGTCCCCCTCTATTACAAATGGGACACTTCTTGGTGTTGTCTTGTTGACTTTGGTTTTGTTGGGACTTCTTGTGATTGGACTGAAATTTCCCCTTTCCTTTATGATTGGAAGATAGTGCTTTCTCATCTTCATGATCTTTGTTGTTCATTGCCTCTTCTTGTTGGAGTAGATTGACCAACTTCTCAAAGGTGATTGTGTGTTCACTCATATTGATAGTTGTCACAAAGATTCATGTAGGAAGGAGGAAGTGCTCGCAACACAATTGGTATGAGGTCTTCATCACTTATCTCTTTTCCCAATGCCAATAGAGATGCCCTCAAAGTAGCAACTCATCTCAAAAAAACTTCAACCTTCTCATTGTGCTTGAACTTGAGAGTATGTAGTTGTGATAGTAGGTTGAGGATGGCATTCTTATTCTTTGCCTCATAGACTGTGCTCAACTTATCCCATGCATCCTTGGCCGATGTGGCATCTCTAATGTGGGGTTGCACATCGTCTGTTATGCTAAACAAGATGATCAACTTGGCCTTTTGATTGGCCCTGTCAAATTGAGCTTGTTGTCTTCCATCATCAAGTGATCTTGTTGTTTGTCCATCTACAACTATCCATAGGTCTTCAAACTCAAGTAACACCTTGATCTTCGGTTTCCATGTAGCATAGTTGTCTCCTCTAAGTAGTTGTGAATCTGGTAAGAAGAACTTTGGTGCTTATGCACCCATTTCTGCAATCTAAATTTCTGAAACTCTAAATTTCTAACAAAGGGTAAGGCTCTTATCACTCTAGGTTTATGGTCTCCCTCTCAATATACCGTCAGGCCGATATACCAAACCTTTCTATATACGCTCCCTTCTAATATACCCGTCGGTACGTGGAAGAAGATCACCTTTTCAATATACCCGTTAGTACGGAAAGAGGTGATAATGCACGTGAAAGAATTTAGTACGTGGTACTTAGACAGTACGGAGAGGGGTTTGTGCAAGCACAAATGAATGGGAGGGCTCAAATGTGTGTGTATTATGTCCTTATTACTCCCCGTCGATTTTATAGGGTCGATACCCAGACGACGTTTAGGAAGCTGTGTTAGGCGTTAAGTGCAGTAGTAGTCGTGACAGCATCACCCGTAAGCACTTCCCAGAGGCACCATATATACTGAACGCTGCTATGAGATCAAAGATCTCGTGTGATAGAACCAAACATAAATAAAAAATTTGTACCCTTTTTTTCACTTTTTTCACCTTTTCCACTAAATTTAGCGGTGGCTCTAAATGTGTTTGGTGAGCTTCTAAATTTGGAAATCTCCCAAAATTTATTAATTTCTCCAAATTTTCCAAAAAAATAATTTAAGAAAAAATATGGAGAGAGTGGGAATTGAACATTGACTGTTTGTTCCCAAGATCCAAACAAACAATCTGAATATTTTTTTCACCTTTTCTCACAAACCACGATCCGGGTTTTCTAAAATTTTGACAAGATCATCATACAATATTTTTCTTGAAACTCACAAAGTTTCAGAAGAATCAGAATCTTAGTTTTTGAGATCTTACCAATTTACCAGCTAGATCTGATTTTTTTTAATAAAAAAATGATCCGACTTATCTGAGACTTTTCATCATATGTAGAAGCTGAATCTGAAGATGATATAAACTGAAAAGTTATGCGTCTCCTTCTTATCTTTCCAGAAAAAAACAGCACATCAATCCGACATTGTATGAAAAAGTTACGTCATTTTTTCTAAGAGCTATCTGCTGGAATTTTGTTGACGGGACTACTTCAACCTTTGCTCCCGAATTCTTCACACCTCCACTTTCAGATCTGATTTTTTTTAGATCTGATCTTTTTTTTTTTTTTTCTTTTGATCTGCAATTTTTTTCAAGATCTCTCTCTTTTTTTTTTTTTAAGATCTCTTTTTTTTTTCACAAATCTTTTTTTTTTTAGATCTACAATTTTTTCCAAGATCTTTCTCCTTTTTTTTTTAAAGATCTCCAAATCTGAAATATTCCGCCAATATGTTAGATCAATTGGCTATGCCAATGACTAATAAAAAAATTACCTTCCAAATAAGTGGATAGGTCAAATTTTAGTTGATGGATGCTTGGGAGGAATGGAGGCTGCGGGATGCTTCAATGGCTCTCCTTTGATGCAGATCTTCTTCTCCAATGGATCCTCTCCAATAGTGCTCCTTTTCAACCTTGCTTGGATAGAACCTACTCTGATACCAAATGATAATAATGGTATAGCTTAGATACCAAATGATAGAATATAATAAGATTGCAATGACCAAAGAGGGATGGAAGCCTCACAAATATTATTGATCATGAAATCAGATTACATTACAATGCTAGAGCTGTAATATTTATAGATATTAGACTGACCTCATGTAGATAGACATGACACCCTAAAGAGACACCAACTACGAGATGATAAGACCCATCTCACATGCACATGTAATTACTACTAATACCAATATTGAATGTTATCCAACATAACAATATTGAATGCAAGTCACTAGACTAGAGTGCACATGTTGCACATTATTAAATAAAATACAATGCAATAAAATGCAATAAATATGCCTATGCTAAATTATGCTAATAGGATTTGGAGTGGTTATGGTGGATGGAAGGGAATGGTTATCGTAAATGACAAAATTGTTGATAAGGCCAGAATATGTCTCGTTAATGTACAATAAATGATCTTATTTTACTCTCCTTTTTATCAAGTTTGACTTGCATTTGTGACTTTTTTTTGATCTAATATAAGTTAGGATGTAATTTTCCATCTTTTGTTGATTATAGTTCTAACGTTTAAAAATTTGTAATTCCTAACAAAGTGCTTTATAAATTTAGTTTTGTAATAAAATAGGTCACAATTAGTCAAAAGAATAAAGTATGAAGCATTTAGCATGTTTTTGGAAGCATTAGTTTCAATACAGCTTAGTTCTAGAACTTGCAAACTTAGTTCTAGAACTCCATTACATAGTTACGAGCTCTATCACTTAGTTCTGGAACTTTCAAACTTAGTTCCAAAACTCCACTACTTAGTTCGAGAATTTTCGAACTCGGTTAGAACTCCTGCATGTGTAACCGGAACCCTCACGATTAGATATGTGACGATTTCCTTTAGTTATGGAACTTCGCTAAAGTTCGAAACCGATAAGAATTTGTTTATTCCAATAATGTCTGGTGATTTAGCAATCAATGATCCTTTCATTTAGGAGAAGATTAGAATATTTTCACTTCTTCATACTCACAGATCTAGGGATAACTATCATACTAACTATACGTCTAGCCATGTTCTAATTCAATATCTATTTTGGGAATGATTCGGTTCCATCTGAATCGATAGGATAACTATGGTTGTAAATGCACATTTTAAAGGAGTATATATATATGTAGACCTACTTGATAGATTTAGGATAATATAGAGATAGATTGATATACATAGATACAAACACAGAGATATAGAAAGAGATAGTATGTCTTTGTAATGTAGAACATTTTATCAATAAAATAGCCATTTCTGTTTTGAGAGAATATTAAGTTGTCAAATCCTATTTAAAGGTGGAGTAAGGGCCCACTCCTCTAAGAATCAGGATCTTCTTTTTATTGTTATTTATTTTTCTAGAGAAAATAGTATATATTTGTTAATGTTGTAAATGCTTTTGATTATTCAAGTTGAAATCTGTCGCATACTTTTTCCTACATGTGTTCTATATTAGATTCTTATTTCCTTGCAATCATCTTACAACATTCTCAATTGTGTGTTTATTTCCAAAGCAAGTGTGTTTATTTATGTAACGTGTGTTTACTTACAACAATCTATTTCATTCTACAGATGTGTCTTTATTTCCAGTAATTTATTTCTACAGAGAGTGTTTACTTCCAGAAGTTTTTATAATTTGATTTCAATAAGGTTTTGGCCAAGAAGTCCTCAAGACATTGATAAAATCCCCAAAAATTATAAAAAAGAAAACAAATACCTACAGTCAATTAGTAGATCACTAAGATTTCTTGTTGCATATAGCTTCAGACACCACCC
The DNA here is from genome assembly GCA_018340775.1 of Taxus wallichiana var. yunnanensis. Taxonomy (NCBI): domain Eukaryota; kingdom Viridiplantae; phylum Streptophyta; class Pinopsida; order Cupressales; family Taxaceae; genus Taxus; species Taxus wallichiana. The sequence goes on along the minus strand of CM031235.1, from coordinate 585,581,291 downwards.
TTGGTTTGAATAGGACATCAAAAAAGAGTTGATTAAATGAAGGGAATAACGACACCCATCATTTTTGGCACCATTACAGGGATACAATAGTTAGAATCTTCTAATTAGGTGTCAACAAGAGAAAAAATCATATATCTAGTAATTGAAGAATCTTCCCTACGTCATCATAAAATTTATGAGTAGACCAAGAGACTCCAAGGGTCGATTCCTCCTAAAAATATCTGAACAAGAATCATCATCTTCTCTATCAAATAAGGAATTTGAATAAGAATTAGAAGCACCATTGTCCCTTATTAGACAAGAAGCAAAATTTCCACCTTTGGAATTCTTAGATCAATCACCAGAAGGAAGTAGAACCTTTAGAAAGAAGATCATATCCCAAGACCCGTTTAGAGAAAGTTTTGATTCACAATTGAGTATTCAACCTCCTACTCCTGAATTTTCACCTTCCCCAAAACAAATCACATACCATATTGATTGGGTGAAAATTCTATAAGGTACTACAAAAATTGCATGAGAAGTTGAAAGAGAACCCAATATGACATTTACTTATCAATTCGGTTGGACGATGATGACATACCCATGAATAATAGTTCACTGTACATTTACCCACATTTATAGGAATGTCATCCGAAGATCGACCAAATTTTTTTGAAGTTAAAGTCTTGTGTCAAACTTATGATTACAAAATAGATAATCGAAACTCAATATGTTTCCATATACCCGAAGGATGCAACAATGAGGTGGTTTATGGGATTAAGATCTAATTCTATTACTACTTGGGCATAAATGGAAGTTTACTTCCTAGACAAATATCGGGATTACTATAGAGGAAGGAATAGGAAGGAAGAATTTTTCAAAATCAAGTAGGAGGAGGATGAGAATATGGAAGATTATTTAGATAGATTCCTCTTTGTGAGTAAAAGATGTGTATTTGTACTACAAGAAGAGTTAAGAAAAAACATTTTTCTTAAAGGTCTGGATGATGAATCAAGGGAGGAACTTAATCGATGGGAGGTGGAAACATTTGTCAATTAAGAATGAATGATATTAAAGACATTTTAGAATTTATTCACGAATAATGGGTGGACATATAAAAGGAAAAAAAGTTAAAAATTTGAACCCAAATATGAACAAACTAATGGATGAATTGGAAAACTTTAAAACAGACATTTTAGTTCAATTAACCTCCACCATGGATGGATTACAAGCTAAATAAAATGCTAAAACTAAAACATTAGCTATGTATTGTCTTAGATGCAGTAAGAAACATGTAATAAGAGATTATCCCCTGGAAAAAATAGAAATGTATTTTATACGTGAATCTAGGGACCATGAGAGTAATGTATGTTCTCTTCTTCCATTTAATAAAAATCAGCTTAAACAAACTAGTGTTCCATCCACATCGAAGAAGTAAATTTTTTCCATAGACAACCTACTTAAGGGTAGTTCCTAACCCCTAGATGATGCCATGGGTAGCTCAGATAGTACCACAAAGTTGGGGGCAACCACCTTGGGTCCCTTAACCAACATGGAATCCTTAGGATTTGTCAAGACAATCTTGGTATGCCCAAGGACACCAACAACCATGGTTTGGTCAAGGTAACCCGAATTCTTGGTCACAACCTAGGTGGATCCCTAATAATTATGCTCAAGGAGGACATATCCCAATCAAAATCAACAAGCCATAATGGGTTCCCCAACACAAAATTCACAAAACAAAAATGTGGTCCAAACCCAAATACCAGCACAGACCAGTACCAAACCCAAGAAACAAACAAACAACTCTTGTCTACGGAATAGAACCAGAAAAATCAGTTGATCTAAATGCCATGGATTGTAAGGATATTCAAACCTGGATTGGAAAAATAATTAGCAGTCCACCTGTTATAATCACTAAGATGATAGAAGAAACTGAAACCCCTAGTATGGTTATTCCCAAGAAGGATGTAAAAGAAAAATATAAGGAACTAGATAGCAACTCTACTGAGATTCCATTTCCAGAAAGATTTAAAGAATCCATAGACACTAAGGAATCTGAGTTAGTACAGAATTAAGGAAATTGAATATTGAAATACCATTGTTACAAGCAATTAAGGACATTCCAGAATTGAACAAATTAATCAAAATGCTATGTTTAAAAAGACCTAGAAGGAAGAAGCAGTACCCCAAGACTATTAAGGTAGATGGGAAACTTGTTGATTTATTAGTAGGAAAACTTTTGCTTCCCAAATACGAGAGATCCTGGAAGTCTGTTATTTTTGTCTCTATAGGGAATAAAGATATACATAATGTTTTGGTTGATTTGGGAGTGGCTATAAATGTGATGACAGTGGAAACTTTGAAAACATTACCATTAATAGGTATACAACCTACTAACACCATATTGTAGATGATAGATCAGTATGTAGCAAAACTAGGAGTTATTAAAGATGTGGCGGTTATGGTGGAGTCATGGGAATATCCATTTGATTTCCTTATATTGCATCCAAAAGGTAAAACACTTGGTTATCCCATTATTTTGGGTAGAACATGGTTAACTACACTTGTTACCTTAATTGATTGTAGATTAGGTGATATGACTATCTCAAATGGTCAGAATTCTAAGAAATTTTCCTTACATCCTTCTGCATGACCTTATATTGATAATCAAGAACAACTATGGGTTGATACTCCCGATACTAATAATTAAAAATTATCTTCTTTGTCCATGATCACGTTGCAGGATCACATACGGAAGATAGAAGATATGATTAATCAAGCATTTAATGAACACCAATTGTCCTTGGAGTAATCGGGAATAGTTCTGAAACCTATGAACTTAGTTTGGAACATACATACTCTGTTAAGAAATCATCGATTTAGTTCCGAAACCATCACATTTAGTTCCGAACCACACCAACAGCAATTCCATGTGACTATAAATAATTTTTCTCTAGAGGAACGATATTTCTCTTGGGGAGAGGAAGAATTGGTAGCTTCAATTTCAAATATATCAGGAAATGGTGAAGAATTTCTGGAAAGCAGTAGTGATGAGGAGTTCGACCTACAACAAGATAAGTATCATAACTCTTCCTACTGTCCTTTTTCCAATATTCTATCTCAAGGAACTTTTGGAGATGTTGCTACATATCATATGTTGTTGCCACATGCATGTCCACTAAATACCTTAATGGAACCCTTTCAACAAATTAGTTCATCACACATTGGAACCAAACATGTTGAGATTCAGTCGGGTAAAATTTTGAACATTAACAACTGGTTGAAGAATGATGAAGAAGCTAAATTGTTTGATGTTTTGAAAAATCATACTAGATATTTTTCTTGGGACTAAAAAGATATGAAAGGAATCCATCCAAGTATTTGCACTCATCACATCTATACTGAAAACATTAGACCAATTAGGGAACCTCATAGAAGGATTAATCCAGCCTTAAGAGATATAGTCAAGCAAGAAATTGAAAAACTATTACAAGTAGGTTTTATCTACCCTATCTCAGATAGTCAGTGGGTGTCTCCTCTTATAATTGTTCCTAAAAAGAACGGAAAATGGAGAATTTGTGTTGACTATAGGGGAATGAACAAAGCCACACTTTGAGAGATTAGTTTCCCTTACCATTCAATAGATAAAGTCCTCGACATCCTTACAGATAAGCAATACTTTTCCTTCCTGGATGGCTTTAGTGGATATAATCAAATCAAAGTTACTACTGAGGATCAAGAAAAAAATACCTTTACATGTCCATGGGGTACCTTTTCCTATAGGGTATTACCATTTGGATTATGTAATGCTCCAGCAACCTTCCAAAGAGTTGTATTAGCAATTTTTGTAGACCTAACAAATGACTGTGTAGAGGTATACATGGATGACTTCACTGTGCATGGAGACACATTTGATGATGCTTTGAGGAATTTAGACAGAGTATTAACAAGATGTGAGCAACACCATCTGTCTCTTAGTCATGAGAAGTGTTTGATGATGGTTGATGAAGGGATTTTATTAGGACACCACATTTCAAAAGAGGAATTTAGGTTGACCAAAACAAAATCAAAATTATTTTAGACTTACCTATTCCTCAAACCCCCACAAATATCAAGTCATTTTTAGGGCATGTTGGATACTATAGGCGCTTTATCAAGGATTTTAGTAAAAAAATTCCCCCATGTTTAATTTTCTTACCAAGGATTGTGAATTTCTTTGGGATGAATGATGTCATCATGCTTTTGATGAAATTAAAGAAAAATTAATCACTGCCCCAATATAGAGAGGACCTAATTGAGAGAAACCTTTTCACATTCAAACAGATGCCTCAAATAGCTCAATAGGTTTAGTTTTGGGACAAAAAGATGAAGAAGGGAAAATGTATGCTATTTATTACCTTAGTAAAAATATTACTCCCATCGAGAGAAATTACACTACCACTAAAAAAATTTATTTTTGTGATTTATGCAATTAATAAGTTCAAACATTATATTACAGTGTACAAAATATTTATACATATATATCACTCAACAATTAAATATTTAATGAACAAACTAGTGGTTAGAGGTAGGATAATTATATGGTTATTACTTTTACAGGAATTTGATATTACCATTGTGGACAATCCAGGAAAATCTAATGTGGTAGTTGATTTCTTGTCAAGACTAACCACTACAGGGGAATAAGATCCAATTAAGGAAAAATTTCCAAATGAACAATTGTTTGCTATTTCAGTTGATACACCATGGTTTTCTGATATGGAAAATTATCTTGCAACAGGGAAGTTTCCTCCTTTCACTAAGAAACAAATGAAAAAGTTAATCAAAACCAGCGCACAATTTAAATGGTTAAATGGAATGTTATTTAGATGTGGTCCTGATTTGGTTTTACACAGGTGTGTGAGAGAAGATGAAATATTTTACATACTCAAGGCATGTCATGAGGAACCAAGTGGAGGACACTTTTCAGTGAAAATAATATCTCATAAGATACTTGGCACTGGCTATTATTGGCCATCTCTGTACAAATATGTGAAGACATATATCAAGCAATGTGATCCCTTTCATAGGATGGGGCAACCAACTTTTACCAATGAAATGCCTTTGAAACCTCAAGAAGTGATTAAACCATTTGAAATATTGGCGTTGTATTATTTTGGTCCCTTTATGTCTCCTTCACAAGGAAAATAGCACATTCTTGTGTGTACTTATTATGTGACAAAGTGGGTATAAGTACACACTTTAACAAATGTCACTGAAGAAGTAGTTGCTGATTTCCTTTGGCACAAAATTATGGTAAAGTTTGGTCCACCAAGAAGTATAATTTCATATCAAGGGCCACAATTCATGTCTAATATGATCCAATCCTTCACAATGCATTATTAGATCAATCATAAGAAGTCATCTCCCTATCACCCACAATCAAATGGACAAGTGAAGTAAAAATAGAGAATTGGAAAACATCCTTACCAAAACAGTTGGAAGCAAGGTAGAAGAGATTAGGTGAAGAGACTACATGTAGTTGTATGGGATTATAATACAACTTGGAAGACCACAACAATATTTTCACCATATGAGTTATTCTATGGGGAAAATACCTTGTTTCCTATTGAGTTTGAACTATAGACATTGAGTACATCAGTTAAAGTGGGTATTGAGTGTGTTGTAGCTCAAAAGGAGAGAATTCTTCAACTCAATGAGTTGGATGAGTTAAGGATGGAAGCACTTCAATAGAAAAAGATAATCCAAGATCAAAGAAAACAATGGCATGACACACATATCAAGAGAAGAAAATTCAAGGTAGGAGACTGGGCATTACTATTTGATTCCAAATACCAATAATTCAAAGGAAAATTGAGAACCAAATGGTTGGGACCCTATCAGATTGAGAAGATATTTGACAATGGTTCTATTCAGTTACTTCCCATTGATGGCAATAGAAGGAAACTTTTGGTCAATGGACATAGGCTAAAAATTTATAGGAATCCTCCTACTAAGGATGAATTCTTGAGGTAGATTGAAGACAAAGAATTTGATCATATGGAAGAACCCAGTTCTTCCAAAATGATCAAATAATCAGATGGATAGATCCAAAATAAAGGGAAGAGAATGAAAACTAGTAAATGGCATTCTCTTCCCAAAAAAATAAAAAATAAAAATAGAAGGAATGAAAACCAGTAAATGGCGTTCTCTTCCCCCAAAAAAATTCTTAGAGATCAATTGAAAACCAGCAATGGCGGTTGATCTCCTCAATAAATGGCTAATTCAAAATAAAAGGAACTTCTTTGGAATTCTAGCTATCTTTTCTAACCATTTTCCTTTTTGTTTCACTTTTAGGAATGATGAGTCATCATGATGGAGGGATTACATCATCAAGGATGGTAATTATGTCTTTAACTTATTAAAGGTTAGATTAAAGTTTGCATGTGTGATTGGATTTGATTTAAAAGTTGGTAGGATGAGTCATCTATTATACATTATGATTAAAAGTGAGTAATCATGAGGATGATGTCGGTGGAACAAAAGTGGTGGCATATTTATAATGATCTATCATTTGTGCGGAATAAACAAAGTGAAGAAGCAGTTGTAGAAAAACTTCAAGGAAGAATCAAAAGTTCAAGAGCCTAAACCCATCCATTTCATAGATAAGAAAATAGTTTTGTAGCCAATCCAAATAGAGTAATAATTTAAAGGAGAATGAATTTGAATCTCCTCTTTACCATGGGGATTAAAAAGAAGTCGGGACCTAAGGATGATACCTAGCTTTTTGCAAATGAAGAAGTGACAGTTATCTTTGAACAGGTAGGATGGTTGGAATTCCTAAAAATTCTCAAAGTATAAGGATGAATTAGTAAGAGAATTCGTTATAAATTTAGAAAAATCTAGAAAAAATGTTAGAAATATTGTAATTCTTTTTATGTGAATACAATAAGCAATGTATTTGGTATGCCAATTGTGCATGTCCCAAATCTTGTCAAAGGGACCTTAAAAGAATTGGTTGAAACCCTGCTACAAGAGGGGAAAACTAAACCCCAATATATTTACAACACTAAGAAAATAATTAAAGAGATAAGAAGGGATAGATTTCCCAAACCCTTTGATAGAGTGGAATTTTGGATAGTCAACTATTTAACTTTTGATGGTCAAGTTGGGTCGGTGGGAAGAGAAGTCCTGAAGATGCTCATATATCTTAGATATTGAGCTACAAAAATAGAATATATAGTAAACCTTATAGGGTTTATTTTTGACTCCATCCAGACAATGACCCGGCAGGTATTCCCGGGGTTTTAGAATAATAAGATATCATGGTTTAGATCATTTGGTGTGCCAACACCATTTTCTTTCAAAGAAAAATGGAGAAGAAATATGGGAGAAATTTCTTAACAAGTTTAAGAAAAACCCTGATATTATCAGGAGGGCAATACCAACTCCTTTTTCTCCTACAAAAATTTGGAAATTGATGCCCCTATAGAGGAAAAGAAGGAAATAGGTGGGGAGAATATACCAAAAATAAGAAGATCTGGAAGAAGGATTAAAACTGCAGAACCTATTGTACCTTTAAAAGAAACTCCTTCCTCTGCAGCAGCTATATGAGAGCTAATATCTGTCTCTGATAGTGATAGTTCACCTAGGAAAGAGAAAGAAGTGAAAATCAAAAGAAGCTCTAGGAGGAAACCCACTTCTAGACATTTTGAAGCTCCTCAAAGAAGAAGAATTCATAAGAGGTCTAGAGAAATTCCAGAGGAGATGAAAGAACAGGACAAGTTGGAAAAATAAGTTGCTGATATTTTGGGCAGCATGGCCATGACTCCTCCTGGACCAAGCCAAACTGAGATGGAAAAATAAGATGAGAGATTTGAGGAACATGTTTTTCAAGAGTTGGGTGAATCAGCAGCACTATCACATGAAGAAGAAGAGTTGGCATCTTGGAGATGAAAAGGGAAATTTCCTTTGGTAGAAGAGGAATGTTTAACCCCTAAAGAAATTTCAAAGAAAGAAGAGAAACAACAGGTTAGACAGACTCTGTTTTTTTCCAGAGAAGAACTCGTTATCATATAAAAGGATGAGGAGTTAAACTTTCTCAAACTCAAATTGGAATAGAGATAAATGTTCATTGGGGAACTAACAACTCAGCTCATAGACATGACTGAGGAATTGACAAGAGTTAAACAAAAAATGATGGAGAAAGAGGAAGAATGTTAAATTTACCAGAAGATAGAGTGTTATGTCAACAATCTCTGCAAATACTAGATTATCTTATTGGCCATTCAAGTAGTTATGAAATGATACTCACAGGGAACTCAATGAAATCAAAACATCCAATGAGGACTTGAGAAGCAAGATGGAAGATGAAAAGAAAGCAAGAAAGGAATGGGAAGAAAATTTTTACAAAGAAGAAGAAGACAAATTTAAATGTCTTGTAAAAATACAAATGGTTTGCATAATGAGTGAAAAATTACTTGCATGCAGGAGACCTTCTCCGTATATAGTGTGTTTTTGGAGGAAAAATTCATTTACTGGAAGTTTTCAAGAATTGCATGTGGCCTTCCACATGAAATAAAATATGAATCTGAGTTCATGATAACCTATTCTTCAGCCAGTGTAGAGCAGAAAAATCTTCTCTATGAATTTTATCTCTGCAATCTTATGCTAGAAAATAACATAGGCTTCATGATCAATTTGTATGTGGGAGAAATCTATCTTAATGCATTTTTCTATTCTTCAAAATCATATTGCATGGAAGGAAAGGGATTCTGAGCATCTATTGAAAGCTAGTTCATCTGGTCTCTGCATGAGGGCTCACTATGGTAAACCATATGCTTTTGTTATACATTTTAGAACCCATGCCTTTGATAGATGGTTCAAGACACATTATCTTTCCAGTTTACAGAAAAGTATTGATGCCTTCACCTCTTATGAGGAGGAAAATTTTGAAGATATTTATGAGGGATGTTTGAAAAGATGGGAGCTTCTCATGGTTGCCTTGAGGAGAAGAGAAGTAATATCTCCCACAAATTTGATTTGGAGTTTGGAAAGAGTAAAATATTTATGCACACTAATTCCTCATATCAATGAAAATAGCACAGGGGCATATGGATGGGAATGCGAATGAGGCCACCTCTACTTCTCACCCCCATGTCTCCATGGAAAAACAGAGAACCTCAAGATCCTACTCAATTTGAGGAATGGAAGAGGAAAGTAGAAGCAGGAGCAGGGTATAATACTTCTAAACTAAAGCATTGAAATATTCAATTCCAGCCATTTGACCTGAGCAGTCAAATGGAATGCAGAATCCATAACCCCAGATTTGAAGAGTAAATTTTGTAAGGGGACTTACAAACAAGTAAGTATGGGGGAGATGATAAGGCCAAAATATGTCTCATTAATGTATAAAAAATGATCTTATTTTACTCTCCATTTTATAAAGTTTGACTGAAGTTTCGACTTTTGTTTGATCTAATATAAGTTAGGATGTAATTGTCCATATTTTGTTGATTGTAGTTCTAACATTTAAAAACTCTGTAATTCCTAAAAAATTCTTTGGAAATTCATTTTTGTAATAAAACAGGTCACAATCAATCGGAAGAACAAAGTATGAAGTGGTTAGCATGTTTTTGGAAGCATTGGTTTCAATACTGACTTAGTTCTGGAACTTCCAGACTTAGTTCCAAAACTCCATTACATAGTTATGAGCTCTATCACTTAGTTTTGGAACTTTCGGACTTAGTTTTGGAACTCTAGTACTTAGTTTTAAAATTTTCATACTTAGTTCCAAAACTCCTACATGTAGCTCTGGAACCCTCACAGTTAGATCTGGGATGATTTCCTTTAGTTCCAAAACTTCTCTAAAGTTCTGAAACTGATAAGAATTTGTTTATTCCAACAACATTTGGTGATTTAACAATCAATGATCCTTTCAATCAAGAGCATATTAGAATATTTCTTATTCTTCATACTTGTAGATCCAGGGATAACTATCATACAACAGTATGTCCAAATGAGTTCTAATTCAACATCTATTTTGGGCACGATTTGGTTCCATCTGAATCGGTAGGACAACTATGGTTGTAAATTCACCTTTGGAAGGAGTATATATATATATGCAGACCTACAAATAGATTTAGGATAATATAGAGATAGATTGATATACATAGATACAAACATAGAGATATAGAAAGAGACAATACATCTTTGTAATGCAGAACATTTTATCAATAAAATAGCCATTTCTGTTTTGAGAGAATATTAAGTTGTCAAATCTTGTTTCAAGGTGGAGCAAGGGCCCACTCCTCCAAGAACCAGGATCTTCATTTTATTGGTATTTATATTTCCAGAGAAAATAGTATAGATATATTAATTTTGTAAATGCTTTTGATTATTCAAGTTAAAATCTATCGTATACTTGTTCTGCAAGTGTTCTAGATTAGATTCTTATTTCCTTGCAATCATTTTTCAACATTCTCAATTGTGTGTTTATTTCCAAAGAAAGTGTGTTTATTTCTATAACGTGTGTTTACTTACAACAATCTATTTCATTCTACAAATGTGTGTTTATTTCCAGTAATTTATTTCTACAGAGAGTGTTTATTTCAGCAAGTTTTCATAGTTTGATTTCAATAAGGTTTTGGCCAAGAAGTCCTCAAGACATTGAGAAAATCCCCTAGAAAATATTAAAAAGAAAACAAATACCTACAGTCAATTACTAGATCACTAAGATTCTTCTTGTTGCATATAGCTTTAGACACCACTCCTTGTTTTGATATGACATTAACAAAGAGTTGATTAAATCAAGGAATAACAACACCCATCAATCGTCTTTCTCAATAAGGTTATAGATGATTGTCTCAAATGCCTTAAAATTTTCAATTTCATGACTCGAAGTACGATGATAGGCACAAATGCAATTAGGATCAAACCATGATGGTTTCTTATTATGTAGATTAAAGGATCTGATAGGAGGAAGTGTGATGGAAGATATTCAAGTTAAATGTCGAAGGATATTTGTATAAGACCCGATCGAAGTGTCAAAAGGAAGATAACTCTTATGGGTCTTAATATGATGTTTTGGCTAGGATTTAGGTACTGATGTAGATCAGATGGGTAAATTATGTGTCTTGGAAGAAAAATCAAATTTGGTTGGAGTATTGGATTGGTTGGATTGGGATTTATTTTTGTGGGATGTCCTTTCTTTGGAAGTCTTAGACTTGGATTTAGACGTGGATTTTGGGATGATGATGTATGAGTTGGTTTGGATGCTAAGGATAGGGGTGGATTACTCGAGATTTTTGTTTTTTGGTTTTAGTTTTAGTGTTGGTTGATGATTTAGGGTCATGTGGACTGGGTGAGTGGTTACTTGAATAACTTTCCTTGGACAATGAAGGATCCTCTTTAGAAGAATATTCATTTAGGGGTGAAATGGTTACACAAATTTGTGAAGAACGAGGGGAGATTTGCATTTGGATAGATGAGGTCATAGGTGTGGATGTTAAAGTGGAAGGAAGACATTGGTTTGGTTTAGGAAGGAGGTATCCTTCCTTAATGAAGTTATGAACAATGGCTTGAAATGATCTGCAATGTTCAATATCATGTCCAGGGGTACGATGACATGTGCATACAAGGTTGGAATTAAACCACGGTGGCTTCTTGATATTTGGGTCAAGAGGCCTAATAGGTGGAAGCGTGATTACAGAAATTTGTAAGAAGTATCGGAAGATATCCATACATGATTCAACCAAAGCGTTAGGAGGTGATTTGTCTTTGCAAAATATCTTGGTCTTTGAAGAGGAGTTAGATGTTTTCAATGATCTAGATGTTAAGGAAAAAGTTTGAGTAGGTTGATGTCTTGATTGCCTGAATTCATTTTTGGTATGGTTAAATACCTTAGTGTTGAATGGTTTCATTTTTAGTTTATGAAATGTTTTTGATGAAAAGGTTGTCATTTTGGATTCTTTAGAGGTAGGAATATGAATTTCCTTATAGGAATATGAATTTCCTTGTAGGAATGTATAAGGGATTTTTAAGGTAATGTATTAATGGTTGTAGATTTTTTTGTGAGGTTACGTTCTTAGGAGGAATGACAACAATTCCCACTAGAGGATCTAGAGGTGGTGTTGGCACAGGTGTAGGAAGTAAAAATTTGTTTGATGGGATCTAAGGAAAGTGATGATTAATTTAATTGCGCCGATGAGGTAAAAGGGTCATTTGAAATTGTCATAAGTTGAAGTTCTTTCAAAGGTTCTTCAAATGATGTAGGAGGGGAGGATGATGTGGATGTGGTCTCAATGATTGATGTGGTAGGTGCAAGGATTGGGATTGGATCTATGGATGGTATTATGGGTAAGGATGAAATAGATGTGGATGATGGAGTGGATGAGGTAGATATAGATGTGGAATCAATGGTAGATGTATGTGTGGATATTGAAAGAGGTGTTTGATGTACAATATTGATTGAATAAGGATTGAAATCATATGGTGTGGAAGGTAGAAATGGATCTGTCGATGGTGGATCTAGGAAGGTTTGTTCAAAGATATCCAGGAGTGGAGACTGAATTGGTTGGGGGATTATGTAATATTGGGAAGTAGGGACATAATAGGATGGATGAGATTATTGAGGTACATAAAGTGTGGTAGATGAAGCCGGGATGGCATTGACATAAGGTGGTGGGGATAGAGTATGACCCTCTAGCTAACATAAATGATAACTAAAGTTATAGCAAAATTATTTGTAGATGGGTCTAGAAGGAGGCAAGCACGAGATATCAATTATACTAGATGCCCGAGGAGTGGAAGTAATTGATGTGATAGGCATGGAGGTTGTAGTTATAGTTGGTGTGGGTGTAGGATAGGTATTGGATGGTCTTGGTTGTACAACACAAGGAGTGGATTGATAAGGATATAAGGACGCTTGGTGTGTTAGAGATAGAGGAGATGTTTGATAGGATTTTGAGCTTGGATAAAAATATTTTATTTTTGGTGCACATGTGAAGTGTGAATGTTAGTAGGTTACGATGATTAGATGGGTATTCTAGATGAAGTAGGGATATGGTTGATATGACATTATGTAGGTATAATAAGATCCATCAATTAAGGATATGTTTGATAGGATGTTTGAGGTTAGATTAAAATATTGGATTGTTGGAGCACATGAGAAGTGTGAATGTTGGTAAATTGTGGTGATTGGATGGGTATTCTAGATGAAGCGGGGATAAGATCCACCAATTGAGTGGATTGACACGATTGAGGGGTTTCAGGGGATTTCGGCACTTGGAATCATAGATAAGGCTAGACAAAGGCTCGAGAGGTCCCTAAAGGAGCACAAGATAGAGGTATTTAAGGTACGGTATCGATCAAAAATGGGTTATATTTGTTTGGCGAAAACATATTTCTTAGTGGTGGGTTAGGAAAGGGATTTTTGAAAATGTCGGGAATAAAGAAGATTGTATTGGCTAAGGGTGTGTATGATATTAGGAAGGAGAAACATGATAAGATGTTTGGGATTAGATGGGAAGATCGGTGTATGAGGAATAAAAATTTCAATAGGTTGGACATGCATGGTGATGTCAAGCGAAGGAGGGATAGTCCAAGGGGGTGGGTGTTAGGAAATAAGGGATAAAATATGCAGAATAATCCCTCATAGAATCACAACAGTAGAAACTAATATGCAGAAATTATTACAGATCTCAAATAAAATTGCAGAATAAAATAACACAACACAAAGAGACAGTATTTAACGTGGTTCACCCAATTTGGGCTACGTCCACCAAGAATCACTTGCTTAGATTTTATTACAAGCCACCGCTCTCTCAATACAATACCCAGATCCGTTTGGAGCTATGCTCAACAAACTCTACAGAATTCACAGCCAAATTCAAAACACATCTGCAATATATTTGCTTGTACATCTATCATATGCATAAGACCATATAAATAGACAACTGCTTAAGTAGTTTTACAAAACCATGGGTATCAAAACCATGGGAAAAATCCGTCCCATAAACCTATGGGTCAAAAACTCGCCCATATGAGAAAAGCACGTTTCCTGATATGTCGGGTGCATTTTTCGAGGCCAAAAAATTTTACACCTGTGTTTTTTTTTTTTTTTTGGGGGCTGTGCCCCGAACCCTGGTGAGGATACATGAAAAGTGTACAGTCTTCAACACTTTCACACATGAAAACAGGCTCCACAACCTAACAATCTCCCACTTGGAGACTAGTTTTCCTCTGAGCAAGCTTCTCAACCCTTCACTAGTTTCTGTGAAGACAAACCAAAGCTGAACACAACTTTAGTTTTTCCCTTGTGACCACCTTGGTCATCATGTCTACAGGATTCTGACTAATATGAATCTTCTCCAACTTCAACTTCTCTTCCTCCAAAGTTGTCTTGATGAAATGGTACCTTAACTGTATATGCTTTGTCCTAGAGTGGAAAGCAGAGTTCTTAGCTAGGTGTATAGCACTTTGACTATCACTATGCAGCTTACTTTCCTCCTGCTTATGCCCCAACTCCTCAAGCAATTGTTGTAACCAAATCATCTCTTTGCTTGCCTCTGTGGCAACAACATACTCAGCCTCTATGGTTGACAAAGCCACCAGCTTTTGTAGTCGTGAAATCCAGCTCACTTCTGTCCCACCTACAGTGTAAATATAACTGTTGTGCTCCTCCTGCTGTCTACATCTCCAGCCATATCTGAATCTACATAACCATGTAAAGTGGTGTTTGATCCATTGTAGCACAAAACTGTCCCCATGGTCCCTCTCAAAAATCTTGAAGGATCCACTTTACTGCTTGCCAATGCTCTTTACCTGGATCACTCATAAATCTACTCACAGCTCCCACTGCATGGGCAATATCAGGCCTAGTGCATACCATAGCATACATCAAACTGCCAACTGCTGATGAGTAAGGTACCTTGGACATCTGGTTTCTTTCCTGCTCTGTCATGGGACACTGCTCCTTTGATAACTTGAAATGGCCTACCAAAGGAGTCCCAACCGGTTTAGCATCCTGCATGTTAAACCTGTCTAATACCTTCTTAATGTACTCTTCCTGAGATAAAGTCAACTTCCGTTCCTTCCTATCCCGAGTTATCCTCATACCAAGGATTTGTCTGGCTGCCCCCAAATCCTTCATATCAAAGGATTCACTTAGTTGTTTCTTGAGTACTTTTATTTCTTGCATGTTTTTACCTGCAACCAACATGTCATCAACATACAAACACAGGATAATATAACTTCCATCCTCAAATTTCTTTGTATACACACAATGGTCAGAATGACATCTAATATAACCTTGCTCCATCATGAAGCTATCAAACTTCTTATACCATTGACGTGGAGCTTGTTTCAGGCCATACAAGCTCTTCTTCAGTTTGCACACCATCTCCTCTTTACCTTTGACTTCATATCCTTCTGGCTGCTGCATATATAGCTCCTCCTCCAAATCACCATGGAGAAATGTAGTCTTTACATCTAACTGTTCTAAGTGCAAGTCTTCTGCTGCCACTATTCCAAGAACAATTCTGATAGAAGTCATTTTTACTACAGGAGAAAAAATCTCATCAAAATCTATACCTTTTTTCTATGCAAACCCCTTGACCACCAACTGGGCCTTGTATTTCTTGCCTCCTTCTTCCTCTTTGACTTTGAACACCCACTTGTTATGTAATGCTCTTTTTCCTTCGGGTAGCTTTACCAAATCCCATGTTTGGTTCTCCATGAGAGCCTGATGCTCCTCATCCATGGCTTACTCCCACTTCTTCCTAGAATCTACCTGCATTGCTTCATCAAAGCTCTCTGGTTCTCCACTATCAGTGAGTAATAAATAATAAAGAGAAGGAGAAAACCGTTCAGGTTCTTTTCTTACCCTAGAAGACCTCCTCACTATAGGAGTTTGGGGTTCCTGTTGAGTAGGTTCCTGAACTGATTCATGGGTCACTTTCCCATCCGGAAGATCCTCTACCACTACATATTCTTTCTTGGATTCTTCCCTATTTTCCTGCAATTGTTGCTTATACATGAATTTCTCATTAAAGACCACATCTTTAGATTGAATGATTTTCTTGTCCTTAATACTCCAACATTTAAACCCAAAGTCATCACCACCATAACCAATGAAAGTACATTTTTCTGATTTAGCCTCTAGCTTGGTCCTATCATCCTTGTCTATATGAACAAACACTTCACATCCAAAGACTCTAAGAAATGAATAATCAACTTTCTTACCATACCATGCCTCCTCAGGTATGCCTCCATCCAAGGCACTTGAGGGTCCTCTATTTATCAAGTACACAGTTGTGCTCACCGCTTCTGCCCAAAAAGAAAGAGGCAGTCCTGCATGTAACCTCATGCTCCTAACACGTTCCATTATTGTTCTGTTCATCCTTTCTAATACCCCATTTTGCTGTGGAGTTCCTAGAACCGTCTTTTGCTTGCATGGATTCCATTCTTAGAACAATAATCATTAAATTCATTGCTGCAATACTCCCCTCCATTATCTGACCTAAGACATTTTAGCTTAAGACCTATTTCATTCTCTACCAAGGCTTTCCATTTAACAAAAGTGTCAAATACATCAGATTTGTTTCTAATACAATAAACCCAAACTTTCCTTGTTGCATCATCAATAAAAGTAACATAATAACTTGAACCCCAAGAGATGATACCTGAGTTGGCCCCCACACATCAGAATGCACCAGCTCTAACTTACTCTCTTTCTTTGTAGGTCCAACCTTGAGAAACCTTACTCGCTTCTGTTTCCCATATATGCAGTTCTCACATAAATCGAAACCTATTTCTGTATATCCAAGAAAATTCTTCTTTATGATGTTCATGCCCTTATGGCTCATATGTCCAAGCCTATAGTGCCATAATGTTGTATCTACATCTGAAGCCATAAGATTACAATCATTAGTACTATCAGTGGTTAAATACAAGGTTCCAACCTTCTTACCTCTTTCCACCACAAGAGCACCCTTGGTAACCTTCCAAGAGTTTGCTGTAAATATCACAGTACAACCATCACTTCCCAACTACCCTGCTGATATCAAATTTCATCTTAATGTAGGCACATTTCTGACATCCTTCAATAGCCAAGTATTCCCATTCTACATCTTAACTGAGCAGAACATTTTCTAACTATCTTTGCAAGGCTCATCATCACCAATAAAAACATGCCCAAAATCTCCTTGAACATAATCAACAAAATAATGCCTATCTGGAGAAGCATGGAAAGAAGCCCCCTGAATCTAAAACCCAAGATTGAGTAATATTGTGCAAAGAAAGAATCAAAGCATCGACATACATTACCCGTTGCCACATTTTCCTCCTTGTTTTCTTCTTGTTGTTTCTTCTTATCCCTGAAGCTCCCCATGTCAGTCCTTCTTTACATGCCCAAGCTTTCCACAATTCCAAAGTCATACAATCTTGTTCTTGGATTTTTACCTTGCCCGATCTTTTGATTTTCCACGGTTTCCTCTATTCTTGTCTCCCTCTAGTTTCCACTTTGTCAAAGCATTCCACAAGTAGAAGATTCCCCAAAGATTTTCTTTGCATTTCCTCACTTAGAATCACCCCTACAACATCCTCAAACTTCAACTTTGAGTTAGTTGGAACCGAGTTACTTACCGCCATTACCAGGCTATTCCAACTCTCAGGTAAAGAGCATAGAATTAATAAAGCCCTAACTTCTTCATCAAATTCTATTGTAACCGAAGCTAGCATATTCACTACCGTATTGAAATCATTTAAATGATCTGCTACTGAACTATTCTCAGACATCTTCATATTAAACAAATTTTTCATTAAAAATATCTTATTAGAGGTAGAGGGTTTTTCATATAACTTCCCTAATGCATCCATTAGATATTTTGTAGTCTTTTCCTTTGAAACATTAAATAATACCGAAGATGCAAGACTCAGTTGGATCGTTCCAAGTGCCTTCCGATCCAACAAATCCCATTCCGCATCTGTCATACTCGAGGGTTTGTTCACCTTCTCAGACAACGGAGTATAAAGATCCTTCTGATAAAGGTAATCTTCCATCTGCATCTTCCAAAGACTGAAATTTTGCCCGTTGAATTTATCAACCCTAGATCTTCCTTCATCTGCCATAGCTCCCACTCAAGCTAAAAATTTCCCTGTGATTCAACACTTCAGCAAACCAAACCAGGCTCTGATACCAATTGTTAGGAAATAAGGGATAAAATATGTGGAATAATCCCTCATAGAATCGCAATAGTAGAAACTAATATGCAGAAATTATTATAGATCTCAAATAAAATTGCAGAATAAAATAACACAACACAAAGAGACAATATTTAACGTGGTTCACCCAATTTGGGCTACGTCCACCAAGAATCACTTGCTCAAATTTTATTACAAGCCACCGCTCTCTCAATACAATACCAGATCCATTTGGAGCTATGCTCAACAAACTCTATAAAATTCACAGCCGAATTCAAAACACATCTGCAATATATTTGCTTGTACATCTATCATATGCATAAGACCATATAAATAGACAACTGCTTAAGTAGTTTTACAAAACCGTGGGTATCAAAACCATGGGAAAAATCCGTCCCATAAACCTATGGGTCAAAAAACTCACCCATATGAGAAAAGCACGTTTCCCGATATGTCGGGTGCATTTTTCGAGGCCAAAAAATTTTACGCCTAAATTTTTTTTTTTTGGGGGCTACGCCCCGAACCCCTACTACCAGGGGCTACTACCCCCAAACCCCTGGCGAGGATACATGAAAAGTGTACAGTCTTCAACACTTTCACACATGAAAACAAGCTCCACAACCTAACAGTGGGATAAAATCTACTAGTTAGTGTCGCCCAAGGAGAAGGAGTTCACATATGGGGCTAAAAGGAGATAAGGATGAGATATCGATCATGGTAGATATTTGTGTAGAGCTATTTGGGGGGAGTGTTTTGTTCCATTTTAAATCGAGAAAGTAAGGAAAAAAATTATTTTTATATTTTTTTTAAGAAATTATGAAAAAGAAAGGGGAAAATGGATAATGAGGTACCTAGGAGAAGGCAATCTATGTTTGGTTTCAGGTATGTTTTGGCTAGGAAGTTTCAGGTGGATTCCTATTAGGTGATCAAATCCCAATCGAGTGAATCAAATGAGAGGAATTTTTGATGTGTGAATTTTTAGGAAGTGTGTGGGAAAATGTTTGATGTAGAATATTAAATCCCTATTTAAGCTATGTGAGCGGAGCGGGATGCACGAGTTATTTTAGACAAAATTTGAAATGTGAAATTCGATGCATAAAATCACCCGATAGAAGGGAAATTACAATGCAAAAAGGATAAAATAGGGAAAAAGGAGGAATACTGGAAAAACATTTCCCCCATTATTTTATTGTACTTGATAATGGCATATTTGAAAGTGATGTTCAGTGACTGAGAAACGTTTGGGTACCTGAAATTACACCATGCACAATTTCATATGGGGTCGATGAAAGGAGATTTGCGTTGTGTTTATGGTTTAGTAATTAATCTTTGATGGCATTATTTTTCGGTGTTTGTAGAATTCACCTGCAAAAGAAAACAAAATGTAATTAGTTGATATCGTTAAGAAAAATGATGCAGATGTCATAAATAGTTTGTGTACAAAATTGCCTTTATAAAAAAACTAGCATGATTAGTAATCTAAATTAGGAAATAATTAATCTACACTATGAAATGAATGATAAATAGAATAGCGTATAGACCAAATATATATATATATATATATATATATATATATATATTATATGATGAACTATTTTCTATTGACACTCGAGAATGACTAAATGTGTTCAACATCTTATTCAATTAGAGTTAGAAAATTAGCTACGAAAGCTATCGATAGGCTATATAAATGCAAGATTAATATACGCAATATAAATGATTGAACAATGAAATGATTGAGACAAATATAAGCGAGAGGTGAAAAAGGGTGTAAATAAGCACGATTAAAACAATATAAACTATAGACTAATATACACTAAGAGAAATGAAATAATTCCTAAATGAGAGACTACTATGGAAAAAATAAATGACATCTAATATTATAGATAAAATGAGGGACTTACACTATTATAGAATTTATAAAAGAAAAAATACATGATGTAGAAAGGAAGACTAGAAATAATGTACTTGGAAGTGGTGGTGAAAGTCAAACAGGTTGGTAAATTAGTCGAATGGTTAATGTGGAGTGGTTAGTCAATATGAAGGGTATGAAATCAATGGCGAGCCATATAGAAAGTTAGGGACATGTGTGGGTGTCGTTGTGTACCAATAGTGTTGGGGTTTGGTCTTGGTCGAGTGTGAGCCATGGGTGAGGCCGAATGAAGGTGGAGGGTGATCTAAGGTTGAGCACCGAGTTGGTTCTGTGGAAAGGGAGTTAGGAGTTAGGAATGGCTAGGACTACATGGGGTGTGGCGAAAGGATGGATCGGAGTAGAGGAGAAAGGTTAGAGCTCGGGGATGGATAGTGGATTTGGAGCGAGTGTCAAAAACTACTACTTGGGTTGATGAATATATGACACAGAGCAGTAGTTGAGGGAGGTGATTTGGACTGTGTGATGAGGTGTATGTGAGGTGAGTAGTGAGTTGGAGGGTTACGTGTGATTGTGGAGATGAGAAGAGAGCTCAAGGATTAGAGGAGGACGGTTGGTCATATTTATTAGGAATGAGGATGGGTGTGGGTAGTAACTAGGGTTAGGGATGTAGGGGATGTGGTCAAATGGATAGGGACATGGGAGTCACATGGTGAGTCGAGGTGTGAGCGGAGTTGTTGAGTGTAGTGGTAAGGAAATAACTCGGTCAAGGATTAGGGAATCATTTTGAAGGGGAACAATGCGAGCCATGTGTGGAATTGGTTAGCATTGAGGGAATTGGGTGAAGGGAGATGAGTGGCGAGTTGGGTGTGGGTAGTTTGGTTGTGGTGATAAGGAGTGTGGATATTCAAGGAGTGGAGTTGGCCGAGGTAGAAGAGATGGGAGATTAGGTAGAGAAGAGAGGTGAAATATGTGAGGATAAATGTGAGCAGATGGCTCGTGTGCTCGAGTCTTATGTAGGTGTCCGTCACTAATTTTTTATGAGTCGGTTAAGATAAATGTGATCTCGAGGGATTGGATAATTGTTCATGAACAGGAAGGGAGGGATGAAGCTGAGGTCGAGGGGTGTAGTAGAGGTTAGGAACAATTTGTGTGTGTGGGTAGTTTAGGAGTTGGGGATTGAGAGGTGAGTTAGGATGTGTCATAATAGCTCACAGTAAAGGATATAGGAACTTGGGGATGTTGGAGTAGGGAGTAAGTCGGGTTGTGAGGGTAGATCTCGGTGAGAAAGGGAGACAACTTGGTGTGGGTGAGGGATGGTGAGCTCGAGCGGAGTGGAAAGGAGATGAGGAGAGAGTTGAATGGTGAGTTATATAGAAATGTGGGGATGGGATTGTTGGGATGTTGGTGTTGAGAGGTGAGGTTACTAGCTCGGCCGAGTTGGCCAAGCTAAGAGAATTAAGAGATAGGTAGGAGGGTAGTTTAGGACAATAATTTATTTATTTTTTATTTATTAATTCACTTAATCATTATTATTTATTTAATAATAAAAATAAACTTGATACTAACTATAAACAACCAAATACCAAGCTGGTTGAAAACAAGAAGAGCACTTACCTCCAAGATGACACAGAGCACTAAGTGTAGATAACATATTGAATTGGCGGAGATGATATTAAACCCTGTAAACAAGTAATCCTAAAACAATGAAACACTCACAAAATATATCTAAATTGACAAGAACTATGAAACCAGATAACTTTTATACTTACAAAACAAAGACAACTAAGAATAAAAAGATTAGATGGTATATGTGGGGTTGCTAACGAATTTGGTTCCAAGAAGCATGAGCTTCCTTATGTGGATGTCATCCCCGTTTGATAAGATAAAATGATATCCACGAATGATAAAAAGATAACATACAAAAATGATAAACCAAAAAACTTGAAAATGCCGATATATGGAGAAGCTACTAATCCGACGAAAGTGAATGCAGGCTAAGAGAACCATAAAAGCATAAGGATGGTATTATGGTGATTCAAGTGGCATTATAAAGGCAACTTTGTGATGATACTATGGTAATAAAGAGACTACAACATAAGAGGTTTTCTATCACTCTTAACTTGTTTAAAAGAGGGGAAGGCCTGTATTTATAACTGGAGATGGGGTTAGATTAGGGGTTATCAAGTAATCAGGGTTGGACAAAGTAACCCTGGTTAAGTGAGTGGGGGGGACATGATTTGAGGGAGTAGGTGGAATTATGGATTTGATATAGATTTAATTTGATTGAGTGGGGTTCATGATTTGAGTGGTTTTTGGATTATTTAATTATGAGATGGGATGATATGACCTGATTGGAATAATTGATTATTTAGCATATAATGAGGTTTAAGACTTTAAAAGGTGATCATTTAATTAATAATATTAATTAATTGAACATGTATTTTGGTGGTAAACTAGAGTTGTTCAAATTGAGGGGCCAAATAAAGGCTAGAAAATTCAAAGTGAAGGAGAGTAGCTACACCAAAAATCGAGTGTCTATAATAAGAGTGTTATAACATGATGGTATGATATACAAAAGCTAATATATTGTAGAATATGTCAAAAATGATATATACACATTTCACAAGACACATGTTTTGGTCTGTTAGCTTAAAAGATAACATGTACATGATATATATAAGAAGTCTAAAGAGGAAGTATAAACTAACTATAATAGAAAAATAGCACATAGAAGTAGTTTAAAATAGATGCACCTTAATGTAAAGGAAGTCTAGGTAAGGGGCCAACCAACACTTATAATCGTGTATCACTCTATGTATATCCTACATCAAGCTTAAAATACCTCATGAATGAATATGTGTAAAGAGTAAAGAAACATTCTATCTATAAAACCAAAGTGACAAACAACATGTATAATGTAAAGTGTTAACAACTCAAGTGAAGTGTACAAGTCCTGATTTTGTATTTTTACAAATATATGAATGTTTTTGTATTTTGAAACTATGTGAATGTTTTTTTAATTTTTGAATTGTTTAGCTATTTTCAAAAAAGAGGGGTAACACTGAGCTACCGAGTGAGAACCTTCAGAGGTGGTAGAGTAATTAAAGAAGAGGATGAAAGATTAGGCCTTCATTATGTAGAAGGAGGAGACTCAAATGCAAGATGTAAAATAGTGGTAATAGTTTTATATAGGGTCTAAGGGATGAATAATATGTATGAGGAGTGTGTGACATACACCTATGTGTAGGGTTAGAAGAGTGAGTACTCCTAGACATATTATGGGTACTATAAGCCCTTCCATAGCGCAAAAAAAGATCTCATTTTTCATTCAATTATCCTCGCCCAAGTGTGAGAGAAATTATCTTCTTGGCTTAGGAACACTCGCTTCTCAAACAATATATCTGGATTAACCACACTCATTTTATGAAGAGATAATAGTAGCTTGTTTTAGCTCTTTTTTCCTTCTTAGTTGTGGAGAGAACATACTTTATATTTTTGAATGACAAGATAACAATCTTGAATATCCTAACCATCTCCGGAAGTAGTTCACACCCTTTTTAGACGATGGAATCAATCCATGAATTTTTCATTTTTCCCATTCTACTAATCCTTTTAAACTCTTGTAATGCACGAGATTCAACCTTTCTTAAAATAATAATTGAATTATAAGGAGTGAGAGGAGAGGAATCTGGGTCTAGGAAGGTCTAAACATATGATTTCGTGGTATGAATATAGTTCTCGTAATTTCTCCTTAGTTTCTTCGATTTTCCTTGTCTAAGCAACAAGTATTATAGTATTCTATTCAAAATTATGGATGTGTTCCTCTAGTCTAGGCTTCACAAGTGAATATCACATCATATCATAGTCCATGATTCTCATTTATGCCTCATCTTTCTCTGCTCTAGGTTGGGAAAACTCAACGAATTGAGAACTTGAGGTATTATTCATGAGTTGAGAGGTCATTTTTCCTTTCTCAAGTGAGAAGAATGATTCCTAAGGTTGGAAGAGAGTTTGGTTTTGGAGTCTTTGCTTTGACCATGGTACATTGGAAGTTGTTGATGAGATCTCATACCCATGGGAAAATAGGAACCGACAAAGAAGATGAATCATGTGTTGCAGGACTGTCTATAGGGGACAATAGCATGATTAATTGACTGTGTGAAGGAGAAGGACTATGAGTAATTTAATCATGTATCTAAACTAGAGACATGAAAGATCCATAGAAATAATGTGTTGAAAGTTCAAGAGACTTGGGTTTTCTTCTTGCGGGAGAAATCACAAAATCCCGTGCTTTAGAGAACTTACATTAGGTCTTTTTACTAACAAATTATTTATCAAAGGCTCAAGAAAGGGTTCTAGAACAACCTATTTTCTTTGAGAAATTTCCGCTTGCCTTTGATCTCAAGTCTGTCTCACATATAATTTTCCCCCTCCCTTTTCATAATGCTTGTAGGATGAAGATGGAGTAAAATTTATCTCATGAACCTTTTAAAGTACCATTTTATTGAACTATGCAGAACCATTGTAGTACGAGTCAATATATCCAAAGGTTCCACCTCAAACTAATCTTCATGAGGAATCAGTTCAAATTGTATAGCTTTTAGATAATTAGGTTCAAAAATATCACTTCTATTCTTTTTGAAATCAACAGTTTCCAAATCCATTTAAATTTCTCTCATCTACTTCCCTTTATATCACCTTTGTTTCAATGACACAATCCTCCAAACTAGTCCTCCAATGTAGGTTGATGACATATGTTGAAATACTTGTGTTCCCCTTCCATGTACTACTTGTTTTTGAAATATATTTTGGCGGAGTAAGAGAAAAAATTGCAAGACCCAAGAAAATATTCAATTTTCTTTCATTAGTTATGTTCTAACAAGAATAAATTCCAAAAGAAATTGGGAATTTTACTTCTTTCTTCTTCCTTTCTCAAGCACCAAATGTGAACTTGTGATAACTACCTATAAAGATTAATAAGCACAAGTTTATTACCTGGATATCTTGGAAGTTTCAGTGGCTCCTCTTTGAATCCTCCAACATGGATATAGGAGAAGGTTTTGAAATATGCAAAGTAACTCCCATACTTACATATCAACAAAAAATCCTTGGATGAGAACCTTTGGTTTGTGTCACCCTCCGTTTTCCTAATCATTTATATGAAAAAAGCATTGTTCACCCTTGCATAACACTTCTTGTACTATCTCCAATTGAATTGGGGGTAAGTTTGGTACATCGGTGCATTCTTTGCAATTTTCCTTTTTAGATTGATCATAGCCCACCTTTGTAATGCCACGAAAATATAGAACAAGTATGAGGTCATTATGAACTTTCTCATGATTTCTAGATTGGTCAGTTAGAAGTATAAATTATCACTGATAATTTTACTCCAATAAATCACCTAGGATTCCTCTGTAGCTATGACGATGAAATTTGACATCCAGGGCTGAAATTCCTTTGTTGATTATTCCCGTGATCCTATTGAGAAGCATAATGTAGTCATATATCTCTTATTTGAATTCAAACCTAGAGAGAGTTTTATGAAATTATGAGTTCTTGTGTGGTGATTTCATCTAGTTTCCAATGAAAACCCCTTGAAATCATTATTATGTCCTTTCCCATTCTAGCAAGGAATCTTTTTTCTCAAAATAACCACATTCCTAGGCCTTGGAATACATAGGAATCTTGATATTCCCTCAAGTTTCAGCACATTGATGATCAAATTGTCATTTATAATGATAGATTGGATTTCAAGTTAAAAAAGTGGCACAAGCCATAATAAACTTAGAGTCCTGAAGATCTATAGTTAATATGGCGGATCGATACAACCTACTTCTATAGACTACATCAGCTAAGTCCATGTGCTCCACATTGTTGTCTCTAATGTCAGGGTATTCAAATAAAAAAATAGATATAGGCTCATAACTAGAGTAGTGGAGCTTCAAATTGTGATTTTATATATTTTTTTTCTTATAAAGTGATAGGAATGAGTTCGCACAAAGGAAAGTGGATTATGCAATTGTTCCCAAAACCCGTAAATTTGAGTGTATTTTGGCATTACGAGTGCTAATTCTCTATTTTGGGAAAAATAACAGAAAATAAAATCAAAATTGAATTTGTATAAATTCATTGGAAATATAATCCCAATACAAACAAGTTCTCCAAATTTGGTGATATTATCTCATCGAAATCAATGGGAATATTGAAAACAGTTTTGGTTGTGGGAAAAGCTTGATAATTGGCGTAAATGGGAAAGAGGGAAAAATTCAATCGATCACTATGGGAGTAATTCAAATTCATTTGATCTGATCTTGGGCTCATTTCAAATATTTTTTGGATAGGGATGGATTCTCGAAACTTGAATAGGTTATCTCATGGGGTTTGGGAGAACGAGCCGGATCAAATTTTCAAGGGTGTGGGGTTTTGTAAGGGTTTTGGAGATGGAAAAGATTTTTGTTCACATATTTATTTTTACTCAACTTTAGATAATGATTTATGGTTAAAAATTATGCATTTGGAAATGGTAATGGATGATCCAAGTCTTGTTTGATTCCTTCTTGTGAAATAGATTTAATCTTGCTTTCAAATCTTGAATTTTTGTGTGTGAAGGTAAGGTTAGCTAAAAAACAATCCTAAATATATTTTGGATGTGTTTATCATGTGTTGTGATCAATAAATCATATTTAAGGCACCAACATGAGGGATCTCTAGTCCAAGTTTGAGGGAAAATGGATCAAGGAATCAAAAGATATGGGGAAAACAAGATTTGGACAACTAGGGCACAAAATGGAGTTTTCTTGGTGTTTGAGGGATGAACCAGATTCAAGGAACTTTAATGGTTGTCACTCCTTGTGTTATGACTTTTTTATGTTTTTATTTTTGGGAGTGAGGGTTAGCTAATTTATATGGTGGGAGATAAAGAGAGGGAAACATGAGAGAGAGTGAAATGTGGAAGAATGCAAGCCCTTTTGCACTTGGGAACACTTTTAGGGTGCAATTGCACCTTAGAAGTGTTTCTTTGGTGAAATTATGGGAGAAACATGTGTTATGTGTATGGGGATGGGGAAAGGAGAGGCATGCACATGCCCATGTGAGAGTCATTTCTTATGTTTCCTTGATGACTTGACATGCTTAACATGAAATATCCCATCCAATAAGAGGAGGGTGCACTTTTGGGGTGCAATTGCACCTCATAAGTTCACCCACTATGCAAAATAGGTTTTAAAGTGTGCAATGGATGGAAAAGTGGGGCCAACTTCATGTTATAACACTCTCTTAAGTCATTCATGCACTTTTTGGCTTTCCTTTATGTTTTCGACTTATAAAATTCCAACCAATAGGAGAGGGGTGCACTTTTGGGGTGAAATTACACCTCAAAAATGTGCCCAAGCACCCAAGTGTTGCTTTGAAGCATGGTTTTGCACCACTAGCTTGCTTCCCTGAATGTTTTCCTCACCCTGGAGTTAAAACTTAATGACTTTTAGCCATATAATATATGAATTTTCATGTAAATAGTCAAATGAATCAAATGATACTATTTATAAGTCCTTAAAATGAGTTCTTTAGAAACATTTTCTGGTACCTTCCTTTTTTCCTAGAGCGGTGTGCTAGTGAGATGAATTGCAAGAATAGTTTTCAACAAGTGTGAGCTAAACCAAATTTTGGGTCCTATAAATCATTTAATATATCACTATTTTAGATTTTTTAAGGCTCTAAACTCCTCTTGAGGTTCCTACAATATTCCATGTAAAAACCAAGTGCAAAAAGAACATCTTTTGTTAGTGTCGGAAGAGTTACCACTTTCTTGGTCCCTAGAATATTATCCAACTTAGTACATCACGAAGTAAGATACATAAGATTTATAATTTCTAGTATATGAGCTCCCAAAAAAAGCCTCCTAAAACTCTCCGTTGAAGTTGAATCTTTGACGAAGCACACACATTCCTTTTTCCCAAAAATTAGATATGAGGAAATCCTTCCCTAGGCTAGCCAAGTGTTCCCTGAATTATTTATAATTCATACCATCATAGAGAAGACTTCGATTCCTTTCCGTTGAATATAATCAATACTCTTGAAATGCTCGAGGCTCCTAAAATATTTCCAGAAGTTAATGTCTAAAAAGATCCATTTTGGCAATTTTGACAATTTTGAGCATTTGACAAGAAAAGGGGAAATTTTTTCAATGGGGTTCTCATATAAAATGTAATGAAATTTCATATTTCAAAAATATTTTAGAATTCTTAGAGCAACAAGAGATTTACACAGAAATAACACACAATAATATTATATTTTCTATATATTTCACGCAATACAATAGCCTAATACATAGGTGGAGTTTCCCTAGAATATAGGAAACTAACTCAACTACAAAATCTCAACAAAGCCTAATTATGTGGTGTGAGAATAACTCATGTAACCCACACATAACAATAAATACAATAATATATTGTTGAAACAATATATTATAACAACTCTAACAATAATCTCTCAACCATAATAATTACACACGTAATTATTATTCACACACATAAATATGTGAAGCACTATAATATTCCTAACATTCCCCCCTTAGTGTGAACATGGGGAAAACTTGCCTTATACTTGCACCTGCTCATGATCTGGTGATTTTCACAGGATGATCACAAACCTTAGGGATGGTTTTGCAAACGGTTGACCAAAAATCGAGAATGGTGGTTTTGCAATTGGTTTACCACAAACCACAAAGTGATGGTTTTGCAAATGGATTACCAACAACCAAGAATGGTGGTTTTGCTATTGGTTTACCACAAACCACAAATGAAGGTTTTCAAGTGGTTTACCTACAACCACATCATGATATGCCAAGTACTATTCTCAGCCCTCATCACATCTCACTGTAGGGAATAACATAGGAAATTCTGCTGACATCTGTTGCTCATACATACATAGAAAAAGCTGACATACTGGAAATGGAACATTGGAATGATGTTCCCCCCCTCAATGTGAAATTTCCACTTATTGAAAACAAGATCATTGCAACCTGAGGCACACCACACTGGAAGCACTAGAATCAAACTACACACACACATGTCACCAAAGCTGATATGTGGCCCCGTCGTTGGTGACTGACGAGAGGTCATTGAATGACCTCCAACCTCCAACCTCCGATGCCTCCGCCTCCGGTCATACTGCTAGTTCAGCTAGATTTGATCATGGAGCTCAATTACAGATTGGACGTCGGATTCCACCGAAAATGCATCCGGCTAAAATGAGGTAATTTGTTTTTTTTTTTTTTTTTACATAGACACTTGTTGACATTTGATGAGACAATAATAACTTAGAAAATGATGACGACTCTACCTCTTTTGACAACTTTCAAATATTTGACAATAAGAAGACTCAACATAAAAATGATTCTAAACTCTAGACTCCTTTTATTTATTTTGACTCAAAGATAATTAAACAAACCTATTATACTTAACATAAAATATTTCCAATACAATAGACACTTTTACTCAAATAGAGATGACTTCTTACAAACTTTTTACAATACTCTATCAACAATAAACCTTATATCACATAAGCCCAAAACTATGTAACTTTATATTAACAAATGATTTGATGACCGATACCCAATCGGACTAAAACATTAAACCCAACTAAATAAAGAACAAGACATATACGACACAAATATAGGAATAAAAGCAATATTTACAATATAAAATACCTATATCCCGAAAAACGTTGATGAATGCAAATAGGACCACAACCAAATAATGTGAGATCTCATTCAGTCTTGTTAGAAGAATATGAGGAATAACTCACTGCTAACCGACAAGTATATGACGTATTGACCAAGGAGCTCGCGAATTTAGTTTGACTGGTGCACAAGTGATAATATTTGGGACTTCCATGCGTGATTTCGAACCCCACAACTCATGAGTACCTAATTTGACACAGTTTGCTCGCAATATTTTACATCAACCTCTGTATAGGGATTTCATACTAGTATTGGATTGATATTGCTAACAAATCATGTTATGCAGCATTTAAAGGCACCAAACAGACCTTTCACTAAAATTTCTCATACACATATGTGTCAGATCTGCGTCAAAGGACTTATAAGGCACTGATCAATATGCACGTATTGCCAAGAATACTGCGTATAGTTAGATCATGGACATATCAACTGGGAAGACTGTCGACCAGTCAACTATATGGAATTTTATTTTATTTATTTTTCTTTGCCTGCGCCGCTTCCTTCAACAATTGGGCATTTTGATCAGGGAATCAACGCCTTACTAGATCCTTTAGCAGTTGCGAGTCGGGCTTGTTTCGAAGGCACCAATGTGAAATGAACACAAATCTTGTTTCTGCAGGCTTCCACATGACTGCACAGGTAGTTGATAATTTGGAGGATACAGATTACAATAGTATCCACGTGCACAGTAGATCAAATGCAGTCGCATGCATTTAAAATCAGACTGGTCTTGGATAGCTAGCTGAAACCACGATCTATATTGTAGGATCTTGTCAGACAAAGCATGGATGTTGGAGATACCGCCCATGGACATATCAAACCCTGTGTATTCCTCCAATCATACAATATAAAACTATATTCAATTTTACAATCACAGATCCTTACACAAAAAGACTCTCATTTTCATTGTATTCACTCTGATACCAAATCTTAGAGCAGCAACAGATTTACATAGGAAATAACACACAATAATATTATATTTTCTATATATTTCACACAATACAATAGCCTAATACATAATTTGGAGTTTCCCTAGAATATAGGAAACTAACTCAAATAAAAATCTCAACAAAGCCTAATTATGTGGGGTGAGAATAACTCACGTAACCCACACATAACAATAAATACAATACTATATTGTTGAAACAATATATTATAACAACTCTAACAATAATCTCTCAACCATAATAATTACACACGTAATTATTATTCACACACATAAATATGTGAAGCACTATAATATTCCTAACAAGAATATCTAAGGGTTAATCATGATTATGGATAAGCAAATAAATACAATACTAAGAGTGAAAAGGAAGATCATAAGAAAACCTTAAAGCAGCTAAGGTGGATGCTAAGGTCGAATCACAAGTTGAGTTCACCAAAATGTTTATACCCTAATTATATTTATGTGAAATATAATATTTTAGTGAAATGGATATACTAAAATATGTAAGGGTTGGAAATAAGAGTTTATTTTAATTAAGTTAGTTCCAACATTAATTACCAATATCATAATGGCATATTAATACTTGTAACTAATGTAATAAATAAGATATAAAATTTAAAGCACAAGGGTATGAGTGCACTTAGTCTGACTAAAATTGATACTAGGAAATTTCAAAAGGATGAAATTCTAAAACAATAATATCTAAACCTAATGATGCTTCATTTTGGACATTTTGATTGGAAACTAACTTAGGGCAAGACCATATACTTATGCCATGACCATTTATACAGCCTTGACCCTTATGTATAGTCTTACATAGTTTTTGGTTATATAAATTTCGACACTTTGTCTCCTACCGGAACTGCTAATCGTTGTTAAAATCTAATTTTTATCATGCCAAAAATCTCTTCAAAATTTTTAAATGAGGTCTCAAACCCTAACCATGGGTGAGAGACCCAAAAAAACCAAACATTATTTGGATTGTGTGTACCATTTTGCACCACTGTTTTTGGTGGCACCTAAAAGAGGTCTCAAACAACATGTCATTCTCCACCTAGAATGTGATATATGAATGAATGAAAATATGACTTGGCAACTCTCTTTTACAATTCTTGAGTTGAGTTGGATCTTTCTAAAATACTTGGAGAAGGGATGTTTGAGTGCTTGTAGATGATATAGGTTGATGTCTTGACCTATCAAGAAGCTTCAAACATGTAGAGTTACTACCACATTGACTATAGATGTGTTAATTCAAGATTTAGGGAGCCTTGGGTGTCTTTTGTAAGTATTGGAAGTGAGTGTATCAATGTAGTGTCATAGGATTTTTAGGTTAGCAAATGAGGTAGTGTTTACTTTCTTATATAGGGTTTTATATATGATTTATTGAATAAAGGATGACCCAGAGGGATTATAAGACCCAAAAAGAATATGAAATTGAAATCAAAGTTGGAGAACATGTACATCAAATACCATATAAGTTGGTCAGGGATGGATATTATATCGTAACCAAACTATTCGATCTTGTCCAGGAATGGAAAAAATGCAATTTGAAGTTTAAAACTTGTCAATTGATGTTTTTCTATAATTTTATGCATTTTACTCTAAGAATTTGATGACATGTCAGTGTGTAAGGATAAACAAGCTAAACAATCAATGTATAAATGTGCTAAGTGAGAACAAGAAGGTTATATTTATTGTAGCAAGAGTTCATTATC
Source organism: Taxus wallichiana var. yunnanensis (assembly GCA_018340775.1). NCBI lineage: Eukaryota > Viridiplantae > Streptophyta > Pinopsida > Cupressales > Taxaceae > Taxus > Taxus wallichiana. The sequence continues at coordinate 585,548,853 of CM031235.1, read as the reverse complement.
AAAACATGTAGTTTCAAAGACCGAATTACCAAATTTGAGTTTATACAATATCCTCTCGGCCACCATACCTAGACTTAAACAATGTCCAAGTTATTTGTAGTACCTCTTCTAATGAGTTGTACATACTTAAATCCATGTATAAAAATTATAAATGAGATAACTACCATCAATATGTAGTAACCCCAACCATATCCTAGGCCATTCCAATACTACAAGGTATTCTATCGACCAAATAGAATACAAAATCAAAGCTAAATAGTATATGCTAAATAATTACAACAATATCTCCCTACCATGTATAGTCCACATAAGGCACTAGTCCCCAATCAAAATAGCATGGTTGAAGAGATGAAATAGTTCTACCAATGGGGGTTGTCACAAGATTCAAACAATTATACCTATATAAATTCAACAACAAAATCTATGGTACAAATCTCCACACATAAAAATTATTGCAAGTGTAACCAAATGATCCTTCAATGTCACTACCTAAAGGAAACATATCTTGTTAGTTGGAAAGTGACTTTTTGCAATGAATGGTAATAGAGTTAGCACATTGCAACCTCAAGTTCACTTAGAATATAATACACGGAAAAATAAAAGGATGTTGGTATAACCTCTTCAAAATAGAGAACCTACCATTATTCCTTACAATCCATTCCATCATATCACCAAAAAAATAATTCCAAAAGAGGTGACTCCCTCACCTATAGAATGACTCTTCACAACCACATGATTTCATAAATATTTATACCCCTTGATGGAGAATCCAAGGAAGGAATAGTCCACATTCAACTAATAGAGGCAAAAACTTGACCCATTGAATGTGGTAAATCAAATTAATAATAAAAACATGAATGTAACAATTTGGTACACTCTTTCCATGCATGGACAAATGCATTTCCTATAAGAAGCTTTAAAATAACTGGACCATACCTCCGAGCCCAAAAAAATATCTCTATAAGCCTCCAACATCTATAATTAAATAATGAATTCTAAGAAAGTCTCCCCCTTTTACCTTTATCTAATCATCAAATAATGTCTCATTAATATTTTATTGATTAAATCTAGAATGTTTAATTCTATGATGTCTAATAAAGTGGCCAATACTTTAGATTCTAGTTGCACTTCTATAACTAGAGACATTGTTTAATTAGATGACACTATTGTCAATGAATTTAAAAACATTAAATACTTGAGCCTCACCCTACATGTTTTACCAAACACAATAATAACTTAAGAAATAAAATCCAATGATCTTCCCCATGTTCTCCATCCTCTTGTCTAGAGATTTCTATGTGCCAAAAAAATAGGATACCTATTCTTGGACCAGTCTCAAATGATCTTAAGAACTAGATATGGTACTAAGGTGATTATACATAATGATCCTATTTCTCATTTCATGTAATGAAATTACTTGTATAAATATGAATATCAGTAGTAATAGAACACCAAAGGACACAATATTGTAGATAAATTCTCATAATATGCAAGTATAATAGCTTAGCCACTTCGAGGGGGAAACCTCCAAACCATATAATAAGACTAAAATGTTTTATATGATGATTAAATAATCCTCACTACCACCTATATATACTAATCCTATGTTATGACCAACACCAAGTTCGGCCTACTAAACATATGAAATCATAAATGAATAACATATGACAAGAAGAGAGATTATATAAGCCATAAGTTGACACTACATATCAAATTTAATCTATATCACCAAAGGTGTAGCATGCCCCTCCCATTTAAAGAAACATTGTCCTCAATTTTGGGAAGCCCTGGATGATCTTTTGCACAAATGTTTCATCCTACCATGTTGCATCCTCAATATTCATATTCTTCCACTTGATCAGATACTCAAGTAATGAATCGGTCCTCAATATTTTGTGTTTTTCTAAGTAATAACTTTAGGTTCTAATACGATCCTTCCTTCCTCATCTAGTTCAGGAAGAACTAACTGGGTGGAAATGTGTTTCCCAATAAACTTCTTTAAGCAAGAAACATGGAAGACTAGATGTATTTTACTTCTTAGAGGGAGCTCAAGCTTACATGACACACTACCCAATTTTTTGCAACACTTGGTAAGGACCATAGTATTTATTTTCAAGCTTATTATCCTTATTTTTTTGTTTTAAATATAACTTCTTATATGGCTACAAATTTATAAAAACAAAGTCACCCTCTTTAAAGTGTCACTCACTGTGATGTTGTTTAGCCTTTGCTTCATGCAGTATTTTCCCTTCCCAAATTCTCTATAAGACTAGAGAGTACCCCATATTGGCTATGAATGTGATATTCAATTTCTCTCACCTTTGGTTTGACCTTCAAGCTAGAGATGAGTGATGGAGGATGGTACCCATAAAGTTCTAGAAATGGAGACATTTTGGAGGAGGTATGAAATGAAGTATTATACCACCATTCTACAAGTGGAAACCATTACACCCAACATTCTTATTTATCTGAAGTAAAACATGGAAGGTATCCCTCAAAAAAATTATTTACCACCTCATTTTACCCATTTGATTGAGGATGATAAGATGAACTCTGTGCTAATTGGGTACCCAAAAAAGAGAACAAATCAGTCCAAAAATTGCTTGTAAATATCGAATCATGATCACTTACTATAATTTTGGGCATGTCATATAGCTTTTGAACTGTGTCCATAAATGAGATGGCAACTATATTAGTTGTGAAAGGATGATCCAAGGAAGTAAAGAGCATACTTGGTCATTCTATCCACCATGACCATGATGATGATTTTCCCTTCTAATTAGGAAATCATGTGATGAAATCCATCAATACCTCTTCCCATATCTTGCTAGGAATAGACAAGGGTTAGAGGAGACCTAGTGTCTTAATGGTCTCACCCTTATTACATTGACACACTAAACATTCTCGCCAATTTTTTTGAACATATCCTTTCACCCCTCCCAAAACAAATCTTTCTTAAATTCATGATAATTTTTCAAGAACCCGTGAATGGCCACCTAGTGGAGAATAATGGAGCTATGAAGTAACATGATGTTTAAGCTGTAGAGTTCTTACACAAATATAATATGTCTTTATACCACAATGTATCCCCTTTCATATAATTTTTTTAGATATGTTGGATGCATCTATAGATTCTCGAATGAGATTATGGGTTGCTACATCCTTCTACCATTCTTCCCTTGCTTGATATACCCAATCTACCTTTAGTATAGAGATGACACATAATAATGCTTCTGTGGAATCATTCCTCCTAGATAGAACATCAATGACCATATTTTCCTTCCTTTTCTTATAAATAATCTCAAATTCATAACCCAACATGTTTGTGACCCATTTTGTTGCTCTTCTAAAGATAGTCGTTTCTCTAAGAAGTATTTCAAACTATCATGATCATTTTTACCTTGAAGTGTCTACCCATAAAGTATGGTCTCCATTGTTTTACTGCATGTAATATTTCCATCATTTCCTTCTCATAGGTGGGCTTCAATAAAAAAATCCTTGTAGTTGTCGGTTCTCAAATGTTATAGGATGTCCTTACATGAGTAGTGCCCAATCCCATTTCCTAAAGCATCACATTCCACTATGAAGGTATTGGATAAATATGGGGTTGTGAATATTGAAGTGGTGCATGTTGCCACATTCAATTTTTAAATTCCCTAAAAGCTTCATCATTTAAATGAAAGGATTCTTTCTTAAATAATTTTGTGAGTGGTGTTGGTATACTACCATAGTTTTTTACAAATTTTTGATAGTTCCTGTGAGACCTAAGAAACCTCGTAAATGTCTTAGGGTTCTTGGGACTTCCCATTCCACCATGTCTTGGATCTTTATAGGGTCCACACCTTAGCACCTTCATGAGATATAATATGGCCCAATTAATCATCTTCATGTACCCAAATGAACTTGTTATCCAAAATAAGCCCCATGCTTATTTTTGGCTAACTCCTCCTTCTTCTCCTTTGCTGGCACTTAATTGAATTTTTGACATGCTTCAAGGGCTCAAAAATTTCTGGAAATGGCTCCATAAGATAGGATTTTTCCTCACCTTTCCAGAAAGGTAAAATTTTCCTCCTAACTCCTTGTAAATTTCAAGTTATGGCTCGGCGGAGTTTTTAGGGAAAATTTCCCTTGACAGGCCTGCGACCATTAGAAACATGACACATGGCAACAGAGAGGTCGGGATAGTAGAGGTGAGTTGGAAAATTTTCCAAAGGGCTCGGTGGGGGCACAAAGGAGAAAAATTTTCCCGAAGGCCCGCGGACCAATAGGAGGCCACCACATGCCAAGTCGATGGTGGAGGTCGGGGGCGCGGGGAGAATTGGGAATTTTGCCAAAGTGGTCAGCGACGTCAAAATCAAAATTCAAGGCGCATGCCCACGGCCAATCAGAGGGTGACACATGTCACCGGGACAAGCGGGGAAAAGTTGGGAAATTTTCCCAATGGAAAATCAAAGGGGCGAAAGGCAAGTTTGGGCCCGTGATCCCATCGACCAATCTAGAGAGCGTCACATGGTAGTGGGGTATGGGGATTTTGGGAAAATTTTCCCAAATTCAAAAAAGGGAAAATTTTAAAGTTTCAGCCCGCCAATCCATTTTTGCCCTAAATCTTCAGAGGGGCATAACTTTTGATCCAGAGCTCAGATTTTTGCATTCTTGATGTCATTGGAAAGATGGTGAAATTCTCTACATGATGGAGGGTTAAATTTTGTATTTTTATGGATATTTGTGGGAGAAAAATAGGAAAACGTCTTTGGCATGTAAAAACACAAAAAATGACTCCAACCACCAAAATTAATGAAGTATGGACCTCTATTTTTCTCTGTAAGGCAATGTACTTCAAAGTATGGGATTTTTGTGGAAACCCATCATTTTTCAGGCCCATTGGATGAATCTTGTTGGTGGTTGAAGTCTCAAATAGATTTTCCCAAGTTTTTACCTTTTCTTCCATTCTGCTCGTGATTAAAATCCAGTTTTGGCTCATTTGTAAAAGGTTGGATGTTCTTGCTCCTGCAAGCTCTTCATTTCTCCTTAGCAAGTTCATTTGAAGGAGTTTTAGACCTCCCATGGAGATTGTAACATGTTTTTTCCTTCTTTGTTATTTGCAATGTATTGTATCAATTCTGGAACTGACAATACATGCTTTGTGATTGATTTTCCAATCCTCTCTTGCATTGGTTTGTTTCCTTCTGATATTTCTTTGTATTTTGGTGAATTTATGCATGTTTTGTTGTTGCATCCTCATGATATGTGTCTATTTTTGCAAAGCAAGGAGTTCAAGCACTCCTTTGGTGTATCACCTTTCCATTTTTTCTTAGTTTTGTTTCCATTTCCTTATTTCTCTCAACCCTATCTCCTTGGTAGTTTTAGAGTAGGAATTTTGAATCAAAACCTCTGCAGAGATTGCATGCATACACCTAAATAGAGGAGTAAGAACCAGCTTTAATCTGGAGAGTTTTCTCACCTTGTAAGGTCCCACACCTTGGAGAAAACTCAATGTTGTGCATTCACACCAGATGAGTTTTCCTTAGAAAAGCAACATCCATAACTCATTTGGGGGTCTTTGTGAATTTGCACTAACGAGAACTCTTGAAGTCTTGGCATATAGTTGATGTTTCTCTAGGGCTTCCAATATTGTATTGTGAGATGTAAATGTTTCTCCCAAGATTTTTTTTTTAGATGATTATATCATCAAAAAATACCAAGACAAACTTCTATAGGTATAGTCTAAATGTTGAATTCATCAAACTCGAAATGTGGATGGTGTATTAGTAAGATCAAAAGGAATCACTAGAAATTCATAATTCCCTTTATGATTTTTGAAGGTTGTATTATGAATATATTATTTCTTTTCTCTAATTTGGTGATACCTAGAACACAAATCTATTTTTGTAAAATAAATTACACCATGTAACTCATCTAACAAATCATCAATTATAGGAATAGGAAACTTATCTTTGATAGTGTACTTGTTAAGTTCTTTGTAGTCTAGACACATGCCACCTTCCATTCTTACGGTGCACTATCACCACTGGAGTAGAATAATCACTTTGAATATGAAGAATAATACCCATTTCCAACATTTCACCCTCCATCTTCTCGATATCACTCTTTTGCACATATCGATATCTATAAGGCTTGATGTTCGGGGTTGGATTCCTAGAATCAACTGAATAGAATGATCATGATCTTGTTCTAGAGGTAATCCTTTAAGATCCTCAAAGACAATGCATGTTGATCCATAACCTTTTGAAGATCAAGATTTTGTACCATTGTTAGTGGTTGAAATTCCATGAAGAAAAATCCTTCAAGCCCCTTTTTAAGAATATTTTACATCTTGTGAGAACTGAAAAATTAATATCATAATTGCATAAAGAAAATTCGAAATCTTACTCTTTATTCTTGCCACCTTCATAGGAAGTATTACATCCATTTAAATATGAGATGTTGTTCCTATATTTAAGGAGATATAATCTCCATAAATATCTCCACACATAACTCCTAAAACAACTCCATGCTATTTTACGTGAGATTTTGTTTTCTCACAAAACTAATATTGTTAATGATTTGTTTACTCAACAACTCATAACAATATTTACTCACCCACTCATAATTACATTTACAATAATGTAATTAATTATTACAACACATATTATATTATCCTAGATAATATAATCACTTACATAATATTCTATGTTCACACTACAACATAGATATTCCTAACATTCGCCCCCTTAGTGTGAACATGGGGTAAGAGCTCCTGGAAACATCAAACTTGTCGGAGTAGCCATTGCTACTGGATCTTGCTATCTGGATCTTGCTGCTAATGATCATCCTTGTCGTATGAACATCTTCATCGACTGATCACCTTCCAATGAAGTACCTTCCACCGAAGTATGGCGGTCGAGGAGGGATCTGCATTTAGATCGAGAGGACCGTCACGTACGTAGATGATTTTCCCCGTAAGTTGAGTCAAGCAGTTTGCTTCTTCCACACCAAATAGACACTCAGGAACTGTTGTTAGTCTATGTGAACACATTAAAATCAAAACATGAAACTAGTTTCACCCCCTTGTGTATAAACACACCACATAACTGAAATAAAATATCACCACATCATCTGCTGCGACCCCATCGTTGGTGAATGATGAGAGGACGTTGATTTTCCTCCTTCCTCCATTACCTCCTTCCTCCAACAAGAAAAGAGTCTACCATAGGAAATCCTCATCACTAGGACATGAAATTTCTTCATCAGTTGAGTAGACTTCCCAATCAGTTTCTACTTCAGCTAGAAGGGCTTTCTAATCTATCTTGTCATCAAGAAGATCCCTGAGCTCTCTTTTTACTGATTTGAATATTACATGCCCAATCTCATTACAATAAAAGCATTTTATTTTTCCATGTGAAGGAACCTTCTTTGGTTTATGTTTTTGCTTCTTATATGAGGAGCTAGGTTTGTTTCCTACATATAGTACTTCATGTTCTTCATGACTACTTTTTCTAACAATGTAGAAATCACTCCTTCTAAACTAATAGTAATTTTACTCAAAGTAAATACAATATTTGAGTAACTCTTAGGCATGCTATTAAGAAGAATAGCTTTAGCATCATCATCTTTTACATGTTCTTTAATTCCAGCTAGTTGATTTAGCAAAGAACGAAACTTACTTATATGATCGCCATTTTTAGTTCTCTTCCATTTTCAACCCGTACAAGCTTTGCTTCAATGTAGTCTTTGTCATTTCAGCTTGAGAACCAAACAAATTGTTAAGAGACTCCCAAATTTCTTTTATAGATTTTGTGAAATCCACATGATGTAGATAGGCTTTTGATAAGCCCGGACAACGGTACCCAATGCTCTCGATATTTTTCATTCCACTTTGCCAATTCATTTCCTCCGGTGGGTGGATTTGAATTAGACTTCACCACATCCGATAGATCCTTTTCTATTAAATGTAATTGCATCTGTAGTTTCCATGTATGGAAATCTTGTCCTTCAAACTTTTCAATCAGATTTAGTTTCTCCATTATTTTGTACAATACTGATAAAAAAATATAAAATTGAATCAAGTACTTTAAAATTTTATATTGAATACCTTTTAACCTCCAAGAAAGTCAAGAACTTGTATTAACAATTCAACATTATTGAAAATTGGAGAAAACTTTCAGTAGAAGAATTGATGTGCTTAATTTGATAGATGCATAGTAAAATCCGTATTTCTTCCAAACTACATTCTGGGTTCTACTGAAATTTCTTCTGTAGTTTCTTTACTAGCACATGATTCTGCATGAAAAATTATAGAAAAACCCACATCCGGAAATGAAAACTATGATATATTATTTGAGACGGATTTGATCATGAAAGCACTGAAATTTCTTGCATCAAACCTGCTCTGTTACCAAATGAAAAATTAATATCATAATTGCATAAAGAAAATTCGAAATCTTACTCTTTATTCTTGCTACATTCATAGGAAGTATTACATCCATTTAAATAGGAGATGTTGTTCCTATATTTAAGGAGATATAATCTCCATAAATATCTCCACACATAACTCCTAAAACAACTCCATGCTATTTTACATGAGATTTTGTTTTCTCACAAAACTAATATTGTTAATGATTTGTTTACTCAACAACTCATAACAATATTTACTCACCCACTCATAATTGCATTTACAATAATGTAATTAATTTTTACAACACATATTATATTATCATAGATAATATAATCACTTACATAATATTCTATGTTCACACTACAACATAGATATTCCTAACAAGAACTAACAACTTAAGGATTTATTTCTTGTAGTCCTCAAAGTTCAAACTGTTTACCCTCGATTAAAAGTGCATGAAAAATTCCTTTAAATTTAGCTCTATGGTGCCCAAATTTTTGAGCCACTAAACACCTAAAATAGTGTCAGTTTCTCCCATGGGAATAACAAACATCATAGATTCCATTGTGTAGCAATCCAACATAAGTATAATTTTATGGCATTTCCCTTAACATTGTATTTGCCACCATCTGCAATCATTACTTTAAATTCAGGTGTTGGGTAGATGAAACAATTTATCCTTGCTACCATCTTATGATTGATGAAATTATGTGTGCTCCTTGAATCAATCAATACTGTCACCTTCTACTTCTTAAGATAACCCATGACCTAAAGGGTTTGTGGAGTGCTAATACTTGATAGAGCATGGAATGATATAATGGGCTTGGGCTCTTCAATTTATGCCTCTAATTTTTCCACTTCCTCACTTGATGTTTCCTCCTATTCTTCCTTATCACTGGTTCCTTCAATGTAGAAAAAAATTTCTCAAAGACATTTATGATTTGGTTTGTATTTCTTTGTCACAATTAAAACATAACCAATTTTCTCTTTTTCTTCAATTTTTTGAGGTGTTAGCCAAACTGATTGAGGGTACGATGGAGGCAAGGTGATATGATATTTTATGTTAATGAAGGTCTTCCTTCTGCTGAAAGAAATATTTCCTTTGACCTACGCGCCATGATAATAGAATCATATAATTTGAGTGGATTAAACATGTGAACCTCATGCTCAATGTGGTCCTTAAGACCCCAAAGAAATATTTCATTCAAAAATATTTTGTAATATCCTCCAAATGCAAGGAAATATTTTGGAATTTATGGACATACTCCTTTACTGAACACGTTTTTCGTAACTTTGTTAATTAGCTAAAGTAATTATCTGACACACTATAACTATAGTATAATTGAAAATCTTTAGTAAAACTTGTCCATGTGACATTTAGACCATTCATCTACCTTTGAACACATAACCAATGATACCAAATGAATTGGTTAGGTTCTAGATATAAGGATGCCATGGTCACCTTTTGTTCGATGGGATCTAATGGAGATCAAATAAATTCTCCATTTGGGTAATCCAATTGAGTGGATCCTTTCCATCAAATTTATGCATTTCCACTTTTGGAATAATGCCACACCATTGGTGAGGAGATCCACTTGAATGTGTAAAGGATCCTCCTTGATTGGAGTGATTTGGACTTGTGTGAGTATTGCTAGAGGAACCCATATGACTGGAATTGGGATTTGTTTTTGAAAGAGCGAGCAACAGATCCTGCTTCATTGATTGAAAATATGTCTGAAGTTCACCCCTAAGGCTACCTTTCAGATGAAGAAGCTCATTATTGAGGTCATCCTTACTCACCATATTATTTACCCTTTCCTGAAGTTGGATGACTACCTTAGATACTCCCGAACCAGAAGATTATAAATCCATATCTTCCTTATTTGGGGTCATTCTTGGAGTTTCTTGACCTTTCCCTTGGCCTCAAGTTGATCTACTAGTCATGATGTAGGGTTTGGGACTTGAGGTAGAAGAAATAGGGTAAAACTTTAGGGTTTGGGGTTTCGTAAACTTTGGTGAATAGAGGAAATCATAAAGAAGAAACCCTAGCTAATTTTTGGAAATATTTCCAAAAATATAAGAAACTTATAAAAATTCCAAAAATTTCACCCTAGGTAGCTGATTTATGAAAAAACATAAAATTACTATAACATTTGTAAAATAGGTCCAAAATGTTTGAAATTCGGAGAGGAGATTACTTGACTGATTTCGATACACCAAAAAAAATTACAAAAATATTTACTACTGATTTTGAGATATAGCCGAATCCTCACAATTACGTTTTGATGCAACTCTAATCAAGATCACGCTCTAATACCGCTTGTAATGAAATTACTTATATAAATATGAATATCGATAACAAAAGAACACAAAGGACACAATATTATAGATAAAATATCACAATATGAAAGTATAATATCTTATCCACTTTGACAAGGAAACCTTGAAACCATATGATAAGACTTAAATTCTCAATATGATGATTAACTAATCCTTAATACCACCTATATATATTAATCCTATGTTATGGCCAACACCAAGGCTAACATACTAAACATATGAAAGCATAAATAAATAACATATGACAAGAAGAGAGAGTATGTAATCCACAAGTCGGTAGTACATAACAAATATAATCTATAGGACTAATGGTGTAGCATTTCCATGCGCAAGATTTTGATCCAATACCTAAATAAATAAATTTTACCATCCAAGATGAGGAAAAATAAGAATAATTAACTTTATATGAGTTGATTGGAGGGATAAATAATTAATAATTGGACCATTGGGCTTGAGAAAAATGGGAATTTGATCCTTATGACATTCATGAGTATCATAATACGATTATATAATGTCCCCAAGAAGAAAGCACTAGTATTTTATAGGTCCTTAAAGAGGAAAAATCAAGCCATGGAATATGGAAGATGTAGTTCTATGGTTCCAAATTGATGTTATTTTATGTTATTGATATGTGTGTGGTCATAATCCCCACAAGTGAAGAAAATAATTTCTATTACCAAAATATACAATTAAACCTGAACAAATGATGTCAAGGAATATGTAGCTATGATCCAAGGTCTCCAGATTCTTGAGAACATAAGTTCCATGAAGCTACAATTGTATGGAGAAACTAAGGTTGTCATTAACTAAGTAAGGTCATAATTCCTTACCAAAATTTCCTCATTAAAATCATACAGACATAGGCTGTGGGATCTTATTGAATGATTAAATTCCTTGAATACCTAGGTGGCCCCCAAAAGATAAACTCTAAAAGCTAACAAAGTGATAGTTATTGGTCCTCAATTTGACTTACCCAAATACCTCATGAAAGACAAAGGAAAAAAAAGTAAAAATATTGGTTAGGATTTATATACTTGAAAATGATTTCCATTGGTAAATTTTCAAAAACAATAGTGAAATTACCATTTTCATACAATAAAATGTAAAATTTAAGAAAATTTGTAACCCATATTGCAAAAAACTTATGACAATTGGGTATACAACATAAAATGAATAAAATTCCAAATGGACTCTCGACCTTATAAAATGTTTAATTTTGATGATCCATACAAAGTAGAAAAGAGGAACATGGTGATCAACAATGAATAGTATAACTAAGAAATAGTGATAAGCCTTGACAAGTCCCTCAAGCTAGTAAATGTATGTAGTCCAAATCAACAAGAGAATTTAATAAATAATATAAAGAGTATGATGATAATTTTACATGGGCCTCTGGAGAACTCATATGTTTTGATCAAGATGTCATTGAATATACCAAAAATATTTTATTTGACACAAAAATAGTGTGGTATAAGCAGATGCCTATCAATCTAAAAATTGAGCCTATAATGAGGATGGACTTGATGAATTTCATCAGAAACAACATTATCTTTCCCATCAAGAATTAATCCTAGGTGACCAACTTAGTCCCCGTAAGAAAAAATAGTGGGGAGATACACATATACGAAAATTTTAGATATTTAAACATAGACTCTCTATGAGATCACTATCACCCACCTTTATGGATTGAATTATTTAGAAAGTGGCTATAATTGATAGGTTATCACTTCTTAATGGTTTATATAGTTAAAAATGAGTCCTAGAAAGGGAATAATACCAATTAAATACTACCTTCACCACCAAGTGGGGAACATATCCATATAAAAGGATGCCCTTTGGATTATGTTGGGTTTCAGAATGGAACATGGGTTGAAACCACAGTCAGGGGACAACAAGTCCCTCCTCTTTAATGGGAGAGGTTCCCTTATTGAAAGCTGGAAAAACAAATGTACAAATATACAACTATCAATGTTTGGATCCTGGTATCCTGGTATATTTTCATACTCAAAATATTATCAATCAAAAGGAATGGAAGAATAAAGAGATGGGAGAAGGAAGAAAACAACAATGCTTTTGGGAAATATAGATAGCAGAGTATCTCCCTACTCACATTGAACCAAGAAAATATAGAAAAGGATCAATTACTTCACCACCAATGTAAATTTGTAGACACAAAGTTCTAAAGATTACATAGACTAGAACACAAAGTTTCTATTGAATGCAAAATAAATGATCCATTGAATCAAGCAGAGATAGAGAGAGATAATAGAGGAAATAAGAAAGAAAGCATTTCGTATTGAATTACTTCAGAATTTACAACCTTCCTAGAAAACCTAGAATCCTTTTTCCGTGGCCAAAACCGTGTTCTTATAACAATCCGTGTACATCCATACTTTGTCCCCAAGAAAAGAATATCCAAAAGGAATAATGTTTGTTGCAGATCTACTTTTGGAAAGTGACATGAAACAAATGCACTCATGAAAACTAGAGGTTCAAAAAGGTGAATATTTCGTCAGTTCGAGCATGATTACTTTAACAGGGGGCATCTCATGATTTTCTTATTTATGTCATCCTACCATTTCCACCTTTTAACCACTTTCATTGCACTCAAGTGATTCTTGGTAAGTTTTCCCCTTTTTATCACATATGCCCGATAAAATCCATTTTCTAATGATCAACTTTAAATTCCTTCAAAATTATCAATTTTGCTCTACTGATAAACCAAAAATTCATCTCATGGAGAAAGCGGTAAGGATACGAGAGAAAAATAATGAATAATGATCCATTTTTGTGTTTTACAGAGCTCTACGGTTGGTTAATGGCATTAAAAACCAGGATGATTAAATTTGGTTATCTTTTCCCCCTTTTACCTTCAAATTTGGACCCTACACGTGGCAAGATCACACAACGACGGCCCCAAGGAGAAATCTACATTTCGACATTTGGGAGAAAAAGCATGATTTCTAATTTCACTTTTCCCCTCCGCAGCTCCATCAAACACCGAACACGTGATGCCATCGAGTGGATGAGAAAATACGGTTCAAATCTGCCACTTAAACTCTTTTTAACAAAAAGCTCAAATTATCAAAAACCTCTGTCACCCACTTTGACTTTTCAACGTGAATGCATGACGCACCATGATTGGAAAAGGGTTTTGGCTCAATTTACAACATTTTAACCCTTTAGTGAAAAAGGATCAAATTCTCAATTTCCTCTGCATGCCCGCTATTCCAATTTCATTCTTCAACATGTGGCATCACCTAACTGGTTGCGGGAATGTGCTTCAGTTTTATACTTTATCCACTTTTGAAAAGGGGAAAAATTCCAACTTTTCCCCAAAATTTTGTGCCCCTGCCATTGACTTTTCAATGTAGGCCATGTGTCCCTTTCTAATTTACTACAGGCCTCAACTTATAAATTATCCGTTCGCATGAGCGGGGCCACGGGCCATTTTAGAACTTTTCATCCTTTTGGAAACAAGGCTAAGATTCCTACAGTCCTCCGTCGGTCTACCAAAGCACATATGAATTAAAAAATGGCCACATGTCCCTATTTCATTCTTTAACACATGGCATCACCTGATTGTTTACGGGGATGTGCTTCACTTTTTATCTATTTTGAAAGGGGAAAAAATTCCAACATTTCCCTCGAAATTCCATGCCTCTGTCATTGACTTTTCAACGTAGGCCATGCATCCCTTTCTGATTTGTTGCGGATGCCGGACTTCAACTCGAGAATTTATCCCTTTACATGAGTGGGCCGTGGTCCATTTTAGAACTTTTTCCCCTAAATCTGTAATGCCTTGGAGAATAAAATGGATCCATCACCCCGAAATTCCACCAAAACTACTCCAGCCAATCAGGGACCCGCAAGGATGTGGGGCAAATCTAACATTTTTTCCAAAATCACCAAAAGTGATAAGTTCAAATAGAAACCCGTCGACCACACCCAATGAGAAGTAAACACATAGCTTCACCTCCTGAGAAATAATTTGATGAGGAAAAGAACGTAGGAAGTTGTAGGAAATGGGAAAACATCATTTTGCTCCCGATGAAGAATTTCTTTCTCTTCAAAAGGTTAAAAATGAAATATGCAAGGTCCTATGCATTCCAAACAAATAAAAGGAGAACTAAAATCATTTCCCATCCATTTAAAATAGCTAAAAAAATTAACAGTAGAAGACCGAGGAAATTTTGATTTAAAACATTGTGGGAAATGAAAACAAGTGTATGAGGAGTTTAAAACACAAATCTCTTCTATGGAAGGGCTCAATTTTCATGAAATTAGATTCAAAAGGTGGGGAAATTTGTGAGGAAAATAGATGGCTCCTTATAGGGATGATTTGGCGAGAGGAAAGAGGAAAAATAAATAACCTTAGAGAATTCTAGGTAATCGGATCGAATCAATGTCTTAGCCAATCGAAAGCAGTCAAAAAGAATTAATACCAACACAAAAGAGAACATAGAAAGGAAACTAACCAAAAAAAAGAAAGGAAATCAAAACACTATACAAAATGTACAGAGGGACCACCAAAACTCCTAGGTCTTGAACAACTTCAAAAATTTCCCACTATAAGGAAGTAGGAGAGGAGAAATATCCATGTAATCCATGAAAAAGAATTCTCACCAATAAAATGTCTAATTTTAAAAGGACCAAGCCAAAGGGAATCAAATTTACCTTGGCTACCTTGAGGTTCATGCCTTTTTCCCAAATAAGAACATTATCTCCCACTTGAAAAGTTATGGGTTTAGCTCTTTTTTCAAACAAAGAGATTTTACCTTGAGTTTATGAGCTGATATTTAGTCAACCACTTACAATTTTGCTTCATTCAACTTCTGAAGGTACGTAATTATTTTGTCCAGTGAATTGGTAAAGATGACATCCTCAATGGCCTTCATCAAATGTAAGGCTGGCAATTCTAATGTCACTAGCAGTTGAGATTCAACTTCATATACCACTTGGAAAGGAGACATTCCAATGGCTCTCTTAGGTGTAATCCTATCTACCCATAAAGTATCATATAGTTTCTTATGTCAATTCCTCTGAGAGTCATTAACAAGTCTTCTGAACAAAGGTGACCAAGTTCTTGTTAGTTGATTCTACTTGCCCATTCCCTTAGGGATAGTAATCTGAAGAGTGGGCAAGGGAAATGCCATAGCCATAGAAAAAATCCATCATCTTAGTAGAAGAAGAATTGGATGCATTATCGGTGAAAATCTTGTTTGGTATCCCAAACCTTATTAAGATGTGCTCCTTGATGAAGTTACATACTACTTTGAAGTAGTACTTTTAAGCGGAATGGCTTCTACCCACTTGGTGAAATAATCAATGGCACTCAAAACATGAGTATGCCCTACACTTTAAATTGGATTAAGAGTCCCAATGAAGTCCAAACCCTATTGTTGAAAAGGTTCCTCAATCACCTTTGGTTTGAGAGGTAAAACAGCCAATGTGGGTCTTCAAACAAAGGTTTGACATGCTTCACACTTGCCTACCCACTTTGATGCATCTTTGAACAGGGTAGGCCAATAATATCCAACACGGATGATTTTGTGGGCTATGAAAGCAGAAGAGAAATGACTGTATAGGCCTAGGCATGAAAGGCCGAGAAGAATTTCTTTTCGATCTTTGTCAACACATTTAAAAACCTTCCATCTATGCCTCGTCACGAACAATGCATTTTCCCACAACACATATTGTGTAGATCTTAATTTGATGGCTCTCTTATCCTTGGAACTCAAATGGGATAGACATTATCCGTAAGTAATAAAGTATGTAGTGCCAAACATACCATTCATCAATTGAGCTAAGGAAAAGAACAACAAGGATATCAAATTCCTCCTTAGAAAATTTGACATCAGCTCCTTCATAAATGAGTTCACTTAAGCCCTTTCCTTGAACTAGTTTGGTGGGTTTGATGTCAAGATCATACTTCTGAACTTTGGCTACCCAATTACCTCTCTTGGCTCCAAATTCTTATTGTGTAAGAACGTATTTAATAGTTTTATCAGGCACAAACACAATAGAATGAGAGTTGAGGATGTAAAAATGAAATTGCTTCATAGCTTTGACCACTGCAAAAGCATGTTTCTCCATCATGGTGTACTTTAGCTCATGGGATTTCAAAATATAACTCATGAATGCTATGGGGAGTTCATGACCTTCAGCATTCTCCTAGGTTAACACAATAGCTAGAGTACTTTCAGTAGCATAGCAATAGATAATGAAGTCTTTGCTTATAATCAGGGCATGCCAAGATTGGATTCTTTGCTATAGCTCTCTTGATGTCTTCAAATGCAACCTTTCCTTTAGAGGACCAACCAAAATTATGCTTCCCTTTCATCATGTGGGCTATGTTCAAAGTAAGTTCAGAAAAATCAGGTATGAATCTTCTTAAGAAGTTGATCTTTCCAAAGAAAGAGTGCACACCCTTCTTGCTTGTGGGGAGAGGGATCTACTGAATCATCTAGACTCTTTCTGGATCAATCTTGATTCCCTCCTTGGAGATAATGTATCCCAATTATTTTCCCTAAGTGACAAAAAGATAGATTTCTTAGGATTCAAGGAGATACCATGCTCTCTACACTTTTGGAGGATAGTTTCAAGGTGTTGGAAATGATCAGCTCTAGTTTTTGAAAACACAGTCAGATCATCAAGGTATAAAACTATGCATTTTCCCTTGAGACTACCAAAGGCTAGGTCCATTGCCCTCTGAAAAGTGGCACCAGCATTTATGAGGCCAAAAGGCATTCTCTTGTAAGAAAAGGTGCCCCAAGGAGTGGTAAAGGTAGTCTTATCTTGATCTCGTAGCACTTACTTCTACTTGATTATATCCTCATAATCCATCAAGCATGGACAACATTTCTAAACCTGTAACATCCTGCAACACTTGATCCATTATGATTAGAGGATAATTATCCTTAAAAGGGGCTTGATTCAAATTATTAAAATCAACACAAATCTGGATCTCACCATTCTTCTTCCTGACATGCACAATATTAGCAATCCACATTGAATGGTGAATGGGGAAAATGATCTTAGCCTTCAATAACTTTTGGATCTCTTGAAAGATTGTATCAGTAATTTTAGGGTTATATTGCCTCTACTTTTGCTAGAAGGGCTTGATCCTAGGTTTTAGAGGAATGAAATGTTGCATCTCTTTTGGCTAAAAAGCCTTGAGATCATCATAAGAATATGTAAGAACATCAGCATACCTTTTCAATAAATTCGCTACTTTCTCCCTCTCCTCTTGTGTGTAGCACTTTCCAATGTTTACCAGCATGGGTTCATTAAGACTCCCAATGTTTATCTTTTCATAGTCAGCAGACTGTTGAGCTCCTTTGGAAGTTTTGGACTTGATGTACCTATCATGTTTATCAAATAACTCTTCCAAACTTACCAGCCCTTTAGGTATCTTATTACCTTTCATTTTTATGTAGCCATCATGATCCATTTCTTCTTTGTTATCTTCTTCATTTGGGGCACACACTCTCTAGGAATATTTCCACTTCCTTCAAAGTACATCTGGTCAAAATTATCTCTGAGTTCAAGGAAGGAAATCAAGTGTTGATCATCATTAAAGACCTACCAATTGTTTGCATTATCAGGCACACTAGGCCTATGAATCATCTCAATGGTGAATTTATCTTGGGAGAAATCTAGATGTGGGGTCGGTAAAGACCCTAAGGCAGTCAAGGAATTAGCCCCAGTGTTTCTTTCCCTTGGCATGGCTTCAATTGAAAAGGCATCAAGGAACTCAATGGAATCCCAAACCAGATTCCTGTAATGTTTCAACCTTCTATTCTTCACTTGAAAAATATCTCTGACCTATTTTACAATCATCTCTGCATCTCCACAAGAAAGGAGATTCTTGATCCCCATCTCTTTTTCCATGCTTAAACTAAGGATGAGAGCCTCATACTCAGTTGTATTATTTGTGTTTTTGAATTGGAGCTTGAAAGAGAAAGGGTGAATTTTCCCTTTAGGAGAAATAAGCAACACACCAGCTCCAGAACCAACTGAGGAGCAGCTCCCATCAAATTCCAAAATCCAAACGCCATAAGGATCAAGAAGTACTTCCTTAGGATGGTGTTGTCAAAATTTCACCCCCCCTGGGTAATTTTGATAACATGCATCAGAATATTCAAGTCCCAGGAAAATTGATTGATTCGGGGCCAAAAATCATGTTGCTAGAGTCCCCTCAAATATTTTCTAAGTTCCCTGTCTGAGAGGAAAAGAGCAAGCTCTGAGAAAATGCAAAAAAAGGTTGCAGAAGGCAAGTAGGTTGATCCAGGAAAAAATCGTAAAAATGACTAAGTCCTAGTCCTAGGGCGGTTCGGGACATTTGGGACAAAAGGCCCGAACCGGCCGGCTCGGCCGAAGTAAGCACAAACGACCATGCAAAGCAACGGGGACATCGGGACAAAAGTACGCGGCGGGCATGAAATTCCGATTCGACCGAGAAAAAAATTGGCTAAGCTCTTTGAGAGGGACGCAAATGGGACAATCGGGCCAAAAGCGCGAACCGGCCGAACCAAGCGAAAAAGGGCCGAGGCAGGTACCCAAAATCAAATGGGACAATCGGGCCAAAAAGGCGTGAACCGGCCGAACCGGGTGAAAAAGGGCCAGACAGTCCAAAATCAAATGGGACAATCGGGCCAAAAAGGCGCGAACCAGCCGAACCGGCCGAAAAGAGTCAAGTCAGTCCGAAGCAAAGTGGGACAAGCGGGCCAAAAATGCCGGAACCGCCGAATCGGCGAAATGAGTCGAGAGGGTCCAAAATCAAATGGGACATCCGGGACAAATGGAAGCAAAGTACGCGAAGGAGCCGAAGGAGCGAAGACCAATCGAAGCGCCACGTGTCCTCACGGAGAAAAATTCAAAAGGTCAAAGGGACGAGTTATCGAAGCCGAGCCGAACGAACCAATGAAATGGCGCCACGTGTCCAAGTTTAAGGGGCCCACAAGCAATTTCAAAAGGAAAGCCCGTGAAAGATGGAGGAGAGAGAATTGCTCGTCCAATCAGCACGTGCCACGTGTCGTCCAGATGGCGAAGAGCGGGAAAACATTTTAAAATTCGTTTTGATCTGTTTCGTGCCCTAAATCTTCAGATCACCATATCTTTTGATCCAGAGCTCAGATTTCCATGTTCTTTATATCAACGGAAAGCTGTTGAGATGCTCTACATGATTCTGGGATCAATCTCGAGTTTTGGTGTAGTCTGAAGAGAGAAAATTGAGAAACGGCTCTGACGTGTGGTAATGGCCAGAAGCGACCTTTCAACAACCTATTTTAATGCTAATGGGTCGCATTCTTCTTCTGCACGGCCAAAAGTGACATTTTAGCGGCCAAATTAATACAAATGGGTCACATTCTCCTCCAAAATCACTCAAAGTGACAGGGTATGGGTTGGTAAGATCCTCCATGCTGATTTAATGCATCTGCAGTCAATGAGGAATGGGCTTGCACGTTTTCCCACGTTTTCTGTCCCCTGGGCTCGACCCATGCAATGTAAAAGCCAGATTTGGCTCATTTTTTTTAAAAAAAAAAAAAAAAAGAGGTTGTTCATTCTTTCGGCTGGGCCCTCCCTTCTTTTCTTCTCTAGGGTTGAAAATGGAGTTCGAACCTCCTCCCTTGCTCTGTAATGGCGTTTTTGCCTCTTATTAATGGAATGATGTTCTGTGCAAACTTCTGGAGCAACAAAACGTGTTTTGTGATGCATCTGTCCATCCTTCCTCGTTTTTGCTTGTTCTCTTCTTGCCTCTCTTCATTGCAGGTATTGGTGCATGTTCGAATGTTCATTGCAGGTTTGGAGCTGTGTTCATGGAGTTTTGGGACATTTTCTGTGTGAAATCTATCCTTGGGTTTGTGATGCTTCTGTCCATCCTTCCCATTGCTCACCTCTCTTTGTCCCATGGCAGTTTTGATAGATGTTCAACATCCTCCTTCTCTGGTGTATCACCGTTTTAGTGTAGGCTTTTGCTGTTTTCCCTTCTCTCTCTCTCTCTTTGTCTCCTTGGCATGGTTAGATTAGGATTAGATTAGCTTGCACTGGAATAGCTTGTGGCAGGTAGTTTAGGAGCAAGAACCAGCCTTCTCTGGAGATTCCTTTCTCATTTTGCGGGTCCCACACGGAGAAAGGATTCAATGTTATGCAATCAATCACCTTTGGATGTTAGTATGATCAACCTAGAAATCGATCAACAACCGGGGTCTTTGTGATTTTGCACTAACAGTTTTGCACGCCGAGTGGGACCTTAGAGGTCTTTCACTTCATCTTTTGCAGGTTGGTGTGTTCTGTGAAGATTTCAGCCTTTGGAGACACTTGCAAACACATCGGCGACTCCATCGATCAGCAACCCATTTCTCACGAGCTTGCAGACCCGTTTCCATACATTTTCATCCATCTTTCTTTCCATCCCTTTCATTCTTTTCCATTCCATGAAGTTGTGCAATCATGACTTCATTTCCATCATGGATTTCACATCAACAACAGCAGTATATTCCACCTCCAACATGTTTTACAAATCCTCCAGATCAGCATGCATTCTCATATGAACAGCAGTGCCAAAGTCAGTTTGGCAATGGAGCTTTCCAAGAGCAAGAGTGTGCATACAATGAAGACCATCAGATCCAAGATGCTGGTCTGTTGGAGAAAATCCAAAAGATGGAGGTGGGGATGGTGCATTCCAGAGCAACAGCACAAATGAAAGCTTTTGGAATCGGTTACAGGACTCCTTGTCCATGGGGAGGCCCTTTTCCAAGACACTTCAGCCCTCAGGAGAAGCTGGACTTCATGATAAAGATGCTGCCCCAACTTGCACAATGGACAGCAGAAATAGAGGCCTATACATTCGGTGTTGAACAACCTTGTCAATGGGTAAGTTCTACACCATCATCTGGTCTTTCTCTTCCCATTACTCAAGCAGCATCATCTCATTTGGACTTGCAAATTTCAAACCCTCCATCTGCTGTCCCAAATGTTGAATCCATGTCTCCACCTCTCAGTCTTCCATCTCATCTCAATTCTTCTTTCCTTTTCCCTTCCAAACAGTCATCCCCTCCACAAGAGCTAACAGAAATACCCCCTCCTCCAAAGAAACAAGAGGTTTCACTGCCTCCACCACCACAAAAAATTGTAAAATCAGTTGAGTTTCAGCCCATTCCTCCTCTTGCATTCCCAAATCCATGTTGGGAGGATGAAAATCAGAATGCCAGTCAAGGAAAACAACAGCAAAAAGAGAGTGCCAACAAAGATGAAGAAATTCAAAATCTGAAGAGTTGGGCTCTTAGATTTGGGATGACAAAGATCCCCTTGATGGTTAAGCCTACAGAAGAGGCTAGGGTTGGAGAAAAAATGGTGGTGAGGACTGATTTTGTTGGAGAAGAAGATCTTGCAGTCCCAACTTGTCCTCTAGAGCAACAAATTGAAGAGTTTGACTTGACAAACTTCATGCTGGAGGAGGAGTTCAATCAAGAGCAAGATTGTCTTCAAACATTGGAGGAAGGAGAAGCTGCTCCAGATCCAAAAGAAGAGGAGCACATTCTAGCTGTGGAGGAGAAAAGTGCAGATCCAAGGGCTTTGAGCACAAAGCAGGCTACAGGAAAACCTTCAGTTCTTCTTTCCACTTCATCTCTCTCAAGTTCTAGTACTAAAGAGGAGTTTGATCTCTCAAACTCAATATTGGAGAGTGAAGGAAACCATGGTGGTCAAGTTGCAGATCAAGAGGACACCATGGAGGAAGTTGAGCATTTGCAGCAGGACAGCAATGAGGCAGTTTACCTGTCAGATTTGGAGGACTGTTTTGATGGAGAAGAGCCGGTTGAGTTTTCACCATTCTCTCTTTCATCATCCACATTCCAAACACCAGAGCCTGCTGCCATGAAGGAGAGCTTTCATTTGCAGCAGCCTGCATCTTACAACAGCCCTTTGGAATCAAAATTGGAAGATTCTAATCTTCCCTGTTCTTCATTGGAGGAAGAGAAAGGGCAGAAGGGTTCTACCATTGCTTCCACACCATCCATTCAAGGTCTACAAGAGGACTCCATTCTTGGAGTTGAAAATCAGAGCTATGGGCATATCAAACGGATCAGACCTTGCCCAATCAGGTATTTGGCTTCATTGGAGCCAAAGGAGAAGCCACAACCAGTCATGCTTGCTTCTGAGCATGAGGATGAGCTAAAAAGTACCAAGGATCAGCTGCCATACCTCTCCAATCCAAATGCAGAGCAACTAAAAGAGGTATTGGATTTATTTTCAGTTGATACCTTGATGATTTGGATAGAAGACCAGCTTCTTGTTGATTTTCCATCCATCCAAACAGCCATGATCAGTGCCAAATCAGTTGCATGGCTGCCAATTTTGAAGAAAGGGAGCTATTTTGCACAACCAGTTGCAGGGTTTGTTTAGCTTGCCTTTGCTTCCAGTTAAAGTAGAGTAGTTAGGTTTGCTTTCAGCAGAAGAAGTGCTTGTGCACACTCTGCATGTTCCATTTGGGGCATGTATGATTTTCAGTTTTGTACATAGTTTTGGTGTTGCTGGTTTTGCTCTTGCACAGTTCATTTCAGTGGCATCTTGGTGAAGACACTCCAGGTTCAATGGGTTTCCAAGTGGCTCAGAGGGAGGTTTTCAAAGTTCAGATCAGTTGCAGGTTGCAACTCATGACTCCATGCCCAATGGATGCTTCAGGCTACTGATCATTCATCTAGCAGGCAGATGACCCCGCTGAGTCGCCAAACTGTTGTCAAAATTTCACCCCCCCGGGTAATTTTGATAACATGCATCAGAATATTCAAGTCCCAGGAAAATTGATTGATTCGGGGCCAAAAATCATGTTGCTAGAGTCCCCTCAAATATTTTCTAAGTTCCCTGTCTGAGAGGAAAAGAGCAAGCTCTGAGAAAATGTAAAAAAAGGTTGCAGAAGGCAAGTAGGTTGATCCAGGAAAAAATCGTAAAAATGACTAAGTCCTAGTCCTAGGGGCAGTCGGGACATTTGGGACAAAAAGGCCCGAACCGGCCGGCTCGGCCGAAGTAAGCACAAACAGCCCAGAAAGCAACAGGACATCTGGGACAAAAGTACGCGGCGGGCGCGAAATGCCGGTTCGACCGAGAAAAAATTGGCTAACTGCTGAGAGGGACGCAAATGGGACAATCGGGCCAAAAAGGCGCGAACCGGCCGAACCGGGCGAAAAAGGGCCAGACAGTCCAAAATCAAATGGGACAATCGGGCCAAAAAGGTGCGAACCGGCCGAACCGGCCGAAAAGAGTCAAGTCAGTCCAAAGCAAAGTGGGACAAGCGGGCCAAAAATGCCCGAACCGGCCGAATCGGCCGAAATGAGTCCAGAGGGTCCAAAATCAAATGGGACATCTGGGACAAATGGAAGCAAAGTACGCGAAGGAGCCGAAGGAGCCGAAGACCAATCGAAAGCGCCACGTGTCCTCACAGGAGAAAAATTCAAAAGGTCAAAGGGACGAGTTATCGAGCGCTGAACCGAACCAATGAAATGGCGCCACGTGTCCAAGTTTAAGGGGCCCACAAGCAATTTCAAAAGGAAAGCCCGTGAAAGACGGAGGAGAGATAATTGCTCGTCCAATCAGCACGTGCCACGTGTCGTCCAGATGGTGAAGAGCGGGAAAGCTTTTTAAAATTCGTTTTGATCTGTTCCGTGCCCTAAATCTTCAGATCACCATATCTTTTGATCCAGAGCTCGGATTTCCACGTTCTTTATATCAACGGAAAGCTGTTGAGATGCTCTACATGATTCTAGGATCAATCTCGAGTTTTGGTGTAGTCTAAAGAGAGAAAATTGAGAAACGGCTCTGACGTGTGGTAATGGCCAGAAGCGACCTTTCAACAACCTGTTTTAATGCTAATGGGTCGCATTCTTCTTCTGCACGGCCAGAAGTGACATTTTAGCGGCCAAATTAATACAAATGGGTCACATTCTCCTCCAAAATCACTCAAAGTGACAGGGTATGGGTTGGTAAGATCCTCCATGCTGATTTAATGCATCTGCAGTCAATGAGGAATGGGCTTGCACGTTTTCCCACGTTTTCTGTCCCCTGGGCTCGACCCATGCAATGTAAAAGCCAGATTTGGCTCATTTTTTTAAAAAGAGGTTGTTCATTCTTTCGGCTGGGCCCTCCCTTCTTTTCTTCTCTAGGGTTGAAAATGGAGTTCGAACCTCCTCCCTTGCTCTGTAATGGCGTTTTTGCCTCTTATTAATGGAATGATGTTCTGTGCAAACTTCTGGAGCAACAAAACGTGTTTTGTGATGCATCTATCCATCCTTCCTCGTTTTTGCTTGTTCTCTTCTTGCCTCTCTTCATTGTAGGTATTGGTGCATGTTCGAATGTTCATTGTAGGTTTGGAGCTGTGTTCATGGAGTTTTGGGACATTTTCTGTGTGAAATCTATCCTTGGGTTTGTGATGCTTCTGTCCATCCTTCCCATTGCTCACCTCTCTTTGTCCCATGGCAGTTTTGATAGATGTTCAACATCCTCCTTCTCTGGTGTATCACCGTTTTAGTGTAGGCTTTTGCTGTTTTTCCCTCTCTCTCTCTCTCTCTGTCTCCTTGGCATGGTTAGATTAGGATTAGATTAGCTTGCCTGCACTGGAATAGCTTGTGGCAGGTAGTTTAGGAGCAGGAACCAGCCTTCTCTGGAGATTCCTTTCTCATTCTGCAGGTCCCACACCTGGAGAAAGGATTCAATGTTATGCAATCACACTGGATGTTAGTATGATCAACCTAGAAATCTGATCAACAACCAGGGGTGCTGTGATTTTGCACTAACAGTTGGTTAGCCTCATATTGTGACATGATCATGTAGTTACCATGACCAATGTCCTCATAAAGTATTTGTGCCTTTGGGTCATCTATTTTTTGCATGATATATTCAGTTTGTTTCTCAGAAATAGCTTCTTCATTTTCCCCTTCACTGGAATAAGAGCATGTGACCAAATTCATCATGATTTCTCCTCCAACATCTTTACAAAAAATTCTACTCATCAACATGCCATAGAAAGGGGGAATATCATCTACCAAAACGGTGGCTAAAACTCTCTCTCTCTCGGTAAAGTAGCAAAGGCTACTTGTGAATCCTTGATCCTTCCAACCAATGGCACTTCTCTACTTTCCATTGAGTAACATGAACCAAAAGTGTGGGTTAGGGTTAAGCCTAGGGCATGCGCTACCTTAGCAAGCATCACATTATCGAAGCACGAATTAATAACACAATTATGATTTTGTGGCCAGCTATGAGGAGAGTGACATAAAATGGTTTGATCTTCTCATCAGGTGAAGTGACTTGCTACCACAATGCTTGGTTGAGATGAAGGAGTAGTGGGCAAGAGACCTTTAGAACTAGGGGGACGAAGGCTTGGATTTGGATTTTACAAAGTCTACCATCTTAGAAAAGGCCTTGGGATGGGTTTGGTAGAATTTGGCTTCTAAGATCCGGATCTTCGTTTTCTTGAGATGGTCAATAATATCAAAAGAACCGAGAGGTAGATGGAGCATCATTGATAGGAGTAGATGAAGCTTTTGAATTATCAACTCTATCATTTGAAGGACAAGAAGCTTTAGGAGCAGAAATAAAGGAGGAAAGAACAACAAAACCTACCTTGGGTGTGGAAGAAGTAATAATAGGATCTCCTCTCCTTGCAATCATTGGAATGGCTATACTGAGGATCCTTAGATATTTTTGCAGTTACACCACTTTCTCCTTCTTGTTGGCTTGCTCACGAGTGTCATGACAACATATGATTCATTTTTCATCTCTTCAACTCTTTCTTCATAATCATCCTCTTCATCTATACCTTTAGTGGTGAGAAAATGGAAATGAGATCCATCAACTCTTCTTATTCTTCAATAGCTTCCTCTTCATGTTATTCACAAATTTCATTCTCCTCCTCATCATCGTGCTCCAAGCCACTTCACATGTTGCATTGAATAGAACTTTAATAGGTGGGCCTTTAATTGCCAATCTAGTCTGAGGAGAGGGTGGCGATTCTGGGCTAAAATTTCTTCCTAGGAACATCCTGATAAGGAGCATGCTGGGCTAATTGCTTCTTGAGAGTAATGAGATCATTAGCAAGTTTTTGTACCAACTAATCTGCATTAGCTCTAGGAGAAGATGTGTGAGAAGGAGATGCTTTGGATTTGGATGATTCTCTCCTTAGCTTGTCGACATGATCGAGGTCATCTTCAATAGTGACAAAAATCTCTTATCAACATCTAAAGTGGCAATATTAGCTCTTCTAAGTGCATATCTTACTTCAGGAAGTTAGGCATGAAAGAAGAAACATCTCGAATCCAATCCATAAGGCGCATGTTTTGTGGCATCTTGTTTACCAGCGTGTTGAATTTGGCCTAAAATTCCCTCATGGGCTCATGTGACTCTTTCTTGATTTGATAAATCTAGGCTAAGAGGGCATGTACATCCTTAGTAGGTTTGAAACGCTGCTCAAACTAGGTTTTCATGGTGTTCCAATTGGTGATGGATCCAGTAGGGAGATGATAAAACCAATCAGCAGCATTATCTTGTAATGTCTCTATAAAAAGTCTAACAGAGATATCCTCATGTTCAACTCTGAGAACACCACAAGAAACAATGAAGGCTGCAATATGCTCATCTAGATGAACCTTCCCATCACCTCTGAATTTAGGGAAATTCTTTCTATTGCCTCTAGGAAATTCATGCAATGGCTGGGGAAGAGCAAGAGGCCCAACCCTTTGGCCCCAAGGTAGAGGAGCTATCATCCTTGGAAATATTGTTTGGAGAGGAATTGAAACACCAGCAAGAATCAAAGCATGCAAATTAGGACTGATTTGATCTTGAGGGATGTCACTCCCAAAATTTTGTCTCTAGTAGGAGGAGTGCTTGTAGATCTTGTTCCTCTTATTTTTCTTAATGAAGGGAGAGAGAAACCTTGATGATCTAGAAGTTGGAAATGAGGTTCTTCTTCTCCAATGGTTCTTCTACCTGAGTGTATCTAAGATTCATCAGATCAAATATGATCAAGAAGTTATTGAAAAAATGGGATCCATTTACAATGAATTCCCAGTGGAGTTTCCAAAAGTTGTTGGGTTTTAGATTGGAACATGGGTTGAAACCACAGTTAGGGGACAACATGTCCCTCCTCTTTAATGGAAGAGGTTCCCTTATTAAAATTTGGAAAAAAAAATGTACAAATCTACAATTATCAATGTTTGGATCCTAGTATCTTGGTATATTTTCATACTCAAAAGATCATCAATAAGAAGGAATGGAAGAATAAAGAGATGGGAGAAGGAAGAAAAAAATGATTTTGGGAAATATAGATAGCAGAGTATCTCCCTACTCACATTGAATCAAGAAAATATAGAAAAGGATCAATTACTTCACCACCGATGTAAATCTACAAACACAAAGTTCTAAAGATTACACAGACCAAAACACAAAGTTTCTATTGAATGAAAAAAAAATGATCCATTGAATCAGGTAGAGACAAAGAGAGATAATAGAGGAAATAAGAAAGAAATAACTTATGTATTGAATTACTTCAGAATTTACAACCTTCTCAGAAAACCAGAATCCTTTTTCTATGGCCAAAACCCTATTCTTATAACAATCTGTGTAAATCCATACTTTGTCCCCAAGAAAAGAATATCCAAAAGGAATAATGTTTATTGCAGATCCGATTTTGGAAAGTGACATGAAACAAATGCACTCATGAAAACCGGAGGTTCAAAAATGCAAATATTTCATCAGTTTGAGCATGATTAATTTAGCAGGGGGCATCTCATGATTTTCTTCTTCATGTGGTCCTACCATTTCCACCTTTTAACCACTTTCATAGCACTCAAGTGCTTATTGGTAAGTTTTCCCGTTTTATCGCATATGCCCGATAAAATCCATTTTTTGATGATCAACTTTACATTCCTTTAAACTTATTAATTTGTCTCCACAATAAACCAAAAATGCATCTCATGGAGAAATGACAAGGATACAAAGAAAAGAATGAAGAATGATCCATTTTTGCGTTTTGCAGAGCTCTAGTTCGTTAATGGTGTTAAAAACTAGATGAGTGCATTTGGCTATCTTTTCCCCCTTTTACCTTCAAATTTGGACCCTACACATGGCAAGATCTAAGAAACGATGGCCCTGGGGGAGAAATCTACATTTCCTAACATTTGGGAGAAAAAGCATGATTTCTCATTTCACTCCGCCCCCGCAGCTCTACCAAAGGCTGAACATGTGGCGCCATCTAAGTGGTTAAGGAAATGTGGTTCAAATCTACCATTTAAACTCTTTTAACAAAAATCTCAAATTCTCAAAAACCTCCATTGGCCCACTTTGACTTTTCAATGTGAATGCGTGGCACACCTTGATTGGAAAAGGGGTCACGACTCAATTTGCAACATTTTAACCCTTTGGTGAAAAAGGCTCAAATTCTCAATTTCCTCCATAGGCCCGCTATTTCGATTTCATTCTTCAACATGTGGCATCACCTGATTGGTTGTGGGAATGTGCTTCAGTTTTATACTTTATCCACTTTTGAAAAGGGGAAAAATTCCAACTTTTCCCCAAAAGTCCATGCCTTGTTGTTGAATTTTCAACGTAGGCCACATGTCCCTTTCTAATTTGTTGCGGGCCTCAACTTAGAAATTATCCCTTTGCATGGGTGGGGTTGTAGGCCATTTTAGAACTTTTCACCCTTTGTGGAAACAAGGCTAAAATTCCTAAAGTCCTCCGTTGGTCCACCAAAGTGCATATGAACTGAAAAATGGCCATGTGTCCCTATTTCATTCTTCAACACATGGCATCACCTGATTGGTTATGGGGATGTGCTTCACTTTTTATCTATTTTGAAAGGGAAAAAAATTCCAACCTTTCCCCAAAAGTCCATGCCTCTATCATTGACTTTTCAATGTAGGCCATGTGTCCCTTTCTAATTCATTGTGGGCTTCAACTCAGAATTTATCCCTTTGCATGAGCGGGGCTGCAAGCCATTTTAGAAATTTTTTCCCTTCCACCATAATGCCTTAGAGAATAAAATGGATCCATCACCCCAAACTTCGCCAAAACTGCTCCAGCCAATCAAGGACCCACGAGGATGCGGGGCAAATCTGACATTTTTTTCCAAAATCACCAAAAGTGATAATTTAAAAAAGAAACCTGCGGCCGCACCCAATGAGAAGAAAAATGTAGCTTCACCTTCTGAGAAAGAATTTGATGGGGAAAATAACGTAGGAAGTTACAGGAAATGGGAAAATGCCATTTTTGCTCCCGATGAAGAATTTCTTTCTCTGCAAAAGGTTTAAAATGAAAGATGCAAGGTCCCACATATTCCAAATAAATAAAAGGAGAACTAAAATCATTTCCCATCCATTAAAAATAGGTAAAACATTTTAATGACGTCGGACTGAGGAAACTTTGATTGAAAACGTCGTGGGAAATGAAAATGAGCATTTGAGGAGTTTAAAACACGAATTTCTTCTATGGCAGGGCACTAATTTTCATAAAATTAGATTCAAAAGGGTGGGGAAAATTGAGAGGACAACAGATTATCAAGCTGTTGGAACTACAATTCATAGGTCAATAGACATGGCCTTTAAGGTCCTAATTAATGACATCGTCTTAGTTTACCTAGATGATATTATAGTGTTCTTAAAGAAGAAAGAGGATCATTTGGATCTCCTTAAGGTTTTAAAAAAATATGTAGAGAGTTTGGGATTTGTCTTAATACACAAAAATATATCTTCGTGGTTCATGAAGGAAATTTCATGGGTCTAAAAATATTTCTAGACAAATTATTTGTCATCCTTTCCTTGTATATATCTCTCCAATATTTCTTGTGAAGATCAATTTTATGAGGAAGTTCATAATATACTTTGCATGTACAATCAAACAAATAATACTCATGTGAAGTAAGGAAAACATATTCAAATTGATGTAAGAAGGAAATAATATCTTTTAATAGATCAAATAAGCCAATTTGTAAGCTCTAATGTTAGAAAACCTAAACTTTAAGAAATAATTCATCATATATGATTTCATTGACAAAAAAATTATAACCACAATTCTCACTCAATAGAATGAACAATAACTTGAGCAACCCATTAATTTTTCAATATAGATGTTCGGGATTATGAATCTAGTTATAGTTTCATTAAATCCATAGTTCTAAAATCCCTAAAAAAATTTAAGCATATTTAGTACAACAAAAAGTAATATTTTTTTCATTGATCTAAGAGTTAGAGACTATATAATGGAAGGAGAAACAAATGATAAGAGAGAACATTGGATTACTAAAATTATGGAATTCAAAATTGAAATAAAATATACTAATGTAATGATAGGTAAGGATATTTTCCAATAATTTTATGAAGACTTGGATAATTTACATGAAATTTTACATACCCATGTTAACCAACCACAAAATGATGAAAATGAGTTTCCTAGTTGGATTCAAAATATACTAAGATATTTGGAAGTCGGGAATATATTATTGGCTTGATTAGAACCAAGAGAAAACATTTCATACTTGAGCATCCCATATGATTTGGTAGACATGATACTATTTTTGGAGCTCAAACTTGCACTTATCCCGGATCAGATCAAATTGGGTCGTTGAGGAAATAATGGGACTGTCTCTAAGTTGTGAGACCTTGCATGCTAGAGATAGACCTCTAAATAAGGATAGTTCTTCTACCAATTTCTACCACTACTACTACTCCTAATGCTGAAATGGAAACCCTAACCTAAACATACTAAATGTCCAATGATAGAAGGATATACAAAAAGAAATCCTAAGTTAAGGGAAAGATATAACACTAGAAAAATGGTAAGTCACTCTCCACCAGGGAAGGAAAGTGAGAAATGTAGGAGAGAGGGTGGAAATGTGTGTACCATATATAAGAACCATGTAGACATCTTTCCACGCACCATTAACACATTAAAGTGGAACTTGCAAGTGGGAAAAATGCACAAGCATGCCAAAAATTCAAATAGAGAGGCAAGACACAATAGAAATTATAAAAGGGAAGACATAGGTGCAAAAAACTAGATTTTATTTCTTGAAGGATGCACAATCAATTATGTTCATGATAGAAGGTGATAGTATATTTGGAGGCCAAGTCCAAATTCTAAAACTCATGGGAATTCGGCCACCATTTTGGCATGATTTCATTGCAAAAAAAGAGGATCCATTTTAATGAGCAGATATCTACAATTTGTAGAAGAAGAAGGAGAGAAGAGGAGGAGAAAGAAGACGGAAACTTGGATTCAAATATTGAACCACCAACACCTAGCAATAACTACCGAGAAAAATTGATTGCAATGTCGTGGATACACCTCCCCATATTTTTTTGGCATGTAGAAGAAAGAAGAAGGAAAAATTTGAATGAAATCTGGTGGTTAAGTTGATTAGATGTTCCCTGTTTTTTCATACCAAATCCTACCAAAATATTATTTTAAAATGTCCAATGTGTAACTCATGTCAAAGCATATTTGAAACAATCCTAGGTGCATGTGTGTCACAGCCTTACATCAAAATTTATGGTGATCTAAAGGCTACAGATAAATATGAACACGAAATAACACGTGGTGCGTGTTGATTGGCTGAAGATCAGCCAAATTTTCATATTTTTTGTCATTTCTACCACATGTCACACGTTGGTTCATCACAAGGATTCGGCACCATTTTTTTGTGGTTTGATAGGTTGTTTGTAACACACTCAATTTTGTGAGTTTCCACGTGGCATAGTGATTGGTGCATAAAAAGGAGCAAGGTGTGTGTGAGAGAGAAAGGGGCATGGGAATGCAGAAGACATGTGTGTAAAGAAGTTACATGCGAGAGGTGGGAAGGAAAATTACATATCTACAAAAGGATATAAGTATGCAAGTGGGGAGTGGGTATTTATTTGAATGAGTGCTCGAGACTAGAGGAAATGGAATGCTCACGGGAGGCATGTTGGGGGAATTAGCCAATTGGAGTGCAAGTCATAAGATTCACACATTGAGTACGTAACGACCAAGAAGGAAGAAATCGCACAAGATGAATG
Source organism: Taxus wallichiana var. yunnanensis (assembly GCA_018340775.1). NCBI lineage: Eukaryota > Viridiplantae > Streptophyta > Pinopsida > Cupressales > Taxaceae > Taxus > Taxus wallichiana. The sequence continues at coordinate 585,516,072 of CM031235.1, read as the reverse complement.
TGCAAAGGGGAAATAGAAAGATATATAAGAATAAATGGGAAGGATCACACAAAGGAAGTTTAGGAAGGAATGGAGGAAAAATAAGCACAAGGAAGAAGCAATATGAGTGCGCGAGGGATCACGGAAGAACTATAACCAAGAAAATTGTGCTTGGGAACAAGCCAACAATGCGCAAACCGAAAAATGTGAAACCTCGAGTCGAAAAGAAATTAAAGTTTTCCAAATAACCAAGGAGGGTATTTGGGATAACACTATTAAGAAAGAACCTATATGATATCTAGTTAAGGTACATTGAGTCCAAGGATGTGGAAAAGGTGTTAGGAGAGTTTAATCAAGGACTTTTTAGTGGTCACTTCACTTTATGGATGATATCTATAAATATAATATAGAACAATTATTTCCAACCTACATTGTTCTCATATGCCTTAAAATGGGTAAGATAATGCTATAAATACCTATTCTTTCTTGAAAAATATATTATATCTCCTATTTACAACTAATTATAACTAATCAACCTTTCTATCGGTGGGGATCAGATTTCATTAGAAATCAATCTTCCTTATGTTGTTTTGTCCAAAAACATGTCCCCAATTTCCTAAGGAAATCATGGAACTCCTTTTTGTTTCTCTAAAATTGTGATTCTTACACACCTCAATTTCATCATCATTTTGTAATACGTCATCAATAGTTATGTTTTATTTACGTCCCACCATTTTATATAGCTAACTTGGCACTCTTCTTGTCTTTGTAGGATTTGAAGGCACAATCATGAAAGTATCCTAAAGGAGTATGTGAGAGAATGTGAGAATGAGTATCAAGTGGTATGGTACACATCAAGTGAGTTGCACTCAAACAACGGGGTGAAGGAGTTCCATGTAGTAAGAAAGCATTCAACCACCATGAAATGTGCATGCAAAAGAAAAGGGTCTACTCATTCTCATATATAAAAAAGAAGATACAAATATGAGTTTTTTGTAACTCATAATGTAAGACCAATCATACCTTCACAAGGGAGAAGAGGAGTTACATTCCAAAAATGGAAAGTAACTGTATCAAACACTAACACATATGATAGATTCTATGATGGAATCTTTCATAGCTCCTAAAGACACCTAAGACCTATGATCTCACCTAAGTGAGATGACTCACCAAGTGATGTGGAAAATGCCCTGAAGCGATGAGGAAAATACCTCACACTAACATAGTGCATGAAAGGTCATCAATCCCTAACACGTCAATTTATGACACATGTTTAATATTGATGAAAATATAGACAAAAACCAATGTTTGAAACCTTGCAAGACATGGTTACACTTATTGAGGCCACATGTCTTACACCGATCAAAGACAAAGTATGGAGACCCAAGCCCATTCTCAATATATTCCCATGGGCGTTAAATCTAATGCATCTCATGTGTTGGAGATTGGAATACTACATATAAAATATGATACTCAAAATCTATACGATAAAATACGTCCCAAAATTAACACAAATTATTGATTCCAACACCAATCGATATCATGCTAGTAAATATGATCTTTCGTATTCCATCACGAGAATATGTTGGAGAATATCCCCTTAATTATTTCATGTTATAGATTATGCACCACATGAATGTAAATATAACTTGACTTGTACTTCGTAGTACATACTTATATGCCATACAACATTGAATGTTGTCTTTTCTAGATCTAATATTATATGTAACATTAATCTAGACCACCTAATCATGCATTCAATTTGGTTGGTCTAGTATCCACCCATGTATCTAATTTTTGAATCTGAAAGTGTATTTGGTTGAGGAAATTAATGTAAAATTTGTATTTTTTCCCAAAGTAGATGTGGTATCTCTATATAAATACCCGGATGAAGGAATTATTTTATTTAGATCCTTGTAGAAATAAGCTTTGAATTTTTAATGAATTTATATTTATTCACTTATTTTTACTTCGTGTTTCACTTTGGATATTGATGTTGCACTCTTTTGAAATGCCCCAAAATTAACCTAATAAATTTCATGATAAAATGACATAATGGATTCCTAATTCATATTTTTTTGTTTATTCTTGTACGTCGTTAAAAGGATTAATTCATTATTATACTCTTCGTTAATAAATTATGACAAAATATTAACGACATTATTAAATTGTTAATGTAGCGAGGTTTCTAAAAACCATGGCTAATGGTTTGGGTTCGATGTCAACCATTCATCCTAATTTTTTTGTTAAATAATTTAAGATAGTTCTAAGCTTATTTCACCATTTCACAAAAGTAAACACTCAAGGGTCGCATTGGTAACCAAAGTGGCAATTTTTAGTTACCTTTTCTAAGGTATTCCATTTTTAATATTAAGTTTGCTACATCTTAATTACTTGTTTTAATAATTAGTTTTTTTGTTGAAATGAAAATTTAAACCAAGATATCGTTAGCGGAAGGGTCATGGGATTCCATTTGGGCCATCCAAATGAATCCCATGCCCACCTATCAACACAACCCATAATTATAAACATATAAAATAATTAGTTATAAAGTCCATATAGTTTCAAATAACTTTAATCTTATTCCCCAATACATTAATTCCCACCAAAATACTAAAGTAAGAGGGTCAAATAGTGGCCCTTGGATTAAGTTAATCTTAGCCACAAGATCTGGGTTTGACCAAAAAAATCCCTAATCTATTCTAAAGAAAATTATTGATTCATTTTTCCTTTACCATTTTATTTTCCATATTATCTTGCCTCTCATATTCATTCCCTTCTTCTACATAGGTCAAAGTTATGGAAGGATAAATAAATAGGATTAATTGCATTGCAAATTTTTGTTTCGTGAAATATTTTGTTCTAGAGTGGATTTGTTATAGGTTTCCTTGAAGGGGGTGAATATATAAGGACAGGTGCAGATATGAGGTAGAGGGTGGTTGAGTTTTGATGGAGGCGTGGTGTGGAAGAGAAGGGCCACCCCTTGGTTGTGGCATGTGTGAGAGACAACATGAAGGGAATGTTTGCACCGATTGTGGGGAGTGGGGGTGGCTATGATGATGTGGGTCATGCCCATGCCACCTATGGAGTATCTGCGCCTAGGTTTTGGGGAGGGTGTGCGGGATGTGTCGTGGTCCCTCCATATAAATATGTGGCGAGATCATCCACACACACACACACACACACACACACACACACAGATATATATATATATATATATATATATATATATATATATAGTTTGTGCAAGAAAAACCAATAATAAAAATGAGTTTTAAACCTCTTATTGTAGAAAAGAGGTTTAAAAGCATTTTTCTTACTAGTTTTTCTTGCACAAACTAGATGTATATTTATATTTGTTAAATATACATATATATACATATTGTTCAGATTTGAATAGAAAACAATATCAATTTCTAAATTATGGGAAGATAACTTAAATTTAAGACCCATTTTTTTATGCAAACCCTCATAATCTACAAGTTCCTATATAATTTCACTTTCTCACTTAAATGATTGTTTATAAAAAAATTATTGTAGAAAAGACGATATATGATACTTATCATAATTTTCAAATTAGCCTTTCTAAACTAATGCAAAACTGAAATTTCCATATTTCATTTTCATATTTTAATGTTAAACATTAAAGCAATGCAAAAACAAATTTCTTTCCTTGTTTTGAAAATTCATAAAATAGAAAACATCATTAAAAAGAAAATGGAAGCATGAGTGAACCGATTGTCTCTTTTTTGTTTACAAAAAGTTGTTTCAATAAAATAAGAGTAAAAATTTATTACAACTCAAATAAACTTTCTTTTTAATCATTTTCATATCTCATAAAATGAGGAAACAACCGTGCGAAAAAACAATGAGATAATGAAGAGAAACAATATTTTCATGGTTTCAATACAATACAATGAATAACAAATATAATTCCCATAGCCCAAAACTTTACATTTTTCATTTCAAGAGAGAGAAACATATCCACAACTCCCACTAACAATAAAAATAAACTAGAAAATGCAAGTATAAAAAGCCTTCCAAATATGGGAACAACATGCCCAAATTTTTGGGCATATTTCCAATTAATCAACCCTTAAAATGAAATCCACAAAGCAGATCCAATCTTTACATTAATCATACTCCAAGAATCACAAGATGAAGGCCCAATATGTCTCACAACCTACATCCATCGTCACATTCCTTCTTTCCAAATAAAGAGCATGTTAGCCTTCCCGAGCTAATGAAAAGAGGTGTAGCATGCTACAAAAGATGCCAAGGGAAAACAAAAATCAAATCACTTAAGCTAGGATGGACAAGAGAAGACAAGAAAGAAAACTTAAAAACCAGATAACCAAATCCATCCAAAATACCAAGAAACTAAGGATAAGGATCACATAGTACCAAAATATATAATATCAAGAGTGTCAAATATCCTCCAAGTAGTATCTCAAATAATCATAACCAAATATGAAACCTTGTACCTCCATTATCTCCTCATTTCCAAGACTTTTGAAACCTTGCAAGCTTCATTGGTAAGGACGGAGGGGATTCCCAAACCAAATGTGAATGCCCCTACTTCTCCCAAGGAAGGGAGTGATAAGAAAACATTCATGGATTCCCAAGAAGCCATGAAAATGAGGGTCCCCTCCCATTCCCAAATCCCACTCCAAATCCACACCCCATTAGAGTGGAGGAGAAAATAAAACCAAGATAAATAATTTCAAAATAAAGCAAAAATAAAGAAGAATAAATTCCCAAAACTAATCCACAAATCAAAACCATTACCGACCATAAAATCCACACACATACAAACAATTTTTGAAACCAAAAATAAAATGAGGTGTGAGACCTACCTCATACTCCAAGCTCAAGTCCATAAGCTCCTAGCTCTTTGTCTCCTCAAGCTCCTAAATATCCCCTCCAAAGTTCTCCACCAAAAATCCCCCAAACATCAAAATTCAAAAAAAGATATAGGAAAAATCTCCATCCCACAAACCCATGGGAGGGTGACATGTGTCACCCTTCTAACTAAGAAAATCCTCCATGTCACCCAAGTCACTTTCCATATCCCCAAAATAATAAATACAAAGGGGACAAAATCCAAATTAGCCCCCAAATTCCACAAAACTCCTAAGGTCACCCATGTGAGACAAGGGAATAAGATTTAGATAGTGACTTATGAGAGGGTGGAGTGAGGAAGAGGATTTTTGGGTTCACAAAAATATTCCCCCACCCATAGGTTAGGTCCCATGGACCATTTTTAAGGTAAAGGAGACCCTTACCTTTTAATACAAGCCTTCAAAAATTCCCTTAAAGGTTAAATTCTGGATTTGGGGTTGAATGAGAAAATCAAGGTGAGGAATGGTCCCCACAAATTTTCTTAGCAACTCCCAAGACATCCCTAAACAAGTTTAAGATAATAAATCACCCCATAACATAAATCATCCCAAATTACCACATTAGCACAAGGAAATCCTTATTAGGTGAGAAATGAAGTAAATAAAATTTTACCATGGTCTTTGAAGGTTATGAAGGTAACAATATTAATAAATCAAATTCACATGTAAGAGTCAACCAAATTCCCGAATTACAAAAATTCCCAAAATGAAACAAGGTGAGAGAAAGGGTTTGGAAAGATGGCTTAGGCATCTTTGGTAGTGCTACCACTGAGTCCCACATTCGCCAAGTGGTGTAACCTGTAAATCCTGCACACTCAATGAAAACCTTAAATATTCTCAACATGATAAAATATCCATATAAATCATAATGAAAAATGACTATACTATATTAGCTGAATAAGATTTTACCACATCTATTATACCAATGATACATGTAAGCATGATCCAATATCAACAATATATAGTTCAAAATTATGTTCATCATTGAATGCCATATAGCAACATAAGATATCAAATCGAAAAACATCATAATATCATCATCTCTAATCAGCATGAAATAACCAAGATCATGAATATCAAATAGTGTCTCAATAGTGTCCTACAAATATAAGAATGTCATATACCATAGGATGATAAATCGTAGCAAGTGCAAATCAAAATCTACCATAATCAAATTAAAATACCTCATATGCAATAATCAAACTACTCATATGATTCAAAAGATCCTAGGAAGAGATAGAAAGATGGTACTACATCCCCCTCCCCTAGAATTAGACTTCCTTTGGGAAGTCAGTAGAAGAGGTAGGAGTTTCTAACCCACAATGGAGTCACGTCCTCCCAAGTACCTATTGTCTCGTCATATCGTCCCCACTAGACTCTAACGTGTGGTCCATCTCTCACCCCCAAAGGGCCAATCTCCTATGCACCGGGATACACATGGGATTCAGTTTCCACTGTCCTTTATCCTCCACCTACAATGCCAACCAATCCAATACATGAGAAACATCTAGTACATACTTACACAAAAATAAAACATGAAATACATCATGGGCCCAGGATAGGCGTGGTGGAAAGCCTAAATGGTAGGCAACATGACCAATGACCTCCAAGATCTCAAATATCCCAAAAAGAAAGGTGAAATCTTAGAACCCTTTCCATAAAAAATGGGCTCTTATACATATGTACTCTCAGGAATACCTTGTCACCAAATGCAAAGTGACACTTGGTCCTCTTAGTATCTACATATACATTTTTGCATGCTCGTTCCTACTCAAGATGTTGTCTAATCAGAATGACCTACTACTCCATATCCTAAAGGAAATATTTCTCAAGCATAAACCTATTATCTAACATGTCCCAAATCAATAGTGTCCTATAAGGTCACCTGTAAAAGGCTTGATAAGGATCCATACTAATGGAGATGTGATAACTATTGTTATAGGAAAACTCAAAAACATACAAATAATCCTCCATCTTCTTCTTCGACCCATCGTACACATCCTCAACATATCCTCTAACTTCTAATTAACCCTCTCTCCCGTACCATTAGTCTCTAGGTGGTAAGATGAACTAAAATTGATATGAGTTCCTAGAGCAGCTTGAAAATAAGTCCAAAATCAAAAGTGTAAATATTATCTCGATCATTAATGATAGTCTTTGAATTCCATGCAACCTCACAATATCTTCAAGAAATACTCTAGCAATGGTGATTACATTATAAGTGACCTTGGTTGGTGAAAATGAGTAACCTTAGTCAATGTTTTCAGTATTACCATGATAGCGTCATGATGATATGATGACATGGGAATACCAACAATGAAATCCATAGATATGACATCCCATTTCCACTCGGGAATATCGTGGGGATATAAAAGTCCTATGGGATGAGAATGTTCGGCCTTGACCCTCTGGAACTCAAAGAAATGAGCTACAAAGTATGTTATATCTGGATGTAGTCCTAGCCAATAGTATAACTCCCCGAGATCAGCGTGCTTCTTCTTCACTGGGATATGTTTCATGTAGGGCTCAATGAGCCTCGAAAGAAGGAAATTGTGAATATTTCCGCTTTAGACATATAGATGCATCTTTGAAAACATAGAAGACCATCTTCCTCTAAGATGCATCTTGCATACCTACCTACCTCTAAATAACCACGACACTCAAACATATATTTAGCACCCTCATAAAAAAATTCCTGGAAGGTGTTGAAGTATCATGCCTTGAAGATCGGATGGTAAAGTCATAATGGAAACTATATTTCATCATATACTCAAGGAAAATGTGACGAAATTCTCCTTTCCCTTACTAAACTGAATATCCTTCTCATATTCACACAATAACTCCATCCAACGCCATTGATGAGTGTTGATTTTAGATGAGAGAAGATGTGTTATAAGCTCGATGATTGGTCCTTAACACAAATGACCTACCCAAAAGAAAGTGCCTCCAACAAACTAGGGTGTGAACCACTACTGCAAGCTCAAGGTCATGGGTAGGGTAATTAAACTCATATTATTTGAGCTTACTTGAATCAAATGCAATGACACGCCACTCCTACATGATTACTACTCCTATTCCTTCCAAGGAATCCTCAATATAACATCAAACTCTCTAGTCATATTAGGAACTGCTAAAATAGGTGTTGTCTTCAATCACTCCTCGAGCAACTGAAAATCCTTCTCACATTTTTTTGACCACACATATTTATTCCCTTTATACTGAAGAGAAGTGATAGGATGAGTAATCCTAGAGAATTCATGTACAAATCTTCAATAGTATCCTACCAATCTCATGAAACTCATAACCTCTATCACTGAAGTAGGCATCGGCCAATCGAGAATGAAATGAATCTTTTAGGTACTTACCAAGATACCCTCACAAAAATGATGTGTCCCAAGTACTGAATCTCAGACTAAAATAAAATGCACTTCTCTAAGTTTCCAAAAATTCTTTACTCTCTTAAAACTTAAAGTACTTTTCTCAAATGTTCCTCCTCCGAAATAGAGTAAATTAATATTTCATCAAGAAACACTAAGAAAAAGTGGTCCAAAAAGTCTTGAAAACCCCATTCATGAGGCTCATGAAAATTTTTGGAGAATTTTTAAAACCAAATAGAACTATGGTGAAATCATAGTGCCCATATTGTGTTTGGAAAAAAAAATTGTGAATTTCTACATCTGTAATTCGTAAGTGGTGGTATCTTGACCTAAGATCAATCTTGGAAAATATTCTAGATCCACTCATTTGATCAAATAAGTCATCAATCCTTGGAAGGGGATAATGTTTCTTCATCATTACCTTATTAAGCTTTCTTAAATCAACACAAATTTGAAGGTATTTTTCCTTCTTCTTAACAAAAATCACTGGTGACCCCAAGGAGACACACTAGGGTGGACAAGACCCTTCTCCAAAAACTCTTCTAACTAAATACTAAGCTCATGGATCTTTGGAATCATCATCGGTAAGGTTCCCAAAAAGCGGTGTTGTCCCTGGTACCAAGTCTATAGTGAAATCTGCCTCCTACGTGGTGGTAAACTAGGAATCTCACTCGAAACACATTTGCAAATTCCCTCAACACAGAATGTTCATCCAATGGTGAACAACTGGAGTGCCCTCTTATCGATCATTAATCATGATTGAAAACATCGACAACCCTTCCACATACTCTACTTGATACGCTTAGTAGAGATCATACATGAGGAGATAGGCCTCGGCATACTAGTAATCACAATGAACACCCAAGGTCATCCACGACCTTTGAATGATATTACTCCAATAGTCCACTTTAGCTCAAATGAGACTCAAGCCAATCCATTCCCAAAAAAACCTCATAGGATCCTAAAGGTAACACATGGAGGTCTAAGGTAGTGGAGAACACACCCAAATCAAGTACACAAC